>CM057051.1:45738802-47026302 GCA_029948455.1 Solanum rostratum
ATCACGTTGAGGTGCCCTCTTGAGGTGTGACAGTTGCAGTTGAAGAAGAAGATGTACCCTGATGTCACTGAGCCTATAAGTAATATTTGTTCCTACACTAATTGAATTAAAACGCGTAGTTATGTACATTGATGAGAAATCACTCAATATTGAAAGTGTTGCACACATGTTAATTTTACTTTGATCTATTTTTACTTTAATTGGTGAGTTCAATTTCATTTTAATTATTAATTTATTATAATTTGGTAATTACTTTTTAAAGTTTCTTTAACCTAAAAAAGTTAAACACTAAGATAAAAAAAAAGGTGAAATATAAAAGTAGAAGGAAAAATGCTTCCTCTATCACTTCCTCTAATTTCTTATTTTACTTTAGAAATTATCCTTCCATCTTGAATAAAAAAAGAGAAAAATAATGCATATTCCCTTTCATTGATAAGGGAAAACTATATGCAATTTTGCATCTGTTTATCTATTGAATCAACTATGTAAATTTAGCATGTAAAAAGAAATATTAATTTGAACAATAAATTGTAATTCATGAAACTGAATATAGTTGAATCAAGTGACTGGCACCATTAAAACATTTCACCCATATTTAAAAGAAAAAAAGCTAAAAAATAAAAATGAAATCCTATTGAATATGTCTTATTCAAGTCTACTTAATGGCTTACGCAATTTTCTCCTATGTAATGACTTTATTGACCACCTTACTGCTAGAGAGTTGTGCACTGGAATCATCATCAACTTCTATAACATATCATTCACACTCCCATCTGCTTCTCTTGACAGGGGTATTTAGAATTGAGCTCACATCATTCTTAGACACAGAATCCTAAAATTTAAGATAAAAATTGTTTAAGTAATGTCTCTTTCTAAGTTTAACAAATCTCTCTACAGATAGATATATAAGTGCGTGTCGAGATTATCATTAAATCAATATCTCCAAATGTGAGTAATTCATTATTGAAAGTTGAATATTGTCAGACCAAAAAAAATTATTATGGGTACAATTATAATTCAATATAATAGATCATAAAGTTAACCAACAAATCCAACATAAATAACATACAATACATGTGTCTTCACTTGAAGATCAACGATATTGCATGATGAGATCCCTATCTTCACTATACTTAAGAACAACATAAACTTCATCATGTTTGTCTATATTTTCTCTCTTGACGGACACTTTAAACATGAAATCTTTATCCAAAATATTATCCATCTCCAATGGATATAAACACGCACCAGCATCACCAGAATTCTAAGATTGATAATAGTATTAGAAGTGGTAAACAAAAAAAAATTCAATTATTATTATTATTTTTACCTTAAGTAATTCTTCTTTTAATTCATTGGCAGTTTTCCCTATGAGTTTTGTCGTAAGTGGGTCCCAAATTAGTAGAGAAATAAATCCAGTGTCATCTTTTATCCTCATTTCTAATCTATACCTATAATGAGCTTTTGATTAAAACTTTATATATTATTTTAAAGTATAATTTATTATGTAAAATAAATTATTATCAAACCTATGAATTGCAGAACTCGCAAGGACTTGACTTTTTTTACAGTAATATTTATTGTCAAGCTCGTCAACCCTTCTACTGTAATTCTTGCAACTCAAATATTATCATTTTTTTCAAGATCTATGTGTAATATGGTCATAGCAACATAGAAATTCCCACATATATTAAAATAACACAAAACTAAGAAAAATATACAAAACATGTATAATTTAATAACTAAATTAATAAAATAGTGAGCTCATATCCATACACTCAACTAATTCCTTAATAGTTTTAACTTTAACTGTTCTGGAAGCCAATTCATCTAAAATTGAAAAGCTACACTGAGAGGATATTTGACTAATCATTTCGAATTATTGCCACAAAAATGCTTCAATTCTGTATGTATTGAAGTTTTTTAAAAGATTGATTCTAATAAAAGTTTGTCAAATGCAGTTGAGGATTATTTTACAGTTTTGATACAGTCCAAGAATTACATACAGAATATTTGCCTGCATTTATGTAAATATTTATGTCACGTCCTGGGAGGGTATCCGAGACGTGGCCGGCACCAAGAGACTATTGCTAGTCTCCAAGCGAACCACTTGGCCTCATCACATCCATTCAATTAGACGACTCTACAGATCAGCAGAAGTAAAAGCAAGTAAATTGGCTCATCTCATCTAATGCCTCAAATAATATGTATAATAATAGAAGGCTAGTAAAAAGAACTAGCTCACAATCTCAACATCATCGTTCGACTATCATCTATGAAGTCTCGATCACTAATCAAGTGGTGCCAATGACATACTCATGACTACCGAAATCAAAATGTAAGACTAGTCTAGTCTAACTCAAAAGCATGATGAAATAAATAATAGTGGGTCCTCCCGAGTAGGGGAGGCTCACCAATAACCTAAATGTCCTGGATCTTCAACAATGCGCCAGTTGACAATCCTTAATCCCTGTATCTGTATCATAAAATAATGCAGCGGTGAGTGGCGTCAATACGTGGAATGTACGGTACGTAAAATAGCTGAATGAAATAGAAACAGGTAGAATAATATGGAACAACATCAACTCAGAATAGTAAACAATCAACATGTCAAGTGTCTATTCTAAAGCAAGAATAAAGAGTAGACGAGTGACCCATCAACCAATCAACCTCATCAATCAAATCAGACTCGTCTCAAAGGAACTCATCTCATCACATCTCATCTCATCTCAACTCAGAGTACTCAAAGTAGGAACTTTCTGGGAGCTTTTCTTATCCGGCAACAATCAATTATGAGCCAGTGAATGTACAATAGTCAAGCTGATGTTGCCACAGCCATTCCAAACTAGCCAGGTAGGGAATGAATCGAATGCCAAAGGGAAACACAATCAACTAAGTCCTCTATTTCTTTCAGGGACTTCTAATCAAGACGGAACCACAATATAATGTGATGGTTCTATGCCACACCTATGTTTGGTGATGTAGTTTGACGAGTACAAGTTGGACTAACTCTTACTCTTTTGGTGCTCGATACTCCTTCCATGACTCAATGCTCATAAGACAATCAATCCAATCAAACCAAATCAAATCATAGGGACTTTTAACCCTGTCATCAATCAATCCATGGGGGCTTGAACCCTTTCATCAATCAATCTCATAGGGACTTTAATCCTCCCACCAAGGAACATTTCAATCAACGACTCAAGATTTAGAACAATCTTAGGGAACAATCGAATAAACAATCGGTGGAGTTCATTTATGGAGACTCACAAGACTATCAAGTTCTATCAACTCATCATCATTCTCTCATCACAATCACAATCGACATCCTCCAAATCAAGGCTCTAGACTCACTTCTTAAGTTCATTCATGTATGCTTTCAAAATAGTCATGTAGGATTATGCAATTTCTCATGAAAACATTTAATTCAAGAAAACAAGTTTATGATGATCATCAACATAGGAAAATATAGGGAATTAATATAATTTCCAAGAAAAACCATCAAAAATCATACATGTAGACTCATTAGTCTTTCAACTCATATATGGCCGCCTATGGGACACATGAGAGGACAATCTCATACTTTTAGTTTAGCGTTACATACCTGGGATGAAGCTATCAACAATCACCTTCAAGAATTCCTCAATCTCAAGCTTTTCTCCTCTTTTCTCAAGCCCTAGTCTTGTTAGATTATTACAAAAGAACTTAGAATGGGGTTTTAGACCCCTTTTAACGTCAAAACGACCTGATTAAATGGTGTATAGAGTTTAGGAGTGGTTGGGAATTGACCGGAATGTCCCTCATAAAATTTAGAAATTTTTCAATCTCAAAATAGCCTAGTCCGCAACGCAGACTGGTCGCGCACAATGTATTTTCTCCAAGCAGTTTCTGAATGAGTTTTTCCAATCTCGTCGAAAATTTTTGGAAAGACATAAGTGTGACTCCGCTATAGAGGCGCGACGCGCCTCCATCGCACACCGCCATTGTTTTTTGTTTCGGATCGAAAAATTACCTTTTGATCCTGTCGCTCTAAAAATCAACCGAGACCATTTTCCCACTCAATTTTTTGTGCTAATCACAAATACAACCTCAGATTTGCCATACGAGCATCAGAAGATGCATTACGTGCATACCTCTCCTCTAGAGATATTTTGGTAAGTTTACTGGACGTTACATCATCTCCCACTTGGGATCATTTTTTCGAATGATGAGTAAGGGTGGGTATCAAGGTACGAATAGACTCAAGACTTATCTCAACATTCAACTCAACCAATCAAGCTCTCGACTTCTCATAAATCTCAATCAATTCTATTCAGACTCAGGAACAGACAATCAACTCAAGAATAGATCAATCATCTAGTCAAGGGTAAGAAACGTACCAATGACGTTCTCATCATTTGGGCCGAATAGGTGCAGATATTTGTCCTTCATCTCTTCCTCGGCTTCCCATGTGGTTTCCTCAATGAATTGATTTCTCCACTGGACTTTGACTGAGGCTATCTCTTTGTTTCTCAACTTACGAATCTTATGGTCAAGGATTTGGACTGGAACCTCTTTGTAGGACAAGCTATCCTTCACTCCAATGTTATCAATAGGGATAACCAAGGTAGGTTCTCCCAAGCACTTCTTCAACATCGACACATGGAACACCAGATGAATTCCATCTAACTTGAAAGGCAACTCTAACTCATAAGCAACCTTTCCAATCCTCCTCACAATATGATATGGTCCCACATAGTGTGGACTCAACTTTTCCTTCTTCCCGAATCTCGTGACACCCTTCATAGATGACACTTTCAAGTACACCCAATCATTCACCTCGAACTCTAAGACTCTTCTCCTCACATCGGTGTAAGATTTCTAGAAACTTTGGGTAGTCTTCAATATCTCTCTAATGACCTTAACCTTCTCCATTGATTGGTGAACAAGATTAGGCCCAATCAATTCCGCTTCTCCAACCTCAAACCACCCAATTGGTGATCTACATCTCCTTCTATATAAGGCTTCATAGGGGGCCATTTGAATGTTTGCAGGATAACTATTGTTATATGCAAATTCAATCAATGGTAGGTGATCATCCCAATTTCCCTTGAAATCAAGAACACAAGATCTCAACATATCCTCTAATGTCTGAATAGTGCGCTCTGCCTAACCATTAGTTTATGGATGAAAGGTTGTACTCAGGTCCACTTTAGTACCCAATCCTTTCTGGAATGATCTCCGAAATTGGGAGGTGAATTAGGCTCCTCTATTTGAAATAATGGACAAGGGAACCCCATGCAACCTCATAATCTCCTAGATGTATAACTTGGCGTACTCCTCCATAGTGTTGGTTGTCTTGACTGCTAAGAAGTGAGTTGATTTAGTAGTCCTATCTACAATCACCCATATCGAATCATGTTGCTTTTGAGACTTTGGTAGACCAGTAATGAAGTCCATATTAATCATCTTCCACTTCCATTCAGGAATCTCAAAGTTCTGAGCCAATCCACATGGCCTTTGTTGCTCAACTTTAACTTGTTGGCAATTCGGGCACTTTGAAACTAATTCAGCAATATCCCTCTTCATTCCATTCCACCAGTAGACTTCTCTCAAGTCGTGGTACATCTTGGTGGAGCCAGCATGGATGGAATATCTAGTACTATGGTCTTCAACCATGATTCTAGTTCGAATGCCATCCACGTCTAGAACACACAATCTGCTCTAGTATCTTAACACTCCATCTCCCCCTTTGGAGAAAACCATCACTTTCTGTTTGTGGCAAGCCTCCTTCAATTAGATTATGACAGGATCTTAGTCTTGCTTTTCTTTTACTTTCAGCCACTAAGGATGAAGCAGATCCATTCTGAAAATTAATTCTTCCCTCATTATTCTCCTCAAGTTGAACTCCCAATCAAGCCAATTGATGCACTTATCTGGTCAACTCCTTCTTTCCTTCCTCAACATGGGTTGTGCTACCCATTGACAACCTGTTAAGAGTGTTGGCAACAACATTAGCTTTACTTGGGTGGTAGAGAATGCTCATGTCATAATCCTTGAGCAACTCCAACCATATCCTTTGTTGTAGGTTGAGCTTATTCTGACTTAAAACGTATTGCATGCTCTTGTGGTCAGTGAACATATCCACATGCACTCCATATAAGTAGTAGCGCCAGATTTTAAGTGCAAACATCACTGCTACCAACTCAAGATCATAGGTTGGATAGTTCCTCTCGTGAATCTTGAGCTGCCTGGAAGCATAGGCTTATTTACTTTCCCCCTCTACATCAGCACACATCCCAATCCAACCCTCGAAGCATCACAATAAATTACAAAGTCCTCTATCCCAGTGGGCAAGGTTAGAACCGGTGTAGTAGTCAATCTTGTCTTTAACTCTTGGAAACTTTCCTAATATTTGTTGGACCACTGAAACTAGACTTTCTTCTGAGTCAATTTAGTCAATGGTGTGGATAGGGAAGAAAATCTATCAACAAATCTGCGGTAGTAGCCTGCCAACCTAAGAAACTTCTTATGTCAGTCGGAGAGGTCAGTTTGGGAAAGTTCTCAACCGCTTCAATCTTTTGGGAATCCACTCAAATACCATCACCAGAAACCACGTGGCCTAGGAAAGCTACTGACTTAAGCCAAAATTCATATTTCGAGAATTTTGCGTACAACTCGTGGTCCTTAAGTGTTTGGAGGACCACTCTGAGATGATTAGCATACTCCTTCTCATCTCTTGAATATACCAAAATATCATCGATAAATACAATCATAAACATATCAAGATATTATCTGAATACTCTATTCATCAAGTCCATAAAGGCTGCAGGTGCATTCGTCAGCCCAAAAGACATGACCAAGAACTCAAAATGGCCACATCTAGTACTAAAGGTTGTGTTTGAAATGTCACATTCCCTCACTTTTAACTGATGGTAACCAGATCTGAGGTCTATCTTTGAGAAACAAGAGGCACCCTGAAGTTGGTCAAACAGAGCATCTATCCTAGGAAAAGGATACTTATTCTTTATGGTGACCTTATTCAGTTGCTAGTAGTCAATACACATTCTGAGGGACCCATCTTTCTTTCGCACGAATAGGATCGGGGCACCCCAAGGAGAAACATTCGGCCTTATAAAGCCCTTCTCTAACAGATCTTTCAATTGTTCTTTCAACTCTTTCAACTTAGCAGGGGTCATCCTATAAGGTGGAATTGAGATAGGCTAGGTATCGAGAAGAACATCAATCCCAAAGTCAATCTCCCTATCAGGACGGACTCCGGCAGATCCTCAAGAAACACTTCAGGAAACTCATTCACAATTGAAACTAACTCAAAAGTAAGAGACTCAACATCATCAGATTTCACTCGCACGGGGTGATAGATACAACCTTTGGAAATCATCTTTCTGGCCCTAAGGTATGAGATAAACTTTCCCCTGGGTGCAAAACAATCACCCTTCCACTCAAGAATCGGTTCATTCAAAAATTGGAATTTAATGGTTCGGCTCTACAATCAACGGAGGCATAACAGGCGTGAAGCCAATCCATGCCAAGGATCAAATCGAAATCAACCATCTCCAACTCAACCAAATCAACACGAGTATCCCTATGATGGATGGACACTACACAAGCTCTATAGATTCTCTCGGCTCAAATACACTCACCCACTGGAGTAGAAACATCAAAGGGTTCAAGAAGACTCTCGAGGGTTCTATCAAATCTACTAGCCATATAAGGAGTTACAAATGACAATGCCATCTCAAGGGTTCTATCAAATCTACTAGCCATATAAGGAGTTACAAATGACAATGTGGCACCAAGATCCATCAAAGCATAACAATCAAAAGTAAAGACTCAAATCATACCCGTCACAACATCTGGAGAGTTCTCCTGATCTTGGCGACTACCCATGGCATACAAACGGTTTGTAGCTCTGTTTGCACCTGACGTAGCAACCCTCTGACTTCCTCTAGCTAGCAGTGCTGGTGTAGAAGATTGAGCCCGGTCAACCCACCTTGGACAGTCATTCTGGTAGTGACCTGCTTGGCCACATTTATAGCATACATCATTCCCTTCACGACATCTCCCTAAGTGCATTTTGCCACACTTACCACATAGTGGTTTACCCTGTGAACCTTGAGCCACACTAGCTTGTGATTGAGATCCATGGGTTCTGACATTCTGAGACCTCTTATCATACCTACCTCTAGGTGTAGGTGCACTAGCAGATGATGGTGTTGGGAATTGGTTACCGTTACTTTTTCTTCCAACCTCATGGCTGGATGTCTTTGATCTCTTACGCCTGACCTCTTCCTTATCTTGTTATCTCTCTCTCATCGGCTTATTGCATGAACGTTATCAATCTCCCAATATCCATATCACTCACGAGCATTTCTCTCCTTCTATCTCTATTGGGTCCTCTATTCAACCCATCAACATACACCCCTATTCTTCCCCTCATATCAGCAACCATGTCCGGAGCACAGCGAGATATTTGCTTGAACTTCAACCCATACTCTTGCACAGTCATAAAGCCCTGTTTTAGATTTAGGAACTCTCTCACCTTAGTCTCTTCATTCTCTTGAGAAGAAACGTCCCAAGAAGGCTTCTTCGCACATTGCCCAAGTCAACAATGGAGCATCATCTCCTCTACCTTTCTTCCATTGGTCGAACCGTAGTCTGGACATACCCTTGAGTTGGTAAGTAGCCAGTTCAACCCTGTCAGCATCAGCCACATGCATCACTTGGAACACCTTCTAAAGTTCCTCCACATATCTCTCAGGATCCTCAGTGGATGTAGACCTCGTGAACTCAAGCGATTCATTCTCAAAAATCCTAGACTCTAGAGGTGTCATGGGAATCCTGTATACCCATGCCTTGTCTCAGAATAGGTGTTGTGGCAGCCTAGGCTAGAGTTTGAACAGCCTAGCATAGCTCAGCATTGGAGACCTCATCTTACGGGAGCTGCTCAACAGGAAAATCTTGGCCCGCAGGCTCCTCGTGTCCTTGAGGCTCAAGTGGGCTAACATTTTGCTTGGCGGGACGTCCCCTACCTCTGACGGCTCTTCTGGGAGGCATGATATCAACTCTACAACGTGTAAGGAACAAATTAGAGAAGAACATTGCATAGAGTATAACGCTATCGCACGACTTAGAACATGAAAGAAGTGAAACAATACCTAAATGTCCTATAGCCTCCAAATTATGGATGTGCAGCTCTTCACACCAATAATAAGGATTCTACTAGACACAGCTTCATAGACTCCCTGGGAAGGTGCCCGAGACATGGCCGGCACCCAGAGACTATTGCTAGTCTCCAAGCGAGCCACTTGGCCTCATCACATCCATTCAATTAGAAGACTCTACAGATCGGCGGAAATAAAAGCAAGTAAATGGGCTTATCTCATCTAATGCCTCAAATAATATGTATAAAAATAGAAGGCTAGTAGAAAGCACTAGCTCACAATCTCAACATCATCGTTCGACTATCATCTATGAAGCCTCTATCACTAATCAAGTGGTACCAATGACAGACCCATGGCTACCTAAATCCAAATATAAGACTAGTCTAGTGTAACTCAAAAGCATGATGAAATAAATAACAGTGGGTCCTCCGGAGTAAGGGAGGCTCACCATAAGATAAACTTCTTGGATCTTCAACAATGCGCCTGTTGACGATCCTTAATCCCTGTATCTGTATCATAAAACTATACAGCACCGAGTGGGATCAGTACGTGAAATGTACGGTATGTAAAATAGCTGAATGAAACAGAAACGGGTAGAATAATATGGAACAATATCAACTCAGAATAGTAGGCAATCAACATGTCAAGTGTCTATTCTAAAGCAAGAATAAAAGTAGACAAGTGACCCATCAACCAATCAACTTCGTCAATCAAATCAACTTGTCTCAAAGGAACTCATCTCATCTCAACTCAGAGTACTCAAGGTAGGAACTTTCTAGGAGTTTCTCTTATCCGACAACAATCACTTATGAGCCAGTGAGTGTATAAAAGTCAAGCTGATGTTTCCATAGCCGTTCTGAACTTGCCAAGTAGGGAAAGAATCGAATCTCAAAGGGAAGCACAATCAACTAAGTCCTCTATTTCTTTCAGGGACTTCTAATCAAGAGGGAACCACAATATAATGTGATGGTTCTATGCCTCACCTATGTTTGGCGATGTAGTTTGATGAGTGCAAGTTGGACTAACTCTTACTCTTTCGGTGCTCGATACTCCTCCCATGACTCAATGCTCACAAGACAATCAATCCAATCAAACCAAATCAAATCATAGAGACTTTTAACCCTGTCATCAATCAATCTCATATGGGCTTGAACCCTTTCATCAATCAATCTCATAGGGGCTTTAATCCTCCCACCAAGGAACATTTTAATCAACGACTCAAGATTTAGAGCAATCGCAAGGGAAAATCGAATAGACAATTAGTGGAGTTTATTTTTGAAGACTCACATGACTATCAAGTTCTACCAACTCATCATCTCATCACCATCACAATCACAATCGACATCCTGCAAATCAAGGCTCTAGACTCACTTTTTAATTTCATTCATGTATGCTTTCAAAATAGTCATGTAGGGTTATGCAATTTCTCATGAAAATATTCAATTCAAGAAAACAAGTTTATGATGATCATCATCGTAGGAAAATACAGGGAATTAATATAATTTCCAAGAAAAATCATCAAGAATCATGCATGTAGACTAATTAGACTTTCAACTCATCTATGACCATCTATAGGGTACATGAGAGGACAATCTCATGTTTTTAGTTTAGCCTTACATACCTGGGATGAAGCTATCAACAATCACCTTCAAGAATTCCTCAATCTCAAGCTCTTCTCCTCTTTCCTCAAGCCCTAGTTTTGTTAGATTATTAGAAAAGGACTTAGAATGGAGGTCTAGACCCTTTTTAACATCAAAACGACCTAATTAGATTGTGTATAAAGTTTAGGAGGGGAATTGACTGGAATGCCCCTCACAAAATTTAAAATAATTCAGTCTGCGAACTGGTCACGCATAGTGTACTTTCTCCAAATAGTTTCTAAACAAATTTTCCCAATCCCATCGAAAATATTTTGAAAAAACATGTAACGTCTGGTATAATTACCAAAATACCCTAGAAGAGAGGTGTGCGCAAAATACATCTTCTGATGACCGGATTGAAAATCCGAAAATGGATTTGTAATCAACACGAAAAATTGAATTGGAGAAGAGTCTCGGTCAATTTTTAGAGCGATCGAGTCAAAAGATAATTTTTTGTTCGAAGATGAAAAATAGTGTGAGTCCGCGACAGAGCCGCGTTGCGGACCTATCGCGGATACACACTGTGATTTTTTGATGGAGTTGAATTTTGTGGAAGTGCACTATCCGCGACAGGTTTGCATCGCGGACTGTGTTATTCCAAGTTTATAAATTTTTCTTTAAAATTTCGAGAAATAATTACCAAATAATTTAGGATCAACAACATCAACTTGATTTATCAAATGGTCGAAATTTGAAAATAGTTTGATCAGAGCCTTGATAATCTTCCTTCTCTACGATTGTTCTATAAGTACACATTAACTTCAATTTGTGATTGTTGGTTTTGAACTTCAATTTATTTAGTCCAAAAACAAAAATTTTCTTTAAATATATCCCCCAACTCCTTAATATGTTATTTGGACCTAGTGATATTGGATTATCTGACGGATGCTTAAATACGATCTCCCTAAAACAAAAACAAATAATTTATAACTAAGATTATATTATAAGACATTCAAATCTATATATTATAGGAAAATATGTATGAACTATATATACCTTCTTATCATGCAAAAGCATCTTTAATGAGCATACGTTATTATGATTTTCACGTTGTGAGATCTCCTATAGTATAAACTTTCAACTTCCATTGCATTTCCATACTCAATATGTCATTAATAAAGTCAATTTTAGTTGACATATTTTGAAGTATCTATTAAACTTGTGTGATAAAATTAAAATAAATATATGTTGATTCTTAGGTTTATATATAATGAAATGTTTACAGTGTTTGATCTTCAATAGATTGTTTTGTTTAGATAAAAATCAATTTTTTTACTCCTTAACCTGTCAGCTAAAGCGTTAAAATGAACTTTTAAAATATTTCATTATCACATTTAGTCACGACCCAAAATGGCCCGTGAGTGGCACCCAGACTTATCCACCTAAATGGGCAAACCAACATACAAATCCCAATCTATATTAGTAGTTCAACTTATAAAAAATGATAAAAATTGAAAGCTTAAACTCGTAAAACAAGAAATAACAAAATATTACTGAGTTTATTACTTAATGTTCCCCAAAATCTGAAAGTCATCACATCAAGGACACTAATCCCAAAATACCAAATCTAAGAATATCAATACCAAATAAATGAATAAAATTGTTCATGTCCGAAAGAAAAGGACATTATTCCATGATCGTGAGATCCTAACACGAGTTAGGAGGATAGCTCACCCTAGGATCTGATGTGCTGGAGACTGGCTAGAGCTAAGGGAGAGTCGAAGTCGCTGGAACACTCTTTGCACTTCACAAAAGCAAAACAAAGAAAATACAAGTAGGGGGTCAGTACGGACAACAAGTACTAAGTAGGTATCATCGGCCGACTCAAAATAGAAAACAATATGCAGCAGGAAATCAACCATAATACTTAACATATGGCAACGAGAAGAAACAAGTACATAAACCAATCAACAATATCAATAGTACACATGAGGACTCTAGCCTGGCCTCCACATCACACTTGTTTTGGGAGATAAGTTCCTTGAAATTGACATATATTAAATAACTTTAATATGTTTTTCGTTATTATTATTGTGCTGGAATGTAGCACCTCATCCAATATATATTATGTCAAAATGTGATACTCGATCCCATAATATCGTGTTAGAATGTGACACCCAATCCAAATATATTGTGTCGAAACGTGATATCCGGTCCAAATATATTTAATTCGTTATTCTTATCATTACTTTTCACTTCATTATCATTTTTCATCAAGTCTTCTTTATTCAAGGCATCACTTTAGTAGATCAAGTTCAAAATTATGGATTTCATGGTCTTGATATTGCAGACCAATCGCAATAATATATCAATCGTCCAAACTGCAATAATTAATTGCATAGAAAATTTCACATCTTTACTCAATAACTATCAATAACTATTAAGAGTCATGTTATTAGATATAACAAATCATAACCTACCTCAACTGTAGAACCAAAGTCAAGCAAGCTAATTTACCATCACTTTTTCTTTCATCAATTTCTCCAATCATTTCTAATCTAGCAAATACATAATATTCACAAGCAAATAAGTCTATAGATACCCATATTCCTATATCTAGCTTAAATCCAAAAACTCATCCAATTTCATAATTAATTTCCTAAATCTCAAGCCTAGGGTTTAGTCTTAATTCTTCCAAATATCAATAAATGTCAAAATATAAGAGAAAATATATAATTATATGTATACAGAAAGGAAGAGGTTGTTGTATATTGCAGTACCTCCTCTTTCTCTCTTCTTCAATGTCTTAAGTTAATATACATATATGACCACATCTCGAATAACGACAAACCATCTCTTCATTACGTAATTAAAATACTTATCTACTACCACTAACATTTATTTTCAGACTTCTATGTCTTCTCTCGGTACAATAAAATGTCACAACTTTCTAATCTACTACAGGTGACAAGGTATGCCCTATATTCTATATTTGTGTAACCAACAATATATATATGACCTGTAACACCCCCCTAATTCTTCCCACCTAGTCTGAGTAGATGCACAGAGAAGACTGAGAAAATAACTGAGAAAGGTTCTGAAAAAAGAAATCATGAGGGTCATCTACGACCCATAGAGTGATTTACTGCCCGTAGATGAGGACTCGTAGATCCCCAGATAACTTGATAAAATTTTCTAAGCTCATGCCCATGTACGAGAAATCATATAGCTCATAAAATATTCCACGGCCCGTATGTTGGTTTCGTGAGTTGATGATCCAAAAATCAATTTTTCAGTATCTTGAGTTATGAATTATCAGATGACCCATAGAAGTGGTTTCATAGATTTCATGCCAAATTCCAGTGACTTAAATTATTGGACCCTCACCTACGAGAGGTCATCTATGACTCGTAGAAAGATCTGCAGCCTATAAACGGGGTCTTGTAGAACCTATCGATATTTTTTAAGAAGGGTATTTTGTCTATTCCCATCCCTTTTTAATAAAATCCTTAGACGTTTTAGACCTAATTAAAGTAAGGGTATTTTCACCATTCTTCACGCTTAGGGATTTCTGGAGAGAACTAGAGGAGGGAGAAGAGTGAGGGTTTCAAGTTCTAACAAGAGGACCGATTGAAGTTGATTGCTTCTTCTTTTTCCAAGTATGTAAGACTTACTAAAGTGTGGGACTACGTTCGTTCACACGCCCTTTTCACTTACCTAAGTCGAGATTGAGAACATGAGTTGAGTTTTGAAAATCTTGTCATCCAAATATCGAATTTATGCACTTATTATGAGTTCTTATGATGATATATGAAATAATTATTATATTGCATGACCACTGATATAAGATTTACATATATATTTTATACGTGATATCATGAGTCCTAAATTGATTGATTTTTATTAAATCTATACATGGATTGAGTTGAGATTTGAGTTTGAGAATTTGAGTTGAGTAAATTAAGCATAATTGAGCATGAGGAGCATATAGTATCATGATTGCATGTACATTGATGTGTGTTACTTGCATTCCATAATGAGTCTAATTGATGAGTTCGAATGACCATTGGAGTCTTAAGTTGAGTTTGACTGATTTTGCTTGATTGATTGAGTTGATGAGACACTGAGATGGGTTGAGTTGAGACAACCCCATGAGAATGAGATTTGAGTTGATTGATTGAGTATTACGGAGATTTAAGTTGATTGATGAGTTGAGTATGTTTTAGTCTTGGGAGAAGTATCGAGCACCGAACTGAGAGTGAGTAAATAACTACTTTAACCCACAGAACTATGCCACTAGTGAAGGATAGTCGTATAACATGTTCTGGCGACTCTTGTCCCAAAAGATGGACATTTATCATGGATCCATGAGAGAGTTGATCATCCTTTACCTTGGAAAGTTTAGGATAGGCATAGCAATGACATCATCTTCGTTGTGCATCACCAAACTAAAGGTGGTAGGATTGGATGTCGTGTAACACCCCACATCTTAGGTGTACTAGTCTTATGCATATGGAACATAATATGATTAGGTAGAAGGAGCACCAACTTTAAAAGTGTCTAAATTTTAGACTAGAGGGCTATATTTATGCTTATAAGACAAGTGAGTGTATATAAGTTCTAAGCCAAATTAAGGAGATTGCGGCCTTAAACGAAGTGGAAAGAAAGTGAGGTGCTTGTAGGACTTAGGAAGCTACCAGGTGAAGTCACCTACGTGCTTAGCTTAAATTGGCTAGGTGTACGGGGAATATTAATTCATACATTAGTGAACTCACTTGAGGCCCAAAATTAAGAAAAATGAAAAGGAAGCGAAGACGAGGCTCAACACCAAATCTGTTCAAGTCCGATAAAGAATAAAATCCAAGTTAAGGATGTAAATTTGGCCCATGGTTTGGCATTATAAAGAGACAATATAGGCAGCCCAAGATGAATAGGAAAAGGCCAAAGTACATTTATTGGCACACTTCACAAATAGGGCCCAAACTAAGTGAAAGTAGAAGAGAAACAAATTGGCAGCAAAGCCCATCAAATTGAAGCCCAATAAATCCCAAGTGAAAGGGTCAATAGGTGCATCACCACCTTGACAAAATGTGGCTTAAAACACAAGAGAAATTTGGCCAAAAGTGGCCCTCTAAAAGGAACTAAAAACTAGCTCATTAAGTTATTTTAAACTTAGAGAAATTTCAGCTTTTAGGAAGTTTCTTTGTTGCTCTCTCTTGACTTTGCAAAGCAGCCAGAGCACACTTTTAGGGTTCTTGAAGAGGGTCTGATCCTTGAAGGCTAAGATAAGTAGAAATACCTATGGTTTAGTATAATTTTTCTATGAAAAACATGAGGAGTATGCTGATTATACTTGTGCTGAAATTTTGGACAACATATGTTCTAAAGATTGTTGTTCACTTTTCTTATTTATTAAGAGACTTTTCTCTTCTTGGTTGGCTAGATTATAAAGAAATATTTATGTTTTTAACAAGTTTTAGTTCTGTAGTGATGTAAGAAGGATGTTGCACCATTTTTTTCTTTCGCAAAAATGAGTTCTTGTATGATATATTAATTGCGTTCTTAGTAGAAACTTGTGGACCGGTAATTGGGAGTTGTTCTTGCACGTCCTCCTTCTACTCGAGGACTGTTTTTGGACTGTTTTTATGTGTAAATATGTTGGAGACAGTTTGGTTGAAGTTGAAACAGGTTTGGGATTGTTGACTTCGAAATGTAGCTAGAAGACCTAATGTTGTGCTGCCTATTTGTGTGTTGTGTAGAATTGTTATATGTTATTCTTTGTGATCTATTGTAAGACTGTTATGGGACTAAAACAAACTGGATATGATATTTATATGATAATGTGTATTAGAAAATACGATTAGAGGTGGAGAGGTTAAAAGAATACTCTTGGATTGATAATCACAAGTTTGCTTCCCTAGCATTATTTTTTTATGAGATTGGACTATCAAGACGTGTTTATTAGCTGCTAATACTAGTTTTATCACCCACTCTATTATAGATAAGTATTTGGAGGAAAAGGAGATTACTTCGAGGTAATTATGACATAGTACAACGAGGTATGTAAGGCTACCCGTTTTCATATTATATGGCATGAATGTAGGTTCTTCCTTGGCACATAAAGGCACTTAGAAACTCTGACATAACTAATAACCATGTCTCCATTCTTTAACATGTTCATATACTCCTATATAGCCATTGTCAATTCTGCATACATACTTAGATACCAAAGATACATGAGTTCCTTTTTACTAAGTCACGTCCATATGTTGTTTAATCTCCTACACATTTCATTAGTTGTGTAACTCTCTTTTCATTATGGTATTGTCTTGCATGATTATTTATATGTCACATGTTATATCTGTAGTCCTACAGCTCTAAATATTATGATCACCAAAAGAATGATCTCAAAAGTAAATAAAAGATAACTCGAAGCTGCTTATTAATAAGTGGTATCCGAGGGGTGGAAGAATCACCTAGCATGGGTGGATCCCATATTACAGGGGGTATCCCAGGGGTGAAAGGAAAGTCTAGCATGGGTCAATCTTGATATTGATTTACCACTGGTCAGATGGTCATTTATATGATGTACCGCGCACAGATTATACAGTGAAGAAAGGTAAAGTAAAAAAAGGACATAAAGTACATGATTCCACAGTATGACTAAAGGTGATCTCTTATCCTTACACACCAGTGTATGATTTCATTTGAGTTCTTATTTCATATACAGTACTTCCTGCCTTACATATTCAGTACATTATCTCATACTGACGTCCCTTACGGGAGACCTGCATTTCATGTTACAGGTACAAGAGCTACTAGATCTCCCCAATAGGAGTACAGGACATCCAGTTGATGTTACTGAGCTCCTGGTTGCTTCAGGGCTTTGTGTGTCTAGAGCTTATATTTTTGTATTGTATAGTTGGCCATGAGGCAGGGCCTGTCTAGATCCATATAGATATTATTCCTTATCTAGAGGCTTTGTAGACAATGTAAAGTAAAGTATGGTCATATATCATACTTTAGATATCGTGGCTCTAACAACCTAGTCATATGCATTTCCTTTTGGCTTGTTATTACTGTCTACCTTCTTGAAAGCATGTTGAATGTGGAAATCCCCTTATAATGTTCATAGAAAGTGCATGGTTATATGTTGGTTCTCCCGAGCCTTGTCGGTAATGGGTGCCAGTTCGCCTTAATGGAACTTTGGGCGTGACATGTCGATTAAGAGAAACTCCTAAGCAAGTACTGACCGAGCATAATAATTCTAAACTGAGTTTATTTCTACTGAGTCTATATTAAAAGCGTAATTTACTTCAAACTTGCATAATTATTTAGATGAGTTATGAGTTGTTTGAGTTGAGGTGAGTGAGTGGAGTTTTACTTTCTTGAGGTATTATATATACCAGTATATTCAATGTACTGACATCCATTTGGGCCTGCATCATTTCATGATACGGACACAGGTAATAGGGGACTTCAACCCGTGCATCGTTAAGGTCCAGTTCAGTGCATTTCTAGAGTTGGTGAGCGCTTCTTGCTTTCCGGAAGAGCCCTTTTATCCTGTTTTTGATTGATTACTTTCTTTCTTTGACTTGGGGTATCCATGATCTGTCATGGTACCATCTAGATTGTTGAGTAGAGGCTTCATAGACATTGAGTAGAGAATTTGTTGAGTATTTTGTATTTCCAAACTTATCCATTGGAAACTATGTTTTAGTAGAGTTATATGCATTCCTATGATGTTTGCTTCATTTGAGTATTTCTTCCGCTATTGAGTTGATGGGATGATGAGGCCAGGTGGTTCTCTTGGGGAATCAGCAATGGTTCTTCAAATGCCGGCCATGCCAAGGGTACCCTCCTGGAGCGAGACATGACCCTACACTTCAATGACTAACAAACCCGATCAATACTTTAATATTTTAATATAAACATATTCCCAAGTCATCAACAATCCACCCTATAATCTATTTTCCCAAATTACTCAACTTATTAGGAAACAATGACATATCATATACTTATATAACCACAACTATACGGACCAACGAATCTTAACAACAAACAAGAACAAAAAGATTTCTCACCTGAAGTTCAAATCCAATTTTTTTCCTTTTCATTCTCTGACGCCGCACAGGTCCACAACAATCCCTCTCTTGCTCTTTATTTTTTTAATTGATATTTAAAAGTGAAAAATCCTACTACTTATTTTTAATAAATATAAATAAGTAGCACAGATTTCTAAATAAATACCCACTTTAGTCCATGAATTAATTCAACTATCTAAAATTACCCTTTGGCTAAGTAATGGAAGTTATCAATTAGTCGAAAAAGCCTCTTTTGAAATTTAAGAAATAAATTGTTTATGAAACAAAAAGCATTATTTCTTAAAATGACTCGAGGTTTGTTACATAAGATACCAATTTACCCACCTTTCGTTCCTGAACCGTCAAAAGAAAAGTAAGAGTAAGAGCAGGTACTTGACTTAATAAAAAGTTGTAGATATCATCCACACATATCTATCTCATTCTCCCAAGTGCACTCCTCAACTGGGTGATTCTTCCTCTGGAACTTCATTGATGCAATCTCCTTTGATCTTCAATTATGGACCTCCCTATCTAGAATATCAATGGGCTCTTCCTCAAAAGATAGGTTCTCATGGAGTAGGATCGAAGCCTAGTGAATAATGTAGTTTCTATCACCATGATATTCTTCAACATAGAAATATATAACACTAGACGAACTCCGGATAAACCTAGTGGCAAAGCCAACTCATAAGCTACCTCTCCCACGCGCTTAAGAACTTCAAACGGTCCAATATATCTCAGACTAAGCTTACCTCGCTTAACCTCACCACACCCTTTATGGGTGAAATCTTCAATAATAGTTTCTTTTCCTCCATGAACTCCATGTCCCTGACCTTTCAGTCTGCATACTCCTTCTGCCTACTCGGTGCTGCTAGAAGCTTCTCCTGAATCAATTTTACCTTCTCTAATGACTCCCTTAGAAGATGTGTACCCCAAGGCCTCACCTGAAATGAATCAAACCAACCAATGGGAGACCTACATCTCCTCCCATATAATACTTTAAGTGGAGCCATGTCAATGCTCGAGTGATAGTTATTATTATATGAAAAATCTGCCAAAGGTAAGAACCGATCCCAATGACTACCAAAATCTATCACACATGTACAAAGCATATCCTTCAACACTTGAATTGCCCTTTTGAACTGTCCATCGGTCTGAGGGTGAAATGCAGTACTAAGATCCAATCTAGTACCTAGCTCAGCCTGCAAGGTCCTCCAAAAGTTTGAAGTAAATTATGTACCTCTATTTGATATGATGGAAATTGGAACTCCATGCAAACGAACAATCTCACCGATATAGAGTTTGGCTAACTTCTCCGTATTATAAGTGACCTTTACCAAAATAAAGTGTGCAGTCTTGGTCAACCTGTCAACGATCACCGATATTGAATCAAACTTACCCAATGTCTTTGGAAGACCAACCACAAAGTCCATGGCAATCCTTTCCCACTTCTTTTTAGGAATTGGCATTCTTTGGAGAGTCCCTCCAGGTCTCTAATGCTCATACTTTACTTGCTGGCAATTGGTACACTGGGCAACAAAATCAGCAATGTCACGCTTCATTCTACCCCACCATTAATGATGCCTCAGATTACGATACATCTTGGTTGCACCAAGATATATAGAGTACTTCAAACTATGAGCTTCTACAAGAATCATCTGCATCAAATCATCAAGACGGAGCATACTCACCTCTTAATCCTCATAACACCTTCCTCATTAATCGTAGCTTCCTTGGCCTTCCCTTACAAGACTATATCAGGAATTCGGCTCAATTTCTCATCATCAAACGGCTTTTCTTTAATCTTATCAAAAAATAATAATTTTGCCTCTATACAGGCCAAGGGTCTCCCTTCTCAGTCACTTCCAGCCTCATAAAGTCGTTGGCAAGAGTTTGAACCTCTTTAGCTAATGGGAGTCTAGAAGCCTGCAAATGGGCTAAATTTCCCACGCTTCCTGCTTTTTTACTCAACGCATCAGCCATAACATTAGCTTTTCCAAGGTGATAGAGAATAGTGATATCATAATCTTTTAGCAATTCCATCCATTTTCTCTACCTCAAATTTAAGTCCTTTTGCGTGAATACATGTGGTAAACTGTGATGATTGGTATATACTTCACATTTGACCCCATATAGATAATGCCTCCTCTGCTTCAATGCAAATACAACAACATCCAACTATAAATCATGAGAATGATAATGACATTTATGCACCTTCGATTGCCTTGAAGCATAAGCAATTACATTCTTCTCCTGCATTAACACTTCACCTAAACTAAAATAAGATGTATCACAATAAACAATGAAATTTTTACCTTCTACCAGCAAGGCAAAAATCGGTGCAGTAGTCAACAGGGTCTTGAGTTTCAAAACACTCTCTTCACACTTATTTGACCATATAAATGGAACATTCTGCTTAGTCAAACTAGTCAGTTGGGAAGCAATGGAACTAAATCCCTTGATGAATCATCGGTAGTAGCAAGCCAAGAAAACAAAACTCCTCACCTCTGATATGTTGGACAGGTAAGGAAATTTTTTGTTGAGCTACGTACTTACTTAAAAACTACTAACCCTTAATTCCAAGAAATCATATCTTCTACCAAGACATTTATCGAGGAAGCTGAGGACCTTTTGAAGGAACCTATTCATGAAAAAATGTCCATTTTATACTTTAGGAATAAGCATAAAAAAATATTTATCACTTTTGTCTTAATCTCTATAAAACGTGTTAAGTATCCCACCCGGAGTATGTTCGCAAGAATGAAACTCAAAAGAATTGACGGGGGCCTGCACAAGTGCTAGAGCATGTGGTTTAATTCGATACAAGGCGAAGAACCTTACCGGGCCTTGACATGTCGCAAATCCTCTTGAAAGAGAGGGGTGCCTTCAGGAACGCGGAAACAGGTGGTGCATGGCTCTCGTCAGCTCTGGGTCTTACCCAATTTATCACTGCTTCAATCTTTTGAGAATCTACCATAACTCCATCCTTTGAAACCACATGTCCCAAGAAAGAAACTGAATAAAGCCACATTTAGCGAATTTGGCATACAACTTCTTCTCCCTTAACAACCCTAAAACAATTCTTAGATGCTCTTTGTGTTCCTTTTTGCTCTTTGAGTAGATCAATATATCATCAATAAAGACAATAACAAAGAGATCCAATATGAATTAAAGATCTCATTCATCAGGCTCATGAAAGCAGCAAGGGCATTCGTAAGCCCAAAGAACATAACCAAAAATTCTTAGTGCCCATAACTTGTTGGACAAGTGGTTTTTGGCACATCCGCCACCCATTATTTTTAGCTGGTGATAGCCAAACCTTAAATCAATTATAGAGAATATACAACACCTTAAAACTGATCAAATAAGTCATCAATACAAGGAAGGGGTACTTTTTCTTAATAGTTACCCAGTTCAGTTGTTTCTAGTCTATACACATACAAAGGCTACCATCTTTCTTCTTCACGAAAAGAATCGGAGCACCCCAAGGAGAGACACTTGGCCTAATAAGACCTTTACCCAATAATTCTTGAAGTTGGGCTTTCAACTCCCTCAATTGAACCGAGGCCATTCTGTAAGGTGGAATAGAAATAGGACAAGTACTTGGCTCCAAATCAATACAAAAATCAATATCCCTGTTTGGTGGCATACCAGGTAGGTCTACAGGAAAGACATCCATAAATTCACAAACTATCGAGACAAATTCAATTAAGGGCACTTCAGAACTATCATCCTTGAGATGTGCTAGGAAGATTGAACAGCCCTTACTCACAGACTAGAGATAATTTGAACTGGGGAAGAAAAATAATCACCCTGCGACAGCAGCTGATCCATCCTAGGCTTAAGGTCATAGTCTTAGCATTGCAATAAAAAATAGCAAATTTTTTAGAGAGCCAAGTCATAGACATGATCACATCACTGTCACGCCCTAGGAGGGCACCCTTGGCATGGCCGGCACTCAGAGATTATTACTGATTCCCGAGCAAACCACTTGGTCTCATCATAACATCATACTCGACACCGGAAGAAAAATACTCAAAGAAAAGATTATAAGTAATTAAATAATCTAGTCTTTATATAAAAAGAAATTTTCAATAAGATAAAATTTGAAAAAGGAACAATACTCAACATCTTCTACTCAATGTCTATGAAGCCTCTATCTCTAACATCTAGATGGTACTATGACAGGCCATGGCTACCCAGTTCAAGGAAAATAAAATACTCAATGAAAGAAAAAAAAGTCTCCTCTGAAGGTAAGAAGGGCTCACCATCTCTGGAATTGTGAATCTGAACTTCAATGGTGCGTCTATTGAAGTCCTCTAATACATGCCTCCGCATCATGAAATGATGCAAGCCCAAATGGGCGTCAATACATGAAATATACAGATATGCAAGAATGGCTAAAGTAAACACACAAGGTTTGACTCAACTCAGTAAACTCGACTCCGAACTTAACTCACTCAACTCATGACTCGTCTTAGTGAATATGTGAGTTTAAGTTCTGAATCATGTTTTAAAATTTGACTCAATGTTTTTATGCAACTCAGTTTGAAAATTATGATATGTTTACTCAAGTATTGCTTGAAAGTTTCTCTAACTGACATAACTCTCCACCACCATGAGTTTTGGTGATGCACAATGAAAGTACGTCGTTGCCATGCCCATCATAAACTTGCCATAATAAAATACGTCAACCTTTCCTTTCTTTCAGATCCAAAGAGAATGTCCATCTATTGGGACATGAGCCGCCAGAGTTAACTGCACGACTATCCTATGCTAGCAACGTACTTCTAGGGTCCCTCATACCCAACTCGGTGCACAATACTCCTTCTAAGACTAAAATATGCTCATAGAAATTAACTCAAACTCATCTCTTTGACTCATCTCAATCAAGTCAACTCAGTTCTCAATAGCTCAACTAAATAACTCGACAACTCAATAATTCAAGACCATCATTCATGCAATGCAACTCAAGACACAAACTAACTCCATGCAAGACTCCAACTCATATGCTCAGTTGAATCACATCGAATCATACTTAGCACATATGACATAGTAAATGCTCATCTCATGCATGGACAAGAACATGTACTCCTCATCCTCAACTTACTCGAGCTCATCAAAACATGCATCATCTCATCATAAAATTTCTCTTAAAATATAACTCCTTGTACTCAATAATATACATATATAATATTAATTGAAATCATTTTTCATCAATACATAGAAAAGTCATCATCTTTATTCTCAATATGCAAATCTTTGATTTTTAAAATAATATTTTTTCTTTAATACTTGAAAACCCATCCATCTCAATATCAAACAATATATAGAATAGGCATGATCATCAACTTCATTAGGCTTCATGGGAAGTATCCATGAATGACGACTCCAAAAATATAAGAAATAGGAATAAAAATAATCTTAATTGCATAAGTACTTCTAACTCAATGGAAGAGGAAATTTACCCATTTAGAATTCAAGAAGTTGGGTAAAACACTACTCGAATATAACTATGGAGAATTAACATATGGGGCATGTGGATGAACTCAGTTCAATGCTATAGGTAGCCTTACATACCTGCAATGAAGGTAGACAGTCAAATTGGCACGCATCCAACTTGAAATCCTCGACTCCTCACTCTTCTCTCTTCTCTTTTAGCCTTAGGTCTTTTTCAAGAACTTTGAAAGGGTTAAGAATGGGTTATAAACCCTTTTTACGCTCAAAATGACCCCTTCTGATCATGGTTTGAGTCTAGGAGGGGTTTGGAAAGGTTTGGAATGCCCCTCACGAAATTCAAAAAAAAATCGTCTTGGAACACGGGTCCGCAATGCGGATAGTGTCAAATTTTAGGATTTTTCATAAAAAATTCTCCGAAACAGGTTTTTAATCCCATAGAAAATTTTTGAACAAAATTAAATGTTGGTCTGCGGCAGGTGCACGTCGCACACCTGTCGCGCACCCTTCCTGGAAATCGTTTTTGCATCAAAAATTTTTTTATGCGATTACTCTAAAAATCATCCGAGACCACTTCATCATTCAATATTTCATGTTGATCGCATATCCATCCTCGGATTTGCCATCGAGGGATGGGAAGACATGTTATGCGCACATCTCTCATCTAGGGGTATTTTGGTAAATTTTTGTCAGGTGTTACGTTATCTCCCTCTTGGAATTATTCGTCCTCAAATGATGAGTAAAGGTAGACATCAAGGCAAGAACAACAACCAGAACTCTTCTCAAAACTCACGCAATCAAACTCTCGACTTCTCATCAATCTCAACAAACTTCACTCAGACTCAAGAATAGATACATCAACTCATATAGACAATTTGATTCAGATCAAGAGTAGAGATATTATCTAGACATTTTCACCATCAGGCACGAATGGAACGTTAAAACTCAATCAATTCGAACCATTTAAACATCTCGACAATAATTTGTTAGAACTAACGAAGGAAGTTTTCAACTCTAATCGAGAATGGGACCTTCAAGATGCATAAGACTCCATGGGTAACTTTCAAACTTCGCACCTCATCTCAACTATGCTCCTCTTCATAGCACTATACCTTATCAATTTAAAGCTTATAGCTCCTATTCAAATGTCTACTTATCCACATCCTCTTATTCCATTCAAGCCTAATTCTGAGCCTCAAAATGCTACTCCTAAGATGATCATATCCCTACAAAGCTAACCCTCAACTCGAGCTTTATACCTTCTCAGGATTTTCATTTAGTGAATGCTACTCTCTCTCACTACTCTAATGCATCTACCTGAAAGACTCACTCAAAAGTCATTAATAGCCTCCTCTAATCACTCATATAATGACATTTGTATATTCAAGCCTATCTTTCCAACCACTTCAACTATATATAAGAATTATCAAACCTACTTAGCACTTCTACCTCCATCATTATATGAGCTCTCACTCAAAGGCACACCAACACACTTCTTGCCTAGAGACACTTTAACCCACTCTTACCTAATTGTTCCATATCATAAGGTCTCATCTCTCTCTTCTTCCACATCCATAACCTTAACGAAAGAAGGATTTTGGTAATCATCATGTCAAAGAACATTCACTATTACTCATCAGCAATAACTCATCTTCTATCATCAACATCGCTATCAAGACTGGAAGGAAGGATCATTGGAAAGACTTAGAGTGAAAGATCATAAGCACGATACATTAAAGGAATTTGATCTGAGAGCATTCATAACGTGATACGATCTCATTAGCCTTTTAAGACCTATCATGCATCTATGGAATCGAACTTGCGCTAAAACTCAAGTCGCATCACGTATGACATAAGGTCAAAAACTCTGAGATTTTCGTAAGATAAAAGTACCACTATCACTCCTTATCCTCAGAACTCAATATGAACGTGAATCAACATCGATCATATGCATGGTGCTCATACGTAACATAGAAATAAAATATCACCTTAATCGAGCTTTAAGGAATATAAAAGATAGGAAAGCACTAATGTCTTATCCTGTTCAACTTATCACTATCGGAAGCTCAAGACTCACTTTAGTTTATCCATTTCCTCATCTCCCCCTTAGCTCAAAGGTCCACTCCCTAGCTCTGCGAACCATTTCTCTTTACTAAGCTATAAGTATAGCTCTCCACATGATTTGGGCATCACTATCCACAAGGAAATCTTAAACTCTCCTGTTGTTTCATATTCAAATATATAAAATTGCCATTAGAACTTGTTGAGTTACTACTCCTAGCTTCCTTCTAGCTCTATGGGCATCTTTTTATACTTTCTGCTCCTATTGGTATGCATAATCGCTCTTTACCACTCTTATCATCTAACCTCTCTCTTTATCCTACAAACATTCAACTTTTAAGCTCCAATATCATTGACTAAGTCAGTCTTGGATTACAAGGTAAAACTCATTATCATTTATACATAAATCCCCATCAACCTACTTACTAAGGGTGACCAAGAAATACTTACACTAGCTCACTCTACATTGACATCTCAAATATACTATCTAGGTTCCCATAGCAAGTCATAAGATAGAGGTTCACACAATTTTTACACTATAGCGAATGCACATCTTAAGCCTCTTTTTATCTAGTGTTCCATCCTCAATTCACTATCTCTATATAAGGGGTACCTCTACTATCCTCGTAGCATCACATCCTTGTAAGTCAACATCTTAACTCCAAAAACATACTACAGAAAGACTCTTAGAGCAAATCTCCAACTAAGACTACCACTCTCACAATGTTATCTCCAGTTTCACACTACTCCTCAAAATTCAAGCTTAGGGTCTAGTACTAACATGTGCATCACACATTTCCCTCATATTATGCTAACTCGTAACTGCTAGGTAAGAATTAGGAATATAGGCTTACTAAAATCTCATAGCCAATAATAGATCAACACGTCCCCTCTTCACAACTCATATACCACTCCCCCATTCACTATACCTTCTTATCTGGCTAAGCTTATAACTCTATAAATTTCACGGGGCTCTCCCTCAGGATCATGAGCCTACTTTAGATCTATCACCTCAAAAGTACTATGTTCCCTTATTCAATATCTATACTTCGCGCTCATTAAGACTATGACATCGACATAAATCTCTTTCTAGGTTGTGCACACTCCAACTCATCCTAACAATATCTCATTCTCTATACCTCATCATGAACATCAAATGGTACTTACTACTCATTGATCGAGACTTAGGGGAATCAAATCACCACCACATTACTTAACAAATAGACAAATAACTCCAGTTATAAGCCTCAATCAACCACCACTCTCACTATCTAGTCCCTTTCTTCCCCTCCACTCCCTCATCGTCCTTCTAACTTAGGGGTAACAACTCTACTTATGGTTTACAAGACCTCAAATCGTACTCTTAGGTGGTAACATTAAGCTTTTACGAACATAAGTTTCTCTCTACGGTATGTAAGATGGCTGAATATAACAGTACATATAGAACAATATAGGGATAACATCAACTCAATATCATACTCCATCAGAATGTCAAATATCTATCTAGAGCAAGAACAAAGAGTAGACAAATAACCATTAACATCTCATCAATACATCAGACTCATCTCAAGGAAACTCGACTCAACTCAAGGAATCATGCCCATTTAGGACAAGGATAAAGAGTAGGTAATTAAATATCAACATCCATCGAGACTCATACCATCACATCAACATCAGAGTACTACCAATGTAGGACCTAATTATAAGTTTCTCTAACCGACAACCCTCACCTATGAGCTGGTGATGATACAACGAAGCGATATGATTGCCACATCCATCCAGTACCCTCCCGGGGTAAAGGACATCACCATTAGTGGTTCCACAAGAAATAACATCAGTCCTCTTTTGGGACAAAGGAAACATCTGCATTGCGGTTCGATCCTCTCTCCTACGTGGGCCACGTAGTTAATGAGTTCAAATGAGACTCACTCTCACCTATTTCGGTGCTCAATACTCCTTCCAGAACTCGACATGCTCATAAAACATCATCATTAAGATTTCTCATCATTGGTCCCATGGGGATAAGGTACATCAACATCAACATCAACATTATCATCAACATCAAGTCATCTCATCAACATCAATATCAACATCATCTCATCAACATCAACATCAACATCATGGACTCGAAACATTCTTTTAGAATTTAGTTTCAAGATTTAAGACTCATAAACATCATTCCCATCAACATCATCATCAAGACTCTTAATAATTTGGACCACAATCACAATATCATCATCGTCAAGACTCTAGACTCATCCCCTAAGTTCATTCTTGCATTCTTTAGTAAAATAGACATATAATTTTGTAAAAATCATTCATGAAAGCAAGTTATGCAATAAAATAGTTTGTGATGATCATCAATTCATGTAAAATATTTGAATTAAGTAAAAACTCAATGGAATACTCAAAGATCCTCATATCAAACTCATTATCTTCAATCATAGACTCAATTTACTCCAAGGGGACACATGAGAGAACAGCCTCATGCTTTAGGTTAGCCTTACATACCTGGGATGATTGCTAACAATAATTCCTCGTAGAATCTCCTCTTGGCTCTTCAACCTGAACTCTCTTCAAGCCTAATTTGGTGAATTTTTCTAGGCAGAGGATTGTAGAATGGGTTTTGAACCCTTTCTTTATGAATACGACCTATATTAATCGTATATGGGTTTTTGAAGATGTTAGGAATGGACTAGAATGCCCCTCAAAATTTTAAAAAAAATTCAGTCATAAAATAACACAGTCTGTGTAGTACAAGTGATTTTGTTCAATATGCTTTTCATGCTCTGTGATGCTCTATTTTCTTGACTCGTCAACTTAATATCAAACTCAACCTCAACTCAATCCATGCATAGAATTTCATAGAATTATGCAATTTAGGATTTATGCTACCAAGTATAAAATATATATGTAAATCTCATATCAATGATCATACAATGCAACAATTTTCTCATGCAACATAATAAGGCCTCATGATAAATGCAAGGATTTAGAAATTGGATGATAGAATTTTCAAAACTCAATTCATGTCCTCAATTTCGACTCAATAAGTGAAAATGGTGTGTGAACAAACGTGGTTCCACACTTTAGTAAGCCTTACATACCTAGGAATGGAAGAAACAATCAGATTTCAATGAATCCTCGTGCTAGAATCAAGACTTCTTGCTCTTCTTCTCCTTCTAATGTTCTTCAAGAAAGCCCTAAGTGATGAATAGTAGAAATATGTTTAGTATCTCATTCAGAACTTAAATTAAGTCCAAAATGTCCAAGGGTTAAATTAAAAAAGGTAGGAATAAACAAAACTACCCTTCCTAAAAAATGTCGCCTGGGTCTACGAGACCCCATCTATGAGTTGTAGAGCATTCTACAGGTCGTAAACAACCTCTCGTGAAAGAGGGGTCTGAAAATCTAAGTTACTAGGAATTTGCACGAGACCTCTTTTATGAGCTGTAAAAGATTTTACGAGTTGTAGACCACTTTATATTAATAAGGGGTCCTAAAACTTGAGTTACTGGAATTTATCATGAAACCCCCTCCATGAGTCATGGAATACTTCACGGGTCGTATACCATCTCATATATAGGCCTCAAACATAGAAAATTTCACCAAGTCATCGATGGTTTTACGAGTCGTAAATGACCCTCGTGAACCTTTTTCTGCAGTTTTTCTAGTCTTTTCTCAGCATCCTCTGTGCATCCACTCCAGATTAAGTTAAAAGAATTAGAGGGTGTTACATTGTCTCCCCCTTGAGATCATTTGTCCTCGAATTAAGAGAATTCTATTAATTTAGGTCAAGGCACGAATCTCCCTATGACTCTAACAATCTACAAGCTATCACCTCACTCATGCAAACAACAAATCAGAAATTTTTCAGCAAGTAAAACAATCGAATATCAACAAATCACATCAATCCTCACTCGGACTCTAGAACTCTATTGTCTATCATATTGAGAATGAAAGGAGAACTCAAGGAATGGAAATTCAAGAATTTAGAGGAAATTCCTTACCATCAACTCTCTCATCATCAGCAAGCAGGAACAAATGAGGGTATTTGGCCTTTATGTCCTCTTCCGTCTCCCAAGTAGCTTCTTCTAAAACTTGGTTCCTCCACAATACTTCGACAAATGCAATCTTTTTTGGTTCTTAACTTGCGAACCTGATGATCAAGGATTTGGACCGGGATCTCCTCATAACTCAGGTTGTCTTTCACTCTAAGACTTTCGACAGGCATAACCAACAGTGGATCTCCCAAACACCTCTTGAGCATAGAAATGTGGTAAACTAGATGGATGGCCTCTAACTCTGATGGTAACTCTAACTCATATGCCACATTGCCCTATATCTTTATGATCTGATAAGGGCCAATGTACCTCAAACTTAGCTTTCCTTTCTTTCCGAGCCTCGTCACTCCTTTCATGGGTGACACTTTCAAATACACCCAATCATTGACCTCAAACTCTAAGTCTCTTCTTCTAATGTTTGTGTAGGATTTTTGTAGACTTTGCGCAGTCCTCAACCTTTCTCGAATGATAATCACCTTCTCCATAGCTTGGTGAACCAAGTTGGTCCAATCAACTCTGCTTCACCTACCTCAAACCATCCAATCGGTGACCTACACCTTCTCCCATAAAGTGCCTCATACAGGGGCATTTGAATGCTCGGATGGAAGCTATTACTGTAAGAAACCTCGATCAAAGACAAGTGGTCATCCCAATTACCTTTAAAGTCGATGGCATAGGCTCTCAACATACCCTCCAACGTCTGAATAGTACGTTCTGCTTGGCCATCCGCCTGCGAGTGAAAGGCAGTGCTAAGGTGCACCTTCGTACCCGAACCCTTTTGAAAAGATATCCAAAACTAGGCGATGAATTGAGATCCTTTATTTGAGATGATGAACAAGAGGACTCCATGTAATCTAACAATCTCTTTTATGTAATGAGATCCTTTATTTGAGATGATGAACAAGAGGACTCCATGTAATCTAATAATCTCCTTTATGTAAAGTCAAGCATAATCCTCCGTAGTGTCAGTCGTCTTAACTGCCAAGAAGTGTGCAGATTTTGTCATTCGATCAACTATCACCCAAATCGAATCATGTTGCCTGCGGGACCTTAGTAAGCTTGTGACAAAGTCCATGTTAATCATCTCCCATTTCCACTCTAGAATCTCAAATTTCTGAGCTACTACACATGGCCTTTGCTGCTCAACTTTAACTTGTTGGCAATTCAGGCACTTGGAAACAAAATCAGCAATGTCTCTCTTCATTCCACTCAACCAATAGACTTCCCTCAAGTCATGGTACATCTTGGTAGTGTCATGCCTCGGGAGGGTACCCTTGGTGTGGCCGGCACCTAGAGATTGTTGTTAGTCCCCAAGCGAACCACTTAGCCTCATCACATTCATTCAATCAAATAACTCTACTGAACAGTGGGAATAAAAGTAGGTCACCACATCTCATCTAAGTCTCAGAATAAATAGATAATAATAAAGGCTAGTAGAAAGAACTAGCTCACAATCTCAACATCAACGTTCAACCATCATCTATGAAGCCTTAATCACTAATTATGTGGTGCTAATGACAGACCCAGGCTACCCAAATCAAAATAAAAGAATAGTCCAAAATCTAACTCTAAAGCAAAATGAAATAATCATAGTGGGTCCTCCGGAGTAGGGGAGGCTCACCAAATCAGCCACGGATCTCAGATCCTCAACGGAGCGCCTGTTGACGATCTCTAGTACCTGCCTCTACATCATAAAATGATGCAGTCCAAAAGGGACATCAGTACTTGGAATGTACTGGTATGTAAAATAGCTGAGTGAAACAGAAAGAAGTAGAATAATATGGAAACAACATCAACCCAAAATAATCATCAGATAACATCAAATCATCAAATGTCTATCTATGCAAGAATAAAGAGTAGATAAGTGACCCATCAATAACTCAAACTCATCAATCATCTCAGACTCATCTCAAAGGAGCTCACCTCCTCTCATCTCATCTCATCTCAACTCAGAGTACTCAAGGTAGGAAATTTATGGGAGTTTCTCTTATCCGGCAACAATCACTTATGAGCCAGTGAATGTACAACAATCTCACTGATGTTGCCACAGTCGTTCCAAACTTGCTAGGTAGGGAACGAATCGAAATCATATTAGCTCACCCAATATGGAGTCAGTCGTCAACAAGTCCGCTATTGTTTCAGGGACTTCTAATCAAGAGGGAACCAAAATATATGTGATGGTTCTGATCCTCACCTACGTTTGGCGATGTAGTTTGACGAGTTCAAGTCGGACTAACTCTCACTCTTTCGGTGCTTGATACTCCTCTCATGACTCTATGTTCATAAAACCTCCATCTCAACCAATCTCATAGGGACTCAAACCCTATCATCGATCGGTATCTGATAGGGACTCGAACCCCATCATTATTCAACTCATAGGGACTCTAAACTTTTCATCAATCAACTCATAGGGACTCTAGCTCTTTCATATATCAACTCATAGGGACTCTAACCCTTTCATCAATCAACTCATAGGGACTTTAACCCTTTCATCAATCAACTCATAGGGACTCTAACCCTTTCATCAATCAACTCATCATTGACTTAAGATTAAGAACAGTCATTAGGAAACAATCGAATAAATACGTCGGTAGAGTTCATTTATAGAGACTCATAAGATAATCAAAGTTTATCAACTCATCATCATTCTCTCATCATCATCTAGAATCTCAACTCAAGGCTCTAGACTCAATTCTCAAGTGCATTATGCATACTTTCAAATAGCCATGTAGGGTTATGCAAATTCTCATGAAAATGTTTAATTCAAGAAAACAAGTTTATGATGATCATCAACATAGAAAAACATGTGAATTCGAATAGAATTTTAAGAAAAAACATCAAGGATTCATGCATGTAGACTCTTGAACCATCAACTCATCCATGACCATCTATGGGGCACATGAGAGAACAATCTCATGCTTTTAGTTTGGCCTTACATACTTGGGATGTTGTTATTAATCAGTCATGTCAAAGATTTCTCCTCGAATCTCTCAAACTTAAGCTTTTCTCCTCTTTCCTCAAGCCCTATACTTGTTAAATTATGGAATAAGACTTTGAATGGGGGTTTTAGACCCTTTTTACATCAAAATGGCCTTATTAGATCGTGTATAGAGTTTAGAAGGGCTGGGAAATCAACCGGAATGCCCCTCATAATAATTAGAAATTTTCAACTCGAAAAAGACCCAGTCCGTGATGCAGACTAGTTGCACATAGTGTATTTTTAGAAAAAGAATCTAAACGAGTTTTCTCAACCCCATCGAAAATTTTCAAAAAACTATAAGTGCTGGTCCGCGATGGAGGCGCGACGTGCTCCTGTTGCGCACCAACACTGTTTTGCACTTCGAATCAAAAAAATAATCTTTTGATTTGGTCGCTCTAAAAATCGACAGAGACTATTTTCCCGCTCAATTTTTCATGTTGAACACAAATCCGACCTCAAATTTTCATACGAGCATTGAAAGATGTGTTACGCGCATACCCTCTCTCTAGGGGTATTTTGATAATTTTATTGGGCGTTACAGGTAGACCCTAGATGGATGGAATATACTATGGGCCTCAGCCATGATTCTCTCTCGAACACCATCAACATCTGGAACACTATCTGCCTCGATATCTTAATACTCCATCTCCCCCTTTGGCGAAAGCCATCACCTTATGCTTATGCACATCCTCCTTCAACTGTAATAAAATAGGATCTTGATCTTGTTTCTCCTTCAACTCCACTACTAGGGATGATTTCAACCCATTATGCACAAAAACTCCTCCTTCGCTTGATTCATCTGATTGGACTCCCAATCGTTCCAATCTATGAACCTCTTTGGCTAACTTTCTCTTCTCCTCTTCCACATGGATGGTGCTTTCCATGGATAACCTGCTAAGAGCATCAGCAACCACATTAGCTTTACCTGGGTAGTAGAGGATGCTCATGTCGTAGTCTTTGAGAAACTCAAGCCATCTCCTCCATCTCAAGTTAAAGCTCCTTTTGGGTGAAGATGTATTGTAAGCTCTTGTGGTATGTGAATACTTCCACGCTCCATATAAATAGTGGCGCCATAGTTTAGAGCAAACACCACTGCGACCAACTCCAAGTCATGAGTGGCATAGTTCTTTTTATGCACCTTAAGCGGTCTAGAAGCGTAAGCAATATCCTTCCCTTTTTATATCAACACACATCCTAATCCCACTCTCGAAGCATCGCAGTAGATGAAATCCATCTATCTTATCCGGCAAGGTCAACACTGGTGCGGTAGTTAACCTCGTCTTTAGCTCTTGGAAGCTTTTCTCATACTCATCAGACCATTGAAACTTGACCTTCTTATGAGTCAATTTATTCAGCAGTGCAGATATGGAAGAAAACCCCTCAATAAACCTTTGATAATAGCCAGCCAATCCCAGAAAACTCCTTATCTCGGTCGGTGAGGTTGGTCTAGGCTAGTTCTTGACTGCCTCAATCTTTTGAGTATCCACTCGAATGCCATCCCCTAAAATTTTATGTCCCAAGAAAGCCACCGATTTGAGCCAAAACTCACGCTTAGAAAACTTTGCATATAACTCATTATCTCTAAGCGTCTATAACGCGATTCTGAGGTGATTGACATGTTCCGCGTCATCTATGGAATACACCAAAATATCATTAATGAACAGGATCACGAACATGTTAAGATACTGTCTGAATACTTTATTCATCATGTCCATAAAGGCTGCATGTGCATTCGTCAACCCAAAAGACTTCACTAAGAATTTAAAGTGACTATATCGTGATCGAAAAGCCATCTTTGGGATGTCACATACCCTCACTTTCAATTGGTGATAGCCTGATCTAAGGTCTATCTTGGATAAAACAATGGCACCCTGAAGTTGGTCAAACAAGTCATCAATCCTCCAAAGGGGATACTTATTCTTGACTGTCACATTATTCAACTGGCAGTAGTCAATACACATCCTAAGGGAACCATCCTTCTTTCACACGAACAAGACCGGGGCACCCCATGGAGAGACACTCAGCCTAATAAATCCTCTCTCAAACAAATCCCTCAACTGCTCTTTCAACTCTTTCAACTCTACACGAGCCATTCTATATTGCTGAATAGAAATAGGCTGGGTGTTAGAAAGTACATCAATTCCAAAGTCAATCTCCCTATCAGGAGGGACTCTGGGCAGATCCTCAAGAAATACATTAGGAAACTCACTGCCTTGGCCTCATCATTACATCAACTCAACAGCGGAAGAATAACTCAAATAGAAAGGCATCATATGAATAAAATATTACTCAACTAACTCATAGTTTTCCAATGAATAAGTTTGGAATACAAAATACTCAAGAAATCCTCTACTCAATTTCTATGATGCCTTTACTCAATAATCTAGATGGTGTTATGATAGGCCATGGACACCTCAAATCAAAGAAGATAAAACACTCAATGAAAGTAAGAAGCTAAAAGGGCTCCTCTGGAAAAGTAAGAAGGGCTCACCAACTCTAGGGAAATGCATTGATCCGAACCTCAACGATGCGTGGGTTAAGTCCTCTATCACCTGTATCTGTATCATGAAATGATGCAGGTCCAAATAGATGTCTATATATGAAATATACTAGTATGTAAAATAGCTTAAGAAAATAAGGCTCACTCACTCATCTCGACTCAACAACTCATGCTCAACTCAGTACATGCAAGTTTAAAGTAAATCATACTTTTAAAGTAAACTCTGTAGAAATAGACTCAATTTAAAATATCGTGCTCAATCACTGTTACTTGGGAGTTTCTCTTAACCGATATCCAATCCCATAACCTTTAGTTTGGTGTTGCACAACGAAGTCGACGCCATTGCCATACCCATCCTATACGTGCCACCAAAAGGACGATCAATTCTCTGTTGGATCCATGGTAAATGTCCTCTTTTGGGACAAGGGTTGCCAGAACATGTTGCACGTCTATCCTACGCTGACAACGTAGTTCTGTGGGTTAAATTAGATGTTTACTCGCTCCTAGCTCGGTGCTCGATACTCCTCCTAAGACTAAAACATGCTCAACTCAATCAATAAACTCAATCCTCGAATGCTCAATCAATCACATCAAAATCTCAACCTCATTGGGTTACCTTATCTCAACTCGTTTCAGTTACTCATCAAGTCAGTCAATCAATGCTGACAATCAAACTTGACTCAGACGGTCATTTAGACACACTCAAATTGGCTCATCATGCAATGCAAGTAATTTTAATGGTAGTATAAGTGATTTTGTACAATATTCTTTTCATGCTATATGATGCTCAATGTTCTCAACTCGTTAACTTAACATCAACCTCAACCACAACTCAATCGATGCATAGAATTTCATAGAATTATGCAATTTAGGATTCATGCTACCAAGTATAACATACATATGTAAATCTCATATCAATGATTAATTTTCTCATGTAACATAATAATGCCTCATGATAAATGCAAGGATTTAGAAATTGGATGATAGAAATTTCAAAACTCAATTCTTGTCCTCAATTTCGACTCAATAAGTGAAAGCGTCATGTGAACAAACATGGTTCCACACTTTAGTAAGCCTTACATACCCGGGAATGGAAGAAACAATTAGATTTAAATGAATCCTCGTGTTAAAATCAAGACTTCTTGCTCTTCTCCTCCTTCTAATGTTCTTCAAGAAAGCCCTAATGAATGGTGGAAAATATGTTTAGCGTCTCATTCAGGACTTAAATTAAGTCCAAAATGTCCAAGGGTTAAATTAAAAAGGGTAGGAATAGACAAAATTACCCATCCTAAAAACTGTCGCCTGGGTCTACGAGTCGTAGAGCATTCCACGTGTCGTAGACAACCTCTCTTGAATGAGGGGTCCGAAAATCTAAGTGATTGAAAATTTGCATGAGACCTCTTCTATGAGCCTTAAAAGATTTTATGGGTCGTAGATCACCTAAACTTGAATTACCAGAATTTGTCATGAAACCCCGCTCTACGAGTCTTAGAATTCTTCACGGGTTGTATACCATCTCGTATATAGACCTTAGACTTAAAAATTTCACCAAGTCATCTGGGATTTATAAGATCCATCTTACGAGTCGTAGACCTTGTTACGAGTTGTAGACGACCCTCGTGAACCTTCTTTTACAGTTTTACCCAGTCTTTTCTCAACATCCTTTGTGCATCCACTCCAGATTAAGTAGAAGGAATTAGGGGGTGTTACAATGATACCGATATAGTATAAATATACCGATGGAGTATCATAACGAATATATTTTCTACTAATTTATAGTTTTATAATTTTTTATTTATTTCTTATTTATTTCTTTAAAAAAACATAATCTTATATGATACCAATTGGGTATCAATATACCGCCAAAGTATCACAGAGGGTTGAACTCATTCTATATGATATCAGTATGATATATATATATATATATATATATATATATATATATATATATATATATATGCATGTGTGTGTATGCGTGCGTGCGCGCGCGCACATCACCGAAGTATATTTCATAGTATTTATGCTAACATCAGCATGACATTAGGCAGAGATCTTCATGATTATGGTTAAACAACCAAATCGAACCGCAATTCGAACCAAATCGATTAAAAAATCCGATATTTGATTTGAGTTGGTTAGGTTTGGTTTTTAAATTTTGAAAATCGATACTATTTGGTTTGGTTTTGGTTTTACAAAAACAGACCCGCAAAAATAATCAAACTGACCAAATGATTATACATATAAATTTTATAATTATGTATATAGTATTCATAAATAATATATAAATATTTTATTATATTTTAATTAATTTAAATCTTTAACTTTACCATTTATATTTGAAAATTCTCTCGTTGGTGTTTTGGAATATAATTTTCTTGTAACCCCCCCCCCATAACTCTATCCTCATATGTACCTATTTTTCAAGCTTCATTCTTATATGTAGGAAGTGTATTAGGGTCATAAGAGACCTCTAGTACTTAGCCAAGTTCAAAACCTTCCTATAAATTGAGTTTCTAGTGTTGGATTATGTAAGGGTAAACTTCAAATGATCATAACTCTTAACGCACAAAGAATTAGATGGCTCATGACCTATCAAATGAAGTTTCTTAGAATTAGTTTTCCAACGCAACTGATTTCACCTTATTTGGAGTTTGGAGTCAAAAGTTATGGTCATTTTACTAGAGACTGCCAGATGCAGAGTTAAGTACGGTCCGTCTGCTAACTCGTGGAAAAAAATCTTGACAATCCAATTTTCGATCCCATACTTTATGGACTACTCTACGGGTCGTAGAAACATCTACAGGCCGTAGATTGGGCTCATGGAATTGATCCAGAGACCCCAAAATTGGTCGAAAATTTTACGGAAGGTCCCTACGGACCTTGGAAGTTTCTATGCGCCGTAGATGGGCCCGTAGACGACTTTTGATAGCTTTTTAAGAAAGGTTATTTTGGTCTTTTTCCACCCTTTCAAACCTTAAGACTGGCGTTTTTACACCTAGATAAAGCCCTAAACATGTCAGTTCAACCTTTTTACACTAAAACACTTTCTCAAACTTAGAGCAAGGTTTCAAAGGAGAAAAAGGGCTAGGGTTTGAAGGTAATCTTGTGAATATTCCCAAGCTGGTTTAAGATTCAAAACTATTAGGCATGTAAGACTAACTAAAACATAAATTATGTTCTTCCATGTGCCCCATAACCCAAATTGATGGAGTTGTGAGTAAATCAAGTCTTCCATGGATGTTTGTTTAAGTCTTTCTTAAATTCTAATGTATTTCAACATAATCTTGCATGAATCACTATTTTATGAATTAAATACTTGAAATAGATGATTTTGCCATACTATATGAATCATAGCATGAATTCTTATTATTTTTACATATTTCATTTAAATGAGCATGCATGGGTATAACTTGAGCCTATGGAATCCCTAAATGTTTTAATGCTACTTTTGTTTTTCCAAAATGTTATGAGTTAGAATGATGCATAATAGAGTCTCTATGAGTCAAGAGCTGAACCTTAAAAGAATGTAACCAAAGAGTTGATAGTTGATGTGATGAATTGAGTTGACAAGCGTCCAACGATACTAGTTAATTGGGTGTGATTGTCTTATGAGCATTGAGTCTTGGGAGGAGTATCGAGCACCAAATTGAGTAAGAGTAAGTCTAACTCGAACTTAATAACTACGTCGCCAAACATAGGAGAGGATTGAGACCGTTAAGTCAGATGCTCCTCCTGATAGGTCCCTAAAACAATAGAGGACTTGGTTGATTGGATCCATTATGGCTCGATTCGTTCTTTACCCTAACAAGTACTAAATGGTTGTGGCAACATTAACGAGATTGTTGTATGATCACTGGCTCATAAGTGATTGTTGTCGGGTAAGAGAAACTCCCAGATAGGTTCCATACTGATAGTACTCTAACTTGATTGGATCAAATTGATTTGGATTGTATTGATAGGTCATTGTCTACTCTTTGTTCTTGCTTTAGATAGACATTTGACACCTTGATTGAGCATTTTTGAGTTATTGTTATTCTATCTATATCTGTTTCACTCAGCTATTTTACATACTCGTACATTTAACATACTGACATCCATTTGGGATTGCATCTTTTCATGATACAGAAACAAGTACTAGAGATCATCAATAGGCGCTCCATTGAAGATCTTCTTTTTATTCCAGTTGATTAGTAAGTCCTCCTCGAGTTCGGGGGATGCATGCTATTTCATCTAGCATTAGAGTCCGACTTTTGAACTTGTTTATTTTTGTTTTGAGGTAGCCATGGATCTATCATGGCACCATTTAGACAGCTTAGATAGAGACTTCATAAATTAAATTTAGGATTGATGACTTGAATATTGTCTGACTAATTCCTTTCATACTAATGCTGTTGATTTGTTTTGATTACCTTTAATTGAGATCGTACTCCTTTATTTATCTTTAGCCTTCTGCTGCTATGATAATTGTTGATTGAATGAATATGATGAGACCAAATGATTCGATTAGGGACTAGCAATAGTCTTTGAGTGCCGGCTACATTTAGGGTACCCTCCTGGGGCGTGACACCCCCGAGTAGTTATTTAATTTTCTTCATACTTAGGATCCCAAGTACCCGGATCGATCAAAAGTTCTTTTCTATCCGAACTACTCATTTTCAAATGATATCCACATTGTTCACAAATATTCATTTTGGATTTCAAAAATCTCTTATAATTTAATCCATAACAATTTTCGCATTGAACCCACAAATGCTTGTATTCTTGAGTTACCTTGAGAATATTAGAACTTTCTCTTATAGTTAAATCACTGCCTTTCGTGTGAGTTTGTCTACTGGAACCCTTGTTTTCACTACTATTTTACTTTCATCACTACAAATAGCCCTATAAATGTCACAGATTTGAGACTGAAGATAATTATCAATGATATTTACTATATTTTTGATACCTAGGAAAATATAATTTCTTCTTTCTGTCTTATTTCGCAGTGAAATACTTAAAAAAATTAAAAACATTGTGGTTGGGAAGGTTAGAGTAGTCAAAACCATTGAAATTTTGATTTTATACATTGGAAAAATCTGTTTTGTTATTAATAGACTAGGAATGGGAAAAGAATAACTGAAAGAAAGACAGTCAATTAGTTATTCATCAAAGTTTCATTTATTCAATGACCAAAATTAAATAGAGATATATAGCTCAGAGACATATGACAAAAATTCGTTTATTTGCATCAAGCTTTCAAGGGGCTCATTCAAGGCTTATTGGAACTATTACTCAATAGAAAATAGGAGCTTTAGTTTTAGCTCATTGACGATCTCCCTCCAAGCCGTACATACGACTTTTATCGAATACGACTTTCCGTAGAATTCTATATGTATATGAGATCGAGTATGGAATTCTGTTTACTCACTTTAAATTGAGTATCCGTTCCCCTCCCTTTCCTGCTAGGATTGGAAATCATGTATTTTACATTTCCATACGATTGAGTCCTTGGGTTTCTGAAATAGTGTAAAAAGAAGTGCTTCGAATCATTGCTATTTGACTCGGACCTGTTCTAAAAAAGTTGAGGTATTTCGAATTGTTTGTTGACATGGACAAAGTCAGGGAAAACCTCCGAAATTATTTCAGTATTGAACCTTAAAAATATAAGAGTTCCGAAGCAAATCTTTTTAAGGAGATCTTTTGTCTCATGGTAGCCTGCCCCGGGTAGTTATTTAATTGTTGAACTTGAATTTTTTTAAATGAAGATTTGATCTTTGGTGTATAATAACTTTAGTATTTTTTTTAACTAAATCACTTTATTCGCGTAATAATAACTTTAGTAATATTGCTTAATTGAATCCACAAAACCTTTTATGGATTATTCATGTACTAGGTGTTTTGTATCTATTGACATGTGTATGCCCTCAACAAACTTATCACTTTCAAATCGAAAATAACCAAAAAGATAAAGCAAACCGATCCACACCGACAATTTTTTTTATTTAGTTTGATTTGGTTTTAGAAATTTAAAAATCGATTAAATTAGTTTGGTTATGATTTTAACTAATAATCGATCCAAATCGAACCATGAATATCCTTGACGCTAGGTGCAAAATAAAAAATAGTAAGTGAATAAAAAAATAAATAGTTTGAACCATGAATTTATTAAAAGTAAATACTTTAAATAGTCTATTAAATTTCAAGTTTTCCTTTTTTTTTTTTTTTTTTTTGCTATTTAATTTAATTTGATTTGATTTTGTTCCCCCTTCGCCCCTCTTTCCCATTCTCCTTAAAACCCTCGTTGAACCCCCAAACGATCTTGTGAAGACCCCCAAAGACGCCGCCGTTTCTCCGCCAAAGGAAAACCTCCGGAGTACAAATATGTCAGCTAAATGGAGAGCTTTACAGCATCGTCATCGTTACACATACAGTGCCGTAATATTCCCCAAAAGTTTCATTGAAGCACTTCATCTAGCACCTTCTGCTCACTTCTACTCCGAACTAAAACAGTTCGTGTCCTTAAGCTCTACATACTCTCAGCTCAATAATGCCAAGAAACTTGCTTCAGCTTTCTCCGAATTACTCTCAAATGACAAAGCCGATAAGTTATCTATTTCTATAGCTTCCAGATTTTACATGGAAATTCTTTTGCTGGAGAATTCACAGCCTCTACATAGAACTTTATTATCTGTGCTTGTCAAGTGCAAAAACTTTCATACCCAGATTCAAAACTGTTTCCGTGAACTTTGTGAGGAATATGGTGAAAATGGGAGGAGATTTTGTGTTTCCAGAGCTGCATTATCTATGATGAGCACCCCAAAGTTGGGTTACTTGGTGGAAATTGTTGACGAGTGTGCAGTTTTGGTTGGTTTGAATGTGGTTTTGGGGTTAGACTCTGTATTGGCAGAGATCAATGATTGGTCTAGACCGTCACCAGTTGTTATGGAACAGTGCCAGGAAGCTCTTTCCTGTATGTATTATTTGCTTCAGCGATTTCCTTTGAAGTTTGTTAATGCAGGTTCAAATGTTTTAGAGAGAATTCTGATTACTGTTTTAAGTATTTTGAAATCGGAATCGTTTTCTAGAGATTGCTTAGTGGCGGCAGGGGTCAGTTTTTGTGTGGCTTTGCAGGTTTGTCTTAGTCCGCACGAGCTTGGATTGTTTATCATGACAGAAATTTTTAATGAGAGTTTCATTGTGTGTCCTAAGTTTGAATTTAAGGATGTACTTGAGAAAATCCCGGGCAATTTGATTGATGATTTAAGTAAATTTTCATCGTTGAGTAGACTTTGCTTGGTTCGAGGTATTTTAACTGCAGTCTCTAGGACAGTATTGAATACTGGGTTTGTTGTATCAAATGATAGCTTTGGTAGTGTTAAGGAATCTGGAGATAACAAGAAATCAATCAAAATGATGCTTTATGATGCAATTTTGCCTGAGCTTTGTACCTTTTGTGAGAATCCAATAGACAGTCACTTCAGTTTTCATGCTCTAACCGTGATGCAGATTTGCCTGCAGCAAGTAAAAACATCAATGCTAGATAAGAATAGTTGTCTTGAAACAAATTATGATCCCATTTCTGAGGACATGGGGACACGGATATTGCAAATAGTGTGGAATAATTTGGAAGATCCTCTAAGCCAAACAGTCAAACAAGTGCATCTTATTTTTGACCTCTTCTTAGACATTCAGGCTGGTCTACACTGGGTAGAGGGTAGTGATACATTCAATTTGTTCACGAGAAAGGTTGCTTTTGATCTTCTTCACCTGGGACCACGTTGTAAAGGAAGATACGTCCCTTTAGCATCTCTTACCAAGAGGCTGGGTGCAAGGACACTTTTAAGTATGAGCCCAGATCTGTTGTTTGAAACAATAAAGGCATACATTGATGATGATGTGTGCTGTGCTTCAACAACATTCCTTAAGTGTTTCCTTGAGTGTTTACGTGATGAGTATTGGAGTAGTGATGGTATTGAAAATGGGTACAACAAATATAGGAGTCATTGCCTGCCTCCACTTTTCTTGGGCCTCGCTTCTGGACATTCAAAACTCCGCTCCAATCTTAACACCTATGCACTTCCAGTATTACTTGAACTGGATGTTGATGCTATATTTTTTATGCTTGCTTTTATTGGCATTGGATGTGGTTTGGGCAATGTTGAAGTATTTCTTACTGAGCTGGACTTTCGGGTTGTGTCTTCTGCGCTTGAAGCACGAGTGGCTGTTTTGGTTTCATTGTTTAAGGTTTCTCGTTTACTTGCTTTGCTGGAAGGGGATATTGATTGGTGCAAGGATTCTTTGTTGTCTCTGGAAGACATGAAGCAGAACTCGGAAAACAGAGATGCTATTGTCTGCATTAAGGGGATTGAGTTAAAAGTCCCAGAGAAATATCTGGTTTTGGCACTTACCCATATTGATGAGTCAATTCGGATTGATGCAGCAGAATCTCTGTTCTTAAATCCAAAGACCGCAAGTTTGCCATCATCATTGGAACTCAATCTGATGAAGGTAGCAGTTCCTTTGAACATGAGATGTTGCTCAACTGCGTTCCAGATGAAGTGGACGAGCTTATTTAGGAAATTTTTTTCTCGGGTTCGAACAGCATTGGAGAGGCAGGTTAAGCAGGGTGGTTGGCAACCTCTTGCATGGAAAGACACAAGTAGAGATTCCGTTGCTAAAGGAACAGGGGATACATTTGAAGACAGGGCTAATGAACTTTATAACTTTATGAAGTGGCTGAGTTGCTTTTTGTTCTTTTCATGCTACCCTTCTGCTCCATATGAGAGAAAGATAATGGCAATGGAGCTTCTATTGATAATGCTAGATGTTTGGTCCATTGTGCTTCCTTCAGAAGGAAATATTGATGCTATTTCTCCTGAATTCTCTCTTTATCCCTACAGTAAGGGGCTTCTTTTACCTGAATCAACTCTATTGCTGGTTGGATCAATTGTTGATAGTTGGGACCGACTTAGAGTGAGTTCTTTTCGAATTCTGCTGCATTTTCCTACTCCTCTTCCTGGAATTCATAGCCAGCACATGGTTAGTGAAGCAGTTGTTTGGGCTAAGAAGCTAGTCTATAGTCCACGTGTCAGAGAAAGTGATGCTGGAGCTCTGACTTTACGGCTCATATTTAGAAAGTATGTTTTGGAACTTGGTTGGGTTATTAACGCCTCATCTAATGATGTATCTGCTCAGCCACTGTCAAAGCTGCCAAGTGGGGAGAATAAGGCTTGTCAGTTTGCACCTCCAGCAATAGAATATCTGAGATCACTGATTGATTGGCTGGATGCAATTGTTCAGGATGGAGAGAAGGATCTTTCAGAAGCATGTAAGAACAGCTTTGTTCATGGTATTTTGCTTACGCTTCGATACACATTTGAGGAACTTGACTGGGACTCTGATGCAATAGTCTTCAGTGTATTCGAAATGAAAGTGGTATTGGAGAGGATTTTGGAGTTGGTCATGCGGATAACTTCATTGGCCCTATGGGTGGTATCAGCTGATGCTTGGTACTTACCTGATGATATGGATGAAATGGGTGATGATGCTCTTTTGTTAGAGGAGGTTCCTCATGAGATGGATGAGTCCCTACCTACCACAGACAAGGAACAAAATACAAAAGTGGTGCAGGAGGGCAGGCAAACTGAGCAGATAGTTATGGTTGGTTGTTGGCTTGCTATGAAAGAGGTATAAGATTGACTAATATTCCCATTTGTCAAATTAGCTAACTATTTAATACAACTTTTCTGATGTCAATGGCTAAATTATGTCATCTCTCATTCTTGTGCCGTCATCATTCTTTTCCTTGCTGCATTGTACTCAGGCCTTGTAACTTAACAGTTGTCAGGTCAACTAATGGCAATAGAATGCATATTCTACCTTCTCCCTCTATTGCAATCTTTGTGTGGCTAAAGAAGGAATGGTAAAAACTAGGTGATTTTTTCCCAGTTTGGTTAAGCCTGGATGAGTAGAGTTATCCTGCACCTGTGCCGGTGGCAGGTAGTAGGTACTTGGTGGAATACTTGAGAAGTGTGTGCAAGTTGTCTGAATACCACTATTATATTAAAAAAGAAGGAATCATATATTGTAGTCAACTGTATGAAGTTTATATTCTTAAAATTTCCAGAAGGATTAATTTCTTCGCATCCACATTGTTTCAGGTGAGCCTTCTATTGGGAACAATAATAAGAAAGGTTCCTTTGCCTACATCAGATGTTTCAGAATCAGGTTCCCAAGTTGTTCATGGAACATTTTTGTCCAATACGACATCTGGGACACTGCTGGATGTAAAACAACTTGAGGTAATTGGCAACCATTTCTTGGAAGTCCTTTTGAAAATGAAGCATAATGGTGCTATCGATAAGACAAGGGCTGGATTTACTGCGCTTTGCAATCGATTGCTTTGTTCAAATGATGCGAGGTATGTGTACTGGATTCTATTATATCGCCAGTCTTATTTTCTATATGCTCATTTGGTTTTTGGCGGAATTAGTGCCAAAGGTGTAAGCAGCATTTGTACCTTGGCTTAGCTTAAAGTAATTTTAGAAATCTCTCTTAAGTCAGAAAAAACTGAAAGAAGCTGTGTTTTCACAGCGGACATTTCCTTCACATATATCTTGTTAATTATCTGAAAATAGCAAATTCTCATTGTTCAACTAAGAATGACTGATTTGCGCGGGAGGAACCCTGGGTAGATGGCTGGTGCAGACAGGCAGGGAAGCAGATGTCAAGAAAGGGGGAGAATCCAGTAGCAGTGATCAGCAAAGCCATCAGTGCTACAACCCCTTCTAGGGTTATATTTCTTTATAGTTTGGGTTTTCCCAATGTGGAAAGGGGAAAAAAAAAGATATAATGAATTGGAAAGGGAATTCTCCAGACTATTGGGATCACGAACTAGAGAGCTTGGTATCTGAGAGATTTAGTTCTGCTCATGATGTAGCGAGCTTAAAATCAACGAGATTGAGCTCAGCTTGTTTCCCTTTTTGAGCAACATAAAAAATTTGTGAGCCTGAGTATCTTGTATGCTGTAAAGCGAAAAAAGCAAACAATATCTTAAAGGAAAAGAGAGCCAAAAAAATGACACTTCTCAACTTGCTTCAGGTTGATGCAGTTGGTGACATCTTAAAGGTGTTTAATTCCTCTTATCCTGCCATCTCTTAGAGAAGATTGGAGGTGAACTTAATCTTTGATTTGAAGATTCATGTTGCAATAAGTGTTTAGTAAAGCTCATATGAAAGATATATCTTGAATCTTTTAAAACTCATTTTCACGCAGTCGTGAGCAGCTTACAGGAAAAAGGTCATATCTGAATATGTGCTGTGAAATTATTTTATCATTTCTTTGCTCCATGACAGAGGTGTTGACTTGCACTTAGTAGATAAAGCTTTCTTGATAACTCAATTGCTACTCTGTTATTGTTGTTAAGGTCTACCCTTTAATCTTTTCTTTGGCACTACTGATTTACGGCTTCCAATTTCATCCCTCCTTTTTCATTGTTCCTTCAAGGAAAAAAACTAAATGAACAACCCAAAAAAAAAAAAAAAGAATGTTGCAGATGCAGAAAATTGAAAACAGAAATTGTAGCAGGTTTTATAAGTGGAGTAACAGTATAAACTATAACACTGCCACTCTTTTTAGGTCATTGGAAAAAGTAATATTTCCTCTTTGGCACCAGTTCTCCAGCATTCTAACCTTTTTATTTGAAAGTTGGCTACTAATTTTCTGTTTGGTGTCTATTGAAAGTAGCTTGTAATAGAGAACAGCTGATTCTTTTGAGGACTAGAAAATTGATGGATTTGAATCAGCACATATATTGCACTTGATGCTGTTGGACTTTCATTGTTAGGATCTTACAGAGAAGTTTACAACAAAGATAAAAGATATGCATTCTGAATTCATTTGTTAAGGTTGCTCTCCTCTTTTCCAGACTTTGTAAGTTGACCGAGTCTTGGATGGAGCAACTTATGGAACGAACAATAGCCAAGGGACAAACTGTGGATGATCTCCTAAGGAGAAGTGCTGGTATTCCTGCAGCATTTATTGCTTTTTTCCTTTCAGAGCCACAGGGCACACCAAAAAAGCTTTTGCCAAGGGCATTACGGTGGTTAGTAGATGTGGCTAATAAGTATTTAACAAATCATACTGAAGCAAACAGTTCCAGTGTCGATGCCTGCAATGGTTTTGTGGTGGCTGGTCCAGCTACTTTTCCTATAATTGCATCTGATGTAGATGATGCTGAAAGGATCTCGAAGATTCGAGATGAGGGTGTTGTTCCTACTGTGCATGCTTTCAATGTCATTAAAGCTGCTTTTAATGATACCAACCTAGCAACTGATACCTCAGGTTTTTCTGCTGAGTCTTTGATTATCTCGATACGTTGTTTCTCTTCTCCACACTGGGAGGTAAGGAACAGTGCTTGTCTTGCTTATACTGCCATGGTTCGTCGCATGATTGGATTTCTTAACGTGCACAAGCGGGCATCAGCCAGGCGCGCTATAACTGGGCTTGAATTCTTTCATAGGTATAACATGATGGGTCTCTTATGATCTTTTTTTTTTTTTTGGTGAATGGTATCTTATGATCTTTATATATCGTAATTCTATGCTTTGTGAATTGTGCCTCTATTTGAACATCTATAGTTATCTATATGCTATCTTGTTGGAGCTTTGCTCACATGCTTTTGCTAAGTTATGGTTTGTGTTCATTGGATGGTTGTATTGTTCCTTTCTCCTGAAGGAAAAGGTTGCTTTTCAAATTTGAAGATCTGATAAATGCTCTTCTCATCAAAGCCTTATCACTTGGTGCAATCATCCTGGTTGAGACTATCAAAGTCTTATTACTTGGAGCAACCATACTCATTGAAACTATGTCTCAAATTATGGTTCATCACTTGATTGCTTGCCCATGCCCACATTGATTTTCTTGTTGCTTGACTGCACAGTAGAATGAAGTGGATGTAACTCTTCTCGGTTTACTAGTTTTCTTGTCCCTTATATATAAAGGATGTCAACAACTACACCTCAGTCTGTAATAAGTTTGGGCTGACTGTATGAATTCTCATTGATCATGTTTTTCCATTTAACATCAGCTCAATGTCATCATGATAGAAGAAATTAAAACTAAAGTGAAATAAATTAAATATAATACAAATCATCATCATCATAATAACTATTATAACAAGAATAATTGTTGATCACAATATTAAAAGTTTTGCTTTCCGACAGCTGCTTTGTATTGCTTCCTTTGTCCGAGGGTCTTATCGGAAACAACCTCACTACTTCCCAAGGTAGGAATAAGGTCTATGTACACACTACCCTCCCCAGACCCCAACTTGTGGTATTACATTGGGTATGTTGTTGTAACAATATTAAAAGTTGCTATTTTCTTACTCACATATAAATGTGAGTAAGAAAGTCAAATGTTCCGAGAAAGGCAATGTGCTCAATCAACATGCTAACATGACTAAAGCCTATTCCTAACTAGTGAATATCACCTATATGAATCTTTTTCTTTCATTCTTGCTCAATCTTTAGCTGAGTGCCTAATTCTATATTGATTCCAAGAGATCGTTGGTCTTTCGAAACAACTTTCTCCCATGTGATTGTAGGTCTACCTTGTCGTCTTTTGGCATCTTCACTCACCATAGTTTCACATCTATCAACCAAAGGATTTGTAAATCAACCCAAGATATGACCAAACCATCTCAAATGACCTTTTCTTATTTTATCCCGAATGCTTGCTAGTTGCATCGTTAGGTGAACGTGATCATTTTTAATGGCCCAACATTTCACTACCATATAACATTGTTGGTCTTGTAACTGTTATGTAGAACTTACCTTTAACCTCGGTAGGCATCCTTTTGTCAGTTAACACCTCGTTAGCACTTCTCTACTTCAACCATCTTGTTTTAATTCTATGAGTAACATCTTAATCTATCATTCTATTCTTTTTAAAACAACAAGCCTTAATATCTAAATAATTTGCATTTTGGCATCGAGATCCATTTAATGTCACCTCCATTTTGGTTTTCCTAGGCTGCCTAAACTTCTTGTGCATGTATTTAGTCTTACTTTTCCTTATCCTAGAACACTTAATACTCTATAGTGCTTCTCCAAAGGTCAAGCTTTTGGTTGACATCTTTGTTGTTTTCGTCAGTTAACACAATATCATTAGAAATAACATACACAAAGGAGTAGGGTTTGGGGAAAATAGTGTATACACAGCCTTACACCTACGCTGTGAAGGTAAGGAGGTTTTTTCGATAGACCCCCAGTTCAAAAACAAGGTAATGTCTATACAATCGTGACTAGCGAAGAAGTCATGTTGAAAACAATGAAGAAGAGAATAATAGCGACCAAAAAATTAATACGATTAGTATGGTAAATAAGTACGGGCTCAATGTTGATCCTTTATGCCGACCCATTGTTATAGGAAATCCTTGGTATCTCCTACTACTTTTCTCATGTTACATGTCATTTATATTTAATACATGAATTCCTTTCTTCTACATTAACCACAAAAGAACCTTTTGTGATACTCATATGCTTTCTCTAGGTCAGTGAACACCATGTGTAGATCTTTATTTCTTACGCAATAAATTCCCAATAGTCTTGTCGTCACTCTTATCATATTCCCAACTCTTTGATCTTTCAATCTTTTCCAAAATTTCATCGTATGATTCGTGACTTTATGTCGCAATTGTTCATACAATTTTGAATATCTCATTTGTTGTTATAAGTTGGGAGTGTGGTACTCCTTTTCCACTCGTTTAGCATCCTACCACTTCTTAGAATGTATTGATAACTCGTGTTGTTATTCTACTCCAACCTCTCCAAGACACTTCCAAGCTCTCAAGTCCCATCAGGATACCATGTGGACGACAAACTTTTCTAATCCTCATGTTTCATGTAAAATTAAACATCTTATTCTACCGGTTATATCTAGTTTGGCGTAGTATGCCTTCTTGTTTTGGTTTATAAGAACAAGAAGTCTATCTTTGATTAACCTATAAATTGGTAGTACAACATACCCAGTGAAATAGGGTGGTGTGCATGCAACCTTACTCCTACCTTGTGAAGGTAGAGAGATTGTTTTCAATAGAAACCTGTAAATTGGTAGTGTAATGTAGAATACATACACATATTACATGAATTTCAGCTATTTCTGTATCTTGAATTTGTTTTTATTTTTTATATTTGTACATATATTTAACTGTGACGCCCAATTTATTTGACATTCTATCTTTTTTTAGGTCTGTCCCCAAAAATAATGAGACATTTTTTTATTTGGAAACAATCTAAATTTAACATCCATGTACCCTTATTGAGATGATTTAAATAGCCACAAATATTAATGGGTTTACACTATGAGTTTCAATTTTTTTCTTTAACTCTGAGCCCAGTCCAACACCATCACATAAATTGGAGACGGAGGGAGTACTATAGTTTTAGTGTAGTTATTGACAAATTACAAAAGTTATGTGTTTCTTCTTTTTAATTTTTAATTTCCAGATTGTTCAATTTGTTTGATGTTGATGTTTATTTTGATACAAGTAGCAGTTCTATTCGGTAAAAATTTAGCCACCCCAGAAAAAAGGTGCTAAGTTGGAAACTTTACAAGCATCGAGAGGGTGCAGAAACCCCTGACAGAACCCTATACATTGCCAATTCAATATATTAACTCTCCTACTTCCAAAAAAGTGTAGACTTTGCTTTTAACTTGGAGGAATCGTTCATATGCTTAGCATGCTCACAAAATATCTTTCACAGCTCGTCTTATGTTGTGCAAGTAGTATGAAAAGAAGGAACGCGCCCCCAACCCCCCACAGCTGGTTTGAAACTTGTTAGCTTCTTTGTTTTTTCTCCAGTGTTAAGATTTTAAATTTGGGGGTAGGATGTTCTACTTTTTTTTTTGGTTGGCTTCTTGTATATATTTGAACCAACACTACTAGTTGATTGCATTCATCATGTATCTTGCATTCCTTTCCTTTTTGTCATATCTAGTTTATTCTGCTTATGAGTTGTTGAGACGAGGGTTCCCAGGAAACAACCTCTCTACTTCTATGAGGTAGTGGTAAGGTCTGCATACATTCTACCCTCCCCAGACCCCACTTGTGGGATTCCACTGGGTATGATGTTGTTGTTGTTGTATGTATCTTGCATTGTTCTGAAGTATGGACCAAACAGTTGATTTGAGAAAAATGAATGTATAGAAGATTTCGAAGCCATCAATAATCATTATTTCTGACTTCTGGAGATTCAGTTCTTATGTCCACTAATTGTATATTTGTGGTTAGGATTGATGCAATGTGTTGTTTTAAGTAAAGCACATTTATTTGTTTGTACCAAAACAGATGCTGTAATCATTTTCCTGACTCTTCGTCTTGTATAATTGTCAGTCATCAATAATCATTGTTTTGGACTTCTGGAAATTCTGTTCTTATGTTCACTGTGTTATATTTATGGTTATGAATGAAACATTGTCTTGTTTAAGGAAAACAAATTTATTTGCTTGTACCAGAATAAACATTCTCTAGTCAGTTTCCTGATTGTTCATCTTGTAGGTACCCTCCTTTGCATTCATTCTTATTTAATGAGCTAAAAATTGCGACGGAGTCACTTTTGGATGGATCGTCTGAACATTTAAGGTCGAACCTTGCTAAAGTTGTTCATCCCAGCTTATGTCCAATCCTGATTCTCTTATCTCGACTCAAGCCTTCTCCAATTGCAAGTGAAGCTGGTGATCCCCTGGATCCTTTCCTTTTCATGCCATTCATCAGAAAATGCTCAGTCCAGAGCAATTTTCGTATTCGTGTTCTTGCATCCAGAGCTCTAACAGGTCTAGTGTCTACTGAAAAACTTCCACTAGTCCTCCTAAATATTGCCTCCGAGTTACCTGTCACTGGGGAGCATGTTGTGAATTCTGATTCATCTATACCATCCAATAGAGTTAATAGTTCTTCCAATTCACTTCATGGTATGCTATTGCAGTTGAGCTCTCTTCTAGACACGAACTGCAGAGATCTAGCTGATGTTTCCCAAAAAGATAGCATTCTTGCTGAATTAATTCATATTCTTGCTTCATGCTCATGGATTGGTAGTCCAGAGCAATGTCCTTGCCCAATTATCAACAGCTGCTTTTTGAAGGTGCTAGATAACATGCTGGGTGTTGCCAGAACATGTCAAATGAGCAAAAATATTGATGTCATTCTGGACCTCCTATGGAAGTCATCTTCTGAATGTTTGGATTTAGGAGTGGTTTGTGCACCAACATATTTTGATCCAACCATCTCAGAACTTCGGAAACAAGCTGCATGTTCATATTTCAACTGTGTTTACCAAACATCTAAAGAAGCTGCTGTAGAGTATCTGTTAGTACCACCCAAAGGCCCTCCTGGTTCAAACTTATCAAAGATATCTGTACATGCAATTTCTTTCAGCAGATTCAAGGAAAGGCTAATACGGTCAATCTCTGACACTTCATATGAAGTTCGGATTGCAACATTGAAGTGGTTTCTTTTATTTCTCAAAACACCAGAATATAGTGAGATAAAGAGAAGTTGCTTGACCAGCGTCGATCTCCAGACCACTGTGATTAATCGTTTAACTCTGGACAATAACCATAAATGTTTGAACTACATTCTGAAGATTATCTACAGCTGGAGTTTGCAGGAGTATCAGAATAATAGAGAAGAATGTTATCCTAAATTTTTTGGTGAAATGGATAGCGAGTCCATGCTCCAGTTTTGGGACAAGGTGGTTTCCTTGTACAAGGTCACTAGGCAATCAAAGACTCAAGAGATGCTTCTTTGTTGCATGGGGATTTGTATAAGACGAATCGCTGGCTCACTAAGTAGTTCAGTTGTAGGCTTGCAAACTGTCAAAGTTGGTAAACTCAGCAACCATGATCCATCTGGTATGTCTAAATTATCCGTCTTTTACGAGTGCGTTAGCTATTATGTTCACCTAATTGAACAACACAGTGATGCGTCAGAGCCTGTAAACATGCGTAGGGCAGCTGGAGAGTCTATGATAGCATCTGGCTTATTGGACCAGGCTGACGTTGTTGGTCCTTTAGTCTACAATAACCAAATTCCTGATGGCAATTTGTGTTCCTTTTTCAAGCTAGAAATGGTGTTTAATATGTATGCCCATAAAGTTCTGGATTTATGGTTTTCATGCATTAGGCTTCTTGAGGATGAAGATGAGAGTCTTAGGAGGAAACTGGCCCTGGATGTCCAGAATTGTTTTACATCTAAAAGTTCTGAAAGAAGTTTCCTGACTGAAGTGGTCCCAAGTCAAGTCGAGCAAGTGGTTGAGAGGAGCTTCAATCATCTTTCATCCATTTTTGGTCACTCTCTTGACTACCTTGATTTCCTTTGCCGCAGGGTTCTTGATTCTGCTAACCATGTTTCTGTTATTTCCGAAGGAGATCTTATCAAACGCGTTTTTGACAAGGAGATTGACAATCATCATGAAGAAAAACTTCTGATCTGCCAGATATGTTGTTCTCACTTGGAGAAGCTTCCAACCTCAAAGTTTTCATCAGGTGAGCCTGGTGACATACAAGATGTGAGGGACTTTTTGCAGAACTGGAGGCGGCGGTTTGCACAGAAGTTAGTAGTATTTGCCAAAGATTATGTTGCTGCACAGGGAGGATTGGATTGGATTGGTGGGGTTGGTAACCACAAAGATGCCTTCTTACCTGTCTACGCAAATTTACTGGCCTTTTATGCCTTGTCAAACTGTATTTTTAATGGGAAACCAGAAGATAGAAAGTTGATGCTCCCTGAAGTTCAAAAAATTGGTGAGACCATACAACCATTTCTTACAAATCCACTGATCTCTAATTTATTGTTTTTAGTAGTTAAGTTGCACAACAAAATGATCGGTGAAGGTTCGTGTGACTTGAACCAAATGCCTACTGATGAGTCAGCTTGGGATGCTTTTGATCCTTATTTTCTTCTAAGGTGACTTTTGCTAATTGAGTGTAAAACTGTTGTAATGGTTGTGATTCTTTTGGGGGAGCATAATTGTGGTTATCCTTATTGGAGTAGATTTTTGTATTTTACTGCAGTAGCAACCCTTATCTTGGCTAGTATTCCCCCTTGAAGTTCAACTGTTGGTCTACATATATATTAGTGGGATTCCTCTATGTGCTTTTACGGGCAAAAGCCTTGTTATCACTTGGATTAGCAATGTGAAGCAACACCATTTAAGCCAATGCAATATCCTCTGAAGTACAATGGAGTTGGCAACTTGACTGTTGGCACTTCAAAAACCCTCTCTTCCTCGTGGTGTGTTTTACAAAAGTCTAAATGCTCTTTATTATCTGTTTCAAAGTAGCAAATGATTCAAAGAAAGTTTTCCAATTACGATTTCCTTTTGCAAGGATAAGGCTAAGCTGGATAACTTTTTTTTTTTTTAAATTAATTGAAAGGAACCTAGACGTTTAAGGTTCAAGTCTTGAAATAAAATATTTTTAACAGAGAATACTTCACTTTTTAATAAATTCTGTTTGGTTTGAATTTGAATTAGTTGGGCAGGTGAATGAATTAATGATGACAATAAAAGAGTTAAAACGTAAAGGGAAATGTGGTCTTTTTATAGTTAGGTTATAATAATAATTGACCATTATTTGAATTGATTGCTAAATTCTATTTATTTTTATTTTCTTTTATACTTTAACCTAAAATTGTAACTGAAACCCTAATTCGATTACCCCTTTTCTCCTCATGGGTTTGCTCCCATTGAATTCTTCGTCGTGGTTTATTCTTCTTATTCATGTTTCTTCTTTTTCTTTTTCACCCTTTTTGTTTTGTTGTTCTCTTCTTAGTACTGTTATTGCCACTTTTGTAGTGAGTTTCTTCTTTGAAGAATTTGGGAGGAAAAAAAAATTCTTCAATTTTTAAATTAAATTATGTTTGTGTAACTCTGAAAATTACTTAAGAGGTGATTTTCAAATGTAACATTGTCATGTCTCAAATTAGGGGAGGCACAACTGTAATTCGATACCTTATTCAACAGAGCTAGCTACTCTAACATCATAAATGAAAATAACGAGGGCTGACAAGGCCGTCGCAATAAACTACTAAAATAAGGTAACTGGATGGGTGAAGTCACAACAATGACATAATAAAAGGGACGATAAGACCAACTGTAGATATTGAAATTTTGTAGGATTCTACAAAATTAGTCCTATTTCAACCATGGTTTTTTGGAGGCTACTCTATCTTAAACCCTATTTCATGCCTATATAAAAGGTATTATAATCCCTTGAAAATCATCTCAATTATCCCATAAATTTGGGATATTCATAAAGAGATCAAAAGAGGTCAAAATCATCCTACGTTCGAGAAATACGACACTATTGACCCTCGAATCGTAGAGAAATCTTATGAGAGAAGAATCAAGAGAGGAACAAATTTGTACTCACATCGTTTATGAATAAAATTATGTTTCTTCATATTTTATTTGTAATTACAATTTATTTTTTATCACTTTAAAATTTGTTGTAAACACCAACTTAATTGATAAACAAGTGGCAAGTCAGCAAGGCTGTAACTAAAAGTATACATAGAATAAACCGACAAGATTACTAGTGGAAGCTGAAGAAACCCATCAGAGTATGTTTCTAAGTCTCTATGAATGCTATAGATCAACTAGTTGGGACAAGGCGTTGACCATACCCAATATTATGCACAAAACTTAAGTATGCAATCTATAGCTCCAAGAAGAATAGAGCTAGCCCAATCCTCAGCTAAGATAACACCTTTATTACAAAGACCGATCAAGATCTTTATCTAAACTTGTAGTACACGTCCTCAGGCAATGAGTGGTATATAAGGTGGAAAGTAGAATCATAAATAACAGCGGCAAAAAGGTAATAGAGATACACTTGAAATTGAGACCCTACTAATCTCAACGAGCAAACAATTGAACTCAAAATACTCAACTCTTTAAATACTCATACAATAATGAAAATATTTGTGCATATGCATGAATGTCATTGGACTAATTGCTAGCAGTGGTGGTATGTGCGATAGCTAACTGGTGTCATCTCTGTCATTCGTGGCCATTTGTACCATATACATATATGTGGATAAATAGGTCCCATTCCCTTCTCATTATAGCTCGAGAATTAATGCATTTAACATGTCATGATATGGAACTCTTAGTTCACCATGATAATAACTTAGCCAATTTGGTTCTTTCATGCTTCAAACACTTCGAGCCTTCACCTACTGTTATACAACCATTTAGGCCTATAATACTCATAACAGACTTAAGGCTCTTGACGCAGTTTTAACTTGGCAAATTAACTATTTAGAAACTTAAAACTAGATTGACATGGTTAACTATTATAAGCGGCCCCAAATTGGTATAAGTATTATCCTTTCTAGAAACCAGATTGTTTGACAAGTATATAATAATAATAAAAAAAGGAGTACACAATGTAATATTAATATCATTTTCAAATAATATTTTCTTAAAAGCTTTTGACGAGAAAGAATGGATTAATAATTCTCTTGAATGTAACATAATATGTCACGACCCAAGCCTAGGGCCTAGGTTTGATATGGCGAATGGGGAAACCGAAAGGACCCAAAACAGGCCTCATAAGCATATATAGCAAATCCTCGGTTACGGAAGCATAATTAAACAACAAGCAAGTAATTCTAAGGGAAGCGGGACTTTGGACTCAAGCTAAGGGATGATATAGGGAAGAAGATTAGCATGAACACATACCAAATAAAGAGTGAGGGATGGATAAGTATGACTCACGCTGTGGGGGCAATAAGGACTTAGGACTTCTATATCATATCAACAACATGCATCAACACATAAAAAAGGGATAAGGACTCAGAGAAGTCTTCCATTACATAGGCATAATAGGAGTCAAGCTCTTAACATACACATCCATGTCCAACAACACCTCTATCATGAGAGGAACGGGGACCAAGACATCTCTCGGGCTCACCCTCAAAAGTAAATATCCATAAATAGACAAGTCTTAATAAAAGCATGAAAGAAAGTGGATATCGTCCCCGAATGTGGAGGACTCACTAGTAGCAATCTTCAATCAAGTCGTCTAGCCACATGGAGAAGAAGGATGAATAGGAGCTCCGGTCCCTACATGGTTAGATCATGTAGGCAAAAAGTATGCGTTAGTACTTGGAATGTACTAAGTATGCAGGGTGCAATGCAAACAAAGACAGAATCCGTAAATAACAAGATTAATCATATTCAAAGGGTATAAGCTCAATATGTCATGATTATTCAATGCCTTAGTCCAAAAATGCATATGGATAGCCAAAGCACAAAACATATTATATATAGATGGGAAGGGACCTTAACCGACAAATAAGATCAAGTGAGCTACTACTTGGAATCCCGGTGTTCACTCCATAACGAATAAAGGAGTGGTCTACTTTGCCAAGATAAATCAAACACTCACCTTAGGAGAACCTCCCCTTTTTGGAAAGTGCTTCACACACCTTACAAGAACAAAACCCCTTTTCGGTTACCTTATCGGAACTTCCCCCTTTCGGTCAATATAAGATAAGAGCCTTACAGGAACACCACCCTTTTCGGATAATATAAGATAGAACCCTTACATGAACACCATCCTTTTCGGATATTAAGTAGCATGTACCTTACGGGAACTCCACCGTTTCCAGTTATTCATGCCATAAGCAAATCACAAATCTATGGTGGCAACATAGTTAAGGGACTATGGTTACATACCAAGGTCCTCTCGGTGCTAGGTCACAATCCCAAGGAATACTCAAATCATGTTCATAGTCGTATTATGCAAAGTCTCATAATAACATAACATTGTATTAGAGTAGCTCATCAAAACATCACATAATAATATCAAAAAATAAAACTTCATATCATTTAATTCATAACATTCTCCTGAGCTCATAGCATGCTTAATTGCCCTTCAACAACAACAACATTCATAAATCACATGTCTTGCCATAAGGCCTTCATCAACATAAGAGGTTTGCTATATAACTTAGTCAAAACTTGGTGGGTATATGTATTTAATTTTAAATCATAGAATGAGTAAGTTAAATTCATTTAAGAAGTCATTCAAACAACCCACCATTATATTGCAAAAACTCGAATTTGAGTATCATGAAAACCATTAAAAAATCCATAATCTTTCTAAGTCTTTCAAGATGTCATAGCATACAAAGCTTTAACGTCACAAATATATCACAATCTGAATCTTGGTAGGAGCCCATTCACCAATAGATCAATAACCAACAAATTCCCAACATATTTCATGCAATCAAGTGATAATAGAACTTACCCATAAAGATTTAGTCATTAGAATCAAGAAATTTGATGAAAATAATTTTGGAACTCCACGGGTGGAAGGACCCATGAATGGAAGACCCACATACCTCAAATTCTTGAAATAGATGGAGGAAGCTTGATGAGACTTGGAGGACTTCACTTGGGTTCTTGAAATCCAATAAAAGTTTTTGAAAATCTTGAGATTGAATAGAGGATTTGATGAAGATTAGAGAGGATTTTGAGTGAGTGTTTTTGAGTTCTAGGGTTCGAAATGGCTGAACAATAAGGAATCCCTATATATATAAAGGTATTAAATTATTACCCAATTGCCCTCAAGTGAAACATAAAATTTTCGGAAAAATTTGTACTACAATGAACCAAGTCTGCAACGCAGGCTTGTTTCTGCATAGGTCATTTTCGCGCGAAGTTTAATTTCACCCTGTTTTAGACTAGGAATGAGTTTAGGCCCTTTTTTGTACTATGGGTTCGCGACGCACACTGGTCCGTACTCTGTTGGTTAAGCCCCAGATCACCCAAAAATTTATTTTTTAATATGGGTCACCTAAAAATCAAAGACCACCTCTTTCCTACACAATTTTATCCCCCAAACAAGAATACAAAGTTGAATTTGTGAAATTACACACAGATTTTAAGTTATTCAAGAAATATACACTATTAGGCATTTTTTTTGAGGTGCGTGAGAGGTGGTACAATATCTCCCCCGGGGAACATTTATCCTCGAATGTAAAGGAAAGAAGGATTAGACGACTTTCAGCCAACATGAATGCAATCAATGCAACTTAACCATCATTCTCAAAAAGTTTCAAACTTGTACATCAAAATCATCAAAACTTGATACCATGAACATGTATGCATGCAGAAATGACATAAAGGCTAAAATTTAAGACTTGACACCATAGATAGGAGTTAATTTATTATCTTAAGCTTGAGAAGAGTGGAAGAGATAAGGGTATCGCTTCTTCATGTCTTTTTCGACTTTCCGAGTGACACTCTCAACTTGTTGATTCCTTCAAAGGACTTTGACGGATGCTACATCAACCTCTTCACTTGTCTATCTACTATTTCCACCGGAACTTCCTCATAAGTCAACTTATCTTCTACAACACCCACAACCTCCAAAGGCACTATAGAACCTGGGTTACCTACGCACTTCCTCAACATAGATACATGGAAAATCGGATGAACCATACTCATCACCATAGGCAACTCCAATTCATAGGAAACCTTACCAATTCTCCTCATGATTCTATATGACACTACATACCTTGGACTCGATTTTGCTTTCTTGCCAATCCAGACAACACCCTTCATAGGTGAGACCTTCAAATACACCTAATTATCTACATTAAACTCAAGATATCTTCTCCTCACATCGAAGTAGCACTTTGACTTTGTACTGTCTTCAATCTTTCCCTTATTAATCTCACCTTCTTCAAAGCTTCCATAACAAAATACGGTCCTAACAAAGCCATCTACCTCACTTCAAACCACCCAACCAGGGATTTATAACGTCTATCATATAAAGCTTCAAAGGGAGCTATTCCGATGCTAGAGCGATAACTATTGTTGTAAGCAAACTTAATAAGTGGAAGATGCTCAATTCAACTACCTTTGAATTCCAAAACACAAGCCCTAAGCATATTCTCATGAGTTTGAATGGTTCTTTCGGCTTGACCATCCGTTTGTGGGCGAGAGGCCGTGCTAATCTTGACTTTAGTACCACGACCTCTTTGGAAGGACCTCCAAAAGTGTGAAGTTAATTGAGCACCACGATCCAAAATAATAGCCAAAGGAACTCCATGCAATCTAACCAACTCATGAAAGTACAACTTAGCATAACCTTCGACACCATAAGTCGTCTTAACCAGTAGGAAGTAAGCCAACTTTGCCATTCTATCAACAATAACCATATGGAATCAAAATGCCTCCTAGTATTAGGTAAGCCAATCACAAAATCCATGTTGATTTCTTCCCACTTCCAAGTAGGAATCTTTATTTCTTAGGCTAGGCCACGCGACCTTTGATGTTAGGCTTTGACTTGTTGGAAATTATGGAAACCGGCTATGAATTTGGCAATATCTCTCTTCATACCACCCACGAATGCATTTTACTCAAATCTCTATACATCTTTGTAGAACCGTGGTGAATAGAATGGGATGAATTATATGCATCTTTCAAAATCAAGTCCCTTAACTTATCAACATTGGGACACAAAACCTATCTTGATACCTTAGGATACCATCTCCCCCTTGGGATAAAACCTCCAACCTGCCATCCTTTACCAATACTTTCAACTTCACCAAAGCGGGGTCAAGGTCTTGTTTGGATTTGACCTCTTCAATCAAAGAAGACTTAGAACCATCCATAACCACCACACCTCCATTTTCAACTTCATCCAACATAACCCCCAATCTAGCCAACTGATGGACCTCCCTTGCCAATTCCTTCTTACCTTCATCAATATGGGCCATACTCTTCATGGACACTTTACTTAGAGCATCGGCAACAACATTAGCCTTACTCGGGTGATAATGCACACCCATTTCATAATCTTTAAGGAGTTCCAACTACTTTCTTTGCCTCAAATTAAGATCTCTTTGGGTGAACATATATTAGAGACTCTTGTGGTCGGTGAAGACATCTACATGGACCCCATATAAGTAATGACGCCATATTTTCGAAGCAAAAACCACGACCGCTAGCTCAAGATCATGGGTAGGATAATTACGCTCATGCACCTTTAGTTGCCTAGAAGCATAGATTATGACTTTGCCACTTTGCATCAATACAAACCCCAAATTGATTCTTGAAGCATCACAATAAACCACAAACCATTCTAACCCTTCTGCTAGAGCCAAAAGAGGAGAGGATATAAGCTTGTCTTTTAAAGTTTGGAAACTCTTTTCACATTCATAGATCCAGACAAATTTGGCCTTCTTTTGTTTGATTTTGTCAAAGGGGAAGCAATTGAAGGAAAGCCTTCTACAAATCTCTAGTAGTACCCCTCTAAGCCCAAGAAACTCCTAATATCCGTCGGTTCAAGGGCCTAGGACAATTCTCACCACCTCCATCTTTTTAGGATCCACTTTAATCCCTTCACCCGATATCATATGCCCTAGAAAATCAGCTTCTTTCAATCAAAATTCATATTTATCAAACTGAGCAAAGAACCATTCATCCCCCAAGGTTCGCAATACTACCCTCAAATACTTCATATGCTCATCCTCATTCTGGGAGTAAATCAAAATATCATCTATGAATACCACCACAAAGATGTTAATGTAGGGTTTAAAGACCCTATTCATAAGATCTATGAATATTGCCAGTGCATTAGTTAGGCCAAAAAACATCACAACAAATTCGAAATTCCCATATCTAGTTTGACATGTCATCTTAGGAATATCACACTCTGTCACCCTCATTTGATGATACATGTATGGAAGGTCAATTTTAGAGAAGTGACTAGCCTATCGTAGTTGATCAAATAGGTCATCCATCCTTGGCAAAGGATACTTGTTCTTTATGGTGACCTTATTGAGTTGCCGGTAATCGATGTACATCCTAAGTGAGCCATCATTCTTTCTTACAAGCAACACCAATGCACCCCAGGTGACTCACTAGGCTTTATAAAACCTTCTCCAATAAATCTTTCAATTGATTCTTTAACTCCTTCAATTCTGCCAAGGCCATATGGTAGGGAGGAATGAAAATGAGTTGTGTATTGAGGAGGAAATCTATACCAAAACCTATTTCCCTTCTGAGAGGAATGCCAGGGAGTTCATCGGGGAAGACATCAGAAATCTATTAACCATTGGAACTGACTCAATAAGAGGTAATTTAGACTCTAAATTCCTAACCCTTATAAGATGATAAATGCAACCCTTAGAAATCAACTTTCGGGTAAGGCAAGAGAAGATCCTAACCTTAACCACCGAATTATGACTTTACCTCTCAAAGACGATCTCATTAGGAAATTAGAACTTAACTTTATGGGTTCTACAATCAATAAAAGCATGATATGCATGTAACCAATCCATCGTAAGAATAATGTCAAAATCTATCATGTCAACAAAATCACTAGGCAAGACTTTACGCAATATAGACATGGGACAACACCTATAGACTCTTTTAGCAACAACAGACTCACCAATGGGGGTAGACACCTCAAATGGTTCACATAACAATTCAAGACACACATGGAGTCTATTAGCGGGCAACAAAAGAGAGAATGGCACCCGAATCTAATAAAGCGTACACATCAAAATTATAAACCTTTAACATATCGATAACAATATCGGGCATCTCATCCACCCCTTGATTCCCTTGAAGAGAATAGAACTGGTTGTGACATTGAGCACCCCCTTGTTGACCACCTTATGCCCTTTGATCACCATGGGATACTTGTCCTTGAGGGCGCCCATCTCTTTCCTTATTTTGAGCATTTCGACAATCCGCAATTTTGTAGCCCATTTTGCCACACCCGAAGCAAGCACCCACATCTCTATAGCATATACCACCATGATTCTTACCATACTTTCTACACTTAGAATAATTTGTCCACCATTACCACCATGAGATTTAGGGTTGGGCACCCTATCATTGGCAAACCTTTGTTTTTGAGCATTAGAGGACCCTTGGCCTAGAAATTTGTGGCTTTATTGAAATCGACCACCCTTAGCACCATGGAACCCATCATAATATCTAGCCCTCTTGGACTTCTCACTCCCCCTATTTCTAAGCTTTTCCCCTTCAAGTTTCTCAAAATAAGTCATGAGTTGAGACAAGTCCATGTCACCAACAAGCATGACGGTGTGACATTCTTCATTAATTAAGTTGAATACTCACGACACAAACTTGTTCATCCTTGCCCTAGAGTCGGCAACCAAGTGAGGAGCATATTTTGAAAGCTTGTTGAAAACTTGAGGGAATACTCTATCACACTCATGGATTCTTTTTTGAGTTTCATGGACTCCATCATCTTTGCCTTTCTCAATTCAATAGGAAAGAAACGATTGAGGAAAATGACTTTGAATTTCTCCCATGGGATAGGATCATTATTTTCCATTTCCATCTTCCATTGAGCAAACCAAATTTGAGCAAGGCCTTTGAGTTGATAGGCCGCAAGTTCTGCCTTATTTTCCAAACTCACCCACATAATAGCAAGCACTTTATACATCTCACCAATAAATCTTTGGGGGTCCTCTTCCATTTTGGAGCCATAAAACTCTGAGGGGTTCATCCTTGTAAAATCCCTCACTTTTGAGGCCAAAGTAGGAGCATGAGGAGCTTGGGATCCTTGGTTCATTTGGTTAGTCTCATTTGGTTAGTCATGGATTGTTCCAACAAGACAAACACATTCCGATATTAGGCATGCATGTTCTTCTTCTTGGGGGGCTTGAGGAGTCGGATGGGCGAGGTCACCTTCTGGGGTTGGAGATCTTAGTGATTTTCTTCTTGTTGGCATAATCTAGAAGATAAAAATGCCATCCATTAGGGACGAAACTTTAAATTAAGGATAAGGCATGATATAGATTAAGAAGATAATCATTTCCTAAAATCCCTCATAGCCTCCTATTCATAGTTGTGGCACGCTTCATAGCCATGAACATGACTCTATTTGACATGATGTGTTAGATTTTTGAGGACCATTTACAAACCTAGTAATCTGATATCAAGCTTATCACGACATGCCTAGGGCCTAGGTGTGACATGGCGAATAGGGAATTCGAAGGGACCCCAAACAAGCCTCATAAGCATAATAGCACATCCTTGGTTACGGAAGCATAATTAAAAACCAAGCAAGTAATTCTAAGGGAAGCGGGACTTTAGACTCAAGCTATGGAGATGATATAAAGAAGAGGATTAGCATTAACACATAGCAAATAAAAACTAAGGGGCGGATAAGTATGACTCACGCTATAGGGGCAATAGGGACTTAGGACTTCCACATCATATCAACAACATACATCAATATATAAAAAAAGGATAAGGAATAAGGGAAGTCTTCCATCATTACACATGCATAATAGGAGTAAAGCTCATAAAATACATATCCATGTCTAATAACACCTCTAACATGAGTGGAATGGGGGCTAAGACATCTCCCAGGCTCACCCTCAAAAGTAAATATCCATAAATAGACAAATCTTAACAAAAACATGAAAGAAAGTGGTTATTGTCCCCGAATGTGGAGGACTTACGAATAACAATCTTCAATCAATTCGTCTAGCCACGTGGAGGAAGAGCATGAATAGGAGCTTCAGTCCCTACATGGTTAGATCATGTAGGCAAAAGGTATGCGTTAATACTCAGAATGTACTACGTATACGGGGTGCAATGCAAACAAAGACATAATCCATAAATAACAAAATGCATAATCGTATTCAAAGGGTATAAGCTTAATATGTCATGATTATTCAATGCCTTAGTCAAAACATACATGTGGATAGATAAATCACAAAACATATCATATATAGATAGGAAAGGACCTTAACTGACAAATAAGACGAAGCGAGCTACTACTTGGAATTTCCGTGTTCACTCTACAACAAGTAAAGGAGTGGTATGATTTGCCATGGTAAACCAAACACTCACCTTACGGGAACCTCCCCTTTTGAAAAGTGCTTCACAAACACCTTCCGAGAACAACACCCTTTCCGGTTACCTTATGGGAACTTCCTCCTTTTTAGTCAATATAAGATAAGAGCCTTATGAGAACACCACCATTTTCGGATAATATAAGATAAAACCCTTATGGGAAAACCACCCTTTTTGGATATTAAGTAGCAGCGTTACAGGAACACCCCCCTTTTTAGATATTAAGTAGCAGTGTTACGAGAACACCACCCTTTTTGGATATTAAGTAGCATGTACCTTACTAGAACTCCACCCTTTTAAGTTATTCATGCAATAAGAAAATCACAAACCTATGGTGGCAACATATATAAAAGACTATAGTTACATACCAAGGTCCTCTCAGTGCTAGGTTACAATCCCAAGGAATACTCAAATCATATTCATAGTTATAATATGGAAAGTCTCATAATATCATAATATCGTATTAGAGTAGCTCATCAAAACATCACATCAAAAAATATCAAAGAATAGAACTTCGTATAATTTATAACATTCATAACATTCTCTTGAGATCATAACATGCTTAATTTTCCTTCAACAACAACATTCATAAATCACATGTCTTGCCATAAGGCCTTCATCAATATTAGATGTTTGCCACATAACTTAGTCAAAACATGGTGGGTATATATATTTAAGCTTAAAATCATAGAATTCATGAGTAAGGAACATGAAAGGAGTAAGTTAAAGTCATTTAAGAAGTCATTCAAACAACCCACCATCATATTTTCAAGAATTTGAATTTGGGTATCTTGAAAATCATTCAAAACTCCATAATCTTTCCAAGCCTTTCAAGATGTCATAACAAACATAGCTTTAATATCATAAATATATCATAATCTCAATCCTTAGTAGGAGACCATGCACCAATAGATCAATAACCAACAAATTCCTAACATATTTCATGCAATGGAGTGATAATAGAAGTTACCCATGATGATTTAGTCATTAGAATCAAGAAATTTGATGAAAATAGTTTTGGGACTCAATAGGTTGAAGGACCCATAGATAGAAAATAGTTTTGGGACTCCATGGGTGGAAGGACCCATGGATGGAAGACCCAAATACCTCAAATTTGTGAAATAGATGGAGGAATCTTGACGAGACTTGGAGGACTTCACTTAAGTTTATGAATTCCAACAAAAGTTCTTGAAAATCTTGAGATTGAAAGGACGATTTGGTGAAGATCAGAGAGGATTTTGAGTGAGTGTTTTTGAGTTCTAGAGTTCGAAATGGCTGAAAAGTAAGGAATTTATCATCTATATAGGCATTGGGTTATTACCCAATTGCCCTCAAGTGAAATAGAAAATTTTTGAAAAAAATTTGTACTATGGTGAACCAAGTCCGTACACAGACTTGTTTTCGCATGGATCATTTTCACGTGAAGTTCAATTTTCTCCTATTTTGGACTAGGAATGAGTTTAAACCATGTTTGTACTATAGTGGACCAAGTACGCGATGTGGACTGGTCGTGTACTTTGCTGGTTAAGCCCTGATCACCTGAAAACTTATTTTTCGATATAGTGGCCTAAAAAATGAAGACCACCCCTTTCCTACACAATGTTTCTCCTAAAATAGAATACGAAGTCGAAGTTGCAAAATCTCTCATGGATTTTAAGATATTCAAGAAATACACTATAGGACATTTTTTCCTAGGCGCATGAGAGATGTTACATAATAATCCTCCAATACTTATGCCGCACTTTTAGGATATATGCTAAGTTCTCTAATTGGCATATCTACTAAGAAACTTGATAGAAAATAACTTTAATAGTCTACATACTTCACGATATTACAAGAGAAATAACAATACGATAAAGTTAAAAAATAAAATCAACTGATATCCTAGTGTCCTTCATTGAAGGTCTTCCTATCAATAGAATAATATAAATGACTTATTTAATGATTTATAATTTCTGAGATTTGTGAGATATGAAAAAGAAAAGTTTTTCTTCACATATTTTTTTCAATGATTATAATGTATAAATATCCTATTAAACTCATTCTGCACACAACTAGCACTACAACATCTTAGAGGCTTAATCAATATACAAGAATATAAGGCATCACGACAATCCAATGTAAGATATGAATTTTTTAATTATAAAATACTATGGTCAATCAAAAATATTATGTTGCCAATTCTTCATTCGTCCATGGGTAAAATGTTCTTATTTTTATTCTCATATGAGATCAAAAAGTGGATGGCAATAGATCATACAAAGTGATTTATCATACCTAAACATGAGTCAATCACTCATTTTACCCAAGAGCTAAAGCAGATGTAAGACGATAAATGAAAGTTCTTGCCTTGATGTAAAACCTCATAATATCACTAAGAACATCCTATAAGGCTAACATCTTGCTTCCACAATACCCCCAAAGCTACATCGCGAATGACAGGACAAACTATACCAAATTGGTGAGCTCATAATGTAGAGAACTTTCATAAATCTTGCAAGATAAGATCACAGAGCTATATGGAGTATTTTATAGCTTTCCTTTGGGAGGGGGTTTTCTCTATTTTTAAAAGATGAAGCGTGAAAAATAAAGAAGAGGCGAGAGTGGTTGATTATATCTATCTTTTACCGACCTAGGATCCATCTCACATGTCTACTTGTGCAGTCTATAAAAATATGAATACATCTTTATTATGAGGTCATATGGACAAATTATTTAGTGCATTAAGAACTAGACTCATAGACCTTCATTTTAATTAATAAGCTACTGCCCTCTAACTATTTATAAATTGGGAGAAACTCTCTAAAGCACTTGACCTGAATTTCAGAGAAATTATAACACCTCCTAAAATGTCCTATCTTGAATAACCTTGAAAATTCTAGAAAATTCTGAGAAAAGCTATCATTGTTAGTGACCATGAGGAGAATTATACGGTTCGTAGAAGGTTGTATGGCTTGTAAAGGTTCTACTGTCCGTAGATGGATTGCGTGGTTCCATCTAACACTTAGAAATGTTTTAGACTTTATGGACTTAATTTACTAATGGACTTTACAATTTATAGATGCTTCTGTAGACCATAGATTGGGTACGTAGATGAGATACTAAGAATAGTAAAACATATTTTATTTCTACAAAACTAGGTCCACGAGCTATAGACGTTTTTACGAGCCGTAGATCAGGTCTCATAGACCATCCCAACATTTGAATCAGTAGGTTCCACGAGCAAGGTCTATGAACCATAGTCCGAACCATGACTCATGTCTTAGGCTTCGTAGATTTTGACCCAAAATCAATCTATGAATCTTGACCACATTGACAAGATGAGACTATGTATAACTCATAAATAGGTCAGTGCCTAGTTGTAGACTAAACCTTAAAGAAGTTCCCACTTCTATGAAAGGCATTTTACGGCCCTAGAATAGACCATGACCCGGGGTTTCTTAATTCAGTCCAATAGTTTAATGAGGGTTTTTGTCTTTTCATGTTCTTTTCTAATTAAATCCTTGATGTTTTGGGATTAAAATAAACTCTTATCAGTATCTAGTGGTGCCCATACTCTCATAATCTCTTCGAATACTTTGAGAGCAAGTCAAAGAAGAGAAGAACTAGGGTTCAATCCATTCCATCAAGGTCTTCTGAATTCGAGTAACATTTCAATCTTCTAGGTATGCAAGACTATCATATTATTGGATTGAGTTTGTCCATGCACCCAACGTCCAAATTTCATTTTAAGTTGAGTAATGAGTTAAGTCAAAAATCTAGTTTTGAATTCCAATTGAGTTAATTCTTCTTCTTTTGAGTTCTATATAATTATATATTAAAATTATTATTATTGTATACTTAGAATTATTTTTCGTAGTTACTTCATCATGAACCCTAATTGAGTTAATGATCATGACTTTTTCATGTACCATTTGACGTTGAATTGATGGTATTCAGGCATAAAATGGAGTACTATTTTCAAGCTAAGAAGATGCATGTTTTGATGAGTGTTATTAAACTTGAGCATTGAGTTAAATGATATTTTGAGCAAGAATTTTGATGATGATGTAACTGTGCCGCGACCCAAGTTAAGCCCAAGGCATGACACTATAATCGTACCGAAGGACTCTAACTAAGCCATCATACATATCATACATGGACATTTATAAGCCATATAAATTATCATTAAATTAATAAACTGGAAGTGAGCAGAAGCAGTCTCAAACAATCATCCAATAGAAGGAAAGAAATCAAGTCTAAGGGAGACAACATAGACTCTTACACATGATATTCAACAATGCCTCTACATAGTCTAATATGGGCAAGGACTAAGATATGCCCCTAACTCACCTTCAATGAAGTATAAATGTCTCAAAATGAAGCAAGTAAAAAAAGAATCATAAGCTCAATGAGTAACCCTCGGAGCACGAGGACTTACCAATCAAGTGTGCACTGTCAAGCCAACTAGAGACGAGGAGAGTGAGGAGCGTCCTACACTACATTTTAAATAATTAGGCAAAATATGTTTTAGTAAGTTAGAATGTACTAAGTATGTGAGCAATGCAGGATATACATATATATACATATAACATGAGTAAATGATGCATGTGTTATCGGATGTAAGACCGCAATAGTATAGGTGTTGCTTCCCTAGCACACACAAGTGTACCTGGTCAACCCAAGTAATATAGTGCCCTGAGAAAGAGGCCGGGATGTCGAACCCAAAAGATTTAAGGATTATTGGTGTTTACCTAAGTGATGATGCTAAAGTGATATCCAAGATAATGAGCAATAAGATTTGTAAAAGAACGAACTATGTCTAAATTCTATGGCTTAATGCTAGATTCGAATAGTTTGAAATAGTGATTTATCAACTTAGAGGTAATTCCGGGATCGTAGCCATGGCGACTCCGTGTCTCTCAATCAGTGTTCATGCATATGAGGTTATATATTAATTCACAGGGTTAAATTTACCTAACAGGGTTGCACGCCTCTGCATGCCTACCTTGAATGACTGTCTAACTACATCGTTGAGCGGGGATAGACAGACCACTAAAAGCACATTAATTTTATCTTCCTGTATTATGAACCAAGCGAGGTGTAAGGGTAGTTGTCATAGGTCTCCCTTACACGAACCAACCTAATGACCTAGTTGGACAAGCCTCCTGTTCCACTGTGTTCTAATTATTCCAACATCTGTCGAATTCAGAATAACTAACCCATTTCCTTCCTAGTTGATCAGGCTAAGCAATATAAATAAAAGTGGCACAAGAATAAGTAATGGCCCAATCATACATAAACCAAAATTAAGAGATCACATTGTCTAGGGCTACAATCCCAGAATATGGGAGAACTAGCCACTCATAGTTGGTTCGCACATCAAAATTAAGCTGAAAATAATGAACATTCAAGAAAACAAAGATGAAAGACAAATCAAAGTTAACCTAGGTTGTGTTCTCTATGACTCCCGTCTATTTCTTGCTCAAAAAATGAATAAACAAAAGGTGTTTTTTCAATAATTAATAGCCTCCTTTTTTGAATCCTGTGACACATTTTTCTCTTGAAATACATGCAGTCCGCGACGCGGACTAGTGTGTTTTGACCCGGCTCAATTATTTTGCTGACCAGACTGATTCGCCTCTTCATGCACCTTGGTCCGCGATGCGGACCCTGCAGCGCACTGGGCCTTTGCGTCTTTTTTTCTTCTCCTTTTCAGTCTTGCTGGTCCGCTTCCAGGTCCACGATGCGGACTTTAGCTTCTGCTGCAGCTTGTTTCTTTTCTTTCTTGCTTTCTGGGCCGTGTCCATCCTTCCAATTTGCACATGACTTCAGAATGCTATTATTTGACTAAACTCTGTAACATACAATCAAATGGAGTACTTGACCCCCAGATTAGGAAAATAATAACAATCCTATTAAAAACAACTGTTCTCTCTATTTTTACCTTTTGACTTAGCTCAATTTATGGGTCTATTTGGTTAACTAGGCATATAAATACGCCTAAGATCACTACCCCACACTTAGAGTTTTGTCAGTCCTCGAGCAATTGCAACACTCATGCATGGGACTCGCTAGGCATTGTGTACCCCCAAACAAGTGATATGAATGGCTCACATGCACCAAAGAATCAAAACCTTCCTAGATGCTGATAGTATCCCCTTCATCTTATCCTTCACGCTTAACCGCGAAATCATGTAGGAATTTAGTCAACATTATCGTCTGGTTGCTAACCTTACTTGAATTTGTGCCCTCACAAGAAGAATTACCCATGCACACCTATCAGAATGGAAGATAAAACCAACACAAGAATATGGGTATTCAATCAACTCTCTCTCTCCCAATTGATGTCTTGTGTTGGGTCTAGCTCCTATAGGCTTGCCCTTAATGTACAAATGTGACCTAGTAGTAGTCGGCTCGAAGGATCACTGAGGTCTTTTGTGTGGTTGTAATGTCGGCTAAGGGCTGGCGGGGTATCTCTTATAGAATATAACTGACATGGCTCAATCCCCAAGCACACCTAGCTCAACACTGCATTTTACAGCACAGATTACATAATTCATCACTTCTCCCAAAACAGTCATTCACATGTGTCCTTGTTCTTTCACTGTTACAACCACCCTTTTTATTTTTTCTTTTCTCCCTCTCTTTCTTTCATTTATTTTTATTTTTTTTTGCGATAGGTCCGCGACGCGGAGACGTCACGGACAACCACTGCTTTTAGATGCGATGAGTCCGCGATGCGGAGAGGTCACAGATCACCACTGTTTTCAAACCATATCTCCAGTTTTCTTTCTCTTATTCCCTGAGGTATCCATTTAGGCTTTCCTATCCTCCGACTGTCATGCTACAATGCTTGGGGATCAGGTTCATCCGGGTCTAGATAAAAAAGAAGGGTAGGATTAACACGTGGCTAACCAAAGAAAAAGCTAAAGCTCAAAAGGGCTGACTAGGGAGATGATGTTAGTTGGGTAGATTGCTGACGGCTTAATGGGCTACCGAAGAAATTCCTCGATCCTTTCCTTCAAATTCGACTCCTACTGAGTTCATCCTACATACCGGGCAAGTTCTAGCAACTATTTCAACACAGACTTATACAATTCAACTCACCACTTTTGGCACACTCCCCTCATAAAGTTAACTCTAGATTCAATGTTGCCTAATGCACATGATTCTTTGATTACATCATTTTATTCTGAAGTGTTAGAATAAGGTATTACTTTTCTGGTCTCCTAGTGATTAAGCTACCTTGATTTACACGACCATCATACCCTGCTTGGTTGTATCACTGCCGACATACTACTTCAGAACTGAGTTGCCAAGCACTTACATCTCTAATCTAACATGTTGCACAAACTAAATATTAATCAGAAATACTAGAGAACAGCTGCTTTAACATGAACAACTCAACTACTAATCAAGAAAGAAGCAATATACAAATAACTACGTAAGAACATGAAACAAAAGAAAGAAAAGAATTGTCTGAATTATACATGCCAAATGAATATATAAAATAAGATGCATCTAATCCTGTCATTGCCATCTACCCCACACTTAGTCTCAGCACTGCCCTCAGTGCTGATCATACAAAACCTGCATCGACTCTGGCTGCTCCTACTCATCCGGGCCCGGCAAGATCGGCTCCCCTCCTGTGGCAACTGGGACCTCATCCTCAATATCATCCTCCTTAGTGTCGGAGGCCATCCGTGCTTCCTCAGGGTCCGTGGGGATGTCATCATCAAAAGGCTCCACAAAGGTAGGCCTGATGCCCAGCACAACATTAGCATGGGCGTTGAGAGGGTAGCGGGTGGCAACTTCGTCGATCTCCAACTGTGTAGACGGGCGACCACCCACCCTGTGCCTTAGCATTTCGAGCCCGTACATGCGTGCCATAATGGGCTCATCCCTATGGTTGCGCTCAGCAGTGGTGAGTACTGGCCTCGTAGCCTCCTCAGGACCCTTAATGTTAGTGACATTATAGGGTGGGGCCTCAATCAGGGGCCAATAATCTAGCTTTTCAATGGAGACACCTGCACGATTGCATAATTTAGTTATAAGGCCCCCAAAAGCATACCTGTGACCCCGGTGGACTTGGGCCTTCCTCATGGCGGACTTGAGAATAGCCCCAAAGTTAAGCTCCATGCCCGTCATGAGGGCATACACCAGGCAGTTTCTGTCTCGTATCACGGCCGTGAAGTGCTAGCCTGGGAAGAAGGAGTGCATCACGATTTTAACCCACACCCGAGCTTCCCAATTCATGTGGGCAAACATGAAGCTTTGGTGGTATCCTCGTCCTGCATGCCGTATCCATCTCGCCATGGATTTTACTCCTGCTAGTGTATGCTAGATGAGACGGTAGGAAGGGTGCATGTGCAAATCATTGAATGTTTCGGCGAGGACATCTGGCATGCCCAGAATAGTATTGATGGCCAGGGGTCCTATATTGACCTCCACTCCTCGCACCATGACCACTTGTGGCGAGGTTCCTTCTTCATGTTGGCATAGAACTCCCTGACTATCCTGAGGTTGCATGGTAATGGGTCGTTGAAGAGAAACATGAGGTGGTAGTCCATGCACCTTTGATAGATATTGGGGGACTCACGAGCCAGGGAGTCCGCATCAATGGGGACATCTGGGAAGTACTTGGTCTCGTTATGAGCCCGGTACCACCTCTGTCCCTCTCTATCTACTGCTCGAAGCCCAAAACGAGGTCTTTGGCCTCTGTGCTCAGGAGCTCGGGGTACCACCGGGACATCTCCGGTACGCCTTTGGCTTCTTGAGGCGCCAGCTCCGCTTGTTTTCCCTGTTCTTCTGATCTTGGAAACCATTAATATCTGCAGCACAACAAGCTCAGTCACTTAACAATAATTCAAAGGGGACCATGGTCAGGCCTAGGTAATGCTTACCCCACACTTAGACCAAGCCACACCGGGTGAAGAGGATACTCAAACTTCTCCACTTCACCGATGGCACATGGAACCACGGATCACCACATAATGTATAATACAGGTCAGTCGCAACAATCACATTAGCCCCCATACAAACCATACAACCACAATGCGAGCACAATGAGCAACAAACTACCCACACATAACAATTTCCTACAATTCATGGTAGTTTCACTCAAAAGAACCCTTCCCTAACAATTATGGCAAGTTTTCCCCAATTTATGCAACCTAGGGTTTTCACCCCACAATGATTATGCCCAAAATTGACCTTCACCCCAGAATAACACCAAAAATTTTGACATTTAGCATGAACCTACGCACAATACGACCCCATTAGGATAGTGAAATCCTACAACACTTATCACATGCCTGTATTTGTTCAAAAAAGCAAAAAAGCAAACCCAATCCAAACGTAAAAACGACATTGAGACCGAGATTACTTACTTGAGATGCAAGAGAATGATGGTGGGATGAGTGTGCGTTGCGTAGATGTTCAAAAGTTGGAGAATGGGGGAAAAGATCGAGAGAGTAGAGAGGAAAGGGTGAAAATCGGGTTGAAAATTAGAGAGAAAACCCTAAACAACCGAGGGGGTTTATATAGGGGGTGGGGCCACACAGAAATTGAGGCCCGAAATATATGGGTCCGCGACGCAAGCGCGACGCGGACCTATCGCGGATCCTCACTTGAGAAAATTTCTTACTTGGACCCTGAAGAAATCGCAGGTCCATGATGTATCCGCGACGCGGTATGGTCGCGGATGGTCACAGTTTCAGGGCCATTTTTTTAAAATTTTTAGCTACGGGCCCCGAAAACTTCACCGAACCATGGACTAAGCTTCAAAACAGCAAGACATGTTAGTTCAGCCCAACAATTGACCAAAACAACTCTCGGATTCGAAAAAAAATGACACACGTTCTTTCACCCAGAACAACCCCTAAGTGTAAGTGTGCGACGCCTCCGCGATGTGCTCTTGTCGCAGAGGGTCACTGTTTTGGGGCCCAAAAAATTTCCAATTTTTAGCTATGGGCCCCGAAAAATTCACCGAACACCTGCAAATCCTTCAACACATTAGCACATGTTAGTTTAGCAAATCTAACTCACAAAATACCTCCCCGGTCGACCGAAATTGACGACACAATGTATGTTTGTGTCAGCACCATAGTAATGCTTGACACGCTGCCCATTGACCAAAAAGGTTTGGTCCGATGTTGTACCTTTCAGCTCCACCGCTCCGTGTGGTGTGACATTCACCACAGTGTATGGTCCACTCCACTTTGACTGCTGTTTCCCTGGAAACAATTTCAAACGAGAGTTAAAGAGAAGTACCTGCTGACCCGGTTCGAAGTCTCGTGGAATGATGCGCCGGTCATGTCATCTTTTGGTCTTCTCCTAATACAGTTTTGCGTTCTCACACGCGTGAAGCCGGAATTCGTCCAACTCCACCAGCTGCTCCAACCTTTTCTTTCTCGCGAGCTCAGGATCCAGATTTAGCTTTTTGATTACCCAGTACGCTTAATGCTCGAGTTCCACTGGGAGGTGACATGCTTTCCCATATACTAACCGATACGAGGATATGCCGATTGGTGTCTTGTATGCGGTTCGGTATGCCCACAAGGCTTCATCAAGTTTGATTACCCAATCCTTCCTTGTGGCATTCACGGCCTTCTGTAGTATCTGCGTCATCTCTCTGTTCGATACTGTGAAACCCCGTGATCCTCGTCTTCTATATATATACATATATATATATATAGGGTGGTGTGTCATATAAGACATACATGACTTTGGATAGAACCTAAGGATAATAAGGCTACCAATAAGTGGTAATTTCAAGGACCTAAAGTTTTAAGCCAAAGGAATACCCTAAATGCACATTCGGGAGTAAAGAAATGACCCAAGTGGCACCTCGCCCTTTTCGAAAGGTCTAAATAAAGTTTCACTTTTCGGATGGAAATAAAAGTTTATAATTTGCTAATAATGGATTTTTTAAAGTTATTTTAATAGCACAAAGGTCATACATTAAGTTTTGGAATCAAGAAAGTTGCAACATAAAGGTTGGCCAAAGTTACCGTATGTTTCTTTAAGAAATCCTTCTTAAATTTGGGTCAAATGTATCGGGTCATATCTCTCAAACTACAAGAAGTTAAAAGGTCCATGACCTATCAAATTGAAGATCTCTGAGTCTAGTTTGCAATGCATAACCCCGTCCATCAAACCGACCTTAGAATACAGAGTTATGATCATTTTACCAGGACTGCGCGAGCTGGAAACCAGGTCATGGGTCGGGTCGGGTTGACACAACTTAATGTCGGCTAACTTGAGCTTTTTAAAGCTCAAAACACTTCCATTTCGTCCCCAACAGCTTAGAAACTACAGGAAAACTCCTCTCAAGGTGCCAAAGGGATTTGAGTAAGTTTTTTTGCATTTTTACCGTTAAAATTTATCCCCGTGCCTAGAAATGCGTGCCTTACGCTTTGAAATTGTTTTCCTCTCGTATTAGCTGTGTTTGGAGCTGTTTTTGGGATGTGAAAAAGTGGGGTTCTTGCTGGTATTGTTGGTTGGCAGTTGGCCTGTTTAGGTAAAAATTGTGGAGCTCTTTTATGGTCATTTTACGAAGTTTTACGGATATTCCTCGCGTAAATGCTCCTTGCCGAATCTGGTCATTAATGCTGAATTTTTGACTGTTTATAGGTGTCTTTAAGCTGCGTATATATAGTCGTTGCGAAGCTTAGGACTTAAGGAACAACTTTTGTGAAGGAACCTTTGGCAATCGGACATTCGTTTTAGAGGCATGTTAAGGCTAAGCTCCATCCCTCCTTTTAGTACGAAATTTGGGAAGTTTCCCAAAACGTCAAATGTGATATCTTACTATTCAGTTGCTAGAAAGACCTTCTGTAAGATCGCAAGTAAGTTATATTCACGATGGTATTAGGTTGAAATTCCATTCATTCTCTTAAACTGGACATTCAATTTCTATATATCATTTTGTCAGTTTCCGGCCACCTATTCATATGCTCGAGGAGTTTCTCTTCTTGGTGTAGTACCATTTATATAAATGTAGAATGCAAAGGGAATTTAGTATTCAGAGTCAGTCCTTCTACCATTAAAAATATAATTGAAGAATTTAACAAGTAACCCGTTGGTTTCCAATATCCTCAAGTGAAATGCTCCTGACTAAACTAGTAAGGCACTTGATCCTGTTTAAATACATTATTTTACTAATTAACATGGGACCAAATATAATCATTATGTAAAGCACCTTTATGAATATTTTCAAAGTTAAGGCTTCACTCTAAATGTTGGCTTAAATTCCCAAACTTGTTTAAAAGACATGTATGATCCCATGAGCCATATGTATATGCAATGACAATGATTATGCTGCTATGAGATTAAGTATACCAACGAGCCAAGATTGGATGAATGACAATGATTATGGTGCTATGAGAATAAGTGTACCGATGAGCCAAAATTGACTAAGTTCTTGCTATGGCTTACTATGTGTATTCAACATTCATATCATACATTGCACGTTATGCATGGACTTCAAGCTATAAGCAAAGGTATGGGGACTATTTGCCCAACTGTATATGTATATGGTACAGATGGCCACAGGTTGGTAGATATGATGCCGGTTAGCTACCGAAAAGGATCACCAGTGCTAGCATTTGGTTGAGTATGTCATGCATTTGCATCTATATATATGTATTCACGACATGCGATACACGAGCATACCATGCATTTTTTATCACTAGAAGATGGCTTATTGGCCATTAAGGCTACTTGAGGTTTGGTTACAGGTGGTATTTCTATTAACTTTTATACTACAGTTATTATGATTTTACTCCCTGCCTTACATACCAGTACATGTTTATTCGTACTGACATCCCTTTGCCTGGGGATGCTGCATTTTATTTCGTGCGTGCAGGTTTAGGTAGGGGTTCTGATTTACCCCTCCATTAGGAGCCTATTCAGTTATGAGTTGGTAAGCTCCACCTCTTTCTGGAGCTTTCACAAGATGTTTACTTTTTTTTTTGTATAGTTGGGTATGTCGGGGCCCTGTCCCGACAGTGTAAGTGATTTTCATAGAGGCTATTGTGGGCATGTTATTGTGGGTTGGTCCTTTTGTGCCTTTTAGTCTCCGGTCATAAGATTGGCATGTATATATAGTGTGTGTCTGTACCTATATTGTGGCAGCCTTGCCGGCTAGCTAGTACTTTATTATTTTGGTTTACTTCTCTTAATGTACATAATTTGTTGTTGACCAGGTCATGAACTAAATGGTCCCGACTTAGTTTCTTGTTTTTCTAAACATTATGCTGCCCGATTTTCTTTTGGTCCAAAGTTTAGTTAACTAGTATGTTTAGTGGCTTACCCGGCCAATAACGGTATCGAGTGCTAGTCGCGCCTCCCCTCTTTTTGGGGCATGACAAACATGGTATCAGAGCAGGTTGTGTCCCAGGGAGTCCACAATGCCGTGTCTAGTAGCGTCTTGCTTATGGGTGTGTTGTGCACCACACTTATAATCACGAGGCTATGAGGCATTTAGGGATGGTTTCATTTCTTTCACTGAATAGATCGTGCGATAGAGCAAAGCTATAGGAACATATGAAATCTATATCATGTTATATTGTTCTTATTTAATGGGTTACCTATGCTCAGGAGATGACACAACATGAGATAAGTATGGATCCATGAGAAGGTACCAATTATGTCTTGCTTGGTGAGGAAGATATATTCTTTATTGAGGCACATCGGGCGCGTCCATTGCCCACAGTACCAGATTCATCAGCACCTGTCGGGGCCCAAGGAGATCTAGTACCCCAAGCCCTATTAGAGACTGGGGATCAAGGGATGAAGGAGGTTATTCAACTACTAACTATGAAGGTTTCTATTTAAGAGAGACAACTAAAGGTGAGAGCAGACACTAGAAGGGATAAAGCAGAAAGCTCAAAGGTACGAGAGTTTCTTCAATTGGCCCCTCCAATATTTACAGGGTCCAGTCCCACTGAGGATCTACATGATTTTATGGACCATAGGGATAGAGTATTGAGAGTGATGCATGCCTCTATCACGGAGGCAGTGGAGTTGGCTTCTTTTCGACTACTTGATGTTGCCATCTTGTGGTACGAGGCGTAGGAGAGATCAATAGGGCCTGATGCTCCGCCGGCAGAGTGGTAGGACTTCTCTGAGGCATTTTTAGCCCATTACTTACCACGGGAGGTGCGGAAGGCCCGTCTTGACCAGTTTATCAGTTTGAGGCAAGGGGATATGAGTGTAAGGGAGTATAGCTTTAGGTTTAATTCTTTGGCTAGGTATGCATCAGATATTGTACGTACCATGAATTCTAGAGTTCATCGTTATATGGATAGTTTGGGGGATCATTTGATCGGAGACTGCAAGATAGACTCTTTACAAGATGGTGTAGATATTTCTCGTATTTAGGCTTTTACTCAGACTACAGAGGATCTTTCTCATCGAATTCGGGATACCCGTAGAGGTAGGGAGAAGAATAAGAGAGCTCGTACTATGAGGTCTTATAGAGAGCCATAGGGTGATTTTAGGCCTCCTTTTCACCGATATCCACTTCCGTCAGTGGGTAGTTCCCCGCTATAGATATAGGGCCAGCAATTTGATTATTATATGAAGTCAAGGCCAAGACAGAATTTAGATCAGCTTGATAGTTGTCAACAGGAGCATTATGCACAAATAAGACAACCTACTCCCCCATGTACACAATGCAGTAAGTTTCATACTAGACAGTGTAGAAAGGGTTCAAGTGTATGTTACTATTACGGGAAGACAATATATTTTATTAGCAACTGGCCCTTTAGTCAATCCCTACTGTGAATGAATTCATGATAATATTCCCCGATGAGCTTCCCGGGATTCCCCGAAAGGGATATCAATATTCTTTAGATTTTCTCCCTGATATGCAACCTATACTCATTCCTCTCTAAAACAATGGCTCTTGTAGAGCTAAGAGACTTTAAGGGACAACTTAAGGGCTTTCTTGATAAAGACCTTATTAGGCCAAGCATATCTCCATGGGTTTCTCCTGTGCTCTTTGCTTGAAAGAAAGATGGATCCTTATGCATGTGTATCGGTTACAGATAGCTAAATAAATTCGCTATCAGGAATAAGTATCCTTTTATGTGGATTGATGGTTTTTCAAAGATTGCCTTGTGATCCGAGTACCACCAGTTGCGAGTCAGGGATGTTGATATTCCAAAGACAACATTTAGGACGAGGTATGGACATTTTGAGTTCCTTGTCATGTCTTTTGGGCTTACAAATGCCCCAGCAGCTTTTATGGACCTGATGAATCGAGTGTTTAAACCATTCTTGGATGAATTTGTGATCTTGTTTATTGACGACATCTTGATATATTCACGGTCAGAAGCTGAGCATGCAAATCACTTGCGAACCATATTACAGACTCTCAAAGACAATAGGTTATATGCTAAATTATGTAAATGTGAGTTTTGGTTAAATTCTGTAGCTTTTCTTGGCCACATTATTACAGGTGATAGTATCAAGGTCGATGGCCAGAAGATTGAAGCAGTAATGGCCTGGCCGAGACCATTGAATCCGACCGAGGTCCGTAGCTTTTTAGGCTTGGCAAGATATTATAGGAGGTTTGTTGAGGGATTCTCCTCTTTCTCTGCACCACTAATGAGATTGACACATAAAGCAGCTAAGTTTCAGTAGACTGAAGCATGTGAGCAGAGTTTTCAAGAGTTAAAGAAAAGGCTTACCACCGCACCTATCTTGGCTCTTCCAGATGGAACTGAAGGCTACGTTGTATATTGTGATGCCTCAAGAATTGGCCTGGGTTATGTTCTTATGCTGCATGGTCGAGTTATTGCATATGCTTCTAGACAATTGCGAAAACATGAACAAAACTATCCCACCCATGATCTTGAGCTCGCTGCGGTTGTATTCACCCTAAAGATTTGGCGACATTATCTATATAGAGTTCATGTTGATATTTTTACCGACCACCAGAGCCTTCAATATTTATTTAAGCAGAAGGAGTTGAACTTACGACAAAGGAGGTGGCTAGAATTACTAAAAGATTATGATGTGGATATTTTGTATCATCCTGGTAAAGCTAATGTTGTTGCTGATGCACTTAGCCGAAAGTGCATGGGAAGTCTAAGCCATGTTGAGGCTGATAAGGTTGAAATGACAAAAGACCTGTGCCAGCTAGCTAATTTCCAGGTGCGATTGGTAGATACAGAGGATGGAGGTGTAATTGTTCAAAATACAGCAGAATCTTCCGTTGTTAATGAAGTAAAAGAGCGACAGCGCGAGAATCCTGAGCTTAGGACACTGAGGGAGAGCATTTCACAACAACAACATCCTTCATTTGAGCTGACCGGAGAGGGAGTCTTTAGGTACCAAGGCCGCTTATATGTGCCACATATCAGAGGACTCCGTGCCAGGATTCTTTCTGAGGCCCATTATTCTAGATATTCAACCCACCCTGGAGCAACAAAAATGTATCGGGACCTTCGACAAATCTATTGGTGGAATGGCATGAAAAGGGATATTGCAGAGATGGTAGCCCAATGTCCCAATTGTCAGCAAGTTAAAGTAGAACATCAGAGACCTGGAGGCCTAGCTCAGTATATTGAGCTTCCGCTATGGAAATGAGACATAATAAATATGGATTTCATCACGGGTTTGCCTCATACTCCACGCAAGTATGATTCTATTTGGGTAATCATTGATAGGTTTACAAAATCTTCTCATTTCTTGCCAGTAAGAACGACATATTCAGCAGAGGATTATGCTAAGCTTTACATTCAAGAGATTGTTCGCCTTCATGGAGTTCTATTATCTATTATATCTGATCGAGGGGCTCAATTTACAACTCATTTTTGGAAGTCTTTACAGAAGGGTCTGGGCACTCAGGTGAATCTCAGCACCACTTTTCATCCACAAACTGATGGGCAAGCAGCGCGTACCATCCAGACTGTCGAGGATATGTTACGTGCTTGTGTGCTGGACTTTAAAGGAAGCTGGGATGACCATCTACCTCTTATTGAGTTTGCTTATAATAATAGCTTCCAAGCTAGTATTCAAATGGCGCCTTATGAAGCACTATATGGGCGAAAATGTAGGTCGCCGATCGGTTGGTTAGAGGTTAGGGAGGCAAAATTTCTAGGCCCTAATTTAGTTCAGCAAGCGATGGACAAAGTGAGACTTATTAGAGACCGATTGCAAACTGCCCAGAGTCGACGAAAGTCTTATACAAATGTTCGACGACGAGACTTAGAATTTGATGTAGAAGATTGGGTTTTCTTGAAGGTATCACCCATGAAGGGAATCATGCGGTTTGGGAAGACAGGAAATCTTAGTCCTAGATATGTTGGACCGTATAGGATTATTCGAAAGATTGGAAAGGTCGCGTACGAGCTTGATTTGCCTTCAGAATTGGGGGCAGTCCATCCAGTGTTTCATGTATCGATGTTGCGAAAGTGCATTGGAGATCCATCGCATATTAACCACATTGAAAATGTCCACATTGATGAAGACTTGTCTTATGATGAGGTGCCAGTGGCTATTTTAGACCGACAAGTGAGAAAACTTCGGAATAAAGAAGTGGCCTCAGTGAAAGTATTGTGGCAAAACAACAACATTGAGGAAATGACTTGGGAAGCAGAAGAGGAAATAAAGAAGAAGCACCCCCAGCTATTTACAAATTAAGGTGAGTCATATTTTAAAAGTTGGCAGTCATCTTTCTACAGTAACTTAAATTTTAAATGAGTTGGGGGCATACTTTATATGGATCATCCAGAGATAGCTATACAAAACTTATAATTAGAATTTTCTTTTTTCTTTCAAAGTTGATTTATGGATTGGAGGAATAAAAGGTATATCCTCAAAAGTCACATTTCAAGAGTTAATAGTGCAACCAAGCCGTTGTTTAGATACATTCGCGGCTGAATGTTCTTAAGGGAGGGGGGGGGGGGGGGAGACTGTGAAACCCCGTGATCCTCGTCTTCTATATATATATATATATAGGATGGTGTGTCATATAAGACATACATGACTTTGGATAGAATCTAAGGATAATAAGGCTGCCAATAAGTGGTAATATCAAGGACCTAAAGTTTTAAGCCAAAGGAATACCCCAAATGCACATTCGGGAGTAAAGAAATGACCCAAGTGGCACCTCGCCCTTTTCGAAAGGTCTAAATTAGGTTTCACTTTTTGGATGGAACTAAAAGTTTATAATTTTCTAATAATGGATTTTTTTAAGTTATTTTAATAGCACAAAGGTCATACATTAAGTTTTGGAATCAAGAAAGTTGCAAGATAAAGGTTGGCCAAAGTTACCGTAAGTTTCTTTAAGAAATCCTTCTTAAATTTGGGTCAAATGTATCGGGTCATATCTCCCAAACTATAAGAAGTTAGAAGGTCCATGACCTATCAAATGTAAGATCTCTGAGTCTAGTTTGCAATGCACAAAATCGCGCATCAAACCGACCTGAGAATAAAGACTTATGACTGTTTTACCAGGACTGCACGAGCTGGAAACCGGGTCATGGGTCGGGTTGGGTTGACCCAACTTAATGTCGGCTAATTTGAGCTTTTTAAAGCTCAAATCACTTCCATTTCATCCCCAACAGCTTAGATACTGCAAGAAAACTCCTCTCAAGGTGCCAAAGGGATTCGAGTAAGTTTTTTCGCATTTTTACCGTTAAAATTCGTTCCTGTGCCTAGAAATGCGTGCCTTACGCTTTGAAATTATTTTCCCCTCGTATTAGCTGTGTTTGGAGCTGTTTTTGGGCTGTGAAAAAAGTGGTGTTCTTGCAGATATTGTGGGTTTGCAGCTAGCATGTTTAGGTAATAATTGTGGAGCTCTTTTATGGTCATTTTACGAAGTTTTACGGACATTTCCTCGCGTAAATGCTCCTTGCCGAATCTGGTCATTAATGCTGAATTTTGACTGTTTATAGGTGTCTTTAAGCTGCGTGTATATAGTCGTTGCGAAGCTTAGGACGTAAGGAACAACTTTTGTGAAGGAACCTTTGGCAATCAGACGTTCGTTGGAGAGGTATGTTAAGGCAAAGCTCCGTCCCTCCTTTTAGCACGAAATTCGGGAAGTTTCCCAAAACGTCAAATGTGATATCTTACTATTTTGTTGCTAGAAAGACCTTCTGTAAAAGGCATTGGGATCGCAGCTAAGTTATGTTCAAGATGGTATTAGGTTGAAATTCCATTTATTCTCTTAAACTGGACATCAATTTCTATATATCATTTTGTCAGTTCCCGACCACCTATTCATATGCTCGAGGAGTTTCTCTTCTTAGTGTAGTGCCATTTATATAAATTTAGAATGCAAAGGGAATTTAGTATTCAGAGTAAGTCCTTCTTCCATACAAAAATATAATTGAAGAATTTAACAAGTAACGCGTTGGTTTCCAATATCCTCAAGTGAAAAATGCTCCTGTCTAAACTAGTAAGGCACGTGATCCTTTTTAAATACATTATTTTACTAATTAACATGGGACCAAATATAATCATTATGTAAAGCACCTTTATGAACATTTTCAAAGTTAAGGCTTCACTCTAAATGTTGGCTTAAATTCCCAAACTTGTTTAAAAGACATGTATGATCCCATGAGCCATATGTATATGCAATGAAAATGATTATGTTGCTATGAGAATAAGTGTACCAACGAGCCAAGATTGGCTGAATGACAATGATTATGATGCTATAAGAATAAGTGTACCGATGAGCCAAGATTGGCTAAGTTCTTGCTATGGCTTACTATGTGCATTCAACATTCATATCATACATTGCACGTTATGCATGGACTTTGAGCTATAATCGAAGGTATGAGGCCTATTTGCCCAACTATATATGTATATGGTACAGATGGCCACAGGTTGGCAGATATAATTTCGGTTAGCTACCGGAAAGGACCACCAGTGCTAGCATTTGGTTGGGTATGTCATTCATTTGCATCTATATATATGTATTCATGACATGCGATACTTGAGCATACCATGCATTTTTTTTATCACTAGAAGATGGCTTATTAGCCATTAAGGCTACTTGAGTTTTGGTTACAGGTGGTATTTCTATTAACCTTTTTACTACGGTTATTATGATTTTACTCCCTGCCTTACATACTAGTACATGTTTATTTGTACTGACGTCCCTTTGCCTGGGGATGCTGCATTTTATTTCGTTCGTGCAGGTTCAGGTAGGGGTTCTGATTTACCCCTCCACTAGGAGCCTATTCAGCTATGAGTTGGTAAGCTCCACATCTTCCTGGAGCTTTCACAAGATGTTTACTTTTTTTTGTATAGTTGGGTATGTCGGGGCCCTGTCCCGACAAGGTAAGTGATTCTCATAGAGGCTATTGTGGACATGTTATTGTGGGTTGGTCCTTTTGTGCCTTTTAGTCTCCGGTCATTAGATTGGCATGTATATATAGTGTGTGTCTGTACCTCTGTTGTGGCAGCCTTGCCGGCTAGCTAGTACTTTATTATTTTGGCTTACTTCTCTTAATGTACATAATTTGTTGTTGACCAGGTCATGACCTAAATGGTCCCGACATAGTTTCTTGTTTTTCTAAACATTATGCTGCTCGATTTTCTTTTGGTCCATAGTTTAGTTAACTAGTATGTTTAGTGGCTTACCCGGCCAATAATGGTATCGGGTGCCAGTCGCGCCTCCCCTCTTTTTGGGGCGTGATAGATACCTCCACTTGCCCACTTGTTTGTGGGTGGTATGCGGTGGCCACCTTATGTTGCACCCCATTCTTAGCCAGCAGATTCTTTACCGTTTGGTTAATGAAATGAGTGCCTCCATCACTATTGATGGCCCTTGGAGTCCCAAATCTAGTAAAGATTTGCTTCCTTAGAAACTTGCTCACCACCTTCGCGTCATTCGTGGGCAATGCTACTGCTTCCACCCACTTGGAAACATAGTCTACTGCTACTAGGATGTACTGGTTCCCAAATGATGGTGGAAATGGCCCCATGAAGTCCATCCCCCATACATCAAAGATCTCTACCTCCAGGATGTTGTTAGGGGGCATCTCATGTCTCTTGGAAATGGTGCCCATTTTCTGACAAGCCTCACGTATATGCACAAACTGCACAGCATCCCTAAATAATGTGGGCTAAAAGAACCCGGACTGTAGCACCTTATGAGCTGTTCGTTTACCACCGTGATGACCTCCATAGAGAGAAACATGACACCTTCCTAAAATCTGCTGCATTTCTGATTCGGACACGCATCTTCTCACCATTCTGTCAGCTCCTTATTTAAACAAATACGTCTCATCCCATATGAATGCTTTTGAATCATAAGCCAGACACTTTTTCTGTTGATGAGTTGCCCCAGGTGGAAACACCCCGCTTACCAAATAGTTGATGATGTCTGCATACCATGGTAGCTCCTCCACTTCTAAGGCCATCAACTGCTCATCTGGGAACTCTTCTTTGATCTGCAGTTGTTCCCCTATGTGAGCATCACTTTCCAAGTGGGACAGATGATCAGCGATCTGGTTTTCACACCTCTTACGATCCTTTATCTCAATGTCAAATTCCTGAAGTAATAGGATCCATCGAATCAACCTGGTCTTAGCTTCCTTCTTATTGAACAAATACTGCACCGCTGCATGGTTGGTAAACACTACAACCTTGGTGCACACTAAATATGCTCTGAACTTGTCAAAAGCATATAGGAATGCCAGCATTTCCTTCTCAGTTATGGTGTAGTTACACTGCGCTGTGTCAAGTGTTTTACTGGCATAGTAAATGGCGTGGAACACCTTATCTCGGCGCTGCCCCAGCACTGCGCCTATAACATTGTCACTTGCATCACACATCAGCTCGAATGGGAGCTCCCAATCCGGTGTTGTTAGTATTGGGGCCTCAACTAACTTCTCCTTTAGTATTTCATAGGCCTGCAAACATGAAACATCAAAGTTAAACGTTACCTCTTTCTCCAGAAGGGTTGACAAAGGCTCTGCAATTTTGGAGAAGTCTTTTATAAATCTCCGGTAGAACCCCGTATGACCCAGAAAGCTTCGGACTCCTTTTACTGACACAGGGGGTGGCAACTTCTCTATGGCCTCTATCTTTACCTTTTCTACCTCCAGACCACGCTTTGAAACCTTATTCCCCATGACTATTCCTTCTTTCACTAAGAAATGGCACTTCCCCCAGTTAATGACTAAATTCGTTTCCTCACAGCGTGCCAGAACTCTATCTAGATTCTGCTAACATGTTTCGAAGGACTCCCCAAACAGTGAGAAGTCATCCATGAACAGCTCCACTATGTCTTCCACCATGTCATGGAATATAGCCATCATGCACCTTTGGAAAGTGGCAGGTGCATTGCACAATCCAAAGGGCATGCGCTTGAAGGCGTAGGTACCATAGGGACACGTGAAAGTTGTCTTCTCCTGGTCTTTAGGGGCGATGGTGATCTGATTGTACCCTGAGTATCCATCCAGGAAGCAGTAGTACTCTTGCTCAGCCAATCTATCCAGCATCTGATCAATGAAAGACACCGGATAGTGGTCCTTGTGGGTGGCATCATTCAATCTCCTGTAATCCCTGCAGATGCGCCACCCTGTCACAGTTCTGGTGGTGATCAACTCATTCTTGTCATTGGTGACGACTGTCATCCCCCTTTCTTGGGTACATATTGCATCGAGCTCACCCATTTGCTATCAGATATGGGGAAGATGATTCCTGCGTCCAACTACTTGATCACTTCTTTCTTTACCACTTCCTTCATAATAGGATTTAGCCTTCTCTATGGTTGAGCCACTGGCTTATGACCATCCTCCATGTAAATTCTACGCATGCACAGGGCTGGGCTGATGCCCTGAATATCTAACATCTGCCATCCCATAGCTTTCTTCCTTCGCCTTAGTACCGCTACTGCTGCTTCCACCTGGGCTGCAGTCAATGACACAGAAATGATTACTGGTAATGTTTCATTTTCGCCAAGGAATACATACCTGAGGTGCGAAGGCAGCGGCTTCAGTTCCAGTTTAGGTTCTTCTTCAATTGAAGGTTTAAGGGGAGGTCCCAGCACTCTGTTTAACAGCTCTGCTTCTTTTTTCAGCATGCTGACATTATGGCCATTTAGCACACTTTCTATTTCTTTGGCTTCTGCATCATCCATTAACCCTTGGTTCTGTAGAACTCTAGTCAGTGGATCTGTTATCTCTACTTGGCTCACCGCCACTGCCGTTTCCAGCACGATGATAACTGCCAAGTCCTCATAGGCTGCAGGGAGCTTCATAGCTTTGTACACGTCAAACACTTCCACTGGGAAGATGAGTGATCCCACTTGAACGAGAACATCCTCAATCACCTCGTCTGGCCTCGCCACTGACTGATCCGCTAGTTGTAGTACGATGGTGGTTGGCTTTGGGCTTCCCAGGCCCAACTTTGCGAACATGGAGCTAGGCATTAGATTAATGCTTGCTCCTAGATCACATAACCCTTTTGTATTCACGTGACCACCTATCGTTACCTGCACAGTAAAACTCCCCGAATCTTTCATTTTTGTTGGCAATTTGGATCCATTCAAGATCCTGGAGCTGCAAGTCTCTATGAGTGCTACAGTCTCGTACTCAGCTAACTTGCTTTTATTTGCCACGATGTCCTTCACGTATTTGGCATATTTTGGAATACCCTGCAAGACATCAATCAGTGGTAAATTAATATGTACCTGTTTTAACAGCCCGATGAACTTCTGAAAACAGTCATCCTCTTTCTTCTTCTTGAACTTCTGAGGGAATGGAGGAGGTGGTTTCGCGACTGTGGTACTGTCTTCTGGAGCTATACCTGGCATGGCAACCTCATTACTTGGTGTAGTGCCTGCTTCAGCCTCAACCCTCTTCTTAGGGACTGCTTCCATGAGGGGTCGTCCACTCCTTGTACTAAATGTATTAACCTATTTTGGGTTAGGGTCAGTGTTACTTGGTAGACCCCCTTGGGGTTTGGAATTCATGTTTTTTGCCAGCTGCCCCAACTGCCTTTCCAAGTTCTGAAGATCTTGCTTGTTTCTCCGAATCTCTTCTTCCAGTCTATTCTGGTTTGCTAGAATCTTCCTTAGTACCTCACTGTCGGTCATACTATTTGGGTTAGCCTGTTTGGCAGGCTGCTGTGCTTGCTGATTATAATATGCATTATTACCCTGTGCTCTTTGCTGAAATGTTCCCGGATTTGATTGCTGACCTCCCCATGAGAAGTTTGGGTGGTTCCTCCAACTCGGGTTGTATGTGTTACCATAGCCTTGATAACCCCCTCTGTTAGCATTCCCCACATCGCTCACTGCTTCAGGATTAGCCCCGCACAACTCAGCAGTATGATCTCCTCCCCCACAAATATCACACCACCCAAGTTGTTGTTGTTGCACTGCATTCACTGGGACTAGCTGCTGACCTAAACTTGCCTGCGTATGTTGTTACTGTCCTAATGCCAAGTTGTTGAACTGAGTAGTTATCATATTCTGCATGGCGGACATCTGCGCTTGCAGAGCAGTTATGGAATCAATTTCCAGCATAACGGCTTGCCTCTGGACTACCGGCCTACTTGATCCTCCATTCCATTCAGGATTCCCCTGTGCTATCCTATTCAGCAGGGCATACAACTCATCATACGTCTTTTCCAATGCTTGCCCGCCTGCAGCCGAATCAAGAAGGATCTTGGTGTTCGGTTCTAGACCTTCTATGAAGGTATGAACCAACACTTCATTAGCTTGGCAATGATGAGGGCAATTAATAAGTAAAGTTTTGAACCTGTCCCAAGCTTGATATAAATTCTCCTTCGGCTTTTGCTTGAAGCTCAAGATTTCACTCCTGAGTTTTGCAGTCTTTCTCGATGAGAAGAATTGGGTGAGGAACTTGCGAGCCAAATCATCCCATAATGTGATAGAGTTTGGTGGTTCTATCTGGTGCCACCTCCGGGAGCCTCCCAATAATGAGAAGGGGAACAGGGTCATTCTCACATAGTCCGTATTCACCCCTGCAGGAATGAAAGTGTTCGCAATCTCTAGAAAGTTCTGAAGGTGGACCTGTGGGTCTTCATGCGGTAATCCGGTGAATTGTCCAGTGGAGTGTAGAAACTGAAACATGTTTTGTCTAAGTTCCCACCGACCTTCGGGCTTCAGTTTCAAGAAGCAACTCGTCACATTAGTAGCTCGTGGGATTGCCACATCCCTCACCGGGTGAGGTGTTGCTAGTGCCCGAGGCGCTGCTGGTACAAGAGGATTTCCTTCAGTGATTAGTTCCCTGGTATGATGTGCGTTAGTGCTGCTGTTCTCATGATCCTCCTATTCAATAAGTTCCAGTGGAGGAGTTTGGAATACGACACCTGCTCTCCTCTTTGATTGTCGAAAGCAAGAATCTTGGTCCTCCAGTTTAGTACTCAACTACCTGAAATAAAGGCACAACTAAGATCAAATGCAGTGAGCACAACAAAGCACAACACTTAGAAAATTAACCAATTCACTTTAAATCCCCGGCAACGGCGCCAAAAACTTGTTGCTTCCCTAGCACACGCAAGTGTACGTGGTCAACCCAAGTAATATAGTGGCCCTGAGAAAGAGGCCGGGATGTCGAACCCAAAGGATTTAAGGATTATTGGTGTTTACCTAAGTGATGAGGCTAAAGTGATATCCAAGATAATGAGCAATAAGATTTGTAAAAGAACGAACTATGTCTAAATTCTACGGCTTAATGCCAGATTCGAATGTTTGAAATAGTGATTTATCAACTTAGAGGTAATTCGGGGATCATAGCCATAGCGACTCCATGTCTCTCAATTAGTGTTCATGTATATGAGGTTATACTTATTAATTCATAGGGTTTAAATTTACCTAACAGGGTTGTACGCCTCTGCAGGCTTACCTTTAATGACTGCCTAACTACATCGTTGAGCAGGGATAGACAGACCACTAAAAGCGCATTAATTTTATCTTCCTGTATTATAAACCAAGCGAGGTGTAAGGGTAGTTGTCACAGGTCTCCCTTACACGAACCAACCTAATGACTTAGTTGGACAAGCCCCCTGTTCCACTGTGTTCTAATTATTCCAACATCTTTCGAATTCAGAATAGCTAACCTATTTCCTCCCTAGTTGATTAGGCTAAGCAGTATAAACAAAAGTGGCACAAGAATAAGTAATGACCCAATCATACATAAACCAAAATTAAGAGATCACATTGTATAGGGCTACAATCCCAGAATATGGGAGAATTAGCCACTCATAGTTGGTTCGCACATCAAAATTAAGCTTAAAATAATGAACATTCAAGAATACAAAGATGAAAGACAAATCAAAGTTAACCTAGGTTGTGTTCTCTATACTCCCGTCTATTTCTTGCTCAAAAAATGAATAAACAAACGGTGTTTTTTCAATAATTAATAGCCTCCTCTTTTTCAAATCCCGTCACATATTTTTCTCTTGAAATATATACAGTCCGCGACGCAGACTAGTGTGTTTTGATCCGGCTCCATTATTTTGTTGACTGGACTGATTCGCCTCTTCATGCACCTTGGTCTGCGATGCGGACCCTGTAGCGCACTAGGCCTTTGCGTCCTTTTTTCTTCTCCTTTTTAGTCTTGATGGTCCGCTTCCAGGTCCACAACGCGGACCTTAGCTTCTGCTGCAGCCTGCTTCTTTTCTTCCTTGCTTTCTGGTCCATGTCCATCCGTCCAATTTGCACATGGCTTCGAAATGCTATTATTTGACTAAACTCTGCAAAATACAATTAAATGGAGTACTTGACCCCAGATTAGGAAAATAATAACAATCCTATTAAAAATAACTGTTCTCTCTATTTTTACCCTCTGACTTAGCTCAATTTATGGGTCTATTTGGCTAACTAGGCGTATAAATATGCCTAAGATCAATAGGCATGAAGTAAAGCATGAGATAAAACATGATTATAAATCGTGTGGTCAAACTTCAAATCGTAATAAAGCTTAGAGTAATATAATCATTTTGTGGGATATCAACCTTAATCAAACAATAAGATCATACAAGGTATAACATGAAATCTGATATAACTTTCACATAGAGATGAGAGAGGCTACTTTGCCAAAGTAGGCTCTATGATAGTACATTCATTCATCAACATGACGGGATAAATATTCAACGCCTGAATAGGCCCTTTAAGAAAAAAACGTCGAACATTTGGGTTGGTTTAGTTATCATTGTTCATTACTTGGGTTGGCTCAGCTGAGGGTTTGAGAATGTTCTAGATATGCTTAGCCTTGATCTAAGTTTCGGGTTGTTACACTTGCTGAAGTTCTCCATTTTTGAGTTTCTTTTTATATGTATATTATCTCACTCAGTTGACTGATGATGCTTATTGGGTGCCTTTTTCTGGTATTCGCCCTACATTTCTGTATCTTCCCATGGTGCAGGTCTAGGTACGGGCCGTGACTGCTGAGTTAGGGGACTCGAGAGCGCTCAGGAGACTTTTCATGAGTACCGACAGCTTTAGCTACTTCGTAATCTCTTTCTTTTTGATGATTGTCTTTTGTATCCAAACATTGGCCTTAGACAGTAGTAGATTGTATTTCTAGGAGCATCACTGTTAATGTTGTCGCGCCCTTTTTTTCCTCGCGGAGAAAACGGGTACCTAGACGACGTCGTGGCAACGACTCTTTTGGGATTTTCATTTTTTAGAGTCGCCACCTAATGATTGGGTGCATTAGGACACCATTCTAGCCTAAGGTCAAAGGTCAAACAAGAGAGGAGGGTAAGGGCTCAAGTTACCTCGAAGGGAAGGTGTTAAGCACCCTTCGAGGTCCGTAAATGCGGGTCCCGACCGTGTCTCGTATTTATATGCGGGTTACAAATAAAGATCTATATTTTAAAAAGATTCCTAAATTTATTCTAAGTGATGAAATAAATCAGCAAATATGGAAATAAAAGAAAAGGAAATCAAATTGCATATTTTGATACTCTGAGTTGATTCTAAGTGATCAATTAAACAAATAATAAATGAACAATAATTAAACAGCTTGAGTTATTTAAATTCTCGGATCAGTTACTCGGCTATTATTCGGAGAAGGCTTCATATGGCTTAATTAAGCCAAAGGACAAAACCGGAGTTTGTCCTATTTAGCACGAGTTTAATCATCATCTCCGAGTCCTATCTACCCCTACCCCCTTTTCCTAAGTTCATTTTTTATCAATTAACTTAAAGGCGTATTAAATAAAAATGAGAAATCTAACGTTTCCTAAAAATGCCTAGCGTCCCCCTTAATGTCCAAGAGGCATTTGGACTTCTATTTTGGTATGGTTCCTAGACTAGGTTTCCTATTTAGAACTCGCGTTATAATGAAATATTAGAGACAACACTTAGCACATAAGATCTCACATAGCCTCCAAACAAATAACTTGTGTTAAACACAAATAAAATGCAAAGATTTATTAAGCGCATGCACAATAAATCGAACTTTAAACCTTTTAATACTCGAAAAGATTTTGTATTTTTTTTTTTTAAATATTGCCTTACTAAAACTCATTGAGGAAAGAGATATATTTAAAAGATTTGTTAAAGAATTTATTAAAGTATAATATGCTAAAAAAAATAATAAAAAAGGAGATCCTATAGGCATGATTTCTACCTATGTTCTAAAATATTATTCTTTTATAAGCATGGTAAGTATTAAAACATGCTAAAACTACTCAAAAAGAAAGAAACACAAACTTTAGATCATGTGATAAGAAGAAACATTATTTGAAGCTTATAATTTATGAGAGTTTATTAAGACTTGCGAGCATGATTTTTAGACTGTTACTTTTAATAAATTTAGAATTCATAGTTTAAGCAATTAAATCCTATAGACGGGTTTCCTAACACAGAAACAAATATTGATAAAAAAACAATAAATAAAATAAACAAGTCCTAAAACATAATATTATCAAACAAACTATGCATGATTTTATCCTTTTCAACTTCTTATCTTAGACAAATAAAGAAAAGTTTGTTAGGCATGTTATTCACATTACTCTTTTCTTTTCTTTTTATCGAATCCTAAATTGAGATTTGCCTATGTGAATTACGCGAATTTAAGAAACATGTAGCACATGATTCCCCTCCCCCCTTTTCACTATATCCCCGCTTCAATGTTTCATTACATCGCGACATAAAGGTAAAAATAATAATAATAATAAACACAACAGTTAAAATAAAACAAATCTTTCAAGTCCACCGAATCCATTCTGCCTCTCCCCTAACTGGAAATTTAAACCTGTTCCAACAAAAGAAAGTAGAAGTAATATATGCTAAAATAGAGTACTAACCGAAAGCTGATAACAAAACAGCAAACACGAACAAAGTCTCTTTTTTTTTTTTGAAAACTTTCCTTGACTCCTCTTTTCTGTATGCTTCTTAGAGATGGCAGAGAGCAAAATATAATAGTATCAAAGTGAATCCGTTTCTCAATGTCTGAATGCCTTTTAGCAGAGGCAAAGAGGCGTATTTATAGGGCAGGGAGTGAGGCAGATGATTAAGGAAAAGAATAAATCAGAATTAACTAAGGAGAAATAAAATCAATTAAGGCTGGTACAACTCTTTCAAAGGAAAACTAGATCAGAACCAGAAATCAGCAACTATGTAATTTCCATAAATAAAGGATGCATATCAGTCAATGCCAAAATTAATAAAGTTTACCATAATAAAAAAAAATCAGAATCACTACCAACCAAAATACCCATAATAGTACATGATCTGAAAGGAAACTTAATCAATTCTTTCCGAAATTACACAGATTACCGTTGGTCAGCCTATCTGTTTATTTAGCCAAAAGAGATTAGAAAATAAAGTTAATTAATTCAATTGAGTATTAACAAATAACATTTTGACATAATCTTCAAGCAAAACAACACAGAGGAGAAAACATAATAGTCTGCAAAAATAAATAAATAAATAAAAAAGATGCTTCCCTCGTTTTTTCGGCTAGTTGGTTTTCGGTCGAGATTCCACGATTGCATGGGGTTTCCGGTGACTCGTTGGTGAGGGTTGTGTTCCCGGCGAGATAACAATGAGAGAGGGAGAGGCGTGGGGAGATAGGGAGGAGAAAAAGGGGCTGCCGGCGTCGCGTGGGGCGGCAGCGACGCGCGGCAGTTGAGGGGAACGATGGGGCGGCTGCGACGGGGTTTGGGTGGTCGTTTTTTTTTTTGGGGTTGTTCGGCGCTTGCTCGCGCGGGGAAGAAGGAGAAAGGGCTGCCGGCGTTGGGGGTTTCGGTGGTGGAGCCGGCGCTGGAGAGGGAAGAGGAGAAAGATGGAGGGGCTGTTTGGGTGGTGGTTTGGTGAGGGAGGTGACTGTGGAGAGAGACAAGGCGGCAGCCATGGCTGCTGGTGTGGTGCGGCGCCGGCCGCCGCCTGGTGGAAGAGGCGGGGGCCGGCTGTGGGGGTTGAAAATGGAAAGAAAATTTAGGGTTTGTGTTTTTGGGGGGTTAAATAGAGGGAAAACGGGTCGGATCCGGATCCGGGTTGAACTTGGGTACCCGAATTTGAGTAATAGCCACAAATTGCGCATTGAGCCACAAAATTGGTAATTCTAATTTAAAAACTAGCCACCAGATTGTAGAATATTAAAATTAGGGCCGTAAATTAGTAATTCGGCTTTAAAAGTTAGCCAAAAGTTAAAAATTGAGCCGCAAAATGACAAATTGCATTTAAAAGCTAGCCACGAATTTAAAAGTTAACCGTAAATTGATAATTCGACTTTAACAAATATCCGCACCTTGTAAAAAATTAAAATTAAGCAATAAACCAGTGATTCGATTTTAAAGTTAGCCAAAAGTTTAAAATTTATGCCACAAGTTAGCTCGATCTAGGTTTTTTTTTAAAAAAATGCAAGAGTTATATAAGTGCCTACAGTGCGAGGGTTTAAATTGACGCAAAAATAAATAAAAATAAATAAAATCACGTAAATTCGATATCAAAATCATTACGATAGTATCATGATTCGAAAGACGTTACTAAAATAACACGATACGCGTTTAAAATAACGATTATTTGTTGCTTATTTTTGTAGACGATAATAAAATATAAAACAATAATATAAAGAGTATATTCTGAAAAACAAAATCGCTTATTTCCCGTAAAATAAGTTAAGGGTCGGTCAAAATCGGGTGTCAACAGCTGCCCCTTCTTTGCTCGGGAACGAAGGATGAATTGCTGAGCAAAGAAAGTTGACGGAGTAGCCGATTTTGTCCGACCGATGGAATTTTATCGGAGAAAGAGGGTACGAGAGTACGAAACTAAAATAGTTGATGTGGTTATAATGGTAGTAGAAGAGTGAGAGCAAAACATAGTACGGAATGTGAAAAAATGTCAGGGGTTTATTGCGAGAGGCATGTATCCGAACCGAATGCTATATAGAACTCCATAAAATTCAAAATCTGTAACCTTTAAAACACTAGGTAAAATGGTTAGAACATGTATATTAAATAGTGCAATAAATTCATAAACATGATGCAAGTTCCCATTTAGACCATGAGATTTGCCATAAAACGGTAAGGATGACGTTTTAGGCTATGATGTCTTGGGCCATGCTAATTGTAAATTATATCCTCAGGTTATGAAATGATGTCCGTAGGCCATGAAGGATGATGCCTTTGGACGATGATACCTTCGGATCATGATAAACATAAATTAAATCCCCAGGCCATGAAATGATGTCCTTAGGCCATGAAAATGATGCCTTTGGACTATGACGCCTTAAGGGTATGCCATTTTCATGCGATTTTTCAGGCCAATGTAAAATTTTCAAAAGGAGGCCATGCAATTTCAGTAGGCAAAATGTAGTTTCAGAAGGTCGTGTAAATTTTTTTTTTTTATTTTAAACTGTAAATGCGATTTCAGTAGGCCATGCAAAGTTTTCAAATAAGGCAACGTAGTAGGCCGAAAGTGTTGTTTTAATAGGCCATGCAATTTTCAATGCATCCTTGGTAGGCCAGATACGAATCTCATTCTCTCAAAAATGTCATTTGATGCAAAAATGCAATTTCGCGTAACTGTAGCAGGCCGATGCAAAATGCAATTTCAGTAAGTTTAGTAGGCCAATGCAAAATATGCGATTTTCAGTAGGCTTAGCAGGCCAATGCAGAAAATGCAATCTTCGGTAGGTCAAATGTAAAAATATAATTCCACGTCACTTAAGTAGGCTAGTGCGAAAAATGCAATTTCCAGTAGGAAGGAAAATTGCAATTTCACGTAAGTTTAGTAGGCCAAATGCAAGAATGCAATTTTTATGCGAGTTTATTAGGCCAATGCAGAATGTAATTTCATGCGAAATTTAGTAGGCCCATGCAATTTTCATGCGAATTTAGTAGGCCAATGCAGAATGTAATTTCATGCAAATTTAGTAGGCCCATGCAAAAATACAATTTTTAATAATTTTAGTAGGCCAATGCAGAGATGCAACCTTCAGTAATATTAGTAGGCCAATGTGAAAGTGCAATTTTCAAAAATTTTAGTAGGCCAATGCAAAAATGCAAATTTTATTCGATTTAGTAGGCCAATGCAAAATGTAATTTCATGCGCATTTAGTAGGCCAATGCAAAATGTGGTTTCATGCGAATTTTGTAGGCCAATGAAAAAATGCACTTTTCAGTAGGCCAATGTAAGAATGCAATGTTTGGTATGCCAATGTAAAATGCAATCTCATATAGTTTTAGTGGGCCAATGTACAAAAGGATAATTTCATGAAATTTAAGTAGGCCGATGCAAAAATAAAATTTTCAGTAGGCCACAAAAAATGTATATATTTTCTTTGCGATTTTTGTAGGCCAAATAATGCATAATGCAGTTTTATCTAAGTAGGCCAAATGCAAGTTCATTTTCATGTCATCTTGGTAGGCCAAGTACGATTTTAGAAGCAACAAGAAGTAGATTGATATAAAAAGAAATAAGATAATCTGACCTTCGCCCATTGTGAGAAAACGTCAATTGCTTTGTATGATACGAAGAGACTTTTCCAAGCATGTATGCCAGTCTACACTCAAAGAAAAATCATTGGTTTGAAAAAGGGGAGGTTGATCTGTAGCCATGCCTCGACCCACACATCTTGATATCTCGCCTTTCGCCTTGATGTCCTCGTTGTCGGTTTTCAGTTTGAAATTTTTGAGCGCTGCTCAAAAATTTCTGCCCCAGTTTGTAAAAATAATCCAACGAATTTTTGAGTTCTTCTCAAAAATTCTGCCCCAGTTGTCTTGTCTGTTTATGCTCTCTTTCCAGAAGAATTTTTGAGGTCCTCTCAAAAATTCTGCCCCAGTCGGTGGTCAAGTGGGGAAATAAGATTTTTATTATGATAAGACCGAACTCCATAGGAGCGCCTACGTATCCCTCTTAAACGGGAATCAGGTCAAACGTAGTTCAGGTACAAGGATGAAAGAAACATTACATAAGAAGTATTAAAAGAAGGCCAGATCTCCAATAGAACTTCAACATGCTTATTAATGATTTGGTAGTGGATTGTTAGATGTACTTGGCGCAGAGTCCTTCAGATGTATGACCTTAGTATCAATCAAGTTTTGAACCTTGTCCTTCAATGCGCGACATGCATCTGTTATGTGTCCCTTCATTCCTGAGTGGTATGCGCAAACTTTATTTGGATCATACCACTTGGATTGAGTGTCTGGATTCAAAGCAGGGATAGGCGTGATATAGCCAGCTTCTTTCAACCTCTCGTAAAGTTGGGCTATGGGTTCAGCCAGAGGAGTGTAGCTTTTGGTGGGCTTTCTTTCAATGTTGGGACGATTTCTGTAGTTCGGTCGTTGAGGAGGTGGCGGTGGAGGTGTTCGAAAGTATCCTGGTTGGGTATGATAAACGGGGTATGTAGGTTGTTGATATGGGGTGGGAGGAGTTTGATAAGGAGCAGGCGGTGGATAAAAGGGAGGAGGTGTGATATATGAAGACGTAGGATAGTGGGAAGCGGCGGAGCCCAGATTTGATGTCTTGTGGGGGCTCTATGTGCCATCATGACCGAACCCACTTCTTTCTTCTTTTGAATATCAGGCATACCTCCAGACTGCAAAGCTTTGTTGGTAGCTTGTAAGGCCTCTAGGTTGATGATTGTGCCATTTTTTATGCCCTCTTCAATTCTTTCACCCAATTTGATGATGTCTGTGAAACTTTTTTCTGCCACAAGCATCATTCTATCATAATATTGAGGCTCTTGGGCGCGAATGAAATAATCCTTGATTTGAGATTCCTCCATGGGAGGTTTAGCTCTAGCAACTTCAGACCTCCATCTTATAGCGTAATCTCGAAATGACTCACTTGGCTTCTTCTTCAAGTTTTGAATATAGAACCAGTCTGGTGCATTTTCGATGTTGAACCCAAACCTATCCATGAAATTGGAAGCCAGATTCTCCCATCTTGTCCACTTTCGCGAGTCTTGTTCTATATACCACGTCAAAGCTTCCCCTGTGAGGCTTCTGATGAACAGTTTCATTCTAATCTTTTCATTCTTACCTACTCCTACCAGTTTATCACAATACATGCGCAGATGAGCCCTAGGATCTCCAATACCATTATACAGTTCAAATTTTGGAGGTTTGTATCCTTCTGGTAACTCGACATCTGGGTGCATGCACAGATCTTCATAACTCAAGCCAATTACCCCTTTATTTTCTTCTACATGTCGCATTCGATTGCTCAGATTATCCAGTCTCTCAGTTAGGGATTTAAACAACATATCCTTTTGAGAGGATTCTGATTCATGGTAATTGTGGATAAAAGGGGATGTATCAACATATATAGGATTATGGGTGTGAGTTCCAGGGGCATGTGCTTTTAAGATGTTGACAGTGGACTTGGGAGGAATATCTTGAATGTAGGTGGGATTTTGTGGGTACCATGTTGGTTCATAAGTGCTTAGTTGATGTGGGTTTGGATGATTGCTTAAAGAGGGTACATAAGTGGGGTTAGACTGGATTTGAAAGGTTGGTTGAATTGGTGGAGGGTGACTTGAGAGGGTGGTTTGAGTTGTAGTAACTGGGTCATCCATGTGTTCTCCGAAAGGAGTGCCGAGAGAAATGGATAGTCTGGCCAAGTTGCGCATGCTGGCCATTTCATCCTCTAACTCTTGAATTTTCCTTTCCAACCTTAGAGTTAGATCATCCGGTTGGACTCCCCTTTTAGAAGACTCCACTCTTTCAATAGCATTATTGTCAGTCATTTTGTCTTTTCTTTGATGACTCAAACTTGGAGGAGTAGGCGGAGGGCCTTTCGATCGTGTATGGTAGGCCAGAGTGCGCACACAGATCAACCCTGGGAGGGGAAAAAACAAAGCAACAAAACCAGCAAAGCCTTGTTAGAGGTTAGGGTAATAATAATGGTAAATATGTAATTTAACAAATAATCATCCTAAAATGCAAGGGACCTCATTGAGCCAGAGGTAGGCCTAATACGACAAGAAAATGATTCTTAATAATTAATTCAAGCCCTTGATTTGTTAATTGGAGTTTGGTGTTTAGAAAATACAGAATAATAATAAAAAAAATAATTATTTTATTAATAACAACTATTACAATCTTTAAATGGTAGAATATATATGAAATCTAACAAATGGAAATAAATCTTTAAACTATATAAACCTAAGGAATAAATCTTAAGCTTCCTTTTAACAATATTTTAGGCTTGAATTGATTATCGTGATCACATAGACACATAGTACGCATCACTTCGTCTCGGAGGGTGATTGGACCCTCTAGACTTAATAGGGCGGCTACTATTACGTAGATTGACCCCCTTAGGGTCAAACTACCTAAGGCTTATGCATGCATGATCTTAATTTTTTGGGGTGGATAGCTCTATCCTAAGTTTTCTAAAGAGTGGGTTTAGACACGGACTGGGTATTCTTATGCGAGAAGCACGTGGTCCAACGGTAGTAAGACTATCCGCCATTCACCACGCAAGCGCTTACTCTCTAAATTTTGGTTTTGAAAAGAGTAGGGAGAAGTGCAAAGGCACGACATCACCTTAAAGAGAAATTAAGAGGGTCCCAAGTGGGGGAGTTTATGAACGGAATGCCAGTTTAAATTTAAATGTAAACAATTAGCAAATAGCAATGTTATATGAATTAAAGTAGTAAATAAGAAAAGGGAAAGGGAAAGGGACTAAAGGGAAAGGGGAAGGGAGTTAAGGGGGATAGGGAAAAGGAGTTAGAGGGGGTAGGGAAAAAGGACAAAGAAAATAAGTTAGTAATATAATAAAAGCAATATAAGGAAAGCATAAAAACACACATAAAGAGACACGTAATGGTAAGAGCCTAAGTCCCCAGCAGAGTTGCCATTCTGTCGCCCCCTATTTTTTCCTCGCGGAGAAAACGGGTACCTGGACGACGTCGTGGCAACGACTCTTTTGGGATTTTCATTTTTTAGAGTCGCCACCTAATGATTGGGTGCATTAGGACACCATTCTAGCCTAAGGTCAAAGGTCAAACCAGAGAGGAGGGTAAGGGCTCAAGTTACCTCGAAGGGAAGGTGTTAAGCACCCTTCGAGGTCCGCAAATGCGGGTCCCGACCGTGTCTCGTATTTATATGCGGGTTACAAATAAAGATCTATATTTTAAAAAGATTCCTAAATTTATTCTAAGTGATGAAATAAATCAGCAAATATGGAAATAAAAGAAAAGGAAATCAAATTGCATATTTTGATACTCTGAGTTGATTCTAAGTGATCAATTAAACAAATAATAAATGAACAATAATTAAACAGCTTGAATTATTTAAATTCTCGGATCAGTTACTCGGCTATTATTCGGAGAAGGCTTCATATGGCTTAATTAAGCCAAAGGACAAAACCGGAGTTTGTCCTATTTAGCACGAGTTTAATCATCATCTCCGAGTCCTATCTACACCTACCCCCTTTTCCTAAGTTCATTTTTTATCAATTAACTTAAAGGCGTATTAAATAAAAATGAGAAATCTAACGTTTCCTAAAAATGCCTAGCGTCCCCCTTAATGTCCAAGAGGCATTTGGACTTCTATTTTGGTATGGTTCCTAGACTAGGTTTCCTATTTAGAACTCGCGTTATAATGAAATATTAGAGACAACACTTAGCACATAAGATCTCACATAGCCTCCAAACAAATAACTTGTGTTAAACACAAATAAAATGCAAAGATTTATTAAGCGCATGCACAACAAATCGAACTTTAAACCTTTTAATACTCGAAAAGATTTTGTATTTTTTTTTTATATATTGCGTTACTAAAACTCATTGAGGAAAGAGATATATTTAAAAGATTTGTTAAAGAATTTATTAAAGTATAATATGCTAAAAAAAATAATAAAAAAGGAGATCCTATAGGCATGATTTCTACCTATGTTCTAAAATATTATTCTTTTATAAGCATGGTAAGTATTAAAACATGCTAAAACTACTCAAAAAGAAAGAAACACAAACTTTAGATCATGTGATAAGAAGAAACATTATTTGAAGCTTATAATTTATGAGAGTTTATTAAGACTTGCGAGCATGATTTTTAGACTGTTTCTTTTAATAAATTTAGAATTCATAGTTTAAGCAATTAAATCCTATAGACGGGTTTCCTAACACAGAAACAAATATTGATAAAAAAAACAATAAATAAAATAAACAAGTCCTAAAACATAATATTATCAAACAAACTATGCATGATTTTATCCTTTTCAACTTCTTATCTTAGACAAATAAAGAAAAGTTTGTTAGGCATGTTATTCACATTACTCTTTTCTTTTCTTTTTATCGAATCCTAAATTGAGATTTGCCTATGTGAATTACGCGAATTTAAGAAACATGTAGCACATAATTCCCCTCCCCCTTTTCACTATATCCCCGCTTCAATGTTTCATTACATCGCGACATAAAGGTAAAAATAATAATAATAATAAACACAACAGTTAAAATAAAACAAATCTTTCAAGTCCACCGAATCCATTCTGCCTCTCCCCTAACTGGAAATTTAAACCTGTTCCAACAAAAGAAAGTAGAAGTAATATATGCTAAAATAGAGTACTAACCGAAAGCTGATAACAAAACAGCAAACACGAACAAAGTCTCTTTTTTTTTTTTGAAAACTTTCCTTGACTCCTCTTTTCTATATGCTTCTTAGAGATGGCAGAGAGCAAAATATAATAGTATCAAAGTGAATCCGTTTCTCAATGTCTGAATGCCTTTTAGCAGAGGCAAAGAGGCGTATTTATAGGGCAGGGAGTGAGGCAGATGATTAAGGAAAAGAATAAATCAGAATTAACTAAGGAGAAATAAAATCAATTAAGGCTGGTACAACTCTTTCAAAGGAAAACTAGATCAGAACCAGAAATCAGCAACTATGTAATTTCCATAAATAAAGGATGCATATCAGTCAATGCCAAAATTAATAAAGTTTACCATAATAAAAAAAAATCAGAATCACTACCAACCAAAATACCCATAATAGTACATGATCTGAAAGGAAACTTAATCAATTCTTTCCGAAATTACACAGATTACCGTTGGTCAGCCTATCTGTTTATTTAGCCAAAAGAGATTAGAAAATAAAGTGAATTGATTCAATTGAGTATTAACAAATAACATTTTGACATAATCTTCAAGCAAAACAACACAGAGGAAAAAACATAATAGTCTGCAAAAATAAATAAATAAATAAAAAAGATGCTTCCCTCGTTTTTCCGGCTAGTTGGTTTTCGGTCGAGATTCCACGATTGCATGGGGTTTCCGGTGACTCGTTGGTGAGGGCTGTGTTCCCGGCGAGATAACAATGAGAGAGGGAGCGGCGTGGGGAGATAGGGAGGAGAAAAAGGGGCTGCCGGCGTCGCGTGGGGTGGCAGCCACGCGCGACAGTTGAGGGGAACGATGGGGCGGCTGCGACGGGGTTTGGGTGGTCGTTTTTTTTTTGGGGTTGTTTGGCGCGGGCTCGCGAGGGGAAGAAGGAGAAAGGGCTTCCGGCGTTGGGGGTTTTGGTGGTGGAGCCGGCGCTGGAGAGGGAAGAGGAGAAAGATGGAGGGGCTGTTTGGGTGGTGGTTTGGTGAGGGAGGTGACGGTGGAGAGAGACAAGGCGGCAGCCATGGCTGCCGGTGTGGTGCGGCGCCGGCCGCCGCCTGGTGGAAGAGGCGGGGGGCGGCTGTGGGGGTTGAAAATGGAAAGAAAATTTAGGTTTTGTGTTTTTGGGGGGTTAAATAGAGGGAAAACGGGTCGGATCCAGATCCGGGTTGAACTTGGGTACCCGAATTTGAGTAATAGCCACAAATTGCGCATTGAGCCACAAAATTGGTAATTCTAATTTAAAAACTAGCCACTAGATTGTAGAATATTAAAATTAGGGCCGTAAATTAGTAATTCGGCTTTAAAAGTTAGCCAAAAGTTAAAAATTGAGTCGCAAAATGACAAATTGCATTTAAAAGCTAGCCACGAATTTAAAAGTTACACGTAAATTGATAATTCGACTTTAACCAATATCCGCACCTTGTAAAAAATTAAAATTAAGCAATAAACCAGTGATTCGGTTTTAAAGTTAGCCAAAAGTTTAAAATTTATGCCACAAGTTAGCTCGATCTAGGTTTTTTAAAAAAAAAATGCAAGAGTTATATAAGTGCCTACAGTGCGAGGGTTTAAATTGACGCAAAAATAAATAAAAATAAATAAAATCACGTAAATTCGATATCAAAATCATTACGATAGTATCATGATTCGAAAGACGTTACTAAAATAACACGATACGCGTTTAAAATAACGATTATTTGTTGCTTATTTTTGTAGAGGATAATAAAATATAAAACGATAATATAAAGAGTATATTCTGAAAAACAAAATCGCTTATTTCCCGTAAAATAAGTTAAGGGTCGGTCAAAATCGGGTGTCAACAAATGTATCATATTGTATGTGAGTATATATATATATTTGAGTTGTACTTGGGTCTATTATAGTTATGTACAGTTGATTTCTAAGTTCTGTGTAGGTTGTGGTAATTTATATCGCCTATCGATTATGGTTGTGACTAGAAAGCTAGAACAGGTACCTTGGGGTTGGGTAATTGGCTTTCCAGTAGGTATGATCTAACAGGTGCCATCATGACCGGGACCAGATCATGACATAGAGAATTACAACTAGTCAAGATGACTTGTTTGAAATGAAAAATTAACAAGGCCCAAATCTTCCTGTTGCCAAAGAAAATTATCTAAATAATAACTACTGGGTGCAGAAAATTTCTTTGCATTGGAAGTGTGTCATTATCACGCCCCAAAGAGAGAGGAGGCATGACTGGCACCCGATACAGTTATTGGTCGGGTAAACCACTAAACATGCTAGAGAACTAACTAGTGACTAGAAGAAAATCGAGCAGCATAACCTCTGAAAGACTAAGCCTGGACATTTTAGGTCATGACCTAGTCAACAGTAATTCACGTACATTAAGATAAGTAATCCCAAATGATAAAGTACTAGCTAGCCGACAAGGCTGGCACCACAGAGGTACAAGTACACACCATATATACATGCCAATCTTATGACTGGAGTCTGAAAGACACAAAAGGACCAACCCACAATAACATGTCCACAATAGCCTCTATGAGAATCACTAACACTATCGAGACAGGGCCCCGACATACCCAACTGTACAATAAAAAGTAAACATACTGTGAAAGCTCTAGGAAGAGGTGGAGCTTACCAACTCATAGCTGAATGGGGCTCCTAGTGAAGGGGTAAATCAGAACCCCTACATGAACCTGCACGCATGAAATAAAATGCAGCGTCCCCAGGCAAAGGGACGTCAGTACGAATAAACATGTACTGGTATGTAAGGCAGAAAGTAAAATCATATATAACCGTAGTAAAAAGGTTTATAGAAATACCACCTATAACCAAAACTCAAGTAGCCTTAATGGCCAATAAGCCATCTCCTAGTGATATAAAAAATGTATGGTATGCTCGAGTATCGCATGTCGTGAACACATATATATAGATACAAATGCATGACATACCCAACCAAATGCTAGCACTGGTGGTCCTTTCCGGTAGCTAACCAGCTTCATATTTGCCAACCTGTGGTCATCTGTACCATATACATATATATAATTGGGCAAATAGGCCCCATACCTTCGATTATACCTCGAAGTCCATGCATAATGTGCAATGTATGATATGAATGTTGAATGCACATAGTAAGCCATAGCAAGAACTTAGCAAATCTTGGCTCATCGATACACTTATTCTCATAGCATCATGATCATTGTCATTCAGCCAATCTTGGCTCATAGGATCATACATGTCTTTTTAACAAGTTTGGGAATTTAACCCAACATTTAGAGTGAAGCCTTAACTTTGAAAATGTTCACAAAGATGCTTTACATAATGATCATATTTGGTCCCATGTCAATTAGTAAAAGAATGTATTTAAACAGGATCAAGTGCCTTAGTAGTTTAGACAGGAACATTTCACTTGAGAATATTGGAAACCAACGCGTTACTTGTTAAATTCTTCAATTATATTTTTGTATGGAAGAAGGACTGATTTTGAATACTACATTCCCTTTTGCATTCTACATTTATTTTAATAGCACTACACCAAGAAAAGAAACACCTTGGACATATGAATAGGTAGCCGGGAAACCGATAAAATGATATATAGAAATTAAATGTCCAGCTTAAGCGAATGAATGGAATTTCAACCTAATACCACCGTGATAATAACTCAGCTGTAATTCCAGTGCCTTTCACAGAAGGTCTTTCTAGCAACAGAATAGTAAGAGATCACATTTGACTTTTTGGGAAACTTCTCGGATTTCATGCTAAAAGGAGAGATGGTGCTTAGCCTTAACATACCTCTCCAACGAACATCCGATTGCCAAAAGTTCCTTCACAAAAGTTGTTCCTTACATCCTAAGCTTCGCAACGACTACATATACGCAGCTTAAAGATACCTATAAATAGTCAAAAATTCAGCATTAATGACCAGATTCGACAAGGAGCATTTACGCGAGAAAATGTCCGTAAAACGTCGTAAATATGACCGTTAAAGAGCTCCAGAATTATTACCTAAACACACCAGCTGCAAACCAACAATACCAGCAAGAACACCACTTTTGTCACAGCCCAAAAACAGCTCGAAACACAGCTAATACGAGGGAGAAACAATTGCAAAGCGTAAGGCACACATTTCTAGGCACGAGGATGAATTTTAACGGTAAAAATGCGAAAAACTTACCTAAATCACTTAGAGAATCCTTGGGAGCTTTATGTTCAGTTCCACACTGGTTTGGGACGAAAATGGCTCATTTTTGAGCTTTAATGTGTCAAAATAGCCAACAATAAGTTGGGTCAACCCGACCCGACCCATGACCCGGTTTCCAGCTCGGGCAGTCTCGGTAAAACGGTCATAACATTTTTTTCTGAGGTCAGTTTGCTGCGCGGTTTTCTGCGTTGCAAACTAGACTCATAGATGTTCAATTTGATAGGCAATGGACCTTCTAAATCCTTATACTTTGGGAGATATGAGCTGATACATTTGACCCAAATTTAAGAAGGATTTCATAAAGAAACTTACGGTAACTTTGGCCAACCTTTATCTTGCAACTTTCTTGATTCCAAAACTTAATGTATGAACTTTGTGCTATTAAAATAGCTTAAAGAAATCCATTATTAGCAAATTATACACTTTTAGTCCCATCCAAAAAGTGAAACCTAATTTAAACCTTCCGAAAAGGGCGAGGTGCCACTCAGTTCATTTCTTTAGTCCTAAACGTGCATTTAGGGTATTCCTTTGGCTCAAAACTTTAGGTCCTTGATAATAACACTTATTTGAAGCGGTATTATCCTTAGGTGCTAGCAAAAATCACATGTGCCTTATATAACGCCACACTATTTAAATAATGAAAGATGAGAAACACGGGGTCTCACAGTCATGACCCAGAAATCATGGTCATGATGCCACACATCCCAATACAACCTAATGTGTGAGCTGAAAAGTAAAATCACATATGAGAAATCAAAAGTAAAACCACAAATGGAAGGAAAAGAAATACACAACGAAATATCCCAAAATCTAGTGTCATAAATATAAAGAACCTCTATTACAACCATTGAATTAGCACACACAATTCAGTCTCTGAATAAAAGTAAAGACTACAAATAACGATAGAACTGGTAGCGACCTAAATGCACAGGATCTCACCTACTCTCATCTGGGATCCCCGCTAGAATAATCTACTACCATGAGGATAACCTTGACTAAAATCTGCATCCAAAAATGGACACAGAAGTAGGGGTGAGTACAATTCTCTTAGACCCAGTAGATTTAATCGATAGAAAAACTAGTCCAGCATCAATGCCGCCAAATTTATATAGAATGACACAAATTGTAACGCCAAGTAAAATTACCAAGATACCCCCAGAGGAGGGGTATGTGCGTAACACATCTTTCAAGGCTCGTATGGCTAATTTGAGGCCAGATTTGTGATCAACACAAAAAATTGAGTGGGAAAAGGATCTCGATCATTTATTTAGAGCGACCGGATAAGAAGATAATTTTTTGATTCAAAACTAAAATAGTGGCGGTGCGTGACAGAGGCGTGTCGCCCACCTGTCACGGAGAGACACTTATGTTTTTCAAAAATTCTCGACGGGATTGAGAAAACTCGTTTAGAAATTTTTTAGAGAAAATATACTGTTATGCAACCAGTCCGCGTCGCGGTCTACATCACTCCGAGTCTAAAAATTTCTAAATTTTTTGAAGGGCATTCCGGTCCATCCCGAACACCTCCTAAGCTCAGTACATGACCAATATAAGTTGTTCTAACGCGAAAAGGGTCAAAATCCCCATTCTAAGTCCTTTTCTAACAAACCATCAAGACTAGGGCTTGAGGAAGGTAGAGAAGAGCTTGAGATTGAGGAGTTCAAGAGAAGATTTTCGAGGGAGATTGTTATTGGCATTATCCCAGGTATGCAAAGGCTACCTAAAGCATTGGACTATGTTAATCCACGCACCCTTTCATCTTCTTGAGTCATGATCATGAGTATAAATCGCATATTTTAAATCCTGTGATTTCTTGAGTCCTAAATTCTTGTACATGTGAGAGTTTTCATGAATATTACTTGAGTCATTTAAGAGTTGCATTGTTATTACCATGAAATATGAATGCTATTCAAATGCTTGATACCCTCACCCTAACCTTAGTATTTTCTTTAATTTACTGAGTAACTTGAAATTATGGCTCTAACCATCGAAACCAAGTAAGTTGAACTGGAGAAGTATGTCATCTTGTTTCATATATGCATGTGATGAATACCTATTATATCTTATGTGTTGGGCATGGATGATATGATGTTACTTGACCGTAATTTAGTAAGAGTCCTGCATGATATGAATCGGAGTCTTGAGTTGCATTGTTTTGAGTCCTCATTTTGAGTTATGGGGTTAATTGAGAAAGTTGATGTTGAGTTGATTGAGATGAGTTTTAGTTGATGTACATGGGCATATGTTAGTCTTGGAAGGAGTACTGAGCACCGAGTTGGGTGAGTGAAATCATCCCAGAACTATGTTGCCAGGGTAGGATGGTCACACAGGATAATTCTAGTGGCCCATGTCCCAAATGATGGACATTCTCTTTGGATCCAAGAGAGAGAGGTAGAGGTTGACGTCCTATTCCTTGGCAAGTTTAGGGCGGATTTGGCAATGACGTATTTTCGTTGTACATCACCTAAACTTACGATTGGGTGGATAGTTGTCGGTTAGAGAAACTTCCAAGCAAATACTTGAGTTGATCATATTACGAGTCTTTCAAACAAAGTTGTATCAAATACCGAGTCTATTTCTAAAAGCATGATTTCAAATCTTAAACTTGCATGATTTACCTGAGTTGAGTTATGAGATGAGGAGTTGAGTCTTGAGCCGAGTTGATTGATTGAGCTTGAGCGCTATCTGCTTCTTGAGCCATTTTACTTACCATATATTTGACGTACTAATGCCACTTGGTACTGCCTCGTTTCATGATATAGATACAGGTGATATAGGACTTCAGCACACACACCGTAGAGGTACAGAGTTCCTGAGTTAGTGAGCCCTTCTTGCTATCCAGAGGAACCTTTATTTTATTTTAGTTATTGCTTTTTTTTTCTTTGAGTTGGGTAACCATGGCTTGTCATGGTACCATCTAGATGTTAGAGGTAGAGGCTTTATAGATATTGAGTATAGGATGTTGAGCATTGTTTTCCATAACTCCTGATTATTGGAAATTCTCTTTTATTTAAAGACTTGATTTACTTACTTTATGGTCTTTTCTTGAATATTTTTCTTCCGTTGTTGAGTATGATGTGACGATGAGTCCAAGTGGTTCACTTAGGGACTAGCAATAGTCTATGAGTGCCAGCCATGCCAAGGGTACCCTCCTGGGGCGTGACAAACTTTGTATTAGAACACAGAGTTCAAGTGTCCTTGGGAGTCTATGAAGTCGTGTCTAGTAGAGTCTTGTTTATGGGTGCGTTGTGCACCACACTTCATAACCAAATGGCTATTGGACAATAGAAATGGTTACACTTCTTTGATATCTGAGATCGTGCGTTAGAGTTTAACTCTATGAATCCCTATCTAATTCGTGCATTGCACATTTGCAGAACATGCCCCCTAAACGTACAACAACCTAACAAGATCCTCAAGCTCCAAACACTGAGAATCCTCCACTAGAGGCCCCTACTCAGACTAAGACGAGGAGACGGGGTTGATCTACTAGAGCTACTGAGATTCCATAGGTACCTCCTGCTTAGTTAGCCTCCACCTCAGAGGCAGACTTCAGAGGAGCCATTGATATGCTCACTCAATTAGTGGCCACCTAGAGTAATATGCGAGGTTCCCAGGCCCCTAGCTCCAACTCTCAAGAGCCCACTGCTACAATAAGGCTACGAGACTTCTTGAGAATGAACCCGCTAGTCTACACGAGGTCGAGAGTTAAGGGAGACCCACAGAATTTCATTGATGAGATGTGCAAGGTATTGAGGGCAATGCAAGCAATGGATATTGAAGAAGTTGAGCTTGCCTCCTACAAGCTTAAGGATGTGGCGAATGTTTGGTATAACCAAGGGGAAGATGGTTGGGGTGAGGATGCGGAGCCTGCTGAGTGGAGTGAGTTTGAGAGTGCCTTCCTTGACTACTTCTTTCCCCAAGAGTTGAGGGAGGCAAAGATTGAGGAGTTCGTGAACCTAAAGCAAGAGGGAATGACCGTCAAAGAGCACAACCTCAAGTTTATTAAGCTATCCAGGTACGCTTCGGAGATGGTCCAGGACATGAGAGCAAGGATGAGAAAGTTCATGTCCGGGTTGGGTAAACATGTGAAAAGGCAGTGCAAGGCAGCATTGCTGATCCCGGGCATGGATATTTCTAGGATCATGGTATATGCCCAGCAAACGGAGGATGTTAAGAAGAAAGACAAAGAGAAGCACTTGAGTAGGAAGACCAAGTTCACGGGCATGATCCTAGCCAGCACAAACAAGATAAGGGAGATAGATATTACTTTTAGAAGAGGCATTCGGGGTATGCACCATCATCAGCCAGTGCACCAACTCTAAACATGAGGCATGATCAAAGATCCCAAGGTCATTCCAACTTTAGAGCATAGGGTTCGAAGCTAGTGTGACCTTTGGCTCGAGAGGGAAACCACCTTGTGGGAAGTATGGCAGGATGCATTTTGGAGAGTGCAAAGACGGAGGAAGTGCTTGCTAGAAGTGTGTCCAGAAAGGTCACTTCCTGAAGGAATGTCCACTTTAGGGTAATAAGGCGCAATCTTCTACTACGATGCCACCACCCAAGGGTAATCAGAGAGGCACTACACCAGGGACTGGCAGAGGGACGAACCGTCTTTATACAATGGGGAAATGAGAAGACTAAGAGGTTGCACTAGATATTGTGATGGGTATGCTTTGAGCCTTTACTTTTAATTGTTATGCTTTGCTTGATCCAATGGCAACGGTGTCCTTTGTGACGCCATATATGGCTAGAAAATTTGGCATTTCCCCTGAGTGTTTACTAGAGCCTTTCCCTGTTTCTACTCCTGTTGATGAGTCTATCATAGCCAAGAGGGTATATAGGGATTGCGTAGTATTTATATACCATAGGGATACTCTTGCCAATTTGGTTAAGCTCGAGATAATTGACTTTGATGTAATCCTCGGTATGGATTGGCTCCATGCCTGCTATGCCTCTGTTGACTGTAGAACCTGAACTGTCAAGTTTCAATTCCAAATGAGCCTGTCATAGAGTGGGAGGAAGATTCTGTTGCACCGAACGACAAATTTATTTCTTACCTTAGGAAGAGAAGGTTAATCTCTAAAGGGTGCATCTACCATCTCGTGCGAGTCATGTTTGATGATGTTGAGCCTCTTACCCTCAAGTTAGTCCTAATTGTGAGTGAGTTTCCAGAATTGTTTCCTGAGGATCTACCTGGAGTCCCTCCTGATAGGGATATCAACTTCGGGATTGATGTTCTTCCTGATACACAGCCTATCTCAATTCCAGGATATAGGATGGCCCTCGCTGACTTGAAAGAGTTAAAAGAGCAATTAAAGGACTCATTAGAGAAAGACTTTATCAGGCCAAGTGTTTCTCCTTGGGGCGTTCTCGTCCTGTTCGTGTGAATGAAAGATGGGTCTCTCAGAATGTGCATAGATTATAGGTAACTGAACAAGGTCGCGATCAAGAATAAATATTCTCTCCCCAGAATAGATAATTTGTTTGACCAACTTTAGGGTGCCTCATGCTTCTCGAAGATAGACTTCAGATTGGGCTACCATCAGTTGAAGGTATGGGAGTGTGACATTCTAAAGACAACCTTCAGAACTAGATATGGCCACGTTGAATTCTTGGTCATGTTCTTTGGGTTGATGAATAATGAACCTGCAGCTTTCATGGATTTGATGAATAGAGTGTTCAGACCCTATCTCAACATGTTTGTAATCGTGTTCATCGATGACATTTTGGTGTATTCGAAGGATAAGGAGGAACATGCCAATCACCCCAGAGTTGTCCTTTAGACTCTTAAGGACCATTAGTTGTATGCAAAGTTCTCGAAATGTGAGTTTTGGCTCAAGTCGGTGAATTTCCTAGGCCATATGATTTCGGGTGATGGTATTCGAGTAGATGCCCAGAAGATTGAAACGGTGAAGAACTGGCCAAGACCGACCTCTCCAACTGACATAAGAAGTTTCTTAGGGTTGGCAAGCTATTACCGCAGGTTCGTTGACAGATTTTCTTCCCTATCAGCACCATTGACCAAATTGAATCAGAAGAAGGTCAAGTTTTAGTGGTCTGAGGAATGTGAGAAGAGCTTCCAAGAGTTGAAGACTAGGTTGACTATTGCACCTGTTTTGACCTTGCCCAAAGGGATGGAGGATTTTGTAATATACTATGATGCATCAAGAGTTGGGTTGGGTTGTGTGTTGATGCAGAGGGGGAAGGTGATAGCCTAAACTTCCAGGCAACTTAAAGTTCATGAAAGGAACTATCCGACCCATGATCTCGAGTTGGCAGTAGTGGTGTTTGTACAAAATATCTGGCGCCACTACTTGTATGGAGTGCATGTGGATGTGTTCACTGACCACAAGAGCTTGAAGTGTGTCTTCAGACAGAGAGACCTCAACCTGCGACAGAGAAGAGGGTTAGAGTTGCTCAAGGACTATGACATGAGCATTCTATACCACCCAGGCAAAGTTAACATTGTTGCTGACGCTCTTAGCAGGTTATCTATGGGTAGGACAACCCATGTTGATGAAGGAAAGAAAGATCCAGTGAAGGAAGTGCATAGATTGGCTCGATTAAAAGTTTAACTCGAGGAGAATGACGAGGGAGAAGTCAATGTTCAGAGTGGGTCTGCATCATACCTAGTAGTAGAGGTAAAAGAGAAGTAAGATCGAGATCCTATCATACTCTAATTGAAGGAGGCTGTCCACAAACAAAAAGTGATGTTCTTCTTCAAAGTGGGAGATGGGGTATTGAGACACCAGAGTAGGTTATGTGTCCCCGATGTTGATGGTGTCCGAGAGAGTATCATGGCTAAAGCCCACAATATTTGATATTCCATTCATCCGAGCTCTACCAAAATGTACCACGACTTGAGAGAAGTTTATTAGTGGAGTGGAATGAAAAGGGATATTGCTGAGTTCGTTTCAAAGTGCCCAAATTTCCAACAAGTGAAGGTTGAGCATCAAAGGCCAAGTGGCTTAGCTCAGAACTTTAAGATTCCAGAGTTGAAGTGAGAGATGGTTAACATGGATTTTATCACCGGTATACCGAGATCTCGGAGGCAGCATGATTTCATATGGGTGATTATGGATATGATGACTAAATCAGCACACTTCTTAACAGTCAAGACAACTAATACTGTAGAGGAGTATACGAAGATGTACATCTAGGAGATTGTAAGATTGCATGGAGTTCCCTTGTCCATCATCTCGGACAGAGGAGCTTAATTTACCTCCCACTTCTGGAGATCTTTCTAGAAAGGATTGGGTACCAAGGTAAATTTGAGTTCAACCTTTCATCAACAGACGAATGGTCAGGCGGAGTGCACCATTCAGACAGTAGAAGATATGTTGAGAGCATGCGTCCTTGATTTCAAAGGGAATTGGGATGACCACCTATCATTGTTTGAATTTGCATATAACAACAATTGTCATGCAAGCACTCAAATGGCCCCCAATGAGGCCTTGTATGAGAGGAGGTGTAGATCACCCATTGGGTGGTATGAGGTTGTAGAAGCAGAGTTGATTGGGCCTGACCTTGTCCACTAGTCCATGGAGAAGGTGAAGATTATTGGGGAGAGGCTTAAGACTGCACAAAGCCATTAGAAATCTTACACCGATGTGAGGAGAAAGGTCTTAGAGTTCGAGGTGAGCGATTAGGTATACTTGAAGGTATCACCCATGAAAGGTGTCACGAGGTTTGGGAAGAAGGGGAAATTAATTACTCTCTATATTGGACCTTACCAGATTGTGAGGAAGATTGGGCAAGTTGCTTACGCGTTAGGCTTGCCTTCTGAGTTAGACGAAATCCATTCGGTATTCCATATCTCTAAGCTGAAAAGGTGTTTGGGAGATCCTGCCTTGGTGATCCTTGTTGACAGTACTGGAGTGAAAGATGGCTTGTCCTATGAGTAGATTCTAGTCCAAATCCTTCATCGATAGCCTCCATTAAGGTTTTGTGGAGGAATTAGTTTGTTGAGGAAGCCACGTGGGAAGCTGAGGAAAATATGAGAGCCAAATACCCGTATCTGTTCATGCCTGCTGACGAGAATATCAAATGTAATGTTCCTATCCTTACCTTAATTGATGTTTCCATCTTGAGTTGAAGTATCTCCATTCTTGAAATCTGAGTAGAGTTATCGAGGTCGATGAAGAGTTGAGAGTTTAAGTTATTGAGTGAGTATTGAGAATGAATAAGATTTTATTCGTACCATAATGCCCCTCCTGCTCATCATTCAAGGACGAATGATCCCAAGGGGGAGATGATGTAACACCCGATAAAATTACCGAAATACCCCTAGAGGAGGGATATGTGCGTAACACATCTTCCAACGCTCGTATGACAAATCCGGAGGCTAGATTTGTGATCAACACAAAAAGATTGAGGGGGAAAAGGGTCTCGATCGATTTTTAGAGCGACCGAATCAAAAGATAATTTTTCAATCCAAAATGAAAAATAGTGGCGGTGCGCGACAGAGGCACGTCACGCACCTGTCAGGGAGAGACACTTATGAGAAAACGCATTCAGAAAATTTTTGGACAAAATATACTGGTACTCGATAAGTCCGCGTCGCGGATTGCATCACTTTGAGTCTAAAAAATTTCTAAATTTCTTAAAGGACATTCCAGTTCATTCCTAACACCTCCTAAACTAAGTAAATAACCAATATAAGTCGTTCTAACGCGAAAAAGGTCAAAAACCCCATTCCAAGTCCTTTCTAACAAACCATCAAGATTAGGGCTTGAGGAAGGTAGAGGAGAGCTTGAGATTGAGGAGTTCAAGAGAAGATTTTCGAGGAAGATTATTGTTGGCATTATCCCAGGTATGTATGGATACCTAAAGCATTGGACTATGTTCATCCACGTGCCCTTCCGTCTTCTTGAATCATGATCATGAGTATAAATCATATGTTTTAAATCCTGTGATTTCTTGAGTCCTAAATTCTTGTACATGTGGAAGTTTTAATGAATATTACTTGAGTCAATTTAAGAGTTGTATTGTTATTACCATGAAATATGAATGTTATTCAAATGCTTGATACCCTAGCCCTAACCTTAGTATTTTCTTTAATTTACTGACTAACTTGAAATTGTGACTCTAACCGTTGAAACCAAGTAAGTTGAACCTGAGAAGTATGTCATCCTATTTCATATATGCATGTGATGAATACCTATTATGTCTTACGTGTTGGGCCTGGATGATATGATGTTACTTGACTGTAATTTGGTGAGAGTCCTGCATGATATGAATTGGAGTCTTGAGTTGCATTGTTTTGAGTCCTCATTTTGAGTTATGGGGTTAATTGAGAAAGTTGATGTTGAGTTTATTAAGATGAGTTTGAGTTGATGTACATGGGCATATGTTAGTCTTGGAAGGAGTACTGAGCACTGAGTTAGGTGAGTGAAATCACCCCAGAACTACGTTGCTAGGGTAGGATGGTCGCACAGGATAATTCTAGTGGCCCATGTCCCAAATGATGGACATTCTCTTTGCATCCAAGAGAGAGAGGTAGAGGTTAACGTCCTATTCCTTGGCAAGTTTAGGGCGGACATGGCAACGACGTCTTTTCGTTGTACATCAACAAAACTTATGGCTAGGTGGATAGTTTTCGGTTAGAGAAACTTCCAAGCAAATACTTTAGTTGATCATATTACGAGTCTTTTAAACCAAGTTGCATTAGATACCGAGTCTATTTCTAAAAGCATGATTTCAAATCTTAAACTTGCATGATTTACCTGAGTTGAGTTATGAGATGACAAGTTGAGTCTTGAGCCGAGTTGATTGATTGAGCTTGAGCGCTATCTGTTTCTTGAGCCATTTTACATACCGTACATTTCACGTACTGATGCCACTCGATGCTGCACGTTTCATGATGCAAATACAGGTGATAGAGGACTTCAGCACACACACCGTAGAGGTACAGAGTTCCTGAGTTGGTGAGCCCTCCTTGATGTCCGGAGGAGCCTTCATTTTATTTGAGTTGTTTCTTTTATTTTCTTTGAGTTGGGTAGCCATGGCCTGTCATGGTACCATCTATATATTAGAGGTAGAGGTTTCATAGATATTGTATAGAGGATGTTCAGAATTGTTTTCCAAACTCTTGATTATTGGAAATTCCCTTTTATTTAAAGACTTGATTTACTTACTTTATGGTCTTTTCTTGAGTATTTTTCTTCTGCTGTCGAGTATTTTGTGATGATGAGTCCAAGCGATTCTCTTGGGGACTAGAAATAGTCTCTGAGTATCGACCATGCCAAAGGTACCCTCCCGGGGCATGACACAAATAAAGTAAACACACAAGTTCAAACATACTCCAATATCAGCAGATAAGCCAACAATCAAGGTACAACAATATATGATGCAATGAGAGGGATGAATGCAATGCATGAGTGAAGTCAAGAGTGTCATAGAGCCTATCATATACACCCATCGAGTTGAGCTACCAGGTAGGACACATGGGGCCTTGTAGACCATATATCTCAATCATAATCATAATATCCCATCCTCCTTGCCACCTAGCTCGTGGTCTAGAGTTCTAAAAATATCTCTTTTTTTACAAAAAATGTGTTGCCATCATCTCACTTTCCATGTTCCATGATATAAATGTATGAGGATGAATGCATGTCAACATAGACAAAGGGGTACAAAATCTCAATACAAGCCTCAAAGTGACAAGTTTCAAAAAACTCAAGTTTTACGATAAACATCCTCTTAGAAAATAATGGAAATAAAATTCTTTTAGAACAACCAACATTCATTTGAAAATCTTTGTAGTTCTCAAATATGCCACAAATCACAGTTCTTCTCCAATATTTCATTTCTCAACACAATTCATGCCTCAGCACAACTAATTTCTAAAAATATCTCATGCCTCAATGCATTTTATTTCTCAAAGAATTTATTTCGTAAAACATCTCATGTCTCAAAGCAATTCACTTCACAAAACATTTCCTTTCTCAAACTGTTTTATTTATCAAATATTTCATTTCCCAAAACACTTCAATTCTAAAAATTATGCCACAATAATAGTACATAGTCATGAAACAATAAAATAGCAAATAAAGCTTACACACGGGCAATACAACATAAATAACGCACTCATGATATGATCTCATCTCATAGTCTACAACATAAGAATAATCAATTACTCAATCACAATCTCAAAGAAGGGTTGTCAAACCTACGTCGAATGCTAAAAATTGCAACTGAACACTTTATCTAAGTTTCTCCCTCAAACATAAATTCCAAAATTATTCTCAACTATCAAGAATGAAAAGAATTCATCAAAAGGAGTCCAATGATACCCCATATTACACGATTTTAACTCTGGGGTAAAATCATCCAAAAATTACTTCAAAAACAAAAAGGGTAAAACGAGAAATTTATTGGAAAATAAGATATCTAATAAGGAATTCATGATTGAAAACTCCATTAAAATTAAGCAACAATCGGGTTTGAAATCATGAAATTATCACTTTTAAAGCTTTGAAGAAAATCCGGAAAACCCACATTGAGATCTTGATTTTTAAATGTTTTAAGAAGGTAAAATTGATTGAAAATGATTTTAATCAAGTAAGGAAACTTATCCAAATATTGTTCCTAAGAAATTCCTCCAAAAATCAGTTTCCCCAAAGCTTAAAGTGTTTGAAAATGATGGGATGCGAAAAAAAGTATTTTCATGCATAAACACTGTTCATTCATAAAATTCTCATTGTCATAGTAAATTACAAGCGTCTATGATCATGGAGGCCACAAAAGAGATACATTGCGATTGCGGCCACCTTCCCACGATTGCAAAGAATAGGGAAAAGGTTAATCATCATGAATACAAGAAACATCCGCGATTGCGAAGCACTAAGAAAATGTGCATCGCGAATGCGAGAGAGGAGGCACGAACGCGAAAAGAAAAATACTCAGCAATAGAAATCTGCAATTACCTAAACTAAGAATCCCTGATTAAATTCTCGAGATTCATTCAGAATCCCATATATACAAACAAAATATGCCACACTAATAAATTCAACATTTTGGACACAATCGACCGTTAAAATTATATATCTGATGTCTTCTCGACCCAAAATCTAATAAGTTGCAACTAAACTAGCTTAAGGTTCAAAAAGTCAAAACACCCGTGAAACTTCCAAAAAATATGACAAGCCTCCCCTAGGTGTAAAATTACCTCCTGAATTCAATAGAATCATTAGAAATTTGATTCGAGTATCTGAATTAAAAATGTTGACCAAGTCAAATCTTATTCCATTTTAACTCAAACTTTCAACTTAGCCCCTAATTCCACACAACAACCTAGAATCTAAAACTGACGATGCTCCTAGAACAATTCCCATATTTCAGAGTTGATGGAACTAACAGAAATTCATTTCAAGACTCGTAACTCTGATTGACACTAAAAATCATTTTTTGAACAACTTAAGCCTCTAAAATTAAAAAACCCTTGCATGACTCAACTTTTCCTCAAAACTCCAAACCAATCACACCAATGGATCAAATATGGCTCAAGGCAACTATCAAAAGGGGTAAAATGATAATTTTATTAAAATTTTTCAAAAATGACTTTCAGGATCCTTAAAAAGTAGCAATTGCTCAAGGAAGGCTCTTGTAGCATGGGATAACATCTGCAAACTAAGAACAACGGGGGTACTAAATGTTGTTGACATCCTCCATTGGAACGAATGTGCAATCTATAAATTATTATGGGCAGTGGAACAAAAGATGGACAAGGTATGGGTCTTGTAGGTGCATTTTTAAATAAAGCCACAAAACTTAGAGACATTGGGAGGGTGAATAAAGCAGGCTTGTTGAATAATTAGGAAGATATTGGCATAAGGAAATGGATAAGGAATTATGCCCCTTTACAATCTATCAAGGATAATAAGATGACCAAGGGCACATACAACATCAAGAAAGCTATCTATATATGATATCTCAGTTTAAAACGTTGAATAGAGTAAGTTGGTCATGGTGAAGGGTATTATTCCAAGACATCAATTCATCTTTTGGATGACATTTCAAAGGAAACTGTCAATAGTGGACAGAGTGATTAAGTGGGGAATTGTAGTGCAAACGGATTATTTCCTGTATAGAGCTCACGTGAAAGAAAACTTTGATCACTTCTTTTTGCATGCCCCTATTCAACATATATGTGGGATTGACAACTAAAGAGAGGTGTTACTATAAATGTTATGTAAACTGACATCAAGAAATTCTATGGCTCACGCAAAAGATAAAGAACAATAGACTTAGAGCTAGTATTCTAGGCTTCTAATTTCCTGTTGTTGTCTATCATATCTGGACTGAATGAAATGGTAGAAGATTTTCGAGCAAGGTCATAGGACATAAAAGACTGAATGGCATCGCCATCCAACTTGACGTTATAGGCCAAATCTTGAACAAATGGAGCAATCAACTACACCAACTTAAGGGCTATCCTACTTAGAATAGACACTTCGCAATAGTAGATGAAAGTATATTGTCTGAGAGAACTAACTCTGAGTCCAGAAGAGTTACTAGCATTATAAAGACAGTACTTTTGGTTGAATGAATACTTAAATATTAACTAAAAAAATATTTATGGTTGTAGAATAACAATTATAAACTGCAGCCAAATGTCTCATGAGAAAGAGGAAAAAGTTGTGGTCAAGTTCTTCATGACAAGCTTCACTTAACCAGCATGCAGGTAAACTAGAACCAAGAATAAATTGTCCGCTCAATTGTTTTAGGGATCTATATGCTCATAGTTTAGAGAAATTTTTAAATTATGATTTGTGAGTATTGTTTTACTTATCTAGTTATATATTTGATATATATTGTAATAACCATGAAGATCATTTTTGGAAAAACTACTATTTTACCCTTTTGATAGCCTTCTCGAGTCCAGCTGGATTAATTTTTGGGCTTAGTTTTGAAATTTTATTGAAAAGATAGAAAATTAAAGATTATTCAGTTTTTACAAGCTTACATTTTTCAAAAAGTAGTTTTTGATACTAACTAGGGTTACGAGTCTCGAAATAAGATATCTTTGATTCGATTGGTCCCAGAATACAAAAATTGGTCTAGGAGAGTTGTCGGAATAAGATTTGGAGTTGTTTTGTGGATTTGATGTCTTAATTTGAAAGTTTGAGTAAAATTTAATAAAAGTTTGACTTTGATCAATGTTTGAAGTTGGGTGCTTGAATTAAATTTCTAAGGATTTCACCGGACCCGAAAGATAATTTTAGGCCTAGGAAGGGTCTTGGTTAAATTTTTAAAGGTCTCAAGCTTCATTTGGTATTTTGAGGTCCAAACTTGGTTTCATTGCAACTTATCAGATTTTGGATCAAGAAGACCTTGAACTTGAATTTGGATAGTTCAATTGAGTTCACAACATTGAATTTATCCATGAGGTAGCATATAATATTTATTTTTAAGGGTTCTAGTACTTACAACCATGAGTCTTGCATTCATGAAGTACACCTATTTTATCCTCTACAATCATGAAAGTGGATTCACGATCGCATTGCTTCAGGTTGTTGTTCTTCGCATTCGCGACTGGGTTGGTATTAGACTTGTGATTTTCTTTCCATGTTATTTATCCTTTTTATAGATTTCCACTGCCGCTTTATTTCCACTTCATTGTATTATATTATTGTTAAGGCTGACTTGTCTTTGCTGGTCTAGGCTAGACAATTACTTCATTGTTTTATATTATTGTTAAGGCTGACTTGTCTTTGCTGGTCTAGGCTAGACAATCACATTTGGTTCTAGATCGTGAGAAATTGGTATCAAATCTCCAGCTTTATGAATCTCACATATGTACGATCCCAATCTGGTAGAGTCTCAAGGATCAAAGTGGAGTCATCCATTGTTTATCATCAAGATGCTATAAAGGTTATTAGGAAAATTATCTTTTTATTCTTTCAATTCTTATCTTGTGTGGTTAGTTGCGTGAATTCTGAGTTTTCTCATGTTCTTTTGGTAGATGGCCAAGACTAGAAAAACAACAGATGGATGAGGTAAGGAGGTAGTACCCAAGGATGTTATTGAGACTCGAGATAGGGGAAAATGTTAGGCTAGAGGTAGAGAACATGCCCGCAGAGCAACACCTACCAAGGGTTATGAGAGGGGGTATTTCCCCCCAAGACAGTGGTTGAGGCTAAAGAGGACCATGTTCCTTTGGAGGTTGTAGTTGTACCTTGCTTCGGGACACCTTACTGAGAATAATAGGTATTATTGAGAGCCCGACCAAGAGTGGTAGTGTGAAGGCACACCAAGAGATTCACAAACCCAAGTAGGAGATTGAGTTCCTAGACAACACTAGGTTCCCCATTGTTCCAACTTCCATAGAGTAGCCATCGATAGTTCCCAAAGTTGAGATTGATCTGGCACTGGTAGTTGAGGCTCAGGATGCGACGCTAACTACTTTGACTTTTCTTTGAGAGATTCAGGAAGATGGACCTAGCTTAGTTTCATGGTGGAATGGATAAAGACGCCTATGAGTTCTTAACTACCTATAGGGAGTTCTTGGATGCCATTAGTTTGGCTGAGGCACACAGAGTTCAATATATCACTCTTCAGCTATGTGGACCCGTTTGAGAGTGGTGGTAGACTTATTCAGGATCATTGCAAGTTGGATCTCCCTCACTATCTTAGGAGACATTTTCTAGTGCCTTCTATGATCATTTTATCCCTTGGAGTGTGCAGGAGGAGTGACGTCTAAGGTTAGAGAACTTGAGATAGGAAGGCTTGTCAATTACTCAGTATGAGATCTAATTCTATCAGTTAGCTAGATATGCTATTACCATCATTCCAGATGAGGTTGAGAGAGTTCATTGGCTAATGGGAGGATGGACTTATTCTATTCATCAGGCTGTGTTAAGAGTTTATAGAGAGGGAGCCTCATTCCAGTATTTGGTGAGTGCTACCAAGGAGGCAAAATTGATGGATAGAGAGGATTACGGGACCCCAAGAGGGCCTAAAAATCTAGTCAGTTCTCCTGTACTTCATCTGGGCGTAGTGTGTTTCACTGGAGGGTGTTCATTCCAACAGTGAGGGCCAATTTATGCATCTTTACTAGCATTAGAGGTTAGTCATGGTTCATCTTGTGAGGCTTATGGGTTCGGTTGGTTATAGCATAAGACTTGATCCTCCTCAACATCTTAATACTCCAAGGTTTTTTTTTCGGTGTAGAGACCCTGGTCTTTTGCTTTGATAGTGCCCTCTGTAGACTTGTTTAGGTCCTCATTGTACCTATTCAACTTTTCTGATTAGAGATTCAGTGCCTCTAGGTAAAGGTTCAGTTCAACAAACTATAGGTTATAGTAGGGTTCATTTCGGTAGGGGTGGTCATACTTTAGGTAGAGGTGCGAGTAATGTATTGGTTTAATAGAGTGGCAAAGGTATAACTCCTATAGGTTGAGGTCAGGGAGCTCACTACTATGCATTTTCAGAAGGCCTGAAGTCAAGGCTTCAGGTTCAGTTATCACAGGTATTGTTTTTGTTTGTCATCGATTAGAAACTGTCTTGTTTGATCTTTGACTTGCCTACTCCTATACGTATACCTGCTTTTCACCTGGGTGTGATTTATTGTGTGACTGTATGCCAGTGCATATTCATGTATCTACACCACTAGGTAAGTCCTTAGTAGTGGATAAGGTGTATTGATCCCGTCTTATTTCTTCAGCTGGATATGACACTTAGGTAGACATGATTATTCTAGAGATGATATATTTTGATGTCATATTAGCGATGGATTGACTTTCTTTGTATCACATTATTCTTGATTGTTATACTAAGACGGTGATCTTGACAATGCCTGGTAAGTCAAGGATTGAGTGGACAGATTTTAGCGGTTCCTATTTAAGCAATGTTATCTCCTAAATTCAACCACAGAAGTTGATTGATAGAGGTTGGCTGTCTTACTTGACCTTTATTCGAGATAATAATGTTGAGCCACCATCTATGGATTCCATCCCTATGGTATATGTGTTTGTTGATGTGTTTCCTATTGACCTTCCAAGAGCTCCTCCTGATCGAGATATTGATTTTCCTACTAAGGTAAATCAGGAACTAAGCTTATTTCTAGTCCTCCATATTATATAATTCTGGATGAGTTGAAGGAATTGAATTATCACCTTTAGGATTTGTTGATTAAAGGGTTTATTTTCCCTAGTGTATCACCTTGGGGTGTCCCACTTCTATTTGTGAAGAAAAAAGATGGTTCGATGAAAAAGTGCATTAATTACATGCAACTAAATAAGGTGATTGTTTAGAACAAGTATTCTCTCTCTCGTATTAATGATTTATTTGACCAGCTCCAGGGAGACGCTTTATTTCTAAGACTGGTTTGAGGTCTATTATCATTAGCTGAGGATCAGGGCATCTAGCATTCCTAAGCCTACCCCTTGGGCCCAATATTGCCATTATGAGTTTTAAATAATGTCTTTGGGCTGACCAATGATGTTGCCCAAGCTACACCTCTTTTTTGAAGGCTAAAGCGGTCGTTGTCAAGATATATAACCTAACCAAGGTTAGGGTCGATCCCACAGGGAATATGGTAGACTTAGAAAAAATTAAAACATTTTGGGTAGATTAACCTACTTATCTGCCTAAAAGCGGGGCGGTTTATAACAACTATGAAAAGTAATCCTAAACTAAGACAAGTGTGAAATCAATTATGAAGAGTAACTAGGTTATTGTGTTCCCCATGATTCCCTAACTCGATATTACTAGATAATCGAATTCTTTGCAAATGTGTAGCATGCAGAACAGTAAGTTAAGTTTACCAAACCTTTTGATCTAGGCAAGAGGCAAATTTCACTATGTGATTTGATCCATCTCCACAGTGTGACATTACTAACCTTTACCTATTGTTCCAGTCTAACCTTTCCTTGGCCCAGTTTTGTTGATTACACGAGAAACATCAATTAAATCCCATTAATTTATATTTTTTCCTATTAATTACTACCTTGATCTAGTTAATTGTAACACCCGACGTCTTAGGTATAATAGTCCTATACATATGGAACATGATACGATTAGGTAGAAGGAGCACCAACTTTAAAAGTGTCTAACTTTTAGACTAGAGGGCTATATTTATGTCTAATGCTTAAGATGAGTGAGTGTATATAAGTTCTAAGCCAAATTGAGGAGATCGCGACCTTAAACGAAGTGGAAAAAAAGTGAAGTGCTTGTAAGATTTAGGAAGCTAGTAGGTGAAGTCACCTACGTGCTTAGCTTAAATTGGATAGGTATATAGGGAATATTAGTTCATACATGAGTGAACTCACTTGAGGCCCAAAACTAAGAAAATGAAAAGGACGCGAAGACGAGGCCCAACACCGAATCTGTTCAAGTCCGATAAAGAATAAAGCCCAAGTTAAGGATGTAATTTTAGCCCATGGTTTGACATTATAAAGGGAAAATATAGGCAGTCCAAGATGAATAGGAAAAGGGCCAAAGTACATTTACCACACACTTCACAAATAGGGCCCAAACTAAGTGAAAGGAAAAGAGAAAAATGGGCAGCCAAGGCCCATTAAATTATAGCTCAGTAAGGCCCAAGCGAAAGGGCCAAGCTGCTGTGTCACCACCTTAATAAAATAATGCTTAAAATGAAAAATAAAGTCGGCCAAGAGCGTCCCTTTAAAGGGGGTTAAAACCGGACACTTCAAGACATTTTAACAAAGCCAAAAATCAGGTTTCCTTCTAAAGTTTCTCCTTGCTCTCTCTTCCCTTTGCAAAGCATCCAAAGCGCACCTTTAGGGTTCTTGAGGAGAACCTGATCCTTAAAGGATATGGTAAGTATAAATGCCTATGGTTTAGTATAATTTTTCATGAAAAACATGAGGAGTATGCTGATTATACTTGTGCTGGAATTTTGGACAGCATATGTTCCAAAGATTGTTGTACACTTTTCTTGTTTATTAAGAGGCTTTTCTCTTCTTTGTTGGCTGGATTATGAAGTAATATTTATGTTTTTGACTAAGTTTTAGTTCTGTAGTGATGTAAGAAGGCTTCTGCACCATTTTTATCTTCCTAAAAAATGAGTTCTCACATGATATATCAATTGCGCTCTTAGTAGGAACTTGTGGACTGGTAATTGAGAATTGTTGTTGCACGTCCTCCATCTACTTGGGGACTGTTTTTGGAATGTTTTAGGACTTTTTTTATGTATAAATATGTTGGAGACAGTTTGGTTGAAGTTGAAATAGGTTTGGGATTGTTGACTTCGAAATGTAGCGAGAAGACGTAATGTTATGCTGCCTACTTTTGTGTTATGTAGAATTATTTTGTATTGTTCTTTGTGAGATTTTGCAACATTGTTATGGGACTAAAACAAGCTAGATATGAAATTTATATGAGAATGTGTATTATAAAATACGATTAGAGGTGCAGAGATTGAAAGAATACTCTTGGATTGACAATCATAAGCTTGCTGCCCGAGCATTATTTTTATATGAGATTGGACTGCAACGACGTGTTTATTAGCTGCTAATACTAGTTTTATCACCTACTCTATTTTAGAAAAGTATTTTGAGGAAAAGGAGATTACATCAAGGTAATAACAACGTAGTACAACGAGGTATGTAAGGCTACTCGTTTTCGTATTATTTGGCATGAATCTAGGTTCTTCCTTGGCACACAAAGGCACTTACAAAGTCTGACATAACTAATAACCATGTCTCCACTCTTTAACATGTTTATATGCTTCCATTCATAGCCATTGTCAATTCTGCATACATACTTGGATACGAAAGATACATGAGTTCCTTTTCACTAAGTAAAGTCCATGTGTTGTTTAATCTCCTGCACATTTCATTAGTTGTGTAACTCTCTTTTCATTGTGGTATTGTCTTGCATGATTGTTTACATATCACATGTTATGTCTATAGTCCTACAGCTCTAAATGTAATGACCACCAAAAGAATCATCTCGAAAGTAAATAAAAGATAACTAGAAGTTGCTTATTAATGGGTGGTCTCCCAGGGGTGGAAGAATCACCGAGCATGGGTTGATCCCATATTACGGGGTATCCCAGGGGTGAAAGAAAAGCCTAGCATGGTTCGATCCCAATATTGATTTACCACTGACCAGCTGGTCATTTATATGATATACTGTGAACAGATTATACAGTAAAGAAAGGTAAAGTAATAAAAAGGACATAAAGTACATGATTCCACAGTATGACTAAAGGTGGTCTCTTATCCTTACACACCAGTGTATGATTTCATTTGAGTTCCTATTTCATATACAGTACTTCCTGCCTTACATATTCAGTACATTATCTTATACTGATGTCCCTTACGGGGACTTGCATTTCATGTTGCAGGTACAGGAGCTAGTAGATCTTCCCAGTAGGAGTACAAAATATCCAGCTACTATTACTGAGCTCTAGGTTGCTTCAAGGCTTTGTGTGTCTAGAGCTTATATTTTTGTATTGTATAGTTGGTCATGAGGCAAGGCCTGTCCCAATCCTTATAGATATTGCTCCTTATCTAGAGGCTTTGTAGACTATGTAAAGTAAAGTGGTGGTCATGTATCGTACTTTAGACATCGTGGCTCTAACGGCCTAGTCATATGTATTTCCTTTTGGCTTTATATTATTGTCTACTTTCTTGAAAGCATGTTGAATATGGAAACCCCTTATAATGTTCATAAAAAGTGCATGGTTATATGTTGATTTTCTCGAGCCTTATCGGCAACGGGTGCCAGTCCATCTTAATGGGACTTTGGGCATGACGTCAATAACACTAGGCGAGTTCTATCGTTGGCCACCGTTATAAAGCATTTAAACCGAAGAGAATTAATTAATACATGCATGCACACTTTTTAGGAATTACGAATTATCGATTTTACCTTGTTAGTTTTTCATAGTTCCCACAATCCTAGTTCTGGATTTAGCTACTCATGACCAGTGTAGATGCATAAATCATGAATTTAAATAACATAATTGAGCACTTACACGAAAGAATTAAATATTATAAATCAAAGATCTTCACCAAGAATCACAAGATTGAATTAAAAGCACAAAATAAAGTTTCACAAGTATTTCTCTCAAGCTCTCTACTATTCTGTAACGTTTCTTTTGAAAAATAACCTAAAAAACTTATTCATAGTCTTTAAAATACAAAACCAAAATAGATTAGGAGCATTGGGTCGGCATACTCTACGGGCACTTCTACGGGCCGTATAATGTTTTATAGCCCGTAGTCGGGGCTTCATGGATTGCATCTTCAAATCTTAGGGTGACTTCCATGAAACCCTTCTTTGACCCATATAAAGGTTTACGACCCGTAGGGGGTTTCATCTGATGATTTTTCAGCAACACCTCACTTTCTGATCCTCAAGGCATGACACCAAGTCTACGACTCATAAAATCTTCTACGACTCATCTGCATGTTCATAGATTTAACTTCAGAAAATCACCCTTCACTGGAATTTTGTACAAAACCAGATATATGGCCTGTAGATTTCTCTATAACCCTTAAAATGTCTCGTGAAAGCTCAATTTTGGCAAAATCTGCACACTTAGCCCAAACACTGTGCCAACCCTGTAATCTCGCAAAACAAACATAAAAACACATCAAATTTACTGACATAGCTATGAGAACACACAAAATTCAAAGTTTGTAAGCATCAAATGTGTTGTATTTTGGCAACACATCAACAACCTCAACTTAAAATTGTTGCTTGTCCTCAAGCGACAGACTCAAACTACATAAGCAGTACAATAACACACAGACCTCAATCTAATTGCATACATCATATCAAACTCAAGCATAGATACCACACCACTTTAAAAACACTCAGATAACTATCTAACAAACCAATACAGATCAACATATATGGCAGTGCAACTATGACAAGCAAGGCAATTTTCCACAAGCAACAATCATTTAGTTAGTCCATGTCAACAATGCAATGCAACTTCCCTCACAAAAAGAAGTCTCATATCCCTTTCATGATGATGTTTTCAGTTTCAACGATTGGGACTATGAAAATCACTCTCTCTCACAAAAGACATCTAAATACCATGCTCAATACCACATGCTTTGATTATGACCTTTGACTACTTGGACTAGGCTCACTTTAAGACTTTATTGGGTTTAAATGTAGACTCAGGGGGCTTTGGTTTGATGTTTTAGGAACATAGTGACTAAAGGCCCTCCTTGACACTGCATTTTTCTACACTTTTTCCTTACCAACACTGTTAATTTTCACCTCATTCTCCCTTGCTCCTATTTCAAGCTTTTCTGGGTGCCTTATTCTTATTTTTCAGCTTTTTGCCTTTTATTTTCACATCATTTTTCTTCTTAGCTCATATATTAGGCATCACTAATTTTTCTTGCACCCAAAACACATTTTTATCTCCTTTTCCATGTATCACTAGTTTTCCCCCTCATTTTGTGTTTACCCTTACACCAACCACCCTCACTTTAGGCTTTTGGCCTGAGTTGAGGTGCACAATATACAACCTAGGAACAAGGGCCACTTTTGGTGGCCACCCTCAACTCAAGCTTTTTGCGTTAGTCAAGGTGCACCAATGTCCAAGGAAGGATTAGACCCAATTTCAGGATTTTACATCTAATAAGGCTAGACAACTTAGGATTTTACAAAGCTAAGGGTACATGTAAGGCTCAAACATTAGGATCAAGGGATATTTTACACATTTGTTTGGTAATTTAGGCTAAGTGTAATATTATGAACAACGACTTAAGATCCTTTCTAAACCAACTAATTTACAGTCTAAGTCAGAGTAACATGCAAATTTTGAATTGAAATACAGTGTCTAAAGTTGGCAACGAAAGCTCACACTCATATGACACTAATTACATTATCAACAAGGACTCTCAGATCATACTTTTTATCTCAATTAATTCTCACATATCAAAACAAGCACTGTCATCAATCAAACAAACATGGTTGATATCAAGACTAACTAACAAAATTTTGGTGGGTATCCTTTTTACATAAAAACACAAAAGCACAAAAACAAACATATGCCTTAGATATTAGTACTATATGCTACCAATACTACCTAAACATCCTACGTATGCCGGTTCAACACAAATTAAATATCCATGGGGAAAAAAGAACACAGGCAAAAACCCCTAGGATTCAAAATTTGGGATAGTTATAGGCCAAGGTTACTTAGAGTTCACTAAGGCCTATAGCCACCCACACCCCATCAAAAAAGAGTTGTATTGTCCTCAATGCACAAAAATAGAATATAAAGCACAAGGGTAAAAAAAATGCCTGGGCGCCTAAGCGTTGGTCTCTAATTGAGTCTAGCCACCCTCAACCTTCTTGGTGGCCTCCTTAGTGGTGGAAGCATGTTCGGAGGGGATGGTGATGCCTGAGGTGGTGTGACAAATGATTCTGTCTCTGACTCATCGCCGGACTCTAATTCTAACTCTGACTCCTCTCTGGATAGAGCTGCTACCATTGTTGCCTCCCTCTTCAGACCTGGGGAGAGTGAACAATAATAGCCTGGGTCTGGGTTTGCCTAAATCTTGCGATAGCCCGTGTCTATAGATGCTCAGCCTTCGAGTCAGGTCATACATCAAGATTCTCAATCGAACCACTAACCTCAGGGGTGTCCTGATCCCCCGAGGGCTTATCTCTTAGCCTCCATTGTAAAGTATGGATCTCATCACATCTTGGCTTTGGGGCCATAGTACCTAAAACATACAGATTTAACGAACATGGTTAACCCCACAAGTCAAGGAACAAAAATCAAAATCAATTCAGACCTGGTCACAGATGCGACTACGAAGGCACTTCTATGGGTCATAGTAAAAACTACAAGACGTAGAAGCCCCTTATAAAAATAGAGTTCATAAATTTTGCTTAATGGAATTGCATCTACAAGACCAGGCACGACTCGCAAAAGAATCTATGAGTAATAGATTGAGTTGTAGAATTGTTCCAGTGTTTAAATTTTTATAGATAGGGGTTCTATAAAACTTTGAGTTTTTGGATTTTCATACGAGGGGCAGCTACAACACGTGGAAATTTCCACGGGCCATAGAAGACCCTCGTAGAGTGAAAAACGTAGAAGCTTAAGTTTCCAAGCCTATCAGCATGAATCCTAAGTGATAATTTTAATAATTATTTCAGCATCAAAGCAATACACAACACACCCCTACATGGTTCAAATCAAACACCCAACACCCCACATGCAATTTGTTTTATACAACCCCATCGAATCATATTTTACACAATTCCCAAGCTAATAGACCCCGTTTAGATGAATCAGCATCCATTTACACACACATGCCATCACACAGTGAATTTTCATGCACATAGTCAATTCAATTCAAATGACATCAGACGACTTGATTGGCATACACATCATTCAAGCTCATAGACAACACATATAATTTTCCGATGTTTTACACTTATTCAAGCATTGACACACATTGTCCTTAATTTAATTTTAAGCACAAATAATGACATGCACAGCTTCATATACATATAGTTTGGATTATCATACCCATCAAGCAATTTCAACTTAATCACACAAATTTGGTAGTTAAAAGGGTTTTTAGGTATGAGAACTTACCGAATTAAATGACCAAGATGTAAAAATTGAAGGAGAAAAATAAAAGGGTGAAATCCTAGGTGGTGCCGAAGACTGCCAGAAAACACACCACAAAATGGGTGTGGTCGATCGTTGGTGGTGGGAGGAACAAGGGAAGGGGTTGCTGGGTTCTTTGTGTAATTTTGGGGAAGAATGGTGTCAAATTAATTTGACCTCTTCTATTTATAAGTTGAATAGGTCGGCTAAAATTAATACCCTTGACTCTACAAAAACCCGATTATGGGCCATCGAAGATTTTACGACCTATATATCATGGTCTCGTGGAATACCCAAATCCTAATTTTGAGAACTGGTGTCATAGACCAGTCTACGAGCCGTAGAATTAAGTACGACTTGTAGAGTTGGTTATAGAAACCTCCATAGTTTGGCAGTAAACATAAGGACATACCTGGGTCCATAAGCCCCATTCACGGCCCGTAGTTTTATCTACGGGCTGTAAAGTTAGCTCATGGACTGGAGTGCACAACTGTTGGCTCCCTGAAAATGTTTTACAAGATAGTGTACGGGTTGTAATTTTACATACGGCCCATAAAACCAGTCATAAAAACACTTCTAGATGCCTTTTCAGCCAGTGATGGCTGACTTAGTCATGTACCTACACATTCATCACAAAACACACTGTTACCTTATATGCAACCAGTCCAATGTCCAAAAATTACAACCAAAATATGAAAAATTAAATTACTTACAGGCCTAAAATCTAAAAACAAAACAAAATTACAACTATTAGATCAAATATCTTGGGTTGCCTCCCAAGTAGCACCTGATTTATTGTTGCGACATGACTTGGACAACTTGATTACTCAGACTTCACTAAGTGCCCAAACATGCTTCTTTAGGTCATCTGGCCTCTTCATTGACTAACAGATGTTGATGACAATTTCTTTTTCATTCAATCTAATAGTGCAGGGTATGGTGAAAGCGCCGGGATCTTCTCGCTTCTTCATGAAGGACCTTGTAGAAATTGCACTGCAATGTTGAAGCTCTTGGGGGAGCTCCTGACTCACAGTGTGCTTCTTTGTAACCATGTCTTTCATAAACTTCGTATACCCTAGCATCTTCTCCAATGCCTTAATGAGAGAAACGTTGATGGAGAGTTGTTTTAGAATGGAGAGAAAATGCTTGAACTCGCCTTCCTCTTCCTTCTTTTTTATTTTTTTAGGGAAGATAGGAGGAGGTCTTGGAATAGGCTTTAGCTTCTAAGGAACATTCGCAACATCACTCACCCCATCCTTGGAACGATCATCTTTGGTATCAACATCTTTGACCTCAACTATCTCCTCTCGAACATCATCATCATCTACTGGCATGGGAGGATCAATGATACTCTTACCACAATGAGTAGTGACCGCCATACACTGCCCTTCATTCTTTGGGTTCTAAACTTTGTTGCTAGGTAGTGTACCTCTCTAACGCTGATTGATTGACTTGATACTTGACCAAACTATTGCTCTAGCTGTTTGAGACCCATTTTTCTGATTTATGCTGGAGATGTCAGACTTTATTCCCCTCAAGGTCTCATCATGTGTGCCAGCCTCTTCAATTGTCGGTCAAACATCTCCTTAACTCTAGAAATACTAGCGCCGATATCACAATTGTGTGGTGGCATGCATGGACCATTGCTCTATCCATCTCTATGACCCCAATCAACATCTCTGTCTAGGACTCTATTCCTATTGTAATAACCTCTATAGTTGTCTCTAAAAGAGCCATCTCTGTTATAGTTCTGACCTTGGTTTCCTTGACCTTGGTGCCAATAGTCCTAATTGGACCTTTGGGCGTTGGTCTGGAAACCCCCTGTCTGACCAACAATGAAACAAGTGTCCTCCTCATAGTAAGTCTCCTCGTATATATATGCTCGTGGAGGCGGATGAACAATTACATTAACTCGTTCTTGATTCTGCTTCATCATCATCTCTATGTTGGTATTAATTCGAGCAAGCTCTTGCATTATCTTCTCATTTATTTTAGCTTGCTCTAAATTGATACTGACAGCGTATGAGCTCTCGGTAGAGGACCTGTCTCTCAACCCCCATGTACGATTCATCTTGACCACCTTTTCCAGGTTCTTAGCAACCCTTACAAATGGTTGATCTAGAAAATCCCCCCATGATGGTATCAACACATGCTTGGCTATTCTCGTCCATGGCATGGTAGAAGATCTCCACTAAGGCATCATCAATAATTTTGTGGTCAGGGACACTTCTCAGACACATTGTGAATCGCTCCCATGTAGTACTAATTGATTCACCAGGAAGTTGTTCAAAGTTATAGATCTAATTGTTCAACTTGAGATTCTTTGATCTGGGGAAGAACCTCTCCAAAAAGGCCTTCTACAACTCAACCCAACTAGTGATCGAACTGTGCAGGGGCTCGGATAGCAATAGTTGCATTGCTTATCATAGATAATGGGAAGACACGAAACACAACAACATCCGTAGATAGATTCTGTATTCCCATTACACTCTTATAGACAAACACAACGTTATGTAGATGATTATGCAGATCCTCTGATAATAGGCCTGTGAACACCTACGATTCTGCAACATCTAAAGCAACCCAATTAAGACCATAAACTTTGTGTTATTCGATAGTGGCAGTAACACAATGGCTCCAATCACATCCATAGCCCTAGAATTTAGCCAATATAGATTCCACTGATAAGCTTCGACATTGATGTCCTGTGGCTGTATATAAATATCCTCAAAAGGAGGCAGATTGTTGTTATTCTCATTCTTATTCTTATTTTGGTTCTGATTCAGAGCTGAATTTATCATGTTGTTTGCGTTATCTTAGCCATCCTCTTTAGTCTTCTCTATATCTCGGGGTCAAGCGGAGTCAAGGGAATGCCTTGACTTCGTGTGTTGGGCATACACTTCAATTGTACCCTGAAATAAAATCAAAATAATAAAAAATGTAAAATATGGGAAACAAAGGATTAATTCCCGAACAACTCATATTAAACAAGTCTAGCCGTATACCCCGACAACGGTGAAAAAATCTTGACGTCGCGCAAGCTACACCTCCTTTTTGAAGGCTAAAGCAGTTGTTGTCAAGATATATAACGTAACCAAGGTTAGGGTCGATCCTATAGAGAATATGATAGACTTAGAAGAATTTAAAGCAATTTGGGTGGATTAACATACTTATTTCCCTTAGTGGGAGGGGGTGTATCAACTACAAAAAGTAATACTAAACTAAGACAAGTATGGAATCAGTTATGAAGAATAACTAGGGTATTGTGTTCTCCATGATTCCCTAACTTGGTCTAACCAAATAATCAAATTCTTTGCTAGTGTGTAGCATGCAGAACGGTAAGTTAAGTTTACCAAACCCTTTGATCCAAGCGAGAGGCAAATTTCATTATGTGATTTGATCCATCCCCGCAATGGGACATTACTAACCCTTACCTATTGTTCCAGTACAATATCCCTTTGGCCCAGTTTGGCTGATTGGATGAGAAATATCAATCAAATCCTATTAATTAATTTTCCTATTCGTTACTACCTTGATCCAGTCAATAACACTAGGCGAGTTCTTACATTGGCTACCGTTAAAATGCATTAAAACTAAAGATAATTAATTAATATATGTATGCACATTTTCCAAAAATTACAAATAATCCGATTTTACCTTGTTAACTCTTCATGATTCCCGCAACCCTAGTTCTAGATTTATCTACTTATGATTAGTGTAGATGCAAGAATCATGAATTTGAATAACATAATTGAGTGCTTACACATGAGAATTAAGCACAAAAACTCCAAGCTCTTCACTAACAATCACAAGATTGAAATAAAAGCACACGACAAAGTTTCACAAGTGTTTCTCTCCAGCTCTCTACTATTCTCTACTGTTCTATAACATTTCTTCTAAAAAAACAACCTAAAAACTCCATTTATAGTCTTTAAAATACAAACCAAAATGGATTAGGAGAACCAGGTCAGCAGACTACACGAGCACTTCTACAGGTCGTATAATGTTTCACGATCCGTAGTTGAGGCTTCGTAGATTGCATCTTCAAATCTGGGGCTGACTTCTATGACACCCTTCTATGACCCATATAAAGTTTTATAGCCCGTAGGGGGTTTCGTCTGATGACTTTTCAGCAACTCCCCACTTTCTGATCCTCAGGGCACGACACCAAGTGTACGACTCGTAAAATCTTCTACGGCTCATCTGCATGTTAGTAGAGTTAAGTTTAGATAATCACCCTTCACTGGAATTTTGTATGAAACAAGATCTGTGGACCGTAAAATTCTCTACGGCTCATAAAACGTCTTCTGAAACCTCAAATTCAGCAAAATCTGCACACTTAGCCCAAATATTGTGCCAAACCTATAATCCTGCAAAATAATCATAAAAATACATCAAATCACATTGCTTTGAGAACCACAAAATTCCATGTTTTTAAGCATCAAATGTGTTGTATTTTGGCAGCACATCAACCAATGCCTCTTGTGACATTTATAGAGTTGATGAATAAAGTACTCTACCCATATTTGATTCATTTGTGATTATTCTTATTGGAATATCATAATATACTCCATGACCGAGGTTGATACCATGTTAATCATTTGAGAATTGTGCTCTTGAGGTTGAGAAAGGAGAAGCTATATGCAAAGTTCTTCAAATGTGAATTTTGTCTTAGTTTAGTGGAGTTCTTTGGGGAACATGGTGTCTAGAGAGGGTATCATGATAAATTCATCCATAATTGAGGCTGTTTTGAAGATGGACTAGGCCTATATCATCTCTAGCGTTTCATAGTTTTATGGGTTTGGTAGAATATTATAGCATTTTTAAGGCTTTTCTACCATAATAACTTTGTTGACCGGGCTTACTCAGAGAAACATGGAATTTCACTAGTCTGATGAGTGTGAGGAGAGCTTACAAAAGCTCATGATGTTGTTGACTTCAGCACCTATCTTGACCTTTCCCAAGAAGGGTGTGGAATTCATTGTCCATTGTGATGCTTTTAGAGTCAGATTAAGGGGTATTTTAATGTAGAAAGGGAAGGTGATTGCATGTGTCTCTAGGAAATTGAAGACACACAAGAAGAATTACCTTACTCATGACTTATGTTTGGTTATGGTAGATTTTGTCTTGATGTTGTGGAGACACTATCTATATGGGGTTCAATGTGAGATTTTTATTGATCACTGCAGTTTGCAATTTATATTTAGTCAAATCGACTGGAATTTGAAGCAGAGGAAGTGAATTGATATATTTAAAACTCATGATTCAACCATTCTTATCATCCAGGAAATGCCAATGTGGTGGTCGATGCAATGAGTTGAAAGGCTTCTAGGGTAATGACCCTCAAGTCATGAGCCTAGAAAGTGCAAAAAAGTTGGACCAGAAATGCTCAGGTTTAGTCCTTGAAGCCCACTTCATAGCCCATGGTTTGGATCACGAGCCATAGGCCAAGCTCGTGTATAAGAAGCCCAGAAAGTTGGAAAATTTTCCAAGTGCTAAGCGGTTTACGAAGTCAGTAACGGCCCATAGAACCTTTTCCAACTCGTATAAAGGGTCGTGGATGTGAGTTCCAGACATGAATAAATTTTGGAGTTTCTGGAAGGAAGACCACGATTAACAGGATGGACCGTATTCTTATGCACAACCTGTAGAAAGCCTTCATAGATGGGTGTCCAAAAAAGTGAGAATTTTTCTAAGTTGGAAAGGATTCCACGAGGCCATCCACAACCCATGGATTGAGGATGGCCCATGGATAGGAATTTCATGGTTAAGGTTTGTTAAATAGTTTTCGAATATTGGAGATGGAGAATGGGACGATGAGAACCACGACTCGTGGTTCCATCCAAAACCCATAGTCGCGGTCTCATAGTTTTTGTCCGGCAGTTTTAATGAGGGGTAATTTTGTCCTTTTTGCCTATCCTAAGCCTAAATTATGTCTTTTTTGAGACTCCTAGATCTCTAAATCAGACCTCAAACCCTAGTTCACCCATTCTTTTCATCCACTTCTAAGAATTTCCTAAGGCAAAAATATTCTCTCTAGTGGGCATGACAAGCTAAGGAGGCTAGGGTTTCAAGAGGATTCCTTCCATAACAACAATTTGCTTCTTCATATACTTCACCTATGGTATGTGAGTTGATTTGTGGGTCTCGTTTCAGGAAAAAAGTTCTATATAATATTTTTACCTTTTCTTTAAGTTCCTTAAATGTCACTATGCATGCTTATGATGATTTTATGATGTTTTATGCTATTACACATTTCCAATGATACCATATTATGTTCTACTAAGTATTTCCAAGTGTTTTAAGTTCATGGTGATGAACCCAATGATGTGGGGGTGAATTATGAAGTATGGGCTGTTTTGCATGTTTTCAATAAGTATATTTTCCATAATTATGCATGAACCTCATGATTTATGAATGTTTCAACTTATGAACTTGTTCATTATGTTTCAAGTCAATTTTACATGATATATGATAAGGGCTGGGGCATAAAATAAAGGTTTTAAAGCTAAGATCTGTCAAAGTTGTAAGCATGTTGACAATGTCCTAAAAGATGTTTATGAAGGACCCCAAAATGAAAGGACTATACTCACTTGGTGGTACCTTAAGTTCGAGTTACTCTTGAGATTGATACTTATGATTCTAAGTGCCATGATTTAACTAAGTTTATGTTCGAAGAATTCCATTGGATAACCTAGAACCGAATGAGGCATCGAGGTGGGGTTCGGTAAGGGAACCCTAGAAGCAACCCTTTGCCTCACAAACTATGTGCCCCCATAGAAGCCCTTGTAGGCTAGAATAGTGGATCCACGTAGGCCAAATATGTTATATGATGATGAATATGAAGTGACGTAGATCCACCTGGCAAGTGGTCTCCTCATGCCAATGTAGGGGGTTATGTTGGATTCTATGTAGTAGCTCACATGATCTTACATGTCAGTTATGGTCCATTCCCACAATGTCTATTATCCATTTCTTGTTTCCATCACATGTGTTGAGTCCATATATTACTCTTGCTCATATTGAACATTATTCCTTGTGTATACTTTTAAGCTCATGTTAATGTTACTTCTACCGTCCCGTGCATGTTGGTCTTTACTTATGAATGATGGTATTACAACTTTATGTTTCCATTGCATCTACTTAGGGCGTTCCAAAAATTTTAACGCCTATTTTACCTGCATGATTTAACCATGTAGAGGTGGGTACTCCTTACCCGACTTGTTCTCTGACATTCAAGACTAGTTTACTTATGGTGAGCCCTTAGTTTGGAACTCTACCATTTTCCTTCTTGCTTTGTATTTTGGGATAGATGTATATGTTGATGTTTAGGGGCTTTTTCTTTCTATATTGTTAATGTTTGAAATCTTTTCTATTTGATGAAAATCGACCGTATCGATTCCGTTCATCCGTATTCTAGTTGGTATGTTTATGGACAAGTATATATGCTTTTTAATGTTGCTTCATTATCAAATGATATCCCATAGTCCCTTTCCTATTTACTTCTGCAAATTTTTATGAGTTTTTATGCCTATGAATGCTCGATAGGTAAGATGGCTTGGGTGAGGTGCTTACTGGTGCCTCATCCACCGTGTGACGACTAGGCCCGAGGTTGGGTCATTAAATCTAGTATGGGCAGTTTTGTAGCCATTCGTATAAAAGAGAAACCTTTGGCTTTGGATGTGTAATGCCCCCGAAGTTTAAAGCCGAGACCTAGGCAAAAAGTCTAAAAGTTTGGTTACTACACTAAAATAACGAGCCCAAATTATGATTCATGATTCATTTCATGGATCATAGAAAGACCTCATGTATTGTGGATTAGACTTAGGAAATTTTGAAGTTAGCAGGTTAAAGTACGAAAAGGGTTTATGGATGGTGGATGCTTTTATGAGTCCTAGGTTGCATTGTGGGTGAGGTTCAGAGAGATGGGTGGTGTAATTCGACAAGATGAGACCCTTTCAAAGGTCATAGTATATGTTACAGATCATAGATTAGTGTCGTAGATGGGCAGGGAAACTAAAGGAAATTTTCTAAGTATGGGGAGGTTTCATGAGGGGTTTTACAGCTTGTCATTTGGTCTATGGATCGTAGAAGTAGTTCTTGGTTTTGAGGCTTAAGTTGATGGTTACTGGATCCTAGATCACGACCGATATGATGGGTCGTACTTTCATCTACAGTCCATAAAGGGGCATTTGTGGTTTAGTCCAGCCAGTTTTAGGAAGGGTGTTTTTTTCATTTCCTCACATCTTAAGTCCTATACTATGCCGTTATGGCTCCTAAATGACTCCTTTTCAGCCTATTACTACCCGAACCCTCCTCACTTCAATTCATAAGGGAAGTAACCTAAGTAAAAGACATTTAAAACACTCTTAAGTTCCTTCGTCCTCAATTTCAAGATAAGATCAAACCTATGGTTCCAAGTTCCTCTTCTTAAATCAAGGTTGTTCCATAGATTTTCAACCAACGTATGTGAGGTTCATCCATGGGTTCCTTTTACCCATGGAGTCCCAATGTATTTTCCATTCACTTCCTTAATTGCAATTATGTAATTCTTCATGAGTTTTCATATTATGATACCTAATACTTATATTATGATTCTATTGATGCTAGTTAGCCCATATTATTATGAAAGAGTGTTTATTTTCATGAGAAGGATATTATGTCTTGTATTCGTATGTTAAGGAAGTTAGGGTTTAGAGGTATTTAGTGGGTTTTCTTAATTTATGAATTTTACTACCTATATGCATGAATAACTATAAACTAAGTTATTTTATTTAAAACTCATGATATTCTTGAGTTTCTTTTATATGTAAATGTGGGGGTTATGTTGACTGTGACATCGGTTCTTTAAATTACATTTCAAATTCAAGTATTCTACCACTCGTACACATAGCTAATAATTTCATAATTTCATGCTTAGCCTTGTGAATCTTCCTTACTTACAAATTAAGGTTTACAAGATGGATGTGGGTTACTTAATATGACTTGAACTCGTGTTTCTTGTTACTAGTGAATATGAAATAACTTTAAGGTTTGCATAAATTCCATGCTCAAGTATATTGGCTCATACATTCTAATGATTTAAAGAGATAAGTTTGTGAATTATCTATGGGTTATTTCAAACATGTTTTCCTTGTCCTCAACTTACATGGTAACCATATTTCATCAAAACTATATGATTTTAAGCAATTTTTGCATTGTTGCATCAAGATATGAAGTGTCCTACAACAAGCTCTTATGATGAAGTCTAAGTCAAGAATGATTCTGATATGAGTTCTCCCACCCAGCTATTAATAAGAAATGAATATAGGTTGTTAGTAGAGGTATAGACAAAACTTAGGAGATATCTTTATGATTATGACTAATATCCTAAATTTGTATGAGATGGGCTAGAAGACACCCTCCATATTAAATGACTCTATGATTTATGCTTATGATTATTTGTGAAAGTTTTACTTAGCACTGGCTGAACCTTGGGATGAATGCGGAAGATTCCCATTGGTAGAGGCATGAGACCATTAGTAGAATTCCATTATCCCACAACTACGTGCCACCATAGGAAATAGGGGCCACCCTCTAGTAGAGGTTGATTTCTATACCACCCATTAGTAGAGGCTTGCTCACTAGTTCGCTTTGCTGGATCCACTTAGGCATTTTAGGAGGTCATCTTGGCGGGTGATGTCCCCCTTCTTCTAGAGTATGGGAAACATCGGGACTCTATGGTTTAGCTCACATGATTTATCTCAATGAAAGGTTGCTCTCACATATGTGTATGATCCCCATATTACTACTAATGATATTTCTCATAAAGGTATATGATTCTCTTTTCAAGTATGCATGGTGTTTTTCATTATGATTACTAATGTCGTATTCATAGTAATACAGTCCTTCCCCTAAAGTAATGCATTATTTTCCTAAAGGTGTTACTATTTTACTTATGCCTAACAACCTATCTTTCTCATTCTTCTAAGTTTAAGTGCTTTATCATGCATTCAAATAAATGTAGGTTCCTTACTTTCCATATGCATAATCTTATGTTCCATAACTTAAGTAATGTCTTAAATGATCATATGGTTCACTAACTCATGACATGTAACTCATTGCATTGCATAGTGATATGAGGCTAAAAATAACTATATTTAATCATTATTTACCTCATATTGATCTTTTATTTATTCTTTTTGAACATAAATTTTATGAATTGTGCTAAATTGTATATTTTATTTGTAGGATTAAATTTACATGAAGATGAAGAAATTTGGATCTAAAACAAATAGAAAATGAAATCTTACAGAAGGAATATCAAACACACAGCTTAATGGAATAATTTCAATAGAATAACATAAAGTTATACATGCACAATTTTCAATGCAATTGCAACTCATACTGCCATGTGGCAGCACTTGAAAGGCAGTCCAAATTGATTAAGGCGGCAACAACAATTCTCAATGGCGAACACGAAAATATTTCCTTCTGATTTTGGGTTTCCCAATTCATTTTGGACTTGGTTATTTTTTTACATATATAAATAGTCCATAAAAATAATTCTTCTGCAATTAATCCAACTAACCAAATCTAGGTTTTAGAATTTTATAGCTGGGAATTTGGAAGAGCCATCGTGGAGATTGGAGAATTTTGGTTTATTCTTTCCTTCTCTGTTTACTATTTATTTGTATTCTTGACTATTGGAAGATTATTTAGCTATTATTTTTAAATTTTTATGATTAACACAAGTAAGTTTATTTTTATAAATTATAATTGTGTTTTTTCAATAATAATGAGTAGCTAAATTTTATAACTAGGATTGTGAGAATCATGATGGGTTAACAAAGTAAGTTAATGTAAAAAGTGATTCTTGAGTAAATTTTATGCATGTATTAATCAATTCTCTTTGTTTTGCATGCATTTATTAATCAATTCTCTTTGTTTTGCATGTTTTCTAGTGGTGACCAACATTAAAACCCGCCTGGTGTTACTGATTGGACCAAGGTAGTAATGAATAGGAAAAGAGATAAACTAACAGGATTCGATTGTTGTGTTCTCGTCTAATCAAACAAACTGCGCCAAGGGGAGGCTGTACTTAGAATAATAGGTAAGAGTTACTAATGCACACTATGGAGATGAGCCAAGTCACACAGTGAAATTCACCTATTACCTTTGACCAAAGGGCTCGGTGAACTTAACATACCATTTCGCATGCTAAAAATTGAAATAAATCACTAATGCATTACTCTTGCTTAGTTATAAAATCACAGAACACATTCCTAGTTTCTTCTATTTATCTTGACACAAGTAATTATTCAATTGCATGTTATTATTATTATTATTATTATTATTATTGTTGTTGTTGTTGTTGTTGTTGTTGTTGTTGTTGTTATTATTATTATTATTTTTATTGTTGTTTTCTATTTTCTTAAATTATAACCCTCCTAATTTTGATAGTGACTATCAAGTTAAAATTTTTACTATTGACAATAATTTCTATATTCCATATGGGATCGACCCCAACTCACAAGTTGGGTAAATATATTGCAAACGACCATTTATATTTCTTTTGAGAAGTATAATTTGAATGTTACCAAACAAATGGCGTCGTTGCCGGGGAGTATGATTTAAATATTGTCTTTAGTATTTATTTTTACTTGTAGTCCATAAGTTTATATTTATTAATTTATTAATTTTTTTATTTTTTTATTTTCTTTTTTTTAATTAATATGACATCCTTTGTTGAAGAAATATTGAATGATTGGAGTATTGGGATGAGAGGGGCCGTGTGGCTTCCGACATAAAATATTTCTAAGTACGAAATCACTGTCTCATAACTTTTCGTGCAAAAATTTTCCTAAGTGAAAGTTGACGGCCACTTACACGACCCGTGTAACTCTACATGTGCTGTGTGGCCATCCATGTGACTACCCTCGCGTCAAAATATTCTAAATGTTAAAATTTTATTCCGGACCTTCGTCAGGCAAACTTTGTCTAAGTGTTGGTTCACGACCACTATTCATGACCAGTGAAGTGCTTCCGGGGCCGTGTAACCTCTAGTGAAGTGATGACGGGCCATTTTTCTATCCGTTTTAGTAATGGCATTTTTGTAAATCTAGTTTACCCTAATGGTCTTTTAAGACTTCCTATACTATCTAAAGACTTCCTAATACCCTAAACCTTATTCATAATACTCTAAATTCACTTCTCACATCTTATCTCTCTCAAAAATTCTCTCCAATGTCTTTCTTTCAAGACTCAAGCTAGGATCCAATTAGGAGTTCAACTTTAAGCTCAATTCTTCTCCAATTCCTCTTCCTAAGCAAGGTATCTGGCATTGTTTCTTGGTTCCTTTCAACCAAGAAGACCCAAGCTCTTTTCAATTGGTTTTCAATCAATCAAGCTTACTTTAAATGTGGGTTTTTCATTATATGATTTATCAAATTCAATTGATGTATGTGTTGTACTTCATCTACAATTTTAAGTTACTTTAATCCCTATTATGATGATTTACATTGAAGTATGAAGTTATGAACATGCATGTCCCCTTTAAAGCTTGAGTTTTGTATGGATAATTTATATTATAATTTAATCATGGATTTAATTATGGATTCACTTCAATTTCATATTATATTATTAATTTTAGATTGAATCTCAATTATCCATGTTATTCCCACATTATCCATGGCATATGCATTCATGAACATTGGTTTTCATGGAAATTATAAAGTGGGTTAAGCCCAATTATGTTTTATGATATGATTTTGATAAGGTATTGGTTATGACAAGAATGTGATCACATATATGTCAATGATTACGGCTTTTTGAGTATTTTGGGTGCTTGCACCATTCTGTATATGTAGACGAGCTATTCCTATGCATAAGTATTTTGAATAAGAGCTATGATTTGGCATTTGAGCCTAAGTACGACATATTATGAATGATGTTTGGCTTTTAAGACTAAATGTGCATTGAAACTATTGGGAATGACTATTGTCTCTTGAAAACATGTATATATAAGAATACTCATTCTCGTGGGATGCGGACTTAGCACCGATGGATTGAGGGTTCACTCTCTCTCCTTGAACTATGTGCCTAGCATAGGTCATGCTAAAATCCTATCTGAAATGGGGTAGCCCGTAAGGAAGGTTGCTTCATACGAAATACGGGTGCCCGTAAGGTGAAGTATGATATGATATGATATGTTATATGCGAAAATCCTATCCAAAATGGGGAGCCCATACGGAATGTTTCTTCATACGAAATGGGGGTGCCCATAAGGTGAAGTATGGTTTGCCTTTGGAAAGTAGACCGCCTCTTTACCTATGAGGGGATTTCATCGAGATTCCAAATAATAGCTCGCTTGGTCTTACTCTTGTCGGTTGAGGTCACATCCCCACTATATATGAGCATTACGGCATTTCATGCATCATGGACTTCATGGCATATTGTATACTCTTCTTCTTTGGAAATTGATTCTTTCTATATTATGTGCCCTTGTCATCTAATATTGAAATGCAGGTTTAATAAGTCATATGCATTACAAGCCCGCATACTTAGTACATTCAAATGTACTAACACATACTTTTTACCCTACATGATTTCACCATGTAGGAACTGAGGGCTACGATCATCTACCATTTGCCTGTTAGCTTGAACTTGAAGATCTTATATTTGTGGTGAGTCCTATCTTCCAAGGACAAACCACCTTCCTTCTACCTATGTTAGTTTATGTTTACTTTCTTAATTGAGGGTGAGCCTGGGACATGTCTTGGACCCCTCCATATCTTAAAGTAGAGGCATTATTGGACACCCCAACTCTTTATATTATGTGTGGTACATGAAGCTTTGCTAAGGTTACCTATCCTTATTGGTTATCATGTATATGTTATGGAATTGTTGATTTATATGATTGTTGAAATAGGAGTGTGGAAGGTCCTAAGTCCCGTATTTCCCCCATAGAGTGAGTCCTACTTACCCGCCCTTAGTCCTTGTGTGCTACGTGCTATGTGTTTCCATGTAAATTCCTTTCCCTGTGATAACCCTATAGTGCGAGTCCCACTTTTCCATCCCTTAGATCTATGTGTATACTATTTGAATGCGCTTCTGACTCGATGATGTGGATTTGGATACTTTGAGGCTTGTTTGGGTGACTCGAGCTCCCATTCGACGTGTCACTTCTAAGACCTAGGTCTGGGTGGTGACAAGTTAGTAATACACACTATGGAGATGGTCCAAGTCACATAGTGAAATTCACCTCTCATTTCTTACCAAAGGGCTTGGTGAACTTAACTTACTGTTCTGCATGCTAAAATTTAAAATAGATCAATAACACATTATTCTTGCTTAGTTATAAAATCATGAGAACACATTCCTAGTTTCGTTTATTTATCTTGACACAAATAATTATTAAATTGCAAATTATTATTATTCTATTGTATATTTTTATTTTCTTAAATTAAAACCCCCTTATTTTGATAGCGACTATCAAGTTAAAAGTTTTACTATCGACAATAATTTTCCATATTCCCAGTGGGATCGACCCCGACTCACAAGTTTGGTAAATATATTACAAACAACATTTCCTTTGAGAAGTATATTTTGGACATTACAATATATTATCATACTTAGTACATTCTATAGTACTAATACATACTCTTTGCCTACATGATTTCATCATGTAGGAATTGACGCTTCCTGATATCCTCCAATTGGCTACCTTTGGATTGTTGATGATGAGAGTTGGTGAGTCCGCAACTTCTCATCTAGTTCGGGGATAGTAACCAATTTTTTTTATGATTGATGTATTAAGACCTTTAGACTATCTTGTTGTATTCTTTTGCTATATTTTGCTTGAGGGTGAGCTCTGAACGTGTCTTAGCTCCCACCACTTCTATGTTAGAGGTGTTGTTGGACGAAGTGTTAAGAGTCTATGTTTGAATTTATCATTGTCACGACCCAAAATGGATCGCAACTAAAGAAAGATAAATAAAGCGGAAAAAAACTCAAAAGATATAAGAATTCTCCCAAAACCTAGGGTCATAAGTACAAGAGCATCTAAAATAGTACTCAAGAGTAATTACAATGGTCTCAAAAAAAAAATACCGTCTCATAATATTTGATACAAAGTCTAATGGAAAGCAATAAAGGGAGTACTAAAGATCCATGGTGACTCGAAGGCTGAGCCTCACCGGTAAGATCTGGATGGAAGCAGAATAGCTCAACTAGAGTGATTAAGTACCCTATGTTGGTCCCTGTACTCGATCTACAAGGAGGAAACAAAGTAGGGTCAGCACACCGAAATGTACTCAGTAGGTTTAACCGACTGGGTAAAAGAAATCAAACAAGTATGTAATAATGAAGAATCCTATCGCCTGTATCAAAATGGTAAATACACAATACAATAGAATCATGAATAATGACAATTATTGCAATGTAATACATGAATGCAATAGCATCGCTGGCCATATATAAAGTGAAATTCCGACCATCGCGGGCCGATGTACATATCTATCAAGCTGAAGCTACAAGATAGAACTGGGCGCATCACAAGGCATGTACTAAGATATATATAATAAGGCATCGTAGGTCATAATTAGAAGTATCTCGAGGCATCGTAGGCTATAATCACTATCTCAATATGCATTATAATATCTCAAATGATGTAAATGTTGTGATCGATGTGCATAACAATGCATCTAATCATGTATCAAATGTGTGCATGCCAATGCAATCAGTCATATATAACATGTGTGCATATCAATGCAACCCAATTAGAAATAAGATCCGTGCGTACCAATGCACCCAGTGTAGCATAAGATATGTGCATAACAATGCAACAAAGGAGCATAAGGTCTGTGCATAACAATACAACAAGCCACTATAAGATAGGTGCATACCAATGCAACAATAGAGTATTAACATTTTACGGCTATACCATATCTCATCTCATCATCACTCACAATCAACCATATGTTATTGAAACAAGCTCCACAAGTACCCTAAATAGGCTCATAACTCTTACATTGATCATGCTCATCATCAATTAGTCAGAACATTAACCAATAACTAATTCAAGTCTCATATTATCATAAGTATGTCCCAATTATCTCAAAACACAAGATTTCATCTCAATTAATCAATAGGATCGCCATATACTCAATATTCGGCATAACCAACCTCATATTCCAATCAAATTCTATCATATCATGATATCATATCTCAATTCAATCTACATTACACAATTATTGCATGAACATGCTCAGTAGCTCAAATTCAATCCCAAAAAGGTTAGCCGAATCCACCTCGATGTCGAAACAGCACGTGGACAAGCTTCCAATCTACTTAAGCCTCCAAATGATCCATGGATTAATCAACCACTATCAAGAATGGATACTATGCATCAAGAGGTGCATTTTAATACACATATTTTTAGGCTTAGGGTCAAAATTAAGACTAAAATTTGAAAGTCTCAAATTTGAAAATTGACTTCAAAATATGATTTTACACGGAAAATGGAGTTCGTGGGTAAAACTTCCACTAAAATCTAGCTCAAGTCGATGGAGAAATCCCCATTTAAAGTTTCAAAATCATAGACAAAATCCCCAATTTTGAATATTCAAAATCATGAAATTCAAGTCAAATCAAGATAAAAACCATGAAAATTAATCGAAATGATGTTAGAGACACTTACCCAAAAGATTTCTCTGAAAAACCTCTACAAAAATCGTCTTCCAAAGCTTGAAATATTGAAAATGGAACGAAAATGGGGGATTTTCGTCTTTAAAAATGACTCAGCAAAAATATACTCTGCGATTGCAAAAAATAACAGTGCACATACCTCCGTGAAGGCGAGTATAAATTGGGTTGCACCAAATACCCTCACACCAGCCAATGCCAAAACTCAAGATGGACTACCGTAACTCCTCCGGACTCAGAATTTCATAAACTTTATATATATCCATACCAGAAACACCAACCCAAATTCAATTGAATCATCGGAATTTGATCTTGAGGTCTCTATGATACATTTACCAATGCAAGTAAATAAAACTAATGTAAGACTCAAAATACCAAAATGACCTTCAAAAACTCCAAATATTATGAAGAGACCATTTTTATCGTTAGTTTAACCATCAAGAAGTATTGGAACTGTCGGAATTTCGATCCCAACTTCGGAACTCTGAATATTGACCAAAGTCAAACTTTGGTTTTGGAAACTACTAAAATTACAACTTTAGGCCTAAAAATCTCATTTTAACTCCAAATTCAGTTTTGACACTTCCTGTAGTTTAGTTTTGACATTCCAGAGCTAATGGAATCGGTGGATCCCCGATCGGACCTCCAAAACTCAGAATGACACAGAAACTAACTTTTTCAACAACTTAAGCTTTTAAAAAGACTAAAACTCATATTTTCAACTTTTAAAACTCAGGGATTTCAATTCCAACCTTTCAAATAGTTCAAAAAGCAACTTACAAAAGGGTAAAACATTAATTTTCACAGATAAAGCCAAAAATGACCAACTGGGTCGTTACATCATCCACCATTAAAAAGAATGTTTCTCCGCGAACATAAGAAAAAGTGGAGTACCTAAAGCATAAAAAAGACTGGGATATCTAGCTTGCATGTCAGACTCCAACTTCCAAGTGGCCTCATCAATAGAATGGTGTCGCCACTAAACCTTCACAGAAGGTATATGTTTGGATCTCAATCTCTACCGGCCTGTCCAATATAGCTATAGGTTCCTCTTCTAAGGACAAAATCTAGACCCAACTCAACAGAGTCATAAGAAATCACATCGGACTCACTTGGAATATACCGGTAAAGCATAGAAACATGAAAAACAAGATGAATAGAAAATGGTCTCGGTGGCAAAGCCAACTCATAAACTACCTCTCAAAATCTCAAAGGGCCAATAAATCTGGGACTAAGGTTGCCCCACTTTCCAAATCTCATCACACCCTTCATGGGTGAAACCTTTAGCATAACACTGTCATCGATCGAGATAACAAGAGGTCTAACCCTCGTATCAGCATAACTTTTCTAGCAACTCTAGACTGTCAAAAGTTTACTATAAAGCAGTCGGACCCAGTCTATGGCATGCTGAATCAAGTCAAACCAAATGCCCTAGCCGAACCTAGATCAGACCATCCAATGGATGATCTACATCTCCATCCATACAAGGCCTCAAATGGTGCCATCTAGATGCTGGAATAGTAACTATTGTTATATGTAAACTTTGCCAATGGTAACTACGTGTCTTGTCGTCTCCAAAATCGATAACACAGGCCCTAAACATGTTCTCTAACACGTGAATGGTGCGCTCTGACTAACCATAAGTTTGTGGGTTAAAGGTTGAACTGAAAAATCCACTCTAGTACTCAAATTGCAATGTAAGGCCTGCTAAAAGTGAGAAGTAAACCCACACCCTCTATTTGATACTAAAGACACTGTCACACCATGCAATCTGACAATGTCCTGGATATATAACCTAGCGAAGTGCTCTGCACTATAGCTAGTCTTCACTGGTATGAAGTGTGCTGACTTGATCAATCGATCAACTACCACTAAAATTGAATCAAACTAGCCCAAGGCCATGGGAAAACCTGTGAGAAAGTCCATAGTTACTCTCTCCCGCTTCCATTCAGGAATGGCTATACTTTGCATCGATCCTCTAGGCTTGTGATGCTCATACTTCACCTGTTGGCAATTCAAACACTTGGCCACAAATTCAGCTATGTCTCTCCTCATACCAAACCATCAATAATGTTGTTTAAGATCATATATCTTAGCCACGCCTGGATGGATGGAATATCTACCACAATGGGCCTCCTCTAATAGCAATCTCACCCAATCCCTCACTTGAGGCACGCAAACTCTACCATTAATTCTCAACACACCATTAACATCAATAATAGCCACCTTGGCTTCACCTCTTAACACTTTATCACGAATCATGCATAATCTAGGGTCCTCAAACTGGCGAGCACATATCTGATCAAGCAAAGAAAATCTAGCCTTAACAAATGCCAAAATTCTTTGAAGAGGAGAAATGTCCAAACAGACTGTCTGCCTCACAAGTGAATGAACCTCTAGGGCTAAGGGCTTCTCCTTAGTACTCAAGAATGCCAAACTCCCCATACTAGTAGCCTTTTGGTTCAAAGCATCTTCCACCACATTGGCCTTCCCGGGTGATTAAGAATAGAGATTTCATAGTCCTTAAGTAACTCCAACCACCTATGTTGTCTCATGTTTAGATTGAGCTGCGTAAAGATATATTTGAGACTCCGATGATCGGTAAAGATCTTAGAATGCACCCCATAAAGATGATGTCTCCACAATTTCAACACAAACACAACTGCAGCCAACTCTAAGTCATGCGTAGGGTAGTTCTTCTCATGCACCTTCAGCTGTCTAGAAGCATAGGCTATCATTCTTTCCTTTCGCATCAACACATCACCAAATCTACACCTAAAGCATCATAATATATCACAAATGGAACTCCCTCCTCGGGTAAAGCAAGAATAGGTGCTGAAGTCAACAAATATTTGAGCTTTTGGAAGCTCAACTCACAATTATCTGACCACTAGAATGCTACAGTCTTTTGAGTCAATCTACTCAATGGGGCTACTATAGATGAGAAATCCTGAATGAAATGACAACAATATCCCGCTAAACTAAGCAAACTCTGAATCTTAGTCACCAAAGTAGGCCTAGCCCACTCACGAATAGCTGCTACCTTAGCTGGATCGACAATAATACCCTCTTTTGACACATCATGGCCAAGAAATGCAATGGACTCAAGCCAAAACTCACACTTTGAGAACTTAGCAAACAACTTCTCTTCCCTCAATCTCTGAACTACAATCCTCAAGTGATGAACATGATCTGCCTCACTCTTGGAATAAACCAAGATATCATCTATGGACACAATCACAAAGATGTTTAAATAGGGCCTGAACACTCAGTTCATCAACTCCTTAAAAGCAGTTGGGCCATCAATCAACCCAAATGACATGTCCATGAACTCATAATGCCCATAACAGGTCCTGAAGGTGGTCTTCGAGATACCAAACTCCCGAACTCTCAACTGATAGTAACCCGACCTCAAGTCAATCTTGGAGAACACTAAGGCACCCAACAACTGGTCAAAAAGATCATCAATACGTGGCAAGGGATATTTATTCTTGATGATCACTTTATTAAGCAGACGATCATCAGTACACATACGTATGTGCCATCCTTCTTTGTCACAAATAATACAGGAGCACTCTAGGGAGAAACAATTGGACGAATAAAGTCTTTCTTCAAAAAATCTTCTAACTGTTCCTTCAACTCCTTCGTTTCAGCCGAAGTCATCCGATAAGGAGAAATAGATATGGGCTTAGTGCCCGGCTCCACATCAATAGCAAAGTTAATATCATGATCCGGAGAAACACTGGGAAAATCAGTTGGAAATACATCCATAAACTCTGTAGCAACCCTGGTAGACTCCAATGATAGGGACTCCTGAGAAACAACCTGAACATAAGCTATATATGCCAAACACCCTTTCCCCATCAGCTGACAAACATGATTATAAGAAATAGCATCCTTAGGATAGGAACTAGGTGCTCCAATCCACATCAACTAAGGAAAATTAGGGTAAGATAAAGTCACAGTCTTCGCATGATAGTCAAAAATACCATGATGAGGCGACAACCAATCCATATCCAAAATCACATCGAAATTAACCATATTTGACAATATCAGATCAACAGTAGTATCCCTCCCCATAAAAGTTACTAAACAACCCTGATATATCCAATTCACTACTAAAGATTCACCTACCAGGGTGGAAACACAAATAGGCTCAGCAAGCGGTTAACATATAATATCAATATCAAAAGAAAAATAGGCTAACACATATGAATAAGTAGAGCCTAGATCAACTAAAACTGAAGCCAAACGGTGACATACGAGGACCATACCTGTGATAACTGTATTTGAGGCTTCTGGCTCAACTCTATCTAGAACAACACATCAAACTCCACACCTTCCACTAGCCTGTGAACCACCACGAACACCACCTCTCACTATACCATGACCTCCTCTGGTACCACCTATCATAGCTTGAAGTGTGTCTGTGGGTACCGGTGCTGGAGCTGGACGAGCTGGCTAAGAACCTGAACTCTGAGCAGGAGGTATACGGTGAGAACAACGGTGAGCCAAGTGCCCAAACTCATCACAATGATAAGAAGCCCTCTTGTCTTTGAGATGGCTGTGCTGAAAAACCATCATGCCTGGGCGCACTACCCACCTGAGCAAATCTGGACCTATCAACACTATCAGATGCTGGAAGAGCTGACTCAACTGCTTAACCCTGATGGCCCTGCCTTTAAATCTTACGATCTCGTGGTGGGTGCCCTATAAACTGTCTATGTCGACAAAACCTCTTCCCGCCACCCTATCTATCCTGTCTGATACTCTTTATCATACGAGCGTGATCCATAACACTCTAACTAGTACCTCCATCCAACACCAAGGAAGTTGTAGCCTCTTGAAGATTCCCTGCCACGCCCTTGGAAAACCGTCGGATCCTCTCGAACTCAGAAGGAATATTAGACAAGAAACATCTGGATAACGCATGAAATCTAGCCTCATAGTCAGAAACAGACATAGATCCCCACTGTAGCCTATCAAACTCATCTCAATGGCTGCCCGAAGGCTGTTGGGAATAAATCTCTCCAAAAATATCTTAGTGAACTGTCCCAAAGTCATAGCTAGAGATCCAATAGGTTGATGAGCTACCACTGACCTCCATCACTTCTTGGCAAGGCTGGTGAATTGATATGAAGTGTAGGCAACTCCATGCGACTCAGGAATAGCTAGATTACATAATTGATCCTTGCACTCTGATAGAAAATCATATGCTCTATCTCCAAGTGTGCCATCAAATCTCGGTGGAGCCAACCGCACAAACCTATCAAAACCCTTCTACTCCGCTATAGACATGGCTAGACTTGCAGAAGATGGTGGACCACAAACAAGGGGGGTTCTATACATGGAGCTACAAGTAAATTCTAAAACTGAGTACCCAAACTTAGTCTAGATTCCTGAAGAAGAGTAATAACAGTCGCAGGAGGGTCTACTGGACCTGAAGCAGGACTTACATGAATCATAGTCGACTCCAGTGGAGCACTAGAAGGACCAACCAGTGTGGTAGAAATCGGTATCTCAGCAGTAGCTTGGGCAAGAGGTGCTCCCTCTAATCTATCCAATACCCAAAAAAGTAACTCCTGAACCAAGGGTGTAGTCTCTAGGGCCGAGAATGGTAGAATAGGATCCATAGGCTCCTATAGCTCATGAACAAGCTCTGGAGAAGTCGATCTAATCTACGCTCGAGGTGGAGCTTCGCCTCTAACATGTCCTCTACCCCTAGCCCTACCCCAAACTCTACCTTGACCTCGGGGGGAAGCCACATCAGTTGCCTTAGGCTCTCCCACTGATCAACAGGATCTGGTAGTTGGCATCTGCGCAGAAGAAGTAGATTAGACACTTTTAAAATGGATAATAGAAGAAATGCATGACTAGAAGTAAGATATGTAAACTTTTCCTAACAAGTATCAAGTATCTCGTAGTCTTCTGAAGATAGGTGTGGATATCAACACTCTGATCCACGAGACTCTACTAGACACTCTACTATCAACTCACAAGCCCAACGGACCTAGAGCTCTGATACCAAACTTGTCATGACTCGAAATGGATTGTAGCTAAAGAAAGATAAATAAAGTGGAAACTAACTCAAAAGATATAAGTATCATCCTAAAACCTGGAGTCATGAGTACAAAAGCATCTAAAATAGTACTAAAGAGTAAATACAATGGTCTCAAAAGTAAATACAGTACTGTCTCATAATATTTGATATAAAGTCTGATGTAAAGAAATAAAGAGAGTCCCAAAGATCCATGACGACTTGAAGGCTGAGCCACACTGGTAAGATTTGGATGGAAGCAAAATAGCTCAACTAAAGTGATCAACTATCCTGTGCGGGCCCCTGTACTCGATCTGCAGGGAGGAAACAAAGTAGGGTTGAGTACCACAAAATATACCTAGCAGTTCGATCGACGTGGAAAAGAAATCGACCAAGTTTGTAATAACGAAGAATCCCATCACTAGCATCAAAATTGTAAGTACACAATACAATAGAATCATGAATAATGACAATTATAGATGGTAAACCGATCCAATTATGCAGTGCAATGTAATGCATGAATGCAATGGAAGCGCAGGCCGTATATTAGGTGAAATCACGACCATCGCGGGGCTGATGTACACATCTACCGAGCCGAAGCTACAAGATAGAACCCGGGGGCATCGCATGACATGTACTAAGATATATATAATAAGATGTCGTAGGCCATAATAAGAAGCATCTCGAGGCATTGCAGGCCATAACCACTATCTCAATATGCATCATAATATCTCAAAGATGTAAATGTTGATATAGATGTGCAAAAAAATGCATCTAATCAGGTATCAAATGTGTGCATACCAATGCAATAAGTCATATATAACTCGTGCGCATATCAATGCAACCCAATCAGAAATAAGATCCATGCATACCAATGCACCAGTCTAGTATATGATATGTGCATAATAATGCAACAAAGGAGTATAAGATTTGTGCATACCAATGCAACTAGTCAATACAAGATAGGTCTATACCAATGCAACAATGAAGTATTAACATTATATGGCTATACCATGTCTCATCTCATCATCACTCACAATTAACTATATGTCACCGAAACAAGCTCCACAAGTACCCCAAATGGGCTTATAACTCTTACACTGATCATGCACATCATCAATTGGTTAAAACATTAACCAATAATTAATTCAAGTCTCATATTTTCATAAGATGTCCGAATTATCTCAAAACACAAGATTTCATCACAATTAATCAATAGGGTCGCCATCTACTCAATATTCGGCATAACCAACCTCATATTCCCATCAAATTCAGTCTTATCATGATATACGATCACAATTCAATCTACATCTCACAATTATCACATAAACATGCTCAATAGCTCAAATCCAATCCCAAAAATGTTAGTTGAATCTACCTCGATGCTGAAATCACATTCAGACAAGCTTTCAATCATCTCAAGCCTACAAATGATCCATGGATGGATCAACCAATATCAAGAATGATTACGACGCATTAGGAGGTGCATTGTTTTTACCCATATTAGCATATTTTTGGCTTAGGGGCAAAATGAAAAAAATTAGGGCTAAAACTCGAAAGTCTCAAATCTGGAAATTGACTTCAAAATAAGATTTTAGACAAAACATAGAGTTTATGGGTGAAAATTCCTGTAAAATTGAGTTCAAATCGATGGAGAAATCCCCATTTAAAGTTTTTCATAAACCAAAAATCCCAAATTTTGGACATTAAAAGTCATGAAATTCAAGTCAAAATCAAGATAAAAACCATGGAAATTGATCAAAATGATGTTAGAAATACTTACCCAAAAGATTTCTCTGAAAACTCTCTTCAAAAATCGTCTCTGGAAGTTTGAAAAATTGAAAATAGAGTGAAAATGGGGCTTTACGCCTTTAAAAATGACTCAACAAAAATGTACTTCGGGAAGGCATACTGTTGTCCGCGATTGAGGAGAACAAAAGTGCACGTACCTCCACGAAGGTAGAGTACAAATTGCGTTGCACCAGATAACCCCAATCCAACCAATTCCAAAAGTCAAAACGGACCCCCGAAACTCATCCAAACTTAGCGTTTCACTAACTTTACTTGTATCCATGCTTGAAACAGGGATCCGGAATCATCAGAATTCAATTTCGAGGTCTCCATGATATATTTATCGATTCAAGTTAATAAAACTAGTTTAAGACTCAAAACACCAAAACTACCCTTGGAATTCCAAAAATTATGACGAGACCATTTTTATTATTAGTTTAACCATCCAGAACTATTGGAACTATAAGAATTCCAATCTGAATTTATGAACTCTGAATGTTGACCCAAGTCAAACTTTAGTTTCAGAAATGACTAAAATCACAACTTTTGGCCTAAAAACCTCATTTAAACTCCAAATTGAGTTCTGCAACTTCCTATAGTTCAGTTTTGACATTTTGAAGCTAATGGAATCTATTGATCCCCAATTCGACCTCTCAAACTCAAAATGACACAAAAACTCATTTTTTCTACAACTTAAGCTTTCAAAAAGACCAATACTTATATTTTCAACTTTTAAAACTCAAGATTTCAATTCTAACCATTCAAATAGTTCAAAGTAGCCCAAAGCAACTTACGAAAGGGTAAAAAAATAATTTCCACAGATAAAGCCAAAAATGACTAACCAGGTCATTACAATCATTATGGATTTTATGTTGATTCTCCTTTAGCCCCACTCCCCTTTTAAATTCCTCTTTATTTAAGTTCGATTCCTATGAAATGCTTAACATATGCTAAAAGGGTTGTTCGGGTTCCTCATTCTCCGTGTTACAACTAGCCCCTAGGCTTGGATCATGAAAAACTTAGTATTAGAGCATAAGGTTTTGAAATGGTCTTCAGAGTCCAACATAAAGTGTTAATAGAGTCTTATGCGTGGGTGTTAAGTGCACCACATCTATGAGTATGATGCTATAAGGTGTTTAAGAATTGTCTCACTTCTTTCATGATCTATGTCTTACTTTGGAGTTGTCCTAAGAATTCCTTTATCTAATGGATCATTCTTTGCAATTTTTTAGATAATGCCTCCTAGAAGAATAACTTAAGACCCTCAAGATGAAGGTATCACTCAAGTGGAGTTTCAAGCCGCTTTCACTATGTTTTGACAAGTTATGACCAATCTAGCCCACCAAGGTGCTAATGTTTCAAATGCCTTCACTCCGGCTTCTAGAGTGAGGGACTTTGGTTCAAAGGTGGAGGAAGATGCTCAAGAGTTTGTGTATGAAGTTCACAAGGTGTTAGTGATGTCACCCAAGCTACACCTCTTTTTAAAGGTACAAGCAGTCGTTGTCAAAATATATAACTTAACCAAGGTTAGGGTCGAACCCACATGGAATATGGTTTAGACATGGAGTAATTACAAGCAAGTTGAATGAATTAACCTACTTATCTCCAGGAAATAGGGGGTTGTAATTATAAGAAAATAAAACTAAAATAGAAGCAAGTGTTGTGAAATCAGTGAGAGAAGTAACTAGGGTATTGAGTTCCCTATGAATTCCTAATTTGGTATCACTAGATAATCATAACCTTTTCTAGTGTGTAGCATACAGAACGGTAAGTTAAGTTTACCAAACCCTTTGATCCAGGCGAGAGGTAAATTTCACTGTGTGATTTGATGCATCCCGCAGTGTGACATTACTAATCCTTATCTTTTGTTCTAGTATAACCTCTCCTTGATCTAGTTCGGTTGATTAGACGAGAGGGACCACATCGAATCCTATTAATTAATCTCTTTGCCTATTCATTACTACCTTGATCCAGTCATTAGGAATTAGGTAGGTTATAATGTTGGCCAGTGTTAAAAAGCATTCATAACAAAGAGAATTAATTAATACATGCATACACACTTTCCAAGAAATACGGATTATCCAATTTTACCTTGTTAGTTCTTCATGGTTCCCACAACCCTAGTTGTGGATTTAACTATGCACAATCATTGTAGATGAAAGAATCATGGTATAGAATAGAATAATTGAACACTTACAGTGATCAAATTAAGAATAAGAAATCAAACATTCTCCATAAGAAATCACAATGTATTGTTTTTCAATGTAAAAATCACAAAATATGAAGTCACCCAAATGTTTCTCAGTTCACTCATACGTCTCTCTGTCTAAAAGACCTAAAAAATCTATTTATTATAATTAAAATACAAATCTAAAATGGAATAAGAAAACTGGATTTTGCAGCTTCTATGGACTGGGTTACGGGTTGTACAAAGATCCGGGACCCTTACTTGGGTTTCGTACTCTACATTCTTCAAACACGGGCTTCCAATCCATGTGACCTTTTTATGGGTCGTGTTCAGACTTATGGACCGTATAGAGTTTCTTTCGATAACTCTTTAGAAACTCTTCAAACTTTTATCCTCTAGACACGAAACTAATCCACAACTTGTGACCACTTCTACAGCTCGTCTGACAGTTCGTGGATGCAACTTTTAAAACGAGGCCCTTCACTGGATCTCACTCACGAAACCTCCCTATGGCTCATGGAGGTATCCACGGCCCATAGAGTGTCTCGTAAGTTTTCAAAAACATAACTGCTGCAGACTTTTCCCAAAATCATGCCAAATTCTGTAATCCTGCGAAATAAACATAAAAGCATATCAAACCTACTAACATCGCTTTGAGAACACACAAAATTTTGAGTTTTAAGCATCAAAAGTGTTGTATTTTGACAATACATCAACACCCTAAACTTAAAATTGTTGCTTGTCCTCAAGCGATGGACTCAATCTACATGAGCAGTATAGCAACACACAGACCTCAATCCACTAGCATACGTTATCTCTAAATCAAGCACAAATACCCACACTAACTCATTAATGCATATCAAATAGTAATCAAACAAACCAATGCAGACCAATATATATGACAGTGCAACTATGACAAGCAAGGTAACCATAGATAAGGAACAATCACTTAAACTTTCCAGAATCAACAATGTTATGCAAGTCCCTCACAAAAAGAAGTCTTATATCCCACTCATGATAGTATTTTTAGATTTGATGCTTGGAACTAAACAAAATAACTCACATCCACAATAGATATTCAAACACTGCGCTCAACATTATATGCTTGGCCCTATAAATTTATGACTTTAACTACTTGGACTAGGATTACTATAGGATTTTTTTGGCTTGTAACATAGACTTAGGGGGCTTTGGTATGCTGTTTTAGGAATGTAGTGACTAAGTGACTAATGGCCCTTCTTGACATTGCGTTATTCTACACTCTACCCTGCCAATACTACTATATTCAAATCATTCTCACCTTCTCCTATTTCAAACTTTTCTGGGTGCCTTATTCACATTTTTAGCTCTTGCCTTTTGTTTTCACATTATTTTTTTAGATTATTATTTAGGCCTCTATTTATTTTTCTTGCACCACAACACATTTTCCCCCCTTTTCATGTATCACTAGCTTCCACCCCATTTAATTGATTTCTCTTATACCAGCCACCCTCAACTTAGGCTTTTGGCCTGAGTTGAGGTGCACAATATCCAACCTATGAACCAGGGCCATTTTTGGTAGCCACCCTCAACTTAAGCTTTTATCCTCAGTCAAGGTGCATAATATTCAAGGAAGGAACAGGTCTAAACTCAGGATTTCACATTCAATAAGGCTTGGTTAATTAGGTGTTTAGGAAGAAAAGGGTATATGCAAAGCTCATATATTAGGATCAAGGGATATATCAAGCATTTGGTTGGTTATTTAGGCTAAGTGGGATAATATAAACAATGGTCAAAGATTCCCTAACAAACTAACCGACAATCTAAGTTAGAGTAAAAGGGAAAGATCTAAATTGAAACAGGGTATAAGAATCATGAGAAAGAAGCTCCCACATACTTGGCACTGATTACACTATCAACATAAACTCTTAGATCATGTTTTTTTATCAAAATTAACCTCACTTATCAGAACAAGCACTGTCAATCATTGATTGCACATGGTTGTTATCAAAACTACCTAACAACCATAGGGTTTCATCTAACAACTCTTCAAACCCCGATCCTCTAGGCACGAAACCAATCCACGACTCATGAGCACTTCTATGGCCCATATGAAAGTTCATGGATGCAACTTCTAAAACTAGGCTCTTCACTGGATCTCACTCACAAAACTTCTCCACGGCTAATGGAAGTATCCACGGCCCATAGAGTGTCTCATGAGTTCTCAAAAACTTAAATTCTACAAACCTTTGCCCAAAATCATGCCACATCCTGTAATCTTGCAAAATAAACATAAAAACACATCAAACCTACTAACATCGCTTTGAGAACACATAAAATTCCAAGTTTTAAGCATTAAAAGTATTGTATTTTAATAACTAATCAGTTAACTATTATGGGAGTGACTTCAGAGGAAAAGGTGGAGTTGGTGATCTTTAAAATCAAGAGGATGTCTCAAATATGGCGCACTAAATAAATAATTGAGAGGAATAAGGCTTGGGGTCCTATCTCTTGGGGAGAGTTCAAGGATGCATTCCTAGACCACTTCTTTCCCTTGGAGTTGAGAGAGACCAAGTGTCACGACTCGGGGTCGGGGCCTAGATGTGACACGGTGAATGGAGACCCAAAAGCCCTCAAACAAGCCTCAAAATTTCAGGAATTTAAGACAAGCTTATGAAATCGGGAAATTCTAAATCCAAGGAAAGAGAGCATATTTTATACATGGATCAAAATGACAAAGTCTATACAAAACACCCAACACATGCCTCTAAGGAAGGGACGGGGGCCAGGACAAGTTTCGGGCTCACCCTCGGCAAAATATATATATATATAAATATATATATATATACATACATACATACATACATAGGGAACACAAGGAACAGAGCTTGCCCTCGAAAGACGGAGCTCACCGCAAAATAGCTGCAAAAGGGGGACTATTCGTCCTGCGGATAATGCTCAAACTGCTCGGTCCTTGCATGGTAAAATCATGCAGGCATAGAGTATGTATTAGTATGTTTGAATGAACTAGGTATGCGGGTATGCAATGCACGTGACTTACCAAACCTGCATAACAATGTTAGATGGCAAGGGCACATAATATACAAGGACATATAAGCAATAGAATTGAATATACAAGATGCCATGGGATGCGTGATACGTGCAGTGCGATAATGCTCCTATATATATAACGGGGATGAACTATAACCGAAAAACCAAATTCATACGAGCTATTACACGAATTGGACTGATTGGGACCTCCCACCGGTAGGGAGAAGATTACTTGACAAGGGTAACCTACATCGCACCGTACGACTCCGCTTTTCGGTGGATGGTCGCCTTTCTTACGACCCACTTTTCAGAATGATTTATAGAATCAAAGCAAGACAAATCATAACCATATACAGATAGACGAATTTCACCCATCCCTATGTAGGCACATAGTTCAAGGAAAGGGAGGGGACCCCCAATCCGTCGGTGCTAAGTCTTACATATCCCACAAGAACACTTATATGTATATACATATACTTTCAAGAGAGTCAAGTGCAAGTTTCATAACTTCAAGACACATTTAGGCTCGTCGCCAAATTACAAAATCATGTTCAAGATACCAATGCAAGGAATAGCTCATCTACAAGTACAAGATGGTGCAAGCATCCAAGATGCTCCAAGAGGTAAGATTATAGACATACCGGCGATAACCTTTTTGTCAAATCCCATGTCTTTCCGAAATTCATATCAAAATTCCTTTTTAGGACAAAATTGAGCTAAATCCCATATTTACAAGATTTCCATGTACCAATGTCTTCAAATATGATGCAATGCATAATGTAGGAATGGCATGGGCAATGTAGAGTATATCTAAAACATGATACAATGTAAAAACTAGGAATTTCAATAAAATTAATAGAAATGGTAGTAAATATCACCCATGCATAATAACACATTTGAAAGGACATGTATGTTAATAATTTCATAGTCCAAATAGTTCCTTACAATAAAACTAACATAACCCAAGATTTGGAGTCCTAAATAGTACATGCATGGTTCAAGATACCAAGAACAAGTAGTAAAATTCACATGTTTTAAGTAGACAAATTCATAAATTAATTTAGAAAGGGCTTTGGGTCTTCTTGGTTGAAAGGAACCAAGAATCAAACCCCACATACCTAGTAGAAGACAACACTTGAAGAGGAAATGGACTCAAATGCACCCCTTAGCTTGAAGAATCCTAGTGAGAAGGTGGGAGTCTTGAGAAAACAATTACTAGAGAGAGGAGCGAAATGGGATGAAAAATGAGCTGAAATTGTGAAGTCCCATTTATATAGTAAGCTTAGGAAGGGTGGGAAAAAACAAAATTTTCGTTGGAATAAGCCAATATTTCAAAAATGCCATTAATGAAACGGACTAGGAATTGATCCGTCTGAGGCATACGGTCCAGTATACAGTTCGTGAGGTGTCACACGGACCATTTACTGTGTCGTGGTCCCATACCTAAGATTTTTGGAAGCAGGATTTTCCGGACTAAGTGTCACGACACGGACCGGTAAACAGACCACCTGGGGTCACACGGACCGTGATCCCATCCGTATAAAGGTGACTTCCCGCATTGAGGTTGGACGGAGGGCCACATGGACCGTCTAGTGTCACACAGACCATGACTTGGTCCGTGTGGAGGTTGCCCTAGGCAGTTCTCCATACGGGAGGCCATATGGTCCACCGAAGGTCACACGGACCGTGTGATGGCCCATTACCCTCCAATTTCTTGGGTGCCACTTCACGGGAGGCCACACGGTTTGTGTGCCTTCACATGGGCCATGTAGGCCCTTCCGTGAGGTGATGCCTGGCAAAAGTTTTTGGGCAGTTTCGGGGACCTTAAAGTGACGTCAAAGGTCCGGGGCCTTTCATCATCTCCCGCTTGGGAACATTCGTCACCGAATGAGCAAGAACAAGGCTTCGAAAGCTAGAGTCAAGACAAGATACATCTGATACAAGACGCAATGCATGACTCACTCGAATTACAACGTTTGTACCAAAGCTTTTGATGCCATAAGTCAAATTACAGTTCAAGACCCAAATTCATATCAAAATTTGCATTCAACTCATTTGTAAAGAAAGGAAAGTTCTTTTAGGGAACACATATGCATGTCATGCCATGAGACTCAAGAGGACAAGAAAATGACGCAGTTGATAAGGAGGATTCCTAGTACCTTAGGCTTGAGTATATTGAAAGAGGTGGGGGTATCGCTTCATCATATCCAGCTCCGCCTCCCAAGTAGCACTCTCCACTAGTTGATTCCTCCAAAAGTACCTTTACCGAAGCCACATCCTTGTTGCGAAGCCATTTTACTTACCTATCCAAAATTGCCACCGGCACCTCCTCATAAGTCAAATTTTTCTCAACCTCAATCCTCTCCAAAGGCACAATGGAGCTAGGATCACCAACAAACTTTCTCAACATAGATACATGAAAGACTGGATGGATGGAACCCAAATCCGGAGGTAACTCCAACTTATAAGCCACATCTCCAATCCGCTCAATAATTTCATAAGGGCCAACATACCGGGGGCTCAACTTGCCCTTCTTGCCGAAACGCATAACGCCCTTCATAGGAGAGACTTTCACATAAACCCAATCCCCGACATGAAATTTGAGGTCCCTCCTCCTACTGTCTGGATAGGACTTTTGGCGACTTTGGGCCGCTTTCAATCTCTTCCTAATCACCTTTACCTTCTCCATAGCATCCATCACCAAATCTGGGCTAACCAAGACCATTTCCCCCACTTCAAACCACCCCACCGAGGATCTACACCTTCTCCCATACAAATACTAGCATGGAAGCTATTATTATAAGCGAACTCGATGAGTGGAAGATGATCATCCCAATTCCCTTTAAACTCCAACACACATGCTCTCAACATGTCCTCCAAAGTTTGAATAGTCTGCTCCGCTTGGCTATCGGTTTGAGGATGGAAAGTGGAACTCAACTTAATTTTGGCCCCAAGGCCCTTCATAAAAGATTTTCAAAAGTGGGAAGTGAATTGAGTACCACGATCTAATATGATAGATCTAGGTACGCCATGCAACCTTACCAACTCTTGAATATAAAACGTCGCCTAATCCTCGGCACTGTAGGCAGTCTTGACCGGTAGAAAGTGAGCCAATTTCGTCATCAGATCCACAACAACCCAAATGGAGTCGAATTGCCTTCGGGTCCGAGGCAATCCAATCACAAAGTCCACGTTCACATCCTCCCACTTCCATGTGGGAATTTCGATGTCTTGGGCCAAACTACCAGGCCTTTGGTGTTCAACCTTTACCTGCTGACAACTCGGGCATTCAGACATGAACTTGGCAATATCCCTCTTCATACCATGCCACCAATAAACCTCTCTCAGATCCCAGTACATCTTAGTAGATCCTGGGTGAATAGAGTAGTGAGAGTTGTGGGCCTCACTCATAATCACCATCCTAAGGTCATCCACATCGGGAACACAAAGCCGGTTTTGGTACCGGAGTACACCATCTCCCCCTTGGGAGAAAGTCTTGATCTCCTTTGCAGCAACCAACTTCTTCAACTCACATAACGACGAATCTAGATCTTGTTTAGCTTTCACTTCATTCACCACTGAAGATTCTGACCCGTTTTGAACCCGAATACCACCTGTGCTAGAATCAGTCAACCTGACACCCAACTTAGCTAGCCGGTGAATATCCCTTGCCAGCTCCTTTTTCTCATTTTCAACATGCGCCACACTCCCCATAGACAACCTGCTAAGAGCATCGACTACGACATTGGCCTTGCCCGGATGATACAACACACTCATGTCGTAATCTTTTAAAAACTCCAACTACCTCCTTTGCCTGAGATTAAGATCCCTCTAGGTGAAAACATATTGCAAACTTCTGTGATCGGAAATACATCAACACGGACCCCATACAAATAATACCTCCAAATTTTCAAAGCAAACACCATCGCTGCCAACTCAAGGTTGTGAGTGGGATAGTTACGTTCATGCACCTTCAACTGTCTTAATGAGTATGCTATCACCTTACAATTCTCATAAGCACACAACCCAATCCGACCCACGAGGCATCGCAATACACCATGAACCCTTCTGAACCACTTGGCAAGGTCAAGACGGGAGCTAATGTAAGTTGATCCTTCGAAGTTTAAAAACTCCTCTCACATTCATCCGACCATATAAACTTAGCCTGCTGCTGGGTCAACTTGGTCAATGGAGATGCAATAGATGAGAAACCTTCTACAAACCTTCTGTAGTACCCAGCCAACCCAAGAAAACTGCGGATATCTGAAGGAGTCAACGGCCTAGGCCAATTTTTCATAGCCTCAGTGTTCCTCGGATCGACCTTGATGCCATCCCCGGACACCACATGCCCGAGGAAAGCCACTTCGCCCAACCAAAACTCACACTTGCTAAATTTGGCATACAATTTCTTTTCCCTCAGAGTTTCGAGGGCCATCTTCAAATGATTGTTGTGCTCTTGTTCACTTCGGGAGTAAACGAGGATATCATCAATAAATAACACCACAAAGCTGTCCAAGAAAGGCTTAAACACTCTGTTCATCAAATCCATAAATGCGGTCGGAGCATTAGTTAGACCAAACGACATCACCATAAATTCAAAATGCCCATACCTTTTCTGAAAAGCTGTTTTAGAGATATCACACTCCCTAACCTTCAACTGATGATATCCAGAATGGAGATTAATTTTCGAGAAGTGAGTGGTACCTTGTAGCTGGTCAAACAAATCATCAATCCTCGGCAACAGGTACTTGTTCTTAACGGTCACCTTATTCAGCTGCCTGTAATCAATACACATACAGAGAGACCCGTCTTTCTTCCTTACAAACAACACAGGAGCACCCCACGGTGATGTACTAGGCCGAATTAAACCCTTCTCTAATAGGTCCTTCAACTGCTCCTTTAACTCTTTCAACTCCGCAGGGGCCATCCGGTACAGAGGGATAGAAATAGGCTGAGTATCTAGAAGAAGATCTATGCCGAAATCTATCTCTCTATCAGGAGGTATGCCCGGTAAGTCCTCGGGGAACACATCCGAAAATTCTTTCACTACGGGGACCGACTTGAGAGTAGGCACCTCAGAATCTGCATCTCGGAACCTTACCATATGGTAGATGCATCCCTTAGAAATCATTTTCTGCGCCTTGTGGTAGGAAATAAACCTACATTTAACAGAGGAATCACTACCCTTCCATTCAAGAACTGGCTCACCGAGAGGTTGGAACTGGACTTTCCGGGTTCTACAATCTATGGAAGCATAAGATGCATGCAGCCAATCCATTCCGGGAATCACATCAAAATCAAACATTTCAAGTTCCACAAGATCACATGGAAATATTTTATGCAACACATCAACATGACACCCATAATAGACTCTATGAGCAACAATAGATTCACCTACGGGGGTGTAGACCGAGAAAGGCTATCTTAGAATCTGGGGTTTCAGACCGAACTTAACAGCCAACAGCGGAGTCACAAAGGAAAAGTTTGCACCTGGGTCAAGCAAAACGTAAGCATCAAAATCAAAAACTTTTAACATACCAGTCACAACATCTGGAGCTTCCCCGACATCCTAGCGAGCATGGAGTGAATAAAACCTGTTGTTCCTTGGGGCAACACCTTTGGGACCCCTTTGTTAACCCCACCCGCCTTGGGCTACCTGACCTCATCCTCCACGCGGGCCCCTCGGGCAATCAGCAACTTTATGGTCCTTACTTTCACATTCGAAGCAAAGTCCCAATTCTCTCCGGCAGGCACTAGTGTGGGGCCTCCCACACTTGTCACACAGCAGGTATCTGGGTCCACCACCCACTTGGACCCCAGGAGGGTGCCCGAGCATTAGCCACCCAAGCTCCCGCTCCTTGGCCCTGCTGGAAGCCACTAAAACCAATATTCCTAGCACCGGAGAACCTACCATCAATGCGGGCTCTCTTCAGATCATGTGCCCTCTTCTCCTTGAGTTTCTCCCCCTCAATCTGCTCAGCATACACCATGAGTCGGGCAATATCCATGTCCCCAATCAGCATAGCAGTCCGGCATTCTTTCACTAGCAAGTCAAAAATACCTGAAACAAATTTGTGCATCCTTGCACGGGGATTGGCCACCAGGGATGGAGCATATTTGGAAAGCTTCGTAAATTTTAGGGCATAATCCCTCACACTCATACTCCCCTGCTTAAGGTTAATAAACTTGATTATTTTGGCTTCCCTCAGCTCAAGTGGAAAGAAGCGGTCGAGGAAGTCAGTTTTGAACTCTCCCTATTTCACATTACCATCACAAACCCTCTCCATGGCCCACTGAGTATACCATACCTGGGCTACATCCTTCAGCTGGTAGGCAGCCAGTCCAGCTTTTTCCTCAGAAGAGACGCCCATAATATCCAGTATTTTTTAGAGTTCATCAATGAACTCCTGAGCATCTTCATCAACCCTGGACCCATAGAACTACGGAGGATTCATCCGGGTGAAATCCCTCACAATAGAAGTGGGTGTAGGGTCCTGTGGTAAATTGGCTTGCCTTGCCTGAGCAGTCACCACCTATGCAAGCATGGGGAAGGCGGTACGGAATTCACCATTAGAGATAGGCTCCTCCATAGGCTCGAGAGGGGCTTTATCTTCAGCAGTCGGAGCCGGCCTAGGTAGTGGAGATCTTCCTCGAGGTATTTACTGAAATAGATTAATGACACCAGTAAGTAAGGAAGTTCATAACCAGCCACAGCACGATACAAGACACAAAAGAGGGAGGAATTTCCTAAGACGTCTTCGTAGCCTCCACCTCATAGGTATGGTGCACTTCACACCCCTGAATGGGACTCTACTCAACGCGGCACGTTGGGCTCCTAGGACCATTGAAAACCTAATGCTCTGATACCACCTTTTGTCACAACTCAGGGTTGGAGCCTAGATGTGACACGGCGAATGAGACCCGAAAGCCCCCAAACAAGCCTCAAACTTTCAAGAATTTAAGACAAGCTTATGAAATCGGGAAATTCTAAAGCCAAGGAAAAAGAGCATATCTTATACATGGATCAAAATAACAAAGTCTATACATAACACCCAACACATGCCTCCAAGGAAGGGATGGGGGCCAGGACAAGTTTCGGGCTCACCCTCGGCAAAATATATATATATATATATATATATACATAACGAACACAAGGAATAAAGCTTGCCCTCGGAAGACGGGGCTCACCGCAAAATAGCTGCAAAAGGGGGACTATTCGTCCTGCGTATAATGCTCAAACTGCTCAGTCCCTGCATGGTAAAATCATGCAGCCATAGAGTATGTGTTAGTACGTTTGAATGTACTAGGTATGCGGGTATGCAATGCACATGACTTACCGAACCTGCATAACCATGTTAGATGGCAAGGGCACATAATATACAAGGACATAAGCAATAGAATTGAATATACAAGATGCCATGGGATGTGTGATACATGCAGTGCGAAAATGCTCCTATATATATAACGAGGATGGACTATAACCGATAAACCAAATCCATGCGAGCTATTACACGAATTGGACCGATTTGGACCTCCCACCGGTAGGGAGAAGATTACTTACCAAGGGTAATCTACATCGCACCTTACGACTTCGCTTTTCGGTGGATGGTCACCTTCCTTACGACCCGCTTTTCGGAAGGATTTACAGAATCAAAGCAAGACAAATCATAACCATATACAGATAGATGAATTTCATCCGTCCCTATGTAGGCACATAGTTCAAGAAAAGGGAGGGGACACCCAATCCATTGGTGCTAAGTCTTACACATTTCGCAAGAATACTTATTTGTATATACATATGCTTTCAAGAGAATCAAGTGCAAGTTTCATAACTTCAAGACACATTTAGGCTCGTCGCCAAATTACAAGATCATGTTCAAGATGCCAATGCAAGGAATAGCTCATCTACTAGTACAAGATGGTGCAAGCACCCAAGATGCTCCAAGAGCCAAGATTATAGACATACCGGTGATCACCTTCTTGTCATATCCCATGTCTTTCCAAAATTCATATCAAAATTCCTTTTTAGGACAAAATCAAGCTAAATCCCACATTTCATAGATTTCCATGTACCAATGTCACCAAATGTGATGCAATGCATAATGTAGGAATGGCATGCGCAATGTAGAGTATATCTAAAACATGATACAATGTAAAAACTAGGAATTTCAATAAAATTAATAGAAATGGTAGTAAATATCATCCATACATAATAACACATTTAAAGGGACATGCATGTTCATAATTTCATAGTCCAAATAGTTCCTTACAATAAAACTAACATAACCTAAGATTTGGAGTCCTAAATAGTACATGCATGGTTCAAGATACCAAGAACAAGTAGTAAAATTCACATGTTTTAAGTAGAGAAATTCATAAATTAATTTAAAAAGGGCTTTGGGTCTTCTTGATTGAAAGGAACCAAGAATCAAACCCCACATACCTGGTAGAAGACAACACTTGAAGAGGAAATGGACTCAAATGCACCCCTTAGCTTGAAGAATCCTAGTGAAAAGGTGGGAGTCTTGAGAGAACAATTTCTAGAGAGAGGAGTGAAATGGGAGGAAAATGGGCTGAAATGGTGAAGTCCCATTTATATAGGAAGCTTAGGAAGGTTGGGAAAATACAAAATTTTCGTTGGAATAAGCCAATATTTCAAAAATGCCATTAATGAAACGGACCAAGAATTGATCCGTCTGAGGTATACCGTCTAGTTTACGATCCGTGAAGTGTCACACGGACCATTTACTGTGTCGTGGTCCCATACTTAAGATTTTTGGAAGCAAGATTTTTCGGACTAAGTGTCACGACACGGACCGGTAAACGAACCACCTGGGTTCACATGGACCGTGACCCCGTCTGTATAAAGGTAACTTCCCACACTGAGGCTGGACGGAGGGGCACACGGACTGTCTAGTGTCACACAGACAGTGACTTGATCCGTGTGGAGGTGGCCCTGGGCAGTTCTCCATACGGGAGGCCACACGGTCCACCCAAGGTCACACGGACCGTGTGATGGCCCGTTCACCCTCCAATTTCCCCGGTGCCACTTCACGGGATGCCACATGGTCCATGTGCCTTTACACGGGCGTGTAGGCCCTTCCATTAGGTGATGCCTGGCAAAACTTTCTGGGCAGTTTCGGGGACCTTAAAGTGACATCAAAGGTCCGGGGCCTTTCACCAAGATACAAGAATTTATCAACCTTAAGCAAGGGAATATGAGTATAAAGGAGTATTCCCTCAAGTTCACCTAACTCTCCAAATATTCTCCATCATTGGTTGCCGATCCCCATGTTAGAATGAGTGAATTTATGTGGGGATTATCCAACTTGCTTGTCCAAGAATGCCGGACTGTTATGCTTGTAAAATAAATGGAAATTTCAAGACTTATGACTTATATAGAGCAAATTTGAAATGATAAGATGAGAAAGAATGCAATAGATTCTAAGAGGGCTCATTTTGATAAGGGTGAATTGTCATTTACTAAGATTTCAAAGGCTAGGGGTAACAAGGAAAGAAAACGCTATCTTACTTGTGACAAGTGTGGTGTGATGCATTTAAAAGAGTGCTTGGTAGGACAAGAAGGTTGTTTTGAGTGTGGTGAGTTGGGCCACAAGTGGAGGGATTTTCCTGTGGTTTCTAGAAGGGGAAGGGAAAGATCCTAAAATGCCTTTCTTGGTATGTATGTGTTTATTTTAATATGGTAATGGTTTGTTCTAGATGGTTTTATAATTGTAGTGCTATGGCGATGTTTGGGTGCAAGTGGCTGTGTTGAGCTATTGGTAAAAGTGGTAGTTTTCATGTTCATCCTTATGCATCATTTAATTTGGTCTTGACTTGTCACTTGTTGTGCATGCATATTCATGAAGTAGGTTTTGCTTGAAGATTCATGTGCAATTTTGGAAATATGTTACTTATGCATTTAAATAATGTTCGTTGTTAAAGATTTGGGAATTTTCATGAAAACAATATTTGGCTTGCATTATTACATTCTTTAAGGGTTCTTATATGTTTATTTCACTCTTATCGTGCTAGGTTGATCGACATTCAGGGATGAATATTACCAAGGGGGAATATTGTAACGCCCCAGAAGTTTGAAGCTAAAACCAATGCAAAAAAGTTTAAAAAATTAGTTATAAATTGAAACCACGAGCCAAAAATACGAGCTATGATTTATTTCACGAATCATAGAAAAGCCTTGTGGATTAAGGATTTGACTTGGGAAATTTTGAAGTTAAGGAGATTGAAGTATGGAAGAGGTTTATGAATATTGGATGCTTTTACAAGTCATACGTTTCATTGTGGATGAGGTTCAGAGAGATAGGTGGTGTAATTTGATAGGATGAGACCCTTTTGCAGGTCATAGTATATGTTATGGATCGTAGATTGGGTCGTCGATGGGTAGTGAAGTTAAAGAAAATTTTCTAAGTATAGGGAGGTTTTATGAGGGGTTTCACGACTCATTATTTGGTGTATGGATCTAGAAGCCGTTCATAGTTTTGGGGATTAAGTCATTGGATTTTGGATTTCGGATCACAAATAACAGGACGGATCATACTTTGATCCCCGTAAATGGGCAATCATAGTTTATTCTGTCCGGTTTTATGAAGGGTGTTTTCATCATTTGATCGCATTCTAAGCCATATACTATATTGTTTTGGCTCCGAAATGACTTCTTTTCAGCCTATTACTACCCAAACCCTCCTTACTTCAGTTCATTCTCAAAATTAACTTAAGTATAAAGCCTCTCAAATACTCCCAAGTTTATTCTTCCTCAAGTTCAAGATAAGACCAAACCTAGGTCTCACGTTCCTCTTATCAAATCAAGGTTCTTCCATGAATTTTCAACCAAGGTATGTGGGGTTCATCCATGGTTTCCTTTCACCTATGGAGTCCTAATGTATTTTCTACTCAATTTCTTAATTTCAATTATGCAAGTCTTCATGAGTTTTCATATTATGATTCCAAATGCATATATTGTAATTCTATTGATGCTAGTTAGCCTATATTATTATGAAATAATGTTTAATTTCATCAGAAGAATGTTATGTCTTGAATTGGTATATTATGGAAGTTAGGGTTTCGAGATATTTGATGGATTACTAAATTTAGTACAAAATTAATGGATTCTACTACCTATATGCATGATAACTATAAACTAAGTTGTTTTATTTAATACTCATGAATTTCTTGAGGTTCTTTTATAAGTAAATTTAGGAGTTTTGTGGAGACTATGATATGATTCTTTCAATTATGTTTCAAATTGAGGTATTCTACTACTCTTATACATAAATAGCTAATAATTTCATGAATTACCTTATGAATCTTCCTTACTTACAAATTAAGGTTTACAAGAAGGATGTTGGGTTGCTTAATTTGACTTGAACTTAGGCTTCTTGTTACTAGTGAATACGAAACAAGTTCAAGGTTTTCATAAATTCCATGCTCGAGCATATTGGCTCATGCGTTCTAATGATTTAAAGAGATGAGTTTGTGAATTAGCTATGAGTTATTTCAATTATGGTTCCCTGGCCCTCAATTCATATGGGTATGCATATTTCATCCAAACTACATGATTTTAATCATTTACATGCATTATTGCATCAAGCCATGGAGTGTCCTACAACAAGCTCTTATGATGAGATCTAAGGCAAGAATGATTGAGATATGAGTTCTCTCACCTAGATATGATTATCAAAATGAAAATAGGTTGTTAGTAGAGGTATAGACAGGACTGGATTAGTATAACACCTTTCCATATTAAATGACTCTATGATTCATGCTTATTACCTAGCACCGAGTGGACCTTTGGATGAATGTGAAAGCTACTCACTAGTAGAGATATGAGACCGTTATTCCACAACTATGTGCCACCGTGTGAAATAGGGGTCACCTGCTAATAGAGGTTGATTTCTAGACCACCTGTTAGTAGAGGCTTGCTCACTAGTTAGCTTTAGTAGGTCTACTTAGGCATCTTAAGAGGTCACCTTGGAAAGTGATCTCCCTTTTCTTCTAGTGTAAGGGAAACATGAGGACTCTATGGTTTAGGTCACATGATTTATGTTGATTAAAGGTTTCTCTCACACATGTTTATGGTTCCCATGTTACTACTAGTGGTATTTCTCATAAGGGTATATGACTCTCTTTTCAAGTATGCAAGGTGTTCTTTATTATGATTACTAATGTCTCATTAATAATAAAATGGTCCTTCCCCTAAAGGTATTACTATTTTACTTGTGCCTAACAACCTACCTTTCTCCATTATTCTATGTTTAAGTGCTTTATCACATATTCAAATAAGTGTGTGTTCCTTACTTTCCACATGCATTATCTTTCCACGACTTAAGTAATGTTTTAAATGATTGTAAGGTTCACTAGCTCATGACATGTACCTTAATTTATTGCATATCCTCATACTTAGTACATTCCATAGTACTGATGCTATTCTATGCCTACGTGATTTCACCATATTAGGACCGGAGTTCCCTGATATCCTCAACGTGGCTAGCTTTGGATCGTTGAAGATGAGAGTTGGTGCACCCTCTAGTTCGGGGATAATATCCTAGTTTTTTTCATAATTGGTGTATTAAGACCTTTGGACTATTTAGTTGTATTCTTTTTCTATATTTGCTTATGGTGAGCTTTGAATGTGTCTTAGGCCCCGCCACATCTATTTTTGAGGTGTTGTTGTACAAAGTGTTAAGAGTCAATGTTTGAATTTATCATTATAGATTTTATGTTGATTCTCCCTAAACCCTGCTTCCCATTTAAATTTTGCTTTATTTAAGTTCAATTCCTATGAAATTCTTAATGTATGCTAAAAGGCTTGGGTGAGGTGTCTTTGAGTTCCTTATTTGTCATGTTACGACTAGGATCTAGGCTCGAATCATGATAGGATGTTCAGAGGTTATCTAATGAGTTGGTAAGATTAGAACTTTTAGATGAAGGTAGTGTGCTTGCTTTCACTAAGGTCCATTCTTCAATGATAGTTCAGATTCAAGAGAAATGATTTAAGGATGAAAAGTTATGTCACATTCGAGACAAGAGTCTAGAGGAAAGGCTAAGGAACCAATGCTTGATTCTGATGGTGTTTTGAGGATTGGAGACTAGATTTGTGTGTCCAAAGTTGGTGACTTGATTCGATTGATTCTTAAGAAGGATCATTGTAGTCGTTATTCTATCCTTCTAGGGGCAGTGAAGATGTATCATGACTTATTCAGTATTATTGATGGAGTGGTATGAAGAGATATCTCAGATTTTATGTATAAATGTTTGATATGTTAGCAGGTTAAGTTTGAGCACCAAAGGTCTAGTGGTGAGTTTTAGAGGATACTCATTCCTACATAAAAGTGGGAGCAGATTACTGTGCATTTTGTTCTAGGTTTAGCCACTATCGTGCGTGGTTATGACTCTATTTAAGTTGTTGTTAATCGATTGATAAGTCCTCTCACTTCATTTTGGTCAAGGTTAAGTACATGATAGAGAAGTTCGCTCATCTTTATATCAGTTAGATAGTTAGACTTCATGGATCGGAATGCCTGTTTTATTATTTTTGACCGAGGTTCATTGTACACTTCTTAGTTTTGAAAGGCATTGCAATATGTGTTGGGTACTCGATTAGATATGAGTACAACATTTCACTATCAGATGTAAGGTCAGTTTAAGAGGGCTATTCAAGTGTTAGAGGATATGCTTCGGGCATGTGCGATTAGTTTTAAAGCCTGATGGAATCAACATTTTCTTTTGACAGAGTTTACCTGCAACAACAACTATTTTTCATTTCTCGCATTTAGATGACTTTTTTTGAGGACTTTTATAGCCGGAGGTGTATAGCACCCGTTAGTTGGTTTGACTCAATTACGATGGATACACTAGATCTTGATTTGCTTAAAGATGCAATGGAGCATGTGCATTTGATTCATAGTCATTTGTAGATAGCCCAAAGTTTCCAAAAGTATTATGGTAATAAAAGGGCTTGACCCGTAGAGTTCATGGAGAGTGACCGTGTGTGATTAAGGATTTTTCCCTTGAAGGATGTCATGATTCGGAAAGAAAGGCAAGCTTAACCCTAGATTCATTAGTCCATTTGAGAATTTAAGCCGAGTGGATGAGGTGGATGACAGAATTCCTTTGCCATCTAGTATATCATATGCGCATCAAGTATTTCATATATTTATATTTAGATAATATGTACTGCACGAGTCTCATGTGATTTCTTTGGAATCGATGGAGTTGGATCTAAATTTGAATTATGAGAAGGAGCTAGTAGCTATTCTAGACAAGCTAATCTAGATACTTACGACTAAGGATATCATATTAGTGAAGGTTTCATGGTGATATCAACTCATAGGAGAGGCAATTAGGGAAATAGAGTCTGATATGCAACCTCATTATCCTCATCTCTTTGAGATTTAAGTATTCTTTTTTGCTTTATATTTGAGAACGAACATGAATTTTAGTATTGGATTATAAAATGGCTTTGAAGAAATTTTTAAAAAACTACCATTTACCCCTTCTGATAGTCTTTTCTAGTCTATTTGGATCATCTTTGAGACTTAGTTTTGAAATTTTATTGAAAAATTAGAAAATTGAGGATTTTGAGTTTTTAAAAGGTTAAATTGTTCAGAAAGTATGTTTTGGTACTAATTGGAGTTATGAATTTCGGAATGAAATTCCATCTATTTCATTAGACCTGGAATGTGAAAATTGATCTAAGAGAATAGTCAGAATCAGATTTGGAGTTGTTTTCTATATCTGAGGTCTTAAGTAAAAAAATTTAGTTACATTTGATAAAGATTTAACTTTGTTCAATATTTAATGTGTAGGTGCTTATATTGGATGTCTGATGGATCCATGAGGTGCTTTTAGTCCTAGAGAGATCTTGATTGAATTTTTAGAGGCCTCAAGCTTCATTTGGTATATTGAGTTGCAAAGTTAGTTTTATTGCAACTTATCGAATTTTGGATCAAGGAGACCTCGAATTTGAATTTCGGCTATTTCATTGAGTCTAGAACATCAACTTAGTGGTGTAACATATATAGCTTACATGTACATGGCTCCAAATGAATTTTAAAGGTCTATGGCGTGATTTGATGCTTTATAAGTGTGTTGTGCTCTGCTACAGGTGTGATTTCTTCTTGTTCACGAGGTACACCTGTTTTATTCTCCGCGATCGCAAAGATGGGTCCGTGGTCGTGATGCTTTAAATTATTATTTTTAATCTTTGTAGTTGGACACTTCATAATAGCGAAACATGATAAATCAAGCTGGATAATAATATGACTATGTGCTTACTTGTGACAACTTTATTCGTTGTTGAAAAATATGATTGTTGATGTTGGTTTGGCTATTGTAAAATATTGATTAAAGATAATATCAATGCAACTGTCAAAGAATTTTGATGATAGTGTTGACTCATTGTTGAGTATTTTAATTGATGAGGATAAATCAGTTGTTGAATAATTTGAATAATAATGTTGAGCTTATCCTTAAAAGATTCGATTGATGTTGATTCTTCTTATGTTGAAATGATGATATGATTGATTGGCTTGAATGATTTTTATATGCATTTTGTGGATTCATTGTATATACTCATGCAACACTTGAAAGTGTCTGTTTTCCTTAAGTTAAAGGATTAATTGAGTTCCACTATTTGATAGACGCTGAGGGAAAATAGTTTGGCAAGATTGATTAAGCCAATGATAAAGGAGATGAGATTTTTATTGTCTAGTGATTATGGCCGAGGTTTCTTCAGGTGAGTATATTGATAATCAATGTCTTTTTTGATGAGTGTATTGATGGTCGAGGTATCCACCGACAAATATATTGATAGCTGGGGTCTCTTCCACAGCCAAAGTCTTTTTTGATGGATACATGGTCCATGTGTGGCTTCATGAGTTCCTGTCAAAGTTTATCAACGAATGTGTATCATAGGACAAACATGCATTATGATTATTTGACACTGCATTCCATCATTTTGTATCTCATTTTTATGATACAATTGTGAGCATCTTCTTTGCAATAATACTTTGATGATTAAACTCAAATAATTGTGACTTGTTGACTATGATTTAACATGGATACAAAGTGCTACTTGAATTATATACCATGTCTGTTGTCTTTCCTGAGTGCAGGTTAAAGTTTTGAAGGTTCAAATGGGTGTGGTTGGTGTACTTGTGTTCTTTACTTTCTACCTTGTGCTTAGTATTTTCTTGATGGATACCGTATTGTTTTGTACTCACCTTGCTTCTATACTTGTGTAGGTTGTGAGCTCTGTCCTTCCTGATACCTCTGACCCGAGCTTCAGAGTTGCTTGAGAGATAGTTGCTAGTTCTTTCGGCGAACCCTCAAGACTTTTACTTAAGTTGGTTTAGTTTCGTTTGAGAATCAAGGACAATTGAGACTTGTAATCTTCTTTTAAATCTTACTTGTATTAACGACTTGTACATGTGACCAAAGTCTTTGGATGGTATTAGACATGTGATTTTCTCCCCCTATTGTTTATCGTTTTTACTAATTGCAAGTTCCGATTCATTGTGTTATATTATTATTTAGGTTGACTTATTTTGGTGGTTTAAAGCAAGTGTCATCATACCCAGTTTTTGGTCATGACATATATACTCTTTCCATTTTAATGTTTTTACCTAGTTTTAACTTAGAAGGAAGTTTAAGAAATAAAAGAAGATTTTTGAATCTTGTAATCTTAAACTAAAGATGTATATGATATACAAAAATGTTCTTTAATCTTTTGATTTTAAATATGTCATATAGAAAATTATACTTAAAGAGTTACCGAAAAAGAAAGACTCATTTGTTTAAGGAACTAAAATAAAAATAAGACGAGAGTAATGAAAATTCTTTTACATTATTAGTATATGGAAGCGGAAGAAATTATATTTTCGATCAGGCTGTAGAAATTTCTTTCCACTGCTGGAATATAAATTATGCCCCTAATGACTTTTCCCATCACTTGTAAAGGCCACATTCATTCTTAGTCTAAATAAAAGCAAGCTTATCATGTCGCTCTATAAGAAACCAGTCACTATTAAAGACCTAATTATGGAAACACAACGTAATAATGATTTGTATTAAGTTTGATTTTCAAAAATTATGGAGCGGTAAATCTTGTTTAGGCAAAGAAAATTTGATACGTAATTGGAAGTTGGGCAATCACTTCAAGAATTTACCTAGTTAGTAAGGGACCCATTATACCTTCCCTCCATTTTTATATGAGAAATATTTATTTTATTCAATTTTTTAAAAATTAAGATTATATTATATTAGTATATATTATAATTAGTGAAGTTTACAAAATTTATAAAATTACTCTTCAAATTTGATAAGAATAAGATATTTTCATAAATTTTAATGTCCATTAATATTATTATTTTCATCTTATATTTTTATTTAATTATTAAAAAGTAGAACATGAATCTAACAATATTTATTTTTAGCATGATAGATAATAGTCTTCAAAAATATTTTAAATTTAAAAATAATATTTTCAAAATTCACACACACAAAAAAAGACAAAAGATTCTTTTTAAATATATATATATATATATATATATATATATATATATATATATATATATATATATATATATATATATATATATATATATATATATATATATATTTCTTTTTTCTCCTTCAAACACAATAGTTTACTTTCTCCTGAACATTAAAATGTTCATATTTCACATTTGTAATCTTAATAACCTCTTATCTTTTTATTTAATTTTTATTTCATGTTCTTTTATTTTATGATTTTTGTGAATCATTGCTAATGTTTCAACTTCTTTTTTGTTGTGAACATAGTATTTTATGAATAAAGTTTATTGGCACAAAAAGTATTTAGTCGACTCACATATTAAATATTGTACAGTTTAATAATTAAATAACAAAATATAATATGAAAATAATGAGATTTATTGACATTAAAATTTTTGGAGAATATCCTGTTCTTACCAAATTTGGAGACCAGAATATTTGTTAAATATAATATAATCTTGATCTTTAAAATTGAATAGGACACATGTCATCTAGAAGTGTACTTGACAAAATGGAGGGGTGCCAAATCCCATGAATAAATATTATTCCCCTTGTTTTAATTTATATGATACTTTTTATTTTTTAATAGTCAAACAATATAAATTTGATCAATCTTTGCACATAGAATTTTTAATGTTTTTGAAATAAATTTATACATTTAGAAACTATGTAAAAAATATACAAGTTAAAATAGTTAACAAAGTTAAAAATATTTAAAAGATTTACAAAATATTTACTGTAAAAAAAAAAATTTATTTGAATTTCAAAATCCAAAAAGTTACATAAATTAGGACGAGAAGTATTGCGCTCAAGACAAAACAAATGTGTAATGAATGCGTCAACTTTTACTTGGTACAGTAAGTTACGACCCCAAGAAACAAAAACTGTAGTAGTAAGCGTGCTTTATAAATATGCCTTCTAGGGTTAGGGTTTGTTAATGGAAAAAAGATTATGACTGTAGCTAGCTGTGAAATTTCTGCGATACATATGCTATCTCTTCTCTTTTTTAGCTGAGAGCTATATTTTTCCAACTAAAGAAAAGAGATGACAAAACGTCTTGAAGTGAACGACGATGAGCATGACTCGACAAATTCATCTATTACTATTAGGACAGTGAGATACAGAGAGTGCCAGAAGAACCATGCTGCAAGTGTTGGTGGATATGCTGTTGATGGGTGCCGGGAGTTCATGCCATGTGGTGAAGAAGGAACTGCTGGCGCCCTTACTTGTGCAGCCTGTGGCTGTCACCGTAATTTCCATCGAAGGGAAGTGGAAACTGAAGTTGCCTCAGACTGCTCCTTCCCTTCTTGAAAGTAAGTTTTAACTTCTTTATGTAATTATTTATTTGGGATGCGTTGGGTTTGTGTGTGTAAGAGTGAAGGTTGTTTGGAACCAAAGGGAAGGCTTGTTTAATTCCTTTTACTTTTGATGTTCCATTTTAGGCCTACTTCTTGTTGTTTATATAACTGAAGGTGAGAGTATTATTTGTAATGTTTTGTATGGTTGATTAGTGTCAAGATTTAACCATATTATGTGTGATAATTACATAAGTGGAGCTCTCTGACAAGACAATTTTGGTCTATTTTTTATTTACTTTTTGGCCTGTATGAATTTTCTTTTAATAAGCTACGCTTATATTGTTTGTTGCTTTTGCATTTTCAAATATTTATTTTACTACCTAAGGAGCTCGTTCTCTTGTTCGTAGCTCAAAGGAAAATGTAATACTAATTAAAACGATCAGAGAAGTAATAATGTTGGGAAAAAGGACTAGGCTAACCAGTCAAGACAAGAAAGGGCCAACATTTACTTCTCTCATATAACTATGGGTAATCAGTATGTTTTATATTCTCCCTATCCCAATGAAATATTTTAGTTTTGTAGCTTGTCCAATTTTTTTTTATATATAAGAACAATTTTAACTTTAAAATTATGTTTTATAATTAATGAGATGATTTTATAGTCATGCAAACTTTTATGGCTTGTTCTAGACCTCAAGTCTCAAAAGTTTTTCGTTAAGACTATATGTACAATCAAACATCTTCGTGCAAATTTGGACAAAGCGAGTATTTATTATTTAACCATGGTTAGTTGGAATAATTTGCATTTAACTCTGAGTGCAGCAGGTAAGTTGCTTCCAAAGTATGGTAGGCAGGAGGCTGACAATAGTTTCTTAGAGAAATGATTTATTAGCTTCCTTAAGATAAAGGATGACTATGGGACCATTAGAGTACATAATTAACATTTTTGGTGTATAAAAAAACAATTTTGATGTATTTTTCATCTCATTGATTCAGTACACATGTCACAGTTTTGAGACTAATTAATATGTGATTAAGAAAGTGTTGCTGTTGGGCTATATTTCTGTCGTGTCTTCAAGTTATTTTGGTCAGTGGATGTAGATGGATTGCTAACTCAAGTACTATGGATGGATTAAATTGAGAAAAAATGTAGTAATGACTTTAGGCTTCAGATTTCTATCCTTGTTGCCTCAAGGATAACCTTTTCCATAAGGAAAATTTATTAAACTTTATTGTTTCAAGCTAATGAAACTAAGGACCTGTTAGGAAAAGATTTGGTGTAATTATATTGTTTGCATTATTGAGTTGCCCAAGTAATTACTTGATTAACAAGTAATTCAGTATAAGTGACATTATACTATCAAATTCACAAGGGGAGACTGCGATAATTGTATGATTTAATTACAAACTGCTTACTTTTTAATTTTTCCTTTTTATTTTTTGTTTAAATTTATTTTTTATTTTTCTATTTTCAATTCATTTTTTTATTATTATTTCTGATATTTTCTCTCTCTCTATATATATATACACACATATATATATTACTTTATACTATTTATATTTCATTCTCAACCTTTACTTCATGTGATTTCATGTAACTTTTTGTACTATTTAATTTTTTTTATGTTTATTTTTTTATTCTTCAGCATAATTTTTTTTGGAATTTTTTTTAAATTAAAGTAGAATTAAGGTTATAGTTTACATTTTTCTTTTCTTTTAAATCAAGTTTATGTATATTATATATGTTGAAAGTTGATATAAGAGTATTATGTTAATTTTTTTGTTTTGAACTTAGAATATACGTTATATTTTTTATATTCAATTGTTTTAGCGTTATTGACTCGATATATTATACTGTAAAACTATTATATATAGTTAGACTAGATAGATTATCTTTTTGTCTAAACTTTTAATAATTTTATGACATTAGATTTATAATATTAATCTTTTTGTCAACATGCATGTTATGATGTCAATAGAAATTTTGTACTTATAGTTTTCATAATTAGTTTAATTAAAAATACTAATGTTAAAATATATAAATCAATTAGTTCTTATAATATCAGTTAAGAACTTATATTTATTTATTAAGATATTCTCAAAACACAATATATATCTTGAATGTTTAATTTAATATCATTTATAAAGTCTTTTACTTGTCTAATATAAATTTTTAATTTTAGATAATTAAATTTTATTTTTAAAATTTTGATATAACATTATGATTGCGTTTGTGCAAGCAAACAATACACTTTTATTGCATTATGACAAACAAATAAGTCATTGTATTACTAGGCTATATAATTATTAGATTGATAGTTACTATCCTAATAATTACATTCATTCTAATTACATGTAGCTTTCCAAACAAGCCTTAAGTGATTCTAAAACTCTGCCTTTAATTAGAAATCTTAAGTTCATGAAGCAGTGAAATTAGAACTTCTTTTAAGAAATTTTAAAAATATAAAGAAGTCAAGAGGATTCATCATCGACTATATTATATGCATAAAGAATCATTTCAATTTTTTACATAGAGTGTAATCCAAACCTAATTAACCGTACCTAGCACCGACCCTAGTTCAAGTACTACAACTAAAATATCTTTTATTAATAGTAAACAGTTTACACCGGCCATTGTAAGCCCATGTATTGTGAATTCGAATTTAATCGGAATAATATATTCTAGAGACAAAGAAAAAGGGGCATGTGCGATGGATAATTGCACAAAGATGTTAGGTCCATTATGGAAGAGGGAGCAAAGCATTAGGTAAATGTTAATTCTAATCAGGTATATGTCAAATCTATAAATGACAGAGCTTCGCAGGTGCATGTTTTTGTTTTTTTGAATTTTCAGCACTTTTTTTCTGTACCTAATTGGCAGAATCTTCCAACGCCTCAAACCACTACGTATTATTAAAAAACCCACGTTCTCCATTATCTAAATATATAAATATTTGTTAATTTATCTTTTTCTATATGGTCTCTTTATCCAACTATAACACTGATGGTTTCTGCTACATTATTGGCTGAGCTATCTTGAAAAATGGGGCAGAGTTCAACAATTTGATGATAAAAAAGGTTTAATTGTACTTCGATATATAGCTTGCCAAGCAAAACATTATAAGATTAAATAGGATACATGACAGACTAATCATCAACTTGAGATGATTAAACACCATGAGAAAAAAAACAAATCTCCAAGGCACCTTTATGACATAAGGAAATGCTAGTTAACGTCAACATATGCTACCACTGTTTTTTTTTTTTTTTAATTTAAAGTTGCCATCCAGGGTCTTGCAGCTATATATATTGGGCTCCGATTTATCTAGATTTGCATTTTGTGACATGTTTAATTAGACTTCTAAAAAGTATAAAGCGATCACTATCAAATATAAAACCCAACTAAGTTAGAGGCACGAATTCCATAGAGAATAAAGTGAGAATATTACTCTTTTGCATAAAAAAAATAAATGGGTCTTTATTTCTAAAAAATTATGTAATGTAAATTTTTAAGTAATATCCAGAAGATGTTACTTAAAATCCTTGCAACACATGGGTCTTTATTGAGTAATTATCAACCTACGTCTTATGTAGACTATCTCCATTCCGTCCAAAGTCCTTAGGTGAAACTCATGTCACAAATTTTTGTGTTTAGTTTTTCTTTTTACTAATCTTATCCTCTATTTCGAAATTTAGAATAGAGGTGAGTTCTAATGAGGTCTTTCATTAGAATATTCTATCGTTGTTATTACCTTCTACGGGTTCCACAACCCTAGCTGGAGGGTTAGTTACCCATTGATATTGCAGAAACAGTAAGAAAATATGGTTACGATGATCTAGAAGTAGAATCAAGAGCCAAACGAATGAATTCAATAATAAAGACTTATTCAACTTGGATCCCACACGGAATGATTCTTTTTGCGCCAAAGTCATTCTTCTAACTCGAGACTAAAATCCAAAAATACACAGGAAAAATTGACTAAAACTAGCCCTCGCACATGCACTGCATCATCACATAGGCAGATAAAATGACATAATGGAGTCTTTCGCTTATTTTCAACCCAATTACCTTGGAACCATGACAACCTGTTCTACTGGGCTAAAACATTGTAAACTTACTCTTTTCTGAAAATGCAAAATAGTGTAATCTTAAGGACCAAATAATTAAGTAGATAAATCACCAACTTATCATCAGCTTTTTAAGGGGAAAACACTCCCCAGCAAAACTTTTTTCATACTCAATACTCAAAAATCAAACTTGAAACCTCTAATTAAGAGTAAAAAAATCTTATCTATCCCACTACAATCCATGTTACTACTTTTTGGTTTGATTATATAGTAGATAAAGTTAGGGGGTAAGGATTTCTCTGTTGTATTTCCTACCTTTTCGATATATTTTAGTTGATCCAAGGGTATATCGGATAGAGCATCTTTAATTACCTTCACAAGGTAGAGATAGGACCACCCGCATACACTCCATTCTCCGCGGATTCTACTATATAATCAAATTCACCCTCCTACGTCAAAGAGGATGAATATATTATTTAAACATTCAAAGTACAGAACGTAGGAGATAACTCTTAGGACCAGCAAAATGGAAGAAGCTTCATTTATAATAAATAGCCGGATTTCAAATAAGGTCCCAAAAAGAGGTTTGTAAATATCCCTACTCAAAGTTTGTCAACTTAATCAAGGGACATCAACAGTTTACATCCCATACATATCTCTGTCTAAAGAGTACGGAATTCTTAAAAGTATTTATTATTGAAGACATGTGACACTTGTCTAGTTTGATTTCCCTTTGTACCTTGGGAAGCTGATGAATAGCATATCTTCCTATAATCTCATTGTTTCTTAGTCCCCTGTTGGCCAAGGAATCATCCCTTCTATTCTCTTCTCTAAGACAATAATTGATTTTCTATACATCTGTTAGCTTAAGCAAATCTCCTATTTTGACAATAAAATCTGTGAGATTCCATGGATGTTACATTATATGTTTTGATGATTAATAAACCATAAGATCAAATAGTTGGGAGCAGGTCCTAGGTGTTACACTGATATACAAATGGCAGTGTTGGAATCCAGCTATAAAAACTGCTAGGTTGGTGAAAAAGTGCCAGCCGTGTTTGCGCTCATCATACTAATGGACCAATGTAATTTCAGGAGCTAGACTTTTGAAAAGAGAGAACTTAGGAACAAAAATAGTGAAGTCCTTACTGTCTTTTGCTGAGATACATGACATTGTGTACTGGAGGGACCTAATAGAGTTAGCTTAACAGAGTCTTCTAGTTAATGTTGTGTTAATGCTGATAATCTTGTAAGATCACTTTCCTAATATATAAAGGAATCTTGATCAGTGAGTGTAATAGGTGTTTTAGATTCTTGGTTAGTTGTGACCTTGAATCTATGGGTAGAAGTCTACACTAACTAGAGTTAGTTGTGTAGTGGTCAATAGAAATATTGCTTTAACTTATCTTATAATAGGTGTATTGCAAGCAAGGGGATAGAGAGTTTAGTGTCTAGGTTACAAGGGTTGTAATAGATGACTTTGCTCTTCGCATCTTAGTGAAGATTGTTTTGAAAATCCTATAGGACTGATCATGATTGTTTTTTCTTTGAGCAAGGAATTTTTCCATGTAAAATTTTGTGTTTCTATTATCTACATTTTACTTATTCTTTCTTTTCTGATATAGTTACTTTGTTGAGGAACCTAGTGTCTGACTGTAGTAGATCCATATATTCCAACAATTAGTATCAGAGAAAGTATCTCTAATCAACAAGCACCTAGATATATTCTTGTGCTAGAATGGCTGATTTAGTTAACTTGGAGGAAGGACAATCATCCACAAGACTACCGAGGTTCAATGGATAGTTCTACATTTGGTGGAAAACTCCCATGCATGACATTCTCATGGCTGAGGCTAGTCAGTTGTGGGATATTATATTGGACGGTCCATATATTCCTATCATTAAAGTCAAGGAAGGTGAAATCACCAAAGTTGTTCCCAAGAATCGACAACAATACAATGAAGGTAATAAAAAGAAGATTGAGAAGAATTACAAAGCCAAAAGCTTTTTGTGTATGGAATAGGTGCAAACGAATACAATGTGATATCAGCATGTGAATCTGCAAAAGAAATATGGGATTATCCTAAGAATAATCATGAAGGGTTTGAACAAGTCAAGGAGTCTAAAGTTGACATGCTGACTTTTCAATATGAGAGCTTCATCACAAAGGAAGGAGAATCAGTTGATGAGTCCATATTTCAGACTCATTTTGGGGATAGATTTCAAAAACATTTCCCTTAGTTTGTTATTATTTTCAATTTCTAACAAATATGCATGTGCTATCACAAGAAATGGGATTAAAAGTGCACAAAATGGACAATACTTGGTGAAATTTTGCAAGGGAGCAAAAGCGCAGAAAGGCAGAGAAATTTTATCTCCAACATACTCAACGATCTACTGAACACTCACTCAAATCCCCAAAACACTGAGACAAAAAGGCAATATGATGGATATTTTGGCGCATCACTGAATTAGATCGACGGAACAAAGGGTCATCGCTTAAAGTTGTAAAAGAGGAAGCCTGTTTAAGATGCAGAAGAAAACGATCAAGTGCACATTCGGCGGATCGCGGGAGTGCTCAACGATGGTCGACCTTGACTGCTGAATGGTCACACATTTGCACAGAGTATATAAGAAATTTAAGAAATGACATTGTAGTTATTAGTTCATACCATATCAAAACAATTAGTCTATAGTAGTAGTACATAGAATTTTCCTCTTAGAGTACAAAGTGGAGTTAGTGTCTTGAAGCTTTTGGGAGCAAATTGGAGGAGATTGGCTGGTGATAATCAGCTAATTTGTATTCAATTTTGTTACCCATGACTAATGCTGCTCTGTTTAGTGTCAAATCTTTAATTTCTAGCAAATGTGGCTAAAACCCCAATGTTGGGGGTGTGGTGTTGATATGGGTTTTTGATTTATATATTGGGTTTTTGATATTTTGACTTTTCTATAGTTGATTTGAGTGAATTTATTATGTCCATTCCTATGTTTAATATATAATTTCAAGGTTGCAAACTAGGGGTTTACTTTAGATCTCCGATTATTGCTTTAGCTGAAATGGTTAGAGTGTGGAATGGATATAATGTTTGGAAACCTTTTGGGGTTTTAGTTGAAGTCCACGACCATGAATTCAATGGCCAAGTATTAGGGGTTTTATTGAGACTTCTTAGGCCAAGCATGTCCTCGGCAGTCTGCGTATGTTTTCTTAGTTGAATCAAGCGAAACACCCTTGTATCATAGCTAATATGGGTTACAAGCAACCTAGCCTATTCAGACAATATCAACTCATTTAGTCAAATATCTAGATCCAACTTGTAATGCCCAATACTATTACTAAAATACCCCTAGAGGAGGGGCATGCGCGTAACACATCTTCTAATGCTCGTATGAAAACTTCGAGACCAGATTTGTGATCAGCACAAAAAATTGAGTGGAAAAATGATCTCGATCGATTTTTAGAGTGACCAGGTCAAAAGATAATTTTTTGACCTGAAAATTAAAACTGTGTCGGTGCGCGAAGGAGGCACGTCGCGCCACTGTAGCGAACCTGTATATTTTTTTGAAATTTTTCAACGGGATTGAGAAAAATCATTCAGAAACTTTTGGAAAAAAATACATTGTACGCGACCAGTCCGCGCCGCTGACTGGATTATTCTGAAGCTGAAAAATCTCTAAATTTTTTGAGGGGCATTCCGGTCTATTCCCAACCCCTCCTAAACTCAATACACGATCTAGTTTGGTTGTTTTTACATAAAAAGTGTCTAAAACCCCATTTTAAGTCCTTTTCAAACAATTTAACAAGACTAGGGCTTGAGGAAGAGGAGAAGAGCTTGAGATTGAAGAATTCAAGAGGAAACCCTTGAAGTGATTGTTGAGAGCATCATCCCAGGTATGTAAGGCTAAACTAAAAGCATGAGATTTTCCTCTCATGTGCCCCATAGATGGTCATAGAGGAGTTGAGTGTCCACGAGTCCCCATACATGTTTCTTAAATTGATTCTTGAATGTTTTCTCACAAATTATATCTAATTACATGTATTTCTGTATGTTGATAATCATCATAAACTTATTTTCTTGAATTGGATATTTTCATGAGAAATTGCATAACCTTACATGTGAACTTTTGAAAGCATGCATGAATGAATCTAAAGGTTGAGTCTAGAGCCTGATGAGTCATAGAAATACGACTCTTACGATGCTTTAAGCGAAGGAATTTTGCACGTTCTCAAGCAAATTGGTTTGATATGTGTGTTTGGTACTTTGCAGGAAAATGACGAAGGCATGGACTGACGGAGAAATTGTGAGACAAAGAATGAAAATTCGGTGAAGTGGGGACAGACGCAACCTCTCACGGGCCGTGTAACATCACACGGACCGTGGGAGGGTGCGTGAAGGGCCCAACGAAGAGAAGTTGGAAATCGAGCCAAGTGAGCGACCACGAAGGTCTTCACGGACCGTGTCATGGTACACGGATCGTGTGACCAACCGTGACCTCACACGGGCATGAAACTGCCAAGGCAAGATGTACGAGTAGCTCACATAGACCGTCAAAGCTACCACGGGCCGTGCCATGTACCGTGAAGTTGACATGAGGTAGAAGGTTCACCGTCGAAAATAATATAGAAATCGTGCTAAGTGAAGACGCACAGACCGTTAAACGGACCGTCAGAGCTTTCACGGGCTGTGCCATATGTCGTGAAGTTGACATGAACTAGAAGGATCATCATCGAAAATAAGGGAAATCGTTCAAGTGAAGACTCACGGACCATTAAATGGACCGTGAAACACAACACAGGTTGTGTCAGTGTCCGTGAGAAAGCAGTAGGTGATGACTTACGGACCGTGTGATTGTCCGTCTGGACTCACACGGACCGTGTAACGACCCGTACCCATGCCGAAGTCTATTTTTTCTATTTTTAATTGAATTAATTTTTCCTTGTATATATATATATATTTTATTTTATTTCGTTTTGGTAGTTGTTGAACGCTGGAGTCAGAAAACAAAAGAGAGAACAATATTTTGACTTTATTTTACATTAGATTGGTGGATTTTGATCATTTTTTTGAAGATTGTAACACGGATTTATCGTTCTTTCAATCGTAAGTTAATTACTATGATTTCATTACACTATTGTAGGCAAGTTGTATTGAACATGCTAGGCTAAATCTATAACTAGGGTTGTGGGAACCATGACAATTCAATAAGATAACGCAAACTGGGGTAAATTCGAGGGATTGATCTTTGCATTCATTGTAGAATTCTTTGCTTTAACTTCTCCCTAATGAGTCGACGCATTAGGGCAAGCCCGTATTTGTTACATGCCCGAGAGGGATGTAGTGATTAGGAAAAGAGTTCTACAATAGAAATTCTAGGTTTTTAACCTAGTCTAAGTACCTGAGACCGAAAGGTGAGGGTATGCTAAGTTCGAGAACAAAGGTCGAAAGTACATACACTCTGAGACCGAAAGGAGATGAGTGAAATATAGCTAGGAAGGACCGAAAGGTGAACTAGGCATTAGCTAAATCTTGTATGCGCAATCACGAACGAGTTTACCAAGTCTGTTTAGTTACTGTATTAAAAGTCATGGGGAACACAATCCTAGCTTCTTATTACTTGTTTGAAACCCAGTTTAAACGTCCTTATTAGCCACTTTACAATAGGAATTTTAATTGAACAACGTAACCCCCTGTTTACTTTATGCAACTTTATCGTGGGAATAGAATTTACATCTGAAAGTCGGTACTAATAAAATCATTTTTACGCGTTTTAGTGGGATTGACCTCAACTCTGGTTGAGTTCTATATTTGACCAACGACCGCTTTACTCTTCCTTTTGGAGTGTAAATTTGGGCGTATCAAATTTTGGCGCCGTTGCTGGGAATGCGGCGAAGAAGTAGTCTATTAGTTGCTACTTTCAGTTTGTAAGTCTAGTCCCTAATTTTACTTTTATTTCTTATTTTTGTCTTTGTAGGAAACCGGCATTACATGCCAAGCACCCGAACTAAGGGTGAAGCACTTATTCCTATGACCCCGAACTCACTAAGTCAGTTCGCAGAATGAATGCCCAGGACCGTGAAGCAGCAAGGCAGAGGGAGTTAGCAGTGAACCCTGCGGACAGACGACACGACGGGTTAGGTGAGGATGATCTTGCCGGTAATGTGATACCACTAGCGGCACCACTTCGATAGGTGCCACTTGTACCACCACAGCAACACCCAGCCCGGTTGAGAACTCAAGGACCCCAGTACCCCCCAGCAGTAAACGATGATGATGAGGGTGCTAGGACAACTAGGGCAATAGTACTACCACCTCTGCTTGCTGGTGTCAAGTTCATTATCACTAGCGTGATGCTGCAAATGCTGCAGATAAAGAGATTGTACAGCGGAGCCACCACCGAGGACGCAACTCAGCATCTGATGAATTTCGTGGAGACCTGCTAGTCGTCCGAGATCCCAGGAGTTAGTCAACAAGCACTGCGGTTGAGATTATTTCCATTGTCTCTGTCTGGTGAGGCGATAAGGTGGCTGAATGAGCTCCCCCATGATTCCATCTATATGTGGGGAGAACTAAAGGAGGCCTTCTTAGAGAGGTTCTTCCCTACTTTGGGGCAACTGAAGCTCAAAGATGAGATCCGATCTCACAAGAAAATGCCGAATGAAGCACTGTACAAGTCCTGGGAGAGATTCCGACAGAAACTCAAGCAGTGCCCAAACCATCCTCTCACAGATGAACACTTGAAGGCAGTCTTTTATAGGTCCTGCAACTTTGTCACCAAGCCAGTCATAGATGCAGCTTGTGGAGGGTCGTACATGTCTAGAACGTTCCCGGACATAGTGGTGATCTTGGATCAAGTGGCAAAGACAACAGGGCATGGTACATCAGAGATACAGACTGCTCTGGGATGGTCTTTGAGATGAGTGCGGAGCAACCGGAAAAGGAGGAAGAGCAGGAGCAAGACATGGCCCATATGCAGACATAGATAGACTTGCTGTCCAAGAGGTTCCTTGGTGGAGGGACTGAGAAAGTGAAAGCGATGGACGCAATCCCTAGGTATGATGACCAAGGCGGGGACTACGATGAAGAAGCTCAGTTCTTGGGCAGTGAGGGGAGTTACTAGGGTTTTAACTTCGGTAACCAAGGTCGAAACTATGGTCGTGATAATTACCAAGGGAACTGGCAAAATAGAGATGGCTACAGAAATCGAGAACGCCAAAATGAGGGTGGCGCGGCAACTCAAGGCTGGAGGAGATGATGGCAAAGGTTCTTAAAAAGGTGGAGGCCACAGAGGCAGGGGCGCGAGACGTGAAAGGAGAAATGTCCAATATGAGGCAATTGGTAGACTCGCACTCCACCTCGATCAAGAAAGTAGAGCAGCAACTGGGGAAACTTTCAGCTTCACTGAATCAAAGGAAGGTTGGCTCACTTCCCAGTAATATTGTGCAGAACCCGAAGAATGATGGCCACTGTATGGCGATCATCACGAGAAGTGGTAAGGTACTTTCTAACCCTGTTATTGCCAATGATGCAGGTCAGGATAAAATAGTTGGCAAGATGCCTAGCCCCATGGGGGTGCCTGTGGATGATGCAAATAATGAGATTGATGTAGCACCAGCAGAGCCAGAGACTGCCAAACATGCAATAGATGTGGATACTCCCACTACTCCAAGCCTGCCACCGATCTCGAATGCACGACCACCATTCCCACAAAGGTTGAAAAAGAAGGCTGAGGATGGCAAGTTTCAAAAGTTTTTGTTTATGTTGAAGGAGCTTTCCGTGAACATACCTTTGGTAGAAGCACTTGAGCAGATGCCAGGCTACACTAAGTTCATGAAAGACTTAGTCACCAAGAAGAGGACAGCCACGATTGAGCCAACTGACAATCTGCACCACTGTAGCGCCATTGCTACAAGGTCCTTAGTTGAGAAGAACGGAGATCCAGGAACCTTCACCATCCCATGCGCTATTGGAGCCTATGATTTTGCACAGGCCCTCTGTGACCTGGGTGCCAGCATTAATTTAATGCCGCTAGCAGTGTATCAACAGTTAAGCTTGGGAGCCCCCATACCCACTATCATGCGGCTACTAATGGCAGACAGATCAGTGAAGAAGCCCGTGGGGATTCTGTGCGACGTATTGGTTCGGGTTGGCAGGTTCATCTTCCCTGCAGATTTTGTGATCCTTGATTGTATGGTGGATTTCGAGGTGCGCATCATCCTCGGAAGACCATTTCTGGCAATTGACAAGGCACTTGTAGATGTAGAGCGTGGAGAACTCACCTTCTGATTAAACACCGAGGAGGTAAAATTCAGTGTGTGCGCTACTATGAAGAGGCGTAAGGAGTTTTCTGTGATGTCTGTCATGGATGTAGACGACGATGGTTTCTCAGAGATTCCACTAGAGGAAAAGATGACCATAGATACACTAGCTGTAGTGCTGATGAACTTTCCAGGAGACGGTGTCGATGGGTACAAAGACACCGTATATGCATTACAGGGCATGGGAATGAGACCATTTGTTCTCCAGAAGCTGGACTTGGTTTTGAAAAATAGGCCAACACCGCCAGCAAAACCATCTATCGAGGAGCCTCCTGCTGTGGAGCTCAAGGAGCTGCCCCAGCACCTAAGGTATGTGTTCTTGGGCGACAATAACACTCTTCCTGTAATTGTGGCCGTAGATGTTCAGAAGAACCAGCTGAAGGCACTGTTGGGGGTCCTCCAAAAGTTCAAGAGAGCTATTGGTTGGACCATTGCTGACATCATCGAAATTCCTCTAGGAATCTACACTCATAAAATCAAGTTAGAAGTTGACTGTGTGCCCAGCATCGAGCATCAAAGAAGGCTTAATCCACCCATGCAAAAGGTGGTGAAAAAGGAGATCATCAAGTGGCTAGATGCTGGGGTGGTATACCCCATCTCGAACAGCAAATGGGTGAGCCCAGTACAGTGTGTCCCAAAGAAGGGCATGACAGTGGTGGCTAATGACAAGAATGAGCTTGTCCCTTTGAGACCTGTCATAGGGTGGCGACACGGACTACAGAAAGCTGAACAGATGGACTTTGAAGGATCACTTCCCTATGCCCTTCATAGATCAGATGCTTGACAGGTTACCAGGTCGAGGATGGTATTGCTTCCTAGATGAGTATTCACGTTACAACCAGATATCCATCGCCCCGGAGGATCAGGAGAAGACTACCTTCACTTGCCCCTATGGGACATTTGCCTTTAGGAGGATGCCATTTGGGCTTTGCAATGCCCCGACCACTTTCTAGCGTTGTAAGATGTCCATCTTTTCGGACATGGTCGAAGACACCCTTGAGGTATTTATGGATGATTTTTTTGTGGTGGGTGACTCCTTTGACGACTGTCTGTTGAATCTCAGCAGGGCACTTCAATGCTGTGAAGAGGCTCAGTTGTTGTTAAATTGGGAAAAATGCCATTTCATGGTCAAGGAGGGGATAGTCCTTGTCCACAAGGTTTCCGATAAGGGCATTGAGGTGGATAAGGCGAAGATTGAGGTCATTGAGAAGTTGCCACATCCCATTTCAGTGAAGGGGGTCCGGAGTTTTCTTGGGCATGTGGGCTTCTACCACAGGTTTATCAAGGACTTCTCCAAGATTGCACACCCATTGTGCAAGCTGTTGGAAAAAGATATAAAGTTTCAGTTCAATGATGCGTGCTGGCATGCCTTCGAGACTTTGAAGCAGAAGTTGATTTCTGCACCCGTAGTAGTTGCACCAGACTGGGGTGCCCCATTTGAGGTGATGTGTGATGCGAGTGGAGTTGCTGTGGGTGTTGTGCTGGGCAGAAGCATAACGAGATCTTTCATCCTATCTATTATGCCAGCAAGACCTTGAATGACACTCAAAGGAATTACACTGTGACTGAGCAGGAGTTGCTGGCTGTGGTGCTCGCGTTTGACAAGTTTTGGGCATATCTATTGGGCACAAAGTTTGTTGTGCATACTAACCATGCAGCACTACAGTATCTCATGTCCAAGAAGGATGCGAAGCCACGGCTAATCCGATGGGTGCTCTTGCTGCAAGAGTTCGACTTCGAGGTGCAAGACCGAAAAGGCAAGGAAAACCAAGTGGCAGACTACTTGTCAAGGCTGGAAGATGAGGCCAGAGCTAAAGATTGGTTGAGCATCAATGATTCATTTCCCGATGAGTAGGTATTGGCAGCTGCAGGTGACTTAATCCCTTGGTTTGTTGATTTTGCTAACTTTCTGGTGAACGATATTATGCCTGAGGGCCTTAACCCTCACCAGAGAAAAAGGTTTCTTCATGATGTTCGCAGGTACTTTTGGGATGACCCATACTTGTTCCGAATGTGCGCAGATGGGTCATCAGGTGGTGCATACCAGAGGCAAAGATGTTGAGCATCCTGGAAGCCTGCCACTCTTACCCAGTGCGAGGGCATCATGGTGGTGCCAGGACAGCAAAAAAGATCCTGTAATCTGGATACTACTAGCCCACCATCTACAAAGATGCCCATGACATGGTGTGCGGGTGTGATCAGTGTCAGCGCCAAGGCAACATTTCGAGGCGTCAAGAGCTACCAATGACCCCTATCCTTGAAATTGAATTGTTCAATGAATGGGGCACTGATTTCATGGGTCCGTTCGTGAGTTCTTTTGGGATGAAGTACATCTTGGTGGCAATGGACTACGTCTCCAATGGGTGGAGGCAATAGCGTTGCCGAACAATGAGAGCAAAAGCGTAGTACAATTTCTGAGGCAGAACATCTTCGCCAGGTTTGGGACAACCAAAACTATCATTAGTGATGGGGGCTTCCACTTCTGCAACAAATCCTTTCGGGCTGTCCTAGCTAAGTATGGGGTGTTACAACACAAGGTCTCCACACCTTACCACTCGCAGACAAGTGGGCAGGTTGAAGTGTCCAACAGGGAAATCAAGAAGATCCTGACCAAGTCTGTGAATGCCACAAGAATGGATTGGGCAAGGAATCTCGACGATGCACTATGGGCCTACAGAACGGCTTACAAGACGCCCATTGGTATGTCCCCATATCAATTGGTATTTGGTAAGGCCTGTCATCTGCCGGTGGAATTGGACACAAGGTGCTCTGGGCGCTTAAGGCCCTGAACATGAAGTGGAATGAGGCAGCCAATACGAGGCTAGATCAGTTAAATGACCTAGATGAATTTTGCCTCCAGGCCTATGAGAGTGCAGCACTGTACAAGGACAAGATGAAGTCCCATCATGACAAACTTATTACACCGAGGAGTTTCGTTGTTGGTGACATGGTTCTACTGTACAACTCAAGGTTGAGGTTGTTTCCAGGAAAGCTGAAATCGAGGGGATCTGGCCCGTATAATATCGCTCAGGTATTCCCACATGGTGCAGTCGAGCTGGAAACGGACGAAGGGCACCGTTTCAAAGTCAATGGGCAGCGAGTGAACTACAGATGAAACCTTTGTGATTGAGGTCTTACATCTTGACGAAGTCTGAGTAGTCACCATAACTACGTCGAGCCATGACGTTAAACCAAGCGCTTAATGGGAGGCAACCCATCAAAATAATAATAATAATAATAATAATAATAATAATAATAATAATAATAATAATAATAATAAAAAGTGTGTATATTTGATGTCATGCATTGCATTGTTTTTGATTTTTGGTCCAGGGAAGGATGAACACTGTGAAGAGAGGCGCAAGCTTATGTGTGGGTGTAGGGGGTGACACAAAGGAAAGTCACACGGAGGACTAAACGGCCCGTGTGCCACCACACGGATCGTTTAACAGTCCGTGGGGCGCGTGGCCCAGGTAAGTATTTCAGGATTCCGAGGCTAAGCAAACAGTAGGTTCAACAGACCATGTCAGGTGACACGGACTATTTACCCAACCGTCTAGGTGCCGCGATAGGTTACTATCCAAGGAAAGACACACGACGACCTAAACGGCCCGTGTTTAATCAGACGGACTGGTTAACGGTCCGTTTGCCGTTTGGCCCAGGTAAAGTCAAAGGCTGCTCACACGACAAAGTTAACGGGTCATGTCCCTCGACACGGATCGTTTATCGAACCGTCTTGGGATGTGTATGGTCGGGTATTTATACCCTCTTTCCTACTTTTTAATCTTTTTATTCACTCTCTTTTAACGCCTCTCACCCCACTTTACCCTTTCTCACCCCTACAAAACAATTTCTATATCTTCTTGCACGATTTGTGAAATACCCTCATGATCTGTAGCACTTCCCTTGGGCAATTTGCTTTTTCTAACCTCACCTCTCTTTTTTCAAGTAAGTTTTCTTTATTTGTCTTTTCTTTTCTCTTTTTAGTTTGAATTTTTCTCTAGTTTTAAGTCTATGTGTGAACCTATGTTTTCGCCGTTGTTCATTGCGTGTTATATGACACTGTAGTGTACGGATTCTTGAAGATTTGGTGTTGGGTTGACTTAAATCACCATTGTTGAACCTTTGATTCTTGCACATAGGAGTTTTGCGATCTTAGGGTTTCTAAAGTTAAATTAACGATGTCTTGTGTGCGGTAAAAAAGTATATTGGTCGATCTTGTGTGCCAGATGCCAAATTTCATGAATGAATGTGGGTTTATAGGCCTTGGGACTAACTGGGGGTGATGAGCGGTTTCACGATACAACACACGGACCATGTCATTCTATACGGTCCGTGTGGCGGTCCGTGTGAAATCACTTGTTATCCCCAAAATGGAGCACTTCTCACGGACCGTCCTCACGGACCGTGTTACTGTACACGGACCGTATGGCGATCCATGTCAAGTCACTTAACACAGCTCAGCACTGCTCCATCCCCCAAGTGCACTCACACGGGCCATATCACGGACCGTGTAATGGTACACGGCCCGTGTGAGACCCTGCATTTCAGATTACTCCGAACCTAATGTGCTTCACTATATTGATCCTCGTTAATTCCTATATGCATTCTAGTGCAAAACTCCCTATGATAGACTGGGTGACGCCACTCTTAAGGGTTTTTGTCACTTTGATAACACCGGGGAAGTCTGAGTACCCGTTTGTGTGTCGTCCTGCATATTCCGACATAGCTAACTGTTTTATTCTTTGTGGTATTCGCAGGTAAAAATGGGTCCCCATCTAAGATCACGCCAGCCTAGGGACGAGCATGAGTCATGTCTCCGGGATTCCATCACTGATTCTACTAGTCAGCACCAGGAGGTGACTCAGGTGATGACTCCTCGGGAGGGTCCGATGTGCAGTTTCTCGGCAATGTCTCCCCTCACTCCCCTCGTACTACAAGAGCTCGTACATTGGGCCAACACATAGCTCCCTAGTCTGAGGTGGGGGTTCCTGCGGTGGGAGTTGAGGGGCAAGATGAGGCCCCGGAACAAGAGGAAGAGACAAGCACCCAAGAAACAGCCGAGCACAATGCAGGGGATGAGGATGACATCTTGATCCTCAGAGACAGCGGCGATGAAGCCACACATCAGGCAGTTGCTCGAACATCTGACCCTGAAACTGCAAAGTGGCTTCTCGTGTTCCTACGCAGACGATGGACAGTCCCTAGTGCTAAGGAAATATATGTGAAAGGAATTACTAAGGGCTCCGGGGGTTACCAATGGATGCCCATCATCCTTGAGATGCGGGTCCTGACTGATAAATTGGATGGGATTCCAGAGATGAGAAATACAATTGAGGCCTACCAATTTGGGTGGATGGCGAGCCCACCCGGCTACTACGAGCCAGACATGATTGTTGAATTCTACTTAAGCTATGCTGCCAGCCTACTAGCCTTTATCGATGGTAATTAATCCAAGAGAGTGAAAACGCGGCTGGCCTATAAATTGTCCCCGCGGGACTATGTCACAATTCATAAGACGGAGGTAGATATTTCAGCGGACACCATCAACAGGTTCCTATTTGGGCCAGACTACCACGCCCCACCGAATGGATTATTCATCGCTAAGTACGTGCACATCACTGATGAGTTCCAAATGTCTTACCCCACTTCACGGGCCACTCAGTTAAAGTGGGTTGTGGAGCAGATCGTTGTGCAAGGAGCTGAGGCAGCTTGGGTGTCCAACCTCAAAATTTCTATTACCAAGGCATCACTCACTTTTGTTGCAAAGTTCTGGTGGTCGGTGGTGCGGGCCCGACTACGACCCACCGCTAATGACAACATGCTCCAACCTTCTCATGCTTCGTTGGTAGTGTGCTTGGTCACGCGGTATGGTATCAATGTGGGTCGGGTCATTGCCATGGAGATAAAGGACCGAGCCCTATTAGACAGAGTAGGTATGTCATTTCTATGCCTGATTCGGGCGCTTTGTAGGCAGGCCCGTGTCCCTACCACCCATTTCCTATATCGGAAGATGGCTCCGATGGGCGTGATCAACATTGCTATGATCAAAGATATTCACAACCCGCTGTTCCACAGTAAAGCACGTCGACTTGGACTGCCTGCACCGCTTCCTAGGGCACCTCCGCAACAGCCCTTATCTTTTGAGGAGCACACCACCACCCCATAGTCAGGTATGGCTTCTGAGCAGCCCGAGGGTAGCGGTGCAGCTCCCCAGATACAACAAGGGTACACTTATGTCCCTAATGATTTTTAGCCCGAGTAGTGACGGACCAGCGGCAAACAGGGGCGATTGTTGACCAGATAGTGGTACGGGGTCCTCAAGTGGTGCAGTTCACGTTCAGCAGGCCGAGGATCATCTCTGCGCAGAATTACTGGGCCAAATCAGCAGCTTGCAACAACAGGTCAACACCTTGGAGGGATACTTCCACAGTATGTTTAGAAGTATGTCCGGCTATGAGATGGTAAATTTGGTGCAGACTGTGCAGGATATGAAGGCTAAAATAGCGGAGCTGACAACCCAGTATAAAGCACAGTGCCGGCTCCGACTCCGCCTCTAGATTCTTTGATGTCACTTTTCACTACCCTGGTGTAGCCGAGTCTAGGCAATGTGTGGGGCATTCCGCTCATGCCAGCTGCTGTCCAGGTGCAACCCTCGGAAGCACCCAAAAGAAAGGACAAAGGGAAGCGCCGCAGCCATCGCAGCAGTTCTCCAGAAGATCTGTAGCGAGAGGAAGAGCAGAAATTGCGCAAGGCCATGAGAGCCCAGCGTCGAGCAGCTGCAGAACAGGAAGAGCGAGAGTGGCTAGCACAAATGTTGCTGACACGGACCCACCTGGTGGATCTGACCACGACAGCCCGACTGACGCCTAGGGCATCCCAGGTATGTTCTAGTCTCATTTTTTTGATTTAGTGTTAATTATGGTGCAATGAGGGCATTGCACAGTATTTTTAAAAAGGGTTGGGGCATCCTAAACCCTGAGGAGTTTTTCTTGTCATGTTTTTTTCTCTGAAGGTGTATTATCTAGTAGAACTGGCATGTTTAGGTCGTAATGTTTTATGTTTTTGTAAATACATGTGCTTACATTTGTTTAGGGTAACTCTATTATGAGTTTAGCATTAATAATGCTGTAAAAAGCTTGTATGCATGCATCCCATCCGGACAAACTGTTATGCATTCTGGAAGGCATGTTATGCGTAGTATGGTTGGCTCATTGACGAAGGAAGTGTGACTAGGTTGATTTGCTCCTATTAATGTAAGGGATGTGCCGTGTGTGTGTGAGCGTGTTTGTGAAAAATCCAGCGACACACTTGTATACTAGAACTTGCTCGGTTAGTCCTACTACAACAATCAAATGATTGGATTAGGGGAGGGATCTTAGGCCATTTTTGTTGTAAAGTCACTCAGCCTGAAATGAACCAACCAAATGAAATTGCTCCCGTTGAACCAAAAGTTGAGCCTTAATAGACCTTTTCTTTCTAACCCCCAACTCACCTTCCCAACCTATCTGCATATCTTTACTTTGGCCCTGGTCTCTCTAAGGACATTGTGAACCTCAACTTAGGCCCAAAAGCCTAAGTTGAGGGTGGCTTACACTGGCCCTGGTCCGTTTAAAAGACATTGTGAACCTTAACTCAAGCCAAAAGCCTAAGTTGAGGGTGGCTATCGTAAGAAAAACAAAAAAGCAAGTATGGGAAAGAGTCAAGTGATGAGAGGAGAAGGAGGGCGTGACCATAAAAAAATTGTGGTCACCCCCAACTGCACAGAAAGTTGGAAAGATAGGCAATAAAAAAGTTTGGAGACCGAAAAGTAGAGCCTAAGTCAAAGCAGTTTTTGGGAAGGGAAAAGTAGTCACTTCGATCCTAAATTTACATTACCCTAGCCCAAGTGTACATTACAAGCCGTAAAAGTACTAAGTGATCCTAAAAAGGTCATTCGAGAATACGGTGCTGAAAATAAGCGCAAGCGTATGGTCCATACTTGTGTGTTAGTGGAAAGCTTTGTTCTGAGTGCGAGTGTCGACATTCCAGTCTCTTTATTGCATATATGCACTGTGTGGGAGACTTCTTTGTAGTGAGGGAACTTACTTTGCACTAATTGGTCGCTTATACAACCAGTTCATCTTGGTCCCGGATCATATGGAGGCTGACTATACATGCGGGCTGCCTACCTGACTCTGTGCAGGTCGGTGTGGGTTGTGAGCATATGTAGCGCATGGTTTTTGAGCATACATCGTAAAATGAAAGGGTTAACCATTAGATTAATGAGGCACTTTTATTTATGAGTTGTTTGTGTGTGTTGTCATTGCTTGAGGACAAGCAAATGTTCTAAGTTGAGGGCGTTGATGAGTCGTAGGCTGCAAATGTTGTGAATGTAATTTGGGTTGTGAATGTAATTTGGCCCTTTTCCTATTCATCTTAGGCTGCAAATGTTGTCCTTTTATGATGCTAAACCATAGGCCCAAATGACATCCTTAACTCGGGGTTTATTCGTTCTCGGACTTGAACAAATTCAGTGTTAGGCCTTGTCTCTGTTTACCTAGCCTATTTAAGCTAAGCACGTAGGTGACTCACCTGCTAGCTTCCTAAGTCTCACAAGCACCTCACTTATTTCACTTCATTTAAGGTCACGATCTCCTTAACTTGACTTAAAAATTATATATGCTCGGTCATCTTAAGCGTTAGGCATACATATACCCCTTTAATCTAAAATTCATGCACGTTTAAAATGTGTGTGGATTTGACCCCGCCATATCATGTTTCATCTGCATTGGACTAGTACATGTAAGATGTGGGGTGTTACATCCTCCCCCCTTCCTTAGGAACATTCGTCCCCGAATGTAAGCACAATTGAATAGGTTAAAGAAGTTTGAACTTTCGTGTAAATAGACTTTTGACAACATAATAAGAATTCAAATTCACGTACCTACTAATCCCTCAACTCTGCTTCATGGATTTCCTTTGTAGCTTCAAATAAATAAGGGTATTTAGATCTCATTGCTTCCTCGGCCTCCCACGTTATTTCTTCTACCTGCCGGTTCCTCCAAAGTACCTTTACTGAAGGTATTTCTTTATTCCTTAGCTTTCTAATTTGTCGATCTAGGATAGCAATAGGTACCTCCTCATAGGTGAGATCTTCCGAAACCTACATATCTTCAATAGTAGTAATACGAGATGGGTCACCTATGTATTTTCGAAGCATTAAGACATGAAAAACTAGATGAACCATTGAAAGCTCCTGGGGTAGCTCTAATTCATATGCAACCTGTCCAAACCTTTTAAAAATCTTATATGGCCCTATGTAACGTGGGCTTAGTTTTCCTTTCTTACCAAATATCATAACACCTTTCATTGGGGACACCTTTAAGAATACCCAATCTCCTACTAAGAATTTCAGTCCTCTTCTTCTAGCATCTGCATATGATTTGTGATGACTTTGGGTTGTTTCTAGCCATTGTCGTATTACCTTGACTTTTTCCATAGCTTGTTGGACTAGATCTGGACTAAGCAAGGTGGTTTCACCTACTTCAAACCATCCTACTGGTGATCTACACTTCCTTCCATACAAAGCTTCATACGGTAGCCATCTTGATGCTTGAATGATAGCTATTATTATAGGCAAATTCAATAAGTGGCAAATGGTCTATCCAACTACTTTTAAAGTCCAATGCACAAGCCCGCAATATATCTTCAAGTGTTTGAATGGTGCATTCTGCTTGACCATCTGTCTGCGGGTGGAAAGTTGTGCTTAAATTACCTGTGTCCCTAAGCTCCTTTGGAAGGATTTCCAAAACTTTGTGGTGAATTGAGCTCCCCGATCAGATATAATGGAGAATGGAACCCCATGTAGCCTAACTATCTCTTTGAGGTATAACTTTGCATACTCTTCAGCTGTATAATCACTCTTGACTGGCTAGAAGTGTGCTGACTTTGTGAGTCTATCAACTATCACCCATATAGAGTCAAACTTCTGAAATGAGTGAGGCAACCCAGTAACAAAATCCATATTAATCATATCCCACTTCCACGTTGAGCGCTCTATACATTGCATATAACCTCCCGGCTTTTGGTTCTCTACTTTAACTTGTTGGCAATTCGGACATTGAGCCACAAATTCTGCAAGGTCCTTTTTTCATGCCTTCCCACCAAAACATTCCCTTCAAATCATGATACATCTTAGTTGATCCTAGATGGATCGAATATCTAGAATGATAGGCTTCTTCCATTATCCTCCTTCTTAGACCATTAATATTAGGAACACATAATCTATTTTGGCAATAAAGTACTCCATTTTGGGTAACTTCAGAGCCCTTCATCGTGCCTTGACTCACCTTCTCCTTAAGTTGTTGTAGAATAGGATCTTTGAACTGTTTTTCTCTTACCTCTGTTACCAATGATGACTCTGCAACATTATGCACAACAACCCATTCTTTTGGAGTTTCAATAAGGCGAACTCCCAAATTGGCTAGTTGAAGTAGATCCTTAGCCACTCCTTGACGTACCACGGACTGCTCACCAATATTCATAATTGCTTTACGACTCAGAGCATCAGCTACCACATTTGCTTTCCCTGGATGGTATAGTATATCAACATCGTAATCCTTTATTAGCTCCAGCCACCTTCACTGCCTTAAATTTAGGTCTTTCTGCTTAAAGGTGTACTGTAGGCTCTTATGATCACTATATATGTCAACATGAACTCCATACAAATAATGGTGCCATATTATTAAGGCAAACACAACAACTGCTAGCTCAAGGTCATGTGTTGGGTAGTTTCTCTCATGTGGTCGCAGTTGTCTCGAGGCATAAGCAATTACCCTACCATGTTGTGTTAGTACACACCCTAAGCCAACCCCTGAAGCATCACAATACACCACATACCCCTCTGTGTCTTCTGGAAGCACTAGTACAGGTGCAGAAGTTAGCCTGCTTTTCAACTCTTGAAAGTTTCTTTCACATGCATCATTCTATTGAAATTTGGTCGCCTTATGTGTAAACTTTGTTAGAGGTGTAGAAATAGAAGAAAAACCTTCAACAAATCTTCTGTAATAACCTGCCAACCCTAGGAAGCTTCGAACTTCTATGGGTGTTGTTGGCCTTGGCCAATCTTTCACCGCCTCTATCTTTTGTGAATCAACTCTTATTCCTTCATTAGATACAATATGACCCAAGAATGCCACGGATTTCAACCAAATTTCACATTTGGAAAACATGGCATACAATTGCCGATCACGAAGAACTTGTAATACCTACCATAAGTGATTTGCATGGTCCTCTTCTAATCTTGAATACACCAAAATGTCATCAATAAATACTATCACAAAGACATCCAAGAACGGCTTGAATACCCTGTTCATTAAGTCCATAAAAACTGTCGGTGCATTTGTCAACCCAAATGACATAACAAGAAATTCAAAGTGACCATAGCGTGTCCTAAAGGCTTTCTTGGATATATCTTTCTCCTTCACCCTCACTTGGTGATAACCTGACTTCAAATCAATTTTTGAAAAGCATTTGGCACCCTGTAACTGATCAAATAAATCATCAATCCTGGGAGGGGGTATTTGTTTTTAATTATCACCTTATTCAATTGCCGATAGTCAACATACATTCTCAAGGTGCCATCCTTTTTACATACAAATAACACTGGTGCACCCCAAGGGGACACACTAGGTCTTATAAAACCCTTCTCTAGCAAATCTTTTAATTGCTCCTTTAATTCACGTAATTCTGTCGGGGCCATTCTATATGGAGGGATAGAAATAGGTTGAGTGCCTAGAAGTAAGTCAATGACAAAATCTATTTCTCATTCTAGAGGTAAACTTGGAAGCTCTTCGGGAAATACATCAACAAAGTCATTCACTACGGGAACAGATTGAAGAGTTGGTGATTTTGCTTCCATATCCCTTACTCTAACTAGATGACATATATATCCCTTTGACATCATCTTCCTCGCCTTAAAATAGGAAATAAGCTTACCCGTTGGTGCCCGAACATTACCTTCCCATTCAAGGACTGCCTCATTTGGAAAGTGGAAATACACTCTCTTAGTTCGGCAATCCAAAGTAGCATAGCAAGAAGCTAACCAATCCATACCTATTATAACATCAAATTCCACCATATCTAACTCAACAAGGTCAGCCAATGTGTCACAGTCACAAACAGTTACTACACAGTTATAATAGACCCTTCTAGCTATAATAGATTCACCGATTGGTGTAGACACTTCAAATGGCTCGTTCAATAATTTAGGTGTTCTTTTAAGCTTCCCAGCCACTAGTGGAGTGATATATGATAATGTACAACCAGGGTCAATTAATGCATACACATTATGTGAATAGATGGGCAATGTACCTGTGACCACATCAGGTGAAGCTTCCAAATTTTGCCGAATCCCCTGAGCATAGGTGCGATTCTGGGCTCCGCTGGAGCTAGCTGCCCCTCTTCCACCTTTACTGCGATCCGTAGGAGCTTGCTGACCCCTACCTAGTGGAGAAACTGATGATGATGATGCAACAACTGACCCAGTAGGTTGTGTTATATAACCCATATGTCTTCTCGGGAAATCTCTCATCATATGCCCTGGTACACCACACTAATAAGAAGAATTTGTCCGAACACGACATGTACCTAAATGACTCCTCCCATATTGTTTGCAAGGCTGCCTAGGAGGAATTTTCTGGCTTGCTGAATATGTTGTTGTCCGTACACCTTGGCCCTCACTTCTTTGACTAAACTGATTACCTTTAGACCCTTGAAGTTGTGGTGGAGCACTCACTGCAGAGTAGGAGGTTGATGGCCTAGGTGACTTATTAGAAAACCGAGGCCTAAACTCACCTTGGGACGATACAAACTGCCCTATAGATCTGGCCCTCTTGGACTGCCTTCTTTCTAACTCTTGCGTCCTTCTTCTTTGCCTCTGATCCTCTATTTTTTTGTGCAAATGCTTGCATCCTCGCAATATCCATGTCTTTATTTAGAGAAGCAATAGTACAGTCTCTTACCAGATACGAATCCAACCTATCCACATATCGATGAACGTTATCTACCATAGTAGCAACTACATTAGGAGCATACCTGGCCAAGGAGTTAAACTGGAGACTATACTCCCTCACGCTCATACCCCCTTGGTGGAGATTCATATACTGATCTGCACGGGTCTCTCGGATCTCTAATGGCAAGTAGTGGTCAAGAAAGGCCTCTTTGAACTCTTTCCAGGTAGTTGGAGGTGCATCTATACCCTTAGATTGCTTCCAAGCTTCATACACAATATAGCCACACCCTTCAACCTATATGTTGCCAGCTCCACAGCTTCTGTACCACTTACATGCATAAGATCCAAAGTGCGTAGGACCTGGTCGATGAAGTCTTATGGATACTTATTAGGATCTGACCTGGTAAAAGATGAAGGGTACAAATTAAGGAAGTCACGTATCCTCGTGCTAGTTGCCCTATCTACACCACCTGCACCTATAGCTGGACCTTTTTGCCTTTGACTCTGGCCAGCAACTATCCGAGTCAATAATTGAACCGCATTCCTCAGATCCTGCACGGTAGCATCGGTAGGTGGTTTTGGGGAGTTTCACTACTTCCTGGTTCATCAGGAGCTGGAGGAGTTGGAGATGTTTGTGATAGAGACTCATCTTGGGCCTCATTTCATCGTCTCACCCGACTAGGTACACCAAATACCACTTCCACTTCCTTCCCTTTGCCTTTGCTTTTCCTTGTTTCAGATGGCTGACTTGGTCATGTACCTGCATATCCTTCATAGAACATACTGTTACCCTATATGCTACCAGTCTAGAGTCCAAAAATTACAACCAAAATACTAAAATTAAACTACCTACAAATCCAAAAGCCAAAAATAAAACTGAACTACTACTATTACATCAAATATCTTGGGTTGTCTCCTAAGTAGTGCCTAATTTATTATCGCGGCACGACTTGAACAAGTTAATTAATCAGACTTCCTCAAGTTCCCAAACTTCATATTCAAGTCATCAGGCCCTTCATTTACTGATAGATGTTGAAGACGACTTCGTCATCCTTCAATCAAAACTTGAGTTGGTTGGATTCCATATCCACTAGTGCTCGCCCAGTGGCTAGGAAGGGCCTTCCCAAGATGATTGGGACTTCGAAGTCAACTTTCTAATCAAGGATCACAAAGTCTGCAAGGAATACGAATTTCTCTACTTTGACAAGGACATCATATAGTATCCCCACAAACTTCTTCACTGTTCGATCAACGATCAACAATCGCATGCTCATAGGACTAGGGGCTCACAATCCAAGCTTCTTGAACACTGCAAGGGTCATCAGATTTATGCTGGCTCATAGAAAAGATAATGCCCTTGTGAACTTAAAATCTCCAATGGTGCAGGCCATGGTGAATGCTCTGGGATCTTCTTGCTTCTGCACTAAGGACCTTGTAGCTATCACACTGCAATGTTGAATCTCTTGGAAGAGCTCTTGGCTCACAGTCCGTTTCTGTGTGACCAAGTCCTTCATGAACTTTGCATACCTAGACATCGTCTCTAATGCTTCAATAAGAGGAATATTGATGGATATTTTCTTCCGCATGGAGATAAAGTGTTGGAATGTACCTTCCTCCTCCTTCTCTCTGAGTCTTTGAGGGAAAGGAAGGGGAGGTCTAGGAATGGGTGTCAACTTCTGTGGTGTCACTGCAATATCACTCACCCCATCCTCTACATGAACATCTTTGGTCTCTGCATCTTTTCCATCAACTATCTCCTCAAGAGCATCATCATCATCAACCGACATCAAAGGGTCAATGGTTTGTTTGCCACCACGTATAGTCACTACAATACACTGCCCTTTATTTTTTGGATTACGAACTGTGTTGCTGGGTAATGTACCTTTCTTACATAGGTTCAATTAACTTGACTTCTGATCGAACTATTGATCCAACTACTTGATGGCGAGAGAATGAGACTCAATTTTTTGATTTATACTAAAGATGTCAGATTTAATCCCCTTCAAGTTCTCATCCTGAGTGTCACCTTCTTCAATAGTCGATCCAACATCTCCTCAACTCTAGAGATACCAACACCCGAATCTCAATTATCTGGTGGCACATACGGACCATTTCTACAACCATCTCTGCATCACTAATTAGCATCTCTGCCCTGGCCCCTGTTCATGTCATTGTAGCCTCTTCAACTGTTGCATCTAAAGGTGCCATCCCTGTTAAAGTTCCGACCTTGGTTTCCTTGACCTTGGCACTAAAAGTCCTGATTGGACCCTTGGGCGTTAGTCCATAAATTTTCCATCTGAATAGTGATAAAGAAGGTGTCCTCCTTATAGTAAGGCTCCTCGAACATGGATGGTTGTGAAAGCTGATAAGCTAGTGTATTCACACATTCTTGGATTTGCTTCATCAACAACTCCACATTGGTACTAATTTGAGCAACATCATGCATCATATCCTCATTTATCTTTTCTTGTGCTAAACTAGTACTAACTGCGAACGAGATCTTTATTCTTGACTTATCTCTTTTCCCCTATGCACGATTTGTATTGGCCATTTTTTTCAACCTTTCTACAAGGACCGAAAATGGACTATCTAGAAGCAAGCCTCCCATGATAGTGTTAGCAACAACTTGGCTATACTTATCTAGGGCTCGATAAAAGATCTCCACTTAGGCGTCATCCATGATATTGTGCTCAAGGAAACTCCTCAAGAACTTTGTGAATCTCTCTCCCGTAGTGTTGATTGAATCACCTGGAAATTACTCAAAGTTGTTGATCTGGTCCTTTAACTTCAGTATCTTTGACCTCAGAAAAAATCTCTCCAAAAAAGTCCTTCTACAGTTCTGCCTAGCTGGTGATTGAATTCTGTAGAAGCTCGAATAACCACAACATTGCATCACCTATTAGAGACAATGGGAAGACAGAGCCCAATGGCATCCACAGACAGAATATGTCTTCCTTTCATGCTCTTGCAGATAAAGACAACATTGTGTAGATGGTTATGTGGATCCTCTGATTGTAGGCCCGTGAACGACCCACGATTCTTCAGCATTTAGAGTAACCCACTCAAAACAACAAATTTTTTGTCATCAGGTAGTGGAGGTAACACAATAGCTCTAGTGACGTCCATCGCCATAGGGTCAAGCCGATAATGATTCCATGTGTGAGCCGCGACTTGAAGATCCTATGGTGGTGGATTAATATCCTCAAGTGGAGGTGGATTTATATTGTTATCATTGTTGTTTTGATTCAGTGTTGCATTCACCCCCTTATTTACAACATTGTTCGCTTTATTCTATGACACGCTCAAAGTCTCATTAAGGCAGACTAGCACCCATTGCGGACAAGGCTCGGGAGAACAACATATAACCATACATTCTCTATGAACATTATAATTGGTTTGCACGTTTAACCTGCTTTCAAAAAAGTAGACGATAATAAAAAGCTAGAATGAAATGCGTATGACTAGGCCGTTGGAGCCACGATGTCTAAAATACGATACATGACCACACTTTCATAGTTTACAAAGCCTCTCGATAAGGAACTATATCTATAAGGATCGGAATAGGCCCCGCCTCATGACCAACTATACAATATAAAAAAGATAAGCTCTAGACACACCAAGTCCCAAAGCAACCTTGAGCTCAATAACAACAACTAGATATCCTACACTCCTACTGGGGAGATCTACAAGCTCCTCTACCTGCAGCATGAAATGTAGGTCGTCCCTCGTAAGGGACGTCAGTGTGAGATAATATACTAAATATGTAAGTCAGGAATAACTGTATATGAAATAAGAGCTCAAAAGAAATCATACACTAGTGTGTAAGGATAAGAGACCACATTTAGTCATACTATGGGATCATGTACTTTATGTCCTTTTTATTACTTTACCATTCTTTATTGTATAATCTATGCGCAGTATATCATATAAACAACAAGTTGATCAGTGGTAAATCAATATCATAATAGACCCATGCTAGCCTTTCCTTTCACCCCTGGGATACCCCCATAATATAGGATCGACCCATGCTAGGTGATTCTTCCACCCCTAGGATACCACCCATCAACAAGCAACTTCGACTTATCTTTTATTTACTTTTGAGATGATTCTTTTAGTGGTCATAACATCTAGAGCTACAAGAATATATATACATATATATATATATAACATGTGACATGCAACAATCATGCAAGATAGTACCACAATGAAAAGAGTAGGTTACACAATTAATGATTTACGTAGGAAATGAAACAGCACATGGACTTTACTTAGCAACAAAACGAACTCATGTTTTTTGGTATCCAAAGAATGTATGCAGGTTTAATAATAGCTATGTATGGGAACATATGAACGTATTAAAGACTGGAGACATGGTCATTAGTTATGTCGGAGTCTGTAAGTACCTCTATGTGTCAAGGAAGAACCTAGATTTCATGTCAAATAATATCAAAACGAGTAGCCTTACATACCTCGTTGTATTACGTCGTTATTACCTCAAATTAACCTCCTTTTCCCCCAAATATTTATCTACATAGAGTAGGTGATAAAACTAGTATTAGCAGCTAATAAAAACATTTGGCAGTCCAATCTCATAGAAAATAATACTCGAGCAGTAAGCTTATAATTAGCAACCAAAGAGTACTCTTTCAACCTTTTCACTTCTAATCGTATTTTCTAATACACATTCTAATATGTATGTCATATCCAGCTTGTTTTAGTCCCATAACAGTCTTACAATAGCTCAGAAAACACAATACATAACAATTCTACACAACACACAAGTAGGCGGCATAACATTACGTCTTCTCGCTACATTTCAAAGTCAACAACCCCAAACCTGTTTCAACTTCAACCAAACTATCTCCAACATAATTACACGTAAAAATAGTCCTAAAACAGTCCAAAAATGGTCCCAACATAGATGGAAGACGTGAAACAACAATTCCCAATTACCAGTCCACAAGTTCCTACTAAGAGCACAATTAAGATATCATGCAAGAGCTCATTATTGCGGAAGATAAAAATGGTGCAGCATCCTTCTTACATCACTACAGAACTAAATCTTGTTAAAAAAATAAACTTTACTTCATAATCCAGCCAACCGAGAAGAAAGAAGCCTATTCATATACAAGAAAAGTGTACAATAATATTTGGAACACATATTGTCCAATACTTTCCACAATCATAACCAGCATACTCCTCATATTTTTTTCATGGAAACATTACAATAAATCATAGGTATTTCTACTTACCTTAGTCTTCATGGATCAGGTCCTCTTCAAAAACCTTAAAGTTTTGTTGTGGCTTCTTTGTAAAAGAAAGAGCAAGGAGAAACTTCGGGAAAAAACTGATTTTTGGCTATGTTAGAATGACTTGAAGTTGATGGTTTGTAGCCCCTTTTAAAGGGATACTCTTGGACAACTTTCCTGTTTAATTTAAGCCACATTTTAGCAAGGTGGTGATGCACCTGCTTGGCCCTTTCACTTGAGCCTTATTAGGCTCCAATTTGATGGGCCTTGGATTCCCGTGTTTCTCTTTTTCCTTCACTTAGTTTGGGCCCAAATCGTCAAGTGGGTTGTCAATGTACTTGGGCCTTGTCACAACCCGGACATAGGGTCTAGGAGTGACATAGCGAATGGGAACCCGAGAGTCCCCAAACAAGCCTCAAAGTATCCAAATTCACTTCATCAGTTCAAAAGCATATTCAAATTATAAACACATAGTTCTAAGGGACTGGAAAGTCAGAATCACACTATGGGGATATCATAGGGAATGGGATTAAGATGGATTCACATAACACATAGCATATAAAGACTAAGGGACGGGTGAGTGTGACTCACTCTATGGGGGCGATTCGGGACTTAAGATCTTCCACATTTCCATATCACACATACATACATATCATAATTCTCATAATCAATCCATGATAGTCATGTCAAATAGATAACCATAATCATAAGCTTCAAATCCAATACATAATATATAGATCCGACTAGGGTCTATAGGATGTCCAACAATGCTTCTAGTCATAAGATAGGAGGAGGCCAAGACATGTCCTGAGCTCACCCTCAAAGTAAATAACACAAATGGACGCAGCATAGGTAGAGGAATCATGGCTTGTCCTTGGAAGATAGGACTCACCACAGCAAATGTCTCGAATCCAATTTAGCGTCAAACGGTGGATGAAGTTAATCTCCGATCCCTACATGGTGAGATTATGTAGGCAAAAGTATGCGTTAATACGTTTGAATGTACTAGTATGCGGGCATGAAATATGAAAGAAAGATGATGTTAACCTGCATAATATTCCATATGAAAACCATAGAGTAGCCATAACCCACGTAGACTAGCACTCCAAGAGTCACTCCTTGCCTGAATTGTGTAAAGGGAAGGTTGTACCCATCCTCATCAATACACATGTAGCTCATGACATGACTTTGTATAGGGAAGGTTGTAGATGTCCTCAACAATACATTGTGTAAAGGGAGGGTTATACCCATCCTCATCAATACACACTTAGCTCATATAACCATGTGCATATGGAAGGTTGTACCTATCCTCATCTATGTCTTGTGTAAAGGGAGGGTTATGCCCATTCTAATCAATACACACTTAGCTTATACATACATGTGCATAGGGAAGGTTGTACCTATCCTCATCTATGCATTGTGTAAAGGTAGGGTTGTGCCCGTCCGCATCAATACACACTTTGCTCATTCATACATGTGCATACGGAAGGTTGTTCCTATCCTCATATATGCATTGTGTAAAGGGAAGGTTGTGCCCGTCCTCATCAATACACCCATGTGATTAGATACTCATGCAATATGGCATATTATATGCACACCCATATGATTCGTATTCATGTAGAAGCCAATTTCATATTACTATCAATTCATATCATAAAGGTTTTCAACTTATATCATTCTCATGTTCATAGATTCTTACTCAATTCTTGTTCATAACCTTATTTTCATCAAAATCATATACATAAACATATTTGGATCTTAACCCACTTCATAATTTTCATAAAGTCTAATGCTCATGAATGCATGTGCCACAAATGATGTGAGATTAGCATGGGCTATTGAGATTCAATCTAAAATCGACAATACAATATGAAATTAAAGAAAATCCATGATCAAATCCACATTTAAATCATAATATAGATCACCCACGATTAGTTCAAACTTTAAAGGGACAATGCATGATCTCCATAATATTCATGTATTTCAATATATTAGTGCTTAAATCAACTTAAAATCAACAATAAAGCATAGCCCACACTTCAATTTAATTTAATAATCAATAATATTCAAAACCCATATTTAAAGTAAGCAAGATTTCATGAAAATCAATTGAAAAGAGTTTGGGTCTTCTTGGTTGAATGGGAAAAAGAATAAATCTCATATACCTTGATTAGGAAGAGGAATTTGAGAAGAATTTAGCTTAAAGTTGAAACCCCAATTGAATCCTAACTTGAATCTTGAAGGAGAGACTTGGAGAGAATTTTGAGAGTTTGATTCTAGAGGCTAAGGGTTAGTCTTGAATGAGGGTTTAGAATTAGTGTAGAAGGAATTTAGGAATGAAAGGGGGGGGGGGGTTTAAAGGTCTTAAAAAGCCTTGGGGATGAGTCAAAATATCAAAAACACCTAAATAAAACGCCCCTTGAAATTTTATCCATAACTTGACACGGTTGGCTTCACGGGTCGTAAAGCTCTTCACGGGTTGTGAAGCTCTTCACGGTCTGTGAAGGCTCCCTGTCTAGCCCAGGCATTCTATGGAAAGAGGCATAAAATTTTACTTCAAATTCAAAATGAGGTTCATTCAGATGCATCGGAAAGATAATTTAAATAGCTTCAATTGGATAGGTCATGGGCTACCCAGTTCATTGTGTGCTAAGAGATATGACCATTTAAAGTTGAGCCTTCTATTGGTACTTGTGAAAAACTTAGCCAATAGAATTCCTTTGAACTTGACTTGATGTGGGAGACCCATGATGGCCTTAAACAACATAAACAATCTTGAATTGAAGGCTTGAAAGTGAACTTAGCTTGAGCTTGAAAATCCCATACTTAGAATTTTTCAACAAAGTCACCTTCACGTTAGGCCACACAGGACGGGTAGTGTCACAGGGGCCGTGACACCACTCGTACCCCTCTCCTTAGAAAAATTCCATGATCAACTCACGAGGCAGTATCCATAATTAGAAAAATTTCACTCTAGAAGCCTTAAGGATGGCCACACGGGTCGTGACACCCCACATGAGTCGTGAACTTGGCTGTGTAACCATACTTTGTCCCAATATTGTGGTATTTCAAGCCAAGGCCACCACACAGCCCACCACATGGTCCGTGAAGTGTCACACAGACCGTGAGGGGTCCAAGTTGGGTGTGCCTTAGTTTAAATCACCACATTTAAGGGCCAAACATCCTCTAAAGACCAAGGGACACTCCATGGAGGCTCCACACGGGGCGTGTGACCTCACACGGACCGTGAGGGCTCCCATGGAGCATAAACTTAGTCCAAAACTTTCCCACAACCAAATTTCCATGCATCATTAAGGTCCTACAAAGTATGGGTCCTTACAGGCCTTTTTTATATTCATCTTGGGCTGAAAATATTATCCCTTTATAATGCTAAACAATGGGCCAAAATTACACCCTTAACTTGGGATTTATTCATTATTGGACTTGAATAGATTTGGTGTTGGGTCTTGTCTCCGTCTACCCAGCCTATTTAAGCTAAGCACGTAGGTGACTCACCTGTTAGCTTCCTAAGTCCTATAAGCACCTCACTTTTTTCACTTCGTTTAAGGTCGTGATCTCCTCAATTTTGCTTGAAACTTATATACACTTGCTCATCTTAAGCATTAGACGTAAATATAGTCCTCCAGTCTAAAAGTTAGGCACTTTTAAAGTTGTAGCTCTTTCTACCAATCATATCATGTTCTATATGCATAGGACTAGTACACCTAAGAAGTGGGGTGTTATATCCTGGGTCATTCTTCTCAGCGTCTTTTGGATCTTAGGGCCAAACAAAGTCAATGGTATGCTTAGACTTCGAGTGTTGTTCATGCACTACACCTGCACGTTGAAACAAAACAACAACAAAAAATGTAAAATGAGGAAATAAGGATTAATTCTTAAATTACACCAGTCTAGCCGAGCCGTATTCCTCAGCAACAGCACCAAAATCTTGATGTCACCGAAGCTATCTTTTTGTAGGTTAAAACAATTTTTTATCAAGATATATAATCTAACCAAGGTTAGGGTCGAATCCCAAAGGGAATATGGTAAACTCAGAGTAATTTCAAGCAAGATGAGTTAATTAACCTACTTATCTCCCGAAAAGGGGGGGTTCATAATTCGCAAAAAGTAAACCTAAACTAAAACAAGTGTTGTGAAACCAGTGAGCAGAGTAACTAGGGTATTGTAATCCCCATGATTCCCTAACTTGTATTACCATATAACTGTAATCTGTTTTAGTGTATTGCATGCAGAATGGTAAGTTAAGTTTACCAAACTCGTAGATCTTGGCGAGAGGCAAATTTCACTACGTGATTTGATCCATCCCCATAGTGTGACATTACTAACTATTATCTATTATCCCAGTACAACCTCCCCTTGATCCAGTTTGGTTGATTAGACAAGAAAAAATCAATTAAATCCTATTAATTAATCTCTTTTCTCATTTATTACTACCTTGATCCAGTCAGTAACAACTAGGCGAGTTCTAACACTGGACACCATTAGAAAGAAATCAAAACTAAGAGAATTAATTAATATATACATGCACACTTTCCAAGACTTATAAATTATCCAATTTTACCTTCTTAGTTCTTCATGGTCCCTATAATCCTAGTTGTAGATTTAGCCATGCATAAGCAATGTAGATGCAAGAATTATGATATGGAATAACATAATTAAGCACTTACAAAGATGAATTTAAGAACAAAAAGTCCCATACTCTTCACATGAAATCACAAAGTTGTATTCCAAGTGTTTCTAAGCACTTCTCTCAAGGTTTTTGGTCATTTTCCTTCGTTCTCTACTAAAAATAAACTACAAAAAGAGCTATTTATCATAACTAAAATATAAGTCCAAAACAAAATAGAAAAACTAGATTCGGTAGGCAATACAGGCAAAGTTACGGACCATACTAAGTTTTATGGCCATGCAAGGGCTTCAGAAACTTCATTCTTCAAAACTAGGCACAACTTCTACAAGACCTTTCTATAGGTTGTATTTAGGCTTACGACCCGTATATGGTTTCATCTGATGACTTTTCAGAAAATCCCGCATTCTGATCCTTAGGGTACGGAACCTCATCCACAATTTGTACAAATTTCTATGGCTCGTTTAGTTCATAGATGCAACTTCAGAAAATTAGCCCTTTACTGGATCTCAACCACGAACCCACTCTGCTGTTCATGGAAATTTTCATGGCCCATAGAGTGCTTTGTACAGCAACGAACTGCAACGCGTAGCCTAAAACCATGCCAAATCCTGTGATCCTTAAAAACAAATATATAAAAACATCAAACCCACTAAAATAACATTGAATACACATAAAATTCCAAGTTTTAAGCATCAAAGGCATTGTATTTTGACAACACATCATCGGGTTGAGTCCTTCATTCCATCACTTATTGAGAGGGCCATTGCAGTTGCATTAATCCCTACTTTAGAGGCGGAAAAGAAGAGGGATATCCTTTAGGAGCAATATTTTGGGCTGCTATAAGTGCTAATTCGGGGATAAGGGTTAAGACTGAGCATACCGTCTCTTTCTCGGAGGTTGATAAGGAGCCACTAAAGGTAAAGATTCTTTAACAGGATCATGTTGAGTTGATGAAGACAGAGGATTCCACCATTGTCGTTGTCACACAGGCTTTTCTCTAGGATTGATCGATGATAGGTACGAGTGGATCCTCTAGTATGTCGGAGCTATAGCTCGCACTACTAGAGTCATAGGTTGTTGCATCTGAGTACACTACTCTGGTTCATACTTTAGCAACCTCTCCTCAAGTCTGGGCAACGATACCCTCACTACCACTTTTTCAGCTTCGCAGCTCGCACCACCGGTCGATTGACCGTTAAAGACTTCAAAAATCAGTCCTTTATTGTTCTTATATATTGAGGAAAATATTTTCTTAGGGGGTAAGTAGGTTAAAGTTTTGATGATGTGATGTTATGTTATATTTGGATATTTAGACACCTGGATGATGTTTTCTTTATTTTGAGTTTTTGATGTACATTTCAAACAATCACTTTAATTTATTATGTAAATATTCTTTTGGTTTGTAATAGTTACTAAGTTTTTGTTTTTAAGCATGGTTGAAGTCTTTAGTTTATATGTGTGTGCAAAAATATCAAACCTTTATTATTTGTCAAATACGGAGCATAAATGAAAAGAATTTTGCAAATGAACGTCATGTCTCAAATCCCATAGAAATGAGAGTGTCGATCATCAATATCTTTGATTCGGATAGTATAATGGATGAGGAGCATGTATTGACTCACGATTAGTCTATCTCAAGTGAAAACGATCCATGCATGGATTAGAAGGATCTTGAGTTGACTAAGCGAGTATTGAGCTTTGATATGTTATGATTGATAGTTGTAAATGCATGTTGTGTAGTTAACATTTGATTTGGGAAGCCATTGTTCCATGAGAGGTGAGGCATTCGTTGAATATCATGCTTGTTAATACCTAAAACTTATCCTATTTGTCTTGAAGTGTGACTTGGATAAGTCCGAATTAGGAAGATGACCTTAGATATTCTTTGGTTTTCTTTTAAGGCCACTTTGCCCAAAGCACCTCCCTTTGCATCAACTATATCCTTAGTGTTCCTTGTTGAGCTTAAAACCGTTTTGTTGGCATCCACATTACAAGTCTTGACCTTTGATCAAAAACATTAAGCTTTTGTTGAACACCATCCCTTATTTGAACTTGAAAGTGTGAAAGTGGTGGCAAAAATCCTAAATTGGGGGTGTGAAAAGAAAAAGGTGTCTTCCATTTGAAAGCTTGAGGAAACAAAAGAAAATGGAGATAAAAATATGTCATGAAAAAGAAAACAAGTCTTTTAAAAAGAAAAGAAAATTTTGATCCAAAATTGACACCCTCCAAAAATGTAAAATGGTTGCTAGTGGGGCATCCAATTCTAAAGTGAGAAATAAAATGATGTCTCTGGGAATTGTATGTAGAGTTCAAGGAGGGACTAGTCACTTGTACCAAAATGTTATCCTACCCGTCCCCAAGCCTACATTAAAAGTCTAACAAAGTCCTTTGAGATTCTTATCTAGATGAGATTGAATCAACATGATTGAGAGTAAGGGCAAGCTTATGGGTGATAACTTGCATTTTGCTTGTCTTTTGAGAGTGCAAGTGTTCTTTTAATCCTTAAAGCATTGGGTTACATTGCATGATGTCATATGTGTGAGGATCTTTTTTATTGTGAGGGCAATTGGCAACATGTCTTGAGTATTAATTTTCAATCTTAATTGCAACTGTAAGCATAGCCTTGTTTTGAGAACTCCATAGTTAACTCTTGAAGCTTCAAAATCATGAAGTGGTTTGTGAAAGCATTGGAGGTCAGCAACAAAGTGGGTCATATGCGTTCTGCTCTTTATAACCGTATTTGCAAACATCATGTCTTGTTTAGTTGATGTTTGGCTTGCTTAAGGGCAAGCAAATGCTTAAGTTGGGGGTGTTGAGGAGTCCATAATTTATACTTATATTAAGTTTGAATTGTCAATGATATTGTTATATGTGTGTTATTTTACCTCAAATGTTTATCTAAATTTGTGTTTGATAATAAGAAAGAGGAGTAAGGTGCATGAAGGGACAAATCATAACAAATCAAGTCAAAAGGTGCAAAACAAACAAAAGGCAATCAAAATTGATCATCGCCTAACATGTTCGGTGGTACGTTAAACAGGCACAAAGATTACCTAATGTTACAGAATTCAATCCATAAATAGATGTTGAAATTGATGAAGAAAATGGGCATTCGGTGGATCATCGAATTAATTTAGTGGTCAGATGGGTTGTTATCTAATCTTATAGAACCTGGAAAACAAAGAAGTCAAACACGAGGCTTAACTCAGCGATGTATGTTATCATTTAGCAGATCGCCAGAGTGATTAGATCAATAGTTTGGTCATCAAGTCTACATAATCTAGGATGCCTAAAAATGGTTTAAAATGGTGATGGCCTGACCATTCGCTAAATCTCCGAATGTATTTGTTGAACCCTACTTTAATCGCCAAGCGGTATACTTAGTGTAAATGAAGTGTATTTATTCTGAGAGATATAATGTCAAGGGGGAGATTTTTAAAGTGCACAATTAGGCATTCTCAGTACACAATCCAGAGCACAATCACAGATTTTGAGTACACCATTCCTTACTTGGAGAATAAGAATCTTGTACTTGGTATAAGAAAGAAGAATTGAGAGAAGAAAGGAGCATTCTACACCAAATTTATTTTAACTTATGTAATCTTTAGCCATGAACAACCCTTTTGGTAACTCTAGTTTTAATTTCAACATGATTGACTAAATTCCCTATGTTGGTGGTATGTAATGCAGTTGGATATTAATTTCTTGTAATAGCCTTTGATTTGATTGAATGTTAGATGCTAATTTGGTGTAGTTTTATGATTTTCTTCAACTATAATCATTAATTTGAGATTGCAAACTTAGATTTATATTTAAATCTCTAGGTATTGCATGAATATGACTATTTGGAGTGGAAGGATTGCATAATAGTCTTGGGTAACACATATTGGAGTTGAATGCCATAATAGGATTCAATTGACTAATGTTTTGGATCATTTAGCTATACATTTGCATTGGTTCGTTTATCTCTTGTGTAAATTGTGCCTAAAGTCCTAATCAATTAACATCGATACACTATAATTTACTTAATTGTGGTTGTGGTTACCAGCTTTCTAGACACCCAAAACCAAATTAGCCATTAGATTTAATCATTGAGACCCATTAATTGGAATTATATTCAACTACACACATCCCCGACATACTTTCGTCTATCGACTACATTTTTTCAATTTCGCAATTAGTAGTAATTTAGTATAATTTGGCACCGCGAAATTTGTTTAAGTGCAAATTCACGAGCACTGTTCACGGTTCATGTAACGACTCACGGACCGTGTAAGGCGCCGTATGGACCGACTGTTCAAATTTAACTCGTCTCATTAATAGCGTTTATACAATTATAGTTTATTTTAATTATGAATTGTGACCTTTTACCTATCCAAAATCCCTAAACTCAGCTAATATCCCTCTCCTCTTGATTCATTCTCTTTAAGCCCTCTTACCCGAAGATCAACTCCCAAATACTCTCCACTCTTCCTCTCAAGACTCAAAGCTAGGGCTTAATTGGAGTTCAACTTCAAGCTAGGTTCTTTCCTAAATTTCAGCTCCTCAATCAAGGTATGTGGGATTGATTCTTGGTCCCTTTAAACCAAGAAGACCCAAAATTCCTTTCAATTAATTTCATGGATTTTAATTCACCTTAAATATGGGTTTTCATCATTTGATTTTATTACATCCAATTAATGCATGGGTCGTACTTACCTACGATTTTAATTTACTTTGATCACTATTATGACTATTTAAATTGAGATATGAAGTTATGAACATGCATGTCCCCTTTTAAAGTTGATTTATGCAGGGGTGACTTATATTATAATTTAGATGTATATTTAATTATGGATTTATTCAATTTTATAGTATGATGTTGATTTTAACTTGAATCTATGTTACTCATGCTACCCTCACATCATGCATTGCACTTGCATCCATGAACATTGGTATATGGAAATTATGAAGTGGGTCCAATTATGTTTTATGAAATGATTTTGGTATGACTATGGTAAGGCACTGGTTATGAAAAGAATGTAATAACATACATGTCTTATGATTATCGCTCTTTGAGCATCCGGGTGCTTTTACCATCTTGAATATATGAATGAGGTATTCCATGCAGGAGTATCATGATTATGACTTATGATTGGGCATTTGAGCCTAAATGTGCATTGAACAGTTTTGAAATGAATTATGGTTTTGAAATGAATGTTGTATCTCTTGGAAGCGTGTATATGTATAAGTATTCTCGTGGGATGCTGACTTAGCACCGATGGATTGGTGGTGTCAGGCTATCCCCAAGGGCCCTCTCCATTTCCTCGAACTATGTGCCTAGCATATGTTATGAGAATCCTATTCGAAATGGGATGTGTTCCCATAAGGAAGGTTACTTCATACGAAATAGGATATATTTCCGTAAGGTGAATTACTATTATGATATAATATGAAAAATTCTTACCGAAATGGGATATGTTCCCGTAAGGAGGTTGCTTCATATAAAATAGGATATGTTCCCATAAGGTGAAGTATGATTTACCTTTGGCAAGTAGACCACCTCTGTACTGATAAGGGGTATTGATCGAGATTCCAAATTATAGCTAGCTTGGTCTTACTCATGTCGGTTGAGGTCACATCCCCATTATATATGAGCATCATTTCATTCATGCATCATGAAATCCATAGCATTTTGTATATATTGCCCAATTGATTATATGATTGTTTCTTTACTATGTGCCCTTGTCTTCTAACATTTAAGTGTAGATTTAACAAGTCATATGCTTGCATGTCTGCATACTTAGTACATTCATACGTACTAGCGCCATACTCTATGCCTACATGATTTTACCATGTAGGGGCTGAGCATTTCGATTACCAACCGTTCGACGAGTAGTCTGATCCAGAGAAGTACTAGTGGCGAGTCCCATCCTCCAAGGACTAGCCATCTTCCCTCTACTTATGCTATCTCAAATTTCCTTTCTTATTTGAGGTTGAGCCTAGAACATGTCCTTGCCCCCTTTCCATCTTGATTAGAGGCATTTGTTGGACAACATGTAGACTCTCTAAAATCTTTATGATATGTGTGGTATTTGGTTTATGTATTCGTATGAATTGACCTGTGGAAATTTTGTATTTGGTTATATGCATATTTGGTGTGGAAATGTGGAAAGTTCTAAGCCCCGTATTGCCCCTTAGTGTGATTCCTATACTCTCGTCCCTTAGAACTATGTGTTACTATTTGAATGTTCTTTCTGAACTGATGATATAAATTTGGATACTCGAGGCTTGTTTGGGGACTCTCGGGTTCCCATTCATCGTGTCACATCTAGGCCCTAGTCCTGGGTTGTGACAAAAGATGGTATCAGAGCACTAGGTTTATAAATGGTCCTTGGAGTCTAACATGCTGCGTCAAGTAGAATCCTATTCATGGGTGTGAAGTACACCATGCCTATGAGTGGGAGGCTACGGAGACGTTCTAGGAATTGCCTCACCTCTTCATGTCATATGTCATGCTAAGACTTGTGAAATTGGTTTCCTTATCTTCATGGCGTCGCTGCTCCATTTCAGAAGATTCCTTGAGGAAGACCCTACCAAAGGTCGGCTCAGGCTAATGAGGAGCAGGCACCTCAAGAGCCTATGAATAAACTAATCTCAAATGGTGAATTTCGCAAAGCCTTTGCCATGCTTGCCCAGGTGGTGGTATCTCAGACAAGGCAGGCTAATCTGCCACGGGATCCTACGCCAGCTTCTAGGGTGAGGAATTTCACCCGTATGAATCCTCTAGAGTTTCTTGAGTCGAAGGTTGATGAGGATGCACAGGATTTCATTGACGAGCTCACCAAATACTGGACATTATGGTTGTCACTTCTGAGGAGAGCTGAATTGGTTGCTTACCAATTGAAAGATGTAGCTTAGGTATGGTATACTCAATAGGCTATAGAGAGGGTTTGCATAGGTGATGTCAACTGGGAGGAGTTCAGACTTGCATGGGTGATCTCCAAGTATGCTTTGTCGCTGGTGGCTGACCCTCGTGCAAGGATGCATAAGTTTATTTCTGGTACTTCTGATTTTCTTGTAAAGAAATGTCGTGCTGCTATGCTCATACAGGACATAGATACTTCTAGACTCATGGTGTATGCTAAATAGATTGAAAAGGAGAAACTCAAGGAGAGAAGGGTACACGATCCTAAGAGGACCCGTTTTGATGGTGGATTCTCTAGTTCTCAAAGTGCTGGCTTCGGTCGCTTCCAGCAGGGCCAAGTTCTGGTGCTCGGGTCACTAATCATTGGGTACCTCCTCCTAGGGCATCGGTTGGTGGTGGACAGGAGTATCCTCTGTGTAACAAATGTGGGAAGCCCCACACGGGAGTTTGTTAGAGGGATTTGGGTGTTTGCTATGGGTGTGGTGATAAAATTCACAAGGTTGTCGATTGTCCTAGGAATGGTCGTAGAGGCAAAGGTCAGGTGGCTCAAGGCGGGCAAGGCCCACAAAGAGCTCCTCAAGGTGTTTCCCCAAGGAACAATAGGTTCTATGCCCTCCATGCCCGCCAAGATGTTGGGGAAGCTCCGGATGTCGTGACTGGTATGTTAAAAGTCTTTGATTTTGATGCTTATGCTTTGCTTGACCTGGGTGCAAATTTATCTTTTGTGACTCCTCTGTTGGCTGTTAAATTTGGCTTGAGTCCCAAGATTTTGAAGGATTATTTCTCAGTTTATACCCCCGTGGGTGAATCTGTTATTATATATAGAGTCTATCATGGTTGTCTTGTTTCAGTGTTGCACAAGGTTTTCCTGTGTGACCTTGTGGAACATGAGATGTTTGACTTCAACATGATTCTTGGGATGGATTGGTTGCATGCATCATATGCCTCTATAGATTGTAGAACCTGGAAGGTCAAGTTCCAACCTCCCGGCGAGCCCGTTCTTGAGTGGAAGGGTAGTGACTCCTCTGTTAAAGGTCGGCTTATTTCCTACCTCAATGCACGCAAAATGATTTCCAAGAGGTGTATTTATCATATTGTAAGGGTCAAGGATACAGAGCCCGAAGTGCCTACTCTTGAGTCGATTCCTGTGGTGAATGCATTTTTGGATGTGTTCCCCAAAGACTTGCTCGGTAATCCTCTTGAAAGGGAGATAGATTTCATCATAGATCTACTTTCAGATACTCAACCTATCTCTCTTCCTCCTTATCTTATGGCGCCGGCGAAGTTAAAGAGTAAAAAGAGCAATTGAAGGATTTGTTGGAGGAAGGTTTCATTAGGCCCAGAATATTATCATGGGGTGCTCCAGTGTTGTTTGTGAGGAAGAAGGTTGGATCTCTTCGGATGTGCATTGATTATAAGCAACTGAATAAGGTGACTATTAAGAATAAGTATCTATTGCCCAAGATTGATGACTTGTTCGACTAGCTTCAAAGGGCTACTCATTTCTCAAAGATTGACCTTCATTTTGGGTATCATCAATTGAAGTTTAGGGAGTGTGACATTCCTAAAACAACCTTTGGGACAAGGTATAGGCACTTTAAGTTCGTGGTGATGTCATTCAGTTTAACCAGTGCTCCGGCTGTAATCATGGACCTGATGAATCAGGTGTTTAAGCCGTTCCTTGACAGTTTTTTGGTGGTCTTCATTGACGACATCCTTATTTAATCCCAAAGTGAGCAGGAGCTTGGGGATCATTTGAGAGTGGTTCTCCAAACCTTCAGGGGAGAAGAAATTGTATGCCAAGTTTAACAAATGTGAATTTTGGTTGGGTGAAGTGGCTTTCCTCGGGCATGTGGTGTCCGGTGATGGTATTAAGGTGGATTCGAAGAAGACCAAGGCCGTGAAGACTTGTCCTAGACCGCTGACTCTTTCATATATTCGAAGCTTTCTGGGTTGGCTAGATATTATAGAAGGTTGGTTGAAGGGTTCTCATCTATTGTATCTCCGTTGACTAAATTGACCCAAAAGAAGGCTAAGTTTGTATGGTCAAATGAATGTGAGAGGAGTTTTCAAACTTTAAAGGATCGGCTTACATTGGCTCCTACACTGACTTTATCGAACGACTTAGAGGGAATTCATAGTGTATTGTGATGCTTCGCGGATTGGGTTGGGTTGTGTGCTTATGCAACATGGTAAGGTGATAGAGTATGCATCAAGGCAGTTGAAGGTGCATGAACGTAATTACCTAACGCATGATCTTGAATTGGCGGCGGTAGTCTTCGCCTCGAAGATTTGGAGGCATTATTTGTATGGGATTTATGTCAATGTGTCTACCAATCTCAAGAGTTTGCAATATGTATTCTCTCAAAGAGATCTCATTTTGAGGCAAAGGAGATGGTTGGAACTCCTAAAGGATTACGACATGAGTGTTCAATATCATCCCAGCAAGGCCAATATGGGGGCCGATGCTCTCAGTAGGCTATCTATGGGGAGTGTGGCACATGTTGGAGAGGAAAGGAAGGAGTTAGCAAGGGACGTTCACCGGTTGGCTAGGTTGGGTGTCAGGTTAGCCTATTCGAACGATGGTGGTATTTGTGTTCAAAGCGGGGAAGAATCTTCCATGGTGGTTGATGTAAGAGCTAAGCAAGACTTAGACCCATCGTTACTTGAATTGAAGAAGTTAATTGCCGAAAAGGAGATAGAAGTGTTCTCCTAAGGGGGAGATTGTGTGCTCCGGTACCAAGACCAGCTTTGTGTTCCGGATGTGGGTGATCTTAGAAGGGTGATCATGAGTGAGGCTCACAACTCTCATTATTCTATTCACCCAGGGTCCACTAAAATGTATCGAGATTTGAGGTAAGTGTATTGGTGGCATGGTATGAAAAAGGACATCGCTAAGTTTGTATCTGAATGTCCAAGTTGTCAACAAGTGACGGTAGAGCACTAAAGTCCCGGTGCCTTGGCTCAAGATATTGAGATTCCCACATGGAAGTAGGGAGATGTGAACATGGACTTTGTGGTTTGATTGCCTCAGACCCGAAGGCAATACGACTCCATTTCGGTCATCATTGACCGGATGACCAAGTCGCCTCATTTCCTACTGATCAAGGCTACCTATAGCGCCGAGGAGTATGTGAGGTTGTACAATCAAGAGTTGGTGAGACTGCATGGTGTACCTAGATCTATCATATCAGATCATGGCGCCCAATTCACCTCTCACTTTTGGAGATCATCTCAGAAGGGACTTGGAACTAGGATTAAGTTAAGCACCGCTTTTCACCCTCAAACCGATGGGCAAGCAGAGAGGACTATTCAAACCTTAGAGGATATGTAAAAGGCTTGTGTATTGGAGTTTTAGGGTAACTGGGATGATCACCTTCCACTCATTGAATTTTCTTATAATAATAGCTTCCACGCTAGCATTGGTATGGCATCGTTTAAGGTCTTGTATGGGAGAAGGTGTAGGTCACCTGGTGGGATGGTTTGAGTTGGGAGAGGTGGCACTGATTAGCCCGAATTTAGTGATAGAAGCTATGGAAAAAGTTAAAGTAATTAGAGAAAGGTTAATAATGGCACAAAGTCGTCAAAAGTCCTATTCGGATATTACGAGAAGGGATCTTGAGTTTCATGTTGGTGATTGGGCATACGTGAAGGTTTCGCCTATGAAAGGTGTGTTTTATTTTGATAAGAAAGGCAAGTTAAGCCCCAGGTATGTTGCCCCTTATGAAATTGTTGACAGATTAGGGACGTGGCTTATAGGTTGGAATTGCCTTCGGACTTGAGTTTCATTCACCTGGTCTTTCATGTGTCTATGTTGAGGGAGCTAGTTGGAGATCCTATCACCATTGTGCCTTTGGAAGGAATTGGGGTTGAGGAAAACTTGTCTTATGAGAAAACCCCGGTGGAGATCTTGGGTAGACAAGTGAAGCGGCTTCGTAACAAGGACGTGGCTTCTGTGAAGGTGCTTTGGAGGAATCAACACATGGAGAGTGCTACATGGGAGGCGGAGCTGGACATGATAAAGCAATATCCCCACCTTTTCCAATCTACTCAAGCCTAAGGTACTAGGTCGATCCTCTTCTAAATAGTCCTAATTCTTTCACTATTGAGTCTCATGACATGAGATGCATACATGGGCACGAAAATCAATTTTTTATGATGTTTGAATGATTTGAATACATTTGAAATGGATTTTTAAGACTTTATGATTTAATAAACTATGCATTATACCTTGTGTTTGGATTTTCATGTCCCAAGTCAAGCTTTCAAGCCGTGTTGTGGCACATTGGGGATGAATATTCCCAAGGGGAAGATGATGTAAGGACCTGGATTTTCGAGCGGCCTTGCCGGACCCCTTAGTATCGCCTCGAGCAGAAAAGTTTCCCAACGTCACTCCATGGAAGGCCCACATGGGTCATGTGAAGCCACACGGACTGTGTGGCCTCCCGTGGAGGGATGCTTGGCCAAGCTTTTGATGGAGGGGAATGCGACTAAGGATTTCGGACTAAGTGAGGGCACACGACCATCCACACGGTCCGTGTTGTGTGTCATGGGCCATGTGGCCCTCCATATGGCTTGCTACATAAAAATTTTCTAAGTACGAAATTACCGTCTCGTACCTTTTTTGTGCGGGAACTTTTTAAGTGATGTCTCACGGCCCATGACATGACCCATGTAGTGTCACACAGGCCATATAGTCATCCGTATGGTACCCCTCAGCAACAGATAGATTCAGTGTTGGCACCACGAAATTTGTCTATGTGTAGGTTCACGGGCATTGTTCACGGTCCGTGTAACGACTCACAGACCGTGTAAGGGGTTGTATGGACCTGATGGTTCAAATTTTACTCGTGTCATTAATGGTGTTTATGCAATTATGGTTTATTTTAATTATGAATTGTGACCTTTTACCTATCCAAAACCCCTAAACTCAGCTGATATCCCTTCCCTCTTAGTTCATTCTCTTTAAACCCTCTCACCCTAAGATCAACTCCCAAATACTCTCTACTCTCCCTCTCAAGACTCAAAGCTAGGGTTTAATTGGAGTTCAACTTCAAGATAGGTTCTATCTCAAATTTAAGCTCCTCAATCAAGATAGGTGGGATTGATTCTTAATCCCTTTCAACCAAGAAGACCCAAAATTCCATTCAATTAATTTTATGGATTTTAATTCACCTTAAATATGGGTTTTCATGATTTGATTTTATTACATCCAATTTATGCATAGGTTGTACTTACCTTACGATTTTAATCTACTTTGATCACTATTATGATGATTTACATTGAGATATGAAGTTATGAACATGCATGTCCCCTTTTAAAGTTGATTTATGCATGGGTGACTTATATTATGATTTAGATGTTGACTTAATTATGGATTTATTCAATTTCATATTATGATGTTGATTTTAACTTGAATATATGTTACCCATGCTACCCTCACATCATGCATTGCACTTGCATTCATGAACATTGGTATATGGAAATTATGAAGTAGGTTAAGCCCAATTATGTTTTATGAAATGATTTTGGTATGATGATGGTATAGCATTGGTTATGACAAGAATGTGATCACATACATGTCTTATGATTATGGCTCTTTGAGCATCTCAGGTGATTGCACCATCTTGTATATGTGAATGAGCTATTCCTTGCATGAGTATCATGACTATGACTTATGATTGGGCATTTGAGCTTAAATGTGCATAGAACGATTTTGAAATGAATATTGTATCTCTTGGAAGCACGTATATGTATAAGTATTCTCGTGGGACGCCGACTTAGCACCAATGGATTGAGGGCGTCAGGGCTATCCCCAAGAGCCCTCTCCCTTTCCTTGAACTATATGTCTAGCATATGTTATGAGAATCCTATCCAAAATGGGATGTGTTCCCATAAGGAAGGTTGCATCATACAAAATGAGATATGTTCCCGTAAGGTGAAGTACTATTATGATATGATATGAAAAATCCTTACCGAAATAGGATATGTTCCCATAAGGGGTTGCTTCATACAAAATAGGATATGTTCTCATAAGGTGAAGTATGGTTTACCTTTAGCAGGTAGACCACCTCTGTACCAGTGAGGGGTATTCATCGGGATTCCAAGTTATAGCTCGCTTGGTCTTACACATGTCGGTTGAGGTCACATCCGCATTATATATGAGCATCATTTCATTCATGCATCATGAAATTCATGGTATCTTGTATATATTACCCCCTTGATTTTATAATTTTTTCTATACTATGTGCCCTTGTCATCCAACATTTCGCATACTTTGTACATTCAAACGTACTAACGCATACTCTATGCCTACATGATTTTACCATGTAGGGGCCGAGCATTTCAATTATCAATTGTTCGACGAGTAGTCCAATCCAGAAGAGTACTAGTGACGAGTCTCATCCTCCAAGGACAAACCATCTTCCCTCTAGTTATGTTATCTCTGAATTTCCTTTCTTATTTGAGGGTGAGCCCGGAACATATCCTGGCCCCTGTTCCATCTTGATTAGAGACATTTGTCGGACAACATATAGACTCTCTAAAGTCTTTATGGTATGTGTGGTATTTTGTGTATGCATTCCTATGAATTAACCTATGGAAATTTCTTATTTGGTTATATGAATATTTAGTGTGGAAATGTGAAAAGTCCCAAGCCTTGTATCACCCCTTAGCGTGAGTCCTATCCGCCCGTCCCTTAGAACTATGTGTTACTATTTGAATGTTCTTTCCGAACCGATGATGTGAATTTGGATGCTTAAGGCTTGTTTGGGGACTCTCGGGTTCCCATTCATCATGTCACATCTAGGACCTAGTCCCAGGTCGTGACATATATATCGCTATACTGTTGGGGTTTACAAAATATAGAGTAGACTCAGTGTGTTGAACTTATGATCACTGTTTTAGGTTATGTGATGGTTATATCATTGTATTAGCCAATTGTTAGTACTATTAAGCTGTTAATGGCCTTATTGGGGGGTAAATGTCAATGTATGCCATGGGGCAGGTATATACCTAGCTTAATACCTTTTAACCTATGTAGTGGTTTTGTATCAGCGATATGTATACTCTGAGAGGTTAGTTATTGGCTATACCCTACGCTATAATTTTAGAGCCTGTTGTCATTATTTGGTTGATACATGTTGTTTTGGATACCTGTTGTGTTTATCAGTGGGGTGTTTACTATAACTCTGGAGACCTGTAGTTGCCCTGGGTTGTGAAAAACCTGTTAACTGCTAGACATAATCTTCTAACTGCATTAATTGATATGTACATCTATTTGGTTGCTTATATACCTAATTGGGGGTTGTCTAATATTGGCATAAAAGATATATCCTCAGAAGTGAGTTATCCGTTGTACTCTTGTAAATGCATTATGATTGTATTGTTGTAATATTACAAATGCACTAGACTCCTGGCTGAATGGTGGCAGGGTTAAGATCCTAGTTGTGAGACGTTAGCCATACCCAGGGCTTTAGATGGATTATCTGTTATTGTTAGGGTGTTGGTTGCATTAGTCCATGGGAATACCCACTAAATTATCATTGAAGCTTATTCCATTTAGCAGCTAGCCTGTCTATTGTTGCCCTGGTCACTTGTTACACTTATTAGTTCGATTGTTATTAAGGTTTCGAATACTTGGGATAACTCTAGTTATCTACTCTCTATTGGCCTTAGCCGGGGCTTAAGATAGTGCTGCTATAGACATGCTTTACTCAGGGCCAGTATGACTACATACACATAATATGACTTAAGAGGCACAGAGAATCAGGTGACTTATTCCATCATGATGGGGGATTCATCCCACCAAGATATATATCTCAGGATCAGGTGTCGCGATGTGACACGACATACCAACATCTCAAGATCGGGTGACTCATTTCATCATGATGGGGAATTCTTCCCACCATGGTATACATCTCGGGATCGGGTGCCACAGTCCAACACGATATACTTACGTCTCAAGATCGGGTGACTCATTCCGTGATGATGGGGGATTCATCCCACCACGATATACATCTCTGAATCGAGTGTCATATTTTGACATGATATAAATATATCTCATGATAAGGTGCCACATTTTTGTATGATATATACATATACAATTGTTACCACGCCCACACCAATATACCTATCCCCCTCCCCTCGATTGCACATGACTGTACCTTCTGGGCTTTTGGGGCCCAATTAGCATACAAGCATAGATACTAGGGCCTTGTGCGGATGTACAATATTGTACTATAACCATTTGACAATTGTGATATTGTTCTGCTCAGGTTTCTTCATTTGGCTTTGCCGTACACTGCTAGTTCTGCTCAGTTGAGTTCTCTTGATGCCACAGGCATAGGTAATGTTTGACCTCTGAGTCCCATCAGTCCATATTATTACACATTAGTTAGATTGTTCCGTTGGGGTTCTGTGATTCTCTGGACATACTTACAATTGGACTTGGGTTAACATAGCTAGCACTGTAGTATTTCATTACACTTGTTCTTACCACATTTACTATATTTCACTCAGCCGGCCGATGATTCCTATCGGATACCTTTCATCCGTGTTCACCCCTACACTGCATCTACTCGTGGTGAAGTTCCAGGTGTAGGCCACCACTACAGGATACTTCTGGTAAGCATCAACAGTTTTGGGATATTCTACAATCTCCTTCTTTTCTCTAGCCATTACTTTAACTCAAACACTAGCCTTATACATGTTTAGTTTGGGTTGTACATGTAGAATCTCTTTTTGGTGGTACATATTTATTTGTACATTTTTATTTTGAGTCTTTAGTATCTCTGTACAGCTGACTTTTAGGTTCTAGGGTAGGTTGTTGGGTATGTTGTATGTTATTAGTTATCATTGTGCATAGTGATTCAGGACAGGTACCATGGGTATGGTTGGCTTACCTGTAGGTGGAATCTAACAAGCGCCATCTTGACTTGAGAGGTCAGATTGTGACAGATATTCTTCAATTTGATATATACTTGGGATTAACAATATTGATCAAATGAAGGCATTGACAGACAGGAATGGCTCATGGAAAAAGAATATTTCAAATAATGTAATGATGCTTTCATATAATTATGGCACTAGTAACAGGAAGCATTTGTCTGTGTGTTAGCTCTAATACCTTGTTACTAAATGTGATTGGAGGAAAAAAATAGTTTCTTCATAAATACTTCTTAATTGTCAAAAAGTCTCACTGACAAGCATTCTGTGAGTTTTAAGATGCAAAACAAAATGTTAATAAAAAGTTTGATCCACTTGCCCTGACTCCACTGCCCTAGGAAACTGCTCTGACAGTTGTTGGTGACACTGATTTATAGCCAGAAAATGTTGAGAATGCTTGATAATTTTTTAGTTTTATGTGGTTTTCAAAAAGTCAAGTAAGTTAATATCCATAGAATTCTATTGTGGCATCTTGTTAAAAATATTTTCCATGCGTTGATGCTATAATGAGGATAACAATTTGTGGTACTCATACCATCATTATTGAGTTCATGCTTTGTTAAACAAAGGTTCCATAATTTATTATTTTACTTTTGTCTCTCAAAATCATGAAAAATGATACATGGGTATGCCTGAACTTCCAAGCTTAATTAGGTGATCAAATTTTGTATTTCACCATTATTCTTATACTTTTCACTTTTGATAGACACTTGACATCAAGAAGGGGCAACTAGAAGCTGCTCCGAGGGACTATAGGGGAGAATTACGTGACTTGGTAAATATTCTTTGACGATATAGTTTCATAGCAACTTACTATCTTTTCAAAATGGGGAGGAAGATGAAAATTATATCTTTTTTCTTCATATTTCCTTGAGGAGCACATCTCCGGCATCTTCTAACATTTATTATAAATTTAATTTCTAGATATTCAGTAGAACCTCGGTAGAAGGGAAAAACTCATGGTATGCTGATATCAAAATATTTATCTTAAAACCCTTGAGTGTTTCAAGAACCAAGGGATTAGATTCTTTAGATATTGAAGTTGAAGAATTTGAGAACTTGAATCCCTTGGAAAAGTTGAAGATATTAAAAAATTTATATGCGGAAGTTCTTGGAATAGTTTAAGAATTTTCCGAGCTTTTTTTCTTTCATCATTACATTTTCTATTTTCACAGTGCCTTTTTGTCGAAGTGAATTTATTTTCTTTTTCTAGAAAGATAAAGAATTTGATCGATGATGAAACTCAAACATTGATGTCACGACCTGGAACTACGGTCTAGGAGTGACATGGTGAATGGGACCCGAGAGTCCCGAAACAAGCCTCAAAGTATCCATATTCACATCATAGGTTCGGAAGCTTATACGAATAGCAAACACATAGTTCTAAGGGATGGAGAGGTAGGACTTACGGTTTGAGAAAATCATAAGGAAATTATTAACATGATATCATACAACACATAGCACATAAACACTAAGCGGCGGTTAAGTATGACTGACTATAAGGGGGTAATTCAGGATTTAGGATCTTTCACATCATAATATAAAAACACATCATAATACTCATAGCCAATCAACATAACGATATACAATCGATAGCCATATTCATAAACATAATCTTTGAATACAATACTTAGCATATAAACGTAAAGAGTCTAAAAGATGTCCAACAATGCCTCTAGTCATAAGATAGGACGGGGGCCAAAACATGTCCACAGCTCGCCGTCAAAGTAAATAACATAAACAAAAAAATCATAGGTAGAGGAATGGTGGATATAGGTATTCCTCGGTCCCTACATGGTTAGATCATGTAGGCAAAAGTATGCATTAGTATGCTTGAATGTACTAAATATGCAGGCATGCAATGGATGCGACTTTTCAAACCTCCATTCAACGTTAGATGAGAAGGGCACATAATATAAAAAGAGTTATATATAAAAGAGAAGTAGTATAACAATACGCCACGAAATTCATGATGCATGAGATGCCATAATACTCATATATAGTGTTGATGGGACCATCACTAACATCTCAAACTCATGCGAGCTATTACATAAATTTTCCCGATGTTGACCTCCCATCGGGTGAGAAAAGATTACTTGCCAAAGGTAATCTACACCACACCTTACGACCCGGTCATTTCGATGTGATGGCCACCTTCCTTACAAAGCGGTCATTTCGGAAAGATTTCCATTTCACTACATATGATATCATATCAGTGTGTAATCATTCCTTACAACCCGGTCATTTCGATAATGGCTACCAATATACCAATGCTGGCACATTGTTTATTGAAAGGGAGAGGACCCTTGGGGATAGCCCTGACGCCCCCAATCCATTTGGTGCTAAGTCTTCATCCCACAAGAATACTTATACATATACATGCTTTCAAAAGAGGCAATAGTCTTTTCAAATTATTTCAATGCACACTTAGGCTTAAAAGCCAAACATTCTTTCTAATACTTTACTCTTGGGCTCAAAGCCCAAACAACACTTTAATTCGTACTTTTCATGCATAGGAATATCTCATTCACTTTACAATATGGTGCAAACACCCAATATGCTACAAGAATGTATAACAATAGATATTTATTTGATCACATTCTTGTCATAACCATAATCTTTGTCAAAATCATATACGTAAACATAATTGGGCTTAACCCACTTCATAATTCTCATAAAATCCAATGCTCATGAATTCATATGCCATGAATGATGTGTGAATAGCAATGGGTAATGTAGATTCAATCTAAAATCAACAATATAATATGTAATTCAAGTACACCCATAAGTAAAATCCATAATCAAATCATTATTTAGATTACCCATGCTTAGATCAAACTTTAAAGGGACAATGCATATTCAAATATTCATAATAATCATGTAATGCAACATATTAGGGTTCAAATCAATATAACATCATCAATAAAGCATAGCCTACAATTTAATTTAATTTAATAAACAATAATCTTCAAAACCCATGAAAGTACGCAAAATTTCATGAAAACGAATTGAAAAGAGTTTGGGTCTTCATGGTCAAAAGGGACCAAGAATCAATCCTACATACCTTAGCTAATGAAGAAGATTCAAGAAGAAATTTGATGAAGAAAAGAGTCTTTCCTTGATTCCCAAGCTTGTTCTTCACAATAGTTCTTAAAAGGGAGTTCAATATAATTCTAAGTCTAAGAGCGAACTTGATTGAGAGAAATGAAGTATAAGTCATTTGAATATCTTTAGGTAGCATAGAAAGTCACAAAGGACCCTTAGGAGAAACCATAATTACAAATATTTCATTAACGAACCGAGTAGAAAAATTATTTCCAGGGTCCGTATGGACGGGTGTACGGCCCGTGATAAGGTATATGGTCTGTATACTTGCTCCGTGATCCAACTGATGAAGGTCCGAGACGGTTATCTCATACTTAGAAAAATTCAATGTAGGCACCCATATAGAGGGCTTCACAGTTTGTAGCAAGGCATACAGACCATATGTGTCCTCCGTGATACCTCACTTAGAAAAATTCTTCAACGACCAATTTTCGAGATGGTGATCCTATACTTAGAAAATTTTCACTTTGACACCTATACGGAAGAGCCTCACGGACCGTGTAGGACCATACGGTCCATGAGAGGGGCCGTGTGAAGTGCCTTGGCTAAAAAATGTGGATTTTCAAGACCAAGGCTACCATACGGTCCACCACACCGATTGTGAAGCCTCACATGGACTGTGTGGGGTCCATTTGTGGTATGCCTTAGTCTCAATCTTCCATATCAAGGCCAAAACTTCCCACATAAGGCCAAGGGCCACTCCAAGGAATCTCAACGCGGTCTGTATAGCCTCATACGGACCATGAAGGATTTCATGGAGCGTCACCTTGGCCCAAAACTTCCTAAAACCAAATTTCCAAGCTCCATTAAGGTTGTATAAAGTCCGGGCCTTTAAATCATCTCTCCTTGGAAACATTCTTCCTCGAATGTGCTAGAACAAGGCTTGAAAGGCTTGACTTAGAACATGAAACATCAAAACATAAGATACAATGCATATTTCATCACTTGAAAATCATAAAGTCATTAAAACTCATATCTAAACGTATTCAAATCATTCAAAACATAATAAATATCATTTTGGTGCACCTGTATGCATGTCATGCCATGAACCTGAAGAGTGAAATAATTAGGACCACTTGGAATAGAAAGACCTAATACCTTAGGCTTGAGTAGATTGGAAAAAATGGGGATCATGTCCAACTTTGCCTCCCATGTAGCACTCTCCACATGTTGATTCCTCCAAAGCACCCTAACTGAAGCCACATTATTAATATGATGCCGCTTCACTTGCCTATCCACGATCTCAACCAAAACTATCTCATAGGACAAATTCTCCTCAATCTCAACACCTTCCAAAGGCATAATGGTACTAGGATCACCAACCAACTTCCTCAACATAGACACATGGAAACCCGGGTGAATTGAACTCACATCCGGAGGCAAATCCAACCTATAAGGGCGTTTCCAATCCGTTCAACATTCTCATAAGGACTCACGTACCGGGGATTCAACTTTCCCTTCTTCCTAAAACGCATTACACCCTTCATAGGTGAGATCTTCACATACAGCCAATCACCAATATGAAACTCAAGATCCCTCCTCCTAACATCCGAATAAGACTTTTGGTGACTTTGGGCCGTCTTCAACCTCTCCCTAATCAACATCAACTTCTCCATAGCCTCCAACACCAAATCCAGGCCAATCAAAGTCATCTCTCCCAACTCAAACCACCCTACCAGAGATCTACATCTCCTACCATACAAAGCCTCAAACAAACCATACCAATGCTAGCATGAAAGCTATTATTATAAGCAAACTCAATGAGTGGAAGATGATCATCCCAATTACCCTTGAATTCCAACACACAAGCGCTCAACATGTCCTCAAAAGTTTGAATTGTCCTCTCGGTTGTCCATCAGTTTGAGGATGAAAAGCAGTACTCAACTTCACCTTAGTACCAATTCCTCTTTGAAATGACCTCCAAAACTGAGAAGTAAATTGGGTGCTATGATACGATATGATAGACCTAGGCACATCATGCAACCTCACCAACTCTTGGACATACAAGCTTGCATAATCTTTGGTACTAAAGGCAGTCTTGACCAGTAGGAAATGAGCTGACTTAGTCATCCGATCAACGTTTAACCCAAATTGAGCCAAATTGCCTTAGGTTCTGAGGAAAACCAACCATAAAATCCATGTTCACATCTTCCTACTTTCAAATAGGAATCTCAATATCTTGAGTCAAACCACCGGGCCTTTGGTGATGTACTTTCACTTGTTGACAATTAAGGCATTTGGATACAAACTTGGATATATTATTCATTATACCATGCCACCAATACACTTCCCTGAAATCCTGATACATCTTACTAGATCCTGTGAATAGAATAATGAAAGTTATGGGCTTCACTCATGATCACCCTTCTAGGATCATCCACATCCAGAACACATAACTGATCTTGGTACCACAGCATACAGAAGATTCAACTCCACCAACCAATGATGGATCTAGATCGTGCTTAGCCTTAACATCAACAATCACAGAGTATTCACCCCCATTCTGAACATGAATGCCACCATCATTAGAGTAGGACAACCTAACACCAAGTCTAGCCAAATGATGAACATCTCTTGCCAACTCTTTCTTCCCTTCATGAACATGAGCCCCACTTCCCATAGATAGCCTACTAAGAGTATCAGCTAGAACATTATTCCTGCCTGGATGATATTGCACACTTATGTCATAGTCCTTAAATAGTTCCAACCGCCTCCTTTGCCTCAAGTTAAGATCTCTTTGAGTGAACACATATTGCAAAACTCTTGTGATTGGTGAAAACATCAACATGCACCCCATACAAATAGTGTCTCAAAACCTTCAAGGCAAACACCACCACCGCTAACTCAAGATCATGAGTTAGGTAACTACGCTCATGCACCTTCAATTGTCTTAATGCATAAGCTATCACCTTACCTTGTTGAATAAGTACACAACCCAACCCAATCCGAAAAGTATCACAATACACCACAAATCTATCTATGTCATTCAGTAAAGTCAAAACAGGAGTTGATGTAAGCCAATCTTTCAAACTCTGAAAACTCTTCTCACATTCATCTGACCATACAAACTTGGACTTATTTTGAGTCAACTCATTCAGAGTAGATGTAATAGACGAGAAACCTTCAACAAACCTCCTATAATAACCAGTCAACCCAAGAAAACTTCGAATATCCGAAGGACACAATGGTCTAGGACAATTCTTTACAACCTCGATCTTCTTCGGGATAACCTTAATACCGTCACCAAACACCACATGACCAAGAAAATCTACCTCACCCAACCAAAACTCACATTTGTTAAACTTATCATACAACTTCTCCCTCAAAGTCTGAAGAACCAACCTCAAATGATCCATATACTCCCGCTCACTTCGGGAATAAATAAGGATCTTATCAATGAAGACGGCCACAAAATTGTCAAGGAATGTCTTTAACACCCGATTCATAAGATCCATAAAAATGGACGGAGCATTAGTCAACCCAAACAACATCACCGAAAATTCAAAATGCTCATACCTAGTCCAAAAAGCCATCTTGGGAATATCACACTCCCTAACCTTTAACAGATGATAACCAGAATGAAGGTCAATCTTTGAGAAATAGGTGGCCCCTTGAAGTAAATCAAACAAGTCATCTATTCTTGAAAATGAATACTTATTCTTGATGGTTAACTTATTTAATTGCCTATAATTAATGCACATCTGAAGAGATTCATCTTTCTTTCTTACAAGTAACACTAGAGCACCCCATGGAGATATATTTGGGTATCTGGGATAGAGATAGGTGGAGTATAGAGATAGGTTGGGTATCTGGGAGAAGATCTATGCTAAAGTCTACTTCTCTTTCTGGAGGAATATCGGGCAAGTCTTTGGGAAACACATTCGGAAACTCATTCAGCACCGGGACTAATTCAAGAGTAGGTGACTCGAACTCCACATCTTTGACCCTCACAATATGATAGATACACCCCTTAGAAATCATCTTTTGGGCCTTAAGGTAGACTTTTATTAGTGGAGTCACTACCTTTCCATTCAAGAATGGGCTCACCTGAAAATTGGAACATGAATTTTCGGGTTCTACAATCTATAGAGGCATATGAAGCATATAACCAATCCATCCCAAGAATCACACAAATAAAACATCTCAAGTTCCACAAGATCACATGGGAAGACTTTATGCACAAAAGAAACAGGAAAACCCCGATAAACTCTATGAGGAACAATAGATTCACCAATGGGAGAATAAATCGAAAAGGACTCCCTCAAGATTTCAAGATTTAAAACAAACTTTACAGCCAACAGAAGAGTCACAAAAGATAAATTGGCACACAGATCAAGCAAAGCATATGCATCAACATCAAAGACTTTTAACATACCGGTCACAACATCTATAGTCTCCTCACTTCCTGATGAGCGTGCAAAGAATAGAAGCTATTGTTTCTTGGGGGCACCACCTTGTGGAGCTCATGTCCTGACCACCTTGAGCCACCTGACCTGGACCCTTCTGAGCAACCTTAGGATAATCGGCAACTTTGTGGTTCTTGTCACCACACCCAAAGCATGCACCCGTCTCCTTCCAACAAGCACCCATGTGATTCTTTCCACATCTATTACACCTGAGAAACAATGGTCCACCACCAACCGGTGCCTTGGTAGGAGGCACCCTAGCATCGGCAAACCTAGCATTTGAACCTTAGCTCTGTTAAAAGCGACCATAACCACCACCTTTGGAGTAAGAGAACCCACTATCATAACGGGCCCTCTTAAAATCCGGCACCCTTTACTCCTTGAGCTTTTCTCCCTCAATCTATTCAGCATATTCCATGAGCCTGGAGATGTCCATGTCCTAAATAAGCATAGTCATGTGACGCTCCTTCACAACCAAAATAGAGACAATAAAAACAAACTTGCGCATTTTTGCACGGGGATCAGCCACAAGCATAGGAGCATACATGGGGAGCTTTGTGAACTTGAGGGCATAGTCCCTCACACTCATACCACTATGTTTGAGATTGATAAACTTTGTTATCTTGGCTTCCCTAAGTTCAAGTGGAAAAATACGATCCAGAAATGCAAACTTGAATTCCTCCCAATTAACAGCATCACCACAAACCCTTTCCATCGACCATTGTGTGTACCACACTTAAGCCACATCTTTCAACATATAAGTAGCCAACTCAGCTTTCCCTCAAAAGTGACTCCCATAACTATCAATACCTTAGTGAGCCCATCAATGAACTTTTGAGCATCCTCATCATCCTTTGACCTATAGAACTCTAGAGGATTCATTTGGGTGAAATCTCGCACCCTAGAAATCGGAGTACGATCCTGAGGAAGATTAGCCTGCCTGTCTGACTAGTCACCACCTAGGCAAGCATAGTAATGGTCATACGGAATTCACCCTTAGAGATAGGCTCTTCCATAGGCCCTTGTGGAGCTTGGCCCTCATTAACCATGGTCGGTCTTGGTAGGGGAGCTCTTCATGGAGGCATCTTCCGTAACGTAGCAAGGATAACATCAGGATAAGGAAACCAAACATATGGTCCGAAGCATGACATAAAATATGAAGAAGAGAGACAACTCCTAAAACGCCATCATAGCCTCCCACTCATAGGCATGGTGCACTTCACACCTATGAATAGGACTCTACTCGACCGGCATGTTGGACTCCGAGGATCATGTACAAACCTAGTGCTCTGATACCAAGCTTGTCATGAACGGGACCTAGGGTCTAGGGGTGACTTAAAGAATAGGAACCTGAGAGTCCCCAAACAAGACTCAAAGTATCCATACTCACATGATTAGTTCGGAAGCGTATACGAATAGCAAACACATAGTTCTAAGGGACAAGGAGGTAGGACTCATACTATGGGGATGTCATAGGGAAAGGGATTACCATGGATTCACATAACTTGTAGCACATTAAGACTAAGGGGCGGGTAAGTATGACTCACTCTATAGGGAAGATTTCGGACTTGGGATCTTTCACATCATAACACTCATAGCCAATTCACATAACGATATCAAATAGATAGATATATTCATAAACATAATCTTTGAATACCAAATTTAGCATATAAATGTAACGAGTCTACAAGATGTCCAACAATGCCTCTAGTCATAAGATAGGACAAAGGCTAAGACATTTCCGGGCTCACCCTCAAAGTAAATAACATAAACAAAAGCATCATAGGTAGAGGAATGGTGGTTTGTCCTTGGATGATAGGACTTACCACAACAAGTATCTCAAGATCCAAGCTAGCCAGCGTATGGTGGATGAAAGTAGTCCTCGGTCCCTACATGGTTAGATCATGTGAGAAAAAATATGTGTTAGTATATTTGAATGTACTAAGTATGCGGGCATGGAATGCATGTGACTTTTCAAACTTGAATTCAATGTTGGATGGCAAGGGAACATAATATAGAAAGAGTTGTATATCAAAGCGAAGTAGTATAATAATATGCCATGAAATTCATGATGTATGAGATGCCATAATGCTTATATATAGTAGGGATAGGACCATAACCAACATCTTTAACTTATGCGACCTATTACATGAATTTGTTGGATGTTGACCTCCCACCAGGTGAGAGAAGATTACTTGCTAAGAATAATCTATACCACACCTTATGACCCGATCATTTCGGTGTGATGGCCACCTACCTTATGACCTAGTCATGTCGGAAGGATTTCCATTTCATTTCATTTCATATCATATCATATCATATCAATTTGCAACCATTTTTTATGACCCGGTCATTTCGGTAATGGCTACCAATACACCTATGTTGGCATATAGTTCAAGGAAAGGGAGAGGACTCTTGGGGAGAGCCCTGACGCCCCTAATTCATTTGGTGCTAAGTTGTCATCCCACATGAATACTTATACATATACATGCTTTCAAAAGAGGAAATAGTCTTTTCAAATCATTTCAATGAACACTTATCTTAATTGCCAAACATTCCTCATAATCATTAAAACTTGGGCTTAAACGCCAAATCACATTTCAATCAATACTTTTCTAGCATAGGAATAGCTCATTCACTTAACAATATGGTGCAAGCACCCAATATACTCCAAGAGCCAATAACAATAGATATTTATGTGATCACATTTTTTTCATAACCATAATCTTATCAAAATCATATACGTAAACATAATTGGTCTTAACCCACTTCGTAATTCTCATAAAATCCAATGCGCGTGAATGCATATGCCATGAATAATGTGTGAATAGCAATGTGTAATATAGATTTAATCAAAAATCAACAATATAATATTGAATTCAAGTATACCCATAAGTAAAATCCATATTCAAATCATAATTTAGATTACCTATGCTTAGATCAAACTTTAAAGGGACAATGCATATCCAAATATTCATAATAATCATGTAATTCTACATATAAGGGCTTAAATCAACTTAAAATCGTCAATAAAGCATACCCCACACTTCAATTGAATTTAATAAATAATAATCTTCAAAACCTATATTTAAAGTAACAAAATTTCATGAAAATCATTTGAAAAGAATTTGGGTCTTCTTGGTTGAAAGGGACCAAGAATAAATTCCACATACCTTAGCTAGTGAAGAAGATTCAAGAAGAAATTTAATGAAGAAAAGAGTCTTCCCTTGATTCTCAAGCATGTTCTTCACAAGAGTTCTTTGAGAGAGTTCTTAAGAGAGAGTTCAATATTATTCTAAGTATGAGAGTGAATTTGAATGAGATAAATGAAGTATAGTTCATTTAAATGTCTTTAAGTAGCATAGAAATCACAAAGGATGCTTAGAAGAAAATATAATTACTAAAATTCCATTAATGAACCGAGTAAAAAAATGTTGCCAGGGTTCGTATGGAGGGGTATAAGGCCCGTGATAAGGTATATGATCCGTATACTTGCTCCATGATCCAACACTTAGAAAAATTACCACTAACAAAGGTTTGAGATGGTAATCCCATACTTATAAAAATTCAGTATAGGCACCCATAGGAAAGGCTTCATGGTCTGTACCGTGGCATACGGTATGCCTCCTCCATGAGACCTCACTTAGAAAAAAAATTTAACAACCAAGTTCCAAGAAAGTGATCTAATACTTAGGAAATTTTCACTCCAAGACCTATGCGAAAGTGCCTCACAGACCGTGAAGGTCCATACGATCCATGAGAGGGTCCGTGTGAAATGCCTTGGCTCAAAAATGTGGATTTTCAAGACCAAGGCTTCCATATGGTCATCACATGTACCGTGAAGCCTCACACGGACTGTGTGAGGTCCATGTGTGGTATTCCTTGGTCTCAAACTTCCACATCAAGTCCAACACTTCCAACACAAGGCCAAGGGGCACTCCATTGAGCCTCCACATGGTCTGTATATCCTCACATGGATCGTGAAGGCTTCCATGGAGTGTCACCTTAGTCCAAAACTTCCCGAAACCAAATTTCCAAGCTCCATTAAGGTTGTACAAAGTCCGAGTCCTTACAATTGATGTAAAGTTAAAGGAAGCAAAAACAAAAAGTTGTTGCATTAGGTTATTAAAGCTAATGTATGAAATGTTATTACTTATATAGGAGAAATGCCTACAACGGAAAATGTCAAATGAGATTACTCAAGCCATTACTGCGAAGAATGATGCTTTACTCTAGTACCAGAACATGAAGCAACTGTTTCTCAAATTAACGTGATGCAGCAGAAGCTCATGCTTCTATGGTGGAATCAAAGAACACTTACTCCAAGTGCACGTACTTAGTTCTACATGAATGTCTTAACTTAGTTTATTTTTTCATAAGCATACATATGTAATTAGCCATCCTAAAGTAAGCGTAACATAGAATGAGATAAATTTAGATTTTAAAATATTCAAGTTGGCATTATGTGATTACCTTGATGATATAGTGTGTAGTTATCCGTCGTTGACCCTCTTTCCATAGTATAATGGCAAGTGAAAAGATGGAAACCCCTATCTTTCTCAAAATCATCTAACAACATCTCTATACAATTAGAGATGATAAAGGAAAGATCAGTACACCAAGATCTTTCATCTAAAGGGAAATGCATCAAAGTTATTGTAATGAACCTCTGGGTTCATTTCTATAAATCTGTGACTTTTTTCTGTTGATTTGAGCTTCTGTATGGTGACCTCGGACCTGTTATAGTACATTGGGACAGTTAGAATGATTGGCGGTGGTTTTGGTGGAGAATTATGCGAGTTTGCAAGTTCGCGAGAAGTTAAGGTTGCAAAAATGAGATTTCAATCAAAACCCTAGAAAATGGCCTCAGAATGGGATTTTGACGGATATGATAATTCCATAATAGCCGATTTGTGTTAAGAGGGTGGTTGGTTTGAGAATGGAGTGTTCCGGCGTGATTCTAAGCTGAAAGTTGCAAAATAAGTTCAACTTGAAGCTAAAAAGGGCATTTTTGTAAAAACATAGCTAAACGTGCTCGAAATAGAAATTTGATGATGTTGTCAGCTCGGAAATGCCGAAAATTGTCTAAAATAACCCTTCGTCAGTTGACAGGGACATCAGATTGCATTTTGACCACCTTAGTTTCTCAAGCTAAAATTAACCGGAAGGAAGTGGGTACTCCTTTTTCCGTAGGATGCTCCATTGAGAATTCTGATTGCACCATTGGATTCAGAACGTCCAAATCAGTATGGTTACACTATTGTTTTGAACAGACGTTGAGAGCCCCAGGGAAGTTTTTGGGATTTCTAGTGCCGTCAGCAGGTGCATAGGCCCATATTCGTGCAACATGGCATAGGTGTCACGCCCGCCTTCGTAAGTCCGTGTGCAGCATCGTATGGCCAGCCTATATAAGGAATGGTCACGAGGCCTTGGACCAGAAAACTTCAAATGGCCATAAAAAGTGATCTGGAGCTCCGATTTTGGCGATTCAAAAGCCTACATGACTGGAATTTTCACCAGGATTGTCGTGGTAAGTTAGATTCAAGATTTGGCACGTATTTCAAGGTCAAACTTCTATTTTAACTGATTACTTTCTTGAAATTTTGTGAAAATTGTATGCTTTGATATCTTAGCGGATTCTTAATGGAATTAAGTGAAATTTGAGCCTAAACTGTTCGACATTTTAAGGGGAAAGTTGTGGTATATTTAATTCTCACTGTCATTATCCAGTTTTTGAGAATTTATACAAAGAAAGTTTTGAAAAGAATATTTTCCCGGTAGAGTTTCTAATTCAATTTTTAGGCTTTTTCTCGGTCTTATGGGGTCCGTTTTGGGCCAAATGTTTTGTTGTAGACTTGGGTGGTTTTGGGGAACCTTTTTGCGTTTTTTTAAGAAATTAGGACATAGCCCCTATGTTTTCCATTTTAGGCGCTTTTGGCCTAATTCTACCTATTTCTCAAGTTTTTACGGTCGATGTGAGCCTGTCAACCCCGTGAATTGTGGTTTTAGTTATTGGGAAGCTATAGGGGGGGAAATTCTCAACTGGATTGAAGCGGAGTACGACACCGGATGCCAGGTAGGCGAGGTGAAATGGTTGCATATTTGAGTTGGCCTTGGGAAATATCCTCTATAGCAGCTGAGTTGTGATATCATTCTGGGTTGGTAATGTCTTTCTGATTACCTAGCCTCTTGAGCCTTAGCCTAGTTATACCGACACTGCCCTATGAGTTGATGTACAGAGAAAAAGGGCCTAATAACGGCCGAATATGAGTGCCTAGGGCAGGCATTCGTACAGACTTGACTTATACTTGTATGATTGTGTATTGCTTGTTGCTACAGAGATATGCCGACTTAGAGACTGTGTGTTGATTATATGTTGTACTGTATCCTAGTTATAATATACATATAAATCTACAGAGTCTAGTTGTCTTGGATACTACATGCTTCCAAAATACAATACTTTTTTATGCTTAAAACTTGGAATTTTTTATGTTCTCAATGCAATGTTAGTTGGTTTTATGAGTTTTTGTGTTTATATTTGCAGGATTACAGGTTGGCCTTGATTATTGAAAAAGTGCAGAAGTTGCTAATTTTTGTTTATATACGAGATCTTTTACGGGTCCTAGGGTAGTTTCGTGAACAATTCCAGTGAGGGACTATTTTTAGATGTTTATTCTACAAACATGCAGATGAGCCGTAGAAGGTTTTATGAGTCGTAGATGATGGTCCATGCCCTGAGGATCAGAGATTGGGACTTTCTAAAGTTCACCAGAAGAAACCCTTTTTACGGATCATAAATCACTTTACGAGTCATAGAGGGGTGTCGTAGAAGTGAAGTCTAAATTTCCAATAGCAGAGTACAAGACCTCGATTGCGGGTCGTGGAACGTAATACAGCCCGTAAACCCCTTTCTTATGGTGTGCCTACCAGTTCTCAGATTTCATTTAGGACGTGTATGTTACATATTATAAGTAGGTTTTTTAGTTTATTTTTCGGAAGGATGGATAGATTTTGCTAAGTTTTCATCTAGTACTCAGAAAACTAAGTAATTAAAGAGAGAAAATTATGAGATCAATTCGGAGAGTCTTTGAGAACACTTGTGTTTGAATTTAATCTTTAAGCCTGTGATTCTTATTGAAGTTGGATTTGCTAGTTCTTAATTCTATTGTATAAGTGTTCAGTTATTTTCTCAATCCATAATTCTTGCATCTACACAAAGCAAGAGTAGCTAAATCCATAGCTAGGGGTGTGGGAACCATGAAGAACTAACAAAGTAAACTCAGATAAATTCATAATTCTTGAAAGGTGTATATGCATGTATTAATTAACTCTCTTCGTTTTGCATGTTTTTTATGATGGTCAACATTAGAACCCGCCTAGTGTTACTAACTGACTCAAGGTAGTAATGAATAGAAAAGAGATTAATTAGCAAGATTCGATTGATGTGCTCTCATCTAATCAACCAAACTGGGCCAAAGGGAGGTTGTACTAGGACTAATAGATAAAGGTTAGTAATGCACACGATGGAGATGAGCCAAGTCACATGGTGAAATTCACCTCTCACCTTTGGTGAAAGGGCTTGGTGAACATAATTTATCGTCTTGCATGCTATATAGTAGAAAAGAATTAGGTTATCTGGTGATACTGAGTTGGAAAATCATGGGGAGCACAATAACCTAGTTTCTCTCCATATCGACTTCTCTCTTATGTGTGTTAGTTTATTTACAGTTTTCATCAATTATTCCAAGAACCCCCCTATTGCGGAAGTAAGTCGGTTCACTATTTGAATTACAATAATCGAATTCTCTTGAGTCTATGTATAGCCTGTGGGTTCGACCCTAACGTTTGTTAGGTTATATCCTTAATAGTGACCGCTTCATCATCTAAAAAGGAGGTGTAACTTGTACAACATCAAGATTTTGGTACCATTGCCAGGGAATACGACTAGACTTAGCTAATTTATGGTGATTTGGGTATTAATCCTTATTTGCCTCATAGTTTTTTCTTTTTTCTTTTTCTCTTTTATATATGACACCCTTTGTTGAAGAACTATTGAATGATTAGGGTATTGAGATGAGAGGGGTTGTAGATAAGTTTTTGAATCGCAATGTTTACTTCTTGAAATATTAGAAAATCTCGACCTAGACAAATATCTGCTTTTTTTTAGATGTTCATCAATTTGGCTTGAATGTCCATAATTTAAGTGTTGAGTTGAGTGTAAAGGTTGATATGTCTGACGCTCAACAAGCTAGTTATGAATTATGTGAAGAAGAAAAAATGCTTATAGGCCATCTTCAAGAGCTGAAATTGGAGGGTCAACTACTTGACCAGACTATATTGATGTTGTCACTGTTGAGAAAAGTACACGAGAGTTATGTGAAGAAGTAGATAATATTATTTTTTTAAAACTCTAGTGTGTGTAAACATGAGGATGTAAATAATAATATAATTCATGAATTAGGGCGCATTGGACCTCATTCGAATCATTTTTCTATATTATGTTTAGACGATGAGATATTAATCGAATCATCTAATCATATGGAAGAATGTAAGGAGGAGGAAAAATATGTTTATATTCTTGAATTTGTTGGACTTAAAAGAAAAAATTACATTCCTCATTTAATGGCCAAAAAGTACAACATGTTATCTCTATTGTTTGTTCTTCTTATTTTTATACCACCACCCTGTGAGCATAATAGAAAATTAGAAAAGAAATTAGGGGTACAATTCATAAATTCAAGGTGGAAGAAAAAGTGAAAGCATGGACACTTGGTGAAGTTTAAGTAACCAAGTTGTCCAAGTCATATCGTGACAATAAATCAGGAGCTTGTTAGGAGGTAACCCAAAGTGGACACCGGCGCTTAGGCATCCAAGTATGATTTTTAATCCCTATATGTTTTATTTTTCTTTGATTTTGTACATTGGGGACAATGTACATCTTTTTTAATGGGGTGTGGGTAGTTATGGGCCTCAGTGAAGTCTGAGTAGCTTGGGTCCATAACTACCCCATTTTTTTAATCCCGGAGTTTTCTTGCCTATGTTCTTTTTCACCTGGATATTTAATTTCTGTTGAACCAGCATGTTTAGGATGTTTAGATAGTATTTTTAGCATATAGTAACAATACTTGTGGCATATTGCATGTTTGTTGTGTTTTGTTTGAAAAATGATACCAACCAAAAGAATATTTTGATTTGTAGTTAGATAGCAACCATGCATGTTTAGGCGTGTGATAATGTTTGTTCTGATAAGTGAGGATAAATTGAGATAAGAAGCATGATCTGAGAGTCTTTTGTTGATGATATATGCAGTGTAATGTTAGTGTGAGGTTAATTTGCTAGATTCATGCATTTTGTCCTAATTCAGAACTTGCCCTATTACTCTAAGTTAGATGGTAGATTAATTGGATTAGGAAAGGATCTTAGGTCATTGTTCTTAATAGTCCACCTCGCCTAAAATGACCAACCAAAGCTATGATATATCCCTTGTTCCTAATGTTTGAGCCTAACATGTACCTATTCTTTGGAAACACCTGATTAACCTAGCCTTGTTAGTTGTAAAATCCTGATATTGGCCCTGGTCCTTCCTTGAACATTTTACACCTTGACCGAGGCAAAAAACCTAAGTTGCGGTTAACCAAAAGTGGCCCTGGTTCTGAGGATGAATATTGTACATGTCAACACATGCCAAAATCCTTAGTTGAGGGTGATTGGTGTAAGGGTGAAACACAAAAATGAGAGGGTGAATTAGTGATATAGAGAAATCATATACTAGGTGTAAGAAAAACAAGGGATGCCTTCGTTGTGAGCTAAAAAGAAAATTGAAGTGTAGAAATAACGCAAAAGGCTGAAAAAATAAAAAGAAAGCACCCAGAAAAGCTTGAAAATAGGAAAACGGGAGAATAAGGTGAAAACAACAGAGTTGGTAGGAAAAAAGTGTAGAAAAATGCATTGTCCAGGGGGGCTTGTAGTCACTATGTTCCCATAATGTCATACCAAAGCCCATTGAGCCTACAATACAAGCCTAGAAAGTCCTAAAGTGATCCTCGTCCAGTTAGTTGAAAGTCTTAATCAAGAGTATAGGGGTAAGCCTATGGTATTAGGCATGATGCATGAATATATTTTGTGAGATTGAGTGATTTGGCATAGTCCTAAGGTTATACATGAAAACATCATTGAGTGTCAGGTTTGGGACTTCTTTCTGTGAGGGAACTTGCATAGCATTGTTAGCACTAGACTTGTTCAGTGATTGTGGATTGTTGATACTACCTCACTTATTATAGTTGTGTTATCAAATGCACCAGTTTGTATTGGTTTTCTAGATAGCTATCTGATCGTGTTTTGAAAAGTTGGTGTGGGTAACTGAGTTTGAAATTTATGTAATGTGTGCCATGGGGTTGAGGTCTATGTGTTACTGTATTATCTATCTTGATTGAGTCCATCGTTTGAGGACGAGCAACAATTTTAAGTTGAGGGTGTTGATGTGCTGCCAAAATACAACACTTTTTTATGGTTAAAACATGAAATTTTGTGTTTTCTCAATACAATGTTAGTTCATTTAATGTGTTTTTGTGTTTATATTTACAGGATTACAAGTTGGCCTTGATTATTGGAAAAAGTGCAGAAGTTGCTAATTTTTATTCATATACGAGAACCTTTATGGGTCATAGATTGTTCTATAGGCCATAGGGTGGTTTTGTGAACAATTCCAGTGAGGGGCTATTTTCTGAAGTTTATTCTACCAACATGCAGATGAGTCGTAGAAGGTTTTACGAGTCATAGATTGTAACGCACGGTAAAATTACCAAAATACTCCTAGAGAAGGGGTATGCGTGTAATACATCTTCCAAGGCTAGTACGGCAAATTCAAGGGTGGATTTGCGATCAGCAAGAAAACTTTAGTAGGAAAAGGGTCTCGGACGATTTTTAGAGCGACCGAATCAAAAGATAATTTTTTGATCCAAAATGAAAAATAGTGGTGGTGCACGACAAAGGCGCGTCATGCACCTATCACGGAGAGACACTTACATTTTTTCAAAAAATTTTGACGGAATTGAGAAAACTAGTTCAGAAAATTTTTGGAGAAATTATACTTGGACGCGACCAGTCCGCGTCGCAGACTGCGTCACTCTGAGTCTGAAAAATTGCTAAGTTTTTCTAAGGGAATTCCAATCTATTCCTAACACCTCCTAAACTTAGTACACGACCAATGTAAGTTTTTCTAACGCGAAAAGGGTCAAAAACGCATTTTAAGTCCTTTTCTAACAAACCATCAAGACTAGTGCTTGAGGAAGGTAGAGGAGAGCTTGACATTGAGGAGTTCAAGAGAATATTTTCAAGGGATATTATTGTTGGCATTATCACAGGTATGTAATGTTACTAAAGTGTTGGACTATGTTCATCCACGAGCCCTTTCGTCTTGTTGAGTTATGATCATGAGTATAAATCGCATGTTTTAAATCCTGTGATTTCTTGAGTCCTAAATTCTTGTACATGTGGGAATTTTCATGAATATTACTTAAGTCAATTTAAGAGTTGCATTGTTATTACCATGAAATATGAATGTTATTCAAATGTTTGATACCCTAGCCCTTACCTTAGTATTTTCTTTAATTTACTGACTAACTTGAAATTATGACTCTTAACCGTTGAAACCAAGTAAGTTGAACCTGAGAAGTATGTCGTCTTGTTTCATATATGCATGTGATGAATACCTATTAGATGATATGATGTTACTTGACCGTAATTTAGTGAGAGTCTTGCATAATATGAATTGGAGTCTTGAGTTGCATTGTTTTGAGTCCTCATTTTGAGTTATTGGGTTAATTGAGAAAGTTGATGTTGAGTTGATTGAGATGAGTGTGAGTTGATGTACATGAGCATAGTTTAGTCTTTGAAGGAATATTGAGCATCAAGTTGGGCGAGAGAAATCACCCCAGAACTACATTGCCAGCGTGGGATGGTCAGGATAATTCTGGTGGCCCATGTCCCAAATGATGGACATTCTCTTTGGATCCAAGAGAGAGAGGTAGAGTTTGACGTCCTATTCCTTGTCAAGTTTAGGGCAGATATAGCAATGACAACTTTTCATTGTACATTACCCAAACTTATGGTGGGGTGGAGGGTTGTCGATTAGAGAAACTTCCAAGCAAATACTTGAGTTGAGCATATCACGAGTCTTTCAAACCAAGTTGCATCAAATATCGAGTCTATTTCTAAAAGCATGATTTCAAACCTTAAACTTGCATAATGTACCTAAGTTGAGTTATGAGATGAGGAGTTGAGCCTTGAGTCGAGTTGCTTGATTGAGCTTGAGTGCTTTCTATTTCTTGAGCCATTGTACATACCTTACATAACACATACTGAGGCAACTCAGCGCTGCATCATTTCATGATGCAGATACACGTGATAGAGGACTTCAGTAGACGCACTATTGAGGTCGAGAGTTCCTGAGTTCTTGAGTTGGTGAGCCCTCCTTGCTCTCCAAGGGAACCTTTATTTTATCTGAGTTGTTGCTTTTATTTTCTTCCAGTTGGGTAGCCATTGCATGTAATGGTACTATCTAGATGTTAGAAGTAGAGGCTTCATAGGTATTGAGTAGAGGATGTTGAGCATTGTTCCCAAACTCTTGATTATTGGAAATTCCCTTTTATTTAAAGACTGGATTTACTTACTTCACGGTCTTTTCTTGAGTATTTTTCTTCTGCTGTCCAGTATGATGTGATGATGAGTCCAAGTGGTTTGCTTGGGGACTAGCAATAGTCTCTGAGTACCGGCCACGGCAAGAGTACCCTTCCAGGGCGTGACAAATTTGGTATCAGAGCATATAGTTCAAGTGTCCTAGGGATTCTATGAAGCCATGTCTAGTAGAGTCTTATTTATGGGTGTGTTGTGCACCACACTTCATAACCAGGAGGCTATCGGACATTAGGAATGGTTACACTGCTTTGATATTCTGTGATCGTGCAATAGAGTTTAACTCTATAAATCCCTATCTAATTAGTGTGTTGTGCGTTTGTAGAATATGCCTCTTAAGCGTACAGTATCCCAATGAGATGCTCAAGCCCCAAAAACTGAGAATCCTCCACCAGAGGCCCCTACACAGACTGAGACGAGGAGACGGGGTCGACCTGTCAGAGCTACTGAGATTCCACAGGCACCTCCTGCTCAGTCAGCCTCCACCTCATAGACAGACTTCAGAGGAGCCATTGCTATGCTCACTCAACTAGTTGCCTCCCAGAGTAATAGTCGAGGTTCCCAGGCCCCTAGCTCCAACTCTCAAGAGCCCACTGCTGCAACTAGGCTACGAGACTTCTTGAGAATAAACCCTCCAATATACACGGGGTCAAGAGTTGAGGAAGACCCATAGAATTTCATTGACAAGATGTGCAAGGTGTTGAGGGCGATACACGCGATGGAGATTGAGGGAGTTGAGCTTGCCTCCTACCAACTTAAGGATGTTGCAAATGTCTAGTATAACCAGTGGGAAGATGGTCAGGGTGAGAATGTAGAGCCTGCTGAGTGGAGTGAGTTTGAGAGTGTCTTCCTTGACCACTTCTTTCCCCAAGAGTTAAGGGAGGCAACGATTGAGGAGTTCGTGAACCTAAAGCATGAGGGAATGACCGTCAAAGAGTACGGCCTCAAGTTTATTAAGATGTCTAGGTACGCTCCGAAGATGGTCCAAGACATGAGAGCAAGGATGAGAAATTTCGTGCTCGGGTTGGATAAACATGTGAAGAGGGAGTGCAAGGAAGCATTGTTGATCCCGGGCATGGATATTTCTAGGATCGTGGTATATGCCCAGTAAACTAAGGAGGACAAGAAGAAAGACAGAGAGGAGCACTTGAGTAAGAAGGCCAAGTCCACTGAGCATGATCCTAGCCAGCACAAACAAGATAAGAGAGATAGGTCTTACATCAAAAAAGGCAGTCGGGGTATGCACCATCATCAGCGAGTGCACCAACTCCAAACGTCAAGTTTGATCAAAGATCCCAAGGCCAGTCCAACTTTAGAGCACAGGGTTCACAAGCCGGTGTGAGTCTTGGCTCGAGAGGGAAACCACCTTGTGGGAAGTGTGGCCGGATGCATTTGGGAGAGTGCAAGGACAGAGGAAATGCTTGCTATAAGTGTGGCCAGATAGGTCACTTCCTGAAAGAATGTCCACTTTGGGGTAATAAGGTGTAGTCTTCTACTACGATGCCACTATCCAAGGGTAATCAAAAACGCACAACATCGGGGACCGGCAGAGGGACGAATCGTCTTTATGCGACAGGGAACCAATAAGACCAAGAGGATACACCAGATGTCGTGATGGGTATGCTTCGAGTCTTTACTTTCGAGTATATGCTTTGCTAGATCCAGGGGCAACAATGTCCTTTGTGACACCATATGTTGCTAGAAAATTTGAGATTTCCCTTGAGTGTTTACTTGAGCCTTTCCCTGTTTACTCCAGTTGGTGAGTCTATCATAGCCAAGAGGGTGTATAGGGATTCTGTAGTATCTATCTACCATAGGGATACTCTCGCCGATTTGGTTGAGTTAGAGATGATTGACTTTGATGTAATCCTCGGTATGGATTGGCTCCATGCCTGCTATGCCTCTATTGATAGTAGAACCCAAACTGTCAAGTTTCAATTTCCCAATGAGCCTGTCATAGAGTGGAAGGGAGATTCTATTACACCTAAAGGCAAATTCATTTCTTACCTTAGGGTGAGAAGGTTAATCTCTAAAGGATGCATTTACCATCTCGTGTGAGTCGAGTCTGTCCTGGTTGTGAGTGAATTTACGGAAGTGTTTCCTGAGGATCTACCTGGAGTCCCTCCTGATAGGGAGATTGACTTCGGGATTGATGTTCTTCCCGATACGCAGTCTATCTCAATTCCACCGTATAGGATGGCCTCTGCTGAGTTGAAAGAGTTAAAAGAGCAATTGAAGGACTCATTAGAGAAGGGCTTTGTCAGGTAGAATGTTTCTCCCTGGGGCGCCCCGATCCTGTTCGTGCGAAAGAAAGATAGGTCTCTCAGAATGTGCATAGATTATAGGCAACTGAACAAGGTCACGATCAAGAATAAATATCCACTCCCCAGGATAGATGATTTGTTTGACCAACTTTAGGGTGCCTCATGCTTCTCGAAGATAGACTTCAGATCGGGCTACCATCAGTTGAAGGTGAGGGAGTGTGACATTCCAAAGACAGCATTCAGAACTAGATATAGCCACTTTGGATTCTTGGTCATGTCCTTTGGGTTGACGAACGCACCTGCATCTTTCATGGACTTGATGAATAGAGTGTTCAGACCCTATCTCGACATGCTTGTAATCGTGTTCATCAACGACATTTTGGTGTACTCAAAGGATGAGGAGGAACATGCCAATCACCTCAGAGTTGTCCTTCAGACTCTTAAGGACCATAAGTTGCATGCAAAGTTCTCGAAACGTGAGTTTTGGCTCAAGTCGGTGGCTTTCCTAGGACATGTAGTTTCGGGTGATGGTATTCGAGTAGATGCTTACAAGATTGAAGCGGTTAAGAATTGGCCAAGACCGACCTCTCCAACTGACACAAGAAGTTTCTTCGGGTTGGCAGACTACTACCGCAGATTCGTTGACGGATATTCTTCCCTATTGGCACCATTGACCAAATTGACTCAGAAAAATGTTAAGTTTCAGTGGTCTGAAGAATGTGAGTAGAGCTTCCAAGAGTTAAAGACTAGGCTGACTACTGCATCTGTTTTGACCTTGCCCGAAGGAACGGAGGATTTTGTAATATATTGTGATGCGTCAAGATTTGGGTTGGGTTGTGTGTTGATGCAGAGGGGGAAGCAACTTAAGGTTCATGAAAGGAACTATCTGACCCATGATCTCGAGTTGGCGGCGGTGGTGTTTGCACTAACAATCTTGCGCCACTACTTTTATAGAGTGCATGTAGATGCGTTCACTGACCACAATAACTTGCAGTATGTCTTCAGTCAGAGAGAGCTCAACCTGCGACAAAGGATATGGTTAGAGTTTCTCAAGGACTATGACATGAGCATCCTATAGCACCCAGGTAAAGCTAACATTGTTGCTGACGCTCTAAGCAGGTTATCTATGGGTAGTACGGGCCATGTTGATAAAGAAAAGAAATAGCTAGTGAAGGAAGTGCAAAGATTGGCTCCATTAGGAGTTCAACTTGAGGAGAATGACAAAGGAGGATTCAATATTCAGAGTGGGTCTGCATCATCCCTAGTAATGGAGATAATAGAGAAGCAAGATCAAGATCCTATCATACTCCAGTTGAAGGAGGCTGTCCACAAACAAAAAGTGATGGTCTTCTTCAAAGGGGGAGATGGAGTGTTGAGATACCGGAGTAGGTTATGTGTCCCCGATGTTGATGGTGTCCGAGAGAGGATCATGGTTGAAGCCCACTATACTAAATATTCCATTCATCCGGGCTCTACCAAAATGTACCACGACTTGAGAGAAGTCTATTGGTGGAGTGGAATGAAGAGGGATATTACTGAGTTCGTTTCAAAGTGCCAAATTGCCAGCAAATAAAGGTTGAGCATCAAAGGCCAAGTGGCTTGGCTCAGAACTTTGAGATTCCAGAGTGAAAGTGAGAGATGGTTAACATGGATTTCATCACCGGTCTACTAAGATCCCATAGGCAGCATGATTCCATATGGGTGATTATGAATAGGATGACTAAATCAGCACACTTCTTAACAGTCAAGACAACCAAACTGCGGAGGAGTATGCCAAGATGTATGTCCAGGTAATTGTAAGGTTGCATGGAGCTCCCTTATCCATCATCTAGGACAGAGGAGCTCAATTTACCTCCCACTTCTGGAGATCTTTCCAGAAGGATTGGGTACCAAGGTAAATTTGAGTATAGCCTTTCATCCACAAATGGATGGTCAGGTAGAGAGCACTGTTCAGATAGTAGAAGATATGTTGATAGCATGCGTCCTTGATTTCAAAGGGAATTAAGATGACCACCTACCATTGATTGAATTTGCATATAGCAACAGTTATCAAGCAAGCATTCAAATGGCCCCCTATGAGACCTTGTATAGGAGGAGGTATAGATCACCTATTGGGTGGTTTGAGGTTGGAGAAGCCAAGTTGATTTGGCCTAACCTTGTCTACCAGTCCATAGAGAAGGTGAAGATCATTAGGGAGAGGTTGAACACTGCACAAAGCCATCACAAATCTTACACCGATGTGAAGAGAAGGGACTTAGAGTTCAAGGTGAGCGATTGGGTATACTTGAAGGTATCACCCATGATGGGTGTCATGAGGTTTGGAAAGAAGGGGATATTAAGTCCTTGCTATATTGGCCCTTACCAGATTGTGAGGAGGATTGGGAAAGTTGCTTATGAGTTAGACTTGCCTTCTGAATTAGACGGAATCCATCTGGTATTCCATATCTTTATGTTGAAGAAGTGTTTGGGAGATCCTGCCTTGGTGATCCCTGTTGAAAGTACTGGAGTGAAAGATAGCTTGCCCTATGAGGAGATTCCTATCCAAATCCTTGATCGACAGGTTCGCAAGCTGAGAAACAAAGAGATAGCCTCCGCTAAGGTTTTGTGGGGGAATCAATTTGTTGAGGAAGCCACATGGGAAGCTGAGGAAGATATGAGAGCCAAATACCCACATCTATTCATGCCTGATGACGAGAATATCGAAGGTGATGTTCCTATCCTCAACTTAATTGATGTTTCCATCTTGAGTTGAGGTGTCCATTCTTGAAATCTGAGTAGAGTTATCGAGGTCGATAAAGAGTTGAGAGTTTAAGTTATTGAGTGAGTATTAAGAATGGATCTTGAGTTTATTTATACCATAATGCCCCTCCTGCTCATCATTCGAGGACGGATAATCCCAAGGGAGAGATGATGTAATGCCCAGTAAAATTATCAAAATACCCCTAGAGGAGGGGTATATGCATGTAACACATCTTCCAAGACTCGTATGGCAAATCTAAGGCCGAATTTGTGATCAACACAAAAAAATGAGTGGGAAAAGGGTCTCGGTGGATTTTTAGAATGACCGGATCAAAAGATAATTTTTCGATCTGAAATGAAAAACAGTGGCAGTGCGCGACAGAGGCATGTCGTGCACCTATCACGGAGAGACACTTACGTTTTTTCAAAAATTTTCGATGGGATTGAGAAAATATATTGGTACGCGACTAGTCCGCATCGCGGACTACGCCACTCCGAGTCTAAACAATTTCTAAATTTTTTGAAGGGAATTCCAGTCCATTCCTAACACCTCCTAAATTTAGTACACGATCAATATAAGTCATTCTGACCGAAAATGGTCAAAACCCCCATTCTAAGCCCTTTTCTAACAAACCATCAAGACTAGGACTTGAGGAAGATAGAGGAGAGCTTGAGATTAAAGAGTTCAGGAGAAAACTTTTTAGGGAGATTGTTGTTGGCATTATCCCAGGGTGTAAGGCTACCTAAAGCATTGGATTATGTTCATCCACGTGCCCTTTCATCTTCTTGATTCATGATCATGAGTATAAATCGCATGTTTTAAATCATGTGATTTCTTGAGTCCTAAATTATTGTACATGTGGGAGTTTTCATGAATATTACTTGAGTCAATTTAAGAGTTGCATTGTTATGACCATGAAATATAAATGTTATTCAAATGTTTCATACCCTAGCCCTAACCTTAGTATTTCTTTAATTTACTGACTAACTTGAAATTATGACTCTAATCATTGAAACCAAGTAAGTTGAACCTGAGAAGTATGTTGTCTTGTTTCATATATGCATGTGATGAATACCTATTATGTCTTACGGGTTGGGCATGGATTATATGATGTTACTTGACCATAATTTGGTGAGGGTCTTGCATGATATGAGTTAGACTCTTGAGTTGCATTGTTTTGAGTCCTCATTTTGAGTTATGGGGTTAATTAAGAAAGTTGATGTTGAGTTGATTGAGATGAGTATAAGTTGATATACATGTGCATATTTTAGTCTTGGAAGGAGTATTGAGCACCGAGTTGGGTGAGAAAAATCACCCCAAACTACATTGCCAGCATAGGATAGTCGCATAGGATAATTTTGGTGGCCTATGTCCCAAATGATGGATAGTCTTTTTGGATCCAAAAGAGAGATGTAGTGGTTGACATCCTATTCCATGGTAAGTTTAGGGCAGACGTGGCAACGACGTCTTTTCATTGTACATCACCAAAACTTATGGTGGGGTAGAGGGTTGTCGGTTAGAGAAACGTGATTTCAAACCTTAAACTTGCATGATTTACTTGAGTTGAGTTATGAGATGAGGAGTTGAGCCTTGAGTAGAGTTGCGTGATTGAGCTTGAGCTCTATCTATTTCTTAAGTCAATTTACATACCGTACATTCCGCGTACTGACGCCACTCGGCGCTGCATCGCTTCATGGTGTAGATATAGGTAATAGAGGACTTCAGCAGATGCATCGTTGAGGTCCTGAGTTCTTGAGTTGGTGAGCCCTCCTTTTTATCCGAAGGAGCCTTTATTTTATTTGAGGTGTTGCTTTTATTTTCTTTGAGTTGGGTAGTCATGGCCTGTCATGGTACCATCTAGATGTTAGAGGTAGAGGCTTCATAGATATTGAGTAGAGGATGTTGAGCATATTTTTTCAAACTCTTGATTATTGGAAATTACCTTTTATTTGAAGACTTGATTTACTTACTTTATGGTCTTTTCTTGAGTATTTTTCTTCCGCTGTTGAGTATGATGTGACGATGAGTCCAAGTGGTTCGCTTGGGGACTAGAAATAGTCTCTGAGTGTGGGCCTGCCAAGGATACCCTCCCGGGGCATGACATAGATGATGGTTCATGCCCTGAGGATCAGAGATTGGGACTTTCTAAAGTTCATTAGAAGAAACCCCCTTTATAGATCCTAAATCACTTTACGAATCATAGAGGGGTGTCGTAAAAGTGAAATTCAAATTTCTAGCAGCTGAGTATGAGACCCCGATTATGGGCCGTGGAATGCAGTACGGGCCCGTAAACCCCTTTTGTATGGTGTGCCGACCAGTTCTCCTATTTCATTTAGGACTTGTATTTTACTTATTATAAATAGGTTTTTAGGTTATTTTTCAGAAGAAAGGATAGGTTTTGCTAAGTTTTCATCTAGTACTCAGAGAACTCAGTAAATAGAGAGAAAAAATTGTGAGATCAACTCGGAGTGTCTTTGAGAACATTTGTGTTTGAATTTCATCTTTAAGCCTTGTGATTCTTATTAAAGTTGGATTTGCTTGTTCTTACTTCTATTGTATAAGTGTTCAATTATGTTTTCTCAATCCATAATTCTTTCATCTACACAAAGCATGAGTAGCTAAATCCACAACTAAGGTTGTGGGAACCATGAAGAACTAACAAAGTAAATCGGATAAATTCATAATTCTTGAAAAGTGTATATGCATGTATTAATTAACTCTCTTCATTTTGCATGTTTTCTGATGGTGGCCAACATTTGAACCCGCCTAGTGTTACGGACTGGGCCAAGGTAGTAATGAGGAAAAGAGAATAATTAACAGGATTCGATTGATGTGTTCTCGTCTAATCAACCAAACTAGGCCAAGGGGAGGTTGTACTGGGACTAATAGGTATGGGTTAGTAATGCACACTATGGAGATGGGCCATGTCACATAGTGAAATTCACCTCTCACTTTTGACCAAAGGTCTTGGTGAACATAACTTACCATCCTGCATGCCATACACTAAAAAAGAATTAGGTTATGCGGTGATACAGAGTTGGGGAATCATAGGGAACACAATACCCTAGTTTCTCTCCATATCAAATTCTCTCTTGTGTTCGTTTATTTTTAGTTTTCATCGATTATTGGAAGAACCTCCCCTTTCGGGGAAGTAAGTCGATCAACTATTTGAATTATGATCATTGAATTCTCTTGAGTCCACGTATCTCCTGTGGATTTGACCCTAACCTTTGTTAGGTTCTATTTCTTAATAGTGATCGCTTTATACTCTAAAAATAAGGTGTAACTTTGGCGACATCAGATACTAATGATGTACCATTATTGTCCATGTCTTCTCTAGGCACTGGGGATTCATGAGGTTGTGGTGGCTTGATATGACTCTATGGTGGTTTGTGATGTATATAATATCCAATGTACTATTGATAGTTGTTGTGCACTAGTTCTTTCCATTTGATGTTGGGATATCTATTATATCTGAGAGAGGTGGTGATTGTGATTGTCTGGGTTGGATTGAGATTGTGGGATAACTAGGTTATAAGTTTTGTTGCCTACGTTCACGTTGGGCACGATATAATTGTCCTCACCTATGTTCACTCGAGGTACAACATGACTTTGGAGTTTCGAATCTGGATGTATTAGTTGAGTGAGAGACTGTTGACATCTTGTCCCAGATGAAGCTCCCCATCACTATTCAGCAACGGTGGTCACATCTGTAGAGTTCGGGTCTTGGGTGACCCTCCCCAGGGAGTTGTGTCCTAGTGACCGCAACTGTGATGCCAGGTGGCGGATGCAGATTCTGAGGACAGAGCATCGACTGTGTTTTTAGGTCGAGAACCCCATGATTGATATTCTGTAGGGCGGGGCTCCGTGACTGATATTCTATGAGGCTGGGTCTCAGGATTGATGTTCGGTAGGGCGAGAACCTGTGATTGATACTCTGATGTTGAGACACTATTGATTATTCAAGGGGCATTCTTTATCCTGCGGGGGATACGTCCCACCATTACATTTATAGTTAGACCACATGGCCCTAGCTGACTGCACGACCGGAGTACAAGTCAGAAAACTAAGGGTTTCGAGTCCTTGGGTGATATTAGGGGTTCAAGTCCCTATATGATACCAGTTCTTGATGGGTCAATGACTTGGTTATTATTGTGATGTTGGGGGCCGAGTGCTCGATTGATTACCCATGGATCCACTCACCTATTCATACAATGATTGTGTGTGGGTGTGCCTTCTAGGCTTATGGGGGATCAGAGGGCGTTCAGGCTTAGACACTAGGGCCTTACACCCACGTACAACTGACCCTTGATCTTATGATATGGAGAGTTGTGCTCTGTGACGGTTCTGTAGGGGTTCAGTGATTATCTATCAGTTATATTTTGCACATGTGTACCTCCTGGGTTCATAGAGGCATGGTGGCGTACATGAATATCTTCTAGGGCCTTGCACCCGCATACAGTTCTATGCCTCAGTTGGGGCCAGTTAGGGTATAGGCCTGCGAAGTATTCATCAGTTGGTATCATCTAAGGTCCTTATGCCCTGATGACCTGTCCAGGGTCTTACTCACTTGATTTCCAGCCCAGGGGGTTTCCTGAGGTCAATTCTTGAAATGGTTTGAGGTCCAGTCCAGACTAGGATACACATTGAGTAACATTTGTTGTTCCGATTCAGGTTTTGTCCCAGTACAACCATCCTTCGATCCATTTAGGTTGATTAGACGAGTGTAATCACATCGAATCCTATTAATCTATCTATTTTCCCATTCTTTACAAAATTGATAAACTAAATAAGAATTAGGCAAGTTCTAACGTTGGCCACCATTAAAAAGCATTCAAATCGAAGAGATAAAGTAATACACACATGCACACTCTCCATGGATTACGAATTATTTGGATTTTACTTTGTTAATTCTTCATGGTTCCCACATCCCTAGTTGTAGATTTGGCTATTCATGTTTATTGTAGATGAAAGAATTATGTTATAGAATGGCATAACTAAATACTTACAATGATGAATTGAAGAACAAAAAATCTGAATTCTTCATAAGAAATCACAATGCTATAGATTGAATGTAAAACCAAAAACAATCATAAGTAATGAAGTCTCAATATTCTCCCTCTATTGTGTCTCTTTTGTTCTCTTCATCCTCTCAATAAAAAACCTAAAAAAACATATTTATAATAATTAAAAATCAAATCCAAAATGAAATAGGAAAATTAGAATCGGTAACTCAGACGGACAAGGTTACGGGTCATAGATCGAATCACAGCCTGTACCTAGGCTTCAAAGTTTTCACTGCACAATACTACCTTCCATATATGAACTCCTCTCTACAGGTTGTCTCTTGACTTACCGCCCGTAAGGGATCTCGTCTGCTAAGTCTTCAAAAATTCTTCAAAACTCTGATTCTCTAGGTATGAAAAACCTTACGGGTCGTTACTTGACCTACAGCCCATTTGATAACTCGTAATTTTAACATCTAAAAATCATCCCTTCACTGGATCTCACCCACAGACCCAACCTACGGCCCGTGGAATAACCCATCACCCGTAGAAGGACTCATAAATCACCAAAAACCTTCAATCTACAAAATTTGGCCCAAAATCATTATGATTCCTATAATCCTGCAAAATCAATATAAAATCACATCAAATCTACTAACATCACTTTGATAACGCACAAAATTATAAGTTTTAAGCATTAAAAGTATTGTATTTTGGAAGAACATCAACACCCTCAACTTAAAATTGTTGCTTGTCCTCAAGCGACGGACTCAATCTACATAAGCAATACAATAACACAAAGACCTCAATCTAATTGCATACATCATCTCATAATCAATCCTGGATATCCAGTCATACTTATCAGTGTATATATCATACAGTCATCAAACAAACCCAAGCGGGTTAATACATGACAGTGTAACTATGACAACCAAGGCAACATAGATATATAACAATCACCAAGATAGCCTACAATCAACAATGTAATTCAAGTGCCCTCACAAAAAGAAGTCTTGCATCTCTCACAGAGTAATATGTTTAGATTCAACGCTCAGGATTGACAAAAACACTCGCACTCACAATAGATATTCAAACACTATGCACAATACCATAGGCTTGCTACTATACTCATGACTATGACATTTGACTAGGTGGGCTAGAATCACTATAGGACTTTCTTGGCTTGAAATGTAGGCTCAAGGGCTTTGGTATGATGTTTTAGGAACATATTGACTAATGGCCCTCCTTGACACTGTGTTATTTCACACTTTTGCCCTACCAACACTAACATTTTCAACTCATAGATCTCTTTCCCCTATTTCACACTTCTAGGTGCCCTAATCTAACTTTTCAGCTCATTGCTTTTATTTTTCTCACTTCTTTTTCCTTTTTAAATTACAAACTAGACATCTCTTTATTTCTCTCGCACCCACTTCATATTTCTTTCTTTTATTGTATACCATGTTTTCTTCCTCATTTTGTTGTGATTTCCTCACAACAGTCACCCTTAATTTAGGCTTTTGGCCTAGTTGAGGTGCACAATATCCAATCCATGAACCAGGGCCACTTTTGGTAGCCACCCTCAATTCTTTTTCTTTTTTAATTACAAACTAGACATCTCTTTATTTCTCTCGCACCCACTTCATATTTCTTTCTTTTATTGTATTACCATGTTTTCTTCCTCATTTTGTTGTGATTTCCTCGCAACAGTCACCCTTAATTTAGGCTTTTAGCCTGAGTTGAGGCGCACAATATCCAATCCATGAACTAGGGCCACTTTTGGTAGCCACCCTCAACTTAGGCTTTTAGCTTGAGACAAGGTACAAAATATCGAAGGAAGGACCAGGGCCAAATTTAAGATTTCATAGACAACAAGGTTTGGTAACTCAAGTATTTACAAAAAAAGGGAACATGTAAGACTCAAATAATAGGAACAAGGGATACACAATGCATTTGGTTGGCTAATTTAGGCTAAGTGGACTAGTATGTACAAAGGCCTATGATCCTTTCCTAACCAACTAATCTACAGTCTCAGTTAGAGTAATAGGGCATGTTTTGAATTAACACACAAGAATCATGCAATAAAGCTCACACGCACTTGGCACTAAATACGTCTTGATTTGCTTGAAAGTGTTTTTAGTGTGTTTTAGTGTAGGCCTTGCTATAATGAAGGCATTGGCCACTTTTGCAATCTCTCCATATCGAAGCCGATGTAGCAACAAAACAACCGCAAAACAAAAGCCGATGTATCAACCTTTCTGTCGCTATAGCGAAGGCCGGGTTAATGATTGGGTTTCGCTTTAGCGACATTAGAGGGGGGTTTTCAGACCCTTGCACCCATTTTGAATATTTTCATCTTTTTCAAACTTTGGGAGCTCAGCTAGGACGTTTTGGGATTGATTTTCGAAGGCTTTTGATAGAAAAAAGATATTTTCTACTTTCCTTATCATTACTCATTATTATTCCTTAATTTTAACATCAAAATTTAAAGATTCAATTGAGAAATTTAGGGATTTTCATGAACTTTAAATTTTTTACAGAATTGATGATTATGAACTCATTTCAATTTCATTTTCAAATTAGTTTTCACTGGTAGTTTCCTAATCATGAGAGAAATTCTTTCATAAAATTTTTCAAATTTCTCCATTGATTACCGATAGTGAATTTTTGGACTGTTTTTCCTTTTTCCCTGAATTATTTGATTTTGGTATTGTTAGTTTCATCTTGTGATTGTGAATTCATTTCCAATTAGATTGTGCTGATTTTGATTCAATTCAAAAAGGGAACACATTATATTTTTTAAGTGATTGATTGGTTAAACTGACGCAAATGGACTCTAACTCTTGTTGAGTTTATTGAACTTACTATTTCCTTTCAATGTGAAACTTGAGGGTTAGTGAACTATTCTACTAGATATTATTTGGGTAATGAAAAGGTAGAAATGGTGACATGTATGACTTGAATTATGAAATGATTTTTGTTGTTGTTGACTTAAACTTGTGAGTTGATATTGTGAAATGGGCTTGTTATGCCACTGTTGATAATGTGAAAGTGTTCATGATATTCTAATTATTGAACTTGAATTATGTTATATGGATTTGTCTATTGCATTACTTTATGTGAAATATTGAGCTAAATGATTATAATAAGATATTATTGGAAATCTTGCGACTAAATGCTTGTGAAATGAGGACTTATATTGTGATTATTATGTAATGTATTGATAATAACTCAAATATTAAAAGACAATGAAAGTGATTGATAATTTATGAATAAATGATGCAATATGGACATCTTGCTATTTCTATACTTGTGAAAGTGATTATTATACCATTATGACATAAATTGTTTGATGTTCGATTTGTGATGATAAGCCAATAGAAAATCCGGCTATTTTTTAATGAGATTGAGTACTTGACAATGAGAAAATGAACTATGTGGACATCTTGTATTCAATCATGATTATGAAAGTGATACTTGTATTATAATATGTATATGTGCTTGATATCCTATTAATTATAAAAAACGAAGGAAAATGGTCCTGACTATTTGATAATGAAAAAGCAAATATTGATATTTGAGACCAAGGTTGCTACCGTTCGAGATTGTTGAGTGAAATATTGATGTATATGGTCGAGGCTTCTATCGATCATGATATTTGCTGAGTTCTTTTTTGGTGTGTTATTGTTATGCCGAGGTCATTTTCGGCTTGATTATCATACCAAGGTCATTACCGACTTGATTATTGTACCGAAGTCTTTTCCGGCGGATACATGGTCCATGTGTGGCTCTTGTGGGTTCCAGTCTGATTACATCAGTAAATGTGTATTGTAAGATAGACATGCATCATGGTTACTTGACATTGCAACGCATTGCTTATATTTCATAGCATTCATTCCATTTCATATCATTCCTTTCTTGAAGTTAATATATGTTCTAAATGTGATGTATTGAAGGATTTGAACCTTATATTTTGTTGAGGCTAAACTATTGAAAGGTTGTGATACATGTTGAATAACTTGGGCATCGTACATTGTGAAGTTTGGACTATTGAGGCACTGTGACATGAGATTGTAATTGATTATATTGTCTATATTATGTATTGTTTATTATTCTTGCGTGCAGGTTTTGTAGTTTGGAGGTATGTGGTTCTGATGGAAGGAGTGTTTAGTTCTTTATTTTCAACCTATGATTAGGTTTGGTTGTTGGGTACCTTGGTACTCCCCCCTTATTTTTCTACACTTGTGTTTAGGTAGAGAGCCCGGATCTTATTGACGTTCATCTACATCTCCTTCTTGAGGACCGAGCTATTGACAGCTGAGAGGTAGTTGCTTGTTGCTCCAGTATACTCTCAAGACTGTCGGATGTTATTAATAGTTTTGTTCTATTTGAGAGATAAACACTATTGAGACTTGTATCTTTTCTTATTGTTCTGATATATTAAAGGCTTGTACCAGGACAACCAATTTTGGGATGGTTTCTAGATTGGTTTAGTTGGACTTATGCTTAATGCCTTGTTTATATTAATTTCATGTTGATTTAGCTTTTGCATTATCTTGTATTATGTTGTTGTGATCAATATAGACTGACTTGTCTTGGCGGGATAAAGACAAGTGTCATCACCCTCGAAATCAGGTCGTGACACCACTACTCGTCCTGCTTGTTCGTAAATCAAGATTCAGAAATTTAAATTTTCACCAACCCACACCCTCATTCCATGAACACTTTATACGTTTCGTAGTTTTATTTATGGGTCGTAAACACAACTCATAAACCACCCCTACACTTGACTAATTTTTCACCTCAACTGATCCAATCCGCGAGCCTTGTCTACAACCTGTGATTTGTAGCACGAGCTGTAAATAAGGCTCAACATTAGCCTAAAATTTCTAGCTTTTGTATTTTTTGCACTATTATAGTTTCTAACTTGTAGGGTCTTACACCCTCTCACCTACGTTGGCAAAGTGTAGGTCGGTTGACCTACACATTCGTGGAAAGGGATCTGCGTTTGCAGAGTGTTGGCCTGGTGACCTCATCATTCGCATAGAGTCAAGTATGTTGTACACTGTGTTCCCGGAGGTAGTAACCGCGTTTGTGGAGATCAATTTATGCTTGAAATAGTATCTAATTTTAAACAATGGATTCAGTTTATTTTCTCCATTTTTGGACTTTGGGAGCTTGATTCGGGCATTTTTCAAGTGATTTTTCATAGGGATTTCATTGTGTAAGCTATTTATAACTTATGTCTCCATTTTTTGTTAATTATTTCTTGATCTTAACATCAAATTTAGTGTTTTCAATGGGAGAAATTGGAGATTTTCATGTACTCAAATTTTTGGCAAATTGGTGGTGGTGGACTCATTTTAACTCCTTTTTTAAATGGTTTTCGCCATTAGTCCTAAAATCTTAAGGAATCCAAATTTTAACCTCGTCTTCTAGTATCGAATCTTTGGACTGTTTTACCTTTTTCCCAAATTTTATGAATTTTGGTGTCTTTAGCTTGGAGATTTGCTTGTGAATCATTATTAACTAGATTATGGTGCTTTGGAGTATCATCTAAAGGGGAAAACTCCAACAATAAAGTGATCGCGATTTTTTCTACTAAGGTAAGAGAATTTCTAACCGTAGTTAAGTATGTTGAACCATATATTTTTTATTTGTGCGTTGGGGGTAACGAAAATTCGAGAATGAATGAATTATTCATGAAATGACATGAGTGGATGCAATGGGATAATAAAATGGGTATGTGATAATATGTATAGCTTGACTCTTGATTTGGTATGTGTTAATGTGGAAAAATGACTAGTTTTTCGAAAATCAGTTTAATACTCAATTAATTTAAGTAAAAACCAATTTTTCGAAGAAAAAAAAGAACATAGTCGTCACTTAATTTTTAAGAAAAATTAAGAAAACTAATTTAAATTTTAAAAACTCAACAGAAAAGTCTTAAAATTTTCAAAGAAACGGGTAAGGGTTCAATTTCCATTTTTGAGAAGAAATTAATGACTCAAAAATGGCCGCTATCATGCGGTTGATCAACGATTAAGCTATTTTGACTAACTTTTTAAAAAAAACAAATTTTGACTTAGGATTTTGAAAAAACAAATCTAAGGAAAAAGGAATTTCTATAAGACTTTAAGGACTAGTCAGAATTCATTGGAAGGAAAATACTTCAACTTACACTTTTAAAGGAATTTCAAAAAAAAAAGTCCAATTTTGCTAAAACAATGACTTTAACACCAAGAATTGCAAAGTCACTCAAAAATGAAAATTAACATGAATGGTTGACTCCGGAGAGTTAATTAGATTAAAACAAAACAATAAAATGTTAGTGGTAATACAAGTATCACAACTTAATAAAAGCAAAGAACAAAAGTAAATAAACTAGGTATTGGGCTTGACAGGCCCAAATGGTCAACTTGTCCTAATTTCTAAGATTTGGGCCTGCCTGGCCCATTAATTTCTTGCTGCTGCTGCTGCTGCTGCTCCTGAGTTGGGCTTTTGGCCCCTTTTCCTGTGTATACACCGACAGTATATTTACGTATATCCTGCTTATCAAGTGTATACACATGTATACAGCTTGTTTACCAGCTCCTATAACCTGTACGACACTCTCCAAAGCCAAGAAATTGATAGGCTGACTTGAGAAGAAGAGGACTTGGACCTTCGTGGCCACTCGAAATGCAAAAATGGAGTCCAAATTGCACCCGAATCATTATTCATGCAAAGAAATAAAGATAAGGATTAAAATTAACCTACAGAGTGACCATAACAATAATTAAAAACGAGAACCAAAAAGGTATTAATACGGGAAACAAATCAGCTACTATACCATAAATTAAATCATTTTTTATCCTTTTAAAATTCTGGAAAGAGGCTAGATTTTTAAAAAAAAATGTCCTTGTACATGCTAAAGAAAAAATGAAGGAAAAGTTGTCATAATTTAAAGCAACATAATGAGGTTAACCACACAACAACTAAATCATGGGATAAAGGGATAAAAAAGCAGAAAACAAAATCATGCTTTCTTTATTTCAGTGGTCCCTAATGCAATGGGTATCCAAAGCTTGACTATCAACACCAACAAAAAAAAATCTTTAACTAGACATGAATATGAATACAACCAGAAAGATGCAAGTCATTCAAAATTTCTAGCAAGTAAAAGATGGATAAACTGGAACAAGTGACCTAAACATCCAATTCAAGTCATGCAAATGGATGAAAGAAAACACTATGTTGGTCATATTTTAGATGATATACTAACATTCGAAGCATATTTCAGTCATATGAGGGATATTCTAAAATCACATTTTGACAGTTAAACCAAACACAAATGTGGAAAAGAAAGAATTAGACAGTCATGAATTACCCTTTCGGTACAATGAACCGAGACGGCTAATTGAAAGAAAGCGTCCACCACCAAAATGGAACCTTGTCTATAAATTTCTTGACTTCAAAAATCAGAAATTTCTGATTTTGATAACCTTTAAAGTCGATCGAGCGTTTCTAATAAATAAAAAAATTTGTATGTTTTTATAAGTCAAGAACCCCTTCAACAATGTGGCAAGAGGGGAAATTTATAAGGAGGGGTCAGAGTAGAGTTGAGATCTTTTTCAATTTGAAATTCAAAATCATCTTTGAATCAAAGAAGAACTGAAAAGTCGTTGAAAAATTTTCAATGTGTAGGTGATTTTTGACAAATTCATACACGTGCGTTGGGTTGTTGGCGGCGTGATTTCTAGAAAGTTTGTCTTGGTTTGTTGAAGAAGACGAGGGAGATGTGGTGTGTGTGAAAGGAAGAAAAAAAAGGGAAAGAAAGAAGAAGAAAGTAGGTGTGGGGTTAAATTGGAAAAATAAGTATGTATGGTACGTTGTGCTGATGGATTCAAAGAAAAGTGGGTCGAACTTATGATTTGGGCTGGGAAAATTGGTTCAAATAAAATAGATTGGGTCCAAAATGAGCAATAAATAATAGGATTGAAAAAAGTATAAATTTTAGGGATCCCATACTGTTTTAAGAAAATCTCAAGAAATCCCGAATCTTTACCTAATTTCAAAAAATCCCGACTTTTGATAGTTATTTGATACCTTGTGCAGACGCTTGATACCTACAAATTGTAACTGAAAATTTAATGCTTTACCGTTAAATATGGAAATTAAAATACTGCCAACTAGCAGTATCCCTTTAATTAAGGATTTAAGTTACAAGTTATTAAATTAATCCCTAAAAAAACGTTTTGGGCGTTGGATTTTGAATTTAAAAAAAAACGACTAGATCAGATCACCATTGATCTGATCTGTGAAGGAAAAAAAAGAGGCGGGCTGGAAAAATATGAATATCTCGATTTTGATACGTCACAGCGGAACATGGGAATCCGATGTAGTGTATGTTGGCTATAAAAGTGATGGAATTGTTGTATGTGAGAATACGTCGTTTTTTAAAAACAATAGGTATCACTAGTTAGATGCACTATTAGGATCATATGAAATTTTTTCTTAAGTATCAAGCTTAGTTTATTTGTTAGGTATTCACATCAACTTTCAGACCCCTTGTAGAATAGGCCTCAAATACTTAAGTAGCAATCATATTTAATTTGTTAGGTATCCACATCAACTTTCAGACCCCCTTACAGAATAGGTATCAATTACTTAAGTAGCAATTCTACTTAATTTGTTAGGTATCCACATTAACCAAACAGTGCAAAAAATCAAGAAATCAATTAGTTGAGGTATCAAGCTAACTTAATTTGTTAGGTATCTACATCAACTTTCAAATCCCTAACATAACAGTTATCAAATACTTAATTAGCAGTAATACTTAAGTTGTTAGATATCCACATCAACTGTGAAAGAAGAATACTCAAACAATTATGTAACATTTTGACCACCCAACCAGTTAAAATAACAAAGAAATCAATTAGTTGAGATACTTCGCCGGCCTCGTCGCCGGAACTATTGTGCTGGTCGACATTGGCAATGTCGACTTCTTCACCACTTTCAACAACATCTTGAGTGAGGCCAAGACTAAAAGACGGAATAGATTCCATTGTTGATTCAAACAAGGAATAATGAGATGGAGATGGAGATGGAGATGGAGATGGAGCAGTTGATGGAAGAAACGTTCAGGAGAGATAAGTAGGACAAAATTGAAAAAGTAAAATTTAAATGTTTAAAAGGTAACTGTAATATAGATAAATATCAAAAAACAAAAATTTAAAAAACAATGGATTTAAAAAAGGAAAAATTAACATGTAAAAGGTGATTGACAATAAATAGACTTCTAAATTTATAAAATTGTACTAATTATATTCTTTATATAAAAAATATAATAATGAGGTATCAAAAATAAATGGAATTTTTAGAAAAGTTGGGATTTTAGTAATTTTTATAAAAAGTTGGGAAAAATTGATATTTGGATAAAAAAGGTTGGGATTTTCATAAATTTTACTTGAAAAAATGAGTGAAGGGGTAAGGGAAATTGAATTGAAAAAATTGGCCACTTAGAAATTATAATTATGACCAATTAAGAACATAATCAAATTGAATCAATCAATAACTTGGCTACGAAACGATTAATATATACTAATTAAAGAGCTCTTTAGTATCAACAACATGACATCATTAATGATTAAAGAAGTTTTCTTTCAAAATTCTTGGAAAATTATACAAATATAAATAACTAAATATATAATGCTTCTGAAATAAATGTGTAATATATAATATATAAACATAATTAAAATTAAATACTTAAACCAAAAAATCACTTGAAAAAAATATTTTTTGCATTTTTTTAAAGCGAATTATTCCAAATTGTTAAAAATTTAAAAGCTCAATGATTAATTTATATTTTGGAGGATAAAAATTGGATGTCAACAATATGTACTTGTTTGTGATATTAATCCTTGAATTGAGTTTATGGATTAATTACGTGATTTCGATTGTTGAGAATTGTGAATTACTTACATTAATTCAAGCGTTAAGCATTATATCATGCTACTGTCGAAACGACTATTGAAGCCTTATGAATACGATATTGAGGGTGTGTTGTATAATCTTGATATTATGGTGAAATTTTTAAGGCATACTAGAGGAAATGTTGACTCTTTGATGAGTATATTTGATTGATAATGAAAACTGGATATTGTCACTTAATGATGATTCTATTATTGAAAGGATAATGAGGTTGCTTGTTCGATTATTGATTATATGAATTGCGTGAACTTATTGCACACTTTCACGCTTACTTAAATGTGATTATTATATGAAATGACATATTAACTGAATCCCACTATTAATGAATAGCTTAAGAGAAATTGATCCAACAAAGTGTAACAAGAAAGAAAAAAAGTCAAAGAAAAATGGTTCTGGCTAGAAATGAACAATGAATACCAAAGAAAAATGATTCAACCGATACATTGTCCATGTGAGGCCCCCATGGGTTTCAATCTGAGGTGATCAGCGGAGGTGTATCGTAGGACAAACATGCATTATGATTACTTGGCATTGCATTGTATTATTTACACTTCACTACATGCCATCACATTTTACTTATTGTATCAATGTGGATATCTGTATAAAATGTGATATATTGATTAATTTTGTACTTATAAATATTTAAAAATTATTCATGGTTTTGTGGTATACTTATATGGTCAAGATGTGTATTGTGTATGCTGATTATCCTGTGTGTAGGGTTGTAGTTGTGGAGGTATATGGTTGGGATGATAAGAGTACCTTTGTTCTTCATCACTTTATTTAGAGCTTAGAATTCATTTTGTTGGGTACCGTGTTGTTGGGTACTCACCTGTTGCTTTTACGTGTAGGTATTGAGCTTGGTACATCCTAATTTCTTTATTTCCTATTTTCGGTCGAACTCTAAGACAGCCTGAGAGGTAGCAGCTAGTCCTTTTCAATGAACCCTTCAAACTTCTATTTACTTACTGTTTTTGTTCTATTTGTGAATCAAAGACGTTGAAACTTGTATAAATCTCCTTTTGAATTCAGTCGTAGTAGAGGCTTGTACATGTGACACCAATCTCGGTTGGTTTTTAGATTGTGAATAACTTTCTTTTATTGTTTATCCTTGCATTTAAATTGTACTGTCACGTTATTTTTTTGCATTATTTTGTTATATCTTATTTAGGTTGACTTGCCTCAGTGGGTTGAAGGCAAGTGACATTACATCCGATTTGGAGTCGTGACAATGCATTCATATTATATTGTTCATAGAAATTTTGTACTTTTTGTTTTTATGATTAAATTAATTAAAATTTACTAACTTAAAAAATATAAATTAATTATTTTTGTAATATTAATTAAGAACACATATTTATTAATTAATAATGTATTTTAAAAGATGATATATGTCTTAAATATTTATTTAATATCATTTATAAAGGTCCTGATCTGTCTAACATTAATTTTAATTTTAAATAATTAATTTTTATTTTTAAAATAACCTAATGATTACATTTATACAACCAAACAGTTCAACAAGTCATTATAATCGCAAGATTGTGTAAATATTAGGCTAATAATTACGACCGTAATAGTTGCACCAATTCCAACTACTGAGTGACTTTCCAAATAGACCCTTAAACCTGCATTTACTGCCTGCAACGCTAAGATTTTTTTCAAATACTAAGTTGTTGAGTACAAAATTTATATTTGAGGATATACGTACTGAGAATCTCTTTGGAAGATTTATATGTGTAATCATGTTTTTTCATGTCTCGTAAGGTGTTTTCTTCAATAATTTTTTTATTATTTACTTGATTATTTATGATAAAATAATAATTGTTATAAAATAAATCGAGAGTTAACCAGAATAAATGTAAGGAGAATGAAAAGCTTAAAACTGAGGAGAAGAGAGAATAATATATTGCAGTGTATTTTTTCTTTTCCTGATATCACTCCAACATTCTGAATGAAAGACATATATATATGGCAATGGTAGCCACTAATGTGGACTGCCAAAGCCTTGAGAATTGCATAATACCACTATTGTGGACTTTATTGTTGACAATTCATACTCAACACACCCCTGAATTGTCCATATAAAGGGAAGTTCTAGGTGACCTTAATACGCATCATTAGCTGTCTCACTAAAAATCTTACCAGGAAAACCCTGTGGGATAAAACCTTGGTTAAGGAAAAAAGAGTACAATGCGTATTTTACTCCCCCTAATGAAGACTTCATTGATACTTTGGAGACGGTACATTCCAATCTTATATCTTAGCTTTTCAAGTGTTGACGTTGGCAATGCCTTAGTGAATAAATCTGCAAGATTATCACTCGAACAAATTTGTTGTACATCAATATCACCTTTCTTCTAAAGATCATGTGTGAAGAATAATTTCGGTGAAATGTGTTTCGTTCTATCTTCTTTTATGAAGCCACCCTTTAATTGAGCTATGCACGCAGCATTGTCTTCAAATATGACCATGGGAACTATGACATCATTTTCAGTCCACATTTTTCTTCGATGAAATGTATCATTGATCTCAACCACACACATTCTCTACTTCCTTCATGAATTGCAATTATTTCAGCATGATTTGAAGAAGTAGCAACAACTGACTACTTTGTAGATCGCCATGATATAGCAGTTCCTCCATATGCAAATAATTAGCCGGTTTGAGATCGTGCTTTATGTGGATCTAATAAATAACTTGCATCTGCATAACCAATAAGGTCTGCACAGCCTTTGTTCATATAAAACAAACCCATATCAATTGTACCTTTTAGGTATCGCAAAATATGCTTGATACTGTTCTAATGCCTTCGCATTGGGGAAGAACTATAACTTGCTAGCAGATTAACAGAAAATGTTATATCAGGTCTGGTTGAGTTAGCAAGATACATGAGTGCACCAATGGCACTGAGGTATGGTACTTCTGGACCAAGAAGTTCTTCATCCTCTTCTAGGGGACGGAATATCTTTATTCACTTCAAGTGATCTAACAACCATTGGAGTACTTAACAGATGTGCTTTGTCCATATAGAATCGCTTTAAGATTTTCTCAGTATAGGTAGATTGAAGAACAAAGATCCCGTCTGCTAAATGTTCAATTAGTAGACCCAGACAAAGTTTTGTCCTTCCAAGATCTTTCATCTCAAATTCTTTCTTTAAATATTCAATTGTCTTTTGGACCTCTTCAGGAGTTCTAATGAGATTTATATCATCAACATATATAGCGAGTATTACAAACTCTGATCCTATTTTCTTAATGAAAACACATGGACAAATAACATTATTTATATATCCTTTATTTATCAAGTACTCACTATGGCGATTATACCACATACGCCCTGATTGTTTTAGACCATATAATGATCTTTGTAATTTGACCGAGAACATTTTCCGAGACTTAATACATGATTCGGGCAATTTGAATCCTTCTGGGATAATCATGTAAATCTCACTGTCAAGTGAACCATAGAGGTAAGCTGTAACTACATCCATTAGATGTATTTCAAGATTTTCATGTACAGCTAAACCGATGAGGTATCGAAAGGTTATTCCATCCATAACAGGAGAATATATTTCCTCATAGTTGACACCGGGCTTCTAAGAGAATCCTTGTACAACAAGGCGTGTCTTGTATCTTATAACATCATTTCGCTTTCGCACAAAAACCCATTTATAGCCAACTGGTCTTACACCATCAGGGGTTTGGACTACAGGTCCAAATACCTCACCATTAGAGAGAATTCAATTCAGATTGAACAGCTTCTCTCCATTTTGGCCAATCATCTCTGTGTCGACATTCTTCGACGGATTTAGGCTCAAGACTTTCACTATCTTGCATGAGGCTAAGTACAACATTATATGCAAAAACATTATCCACTGTAATTTTGGATTGATCTAAATTTATCTCATCACCAATAGAACTTATTGGAAGTTCTTTATTCACTTGAGTCTCGGGTTCACTAGTTTCTTCAGGAATATCAAGATTTCTCAAGTCTGGATCTTCTTCAAGAAATCCTTTTGTAGTATCATCTTTATTATTCCTTATGCTTCTCTTTCTAGGATTTTTATCCTTTGAACCCACTGGACTACCACGCATCAGGGGTGTTTGGGATTCAAAAGCTGTGATACTGGCAGTTGGTCCCTTAGGGACTTCAATCCGGATAGGCACATTCAATGCAGGGATATGTGACTTAGTTATCCGTTTCAAATCAATAAATGCATCTGGCATTTGATTTGCTATTGTCTGCAAATGGATGATCTTCTGAACCTCCTGTTCACATGTGCGTGTTCGTAGATCAAAATGAGATAGTGATGAAACTTTCCACGCAATTTCTCCAATTTCTCTCTGGGGTTCCTTTTTCTCTCCCCCTAATTGCGGAAAAATTGTTTCATCAAACTGACAATCTGCAAATCTGGCAGTAAATAAATCTCCTGTCAACAGTACGAGATAGCGAATTATGTAGGGTGAGTCGAACCAAACATATATACCTAACCTCCATTGAGGGCCCATCTTAATGCGTTGCAGTGGTGCTACAGGGACGTATACCGCACAACCAAAATTTCGTAGATGATCTATATTTGGTTCATGACCAAATACTAATTGTGATGGAGAATATTTATGATAATAAGTCGGTCTGAGACGTACAAGTGCTGTTGCATCTAAGATAGCATGACTCCACACGTCAATGGGTAATCTTGATTATATGAGCAGTGGTCTAGCTATCAATTACATGCGCTTAATAAATGACTCTGCAAGGTCATTTTGAGTATGAACATCAGCTACTGGATGTTCAATTTTATCCCAATTGATATACAATGATCATCAAAAGCTTGGGATGTAAATTCTCCAGCATTATCCAGACGAATGGATTTAATTGGATAATTTGGGAATTGCGTCCTTAATCTTATTATTTGTGTCAGTAGCCTTGCAAACGCCAGGTTGCGGGATGATAAAAGGCACACGTGAGACCATCTTGATGATGCATCTATTAGGATCATAAAATATCTAAACACTCCACTAGGTGGGTGAATAAGTCCACATATATCCCCATCTATACGTTCCAAATATTTTGGGGATTCAATGCCAACCTTCAAGGTTGATGGTCTGGCAATTAATTTGTCTTGATGACAAACAGCACATGAAAATTCGTCATTCATAAGAATCTTCAGGTTCTTTAATGGATAACCATTTGAATTTTCAAAAATTCGTCTCATTATTATTGATCCAGGATGACCTACCCGATCATGCCATAGCACAAAAGTTTTTGGATCAGTAAACTTTTGGTTTACGATCGAATGTGCTTCAATTGCACTAATTCCTGCATAATATTGGCCAGACGATAAAGTTGGTAATTTTTCTAAAATATATTTCTGGCCTAAGACACTCTTGGTTATACCAAGGTATTCAATATTCATTTCATTTAGTGTCTCAACATGATATCCATTTCTGCAGATATCTTTAAAACTTAGCAGATTTCTTGGGGATTTAGAAGAGAACAATGCATCTTCTATAACGATTTTTGTCCCCTTAGGCAGAAATATAGTAGCTCTTCCGGAGCCTTCAATTATTTTTGCACTACCAGATATTGTAGTAATGTTTGCCTTTCTTTTAAGTAAAGAAGAAAAATATTTCTCGTCTTTAAAAATTGAATGAGTCGTTCCACTGTCAATAACACAAATATCTTCGTGATTGATTATTGATCCAAACAAAATTTGAGGCATATCCATTCTTCAAAGAGAAAAATAATAAAATAAATATTTATTTGGATTTCATGTGTATTTAATGAAAAGTCTTGCATAAGTTAAATATATAATAATAAGTATAACGTGTTATTATTTAATTTTTTTTATTTTCATGGGATATAAAAACATAAGCGCACATATAAATAAAGAAAATTATTTTATATATTATCATGCTCATCGTCATTCACATTTTCATTAATATTTAAATTTCCTTCTGGGAAATTTAAGTAGTCCGCTACATTCGGATACATATGTTCCATATTATCTTCAGACAAAAAATTTGTCTCTGGATTTTCGGCTCTTTTTAATGATGCCTGATATAGCTGAAATAGACGTTTAGATAACCGGCATGTCCTTGACCAGTGCCCTTTTCCTCCACATCTATGACATATACTTTCTGAATTTTTCTTTGGAAAAGCTTCTGAATTTTCTTCCTTCTTTTTAGATTGCTGGTCGTGCCTCGGTGCGAGACGACTATCATGATTTCTGTTTTGACCTCGGCCACGGCCACGTCCACGACCACTTCTGAGGCCATAATTTCTTTCTCATTGGTTATAACGCCTGATTTACTTCAGGGAGTGGCGAAGAACCAACGGGCCGACGATCGTAAATTTTCATCAATAATATATTATGTCTTTCAGCAATAAGGTGTGAAAGTAATTCAGAATATTTTGTAAAAGCCATACTGCGATATTGCTGCTGCAGGAGCATATTCGCGGGTGGAAATGTGGAGTATGTTTTTTCAAGCTTGTCAGCTTCAGTTATTTCTTCTCCGCATAAATTTAACTGTGATATAATTCTAACATTGCTGAATTATACTCAGTAATATTTTTAAAATCTAATAATCTTATATTTAACCAATCATGACACGCTTGTGGAAGGACGACCAACTTCAGGTGGTCGTATCTATCTTTTAGATTCTTCCACAATTTCAGGGGATCTTTTATTGTCAAATATTGTAATTTTAGTCCCTCGTCAAGATGGTGGCGGAGAAAAATTAAAGCTTTGGCACAGTTTTGATTGGATGCCTTATTGTCATCTTTAATGGTGTATGCCAGACCCATTGATTCTAAATGTAGTTCAACATCTAGTGCCCATGATGAATAATTAGATCCAGAAATATTAAGTACAGTAAATTTAAATTTTGGAATGTTAGACATTTTGATAAAATGAATTCTTATCTCTTTTACCTGTTTACAATAGCTTAAAATGGGCAGAGCTTCTTGCTGATAATGTGTTATAAAATAAATCTAGGGTTAACCAAAATAAATGTAAGGAGAATCAAAAGCTTAAAACTGAGAAAAAGAGAGAATAATATATTGCAGTGTATTTTTTCTTTTCCTGATATCACTCAAACATTTTGAATGAAAGACATATATATATATGGTAATGGTAGCCACTAATGTGGACTACCAAAGCCTTGAGAATTGCATACTACCACTACTGTGGACTTTATTTTTGACAATTCATACTCAACAATAATCTAATTATGAGAAATGTTGGCCTTGCAAATATGGAGGAAAGATCCCATAGGAAGAAAGTGTAATTTGGGGCCATAAGTGAAGATATATTTTTTTTTTAATGTTTCAAAATATTTAGGAGGAAAAAACAAAAAAAGGCTGATTTGAGATATTCACACGTCAACATGGAAGTGCATTCCACATAATTTGCCATGCCGATTATCAATGAGACACATTTCTATCAAGTTAAAGTGTACTTGTTATCATTGTTTAAGTGTTTGGATAGGCTTAAGTTTTAGATATTTTTGGCTTTTAAGTATTTATTTGTTAAGTATGAATTGTTATGAATTGTTAAAGGGAAAGTTAACAATTATGGTTCCTTATTTTGTGAGCCCTCAAGACTTTGGTAGTCCACATTAGTGGCTACCAATGCTCTATATATATATATGCCTCCAATTCTGTTTGTAGAGGCATATTTTAGTTAAAAGAGATCAGTGAAAGAAAAATACACTGCAATATATTATTCTCTCTTCTCCTCAGTTTTAAGCTTTTGATTCTCCTTACACTTATTCTAGTTAATCCTAGATTTATTTTATAACACGTTATTAGCACGAAGCTCTGCCCATTTCAAGCTATTGTAAACAGGTAAAGGGGTAAGAATTCATTTTATCAAAATGTCTAACATTTCAAAAGTTGAATTTACTGTACTTAATATTTCTGGATCTAATTATTTGTCATTGGCACTAGATGTTGAACTGCATTTAGAATAAATGGGTCTGGCAGACACCATTAAAGATGACAATAAGGCATCCAATCAAAATCGTGTCAAAGCTTTAATTTTTCTCCGCCACCATCTTGACGAGGGACTAAAATTACAATATTTGACAATAAAAGATCCCCTGAAATTGTGGAAGAATCTAAAAGATAGATACGACCACCTGATGTTGGTCGTCCTCCCACAAGCACGTCATGATTGATTAAATCTAAGATTATTAGATTTTAAAAATATAACTGAGTATAATTCAGCAATGTTTAGAATTATATCACAGTAAAATTTATGCAGAGAAGAAATAACTGAAGCTAACAAGCATGAAAAAACATACTCCACATTTCCGCCCGCAAATATGCTCCTGCAGCAGCAATATTGCAGTATGGTTTTACAAAATATTCTAAATTACTTTCACACCTTCTTATTGCTGAAAGGCATAATGAATTATCGATGAAAAATCATGATAGTCGGCCCGTTGGTTCTTCGCCACTCCCTGAAGTAAATCAGGCGAATTATAACCAACGAGAAAGAAATTATGGCCCCAGAAGTGGTCGTGGCCGTGCCCGAGGTCAAAGAAGAAATCATGATAGTCGTCTCGTATAGAGGCACGACCAGCAATCTAAAAAGAAGGAAGAAAAGCCAGAAGATTTTTCAAAGAAAAATTCAGGATGTATATGTCACAGATGTGGAGGTAAAGGGCACTGGTCAAGGACATGTCGGTCATCTAAATGTCTTGTCCAGCTATATTAGGCATCATTAAAAAGAGCCGAAGATTCAGAGACAATTTTTTTGTCTGAAGATAATATGGAACATATGTATCTGAATGTAGCGGACTACTTAAATTTCCTTCTGGGAAATTTAAATATTAATGAAAATGTGAACGATGATGAGCATGATAATATATAAAATAATTTTCTTTATTTATATGTGCGTTTATGTTTTTATATCGCATGAAAATGAAAAAATAAATAAATAATAACACGTTATACTTATTATTATATATTTAACTTATGCAAGACTTTTCATTAAATACACACGAGGTCCAAATAAATATTTACTTTATTATTTTTCTCTTTGAAGAATGGATATGCCTCAAATTTTGTTTGGATCAATAATCAATTGTGAAGATATTTGTGTTATTGGCAGTGGAACGACTTATAATTTTTAAAGACGGGAAATATTTTTCTTCTTTACTTAAAAGAAACGCAAATGTTACTACAATATCTAGTAGTGCAAAAATAATTGAAGGCACCGGAAGAGCTGCTATATTTCTGCCTAAGGGGACAAAAATCGTTATAGAAGATGCATTGTTCTCTTCTAAATCCCCAAAAAATCTACTAAGTTTTAAAGATATCCGCAGAAATGGATATCATGTTGAGACACTAAATGAAATGAATATTGAATACCTTGGTATAACCAAGAGTGTCTCAGGCCAGAAATATATTTTAGAAAAACTACCAACTTTATCGTCTGGCCTATATTATACAGAAATTAGTGCAATTGAAGCACATTCGATCGTAAACCAGAAGTTTACTGATCCAAAAACTTTTGTTCTATGGCATGATCAAGTAGGTCATCTTAGATCAATAATGATGAGACGAATTCTTGAAAATTCAATCGGTCATCCATTAAAGAACCTGAAGAATCTTAAGAATAACGAATTTTCATGTGTTGCTTGTCATCAAGGCAAATTAATTGCCAGACCATCGACCTTGAAGATTGGCATTGAATCCCCAAAATTTTTGGAACGTATACATGGGGACATATGTGGACCTATTCACCCACCTAGTGGAGTGTTTAGATATTTTATAGTCCTAGTAGATGCATCATCAAGATGTCTCACGTGTGCCTTTTATCATCCCGCAACCTGGCGTTTACGAGGCTACTGGCAAAAATAATAAGATTAAGGGCGCAATTCCCAGATTATCCAATTAAATCCATTCGTATGGATAATGCTGGAGAATTTACATCCCAAGCTTTTGATGGTTATTGCATATCAATTGGGATACAAATTGAACATCTGATAGCTCATGTTCATACTCAAAATGGTCTTGCAGAGTCATTTATTAAGCGCCTGCAATTGATAGCTAGACCACTGCTCATGAAATCAAGATTATCCATCGACGTGTGGGGTCATGCTATCTTACATGCTGCAGCACTTGTACGTCTCAGACCGACTAATTATCATAAATATTCTCCATCACAATTGGTATTTGGTCATGAACCAAATATAGCTCATCTACAAATTTTTTGATGTACGGCATATGTGCCTGTAGCACCACCGCAACGCACTAAGATGGGCCCTGAATGGAGGTCAGGTATATATGTTGGGTTCGACTCACCCTCCATAATTCGCTACCTCAAACCGTTGACAGGAGATTTATTTACTGCCAGATTTGCAGATTGTCGGTTTGATAAAACAATTTTCCCGCAATTAGGGGGAGAGAAAAAGGAACCCCAGAGAGAAATTGGAGAAATTGCATGGAAAGTTTCATCACTATCTCATTTTGATCCACGAACACACACATGTGAACAGGAGGTTCAGAAGATCATCCATTTGCAGACAATAGCAAATCAAATGCCAGATGCATTTACTGATTTGAAATGGATAACTAAGTCACATATCTCTGCAGTGAATGTGCCTATCCGGATCAAAGTCCCAAAGGGACCAACTGCCAGTATCACAGCTTCTGAATCCCAAACACGCCTGAAGCGTGGTAGACTAGTGGGTTCAAAGGATAAAAATCCTAGAAAGAGAAGCATAAGGAATAATAAAGATGATACTACAAAAGGACTTCCTGAAGAAGATCCAGACTTAAGAAATCTTGATATTCCTGAAGAAATCAGTGAACCCGAGACTCAAGTGAATAAAGAACTTCCAATAAGTTCTATTGGTGATGAGATAAGTTTAGATCGATCAAAAATTACAGTGGATAATGTTTTTGCATATAATGTTGCACTTAGCCTCATGCAAGATAGTGAAACTCTTGAGCCTAAATCCGTCGAAAAATATCGACACAGAGATGATTGGCCAAAATGGAGAGAAGTTATTCAATCTGAATTGAATTCACTCTCTAATGGTGAGGTATTTGGACCTGTAGTCCAAACCCCTGATGGTGTAAGACCAGTTGGCTATAAATGGGTTTTTGTGCGAAAGCGAAATGAGAGAAATGATATTGTAAGATACAAGGCACGCCTTGTTGCACCAGGATTCTCTCAGAAGCCCGGTGTCAACTATGAGGAAACATATTCACCTGTTATGGATGGAATAACCTTTCGATACCTCATCAGTTTAGCTGTACATGAAATACATCTAATGGATGTAGTTACAGCTTACCTCTATGGTTCACTTGACAGTGAAATCTACATGAAAATCCCAGAAGGATTCAAATTGCCCGAAGAATGTACTAAGTCTTGGGAAATGTTCTCAGTCAAATTACAAAGATCATTATATGGTCTGAAATAATCAGGGCGTATGTGGTATAATCGCCTTAGTGAGTACTTGATAAATAAAGGATATATAAATAATGTCATTTGTCCATGTGTTTTTATTAAGAAAACAGGATCGGAGTTTGTATTACTTGCTATTTATGTTGATGATATAAATCTCATTGGAACTCCTGAAGAGGTCCAAAAGGCAATGGAATATTTAAAGAAAGAATTTGAGATGAAAGATGAAGGAAGGACAAAACTTTGTCTGGGTCTACAAATTGAACATTTAGCAGACGGGATCTTTGTTCATCAATCTGCCTATACTGAGAAAATCTTAAAGCGATTCTATATGGACAAAGCACATCTGTTAAGTACTCCAATGGTTGTTAGATCACTTGAAGTGAATAAAGATCCATTCCGTCCCCCAGAAGAGGATGAAGAACTTCTTGGTCCAGAAGTACCATACCTCAGTGCCATTGATGCACTCATGTATCTTGCTAACTCAACCAGACCTGATATAACATTTTCTGTTAATCTGCTAGCAAGGTACAGTACTTCTACAATGCGAAGGCAATGGAACGGTATCAAGCATATTTTGCGATACCTGAAAGGTACAATTGCTATGGGTTTGTTTTATACTAACAAAAGTTGTGCAGACCTTGTTGGTTATGCAGATGCAAGTTATTTATCAGATTCGCATAAAGCTCGATCTCAAATAGGCTACCTGTTTGCATATGGAGGAACCGCTATATCATGGCGATCTACAAAGCAGTCAGTTGTTGTTACTTCTTCAAATCATGCTATAATAATTGCAATTCATGAAGCAAGTAGAGAATGTGTGTGGTTGAGATCAATGATACATTTCATCGAAGGAAAATGTGGATTAAAAAATGATGTCATAGTACCCACGGTCATATTTGGATACAATGTTGCGTGCATAGCTCAATCTAAGGGTGGCTTCATAAAAGGAGATAGAACGAAACACATTTCACTGAAATTATTCTTCACACATGATCTTCCGAAGAACGGTGATATTGATGTACAACAAATTCGTTCGAGTGATAATCTTGCAGATTTATTCACTAAGGCATTGCCAACCTCAACATTCGAAAAGCTAAGATATAAGATTGGAATGCACCGTCTCCAAAGTATCAAATGAACTCTTCATTAGGGGGAGTAAAATACGCGTTGTACTCTTTTTTCCTTAACCAAGGTTTTATCCCACTGGGTTTTCCTGGTAAGGTTTTTAATGAGGCAGCTAATGATGCGTATTAAGGTCACCTAGAACTTTCCTTTACATAGGCAATTCAGGGGGAGTGTTAAGTATGAATTGTTATGAATTGTTAAAGGGAAAGTCAACAATTATGGTTCCTTATTCTGTGAGCCCTCAAGACTTTGGTAGTCCACATTAGTGGCTACCAATGCTCTATATATATATATGCCTCCAATTCTGTTTGTAGAGGCATATTTTACTTAAAAGAGATCAGTGAAAGAAAAATACACTGCAATATATTATTCTCTCTTCTCCTCAGTTTTAAGATTTTGATTCTCCTTACACTTATTCTAGTTAATCCTAGATTTATTTTATAACATTATTAAATTTCTAGAGTCATTTGGCAAAAATGACAGTGTTTAAAAGTATTTTACTTTAAGCTTAAAAAATATTAAAAAGAAAATCAAAAGCCAACCTACTTTTGGGTTTTGGATTTTGATTTTTAAGTCACTTTATCCAAACACCTGAGAAAACAGCTCATGATGCGAAGCTTTATGGATAGAAGGTCATCCTCCTAGGCTACTACTTTTCCCGGTTCTCTCGTGAAGTGGGAAATAAAGTCGGAAGCATTGATTTCCCATAATGAATAGGCTAGCTCTATCTCTCAATTACCTATCCTGTGCTCGAGAAGGTCCCTCAGTTCCTCGGCAGCACCTCAAGGTGCATTTAGTTGTCTTACATGAGACGAGGATTCAACCCCACTCCATGTGTAAGTTACAAAATGTGTCAAGTTTAAGAAGCTATCCATGTATTGAGCCTATTGTCATGGACTTAGAACTACCGCTAAGACTTCCGTGCGGCACTAGTCGATTTGCTCAAGACTCTTTCACGATCTTGCAAATACTAGTAAGCCTATTCAACTAAGATTGCGAAGGGAACGCTAGATCGGAAGACTATAAGAAAGAGAGTTTTGGAAAGATTATTTACATGAAAAGTCCTCCTATATTTACATAATACTCCTTTCTCTATAATTCTCCACACAATTCTTTATAATTCTAGAGAAGACTACACAGTACAAGAATAATCTTCACAGATCTAGAGTCTTTCGTGAACTACTCGAAGGCTCCGGATTCTTCTCCTCCGTACAGAAATAGAGGCGGGCCCTGACACTCTCCCCCACCTGATGTGGCAATGTCCTCGGTGCAATGCTGCTATTGGAACTCCTCGTCTCCACCTTTGGACTGTCGCAAGTCTCCATGTCATCCCTCTGTGGTCTTCTCTGGAGTTCGTACTCCGCCGCCTGACGTCTGCCCAATTCTTTCCAGATGTTATCATTCTCTTCAAGGGTGAACTCCTCCAAGGTCTGAAACTTGCCGTCGAACTGATTTAAGCGCTTGCCTAAGAACTCTACTGCTTGCCTAGCAGCATCCACCCACGCGACCCATCCCATGTCGAGCGTGACGTCGGCGGGTTCCTCGCCTCGTTTTTTGTCACTCAACTCAACGATCGAGAGTGAGTAGGTTGTTATGACTTCGCTCAGTGTCGGTCCGACCTGCACCTCCTCAACCTTCTTGGAGCTTTTCTTTTCCTTGTGTTTCTCGCCAACATCCAGCATAACGTTGGCGGTGCTGGTGGCGTTGACGTCTCTTTCACTTGCCATGCTTCCCTTAGTACAAACCTGCTCTGATACCACGTTGTCACAGACTTAGAACTACCGCTAAGACTTCCGTGTGACACTAGTCGATTTGCTCACGACTCTTTCACGATCTTGCAAATACTAGTAAATCTATTCAACTAAGATTGCTAAGGAAACACTAGATAGGAAGACTATAAGAAAGAGAGCTTTGGAAAGAAATCTTGTATTGCTTGGAAGAATGCTTTACAACTTGATTTCTGGATTTCTAGATGGTTTCCAAATGCAAATGACCCCCTCTATTTATACTACTCCTAAAGGTCCTAAGTGCAAATAATATTTAGATGACAAGTCCTCATATATTTACACAATAGTCTTTTCTTTAGAATTCTCCACACAATTCTATATAATTCTAGAGAAGACTACACAATACAAGAATAATCTTCATGGATCTAGAGTCTTCCGTGAACTACCCCCAACTCCGGATTCTTCTCTGTGCAGAAATAGAGGCGGGTCCTGACACTATGCCCTAGTAGAAGATAAAAGATACTCGATAAAATAGTCAAAAGTGACTATAAATTGATTTGAACACCATCATTATTAGAAGTGTGTAATTTTGAGTGGGCACAACACATATTTTTATTTCAAGACGACACTCTAATCACACATCACTTTCCGGAGAAAAAATTGTTCGAAAAAACTTTATTTTAGAACTAGTGACATTGTTTTTGCTCTAACCCTGAATATCATCAAGGTAATGCTTATTCTGGGGGTGACAAATGTACAAGTGAACAAAGTTCAAATTCAGAAAGAAGAAGAAAGTTCAAATGAACCTAAAAGATTCAAAAGTAAAAATACCATATAAATAAAATATTCACCATCCCCCTCTCAAAGAGTGTATGATTGTTGTATTGTTTCAATGTCAAGATTTTTCATTTTCACAACTGATTCAACATGCCCTTTCAGTGTGCGCAATTCCCTTAGCCTGCAAATTGATATAATTAGACAAGCTCGATGGATTGAATTTCTTTCTCATCATAATATATTATAGGTGATGTCTCCTAGAACGTGCTTATAAGTCAAAATGATTATCTTTGAGGACAAAAAAAAGGTAAATTGTGAACTTTCTGTTATATCGATGAAGCACATGAATCCCGTAGAGATTACTCTTCCACACAATTGATTTGAAATTAATACTCGATCCGGTCAGTTTTAATATGTCTAAAAAGGAATGACGCCCTTCCATATATCAAACTATTTAAGTTTAAACTTCTCATTTGATCTTTAATGACAGGATTGTATAGCCACATAATGACATGTTTAAAAACCACAAGTTCAAAAGAACTTGCGCGTCAAGTCAAACATATTCATAAAAATGAAACGGAGGAAAGATGATTCCTAGACTTCACAAGACTCATATGTGCATGCAAGTTTGACTTACCTTGCCATCTCAGCTCTTCGTCTTACCTCCTCTGCTATTTGATTGAGATCAGCATGACCGCTGCGGTCTCCATAATGAGTCTCAGGTGGATGCAGTCCATGAAGGGTTCTCTGAGCCTGTGCCCATTTGCGCTTGCGTTCTTCTTTCCCAAAGTTCTTTTTCTTTGTAAATGCAATCTGCATAGAAGATAAGTGAGGTACAATAAACACAGTAAGAAGTTTCTTTTATAGGCCACTAGAATGAGAGATGGATCTATGATTTTAAAATGAATGGTTTCAATAGTTAAAGTTTCAGATATATTTACTATTCATTTTGAAATTTTGTTGAATTTTCTCATATATATTATATGGTCTATATAAAAAAATAGCTCAGTGGAAACACAGTATATGTAAAATATAAACGCCCCTGACTAGAATGAGATAGTGTATTTCATACCCTTTGCTCGACAAGTAGATCCCAGGCCTTCCCGCTCAAGGCATATCTGATGGAGAACTTTAAGAAATCGAGTGGAATGTAAAACACAAGGTTATACAGCCAAACAACTCCTGCCCATCCCCATCCGATCCCTTCAATTGCTGCAAAACTCCAATTTGCATACACAGCGATAAGAGTAGCAACCTGCTTGCAATGAATGTACTTGATCTGAATTCCAAGTTACTGATATGTAAAAGGTCGAAGGAAAGAGAAACAACTCACTAACCAGTTGGGCAAGAAGAAATGCTACCACAAGAAAAAGGCTTGGACGCTCAATAAATGACCAACTTCTAGATCGCGTCACAAAGATTAGAGCCTGACTGATGGTATTCACTTGTAGATATACTGCTGAGGCAAGCTTTTTGAAGTCATCATGAGCAACACCTTTCTCCAGTGTTGCAACTCCAAAAACACTCTAGGAAGTAATGGAAGAGAAATTTAAGTATTTTTGATAACACACAGAAATGATAGATATAAAAATATTAGTCTTAAATTTGTCCTTACACTGGCCTAATAGATGCTAATAATATCCAAGTACCAAACTATGAAAAACCCATGATGAAAGAAATGATCTCTACCATGTGACCCTGATAAATGTACTAGAGGAATAAGATGCAAATTGTTGAACAAAGCATAATTCCAATTACAATCATAAGAAAGAATATCAAACAAAAAAGAAAAACCTAGAGAAGCATAAATTCAACCAATGCAAAGTTTTCTAGCTCTAAAATGCAAAAAGTAAATGGGACACAGAGACAACCCAGGTTCTCGATAAAATGATTGTGAATAACCACCAAGCAAATAGATGAAAGTAAAAACAAACATGCAACTAGGTCAAGTAGAAAAGCAAGGAACTTTTGAGGAGTTTTACTTGAAGTCTTTAATAATAAAGTAACTTTATTTTACCGGAAAGAAGTCTGTTTCATATGCAGCCCAGAAGAAAATGACTGTCATCATTGCTAGATAACTACCAAGAAAAATTCCTGTGGCAAAGATTTCTGAAAGTTTCCAGCTGTCTGGCAGAGGAGAAGGTTTTACCCTGTCCTTCGATATTGTCATTATGGTGCCTGGCATGCCATATATGCATATATTAGAATGCAACACTGGAATAAATCTTGTTAAACAACAGAAGATGAAAGTGTTTTTTTTTTACAAAAAGAAGAAAGCCTACCATCATTAAGGACTGCAATAATCAAGACCATGAAAGGTGGGAAATCAAATTTCCAAACAAGAGCAAGTAACATAAAGCCAAGCTGTCAAAATCAAAATCAGAAGCTCATAAAACAGAAAAAATGGTCCAAATCTTGTCAGAAATATGCATACTATTCAGCTGCATGAAAAAAGTTTAAGCTAACAGAAACAACTCTAATACTAAACAAATGCTTACCACTATACGGATAGTGATGGAGACTGCATAAATCTGCACAAAATTTGAATGCATTAATCTAAATGAATAGCTATCTTAAACATCACATTAAGCAAATAAGGTAGTCAAAAACAGGCGGAAACCATATCCATAGTGGTAATACTGGTTGTTGTTTTCATGTCCTTACTGCGCAGAGTTGAATGCAAGGACCAAACTTGAACAATGTGGTACACAATTTATAAAGATAAACGAGACGTGTATCTAAAAGGTATGGATCTTTAAGGAAATGTCTAATGTAAATAGACTTGATCCCTCATAAACTCTACTCCCCCCACTTCAATTTATTTGTTCTACTTTTCTTTTTAGTCCATTTAAAAAAGAATACCTCTTTCCCTTTTTAGTAACTCCTCAATTCCAACTTTTCACATGGCATGTATAAGACTGCAACATTAAAGGGCATTTTGGTATATTTGGCATATTTTTAATTTTGATACCACATGATTTAACGTCTTCTATACTTTCTTAAACTCCATTGCCAAGTCCAAATAGAACAGACAAATTGAAACAAAAGGAGTAGTTTTTAATGCATTTATAGCAGCGGAGTAAAGTTTACCGTGTAGTTTTTCATTCTCTGAAAGATTGCACGACTAATTAGTACAGCACTAATAATGACACCCAGCCCAGGTTCTGTAAGGACTATATCAGAAGCACTGCGGGCAGCATCTGTTGCATCTGCAACTGCTATTCCAATGTCAGCTTTCTTTAAAGCAGGTGCGTCATTCACTCCATCGCCAGTCATGCCACATATGTGCTTTCTATCTTGTAAACGTTTCACAATTTCATATTTGTGCTCTGCACACCGATTAGTTTATGGATCGAGAAGAAGAAAAGCAGGACTACATAGAAAAGGAATATTTTTAGAAAACTAAAATGATTGAAGAAGGACCTTTTAAAAGCCTGCTAGCCTAAATATTGCCTTTGTCAGCATCAAAATTTCTTACCACTTTAAAATAAATCCTAAGACGGACCTAATAAGTATGTATTTACTGAAGAAAAAGGAAGAAAAATAGTGATCATCAATTTCTCTAGAGAAATATTGTACCAGGAAAAACACCAGCAAAACCATCTGCTTTTTCAATCAGCTCATCAACAGGCATAGCTATAATAGACTCATTCTTGTCCTGACCCAGTAAAGAAGCAGATGGATACATATTGTTTCCCATTCCTAAACGGCGTCCTGTCTCCTTTCCAATTGCTAGCTGATCACCTGATGTGGAAGAGCAAAAGAGGGTTAGAAAGGGTTATTAGACCAGAAAGTCATTGTGAAAGATATTGAAAATTTTATCCCATTAAACGTACTAAATGGCCCAAAAGATTCCACCAATTCAGAAAAAAGGAGAAAATTTATATTCTCAATGTTCAGATCAGAACATTGTTGCTGCAGCCCCTCCCTAAGTTGCTCGGACTGTGTCCAGTATGGGTGTTGATCTCTAGGTTAGATCCTTCATGATCTAAATGTTAGCGGAAAAGTGAAAAATAAGAACAAGAAAGGAAGAGCAATGATATTTAACGTGGTTCAGATCAAAATGATCCTACGTCCACCAGAGAACAACTGTTTTTATATTAACAAAGAAAGGGGAGAGAGATCCCAAATACATCTAAGAGACAAGAGAGAAATCAAATGCCTTAGGAGATAAGAAGACAAGTGAGAGGTTATGTTACAAATAAACCAAGGGCTACCTATTTATAGGAGTGAATTCTTCCTCTTGATGTCATCCATGACATCTACTATGTACCAAAAAATGTCAAGGTAGGTGTAACTATCACTTAACTATCAAGACTTTTAATACAAAAGGAGAAAAGTCTTACCTACCAAATATTTTCACATATTCATTGTAAATCTTGTCAACTTTAACAAATCTCCACCTTGGCAAGATTTTCCTGTTTGACTTGACCCTACAAAGACCAAACCAATCCTTTCAATCTCCACCTTGACTTGCATTCGGAGCGTGCATATGAACAACTTCGGCCAAAACTTCTAAGCTTACTAGGCAATCCCGTTGTAAGAAACAGAAGAATCAAACCTTTGTTGAACATACTAGCTCCACCTAGCAGTTGTTCTCCCAAAGTTGCGTTAGTTGATGCATACTCCCGCCAAGTCCTTGCAGTGTGCAAACTTGGCAAGCGGGACTATCTTGGTGAGCATGTCTACAGTGTTATCGTCTATGATAACCTTCTTGATCTTGCTAGCTCCCTTTTTAACGACATATCGAATGAAATGGAATCTGACATCAATGTGTTTGGTGCGCTCACGAAATCTTTGATTTTCAATCAAATGGATAGCACTTTGACTGTCACATCTTAGAGTTGGTTCCAGCTGAACCAAACTCAATTCTGCCACCAAACCTTTTACCTAGATTGCTTCTTTTACTGCCTCTGTTGCTGCCATATATTCTGCCTCTGTTGTAGACAAAGCGACAATTGACTGTAAAGTCGATTTCCAACTAACAACACTGTCAACAAGAGTAAAGATATATCCAGTTGTAGACCTCCTTCTATCGAGATCTCCGGCATAATCAGAATCCACATAACTGAGAATTGAAATACCTTCATCTTTTTGAAAGGTTAGGCCAACATTAGAAGGTCCCTTGAGATATCTTAATATCTACTTGACAGCTTCCCAATGCCTTTTTCCTAGATTAGCCATGTATCTACTTACCACACTTACAGATTGAGTAATACCTGGACGTGTGCAAACCATAGCATACATGATGCTACCAATTGCGCTAGCATAATGGATCTTTGACATATCCTCCACCTCAACCTTAGACTGAGGCATTTGTAACTCTGAAAGCTTAAAATGAGAAGCTAACCATGTACTTACAGGCTTGCTCATATGCATATTGAATCTCTCAAGAACCTTTTCAATGTACCTCTTCTGAGAAAGATGTACAACTCCATCTTTTCTTGAAATCTCCATTCCAAGAATTTTCTTTGCAGACCCCAAATCCTTCATGTCAAATTCCTTGCTCAACTGCTTCTTCAGGATGTTTATCTCTATGATATTATTAGCAGCAATAAGCATATCATCAACATAATACAATAAATAGATCATTTAGTTAACAGAAATCTTCTTGTGATACACACAACTATCAAATGCACTCCTCAAGAATCCATGCGTAGTCATGAATGCATCAAATCTCTTGTACCACTATCTAGGGGATTGTTTCAAACCATACAAAGACTTTTTCAGTTGGCATACATGGTTTTCTTTTCCCTCAGTTATGAAACCTTCAGGCTGATCCATATAGATTGTTTCTTCTAGATCACCATGTAAGAAAGCAGTTTTGACATCAAGTTGTTGAAGCTCCAAGTCAAATTGTGCAACCAAAGCTAGTAGCACGTGAATTAAGCTATGTTTCACGACTAGAGAGAAGACCTCATTATATTCAATTCCCTCCTTCCGACTAAAACCCTTTGCAACCAATCTCACCTTGAACTTAGCATCTTCTACTCCTGGAATGCCCTCTTTCCTTCTGTAGACCCATTTGTATCCAACTGTCCTCTTCCCCTTTGGCCTTTCAACTAAGACCCATATCTCATTTTCGTGAAGAGACTCCATCTCTTCCATCATGGCTAATCTCCATTGTGCATCATCCTTGCAAGAAGTTGATTAAATATATGAGGAAGGCTCGAGATCCTTAATCTCTTCTTCTGCAGCTACGAATGCATATGCAATCAGATTTGCTTGCTCTATAAGACGTTCCGATTTTCGTATTTGCCTTTTGTCTCTTCCCTTCGCAATTGTGTGTGGTTCACTGACAGCAAGTTCTTCAAGATCTGCATCTTTTGACTCATCAACTTGAGTCGCTAGATCCTTTTTCGTGGTAAGCTTCACCAGTAGCTCCACCTGCTTGTTGTTCTCATTTCTTGATAACTCCACAAAAACTTTACAAGGATCAAGCATAGAGGATTCATCAAAGGTAACACCTCTACTAACTACAAATTTAAGTAAAGACAAGCACCAAAGCTTGTACCCTTTTACTCCATATACATACCCTACGAATATGGCTTTCTTAGCCCTTGGTTCTTGCTTTTCTCCGTTAACATCATAATAAGCTAGACACCCAAATATTTGTAAGTATGAATAGTCAGAGGGTTCACCTGACCATACGTCATTCGAAGTCTTAAAGTCAATCGTTGATGCTGGAGATCGATTGACAATATGAGAAGCAGTATGACCTGCTTCAACCTAAAACACTTTAGACATTTTGGCTTGTAAGAGCATACAACGAGCCTTCTCAAGAAGAGTTCTATTCATTCTCTCGGCCACTCCATTCTGTTGTGGTGTGTGCCTGACTGTCTTGTGTCTTGCGATCCCGTGAACTTTGCAGAAATCATTGAACTCTTCACTACAAAACTCCAAGCCATTGCGAAGATACTTGATTTTTCTTTCCATTTGATTCTCAATCAAAATCTTTCATTCTTTAAATGCTTCAAAAGCATAACTTTTTGCTTTCAAGAAACGCACCCAAACCTTTCGTGAAAAATCATCAATAATGTGAGAAGATACCTCTTTCCTCCCTTCGATGGAAGCTGAGGGACCCCATAAATCTGAATGGATATAGTCCAGCATCCCTCCTGTCTTGTGCTTGCCAGTGCTGAAGCTGACCTTCTTTTGCTTCCCTAGAACGCAGTGCTCTCAAAATTCAAGTATGTTGATCTTCTCACCATTCAATAGGTTACGTTTGCTCAACATCACCAGTCCTTGTACGCTCATATGACCCAATCGCATGTGCCATAAGTAAGCTTGCCTTGTCATCATCAGATAATTGCATTGTAGGTGCATTAACTGAGTCAATGATGGTGCTTCCTGCTTGTGTGTAAAGGCCATCCTCCAACTTGGCCTTTAGCATGACTAAAGATCCTTTACTCACTTTCGTAGTTCCACTTTCACTCATGTACTTGTAGCCATTTTTATCCAAAGTACCCAGGGAGATTAAATTCTTCCTCATATCAGGAACATGACAGACTTTTGTAATAGTCCTTATGATTCCATCATGGCAGTGAACCCAAATTGGACCAATGCCAACTATTTTACAAGTTGTATTATTGCCCATTACTACAGTTCCTCCACTTGTCTCATAATTGGTAAACCAATCTCTTTGAAATGTCATATGCAAAGTGCAACTAGAGTCTAACACCCATTTATTGTCATAGACTCCACTATTGCATGATGTTGCTAGAACATAATCATCGTCAGAATCATGTATCCGCTCAACAATAGATTCACTCGCCTTTTCTTTGGACTTTGACATAGGACAATCTCGTTCAAAGTGCTCCTTCTTGTGACAGCCCCAACACTCTACATTCTTCTTATTCACATGAGACTTTAATTTGTGCTTTGATTTGCTCTTTCCCTGTTGGTTAGTACGGCCTCTCACAAAGAGCCCACTAACCTCATCATCTTTATCTCCTTCAAGATGTCTCCGCACATCACAAGAGTTAAGTGCCTGCTGCACTTGCTCAAGAGTGATAGGCTCCTTGCTATACATCATTGAATTCTCAATATCACAAAATTTTGAAGTCAATGAAAATAGCAAGGCACATGCATGCGTCTCCTCATTCTTTTTAATCCAGGTAGTTTGTAAGTCCATCACAAATTCATTGAACACATCTAGATGGTCTTGTAACAAATTACCTGGCTCCATCTTAAATGTGTCAAGACGTCGTTGTAACAACATTCTTGTTGTCATTGATCGGTCCTGGTAAAGCCCTTCTAGCTTTTCCCATAAATGTTTGACCGTCTCCTCGGTACTTGTACTCATTTCACAAAGCACATTATGTGCAAGGGAAAGTTGGATTACACTCAATGCATCCCCTTCAATCTTCTCCTTGTCGGCATCCGATGTACCATCAGAATATTTTTCGTCAATAGCATGGACTGATCCTTCCCTCCGCAGTAAAGCCATCATCTGGATCTTCCAGATATTGAAGTTGTTTCGTCCATTAAATCTATCAATTTCAAACTTCGTGGAACTCATGTTACTTGTTCTTCCTCTTTCACAACAAATAATTTGAAAATACCGAAAACCAAAGTAATTCTTTTCTGATGTGGAAGTTCAAACTATGTTGCAACCATGGAGCATACTCAGACAGAAACTTCACTCTGATACTAATTTTTAGATAAAATGTAAAAAATAAGAACAAGAAAGGAAAAATAATTGATATTTAACGTGGTTCGAATCAGAATGATCCTACGTCCGCCTGAGAACAACTGTTTTTATATTAACAAAGAAATGGGAGAGATCCCAAATACATCTAAGAGACAAGAGAGAAATCAAATGCCTTAAGAGATAAGAAGACAAGTGAAAGGTTATGTTATAAATAAACCAAGAGCTACCTATTTATAGGAGTGAATTCTTCCTCTTGATGTCATCCATAACATCACTCTGTACCAAAAAATGTCAAGGTAGGTGTAACTACCACTTACCTACCAAGACTTTTAATACCAAAGAAGAAAAGTCTTACCTACCTAATATTTTCACATATTCATTAAAAATCTTGTCAACTTTAACACTAAATTTTAAGATTTGTGTCAGGACTCGCCACTATTTCTGCATGGAGGAGAAGAATACGAAGCCTTTGGGTAATTTACGGAAGATTTTAGATCCGTATAGATTGTTCTGTTAGTGTGTAGTCTTCTCTTGAATTGTATAGAAGTGTGTGAAGAATTCTAGAGAAAGGACTAAAGTGTAAATATGTAGGGACGTATTGGATAAATATTATTTTCACTCAGGCTCTTTAGGAGTAGTATAAATAGAGGGGGCCATTTTCATTTTCAAACCATCCAGAAATCAAGTGTAAAGCATCCTTCCAAAATATAAAAGCCTTCTTTCTAAAAGCTCTCTTTTTCTCTTATAAGTCTTCTATCTAACGTTCCCTTAGCGGTCTTAGTTACAAGGCTTACTAGTATTTGCAAGATCGTGAAAGATTCATGAGCAAATCGACTAATGCCGCACGAAAGTCTTAGCGAGAATTCTAAGTCCGTGAAAACGTGGTATCAGAGCCAGGTTTGAACTAAGGGAAGTATGGCAAGTGAAGGAGACGTCAACGCCACCAACACTGCCAACGTTATGCTGGATGTTGGCAAGAAACGCAAAGGAAAGAAAAACTCCAAGAAGGTTGAGGAGGTGCCGATTGGACCGACACTGAGCGAGGCCATGACGATCCACTCACTCTCGGCTGCTGAGTTGAGTGACGAGGAACAAGGCGAGGAGACTGCCGACGCCACGCTGGACATAGGATGGGTCGCGAGGGTGGATGCTGTCAGGCAAGCAGTAGAGTTCTTGGGCAAGCGATTGAACGAGTTCGACAGCAAGTTCAAGGCCTTGGAGGAGTTCACCCTTGAGGAGAATGAAAGCATCCGGAAGGAGTTGGGCGGACATCAAGTTGTGGTGTACAAGCTGAGGGAGACCATCACTTCCTTGGAGTGCCGGCTCATGAAGGCACTGAGCAAGATGGAGGCCATGAGCGCCACCATGGAGGCCATGGGTGCAAGGGTGAGGGCACTTGAGGAAGGCGTGGCTGATGGGAGATGTGTAGGGATTGCTGGAGAAAAGGAGGCTAGGATTGAGGCTCCCAAGCCACATGTCTTCAAAGGCGTCTGTGACATGCAAGAGGTGGAGAACTTCTTGTGGCACTTGGAGAATTACTTCAAGTGTAACAAGGTGAAGGACGACGAGACAAAGATCAACACAGTCGTGTTGTATCTAACAGAGATGGGCATGCTATGGTGGAAACACAAGGAGTCAGAAATAGGGAACGGGTTATGCGCCATCAACACATGGGAGCAGTTTAAGGCTGAGTTCAAGAAGGCCTTCTTCCCGAATAATGTCATCTACGAGGTGAAGCGAAAGTTCAGGGAGCTGAAGCAGACGGGTATAATAAGGGCCTATGTGAAGGAGTTTACTACCCTCACACTTCAGATTCCCAACCTCACAGATGAAGATATGATGTTCCACTTCATGGACGGCCTACAGAAGTAGGTCAAGACGGAGCTGGAATGCCAGCAGGTTAGGACCATAGACAAGGCCATCACACAGGGGGAGGCTTTGACGGACTCTCCCACGACAGACGAGACAGAGACCAAGAAGAAAGCTCAGGAGGTACTTATGACCAAGGTGGGGGAGACGGTGGCAAAGACAAGGGTTGGCAGCCACACCCCAAGAATCATGATACCCACATGCCTAATAACAGGAGGGTTGGTCGTCACGGCAGCGGAGAGGGCAAGACACAGACCGAAAAAGAATTTAATTGTTACATATGCGGGGGGGCTGCATAGCTACAAGAAGTGCCCCGAACTGAAGAGCTTTGGTGCCATACTGCGGGAGCAAAAGGAGCAGAAGGCACAAGAGGAGGCACCCGAATCGGGGGAGGTATCGGACACAGCACGGGTAGGTGTGATTGGACTGTGCAAGCTATCACGCAGCAGCAGGAGAAGCCAAAGGAGTATAGCAGAGTAAGTGGACATCACAATCAACGGACGGCACGCTCGTGCCATGGTCGATACAGGCGCGGAGGCCAACATCATGACCAAGTCTGCAGCAACCAAGTTGGGGCTGAAATATAACCCAAGCAGTGCTCAGGATGGTCAATGCACCAATGACTCCTGTGTGTGGAGTTGCTCAGGGAGTCGACATAGAGATGGGCAAGTGGCATGGCAAGACCAACTTCCATGTCGCCCCGGTAGATCTCTTTGACATCATCCTTAGGCAGGAGTATTTCCAAAAGTGTCATGCAGTGATCGACCCATACCTCCAACAACTTGTGGTCATGGAGCAGGGAGGTTCCTGCATGGTACCCTTAGTCAGGATGCCCAAGTCAAAGAGACCAGTTCAATTATCGGCCTTGCAACTCATGGAAGAGGTTAAGGAAAGGCCGCCATTGTCGCGTTCCACGCCCGCTGAAAGGAAAAGTCGATGGAGGAGAGGCCGACGAAGGAAGCCAAGCGGGGATAGGGATAGCCAGCCACGGCAACGCTCCTTGGGTGTTGAAAGGGGCGAACTTAAGTCCACAAAGGGATGGCATGAAGACTTGCGACACCTAAGACATGGGTATGCCATCGAAAGTTAATATTATGAAGTCCAATCTGACATGAAGCATATTTTGACATCTTTCTCACATCTGCTTTCAGATATTTAACATGACAATAGAGCTCTGGTACTTACTGACGAATTCTGGCTTTAGAAGACAGATGATGTCCGAAGTACAAAGAAGTTACATGACAGGCAAAATATAGCAGTAGGCATGGATGAACCTGAAGAGTAAATTTACATGATTTCCGTCTTTCTCGTTCATTATTTAATTGCTTTATACTTCAAAATATCCAAGGTTAGTTATCAGTGTACTAAATTCATCTGTATATAGCCCAACTAACTAGAGAAGCAGATGAAAAATATTACAAAGATATACGCACCAGTGATCATTTTCACATTCACACCAAGATTTAAGGCCCTTCTTATTGTCTCTGCACTATCATGCCTTGGTGGATCAAAAAGAGGCATAAGACCACTATATTGCCATGGACCTCCTGGAGACTCCTTTCTTCCTTCAGAAACTTCCTGAAAACATTATGGACATCCAGTTCAGAACAACAACACAGAAGATAATAGATGCAAGACAGTATGGACTGTCTAACCAAGAGATAGATATGAATACACACTACCTCATATGCTACTGCAAGAGAACGTAATCCTCGCTCTGCAAATTTATCGATGACAGCATGAACCTTGTGCTGTATCTCAGATTTATTGTGCGCAAGGTTCAAAATCTAGCAACCATAACAGAGAATTGGTAGTGCAAACTATCAAGATATAAATTCAGGAACAGTTAAAACTTAACCATTACCTGTTCAGGGGCACCTTTGCTGACTCGATGCATTTTGCCTTCACTGTCAAGATATGTTAGAGCTGTACGCTTATCAGTTGGATTGAATGGAAGGAAATGAACCTCTTGAATTCCAGCTCTAGCCTTTTAAGGATACAGTTGAGTAGAAAGACAGAGGTAAAAAATAAAAGGTACTACTAATGAAAAATAGTTGCACACATTTATAAGTTGTGAGCACTAGCAAAGCAGTCGTCAGCTGATTGAACACCTCTTTAGGATCAGCCAACATCCCCACAATGGCAGCATCAATTGCATCTTGGTTTTCCATCCGCGAAGCTCTAGCAGCCATTAGAACCACAGAATCAACATCTACTCCTTTTGCAAAGACCTACATTATTAATAGATACTTCCTTAAGACATCAAAGGTATATATTTTAGTAACATGATGCTGCGGGGAGGGCAGGCAAGCTATCGACCTCAACCAGATTTTTGTCGACACTTAATTTGTTCAATGTTAAGGTTCCAGTTTTATCGCTGCACAGCACGTCCATGCCTGCCATTTCCTCAATGGCAGTCATTCTTTTTGTGATGTCACCCTGCAGCATTGATAAAGAAAATGCCAAAAACATACCAAAATCCTCAAGATAACAAATTTAGCAAAAAATGATGGGTCACTTAGACAACCAACCTGCTGAGATAAACGGTGGGAGCCAATTGCCATCGTTACAGATAAAACTGTTGGCATTGCAATAGGAATGCCCCCAATCAGAAGAACAAGCAAGTTGTCAATTCCTGGGCGGTAGTCCCGGTGTTGAATAGGGTACATGACAATGATTTCGACGATCATCCCCACTGCAATTGAACAGATACAGAAGTTCCCTATTGCAGTCAAGACCTAAACAATGTAAATAGGTAAATTTCATTAACCGACAAAAGGAGGAAGCAATACTTGTCAAGCAAGGAGGTTTGCCTCATGGAAATTGGAACTACGAAAGTCATTACTTGGGCAAAAGGAAATGCAATGAGATTAGCATAAAGTGAGCACTCATGTCCCATCAGGTAGAGAGTGCACAACCAGCTCAGAAAGAAACAACAATGCCTATTGCATCCTCTTGCAATAGAAGGAAATTAATATTCCATAAATATCTCAGTACTTGCAAATTGGAAGTTCAGAAAAAAAATTAATAATACATGAATATTTCAGTACTTGCAAAATATGGAAGTTCAGTATTGTATATACTGAACTTCAGTATATAAAGACTGATGAAATATTGAAAAATGCATTGCGAAGCATTCGCACAAAATAATGGTTTCCACTCACACATCTTCATTTTTTTCAAGTAAATTCATGTCCAGATACAACTTCACTTAACTTCAAACAATCTTTTATTCAACTTTGACCAAATATTATGCAAACGCTGACCAAAATCAATGGATTTTTAGACCATAGTCCATACCTTCTGAAAATGCCCCACTTGGTTTGTGGAGTACACAAGGTGGGCAGCCTTTCCAAAGAACGTATACACACCTGTAGCAATGACCACTGCTTCAATCTCACCTTGTTTGCATGTAGATCCTGAAAAAACTTCATCTCTAGAGCCTTTTTGTCACGGGAAGAGACTCCCCTGTTAGAGCAGACTGCAGAGTCCAAAATAAAAGGAATAGAAAAGAAGTTAAATCTGGGATGAGCAAAGGATTAATTTCATGTGTAATCACTAGATTTTACACACTATAATAGCGAAGTCATGACACTATTGTGTCACACTAAAGGAATTCAACTTTACCCGCTATAAGATGAAAGAACAAAACTATTTTCTTATGTCACAGTAAACTTGACGGTATGTTTTGTTGTTATAGTGAGTAAAAGTTTAGTTAATTTTCCTGCTATAATGGGTATAGCTAATTATTTTTATGTGAGGAAAAATACTGTATGATTTTACAGATATAGTGAGTAAACTCAAGTGAATTTATTGCGACATAAATGTAAAATTAATAACAAAATAGATGGAACACTGGTAGTAAATGTTTACCTGGTCTATTTTCAATGGATCGCCATCAAGTAGACGTGCATCTGCTGGGACTATATCCCCGAGTTTTACAGTGATTATATCACCTTGAACAAGAACAGCAGCATCTTCTTCACTCCATTTTCCATCTCGAAGAACCTGCCAATATTTTACCAGAGATGATTCATAGTGCAAGAAGAAGAAAAGATGCATACTTCATAAAAGACATGTTTATGCTGAAGAAAATGGGTTGTGGAAAAGAATGCCAAATGAAAGAAAATTATAGTGTGTGGAATAGGACCAGATGAGTATAACAAAATTGCTGCATGCTCAGGTGCCAAAGAAATCTGAGATGCTTTGTAGAGTGCTCATGAAGGTACTAGTCAATACAAGAAGTCTAAAATAGACAGTATGAAATGGAGAATCTACGGAAGATATGCATACTCGGTTCTCTTCTATCTAAAACTGGGTGAGAATGTTCCCACAAGCAATCCAGTTCGAGAACTACTGAGTATACTTCCTAAGGCATGGGAAAGTAAAGTTGAATCTATACGTGAAGCTCGTGATCTAGGCACTCTTACTATGGATGAATTGATCATAACATAACTTGCAAAAAGTATGTTAAAAAGGGGAAATCAGGAATCTTTGTTTAATATGTCCATAATCCAACAATTTTGAAGTTCATCTTTTTATTCACAGAAAGGGATTGAGATTAATCTGGATATCCAAAGCTAACTTGTGATTGTTTTTGCAGGTGAAGGTGAGAAGAAAGTTTGGGATGTGGTACATGAACAACGCTTGTTCAAGACACATGACAGGAATGTGACATCTGTGAAGGTGTGAAGTGCCTAGCGTTGAATCTGATCATGGCACAACATTTGCAAATTCAAAATTCCTAGAAAACCGTGTTGATCATGGCATAGACCAGAACTTCTCTGCTCCCAAAACATCACAACAAAATGGAGTTGTTGAATGGAAGAAAAGTTGACATATTCACAAATATTTTGAAAGAAATCCTTGTACCTAGTTTTCTTTGACAACACTGAAGCACCATCCCTGATTAGCATTACCAGAATATGGAAGTAAGGCTGACTCACACTTGTGCGCACACTCATGACATCACTCTCCTACGAACAACAAGGGTCCTTTGGTATTGTCCAAGAAGAAATAATGCATATTACTATGTTAACAAAATATTTTTAAATATAAAAAAAATAGTTTAATATTTTTAATATAATTTTACTATTTTTTTAATTTCTTATATTATATATTTTTATTAATAAATTATTTAATAGTGAAAATTTAAAATAATTATTTATATAGAATAGTTTTTAATTAAAAGTGAATTCTAAATATAAAAAAATTAATTTAAATTTTGAAACTAAATAAATGAAAAAATAATTAATAGAGAAAAATAGTGAAAAAATGATTTTATTTGAATAAAAACAAAAATTTTAGTCTTCAAGCTTTTATAGTATAGATCAGAAAAGTCATTTTCTCATCTTTCAAGAGAAAATATTATGACTGACCAAACATGGAAAAATAAAGATATTTACATAGAAACTTTATATGTGATTTTGGGTTGGTGTTTTGGTTACCTTTGCTTTGGGAGCAAGACGAGCCATGAGAGCAGCAGCAGCATTTCCAGCATTATTTTCCTCTATAAAGCTTATGGTCGAATTAATCAAAAGAAGGCAAATAATCCCAACAAAATCTTGCCAATCAGGTGGCTTTCCCTGTTCCCACAAAACAGTAAACATTATTTCAACAACCTTTTCACCAATGAAAAAAAAATAAAGTTACCAATCGCCAATTAACAGAAAAGACGCACAATTAAGAAAGCAAAATGCAAATTAATGCTTCATAAAATTTATCTACACCCTTCATTTTTTGAAGTGACATAATTTGATTTGACACAAACTTTAAGAGAATAAAGAATTTTTTTAATTTTGTGATCTTAAACTAAAGTTATATTAAATATTTCGAAATATCTTTTAATTTTATAGTCTTAAACAGGCCACGTGAAAAGTTGAATTAAAGTTTTACAAAAAAAAAAGTCACTTTTTTTTAATCAAACTAAAAAGAAAAGTATATCATTCTTTTTTACACAAAAAAATTTAATAAAATTAGGCATGATTAAATTATATAATTATTCTTTAATACAGATTATTGTATAAGAATCCTCAGACTCGTTTGCACTTTCTAGAGGCATAAATTGGAATGCTAAAAGGTAAAATAAAATTTTGACTTTTTCAATATCGGTTACATAGGTTTAATTTGAAAGAACATCTACAAAAGTATGTTGCATTACCGAAGCTTTTAGTTATTTATATTTGCTTTTAATATTTCATTAATTTTAACATACGACAATTTTATATTTTATAACATTAAATATTTTTTACAATAGCTCAATATTGTATATCTTTGACCAAAAATAAGCTTAGCCCATATGTGTTCAATTCAGAAAAGAAAAATTGATTTTACATGTAATAAAGCTCAATTTAAATCATCGGATATTATAATTTCAAAAAATAATCAGTAAAATGGAAATTATAAGAGGTTTCATGCATGTATTTGCTTAAAAAAAATCAACAAATATAATATAATATAAATATAATATAAGAAGAGACTGACTCCTCCATTGGCAAGACAAATGGCCATAATTGCTGCAGCTTCCATGACCCAGGAGATTGGATTCCACATAAATCCTATAAACTTGAGGAATTTACTTTCCTGCATTTTCTCAAAATTCAGTCACACAGCTTTTATTTACATAATAAATATCGAAAAGGCGAAAAACAGAGAGAAATATGCATACATGCTTTTCCTCAAGCTTATTATAACCAAAAATTTCAAGTCTCCTTTGAGCATCTTCCCAAGTAAGTCCCTCTCTGTTACACCTCAGGTTATGGAAAACCTCCTCTAATGGTATGTTTTCCTGTTCACACACAAACAACAATATAAAGTACTAATCTATATAGGCATGCAATGGGTGGGTGCACACAAAGGATTTCAAAATTTGAAAAAAAAAAAATCAAGTCATCAATGCTAATTAATGTCTAAACGACTAATTAATTATTTTTTATTGACATTTTAATAATTGTTTTTTAATCGTTACCTAAAAGTTTCTAGTTAACATTTTAACAAATAACAATTCTAGTTTAAATTTTAGAAAAAAATAAAATTAAAGATCAATGTTTAATATAAAAAGTTTATATCTTTGATTTTTACCAATTACAAAAATTTAACTTCTTCGAATTCTTATTTTGTTTTTTAAATCCGCAACCCACCTCACCCGATATTAGTTTTAAAAGTAGTTACTTCAACCCACATAGCTCTAAACCCGCCCCGCTTCACATAGCTCAAAATTCGCCACATACTCGCCCCCGCCGCCCCCATTGCCATCCCTAAATCTATATGCTTTCACACATTTGACCACAAAATTTCAGAATTCTAAATTGGGAAACAAGTGCTTTATATTTTTTAATATTGAAAAACACGATTAATTTTAACTTCAAAAATAAAAATTATTTTTTAAAATATGATGAAATGCTTAAACCATTAAAAAGTGTATGGAAGTCATGATATCGAAAATCATATAGCAAGTGAATTTTTCATAATCTTTTTTTAACATTTATTTATATGAAAGAAGGAGAAAAGTGTTATGGTAGATTGAGAATCAATGTAAAAGTAATCAACAACAACGGAAAAGAAAAACAGAGTATGCCACCATCCTCATAAACTGGATTCTGCGCTATTGGATAGGTGGGGAAAAAAATCAATTCTCAAGACTCAAAATTGAAGGCTTTCATTTCAATGAATTGGCGAAATCAAAATAAAGAGTGAGAGTATTTACCAAATCAACAGCCTCCTTTTTGAGAGCCTCCAGAACTTCATCTTTGTCTGCCATTCTTACCACTTTCCTACAATAAACTATAAATGATATAGAAGATTAGCATGACCAGCAATCAAAAATTATGGAAGCAGCATATATAAGATGATGTATCTAAAAAGTTACATACATCAGAAATAGGATGGATGTATCAAATCTTACCTAGATAAAAACGAAGTGAGAAGAAGAAAAGTCTAAAGGTGAGAGTTCAACCTAAGAGTGGTCAGTGGATGAATATGTCTCAGGTCAAGTGAATAAAAATGCTGCACTTGGCAGCTACTCTGCTTTATTTATACCCAAAAAGTGGAGCCTTTTCGTACTCGAATTTGCAACATAAGGAAGAATAACAAAGTTTTCTACTCTTCACAAGGGCAATATCAAAATTTTCATCATTTGATGTGGTAAAGCTATTACATGTGGCCTCATTCATTTTCTTGACATCATTCCTTGTGGATGTTCGTGATTGGTCAAAGTGTAATTTTTTGTGAATTTCTTTTTGCCCTTTATTTGATTACTTTTTACATTGTTTGTCCTTACATATTGTGGTAAATTAAACAAGTTTTGAGTCAATTTTCTATTTCCAACTGGAGGATTCATTACTATACATTTAAACATATTTCACTAATTTGCTTCTCTCTCTATTCTTCTATATTTATTTGTTTTAAAATTCAAACCCCCAAGATTTCGCTTCTCTCGGGAGCTAATTATTTTTAGATATTAGCGTTAATTTTTTTTAAACAAAAAATTACTGGTGTAATCGAATTTGTATGACCAAAAATAATGATGGATGTATTTTAATATTTAAAATCATTTCCTTTAAGAAGTCAACTGCAAATGTAAACTTTGTTAGTAGTATTATCTTAAAAAGTGAGAGCGTCAGGTGAGGCATTTTATGTAGCACGAAGTAAGGCATAAGCCTCAAGACACGGCGTGTAAGTTCATGAATCTATGAGGCGTATTTATCATCTTTCGTCAATTCTATAATCTATGAAAATAATCAAAAGTTTAATAGTTCTGCAAATAAATTTGAATAAATCACCAATAATATAAAAAAAAATACCATGAATACTATTTGATAAATATTAAAATATTATAATAATATTAATCGCTAAAATGAAATCATCATCCATCTCAACTCGACTAGTCTTTCTCACCATCAACTAATATTTGCACGGTCAATTGTTTCCTTTACAAAAGTGTTCTCTTACAAAACAGTGGTCATTGACAATATGCTATTACTATTACTAACATCATTTTTAAAGGGAATTTATAATATTCTCCTTTTTATATGTTCTCTTAAAGTATTAAAGAACCTTGTAGGATTAAGGTGTCGCTGCAAATTCTTTTGAAAGCTTACTGCGAATTTTTTTCTCAAAAAGAAGCTTGTAGAGTATTCCTCGAAAAAATTTGATAACAAATGAAACCATGAAAAGGGGCTTCTTCAAGGTTGTTAACTTTGAAACTAGTGCATATATAATGGTTGGTAAGTGTACTACTTCCGCCCCGTCCCCCCCACCCTACCCCACCCTCTCCCCCCTCAAGATCCATGATTTTTTCGTTAACTTATTTTTGGACGCGTGTATTACATGTGTATCTTGTCTAAATTTTTATAAATTTGTTAGAGTGGATTTTATGAAAATATCCATGATGAGTAGTAAAATAAAATAAAATAAAATAATTACCGATAAATCTTAAAAAGTTGATAAAAAATATCAAATGGTGGGCGTATTTTGATGTTTAAAATTATTTTCATGTAAAAAGTCAATCATAAATTATGAACTATTTTTAAGTAGTACCGCTTTAAAAAGCGGGACATGACACAAGATGTTTTATGCACCACAAGGCAAGGCATAGTCCGAAACATGGGGCATAAATCCATGGTTCTATACGGTGTATTTCTCATATATCTTTAATTTTATAATTTTGATACTATGAAAATAAGTAGAGTAAAAATTTTAATATTCTACCAATAAATATAAATAAATCACCAAATAATATAAAAAAAGTATTACATTATTATTTAATAAATATAATAATACAAAAATGATAATTTTCAAATAATTATTTAAAATGAAACCATCATCCATCTTCACGTTTTCTAGACTTTCCAACCCTCAACCAATATTTGCACAGTTAATTATTTCCTCTACAAGAGTATTCTCTTTGTATGGAGGTCACTAACAACACGCTATTACCGTTACTAATATTAACATCAAAATATATTTTTTAATGATATATATAATATTCTCTATATATATACTAGATGAGATTTGGCCGTGCTTAGCACAGGCCCAACAAGCTGAATTCAGTTACTATTTTCAGTGCAAAATAGTCATGAAAACTTGAGAAAAAGTCAGAATAATTTAGGAATATGCAAACAGAAGGAGTATGTTTCTAAAACTGTAGAAAGCACAAACTAATTTGTGAGGCTAAAATTTGCTTTCTGTTGACATGACTGGATTTTCCATTTCTGTTATATAATACAGAAATAAGGATAGCATGATTAAAATCAAATACCTACAACTAAAAAAGTATACAGAATTCTTTTGCAGTAGCTCATTTGATAGATTCGACTCTCTATTAATAATACATAGCAGAATATTTTCTATAAATTACTACAACTTTTTTTTAATCACTAATGGCCGGGGTGTATGCATTGATTGCAGGACTTTGGCATAGACACAAGTCAAGAGTCTCAACATTGAGTGTTTGATGAGAAAAAATTCATTACCTATTTTAATATTTAGTCGTAAAACTGAGAGTAAGAATCAGAAGAGATACACTATAGATAAATATGAGAAGCTATCCACAGTAATGTATTAAAACTATCTAAAGCTATATAGCAACCAATTACGAGCATATGTTATAGAAAGCTTGCTCTTTACTGAGTAGATGGACAAATTCTCAATTTTCATCATTTGATCTGTATCATTTTAGGGGATTGAAGAGGAAATGAGTGAGTACGACAACAATGAAATTGAATGCAGGAAGGTGTTTGGCAGTTGGTATCCGAGCCCTATTTCTGTTCTTGAGTGATCTTTTCTTACGGAAAGTTGCAATTCTTCGGATACTGCAGACACTAACAATACAGGAGGAGGTAAGATCAGTAGATCTAGAGCTTTTATTTTTATGCATGAAAGTAATTTGTGTCAAAAAATATAGGTTCAGACTTATAGATATATCTCAACATTATCTAATGAATTTAAGCTAGTAAGCAAGGTTCGTCATCGTGGAATAAGTTCCATTCTATGGAACCTGAGGTAGATTTCTTCAACTTCTGGTAAAGAGGAAGACGGAAAGCATCTAAAAATTGTTTGCTATGGAAAATCACCAACTAAACAAAATTTCTTATGATGTTTTTTGTGCAACAAATTGATGAGTTGTGAATTATATCAACATAAGTTCATGATAATTCAAACTAGACTATGCAAGATTGATGGGAAACTAAAATTGATAAAAAGAATAAGGGTAAAAAATATAACTATATAATTTTATATATTAAATCACATGGTCCTATCATTTTTTTCTTATTTACACAAACATATCAATCTTTTATAATAAAAAAAGGCAAAAGGTGTTTGTTGATATTAATTAATGTTGATTTGATTGGTATTGAGAAATGAAAAAGTAAAAGAAAGATGGTATAATTTGATAAAAAATTTGTTATTTTGGTAAATTAAAAAATTCTTGTAATTCTCACTTTTAAAGTGCCCATTCATGCCATAACAAAGATTAATTGGGAAGTTGAATCTATAAATTTAACAAACAACATACCCAAAGCGTCTCTATTTTGAATACTAACCCAAAGATCTCAATTATTCGAATATAGTCTATTGTAGAAAAAGTAACATCGTTACAAGCAAAAACTTGAGAGAAAAACAAGCCTACATGTTTCTAGCAGGGATGTAGCACTGGTTGTAAGGGTACTTCATTTATATTTGCATGGTCTTGAAACAACGAAACGAGATATGTAAATTACCAAATTACAGCAACTTCGATGTAACTGTAACTGTGAAAAGTCTATCGTGTCTTATTTTTTCTCGCGAAGAGATGGGAATCTGGTGTTGATATCCAATTTTGACTGACTCATAACGTATTCTATATTACCATTTGATTAAAATAGGTATTTTCTAAACTTTTAAAATAAACAAGTTTATTCTCAATCTTATCGAAATGACTGCGTGTTTTTATAAGACTCTTGAGTCTTCAAAATAGATAATAGCGTATATTTATTAATTATTATCAATTTTTTAAAATTACCTTTATTATTATTATTATCATTATTACTATTAGCTATTATTATTATTATTATTATTATTATTATTATTATTATTATTATTATTATTATTATTATTATGTACTTTTTTTTTATGTTCATTGTTTTAGTTTTAATAGTAGTAGTAATACTTACTATTATTTACAACTCATTATTTTACTATTAATTTATCAGCATCGTATTTTAAAAGCATTATATACTTTTCTATATATACACATTCTTTTTACAATATTTTAGTATGTTCAAATATTTTTTACATAGTTACTTTTCACATATATTTACACATTTTTCTCTACGTAAAAATTACTATTTTTCAAAATGTTGTATATTTTATAAGCATTAATTAGACGACAATCAATTTAATTTTATCCCAATTTGTTCAAATTCATTTTAATTTTAGTCGATTTCCTCAAAATTTATTTCAATTCTAGCTAATTCTTTACAATTTCTTTTATTTCTAGCATAAATTGGATCAATTTGAGGTTCAATTTTAAATTCCAACAATTTAATTCTTTTTAAAATTTGAATTACCCATTTTAATTCAAATCTGACCCAAACCCAGAACGAATTAATCTTGTCCGTCGATTGATTTTGATCTAATGATCCTAAATTATTTAATTCTAACACCTAACCCCCCCAAAACCTAAAATCCACTTCATTCTTTCTCTACCAAGACCATACCCAGCCGCCCATTACTCCTCTCTCCACTGCTGCCACACCAGCACCGCCGATGCCATCCTCTCTTCTCCGTTGCCCCCCACCTCCTCTCTCCCCTCTGCCGAAAAACCCTTCCATACCCGCCACCCTCTTCCTCTTTCCAGCCGCACCAACAACCCGACCAAACCAACCTCAACCCGCTGGTTCCAGACAACCAAAACAGCCAACGACCAGCCCCTCTCCACTGGAATAGCAGCCCATTTCAGCCCCAAAATGCCCTCCACAACCAGCCACCGGAAAGCCTTTTCTTTTCGACCAAAACCCCTCTGTTTTCACTAACTAAATGACCCCTCCACTGCTGCGTCGATAACCCTCCGAAAATGCAGCAAAACAACCCCCAAAACCCCCCAAAACAACACGAAAACGGACCCCAAATCAGTCACCAAAATCGCCGAAAAACCGCTACGCAAACATCCCCCTTTTCTCCGACGAGACAACCACCAAAATGACTCCTGTCCAACAACCTTTCAGCCATAAAACGCCACCTTAAACCCCCATTTTCCAGCCACCAAGAAGCCTCAAAACCCGCCAAAACGCCACCAAAAATTCATGTAATGAGCCGCACCAAACCCCTTTAAAATCGACCTTCCTCTTCGGCGAACTCCTCCGGCCAACGAATGCAACAACAAAGATTAAGAGCTGCTCGATTTAAGCTTCAATCTGATTGTTACAAGATGGATTTGTCCAATTTTATCCATGGCATAATCTATTCAATCGTTCAAAGTTACATTTTTCTCCAATTAATTTTGTTTGGTGGACTGTTTCTATGCCATATTGCTTGTGTGAAGATTCATTGTTGATGAGAATTTGTTTGGAGAATGTCTTCCTAATTTTGTCAGGTTATACCTTGATTTTGGTGGATGTTCTTATGTTCGACCGATCAGAAATTTTTTCTTTACTAGTATTCTAATATTCTTTCTGCTTTCCTTTAATTCTTGATATAATTCGATTAACATCATTGCGGCTTGTTCTTCATTTTCAGATTTTTTTTGCAACTTGATTGGTGTAATTTGATTCTTTTGATTATCTCTGCCTTAATTAGAATTGATTAGATTTTACTTGATTACTTAATAATATATTAATGTTAATATATGTAATCCCTCCCTTAAGTAATTTTCTCAGATTCATTACTTTAATAGTTTTTCATATTGCAATTTTCAAAACTTGGTGAATACAGTCATGATACTTTAATGACTCATTTTGTCTAATTTTAGGTTGAATATTTGATTATTCTGGTTGACTAATTATTTTACTCTTATTTTTGGCCAAATCGTGTTAATTGATTTACTTTACGATTGACTCAATTAACTGATTATAATTCATATTTGTTTATGGTAAGCTTAATTAGTGATTTTTGTCTCTTTTTCCTTCTATGTCTGCACTTCCTATATTATATAAAAGGGACCTTCATTCACTTTCAAGGACACTTTTAGGGCATAAGAAAATCTCGTCCCTCATTCTATACTATACTATTCTAGATGTGTTCTTGTTCTCCACAAAACACACACACATACACACACATATATAATAATAATAATAATAATAATAATAATAATAATAATAATAATAATAATAATAATAATAATAATATAATAATAATAATAATAATAATAATAATAATAATAATAAGACAAGGAAAAGAAGGCTGCAATTGCATCACCCTCGAATCCTCTTCGGCTCTCTTATTGTCTTCCTAATTGGTGAGCATTTTTCTGTTTATTATTATTTTGAATTATATTACTTCTTTCTTTTGTTTAGCAGGTCTTAAGTTCCAGTTTAGACAAAAGAGTTGCCTAGGAGGAGGAGGAAGACTTTGAAGTTTTTTTACTATTTGTTGTATTTTACTTTTCCGCAAAGATGATGTAATAAAAGAATAATGGAATCGGGGAGCGGGGAAAATACGTGCTATATATTTTTTTTAATTTATTTTTTATCTTTCAAACAAGATTTCTCTAAAACCTTTTCTCCTAGAAACCATTATCTAGCCTCTTTTCAAACTTGAGCTAGACAATGCGACAAATGAAAACGCTACCTTCTAACTTATAGTTAGTAAGGGAGCCAAAAGGAATTACGAGATCTAATTCCATTTAAAAAAAATTAGCCGACGCATCCCCGGGAGCACTACCAATTGTTGACACCCAATATTGGTTCGCCATATTGAATAAGTCTAATTTTCTTTTTTTAAAAAAAAAATTTAAAAAAGAAAAACAATAATAAAAACTTTTACGAAATATTTTCCACTACTACTATTGTTATTATTATAAATTTTGTTATTACTATTATTGTCGTTACTAGTATTTTGATAAAATTTTCTTACTTTTTGTTCGACAAACATTTTTTTATGGATATTATTTCCTACAAAGATTAGATACATATATATATTTTTAAAATATATTATTTACTACTTTCTTTAGCATCCTTGAGAATTTTATGTCATACAAATATCACTTTAAGTACTCAATCATTTTTATTTTATATTATTTTTATTTTTATTTTCTATCAAACATGATTCCTCATTGTTATGAGTAAATATTTTCTTATGTTATTCGAATGAAGAAGCTTGACTAATTTAATTTTATTATTAATTTATAACAATTTTATTCTTGTCAAATAACTTAATCCTACAAAGTAATCGATTTTTGTACTTTTCATTTTTTATTCCTCTCGATTTTGGCTCTTTAATAATTTTAAAGTTTAAATTTTTAGTTTTGGTTCTCCGTGTTCAATTAGTTGAACTTGAAAAAAAATAATAAAGAGAAAGGAAAAAAAATTTCTTTTTAAGGAATGATAAAACTTTTATAAGGTATGAAATATTTTACGACCAAGAATGCTATTATTATTATTATTTTATTGTTGTTGTTGTTGATTTTTTTTAATTATTATTGATAAAATTCTCATTTTTATGGTTCGACCAATTATTTTACGGATATTATTTCTGATAAAAACTGATCAAAATATGAATGTTACTATTTGCTTTCATCAGCTTTTGAGAAGTTTATGACAGATGAATATCGTTTTAAAGTGTCAAGTCGATTTTTGATTAAGCGATAATTTTTTTATTGAAATAAGTATTTTTCATACGTTTTCGAAAAGGGAGCCTGATTAATTAATTTTATTATCAACCCATGCTAATTTTATATTAAGAATGACCAATTTTGTGAAAATAACTAATCTTGCAAAATAATAATTTTCTTAATATGAATATGACTATTTAATATGGGTTTTTGCGATGAGGGTTCCCAGGAAACAGTCTCTCTACCTGTGTAGTAGTGGTAAGGTCTGCGTACATCTTACTCTCCCCAGACCCTACTTGTGGGATTTTACTGGGTATGTTGTTGTTGTTGTTGTTGTTGAATATGACTATTTAATAAATAATTGGTTATAATTTAAATTTAATTAAATCAAATTTGGCAATCCAAGTTCCTTCAAATTAGTCAATTCATGAGTGCCACGTAGGCAAGCACATGGATTTTGCGTCTTCATCTATAATCTCAGCCCTTAAATTTTAATCCAATGGACCATATTAATTCGGATATATTTTATTTTTTTATCTCCTGATTTATTTACAGCCGTCCGATCAAAATAATCGGACGGTCCTGATTAATTTAGGCCATCTTCTCCAACCAAGGCAGCCACACCTTTCTTCTCACCCACGCTTCTCTTTTTCCTCATCTTTTCTCTAGAAGTCCGCCGGATTTTGCCTCTAGACCGGCAGACAAACGAACAAGCGGCGACAAAGCCTTCACACGCCCCTACATCCTATTCTCCTACTTCTAAAACCTTATCTTTTTCTTCCCTTTCCAAAAAGAACAGACCTCCAATGCCCTGTAACTTTCTCCCTTTTTTTCCACCAAAATCCGGCGGATTTTGCGTAGAGAAGTAGTGATACATCACCTCCAACGTCTCCCTCATGCTTTGAGAGGGAGGAGAAGACTCAAAAGATATTGGACTTCAAAATTTATCCATAGTTTCTGCCATAGATGGCCTCCAAAACGTCTCCATCCTTTCAAATCGATCTGAAAAAGGTAACCTAGACCTCTTTCCCCCCATCTTTTCACCATTCTCACACCCCTATTATCACTACAAGCTTTTGCAAATTTTCAAAAATTGTTTAATGGATTTCCCCCCAAAACAAATCCCAATCTTTCCTATAAATAGGAATGGTTTTTCACTCCAACGGAGGAGCAAAAAAAAGAGATCGAAAAATCACCCAGCAGAGAAAAAAAACAAATTGAGAATCACCAAACATAGGGATCGAAAACAGAGCGGGAAATCACTAGAAATCATAAGAAAAACGCATCGAAAAGGAGAGGAAAATATACAGAAAGCGAGTTTGAAGTGGAAATTCTTGAGGCTAAAGCCTTAGTTTGCTGCACAACACAAGGTAAAATTCAACGTATTATTTCCTCTTTGTCTTTCTTTACCTCGTCTGATTTGATATTTCTTCTAGCAAATATATAATTTGCATTTAGTTACATATCAGGATTATTTATTCTCTGTAAAAAAAAAGTGGCTTTGGAATACAATTTTGCTTTGAAGTTTTGATCTGGAGATATTGTTGTTTTAAGATTGAAGTATGCAATATTAGGTTTTGTTATGAGGATATTGTAGTTTAACATTGGAGTATGCAGTGTGTATGGAAATTTTTCTATTCATGTTTACTATGCTTCATATGAAGAATTGCTGAAAAAAATGTGTGGTATTGGGCTTACTTCTCTGTTTCTGCTGTACTTTTTTTTATTGATATGTTGAGAGTATTCTTGGTTGATGGTTATTTAGTTTTCCTGAGTTACGTATGTGTTTAAATTTTCTTGCTAAGTTTCCTTCTTAATCTGATGCTAACTGATACGCACTCTACACTCAAGTTTAATGTGAGAGTTTTAAAGTTTCAAAATTTCCAGTCATGAATTTCTTTTTTTCTTGGGTGTTATTCGAATGCTAAGTTCTGGTTCCGTTTCAATCTTTCCACATGCTAAGTTCCTCGTATTTAGCTCAAAATTTCGTGTGTCATTTTCATCGTTGTTTTGACTTAAGTTTCTTTTGTTCTCCCTCTTTCATACCTCTGTTTTGGTGTTTATGTCACGATTTGGCTACTGATAAGGTTATTTCACTATGTTACTTTAAATTACGGCAACCTGTGCTTCATTTTATTCTAATACATGTTAATGGTCCACACTTTAAGTTCTTCTATTATTTTCCAGCATGTGAAACTAAATTTGTTCAGTTCACTATGCATTTTCTTGTGTTTTTATAATGTCTTCTTCCATTGCATGATTAGGTTTAATAATAACGAAAAGAAGAAAAAAGAAAAACCCGTTTTAAGTTACTGTGAATGTGAAGTATGGCTTTGCTGACTATTTGTTCATACTTGCATATTATTTCTAATTTGTTTCCGGTTTTATCACTTTAACTCTGTTTTGGTTATGATGCTCTGTTTTTTCAAACTAATTTTGGTCACTTAAAATCATTTTTGGGTCATAAGTCATGTAGTTAAGCTCCCTTATCATTTATCGGTTCTCACTATAGAAGTTGACATGAAATCTTCCTTGTTTAATGGTTTAGGTTATATTGGTTCGAGTCTCATCCTGTTTATGTTAGTCGTTTGGTTTGCTTATTTAAGTGTCATTCATGTTTAAGTTGATGCTTGCATCTTAAGAAGTTATATATTTTATCACGTTATCAAACTTTGTTTAGGAGATGAGGATCCTCGACTGTTTAACTTGTTTACCCCTTTAAGTGTAGCCAAGCTTTATCTAGAAAAGTGATCAGGTTCTCTGTTTTGCCTAAGAAATCAGTTTTTCTTCAATTGCTAGTAGTTGTGTTTTGCAATGGAGGTAGCCTCCCTTCTTATGTTGGTAACTTATGGCTAGGCTTTGTCACACAAGACAATAAAATGAGAAAAATAAGTGATGATGAAGGAAAACTATGCTTTAACCATTTTTCTTCTGAAGTGAAAAATAGTGTTTCTTTCATATATCTTGTCTAAGTGAATATCGGTCATTAAGCTTTCAAATTTTTTAATCTATTCTCAATCTTGTTCCAGCCCTATGCTAAAGTATTTCTCACTCTTTCCATGCCTTTGTTTATGAATTCTTATCCAATATTAAGTAGATTTTACAAACAGACAAAGATTTCTTCAAATAATTTCTCAAATAGGCTACAGATCCTACAGGTCACTTGGCTTAATTTTATGGCTTCATTTGAGTGCTATAGTCATGGATATGTCTCTTTATTTATTTGATACCTATTGTTGCTACTGATGTGCATCATGAATACCTATAATAGGAAATTTTAATTATGCTTCACTGCCTCACTCATGCTGCAACTGATTCTTCCTGCTTGTGTACATTTTGTGTGCGTAGGTACTTATCATATGGAATACAATATGACCTCATCTTGCTATCTTCTGTTAGCAATAATAAAAGTAGTAACACCTCTCAATGTTGTCTCTTAATAATTATCTTCCATTGATTATGCTTCTTTAGTAGCATTTAGCCTTTTATCTCTTGCTCACAGTGTTAAAGATGTTTGACATAACTGTTGCATTTTAACATTTGAAATTATGTCTCTCATATTGTCACCAGGACCGTAGGCCGATTTTTTTTATCCTTGTTTTAAAGTTTTATTTCAAGTAAAGTATAGTCAACTGTTTGGGGCTTTTACAATTGGTTAGTTTTGATAATCTAGTGGTAGTAAAATCTTAGGTTACATTATAATTGTTCTATTGTCTTATTCCATTACAATATCATCAAAAATGGTCCAGGATATTTTTCTAATCTTTTACTCTTCATCTGTTTCATGTACAAATGGGAGCCGGAGTTCTACTTTGGGACTCATTTCGGCCCAAATATTGGGTCAACAGCTATTAGGATCGTCACCATGCTCGGAGTCTCATAAATTAGGAGTCGACGTTTCTTGGCTTTTCCGCCGCCGTTTGATTACATTTCTTTCATACAAATCAATTAATATGTTGTTTTGAATGTTGATACGTTTGCTAACTTTGTTTTATTTTGAAGATTATTTCATGATTAGTATTATTTGCTAACGAATCTAGTATTATGTTTATAGACTTGGAATTATTTTTTATAATCACTGTTTAAAAAGCTCCTGTTGAAATAAGTTAAAGTTCTTAGAAAGAAAAAATCATGTTAAATGTTATTTTAATATTTCCAACTAATCAAAGGCCTAAATAATCACCTTCAGGAATGAATTATTTATCGTAGTGAATATTGACCTTATAATTTATAAAATTAATTATAGCATGAATCCCATAATTAGACTACTTGAGGTTTTAAAATTAATTTTCTCAAAATACAATATAATGTTACCATTTGAGTCAATTTAAACTCCTTTAGTTGATTTTAAAAGACATAATATATATTTGGTCTATCTTAGTTTTGTTTGATTAATTTCTTTATAAGGCATTATCATATCATTCTAAAACAAAATATGACTCAAGTATTTTTTATCATATTTCAAAGTTTTAGATTTTTCTTAACAAGTTAAAAAATATACAAGGTATGGAAACGTGTATGTCATATATTAGGTATATATTTTCATTTTTCTCTACATTCAGTATATTATTTTACACAAGCCATATTATTAATCTTTTTGATTGTTAGTTACTTATAAATGAAACACAAATTTTGCATCTTATCATTTTACAACGTATAGTTATTGTTATTTTATCACCATAAATAAAATAATGAAACCGCGTATATTTTGAACAACGTTCGTAGATATATTTTACTTCATAACAAATGCATATTAGACAATACATTCACTTAATATTTTAACGTTCTTTATTTTCCTTTCTTTTCTTGAAACTATATTTGAACTTCTACCCAAATTATATTCACTCCCTATCCTATATTGCTATATTTGCATTTCATCTCTTATTATTATTGATATTTTTATGTTATTTTATGTATAAATAAAGCGATAAATTTCATATTTGGAAATATATATGAGTTATGATTAATTTACATAAGCCTATTTACCCTACATGACCTTAAACATATATCTTCATAAGATCTTCATACATTTCAAGTATATTTATTTGATTATTTATTTCACGGTGTGATAACATATTTAATTTTCAGAAAATTTATTTTTATGTGTGCTTTATATACACATAAAAGCGTATAACTTAGGTTTTCTATGTACGTGATATATCATCTTGTTATATGAATTATATCATTCTCTTTTCTATTTTCTTCTCTCTACGAATGTTATTCACCCTTCTGATAAAATAAAAATACAAATCATTATACGTTGACATATACGTTATCGCATATATTTTGACCCGCATAAATAAAATAATGAACTCTTATATATTTGGATGGCATATTTTATCACAAGTTTTACATAAATTTTGGCATTCTTTATATTATTTTACTTTATGTTATGTTATTTTATTCATTCATTTATTTTATTAAAAATTTATTCTTAGTTAATTTTACTCAAATTACGTATATTATTATATTTTGCATCTCATTCATTATTTTTTTTGTAAATAAAATAATGAGTTGTCATACTCAACATTCTAATATATTGCTTACAATAAGTTTTTATGTGCTCACTTATTCCTTATAATTTTAAACACACATCTATATTTTCAATATATAAATTTTCTACATTTTCAGCTTATTTGTTTATTACCTACTTACCTATTAATTTTGTTGTATACTAAATATGTCATTATTGAAATTTTCTACTGATATTACAGACATACATATGACATACCTTGTATTTTTGTTCTTGATGAAATTTTCTCATCACTAAATTCAAGAACAAATGAATAATTTATTAATAAATTATTTTCCTAAGCTAAGTTAAGGACTATTTTCGGATAGGCACTGAGGGATGCCTAACACCTTCCCCTCGAGTAACCAAAACCCTTACCTAGAATTTTTATTGGTTTCGGAAATCAAGACAGAGTCTACATTTATATTTTCTTAAATTGGTTTCCTAATATTTTCCTTAAAATTAGGTGGCGACTCTAAAATATATTTTTCAAAAACCAGAAGAGCATGACCACATGATGTTGCAAACTATTTCAACCAGTTCGAAAATGAGGTGCGACACCTATCCAAATCTTAAAAAGGGAGTTTGCAACCAGTTCGAAAATGAGGTGCGACACCTATCCAAATCTTAAAAAGGGAATGATGTGTATTTATACGTAAATACTTCTATGTGTATATTATATTATGTCAAATTTTCACTCATTTTCTCAAAAAAAAATATCTATTATTTTTTTTAAGACGGTCTCAAATAAAAAATGTTTCTAGGGAAGGAGCTATAATAAATAAATATCATAGTTTCGTACCCACAAAGAAACAAACGTTTTTTTAAACCCTTTTAAATTTCTCTTTTGAAAAAAAAATCTTTTTATGATGTATTTTATTTTTCGAGTAGTTTAGATCATTCACATTTAATTATATTGCATGATTTGTTTGTTTTCTTACCAATATTATGCGCTCTCACTAATTCTAACAATATAAAAGAAATTTGTGTGGTCACTTAGAATAAGATTAACATATAAATAAGGAACGACTTTTGTGTCTTACTTGATCACTTAGTTATAAATGAATAATCAAGTTCTTTTCTAGTTTTAATTAATTAAACTAAAAATGTTGTCACCTACTTAATAAAATAAAATAAAATATTTTTATCACTTAAACTTAATCTAAACTTTTAAAGAAGAGACCCTACTTGTTATTTGCAACACCCCACATAAACGCTAGACACGGTGGGGACCGCATTTGCGGATCTTGAAGGGTGCTTAACACCTTCTCTTCGAGGTAATTTGAGCTCTTACCGTATCTCTGGTGATCTAGATTTAAATTTAGTAGTAAACTAGAATGGTGTCCTAATGCACCCAATCATTAGGTGGCAACTCTTCCTTTATTCAAAATCCCGAAAGAATCGTTGCCACAACATCGTCCAAGTTCCCGTCTTTTCACGAGAAAAAATGGGGCGCGACACCTGGACGACATCATGGCAACGACTCTTTTGGGATTTTGAATAATTGAAGAGTCACTACCTAATGAGTTTAAGGTGCATTAGAATATCATTCTACTTACAAATCTAAGTCTAAGGGTCAAGTCATCAGAAAACGGATAAGGGTTCAAGTTACCTCGAAGGGAGGGTGTTAGGCACCCTTCGAGGCCTGCAAATACGAATCCCGATTGTATCTCTCATTTATGTGGGAGGTTAGCAAATAAAGGTCTCTTTTATTAAATTCTTCTTATTAAGTCTAAGTGAAAAAATAAGATAGTAAATTAAACAGATAGATAAAAACAAGTAAATAACTAACTACCCCAAATAATTTAAAATAAATAGAAAGACCTTAGCTAATGAAGAAGATTCACGAAGAAATTTGGTGAAAAAAGACCCTTTCCTTGCTCCCAAGCTTAGTACCCACAAGAGTTCTTTGAAAGAGACTTGAGAGAATTTTTAAATGTGAGGAATGAATTTGAATGACAAGAATAAAGTTTAGGTCATTAGGAAGTCTTTAGGTAGCACAGGAAGTCACAAGAGACCCTAAGAATAAACTTTTATTACGAAAATGCTATTAATGAAACGAGTTGGAAAAATTGAATAACTTTGTCTCAAGGGAGGCTATACGGTCCGTGATACATCACACCAATCGTATACTCGTCCGTGAACCAACACTTAGAAAAATACACTTGACGAAATTTCGAAAACGTAATCCCATACTTAGAATTTTTTTACGAAATCATCCTCACGGGAGACTACACAGGTCATATAGTGTCACATAGCCCGTGACACTACCCGTACCCCTCTCCTTAGAAAATTTCTTACAACGACGTTACGAGACGATGATTCCATACTTAAAAAAAATTTCACTCCAGAAGCCATACTGGCCACACGAGCCTTGTACTTGGCCATGTCACCATATTTGGTCCCAAAATTGTGGGATTTCAAGCCAAGGCCACCACATGGTCCATGAGGTGTCACACGGACCATGAGGGGTCCATATGTCGCATACCTTAGCTCAAATAATCATGTTTAAGGGCTAATCATCCTTCATGAAGCCAAGGGGTGCTTCAAAGAGGCTCACCCCGGTCGTGTGACCTCACACGGATCGTGAGAGCTCCCATGGAGTGTCACCTTGGTTCAAAACTTTCTGAAATCAAAATTTTCATGCTCCAATAAAGTCATACAATGGCCAGGTCCTTACACATAGAGTCTGAGTGATGATTGAGTTATCTTGTCAACTACTCGATTGCCTTATTTGCATAACATCTTGATTTATTGATTGCATGAGTAAATTCTGAGTTGGTTGATTTTTTTAGTCAATGGTAGGATTCGTGCCTTAACTAGTTTCTATATTTCTCTTCATTCGAGGATGAATGATCCCAAAAGGGATATAATGTAACACCCCCAAATTACATTCCATATAGTCTGAGAATATGCCTGAGAAAAGTGAGAAAATTACTAAGGAAAAATCACTGGAAGAAAAACCACGAGGGCCATCTACAACTCGTAGAGTGATCTACGACCCGTAGAGTAGGCCTCATAGATACCTAGGTAACTTGGTTAAATTTTCTAAGTCTGAGGCCTATGTACGAGATAACATACAACTCATATATTTATAACCCATAAATTAGGTTTTTTGAGTTGGTGATCTAGAAATTAACTTTTCAATATGTTGAGTTATGAGTTATGAGTTGACCCGTAGAAGGATTTACGGCTCATAGAAGAGGTTTTGTAGGTCCCATGCCAAATTTTAGTAACTCAAACTTTTGGACCCCATACCTACAGAGGTCATTACGGCACGTAAAAAGAACTACGACCCATAAATAGGGTCCCGTGGTTCTTGTCGATAGTTTTTAAGAAGAGTATTTTTGTCTATTCTTATTCCCTTTTAATCCAATTCTTGGATATTTTTTACTTAATTAAAGTTCTAAAACAAATCCTGATTGTATTCTCCCCTTTCATTACGCTTAGGAATTCTTGAGAGTACTAGAGAAGGGAGAAAAGCGAAGGTTTTAAGTTTAAACACGAGGATCGACTGAGCTTTGATTGCTTCTCCTATTTCTAGGTATGTAAGGCTTCATAAAGTTTAAACTACGTTTGTTCAAACACCCTTTCCTCTCGTTGAGTCGAAATGGAGAAATAGAGTCAAGTCTTGAAAATTTTGTAACTTAGAAACTAGAATTTTGCATTTACTTTGTGTTCTCATGATTATGAACTGAATAATTGACGCATTATACTATTGTTGACATGAGATTCAGATATAAAGTTTGTGCATTGATATCATGAACTCCAAATTGCATGATTTACGAAATTCTATGCATGGACTGAGTTGAGGTTTGAGTTTGATTATCTAATTGAGTAAATTGAGCATGGGGGAGAATATAGTATTATAATTGCATGTCCATTGATACGTTTTTCTTGCATTCCATGACGAGTCTAATTGAGTGAGTCCAAATAACTGTTTAAGTCTGAGTTGAGTCCGATTGATTTCCTTGATTAACTAAGTTGATGAGAAACTGATATGAGTTGAGTTGATAAAACCTAATGAGGTAGAGACTTGAGTTGATTTATATGGGTATTATTGAGATTTAAGTTGATTGATGAGTTGAGCATATTTTAGTCTTGGGGAGAGTATCGAGCACCGAGCTGGGAGAGAGTAAACAACTATTCTAACCCAAAAAACTACATTGTCAGTGTAGGATAGTCATGTTGTATGTCCCGGAGACTCTTCTCCAAAAAGATAGACATTTATTATGGATCCATGAGAGAGTTGATTGTCCTTTACCTTGGCAAGTTCAGGAAAGACGTGGAAATGTTGCCTTCGTTGTGCATCACCAAACTAAAGGTGGTGGGATTGAATGTCGGTTAAGTAAAATGTAAGACCCCACCTAGTACGAGTATGGAAATGTAAGGAAATATGTTTAGAAGAAATTTGGACTGTCAGTTTTTACGGAGGGTTTTACAAGCCATAAACCCTTTTACGGCCCATAGATTGGTTCGTGGAACCTGGATAGACTTGATGAAATTTGGAATCTTTCTGAAGTTCAATATACGACTTATTAGACAACCCGTAAAGTCCTCTACGAGTCGTAGATGATCTCATAAAATGAGAATCAAAGAAAGGGGTCTCTGAAGTTTGGAAAAGGGCCATCAAACGAAACCCCATCTATGGCTCATAGAATGTTTTATGACCCGTAAACGAGGTCTCGTAGACCTGTTCGGACAATTTTTAAGAAGGGGTAGTTTTATCATTTCTTAGCATTTTATACTTATACTACGTCATTTTAGCCTCCAAAGGACCCCTTATCATCCTTTTTAACCCTAATTCCTCTTATTTCCCCCTTTTTTCAAAATCCCCTAAGTCCTAAAACACTCTCAAGTTCCCCCAAGGCATCAAGCAAGAAGGTGCAAGCTAGGGTTCGGTATCTTCACCTCCAAATTGGATTTCCTCTTCACTAAGTTGACAAGGTATGTGGGCTTTGATTGTGGGAACCTTCCTCTCACAAACTCAACCATTTCTCCTCCAAGTTATGGGTATTTATGAAGACTCCATGAAATTTTTGCATGACATGATTATGAAGAAAAATTATGATGATATTATGAGTATCATGCTACTTTGTCTTTGTATAACATTATGAAATGACAAGTTATGGAAATATGTGATTTTAGATGAGGGTTTAATGATGCCCTAGTTATGCTTTACTATGATATGGTGGGTTATTTTGCATGATTTAAAAAAAGGGGGTTTTGTTATTCTCCTTCATGTCCGAAAGGGGTGTTTTTGCATGATTTTGAGCATGTACGCATACCCAACATGTTTTAATAAATTATGAACCAAGTTTCTTATCTTGACAAAGGCCCTGTGGCCGAATACTAGATTTTGCGAATGATACAATTTATGAAGGGCTATTATGTACGCTATGAGTCATGAGAATGTTGTGAAAGCTATGAAAAGTTATGAAGCCCTATCTTTGATATGATGAAGCTTTGCTTTTGATGAGCTACGCTATGAACTATCAGGATATTACAACCCTTTGTACATTATGATAAATAAAATAATTTGAGTATTCCTTAGGATTGAGACCTAGCACCGAGCGGACCCTGGTAGATAACCATTGTCCCATAACTATGTTGCCACCATAAGGTTGTGAATTAGCTAATGGATCCATATAGCTTAAGTTACATGATTGACCAAAATGGGTGTACTGCACATATGAGTCATATACCAAAATGGGTGGTGTTCCCGTAAGGCTAATAATATATGTGTACCGAAATGGGTGGTGTTCCCGTAAGGTTATTATGAGGTATTTTCTTAAAATGGTGGTGTTCCCATAAGGTGAATGCTTGGTTTACCCTAGCAAGGTAGGCCACTCCTAGTCCGATGTGGAATGAACATCAAGATTCCAAGTAGTGGCTTGCTTGGTCTTATATGTCGGTTATGGTCCCCTCCCATCTATGTATGATATGTTTTGTGATATAGCAATCCTCATGTATGTTTTAACTAAGACATTGAGCATTTATTTCATATTGAGCTTATATCCATTGACTATGCTTATGCATATTGCTTAATTGTGGATTATGTTCCTTGTTGCATTTGCACCCTGGATACGTAGTACATTCCAAGTACTAACACATACTTTTGCCTGCATGATCTAACCATGTGGGACTTGGAACTCCATAGCATCCTCCTCCTCCACGCAGTTAGAGGTTCCGGTTGAAGATTGTTTGGTGAGTACTCCACATCCGGGTATAAGATTCCACTTACTTTTATGCCCTGTTTAGACTCATTTATTTTTGGATAATATCTATTGAGGGTGAGCCCGGGAGACGTCTTGGCCCCCGTCCTATTCTTAATTAGAGGTGTTGTTGGATATTGTAATTGTTGTGTATTTATTGAGCTTGACTCCTTATGCTTTAGTGTTATAAAGACACCCTTAGACCTATGCTCCCTTTTATATTAAATACTTGATGAGATGGAAGTCCCAAGTCCCTAACTGCCCAATAGTGCGAATTATCCTTACCCGCCCCCTAGAAATTATTTGCTATGTGATTCATGCACATCCTCTTCCCAATAACATCCCCATAGCGTGAGTCCAAAGTCTCATTTCCCTTAGATATTATGTGTTGCACGTTTTAGTTGCTCTTTTATGCTTCCAGAAACCAAGGATGTGCTTGTAAGAATAAGAGGCTTGTTTGGAATTCCATTCAGGCTCCCATTCGTCGTGTCACGTCTAGGCCATTTGCTTAGGCAGTGACAAAAAACTCCTAAGCAAACACTAATTGAGAATAATATGTTTTAAACCGAGTTTACCGATACCGAGTCTATTTTAAAAGCTTGATTTATTTTATACTTGCATTTCTATTGAGTTGAGTTATGAGTTGTTTTAGTTGAGCTGAGGTGAGGTTTACTTTCTAGAGACATTTTATATACCAGTATATTTCATGTACTGATGTCCATTTGGACTCGCATTATTTCATAATGTAGATACAGGTGATAGAGGACTTCAGCCCGTGCATCGTTGAGATCTAGTTCAGTGCATTCCCTGAGTTGGTGAGCCTCCTTGCTTTCCGGAGGAGCCCTTTTATTTATTTTTTATCTCAATTGAGTATCTTATTTCTTTGATATGGGAATCCATGGCCTGTCATGGTACCATCTAGATTATTGATTAGAGGCTTCATAGACATCGGGTAAAGGATTTGTTAATTATTATTTATTTTCAAACTTATTCATTGGAAACTATATTATAGTACAATCATATTTACCATATGATGCCTTTTTATTTGAGTATTTCTTCCGTTGTTGAGTTTATGTGACGATTGGGCCAGGTGGTTCTCTTGGGGAATTAGCAATGGTTCCTCAAGTGTCGGCCCCGTCAAGGGTACCCTCGGGGGGCATGACAGCTAAAGTCCTAGTTATCTTCAATTATATTTTTGGATTATAATATTATTTATTGATATAATTGGTTTTTCAATAGTGCTTGACTCACTTGAATGTTAAATTACTATAATACCCCAAACTTACAAATCAATTTAGTATATTTTTTATATTTTATATTATATTTACTTCATTATATCATATTATATTGAAAGCAGATCATTTTTCACATTGAAGGATTGTGACATTTCCAAAAGATTGTGACTTTTCAAGGAGTTATGACTTTTTCGAAGGTATTACTTTTTTAAAGGGTTGTCACTTTTTTGAAGAGTTGTGACTTTTTCGAAGGATTGTGACTTTTTCAAATGATTGTGACTTTTTTGAAGGGTCTATACTATCTTAAAAGTATGAACTCCCTAACTTGAATGTTAAATTACTACAGTTCCCTAAACATAAAAATCAATTTAGTGTATCATTTATATTGTATATTATATATTATATTTATTTAATTATATTAATTATATTTATTTAATTATATTATATTATATTGAAAGTAGATAATTTTTCACATTGAAAGATTGTGACTTTTTCAATAGGCTGTGACTTTTGCAAAGAGTTGTGACTTTTCCGAAGGGTTGTGACTTTTCTAAAGAGGTTTCTACAATACCCCCAACAAAATCAATTTAGTATATATTTTGTATTATATTTATTAAATTATATTATATTATATTTAAAGCAGATAATTATTCACATTGAAGGATAAAGGAGTTGTGACTTTTTCGAAGAGTTGTGACTTTTTTGAATGATTGTGACTTTACAGAGGATTGTGAATTTTTCGAAGGGTTGTGACTTTTCCGAAAGGTTCTAACTTTTTTTAAAATTGTGACTTTTTAGAAGAGTTGTGACTTTTTTGTATGGTGTTGAACTTTTTCAAAAGGTTGTGACTTTTTTGAAGGGTTATGACTTTTTGAAGGGTTTTAATTGTTTTGAAGTGTTGTGACTTTTTCAAAGCGATTACTATAATACCCCCAACTTAAAGATCAATTTAGTATATTATTTTGTATTTTATATTATATTTATTTAATTATATTATATAATGTAAAAGTAGATAATTTTTCATATTGAAGGATTGTGACTTTTTCGAAAGGTTGTGACTTTTTCAAAGAGTTGTGACTTGTTCGAAGAGTTATGAATTGTGACTTTTTTTGAAAGAGTGTGACTTCTTTAAGGAGTTATGACTTTTTCGAAGAGTTGTGATTTTTTAAATTTGAAGAGTTATGACTTTTTCGAAGTGTTATGGTTTTTTCGAAGGGTTGTGAATTTTTTGAAAGGTTGTGACTTTTAGGATTGTGACTTTTCTGAATGGTTGTGACTTTTTTGAATAGTAGTGACAGACTAAAGTACCATTTAATTAGAAACAATGCCTTCTGCGTTTTTTAACTTCTTTTGGTCTATTTAATTAATTTTTAAATTATTAAACTATTTTGAAAAAAATAAATAAAATTATGTGAGAGTGTTACGTAGGAGGGCCTTATATATATATATATACTAGTTAATGTGGTCATGCTTCGCGCAGCTGTACTCAAATGAATTAAAATATTAATCCCTCTACTGCATTCTATGTGGCATCATTTAACTTATCATGGTGTGTAAGAAAAGAAGAAGGACTTTTGAAACTTGTGGTCTAAACAATTGATAAGTTTTGTGTGATTGTAAATCATTTTATTAAGGATAAAATGAAACTAGTTTTAAAGTTAAATTATTCTTATTATAGTAAGGTGACATTATTTTTGAAATGTACTAAAAAAGAAAAAGGAAACGAACTTGACTTTTTTCTACTAAAAAGGAAAGAGTGTCGTATGAAGTAAGATGGAAAGAGTAATAAATAAATCTGTTAACTTCTACTTACATTTAGTTCAAAAACTTTATAATGATTAATTTTATCTCCTTCTTGAAAAGGGTACGTACATTATATCCTCTCCAGATCCCACTTATGAGATTCCATTAAGTATGTTGTTATTATTGTTAAAAGGGGCAAAAGAGAAGTTCACGAATAGTGAAAAAAATTTCACTATTAGTTAAAAAAAAAAAATAGAAAGAATAGATAGTATTAATGATAATTAATTTGGCTACCCACTTTACTACTGTCACATGCTATATCGCAATTGCCAATTATCACATATTTCACCTTCTAATTAATTTTTACTCCAATTTTATATTTATATTATGACAACTATAGCAAACTCATAGTGTAAAATCTAAGGTAGAAATACAAGAGAATAAAGAAGTACTATATCACGCTAACAGAAAATTTTAAATCTTTATTTTCAAATTTATATCTATATATTATTAAAAGGAGAGAATAAAACCATCATATTTATTTAAGTGGCAGCATATTAAGATGCCATATGACATTTTAGGATAATTAATTATTTAATTAGTTACTAGTTAATATTTAAAATTTAAAAATTGATCATCATAAAAACTAATTAAGCAAAACAAATCTTATATATAAAAATTCACATTCAAACAATTTTTAGTCATGATTATCTATTTACTTCTTCTTTATCGTAAATAAAATTGATTAAATTCTAATTTGCATGCTAAGTCTTTTTCTCTGTAATAAAATAAATTTAAAATATAAAAAAAATGCAAACATAAAAATAAAAATATTTTTTATAATATTAAAAAAAAAACAGAAGAAGAAGCAACAAAGCTGATTAGTATAGTATATTATAAATTTGCACCTGTAGGTCTTTTGCTTTTTATCAAACAAATTGAATGAATAATGACAATAAATTTTTTATTTTAAACATAGTAATAATGATTGCATTTTATTTGAAATAAATAGATTATTTTATTTAAAAATCACCCACTAACAAAAAGACACAATAATTTTAATTCAAAAAAGAAAAACTGTCATACCCCTCCCCCTCCTCTCACGTCCTCATCCACTAAGCATACAAAGAAGCATATAAATTAAACTAAATCAAATAATATATATTTTTTAATTTTTAAATGAAATATATTCAAACTAAGACAGTTTTTAAACTGTGATGCTTATCTACATATTCAATTTTGAAATAAAATCATTTAAAAAAATTTCTACGTGGATGCTTGGTAAATATTAGGAAGAAACAATTGAACTTAACCTCCTTTAGAAGCAATTTTTAAGAGTATAGGAGAGGTGATACCTATATCTATATTATTATTGTTGTTGTTGTTATTATTATTAAAAAGAAAATACAAAAGTTTATTTAACACAGAAAAAGAATATATTTTTTATTAATTATCAAATGAAATTTAACAAAAATAATAATTTTTATAAATATAACATTTAAAATTGAAAAATTTAAAAAGATTATGTTTTTCCAATTAAATAAAAAGGAATATTTAAATATGAGTAACTAACTAAATAATAGCATTTTTTTACTTTAACTAATATTTTAATCATAATTAGAATTTAAATAGGTAGTTTTAAAACTTCCCTTATCCAGGTATTTGAAAAATAAAAACTACTCTTAACTCCATTTTCCACATCTTCTTGAAAAGTTAAAATCTACTATTCATATTGATCCATGATTTTTACAATTTTCTATTTAATATATGAGCAGTTATATTTTTTATATGTCCTCTCTTCTCTTGGTTGTATTTAAGAGATTTTGTTTTTTATGAATCTTGGCAGTCAACATTACTTTTAACTTTCTACCACTTTTGTAACACAAGGTGAGTTTTAATGTTTGTGAATATTTTTTAGTCGTGTGCTAAATTTAACTGGAATTACGCTTTTTTTTTCTTTAGCAAATAAATTGTAAATTGACTTGATAATGTTTTGTTTTGTCCCTATCATGTACCACTTGTAGTTCTTTTTATTTTTGTTGGCTAATTAATTTCATAGTTTTGTATTTTTTTAGTTGCATTTTAATTCAATTTAACTATCAAATTTTTTAATTATTTTATTATTCGTTGTTAGATAATATTTGTAGTGTTTTGGAATTTTGTTTCGTCAGTATAAAACGAGAAAATCTCATTGTCATCTACTTTTTTGCTTCTACAATGTCATTTTTTTATGTCTCCCTTTATGTTATGGATGGTTAATTGTTGAGTAAATTATTGTTTAAATTTTGTATGACTTCTCTAATTATTGTATTTCTCATTTATTTTAGAGTGATGGTATATATGTTAACTTACTGAATAGTAACTAAATTATTCTCTATTATAGTTGAAGAAGAGTCATAAGGTATCTTTTTTGTTTAAACATAAAATAATTATTTTAGGCGAACACAATTTTGTTAAATAAGTTCAAATCAGCATTTTCTAAATGATAGTGTTGGCTATTTATAAATTCAAATATTAAAATAAAATTTAAAATTAAGTTTTTTTTTTAAAGTAAAACATATATATTGTTTCCTAAACATTCGGAAGAAAAAAATTTAATTTTGCATCCTTAGAGAAACAACTTCTAAGAGTAAATTAATCTAATAAAATTAAAATATAATTTTTACACCCTTTTTTAAGAAAAAATTAATAAATATTGATTGTCAAAAAAAATACCCCATAAAATTCGTTAATCTATAGGATAGTATTTTTAGGATAATTTCTCTCTCTCTCTCTTTTTTAAATAGACATTTATATTCTATTTTGACTTTTTTTAAACAATACAAATTACTAAACAATACGTAAAATAAATAGAAAAATTATGAATATTTCGTGTGATTATCTTTTTAAATAGATAAATAAATATTAAACAAAAGTATAATTATTTTTAAATATATATATTTCAATGTGTATTAAATAGTTTCTCTACAATAATAATAATGATTTATACTTTTTAACACAATTTTGTTAAATAAGTTCGAATCAATATTTTCTAAATGATAGTGTTGGCTATTTATAAATTCAAATATTAAAATAAAATTTAAAATTAAGTTTTTTTTTAAGTAAAACATATATATTGAATCCTAAACATTAGGAAGAAAAAAATTTAATTTTGCATCCTTAGAGAAACAACTTCTAAGAGTAAATAAATCTAACAAAATTAAAATATAATTTTTACACCCTTTTTTTAAGAAAATTAATAAATATTGATTGTCAAAAAAATACCCCATAAAATTCGTTAATCCCGTGTGGGGAAAATAGGATAGTATTTTTAGGATAATTTCTCTCTCTCTCTCTCTCTATTTTTTAAACAGATATTTATATTCTATTTTGACTTTTCTTTAAACAATACATAAAATAAACAGAAAAATTATGAATATTTTGTGTGATTATCTTTTTAAATAGATAAATAAATATTAAACAAAAGTATAATATATATATATATATATATATATATATATATATATATATAATTCAATGCGTATTAAATAGTTTCTCTACAACAATAATAATGATTTATACTTTTTATATATAATAAGATAGGCAAAAAATATCACAAAACTGTCTCACAATATTACATGACTGGTCCACTTCTAAACAAATTATAAATATTTTCATTAAAAACATTATAAATCAATATATTTCTAAATTATCGTGAAAAAAAAAAAGACTAAGTATCTAACTAAATCATTCTCTTCTCCATTTTTTTTAACACTGCAGTAAATGTTTATATTTACATTTGAAAAGAATGACAGTTTTAATACTTTTCATTGCATTTTCTATTCTAGAAAATTTGTAAAAATTTATTATTCATCAATTTTCTTATTAATAAATAACAATAAATTTTATTCTCACTTTCGCATTTTAATCCAAACCTTCTGAATAACCACATAAACAAATAAAAAATATATTAATAAAATAATAAAAAATATTTAAGCCACGTATAAGATGAAATAATGTTAATCTTTAACTTATACCATTGAGAAGTTATCAACTCCTATTGTATCTCAACTATTTATCACTTTCACATCCTAATCCAAATAATTGAACAAATAAATTTTTATACATCAAATTTTTAATTAAAAAATAACAATAAATTTTCATTCTCACGTTAACATTTTAATCCAAAACCTTTTGAATAACCAAATAAATAAGTAAAAGTTCATTAAAAATAAAAAAAAGATTTAAGCTATGGTCATGTATAAGAAGGAGAAAAAATTATCTTTAATTTATAAAATTGAGAAGTTATCAACTCCTAATATATCTCAACTACTTATCACTTTCACCTTTTAATCCAAATCATTTGTCACACCCCGGGAGGGTACCCTTGGCGTGCTCGGCACTCAGAGACTATTGCTAGTCCCCGAGCGAACCACTTGGCCTCATCGTCAACTCATACTCAACAACGGAAGAAACATCCTCAAGGAAAAGACTTTAACGTAATTAAAGTAATCAAGTCTTTATATAAAATGTTTATTTCCAACAAAGAAAAGTTGGAAAAATAATACATCACATCCTCTACTCAGTGTCTATGAAGCCTCTAACTCAAACATCTACATGGTACCATGACAGGCTGTCACGACCCAAAAATGGATGTGATGGCACTCGTCTTATCCCACCAAGACAAGTCAGCCAAAAACCCAGTTATAGCCATACAATATGGAAGGGTAATACAAAGTGAAAATTTTAACTACCGATAATAAGTCAACTTAATTAAAATCCCCCAAGACCTGGTTGTCACGTGCACAAGCCTCTAAGGTATTACAACAGATTTGAAAGAAAAGTATAAGTCTTAAATGACATTGTTTCTAAAGTAGAACAAAATCATAAATAGGAGTGAGAAATCAGCTGGGATGACAAACAACTACCTCACACAATCTCCACAGGAAGCCTCGGGCAAGAAAAATATAGAGGATATCACGAAAATCTGGGCTCATAACCTATAAAAATGTAGTAGCAAGGGGTGAGTACCAAACACACTGTTACCAACAAGTGAACTACTAAACACAAAATTAAGTAATATAGAATGCAAGTACTCCTAACACTCCAACAAAACCTCCACAACTACCACCTGCATAAAGTCAGCTCAATCTAACAGTTCACAATGTACATAGCCTATAGCTCAATACCCACACCAATATTTATAGTTCAACAACATAATGATCAAGTGCATCCATCACAAGTTGCATAAAAGATACTCGCAAGTTCATAGATAATGATAATATGCGATGCAATGCAATGCAATATCAAATATCATGATGCATGTCTGACCTAGTGATACACACCCGCTGCCTCGCAGTCCGGGACCCATGGGGGACTTCTAGTCTGTGCATCCGTCGCGGCGTGCGACACGACCCTCGAATCATATATAGTATCCATCGCGGCGTGCGACACGACCCTCGAATCATATATAGTATCCGTCGCGGCGTGCGACACGACCCTCGAATCATATGTAGTATCCGTCGCGGCGTGCGACACGTCCCTCAAATTATAATATCCGTCGCGGCGTGCGACACGTCCCTCGAATTGGTACATCCTTTTTAATTCTTATTCTTCCTCAGTTCACATAACACTTGTCACACAGGTCAATGCAAATAGGCATGCTTACATGATAATGAGAAAATGACTAACTTTAACACAATGCACAATGCACAATTCACAACAACATGGTCTTAATACAACATCAACACTAACTCAGTATGTCAAAATCCTTCACAACCTTCCCACGAGGAAGCACAAGATTTTATATACTTAACAAAGGTTAAGAAATTTACTTGCCTCAATTAATAGAATAGCACTCCAAATCTTGAGTTTTTCGTAACGCTTTCATATGATCAAAATCTGTTCAAATACATAATCTACATAAGAATACGAACCCAATGACACCCATATTGCTATACTTATTTTTTTTCAAAAAAATCGGGTCAAAAAGTCACCCCGAGCCCTTAAATTCAAATCTGAAATTTTCTTTCAAATTATGTTTACCCATCATATAATAAACTCATATGTTAAATTTCAGCTAAAACGGATCCTTATTCGACCCCCAAATCAAAATTTTATTCTAAGAACCGTAGGACTATATTTTCTTAATTTAATATAAATCATACACGTTTCTACCCTAAAAATTGATTCATAAAATCTCATGAAAACCTAATAGAAAGGATGAGAATAATTACCTTGATGTTTCGGAATGAAAATCACAATTTTTCTCTATCTTTTTCCCTTTCTTTTTCCTTCCCGTATTTTTTTTCTTCTACGCGTTGTTCTCTTTTTTTTCTGCGTTCTGTATTGTTTAATAGGGCTGCTGCTGCGCAGCCCTTTTTTATCCTTATATCTTTCTTTTTTTTTTCTATTTTTTTAATTTCTTTCTCCTTTTTATTTCTTATTTATTTATTTATTTATTTATTTTAATATACTAAAAATGATAAATTCTATTAGTCTATTTTTGATAAATATAAGATAAATTGTATAGGATATTGATTAAAATATTATTTTAACCCACCAACTAAATTAATCATCTAAAATTATCCGCCAACTAAATGACCGTAATTATCGAATAGTTCCAAATTTATGAAAAGAATCTTTTATGAAAGAGAGAGTGTTTATTTTTTTAAAATGACCTAATGGGTCATTACATTATCCACCACTAAAAATCATGTTCGTCCTCGAACATAAGAAGGAGAAGGAAGAATAATCGATATTACTAAAATCCTAAGTTATGATCTTCCAAAGTCAGTATTTCATCTCTCCAAGTAAGCTCCTCCTTTAAGATCATTCCGTCAAAATCTTCTACTAAGAACTGAACTTTTGAATCAAACCTTGAAAGATTTTCAAATCGATAGTGATTTTTATACCACAAGCTAACCCATGAACTCAATTTAGATAACAACCCACTAGTCCATAACTCAATAATTAGGACGAATCTTTTCTCATATAACCTCGATAAAATTTTTAAATCAATACCGATCATAGTCAAAAGCGAACCTAAAGAAATCATCCCGCACTCCTAATGCACAAACCATCATGGATCTTGTTAAGATTACATTTTCATAGTCAAATCTTCCCACGATCTTAAGTTATAAAATGCTATTTTTAGACAGTGAACACTCATCATAGAGAATCAAATTCCTTTCCGACCCAACGAAGGGAAGGATCAAGTAACAACTTAGCGAATGATTCATTCAAACATACAGAATCTCTAACAACACTATCAGGAATACTATATCAATAGCAGTGATGATAAACAATCCTTAAGAGTGGTAGAGCTAGACCCAATATGCCTCATATCCAATCATACATAGCCAGAACATAACCTCAACGACAAGATGAGCCTTAAAATTGTTGGACAACTATAAATATTTATGGTAGCTCTTTTATAAATTCACATAAACAAAGTTATGTGTAGAAACACTTGTATACCTCAACTGTCCCAAATAATATTAAATATGTCAAAACTGAAATAATTAAGTCTACACAAGCATCCTATCTTACTATGAGAAAATTGCAGGATCGGTTCACCCGATCTACCACTAAGGAACTGTCTACAAAAGTGAAGACACAAGTGGGAATAGGCAAGGAGTAATACTCGAAAACATGTCCATAATGAGGTAGGTAGTCACATAAGAATGCACGGAATCAAAGTTGGATGATACAAGATACTACTTTCATAGTGCTCCTATCAAACGTTTTCATTCATACAAGATACTACTCACAATCAACCTGTCTAGTCCTCAATACCATCATACACATACTCAATTATCAAACTCCACATATTCCTCACAACACTGTATCAAAAGCAATGCTCTCAATATTAACAGAATATCATAGTCATACTTGTCATGTACCATTCTTTCAAATTGTTACTAGTATTAAAGTCTTCTTAGCTATACATTAACACCTTCAAATATTTCAAACTATGGTTTCCTCTCTTTTTATTTAAGCACTTCTTATAAATATGAGTCACACTCAAAGTTGATAACATTCATTTCAAATTTTATGGTACTTTTCTCATCGAGGTAAAGTTATTTAATTATACCTAAAGTCAATTCATGCAACCTTTCACATACCGAATTTCAACTACCATTTAAATCATCATATACATCATGCCAAAACTTAGAGAAATTCAATCACCTTAATCATTCTGCATACTATAAGCACATAACCTCTAGTCATCATCAAATGTCTATGTAACACAACACAATAATCTATGTAATCCCATTAATAAAGTAATTTCAACCTCCTCAATATCCTCAATAAGCGTGTGGAGCTATAGGTCTATATCGCAGCGTCCTCATAAGTCATTTATCATAGTTGGACAATCTAGACCAATATAAAAATGTGGCATACTTCAAACATCATTATTTGTCACTCGAATTCAAAACTCAGTCTTCATAAAAGTCACGAGTATATCCTAGAAAATTTGTGCTAAACAAGTACGCATTGCATTATCATGTTCGAGCTCAAAGGCAAAATAAGTAAAACCTTTAATTTCGAACCAAGGGTCCATACATGGGGACTTATTCCTTCACTATCTTAAATTTTTCCTATGACACAAATTTCAGATACCCTGAACTCTTCAATATATTAGATTTCCATTCCTTCACTAACTCACTTATCAATTTTATTCTCTGACTAACGACACGTGACATTTTACCTCATGTTCTAAGCTAAAACTTTAAGTGGAGCACTTCTTTAGGTCCTTCAATAAAAAAAAACAAACTAACTAAATTTATGACCCAAATCACATGCAGGTTCTTCCAAATGTTGAATACCATTGCTATCCATTATTTCTTATCTTATCAATAAATATCTTGACAATATATATATATATATATATATATATATTAGCAAAGATATACAATAGCAATGATAAACTCGAATCTTTATTTTTAACTTGTACCCCAATTTCTTTATCTATTGGCATTAGCTCATACTCGAGATATTTATGAATTCATATATCTTAACTTATGATTGATCCCCTCTTTATCGACCCTACAATATCCTTTATAAAAATCTTAATGTACTAATTACCATACTCAAAATCACAAAAAGAGCTTATTATCATATTTAAGACGCACATATATAGTTTTTTTTTTCAAATATTACCCAATAGTTTTCTAACACAGATCAATGATACGTAACACTATCACCATAATCAAAGTAAAACAAATGAAATCACATGGTTTTAAATTCAATTTCTTACTCTCTCGAAAGATATATTTTTGACCTTTACCATCAAAGTGAATATCCCTACATTTCACTAATTTATTCATTTATGACTCTAGCTCATTTCAATTCCATCGAAGCAATATCTCAATACATTTTACATCTTTCTTATGATCACGTTACTCATAAAATAGTAGCAAACGTAATTTTTGATACCTGCAGATTGTGTGTACAATACTGAATTCACTCAATAAAAAATTCTCATCATATGATTACATCTTGATCATAATCCATCACAAACTTTTATTACCATTATGCTCTATAGCCATTACTATCTTCTCAAGGTTACCCTCATCATCGATATGACACCAAAACTATATCAGTCAAATATAAAGAACTAACTCCCTTGGATCTTATTATGGAGTAATAGTCCACATTTAGAATCCCCCAAATACACCTCACAACTTAAATACATTAATTGTACCAAAGATCCACTACTAACATTTTTCTTATAAATAATACTTAGCCCATACATCCAAAGTAGAAAACTAGTTGATTTCTCGAATATGAATATGACATTAAACCTTATCAAATGAGCCCACGAAACACGAATAATCTCTAAAATAGTTTGTATTCACGCTTGACAATGGATAGATCCATTTTCATATGCCACTAGTACTATATTGTGAAAGTCCATTAGATCCACCATTAGAACACATCATACCTATTAAGGAAGTAGCACCAAACTAGCCCACATGCTTCTACCTATCAATAGTTGCAAAACGTTATCCAATCCATCATGACTCTATCTTAAGTAATAAACATTTTTTTCATATATTTAGTCGCTAGCAAAAGTAACATACTCCATAACTCTAATCAAGTAAGCATCAGTTCATTGTGATGGTTGTATCATGACCTTCCTTAATATCCACTCGATCTATGAAATCATAATAGAGATTCTGACCTTAATTGGCACAACATCATTCTTATCATTATTTAAGCAATCCATACATATTATGAAAACTTTAGTAGTATTAGTTTACAGAACAAAATTCGTGATCCACCTATCCTTTTAAGATTCCGCCTTAAATTGTTGAACCATTTTCGATATCATATATACCACATTAATACTGTTTGTGTTGCTGGATAACTAACTCCAAAAAGGACAACACGTTCATAAAATTCCTCAATCCATTGTTTGATCTTACCACTCAAATATCCTCAAAGTGTATCGTCAAGTCATCACCTTACTCAACCTCTTCTAATCATTGAATCTTTTAAATATAACCACACATCTTTTTTTACAAGTATGCTACTTACACTTTAGAACTAGATCTAACATTCAAGTCATATATAACCCACAAACTACTCATTTAAAGAACGAAGCACGAATCATCTCTATAAATGAGAGAGAATGAAGAAAACGATAAGAATCACACTGAATCAGGGACGCACGATGGAGAAAGAATAAACAAAAGGAAGTTTCCTAACAGTCTTCATAGCCTCTCGAAGATAAATATAGACGTCTCCATACCGATCCTCGAGACTCTACTAGACTCGGCTTGTATACACGTGAGACCTATGAACCTGGCTCTGATACCATTTGTCACGACCCAAAAATGGATGTGATGGCACTCCTCTTATCCCACCAAGACAAGCCAGCCTAAAACCCAGTTATAGCCATACAATATGGAAGGGTAATACAAAGTGAAAATTTTAACTACCGATAATAAGTCAACTTAATTAAAATCCCCCAAGACCTGGTTGTCACGTGCACCAGCCTCTAAGGTATTACAACAGATTTGAAAGAAAAGTATAAGTCTTAAATGACATTGTTTCTAAAGTAGAACAAAATCATAAATAGGAGTGAGAAATCAGCTGGGATGACAAACAGCTACCTCACACAATCTCCACAGGAAGCCTCGGGCAAGGAAAATATAGAGGGTATCACGAAAATCTGGGCTCATAACCTATAAAAATGTAGTAGCAAGGGGTGAGTACCAAACACACGGTACCCAACAAGTGAACTACTAAACACAAAATTAAGTAATATAGAATGCAAGTACTCCTAACACTCCAACAAAACCTCCACAACTACCACCTGCATAAAGTCAGCTCAATCTAACAGTTCACAATGTACATAGCCTATAGCTCAATACCCACACCAATATTTATAGTTCAACAACATGATGATCAAGTGCATCCATCAGAAGTTGCATAAAAGATACTCGCAAGTTCATAGATAATGATAATATGCGATGCAATGCAATGCAATGTCAAATATCATGATGCATGTCTGACCTAGTGATACACACCCGCTGCCTCACAGTCCGGGACCCATGGGAGACTTCTAGTCCGTGCATCCGTCGCGGCGTGCGACACGACCCTCGAATCATATATAGTATCCATCACGGCGTGCGACACGACCCTCGAATCATATGTAGTATCCGTCGCGGCGTGCGACACGTCCCTCAAATTATAATATCCGTCGCGGCGTGCGACACGTCCCTCGAATTGGTACATCCTTTTTAATTCTTATTCTTCCTCAGTTCACATAACACTTGTCACACAGGTCAATGCAAATAGGCATGCTTACATGATAATTAGAAAATGACTAACTTTAACACAATGCACAATGCACAATTCACAACAACATGGTCTTAATACAACATCAACACTAACTCAATATGTCAAAATCCTTCACAACCTTCCCACAAGGAAGCACAAGATTTTATATACTTAACAAAGGTTAAGAAATTCACTTGCCTCAATTAATAGAATAGCACTCCAAATCTTGAGTCTTTCGTAACGCTTTCATATGGTCAAAATCTGTTCAAATACATAATCACATACTAATACGAACCCAATGACACCCATATTGCTATACTTATTTTTTTTCAAAAAAATCGGGTCAAAAAGTCACCCCGAGCCCTTAAATTCAAATCTGAAATTTTCTTTCAAATTATGTTTACCCATCATATAATAAACTCATATGTTAAATTTCAGCTAAAACGGATCGTTATTCGACCCCCAAATCAAAATTTTATTCTAAGAACTTTAGGACTATATTTTCTTAATTTAATATAAATCATACACGTTTCTACCCTAAAAATTCATTCATAATCTTATGAAAACCTAATAGAAAGGATGAGAATAATTACCTTGATGTTTCGGAATGAAAAATCACAATTTTTCTCTATCTTTTTCCCTTTCTTTTTCCTTCCCGTATTTTTTTTCTTCTGCGCGTTGTTCTCTTTTTTTTTTTCTGCGTTCTGTATTATTTAATAGGGCTGCTGCTGCGCAGCCCTTTTTCATCCTTATATCTTTCTTTTTTTTTCTATTTTTTTAATTTCTTTCTCATTTTTATTTCTTATTTATTTATTTATTTATTTTAATATACTAAAAATGATAAATTCTATTAGTCTATTTTTGATAAATATAAGATAAATTGTATAGGATATTGATTAAAATATTATTTTAACCCACCAACTAAATTAATCATCTAAAATTATCCGCCAACTAAATGACCGTAATTATCGAATAGTTCCAAATTTATGAAAAGAATCTTTTATGAAAGAGAGAGTGTTTATTTTTTTAAAATGACCTAACGGGTCATTACACAGGCCATGGTTACCCAACTCAAGGAAAATAAAGTACTACTCAAGCTAGATGATAATAATATGGAAATCCTCCGAAAATAAGGAGGTCTCATCGATCAGCTGAATGCGAATAGATCCTCATCGAAGCGCCTATCGATAATCTCTAATACCTGCCTTTGCATCATAAAACGATGCAGTCCCAGAAGGGGACATCAGTACTTGAAATGTATTGGTATGTAAAATAGCTGAGTGAAACAGAAACAAGTAAAATAATATAGGATTAACATCAACTCAACATCATACTCCATCAGAATGTCAAATGTCTATCTAAAGAAAGAATAAAGAGTAGACAATGACCCACCAACATCTCATCAATACATCAGACTCACTTCAAAGCAACTCAACTCAACTCAACTCAACTCGACTCGACTCAACTCAACTAAAGAAAGCTCGACTCAACTCAACTCAAGGAAACTCAACTCAACTCGAAGGACTCATGCCCGTTTAGGACAAGGATAAAGAGTAGACAATAAAACATCAACATCCATTAAGACTCATACCATCACATCAACATCAGAGTTCTATCAAAATGAAACCTAACTGGGGGTTTCTCTAACGACAACCATCACCTATGAGCCAGTGATGATACAACGAAGCGATGCCGTTGCCACATCCATCCAATACCCTGCCCGGGGTAAAGGACATAACCTCAGTGGATCCACAAGAAAAACCTCAGTCCTTATTTGGGACAAGACAGGAGTCATCCGCATTGCGGTTCAATCGTAATTGATACCTACTTTGTTCTAATTTATGTTGCACATATAAAATTTTGAGAGTAAATCTAAATTTTATTTGTCAATATGCATAAATTCCTTGGTTTAATTATACTATTATATTTTTTAAAGTATTTTCTTTTTAACACAAATATAATTATCAAAATAATTATTCAATTTTATTGTCCAGATTAAAAAGGAAGACTCAATTTTTGATTTTATATTTATTTTGTCCTAATTTTGACGTTTATATGCTCAAAATAATTTATTAGATTGATATGGTAAAATCATTTGAAGCAGTTGAAAAAATAATTTATTAAGAGTAATATTGTAATATTATAGTTGAAGCAGCTGAAAAAATATAATAAAACAATCAAAACAGATATGCCATGCTCAAAATAATTTATTAGATTGATATAGTAAAATCATTTGAAGCAGTTGAAAAAATAATTTATTAAGAGTAATATTGTAAAATTATAGTTGAAGCAGCTGAAAAAATATAATAAAACAATCAAAGCAGATATGCCAATACAAAGCTGTCTTGAAAAAAATAAATTAAAAAGTTCACGAAATATTTTTTATTGGCCCCACATAATAAAGGAGAAGAAACAATCGGACCAATCGAAAGCTGCTTAAGCAAGCCGCACAACTAGAAGCTCCTCAATTAATTGCTAGTAATATATTATATATATATATATATATATATATATATATTATTTTATTGTTTTTATTTTATTTTATTTACTTCTAATCTAATAATAATATGAGGATCCGAGAAACCGTGTGTGAAGCCGAGTTGAACAATCAAGGAAGAGTCGATAAGCTTATCTATTTCTCTCTACTCGAACGACAATGGAAGCTCTTGGTCATGGGCTCTTACCCCTCGGTGCTCTTAGGACTTGTCAAAAAGAACAAAGGTGTCAACTTGTCGGTTCAATCCATTTTCTTAGCTCTACAGCGCCATCTTCTCTAAAATCATGTGCATCGCTAAAGGTTCGTCTATCCGTTTATTTGTTCATCACTTAGCTTTCCTACAATATATTGAGATCTACGAAATGGGGTATGTTTGGTTTGCTTCAGTGTAGGAATGACATAAGGATGCAAGCAGTGCAAGAAGAATATGAGTTAAAGCAAATGAAAGATATGGCTGCGGCTAAAAAGAGATGGGATGCTCTGGTATTTTTCTCCCACCATTGTTCAATTTTTTTTGGTTACTTATAGATGAAGATAGAGGAAAAATTAAGTTAAATTTTGTAAACTTGTTGAACCTTTGCAGATAATCTGCCCTAATTATTTGTGAATTGAAGAGAAGAAAGAATCGGATTGAACTGATTGATTTTTATTGCAGATGAGCCATTGAACTGATTACAAGTCTGTAACTACTCATTTATGTACATTCACAATTTCAGTAACTAACTGCTTGTCTAACTAACTGATTGACACCTTGCTAGCTCATAATCTGATCAACTAACTACCACTGTAGCAACTAACCACTAACTAACTAATTGCCATGGTAGTCCTTAAGACTTGGCAATTGCCATTGTAGTCCTTAAGACTTGGCAATACTCTTCGTGTATTCCACAATACCCCCCCTTCAAGCTAGGTGATATGTTATTCTTCATTCTTAGCTTGGAAACAAGATACTCATGCTGTGGTCGACCAAGACCTTTAGTGAGTTCATCAGCAGGTTGTTTAGTAGTGAACAAATGATTAATGGACACAGATCCTCCTTGAATTTTCTCTCTAATAAAATGACAATCAGTGTCAATGTGTTTAGTCCTTTCGTGGAAAACAGGATTAGATGCAATCTGAATAGCAGCAGTGCTATCACAATGTATAGCAACCAGCAGGGAAATGGGTATGTCTAGTTCTTGAAAGAGGCCAATTAGCCATGTCACCTCAGCAATAGCAGAAGCCATGCTTCTGTATTCTGCTTCTGTAGAACTTCTAGAGATAGTAGGTTGTTTTTTGGACTTCCAAGAGATCAAAGAATCTCCATACTTTATTAAGTAACCAGTGATAGATCTCCTGGTTTCAAGGCAAGAACCCCAATCAGCATCACAGGAAGCTTGAAGAGAACCATTTGATCAAGCAGCTAGAAGAATGACTGAACCTGGATCCTGTTTTATGTACCTCACAACTCTAACAGCAACATGCATGTGTGATTTCTTGGGAGCATTCATGAGCTGGCTGAGGTTTTGAACAACACAGGACAAATCAGGCCTTGTAATGGTGAGATAAAGCACCCTGCCAACCAATCTTTGATATTCGCCAGGGTGTGGTAACAGTGCATCAGATGTATATCCCATATGTTTGTCAAAAGCTAATGTAGTCAGTTTTGTATTCATCTCAACAGGTGTAGCTGTAGGTTTGGATCTACCTAGTCCTAAGCAATGATCATACTTCCTCTGGTGCATAATGAGTCCTTCAGCATTTCTGGCAAACTCAATCCCTACGAAGTATCTAAGAGCACCTAAGTCTTTGATTTTGAAATTGTTCTTCAGTATTTGTTTAGTGTCGTTAATCAACTTCATACTGCTACCAGTGATTAGTAAATCATCAACATAGATCAATACTATCACAATACCTTTATCTGACTTCTTAATCATCAGAGAATAATCCAAGTGGCTTTGTTGAAATCCAGCAGCCAACAAAGCTTGAGTCAACTTCACATTCCATTGCCTTGAGGCTTGTTTAAGACCATAAAGTGATTTGAGTATCTTGCATACATGTGGTACTTCAGTATGATTATGAATTAGGCCTTGAGGTATCTTCATATAGACTTCTTCTACTAAATCACCCTGCAAGAAGGCATTATATACGTCCATTTCACCAGTTTCCTTTAATCTCTCCACTTCACTAGTTTCCTTTAATCTCTCCACTTCACTAGTTTCCTTGTACTTAATTTTGTATATCCATTTGCACCCTATGGCCTTCTTTCTAGTGGGCAATGGCACTATTTCCCATGTCTTGTTGTCTTGTAGAGCCTGTATTTCTTCCTTCATGGCTTCTACCCATCTCTTATCCTTTATAGCTTGGTAATAAGAATGTGGCTCAGTATCAGCTGAGAGATTAGCAATACAACATTGATAGGATTGAGGCAGACCACTGTAATCAACATTATTTGCAAGAGAGTACAAACAGTGAGTCTGATCTTGACTTAAGTGAGGTCACAAAATCCTTTTGCCATAAAAGAGGTCTGAATGATCTATATGATTTTCTCCTTCCTATTGTCGGGCTGACAACTGGTTCCTCAACAAACGGGGAGATTTCTGTTGCTGGTTCCAGTTGTGTGGGATGATCTTCATGAATAAGATCAGGTGTTTGCCCATCATCATCAATAGAATCCTGTTCTGCATGCCTGATTGTTAAAGGTGAAGGAATTGAAACTTGAAACTCATCATGTGCTACAAGGTCCTGCAAGTTTTCTGTAGACTGAGTTTCAAAAGGAAAATAAGATTCAGCGAAAACATCCCTACTGATAAAGAACATTTTGTTTTGAAGATCATAGAGCTTATATCCCTTTTGTATGGTACCATAACACATGAGGACTGATTTAATGGCCCTAGGACCAAATTTATCAGTCCTCAACAAGTTGGTTGCATAACATAAACATCCGATCACTCTCATGTCGGATAAATCTGGTTTTCTCTTGAATACTATCTCAAAAGGTGACTTGTTTTGTAACACAGTTGATGTAATCCTGTTAATAATATGAACTGCAGCTAAAACACATTCTCCCCAAAATTTGATTGGCGTATGCCCTTGGAATCTGATAGCCCTTGTTGTTCCCATTATGTGTCTATGTTTTCTTTCCACTACACCATTCTGTTGAGGTGTATGTGGACACGAACTCCGATGAAGGATTCCTTGAGATGCAAACAATTCATTCACTTGTGTGTTAAAAAACTCTCCACCATTGTCTGATCTGAAGCCTTCACTTGTACTTCAAATTGAGTTTTAATCATCTTAAGAAATTGTTTCAAGATAGTGGAGACATCAGATTTAAGATGCATCATATATACCCAAGTCCATCTTGAACAGTCATCAACCAAAGTGAGAAAGAATCTCATATTATTATGAGTTGCTACTTTATAAGGTCCCCATACATCCATATGAATTAATTCAAAACATTGTAGACTTCTATTATTCTAGTAGGGAATGGTAATCTGACCTGTCTAGCCGAAGGACAAATATTACAACATTACAACATAAAATTTCTTTTGTTTGAAAACATATCTATTTTTCTGATTACACTCACAGGAATATGACCTAATCTCCTATGCCAAATTTCTCCCTCAACAAAATCTTTAACCACTGCAAAACTCTTTTGTTGTCGAGTATCCAATTGTTGTTGAGACTTTAATATGTATAGGCCATCATCTTCTTCACCAATCTCCTTCACTTTCCCAGTGAGGAGATCCAGGAGTAGAGAGAAACCAGGATAGAAAAGAGCACAACAATTCAATTCTCTAGTCAGTTTTGACACTGAAAGAAGATTGAGTTTAAATTCTGGTATACACAATACAATCTTAACTACATCTCCTCCTTTTAGTTGAGAGCATCCTGTTTGTGTAACATTTGTTGAATCACCATTTGGTAGTTGTACCTTTCCTGAATTATAAACTGTTAACCCATGATTTAATAACTTCTTAGTTCCAACCATATGATTGGTTGCTCCACTATCAACAATCCAATCAGAACTAATATCTGAAGGAATAAAGTTGGATTGTCCAGCAAAAATACCTGCTACATTTGCATTGCCATTTACATTTGCTTCATTGATCAAAGGCTTGTTCAGCATCTGAAGAACCTGATTATACTGATTAGGCGCCGTATATGGAACTGATCCAGCTCCAAAACTTGGATTAATTCCACAATACTGTGAAATCTGGTTTGCACTCGCATTACCAATATACTGCATCTGTGGTACATGAGAACCTAAGTGACCAACATCAGTCATACCTCCTTGATTTCGTGCCTGAGACCCAAGGTCTGTTGCCACTACGTTTGCTTGCCTTTTCCCTTTGTAGTTGTCAGGATAACCTATCAATCTATAGCAGATCTCTCTTGAATGTCCTTGTTTATGGCAATGAGTGCAGTACTTCAACTTATGCATGACTATGTCCCTTCATGTCACAATGGTCACAGTACAGGTAGCCTCCTTTCTGTGTCCTGTAAGCTTTCCTATTTCCACCACTTTCTTGATTTCGAGGTCCTTGACCCCCCAAACCACTTCCTCCTGATCTTTTAGCAAACAATGCAGTTGGATCTACCTGTTCCCTATTATTATATTGATCTCCACTAAGTTCCCTTTGACTCTCATCTTGAATTATCATAGCATAGCATTGATTAACACTAGGTGGTGTACTCATCATGAGAATTTGACTTCGAGCATGGCTGTAGTTGTCATTTAAGCCCATTAAAAACTGCAAAAGCTTCTGTCTAGACATACTTTCAGCATACTCCTTAGATTTTGCAGAATCACACGAGGGAGGGGGAACAATTGAATCAAATTTATCCCAGAGATCCTTTAATTTCGAATAATAAATCGAGACAAGGGAAGTACGTTGAGTATGTGTAACAATTGCCTTATGTAAACGGAAAATTCTCGACATATTCACCTTATCAAAACGTTTTTTCAAATCACTCCATACCAGTGTTGCATTAGGTCGAAGTAGTATTCCACTAATTGGTTCCTTACTTACATTGCTCATGAGCCATGAAAGCACCATTGCATTGCATCTATCCCAGTGTTTCTTCTCAGAATCTGTTGTGCATTTTTCACGCGTGATACTGCCTTCAACAAAGCCCGATTTATTCTTGGTTAACAGAGTCAGTTCCATCGCTCTGCTCCACAAAGTACAGTTCTCCATTCCTGTGAGTTGAATTCCAACTTGCACTGCTCCGGGTACATCAGAAGTTGACAAATACAGAGGATGGTCATGGTCGATCTTCCTTGCCATTGTTGCGTAAGTTCTACAGAGTTAGATCTGAGATCAAGCTACTGATCCTCCTAATTAGATCTGAGATCAGTTGGCTCTGATACCATGTAAACTTGTTGAATGCATGCAGATAATCGGCCCTAATTGCTTGTGAATAGAAGAGAAGAAAGAATAGGATTGAACTGATTGATTATTATTGCATATGAGCCATTGAACTGATTACAAGTCTGTAACTACTCATTTATATACATTCACAATTTCAGTAACTAACTACTGGTCTAACTAACTGATTGACAGCTGGCTTGCCAGCTCATAATCTGATCAACTATCACTGTAGCAACTAACCACTAACTAACTAATTGCCATGGTAGTTCTTAAGACTTGGCACTTGCCACTGTAGTCCTTAAGACTTGGCAATACTCTTCGTGTATCACTCAATAAATTTATCTAGATTAGGCTGAAATAATTTCTGGTTTGGAATTTTAAATTATGTTGTAATGCAATTTTGTTAAATTAGGCAACTACCCATCTTATTAACCATTGATGTGAGACTTTCATTTTTTGACACCCCATCTCACGCCCAGGACTAGATATCTGGTGCATGGACAAATTTAATTTGGGGCCTAATATCGGGTAAGATGAGTTCCGGTCTCATACCATGTTAAATTATGCGTTGGGTCTAACACATACCCCAAAAGCTAGCTCAAAGAGAGGAGGATTGTCTTGGTCTAATAAAGAGACCACTTCTCTTATTTATCACAAATGTAGGACTTTTTCATTCTTCAATAAATTTTATTTGTGAATTCCTTGGTAGAAACTCCGATATCCCTTATGTGCGGTAAAAAATTTCTATTTAAACCATTGCGAAGGGAAATGTAGATAAAAGGTTGTGATCTCAAGCTATGTAGTGAGTGCAATTGGCTCCTGAATTGTCTTGGTTCCCTTTTCTCTTTTGTTATCTTTCATTTTCCACCTCCCCCTTTAAGCACTATTATTAAAAAGAAACATGGTGAAATTTGTAACTACGTCTAGATATAAGAATCAAAATCAATTTCTTTCTTAGTGTTAAAAAACTATGAGTCAAAGAACAAAAATAGAGGAAAAAAATGTGATGTCGGGTTTGTTTCTATGTAGAAAAAGTAGCTTATTTCAGTTTCTATAGAAGAAGAATTAGATGCATGGAGAATTTATTGGGGAAAGTTAATTATAAAAGCATTGTGTAGTTCACTTTTTGGATAATAAATTGTAGAAAAGTTAAAGTTTCATTTGCCTTGTGAAGGAGTTGGAATGAGTCAGAACTAGAGGAATGGTTATGTGTCCCTATAGAAAAGAAAAAACATGAAGTGTAAATATATCTTGCTTTTTGAACTTCCCATGGTTGAGATTGTAGTTTGTGGTTTTTCGTGTCTGTAGAGTAATAAACTATCTTTAGGAATAGCATGATAAATTCCTTTCTTTGGATTTAAGTGCTCCCGTTTACACACATACACTGTGCGCAGATATTTGTCACGCCGTGAACCTTCGTCGGGACAGGACCGATACTCGGTTCCTTAACCTTCTCAAGCGAGCTAGTTCTACATAACATTCACTTGAGACATATGGAATGAATTCAAATATATTCATAATATACCGTCTTCAAAGAAAAGAGTACATTCATAAAATATTGTCCTTAAATTCAAAGCATTGAAACATAAGAATCCAATAAATTGGGAGTATGTGTCAAAGTTTGTATTTGTCACGCCGTGAACCTTCGTCGGGACAGGACCGATACTCGGTTCCTTAACCTTCTCAAGCGAGCTAGTTCTACATAACATTCACTTGAGACATATGGAATGAATTCAAATATATTCATAATATACCGTCTTCAAAGAAAAGAGTACATTCATAAAATATTGTCCTTAAATTCAAAGCATTGAAACATAAGAATCCAATAAATTGGGAGTATGTGTCAAAGTTTGTATAACTAAACGCCTAGACTCTTCTATTTATGAAATTTCTAAACATGACATGAATATCAACATTTATTAGGACAAGACCCCGACACGCCCATAAGCTAACAACGCTGAAATAAATAAAGGCTTCGCTATAAGAGCAAATGGGGCTCACCAAAAGCTAAATGTGTGGAACCTAGTGTGTAGCCTTGTCATTCTGAATTAAATTGCACCGCGAAATGTAGTACCCCTGGCAAATGGGGCATAAGTACATGGAATAGTACTTATATGTAACACTACATAGAATGAAACATAAAGTATTCATGAAATGAAAGGATAACTAAAGTAATGGAATATGATATAGGAAAGAATTAAGTGACTCAATCATTACGTTGACCTGGACGTTGCATTATTAATCATAAGGTATTCTTATACGAGGGTTCCTTAAAAAATTGACATATCCACATATTATTGATCATAAGGTACACTCTTTCTTAAATAATTGACATGTCCACATATGAGCACATGAAGTCCGATATCGGCCCGATCGGTTAGGCCATTCTATCAGCTTGTTGGGTTGATGAAACATACATAACATATGCTAGCATTTGGATATGTATCATAATCCTCAAGGTGGTAACATAGTGGAATCAACAAATAAATGGTACAACCCATATAATATATTGGCATAGGTAGTTTCGGGTGTTTGTCGGAAAAACTCACGCCTTCTGGGTTAACAATACTTCTTCCAAAACATTATTAGCTCAAGGGCTCATAATCATCATTCATGTTTCATCATCATGTGCATCATGTCATGAAATCATATTGTTCATATCTTTGAAGAAAATCATAAGTTAATATTTATGTAGTCATGGTGAAATAAATGAAATTCATGATAGGGCAATGTATCGAGAATATAAGGGACTCATAGAGAGTTAATGATGTTTATAATGAATTTACATGAGCGAAGTGTAACATTTAATGATGATGTTCATAATGAATTTACATGAGCGAAGTGTAACATTTAATAATGATGTTCATAATGAATTTACATGAGCAAAGCGTAACATTTCATAATTTACCCCAACTATCTCATAGAAAAGAAATTCACATGTTTCAAGGAATGTGACATGGCGAAGAACTATAAATGTCCCTCAAGAGGAGACTTAGCCCTACATTCCGTAATTGCTATGAAATAACAAATAAAAATCTGAACTTTGACAAAGAACTCGAAAACTCTAAGCTTAATCCTTTGAGAGGTGTTTTCTTTGAAATCCTATGATCATAGAGTAGGATCGCTTGCAAAATTCATTCACGTACGTTAGAATAACTTAGAAGTACTTAGAATAGACTTACCTTTATGTAGAGAGAAGAGGAGAGGAGTCTTAGAGCTCAGTTGGGCCTAACAGTTGGTGGGTTGCTAGCTCCATCGTGTTGAACTTCCTCATAATGGGCGTCATATCCCATACTTAGTTGACTTTCCTCTCCCCCTTTCTTTTGGTTGCGACACAACCTCCTCCGTGTCCAACTTGGGCTTGATGGTCGTCATGCCAGGTATCGCATCAAAATGGGCGATGCTGTACGACCTTTACTCCGTCCATGCCGTGATGCCCCATCTCATCGAATACATAGAATTTTGTGACTTTGGTAAAACATGCATAATTTATTGTAGCACGCTCGGATTTACTAGTGGTTTGATGCACCAGAAACTAGATGCGAACATGGTGTACAATACATTCTTATCAACCCTACACAACCCATCCAAATTTAACCTTAATCCCGTGCACAACCATATTCATCGGGTTCGGATCGAATTACTCATTGCCAATTTGTTAACCCTTAATCCGAAAGTACAAGCTTACATATGTACACACACACACACAGAGGGAGGGAGGGGGGGAGGGAGGGGGAGGGAGGGAGACTTTTGATACAAGAGTATGTTTAAGCACTTTTTAATTTATTTAATTGAATGAGAGAGAGAGAGAGAGAGAGAGAGAGAGAGAGAGAGAGAGAGAGAGAGAGAGAGAGAGAGAGAGAGAGAGAGAGAGAGAGAGAGGAGGGAGGGAGGGAGGGAGGGAGAGAGAGAGAGAGACTTTTGATACAAGAGTATGTTTAAGCACTTATTTATTTATTTAATTGAATAGCTAACTTAATTTCGTTGATCTTGCAACTGCCTTCAACGTGGTAGTCTGGGTTTTTTTAGTTTTTTTTTTCTATAAGTAACTCGTTTTACAAGAGATAGAATATCAATAATTATATCTTATGTCATTCTTGTTCTCACTTTTGCATGTACTGTGAATAATGTCTGAGATGCAGCTGCCATTAAATAAAGTCCTGCTGCCTGTAGAAGCATCACATATGAGCACAAAGAATATTAAGCTATGACACATGTTTGATGACTGCAGCATTTGTGTTACAGGAATGATACTAATTGTGTGTCAAGTTGTGAAAGTAAGGACTACGAACATGTTCTGTTCTCCTGGGAACCTCTTGTCCAATCAACTGCCAACCTAGAGCAAGTGGATAAGTGACTGCATACATAGTTGCAGTGATGTTTAATTTGGCGTTCTTTATACAGAAAGAACATAGTTTGTTATTGTAATTAAAACATGTTTTCTGAGTCCCATCTTCCTAGGTGATGAGTTATATCACAGTCTCAACTTATTAGAAATCATAAGTTCCGTAATCATTTAATTTGTGCTGTACAGGGACGTCTTAAGCCATGATTATCCTTTATTAAATTCTTCACTGCGTTACTATGATAATGACATTTGTGTTTCCCTTTTTATTGTAGATCAGGGATGGGAAAGTTAAGGTTCTTACTCCTAGGGAAGCTGGTTATGCAATTCAACTCTCGAACAAAATGCTGCTTGATGTTCGTCCCTCTATGGAACGAAAGAAGGTGGATTCGACTTTTTTTCTAATACCACTTCTCTCTATTATCTTCATTTGCTGAAATACAATTTGAATCTAATTGGCTCAGCATAATTGCCCCTATAGCTTTCTGTTATTTCTCTTTACATGCTTTATACAATCCTCAATTAATTGTGCTAGTAAATGCTTAACTTTGCATGTCAGTGGCTGTTCTTCTTTCAAAACTACTTGCTATGGTTCAACTCTGTTGTCTAAGCTTATCAAAGTTTGTGATGCTGGAATATACCCAAGTTTTATTGAAAAACATTCCTTAAAAAACTCTAGGTTAAGGCATTTTGGGATATGAATTAGATTAGAAGCGAAATACTTTCCTTCTTAAATGATTGTATTATTTGTTATCCTGGTTATTGTGATTTTTTGAACTATTATGCAGGCATGGGTAAAAGGCTCCACCTGGATTCCAATTTTTGATGTCGATACTAGTTTAGAACTTCCTACACTTTCCTGGAAAGCAACAAACTTTTTGATGGGTAACAGACTTCTCTTATGACACACAAATGATCCATTTTTACAATACTTTTATCTTTATAATTACTTTGTGATACACAAAGACATATAGCTTGACTTCGGTCCAAGGAGAGACAGATCTAGTCATCTAGTGATAAGAATCAGGTTACTTAAATAAACTAGAAAATAATGCGGAAGCTAAAATATGCAGATTAAGGACAAGAAGTGAAAGGTATGTGAAATTCAAGAATAAAATTCCCAAATTTCAAGATGAAGTGCTAACAATCCTAATTGATCTTAGTATTCAATATAACACTAATAGAGTCAATTCAAGAACTTAGATCAAAAGTGATCAAGACCCCTATTTCAAAGAAATTAGAGTCCGTGAAAGGACACGAGTTGGAGAGAGAACTCAACTTGATTATTCCCACAAGCTATTTGTGTTTAAATAGCTAAGTTTACATGGCCTAAAAAGGAACGGAAATCATTTTAAATCAATATCTAATCAATACAAATCAATACTTTATCAAAATAGGATCAAATCAAGCTACATACTATATTTACACATATGCTATAGAATATTTAGGATTCTAATGCTCTTCCTCAAGTTGTGCATACAAATAATACGTACCAAGCATGTTACATATATAACTTGTTGTGGGACCGGCTAGGGACTTGGTGAATATGTCTGCTAGTTGATCACTTGACCGCACGAACCTTGTGATTTTGTCTCCTAAGAGCACCTTTTCTCTAATAAAATGATTATCAATCTCTTTGTGTTTGGTCCTCTCGTGAAATACTGGATTCAATGCAATGTGAACTTCATCTTCATTATTGCACACAAGTTCCATTCATTTAGTATCTCCAAATTTCAACTCCTTCAGTAGTTGCTTGATCCATTTGAGTTCACATGTTGCCACTACCATAGCCCGATATTCTATTTCTGCACTAGATAGAGCAACCACATTTTGTTTCCTACATTTCCAAGACACCAAATTTCTCCCAACTAGAACACAATACCCAAAGGTGGATCATCTGTCAGAGGGTGACTCTAACCAGTCTACATCTGAATATCCAACAGTTTTCTCATGTCCTTGGTCTTCATAAAATAGTCCTTTCCCTGGAGCAGATTTATGTATCAAAGAATGCGAATAACTGTATTCCAGTGACTGTCATAAGAAGAATTCAAGAACTGACTTACAACACTAACCAAGTAGGTAATATCAGGTGTCGTCACCGTGAGATAATTCAACTTTCCTACCAATTTTCTATTTCTTCCTAGATTGCTAAGAGGCTTTCTGTGACCTGGTAGGAGCTTGACATTTGAATCCATTGGAGAATCAATAGCCCTCTGTTTACAATTCTTGTTTCAGTGTACATCTAGGCTTATCGTATGCTGTTGTAGAATATGGTAACAAATGACATGAGTAATGGTGGAATATTACAAAATAATAAGAGTGATTGTAGAATATTTTCTTTACTTGCTTTGATTGATTTCCTTTAACAGGATTCCTTCTTCCATTAGATTACATGGTGTCAGAGCTTAGGGCTCAAATTTTTTGTTTAGAAGTTCGATTCTTTTCCTGGCAGCCTAAGAAAGGCTTAAGTCACCCATTAGGAGTGACAAATTTATCTCACCACCATCATAGAAAGAGACAGAAGGAGATTCCCAGCAGGAAAGGGCATCGCGGCAGCAAGTGAACCTCATGCGCCACCTGTACCTCGTTTCTGTCTTTCACTCCCCAGCATGTGGTCCAGCATGTCTGGTTTTGGCTTACTGCTCCGGCATCTTTTCCTCAGTCACGATACATTCTGGTATTCTTCTGCGGTTGAATCTCTATTTGAAAGTTTGTACTTCATTTTCTCTTCTGGTAGTCGTCTTTTGTTGCTACTGAAACTCGGGATTTCGGGTTTTAGAAATCTGTGTTTGGGAACAGGTTAAACAGCCGCTATTCAGTTGAATTCGACATTCTGGTTCAAGATCATTTGTTGCCTTCGTTGGTCATATTGGCTTTCTGACGTGGTTGAATGTTATTTGGTTTGCTGCCACATAATTTTATGTGCTTATTCTACAAAACATTGTGTATTTCTTCAATCTGGTAGATTTATTGAGAGGAACTGTTGGGTCAGACTTATTGAACTTCTTTTGTTTTCTGTCAAGTGTTACACTAGATATATTTGTGAGGAAAATGACTGAGAAGACAATTCCCGTTTTGGCCTATGAGCATGTACGATTCTCTCAGTTTCAAAAAATCACTTGAGGAAACCATTCCAGTTACTATGTTTGGTGAGTCAAGAAAAAGACGTCTTTTCTCCTCACTGAACAAATGAGTGATTTTGGTGCCACAAATCACATGATAGGTATCTAATATCTTTTCTAGCTTTTGATCACATAAAGCACTTTCTCTTGTGAGAGTAGCTTATGGTTCAACTTGTAACATTGTGGGATGAGGGATTGTTAAACCTACCTCAACTGTTACCTTGTCATCTATATTAAGCTAGCAAAGTTGGCTTTTAATTTGATCTCTGTCATTAGAAATATCATCGGCTATAATTGTTATATCTCATTCTTTCTCGATCATTGTTTGTTTCATGATCTTTCTCGATCATTGTTTGTTTCATGATCTTACAACAAATCAGGTATTTGGTAAGGGACATATATCCAATGATCTCTATATTCTTATGAATGGGAGTCTTGATTTGGTGCCTGTCTCCATTCGAAGCACATTGTTGGCTGGAACATCCTCTTTTACCTATGTTAAAGAAGCTTTGTCCCCAATTTTAGAAGGTTTCTTCCTTAGACTATATGATGTAATTCTACTAAGGAATTACGAACTAAATGCGGAAATTAAAGACAAGAAAATAAATATAAATAGATAGACACACTGAAAGAAAATAGAAAGCAACCAAATGGTATATTAAATCTTTAGACCTCGTCCTACAATAAGCACCCATCTGTTACGGTGACCTCAAGGGAATTGAGAATTCACCTTGCAACCAACGTTTCTTAGCAAAAGACAATCCAAGCTTAACCAAGCTCTCAAACTCACACGAGGAGTATTGTTTACCAATATTCAAAATAATCTACCTAAAATAAGAGTATTAGCTATTTATAGTCTCAACCATTTATTACAATGAAAGGCCAAAAGTGACCCTGAAATGCAACTCGGTGAGATAAGTAGGCCCTGTCGAATGGAGTCGGCGCATCGCCGTTTCGTCTTTCCATCTTCGATTGGACCCGTCCTTTAAGCATGAGTTTTTGTTAAATTTTGGTGAGCTAATTGACCCTTGCTGAATTGGTTCGACGTGTCGCTGATCAACCCTTTCATCGTTGATCAATCCCATCCTGGAAGCCTGAGTTATGGTAAACTAGGCGAGCTGATTGAGCCTCCCCGAATGGCCTCCAGCTTGCCGATTTGGCCAGTTTCTTCCCTTGCCCCGCTTTCACCATTTCAAGCTATTTTAAAGGCATGGAATCCCTTCTTTGCCATCAGTACAAGCCTCAAGGACCTCCAACTTCATGAATAGCCTACACCTGATGAAGCTCTCGAGCTTGTCTCCGAGTGAAAGGACTTGGTGGGATCTGAATTGCATCATCCTCTCTTTCTTGAAAAGAATTTGTCCTCAAATTCGATGCATCATCATCATCAAGTGTAGGGAATGGAGATAGGTCACCAACATTGAAAGTGTTGTGAACTTGAAATTTCGAAGGAAGATCAATCTAAGGTCACAAACATTGAAAGTGCTGTGAGCTTGAAATTCTGAAGGAAGATCAATCTTGTAAGCATTGTCATTGAGCCTTTCAAGCACTTGAAATGGACTATCACTACTTGGCATTAGCTTAGTTTTTCGATGAGTGGGGAATCTGTCCTTGTGAAAATGCACCCACACCTAATAGGGTTCAAGCACAATCCTCTTGCGACCCTTGTTTGCTTTCTTGGCTACCTCATGGTTTTTCTTTTCAAGGTGAAGCCTCACGTTCTCATAAAGTTTCTTCATAGCTTCCACTGTTTTGCTTCCATCTAAACTTAACACAACATCTTGAGCAAGAGGGATTAGATCCAAAGGGGTTAGGGGGTTAAAGCCATACACTACTTCAAAAGGAGTCATACCAATAGTTCTACGAATAACTCGATTATAAGCAAATTCAACTAATGACAAATGTTCCTCCCACGAGGCCAGCTTTCCATGTACCATGGCACGAAGCATAGAGCCTAGGGTCCTGTTCGCAACTTCGATTTGACCATCGGTTTGTGGGTGACAAGAAGTTGAGAACTATAACTTGGTACCAAGTCTACTCCACAATTCTTTCCCAAAATGACTAAGATACTTTGGATCCCTATCACTTACGGTGATTTGGAATTCCATGCAATTTGACAACATTTTCCAAAAACAAAGATGCAATGCTAGTTGCATCGTCACATTTATGACATGGAAAGAGATGAGCCATCTTTGAAAATCGAGCAACAACTATAAAGATGGTATCTTTACCTTGTCAAAGGTAAATTTTACTGAATAGTGGTTAGACCATCTTTGCTGTATGAGGTGGAGTGTTGGCCAATAAAAAATGCACATGTTCAGAAGATGCAGGTCGTAGAGATGAGGATGTTGAGATAGATGTGTGGTCACACCAAGAGTGATAAGATAAGGAATAAGACCATTCGGGAGAAGCTAGAGGTGGCCCCTGTAGGTAACAAGATGAGGGAAGCAAGACTGCGATGGTTTGGACATGTGCAGAGAAGGAGAACCGATGCTCCTGTTAGGAGGTGCGAGAGGTTGGATTTGGGAGTTGCACGAAGGGGTAGAGGTAGACCAAAGAAGTGTTGGGGGGAGGATGTATCAGACAAGATATGGTGAAACTTGATCTCACCGAGGACATGACCTTAGATCGGAAGGAGTGAAGGTCGCAAATTAGAGTAGCAGGCTAATAGGCTAGATAGGTAGGAGTTGTCCGGTGTCGTCTTTATCTGCCTTATATATGTTAAATTGTCTCGTATTTACTTGCTATCGTGCTTTTCGTTATTAATCGCTCTTTCTATTCACTTTCTCTTTCTCTTCCTTTCTTGTTTTCCATATCTAGCTTATTCTGCTTATGGGTTTTTGTGACGAGGGTCCCCAGGAAGCAACCTCTCTACCTCTATGAGGTAGTGGCAAGGTCTGTGTACATTCTACCCTCCCCATACCCCACTTGTGGGATTCCACTGGGTATGTTGTTGTTGTTGGTTTTTGAGGGGTGGGGAGTGGGGTGTACAAACCATGGGGAAGGAGACGGCGACTTAGCACATCAACATTCAATACATTGGCTACAAATTTGAGCAACATCTTTATGCATCTTGGGCCAATAGAACTGCTTCTCTAGAATTCCCTTAGTTTTGCAACACTAAAGTGGCCTATCAAACCCCTATCATGTGCCTCCCTCACAAATAGTTCTCTCCAAGAGTTCATAGGCGCACAAAGTCTCTTGTCAACAACAACAACATACCTAGTAAAATCCCACAAGTGGGGTCTGGGGAGGGTAAGATGTACGCAGACCTTACCACTACCACTTAGGTAGAGAGGCTGTTTCCTCGGAACCCTCGTCGCATAAACCCATTAGCAGAATAAGCTAGATATGATAAACAGGCAAGAAAGAGAAGAACACATGATAATACGTAGATACAGGATAGTTAACATATAATGGCAGATAAATAACATATAAAAGGCAGACAATTAACCATTCCTTCCTATCTACCCTATTAGCCTGCTACTCTAATTCTCGACCTCCACTCCTTCCTATCTAAGGTCATGTCCTTGGTGAGATCGAGTTTTACCATATCATGTCTAATACAAAGTCTCTTGTCCTTGAACAAAAAATCATCAAATTTAGAATAGGGAGCAGCAAATCTAGGTGCTAAGACAGCTACATTTGAGTGCCTATATGAGGAGCTAAGTGATAAAGGCAAGGACAAGAGATTGTATAGGCTCGGTAAAGAGAGCGAAAGAAAGCTCAAAACTTGGACCAAGTGAAGTGCATCAAGGATGAGGAGGGTGAGGTGTTGGTAGATGAGACTTCCATTGTGCTAAGGTGGCAAACTTACTTTCATAAACTCTTAAATGAAAAAAGGAGATAGGGATATTGAGCTGGGTAAGTTAGCACACTCCGAAAGTCATCGAGATTTTGGTTATTGCAGGTGGTTCAGAGTTGAGGAGGTTAGAAGGGCCATTAGTAGGATGAAGAGAGGGAGGCTCGATCGGACCCAATGAGATTCCGATAGATTTTTGGAAGAACATGGTCAAGGATGGCATAGAATGGTTGACTAGACTGTTCAATGCTATTATGAAGACTGCCAAGATGCCTGAGGAATGGAGGAGTACAATGGTTCCATTGTACAAGAACAAGGGTGATATTCAAAATTATAACAATTACAGGGGTATCAAGTTGTTAAGTCACACCATGAAGGTCTGGAAGTGAGTGGTGGAGATGAGAGTGAGAAAAGTAGTGTCTATTTCAGAGAATCAGTTTGGATTCATGCCAGGGCGGTCGACTACTGAAGCGATTCATCTTGTTCGGAGGTTAGTGGAAAAATATAGGGAAAGAAAGAAGGACCTTCATATGGTGTTCATTGATTTTGAGGAGGCCTATGACAAAGTTTCGAGGGATGTCCTATGGAGGTGTCTAGAGGTGAAAGGTGTCCCAATGGCATATATTATGGTGATAAAGGATATGTATGACGGAGCCAAAACTCGAGTAAGAACGGTGGGAGGAGACTCAAAGTATTTTCCTGTTGAGATGGGACTTCATCAAGGATCTGTGTTGAGCCCTTTTCTTTTTGCCTTGGTGATAGATGTGCTGACGAGATCTATCCAGGAGGAGGTTCTATGGTGTATGCTATTTGCAGATGACATAGTATTGATTGATGGGACTCAGACTAAAGTTAATGATAGGTTAGAGGTTTGGAGACACGCCTTGGAGTCCAAAGGGTTCAAACTGAGTAGGACCAAAACAGAGTACTTGGAGTGCAAATTCAGTGTTGCGAGGGATAAAGCAGACATGGATGTGAGGCTTGCCACTCAACCTATCCCCAAGAGAGAAAACTTTAAATATCTTGTGTCCATCATCCAAAGTAGTGGCGATATCAACGATGATGTCACGCATCGTATTGGGGCAGCATGGACAAAATAGAGGCTTGCCTTTGGAGATTGTGTGATAAGAAGATACCAGCTAAACTCAAAGGTAAGTTTTACAGGATGGTGGTTAGACCATCGTTGCTGTATGGGGGTAGAGTGTTGGCCAATAAAACACACACATGTTTAGAAGATGCAGGTCGCAGAGATGAGGATGTTGAGATGGATGTGTGGTCATACCAGGAGTGATAAAATTGGGAATGAGACCATTCGGGAGAAGCTAGAGGTGGCCCCTGTGGCTGATAAGATGAGGGAAGCGAGACTCCGATGGTTTGGACATGTGCAGAGAAGGAGTACCGACGCTCCTGTTAGGAGGTACGAGAGGTTGGATTTGGGAGTTACATGGAGGAGTAGAGATAGACCGAAGAAGTATTAGGGGGAGGTGATCAAATAAGATATGGCGAAATTTGATCTCACCGAGGACATGACCTTAGATAGAAAGGAGTGGAGGTCGCGAAATAGAGTAGCAGGCTAATAGGTTGGTAGGGTTAGGTGGATGTCTGGCCTTAGGGTATAGTAGGGTAGTAGGATTAGTTGTGTTTTATATTTTGTATTGTCTTTATCCATCATATATATGTGCTTTTCATTGTCAGTCGTCCTTTCTGTTTCCTTTTCTTTTCCTTTCCCTTTTTTTCCATATCTAGTTTATTCTGCTTAGTGGTAAGGTCTGAGTACATTCGACCCTCCCCAGACCTCACTTGTGGGATTCCATTGGGTATGTTGTTGTTGTTGTTGTTGAGTAGAAAATCTATCCCTAAGCCAGCTTTCTCTTTCCCTTTCCCATTCCTCATAATCTTGGAAGATTTGAGCAAATATATGTTACCTGGGATACAATGTGTTCAAACATTCAAAACCAAGCAATTTGGAAAAAAATATTTATCAACACTTGTTTTCTAGACAAGGCACCAGCCACAACATGTTCCTTCCCCTTTTTGTATTGGATGACATAAGGAAAAGTTTCAAGGAATTCAATCCATTTGGCGTCCCTTTTGTTCAACTTTCCTTGGGCTCGAATATTTATTAGAGATTCATGATTGGTCCGGATGACCAATTCTTTGGACTACAAGTAATGTTGCCAATTACTCAATGCTCTAATCAATGCATACAATTCAAGATCATAAGTGACATATTTCAAAGTTGCAGCTTTTAGCTTTTCACGAAAGTAAGCATTAGGCTTTTGGTGTTGCATTAAGATTGCTCGAATGCCTACTTTACTAGCATCACATTCCACTTCAAATATTTTCTCAAAATCGGGTAATTGCAAGAAAGAAGCGGAGCTAAGCATTGATTCAAAGTCTCAAAAGCTTTTGCTTGCTCCACAACCCACTTAAAAGGTTTATCCTTTCGGATTACCTTAGTTAAAAAAGCGGCTATGGTACTAAATCCCTTGACAAACCGCCTATAAAAACTAGTCAATCCATGAAAGCTTCTAACATCACTTATGGATTTCGGAGTTGGCCAGTTCTTAATAGCATCTATCTCAGATTCATCAACCTGAATGCTTGAACTATCTATAGTGGTTTGAAAAGCCAAATTTTGCCAAAAATTGTTGGAACCCTAATTCCAGCGATCAGATCTGGACAAAAGTATTTAGGGTTTGGTCGGAATTACCAATGACCCCAACAAAGAAAATTAACTTGAAAAAATTGATCAGAGTAGCCCTCACGTCCCAGTGTGTGAAAAAGATCTTGCCAGAAAATTTAACCTTCAATTGGCGTGTGAGAGCACGTGGAGTAAGATTTTTTGGTGATTTTGAGTGGGGTTTGGTAAGTTTTACAGAATGGTGGTTAGACCGTCTTTGTTGTATGTGGAGCGCTGGCCAATAAAAAACGCACATGTCTAAAAGATGCAGATCGCAGAAATGAGGATGTTGAGATGGATGTGTGGTCTTACCAGGAGTGATAAGATTAGCAATGAGACTATTCGGGAGAAACTAGAGGTGGTCCCTATGGCCGATAAGATGAGGGAAGCGAGATTGCGATGGTTTGGACATGTGTAGAGAAGGAGTACTGATGCTCCTGTTAGAAGGTGCGAGAGGTTGGATTGGGAAGTTACACGGAGGAGTAGAGGTAGATCGAAGAAGTATTTGGGGGGAGGTGATCAGACAGGATATGGCGAAACTTGATCTCACCGAGGACATGACCTTAGATAGAAAGGAGTGGAGATCGCGAATTAGAGTAGCAGGCTAATAGGTTCGACCTTGGGTATATTAGGGTAGTAGGATTAGTCGTGTTTTATATTTTGTGTTGTCATTATCCATCATATATATATGTTGATTTTATCATATTTACACACTATCATGTATTTTTCATTGTTAGTCGTTCTTTCTGTTTCCTTTTCTTTCCTTTCCTTGTTTTTCTCAATATCTAGTTTATTCTGCTTATGGGTTTTTAAGACGAGGGTTTCGAGGAAACAACCTCTCTGCCTTGTGAGGTAGTGGTAAGGTTTGCGTACATTCTACCCTCCCAGACTCTACTTGTGGGATTCCACTGGGTATGTTGTTGTTGTTGTTTGAGTGGGGTTTGGTTGTGGGAGCTTTTTAAGCCTCGTGGTGGTGTTTGTTTTCGCACAACATCCATATAAAAAGATACAAATCAGACCCAAACTGCTACCAGAAATTGATGCACAGTGATTTGTTTGTTCCATTGAATTTAACTCACCAATGCTCTGATACCATGTGAGAAATATAGGAGAAAAATATTATTGAATTGTTTACCTACATTATTACATAGAAACCTTATTTATGGACACTACCATATAATCCCTTACCAAGTTGGATACTACATATTATTCCTATTCCAATTTTAAGTAGGACTGTATATTCCTATTTCTATTCTAACAACACCATCTCAGGTCACTAGGTTTAAGGATTAATAAGTGGGTTGAGTCAACTTTTGAATCAGTTCTTTCTGATGCTTGGGGACCATGTCCAGTTGTTTCCAAAATTGGGCATAAGTATTTTGTTTTTGTGGATGATTTCTCTCCAATGACTTGGAATTATGTTATGAAGTGTCATTCTTAAGTGTTTACTCACTTTTGTGCCTTCCATGCTAAAGTCAAAACTCAATTCAATGCTTCGACATATTCAGGAGGTCAGTTAGGAAGTTAAACAGCCTCATTGTGACTTGTCTGGGTATTGCCTTTGCAGTAAGTATTGTTTGTCAGGTAAGTCGGTGCTATTGTTTGTTAGGTAAGTCAGTGCCTACGGTCAAACACTAGAAGCTTTGGGATAGATTCTATATGATAAAATTCAAACATACTCCTTTTTACAAAATATGGACGATCGTTAGCAATATATTTACCCCACTAAGAGTCGGGGTCGATCCCACAGGGAATAGGTTGAAACAACTCTACTAGTTATCCACACTTCGGTCATTGGTTCTATTTCCAGAAAAAAAAAATAATGCGAAAAAGTAAAAATGGGGGTTATTTGAACTAAGATCCTAACTATGAGTAAGAAGGCAAAAAAAAAAAAAAATTAAACTAAGGCTTAAACAGTTTAATGATGACTAGGGTTGCAGTCCCCATGATGTCCAACACGATAGCCAATTTTGTGTAGTAAACCCATTCATGAATGTGTATACAAGATCAAACAAGTTAGATAACATCTAATTCACCTTCCGGTCCTTCTTAGATGCATTTCATTCATCACCTTCCGGTCTCAGGACGTGTACACTTTAACCATTGCTATGGACCCCAGAATACTCTCACCTTCCGGCCTCAAGTACTTACTAGGTTAATAACCCCGAATTTCTGTCGTAGAGTTCTTTTCCTAATCATTACATCCCTCACGGGCATGTAACAAATACAAGCTTACCCTAATGCGCCGACTAGTGTTCTTAAAGGCGCTCGCCTCTGCGCCTAAGGCGAGAGGCGAGGCGAGGCGATGGCTTATCGCCATTTGAAGGTGAGGCGAGGCGAAGGTACAGAAGGCGACGAAAGGCGATAGAAAGGCGCAAGGCGCAGAGGCGCTCGCCTTTCGAATTTTTTTTTTTTTAAGTGACTTACGCGACAATCAGAATTTTAGAAATAAAAATTAGGGTTCACTGTTCACGCGACTCGAACTCTTTCTTCTTCAGCTTCGACGACGCAAGTGTCTTCTTCTTCCAGACTTCCACTTCGATCGGCGACACTGTTCCACAGTTCCGGCGACTCTGTTCCAGTGTTCCACAGTTCCGGCGACACTGCTCCAGTCTCCAGCAAGCTCCGAACTCCGGTAAGTCGCCTCTTTCTTCTTTCGTTTTCTTCTTCTTCTCTTCTTTCTTCTTCCTTCATTCTTTCTTTCTTTTTTCCATTCTTCAGTTCAGCACTTCAGCTGTTCTGATTTCTGAACTTCTTTTTTCCCTTCCTCCAGTGTCCAGTTACTGTGTGGCTGCCCATGTTTTAAAAAAAGAAATTGGACATTTGGACTCTAAATTACAGTAGGCAGTGGCCAATTTTAGATTATCTAATGTATATGTTGTTAAGTGTTAACTGTCCAGTGGGCAGTCAGCAGTGGCCAATTTTTTATGCTAATTTATATTAAATTTTAATCTCCAGTGTGATTGACTAATTTCAATGGCCACTGATAATAGCAAAAAAAGGGATATTGGATGGAATTATGGCATACAAGGACCGACAAGAGATTCTGTTATTTGTATGTTCTGTAAAGTAACATCTAATGGTGGAATTAGTCGACACAAGCAACACTTGATTGGTGGTAATAGGAATGTAAGACAATGTCCGAGTTGTTCGCCCGAAGTTAGAGAAGAAGTAAGGGCGTATGTGGAAAATAAAAAGGCGAATAGTTCTAAAAGGTGGCAAGAAGAACCTGTGATTAATGTTGATTATGATGATGATTTGGATGAATTTGATGAAATGATGCCCTCCACAAAATCTCAAAAAATGTCTTCTAGTGGAAGTGCATCATCCACGGGGCGGAATGTGACAAAAGGCCCTCTTAATCTCTACTTTTCTCAAAAATCACAAGGGGGAGGTTTTGAAAAGGGAGCGGGCTTTGATGAAACCAAGAAAATTCTAAGGGAGCGTGCGGTAAGTGCTTTTGCATTGTGGATGTATGATGCGGGGCTCCCTTTTAATTGTGTTAATCACAAATCATTTGAAAAATTTATTGAGGCGGTAGGACAACATGGCCCCGGGATGAAGCCTCCTACTTTTCATGAAGTAAGAGTTACTCACCTTAAAAAGGAGGTGAAGAAAATAGACAAAATTATTGATGATCACAAAGTGCAATGGACAAAGTTTGGGTGTTCCATTATGATGGACAAATGGACGGCACAAAATGGCAAAATGATCATTAATATTTTGGTGAATTCTCCCATTGGTAGTGTATTCTTAAATTCAGTTGATGCTAGCAATGAATCTACCGATTCTACCAAAATGTTCAACTTATTTGAGAGCAGTATTAAAAGAATCGGGCCGGAAAATGTTGTACAAGTTGTCACCGATAATGCTAGCGAGAATGTTAAGGCGGGAAGCATGATGATGAGTGTGTATGGACACATTTATTGGACTCCATGTGCCGCTCATTGTATTAATTTGATGTTTGGTGATATCTTCAAGATCAATCCATATGCTTCGGGTAAGATCACTCTCCTATCCTCTAAATGTCTTTATAGTTAATATTTAATACTTATTAGCTACTAATCACCATAATATTGTTTTAACTTTTAACAGTTTTTAAGAAGGCCATCAAGACCATTCCTATATTAGTCAAAGGCCATTGTTGTTGAATTTAATGAGAAAATTCACCAAAGAAAGAAATTTGGTGAAACCGGCGAAGACAAGATTTGCAACGGCCTACTTGACTATGAGAGCTATGTATAATCAGAAGAAAAATTTGAGAATGCTAATCCTCTCAAACGAATGGACTTCAAGTAGATTTGCAAAAGAAACTTTGGGAAAAGAAGTTGCCAATCTTCTCATTTCAGCCCACTTTTGGAATGATGTTGTTAGGGCCCTTAAAGTTTGTGGTCCTTTAACATCAGTGCTTCGTTTGGTGGATGGGGAGAGAAAACCCCAATGGGCTACATTTATGAAGCAATGGATAGAGCTAAGGAAGCTATTGCACAGACCTTTAATGGAGTTGAGAAGCAATATGAGAAAGTATTTGAAATCATTGATGCAAGGTAGACTGACCAACTCCATCGGCCTTTGCATGCTGCAGGCTTTATTTTAAACCCAGGAGTGTTTTATAAAGCTTATAATAATGATACCATATATCAAAATGTGTGGCCTGGATATCATGCATGTGTTGAGAAGATGGTCCCTGATATAGCAACTCAAGATTTACTAGTTGCTGAGCTTCCTAGGTACAAAAATGCTGAGGGACTATTTGGTTGTGGTCAGGCTCAAAGAGCCAAAGACACAAGGTCACCCGGTAAGTGAGTTGATTTAGTTCTTTATAATATAGCTTCACTTTGGTTATTTGACTTATTATTAAGTATTAACCTTTAAATTTATTTTTTTTATAGTTGAATGGTGGTCACTATTTGGTAGTCAAACTCCAAACTTGCAAAAGTTTGCCATGAAAGTGCTAAGTCTAACTTGTAGTTCATCCGGGTGTGAGCGAAATTGGAGTGTATTTGAACATGTAAGAAGAATATTTTATATCCTAATATCCATATTATATTATTATACTAGTTAGTTAATATCTACTTATGTGCAGATTCATTCTAAAAGGAGAAATAGGCTTGCACTATCGCGTCTCAATGATCTAGTGTACATTAAGTACAATAGAACATTGAAACGTCGTTATGATGCTCGTGACACCATAGATGCAATTGCCTTGGATTATATTGATGATTCAAATGAATGGTTGGTTGGAGGCCCCGAAGATCAAGAAGATGAACTAGTATACGAGGAAGGTGATCTTACTTGGGGTACAGTTGCTTCGGCTATTGGAGCCGACGAGAGAAACTATGGTCTTAGGGAAGCTCCTTCAAGATTAAAGGCACTTGATAAGGGCAAAGGAGTACAAACTACAGTTTCAAGTTCAAGTAGGACACGGAGACTAATAGATGAAGAATCCGAGGAGGAAGAAGATGATGAACAATATAACCAAAATGAAATTAATGTTGATCTTGAAGATCTTGATAATCTTGAAGAAGAATAGACTTCTAGTATTATTTGTCAATCTAGACTTTTGTTTGCTTGATATTAATCTATTATTAGTTTTTGCCTTTTTGGATTGAAATAGATCTTGTTATCTATTATTAGTTTTTGCCTTTTTGAATTGAAATATTTGTTAATATATGTTATTGCTATTGAGATTTGGATATTTATATATGCACTTAAAAATTTCAGATTTTGGTATAAATTGACGCCTCAAGTTAAAAAGGCGAGCGCCTCGCCGCTCGCCTCGCCGCGAGGCGAGGCAGAGCTTTGTCGCCTTTTGTCGCCTTTCGCCGTCCAAAACACTGGCGCCGACTCATTAAGGAAGATGTTAAAGTGAAGAATACTACAATGTATACGACAAGCACTCCCAATATTTACCCGAAATTTGTTTATCTCATTTAATTGCCATGGTTCCCACAACCCTAGTTGTGGGTTTAGATTATCGAACTTGCAAAGATTAAAGCGTGAATCATGATATAATCCATGTTAAAATCACTTACAAGGGAGAAGAAATAAATTCTTAATTCACACGCTAAAACAAAAAGCAAAACAAGAATTAAAGACTCAAAACCATAATCAAAAACTCACAACTAACGTTGTTGGCTTTGTGCTGACTGTCCAGCCATGTTTTTGAAGAGAAAATCTGGAAAAATTGTCATTCAATTCTGTGTCCAGCACCCAAATCGTGGGATGCAAGATGTGTCTTAGAAATAAAACCTAAGTTCTATTTATAATGCTAAAACTCTCCTAAAACGAGTAGGAAAAAGTAAGCCTAATTGGACTAGGAAAGAATCCTAATTGGACTAGGATTTCCAGTCGCATGATGCTTCACAGACTGGATCACGCCCCTTGGTCTTTTTCACGTCCAAAATTGGACTTCCTTGATGCTTAACTTGTCATGGAAACTGTCCAAAACGTTCTCCTCTTCACGTACACCTTCACGTTTCGTGAAGGTGTTTGCAAGTCGTGGAAGGCAGCCATGGTGTTTGCCTTCGCGAGTTGAACTTTGCTGCTGCCTTGGTGCCTTTCACAAACTGTACCATGACTCGTGGTCCTCTTGATGATCATCCAGGCCCTTCCGTGGTGCCTCACTTGATGCTGAAACTGTCTAAAATTGGCCCCCTTTCCATGATCACTTTCACGACTCATGAAGGTTCATACGAGTCGTGGAAGGCTGTCTTGAGCCTTGCCTTTGCGCGTTGGGCTTCTTTACTGTCTAGGTGCTTTCCACAAGCACCTTCACGGCTCGGGGAGTGCACCACGAGTCGTGCAAGGGCTCGTGTTGAAGTGTTTTAACGGCGTTCTTGGAAGCTTTAACTGGACGGCCAAGTTCGCGACTAGTAAACATCACCACGGGTTGTGAACATGCCCGTGGTGTGTTCCTTTGCCCTTTTTGGTTCTGTCTTGTCCTGTACACTCCTGGAGCCTTTGGTTACTGCCTTAACACAATCCTCACTCCATCATATTGTCATGTAATTGATCATGGGCAGCATGCACTCCACGCGCAACATTATCAATGTGTCTTGATTATTTCTCCGAGATAGCTTGTGACGTTAGCATTTTTAGTCTTTGTTGCTGCTTTGTGTTGATTTTCGAGCCACACACATGAATGATTTGGTGTGTCCATGTCATCCTCCATCAACTCCTTTCACGCTTAAGCAAATTCCAGCTTCAAATCACCTCGAATCAGTCCAACGCCCATAATTTCATGAAATCCTCCTTTTCCTACAAAACAAACATAAAACACATATTAAACTAATGAATGTGCTTAAGAACTCACAATAATCCTATGTATTATGCGTCGTAAAAGTTGTATTTTCACGACTTATCACTATGTTACTTGAAAGGAGCTCCTAGACATGGCATATTGTATAGCAATCATGGTCATACTTGTGTTAGTGTTTTGCTTATGTTGATTGGGCGGAGCCAAAATTAATAGAAGATTTACCAACTGGCTACTGTGTTTTTGTTGAAGGGAACCTAGTATCATGGAAGAGTAAGAAACAAAATGTTTTATCTCGATCAAGTGCATAATCTGAGTATAGAGCAGTCACAATCTATGTGGATACATTATCTGTTATCTGAAATTGGATTGAAGCATCATACACTAGTGGAACTCTGGTGTGATAATTAGGCTGCTCTTCATATTGCCTCAAATCCGGTATATCATGAAGGAACTAAACACATTGAGGTTGATTGTCATTTTATTCGTGAGAAGATTCAGGAAAATTTGATTTTCACTGGCTACATGAAGATAGGAGAACAATTAGCAGATTTGCTGACCAAGACATTGAATGTAACTCGAGTTAGTTGTCTTTGTGATAAGCTGTGAATGATTAATATCTATGCTCCAGCTCGAGGGGGAGTGTAAAGTGTTACAGAATATGGTAACAAATCACAGGAGTGATGGTAGAATATTGTAGAATAATAAAAATGATTGTAGAATATTTTCTTTTATTTGTTTTGATTGATTTCATGTTATAGGATTCCTTGTAATTGTATAATTACCTTGTATATTCATGATTAAAGTGATGCTTGTAGATTACATATGCTATTTCCTTTTTTTTTTGGTCACTGGGGCTATCATGACATGCATGGCGATTTTGGTTTTGGGGATAGAAATGACGGAGGAGAGTCTCTTTTGGATTGTGCGAAAGCTTGTGCGTTGGTGATCACTGATCAAAGTTTTCAGGAGTACCTGATCACCCTTCACAGTATGGTGGCCACGATTCAAATCAATTACCTACTCCTTAAGAAGAGCAATAGAACATGTAAGGATTCAAATCAATTACCTACTCCTTAAGAAGAGCGATAGAACATGTAAGGACTCTCAGGTTATCCCGAGTGAGCATTTTACTACACAACACATGCTCTAGGTAATGGATCGATAGATTTTAATCAATAGTAAGAAGAGGAGGATGAGGGCTTTATATGACCCGGGAGTGTTGAATGATTGATTTCCTAGCTTAATTGTAGGTGTAATTGATATTGTATTGATTAATATTTTTCTTTCCTTATTTTGTGGTGGGACTTATTCTAAAAGAACTCATTCTCATGGGATGTAAATTATACAGAAATACAGTAAGTCTTTCTTTCTTGCTAATAATCTTCAACAGAAAAGAAGAAGATTCCATGGAGTTGTCTAAATGGATTAACTGTGTAAATAAAATAGATACACGTCTTCTCTAAGCTTCTGATCACCAATTTATGCATCTTCTTCATAATAGGAGGTTGGTGGAGTGGTGTCCCTGCTCTGTCTTACAACAAGTATGTGCTATAAACAACCCCTTTTATATAATATTTAATTTTTTTTTTTTGCATGTCAGTTCCTTATTCTGACTATAAAGAATAAATTAATATCCTTTACAGACGATTCTTATCAAATGTTGAGGAGAAATTTGCCAAAGATACAGATCTTATTGTGGCATGCCAGAAAGGATTGAGGTGAATTTATCTGTCTATTAATCACATTTCGGATTCTCTTCTATAAAGTAAAAAATAAAATTCTGCACTCCAGTGGCTGAATACAAGTACTTACGAAACAATCCAGGTGAAATATGTCAGTACACTTCTGTTGCAAAGGAAGTGGATGCTCATGTATCTCCATGGTTATCTAAGTTTAGCACTCAAACTAAATTATGAGAATCTGGATTTTTCAATGTTGTCGAACATGAATATTCATTGTGCAACTATTTGATACATCATAAATTGGATCCTGTGTAGCATGACACTTGACTGTTTTGTTGCATGTTAGAAGGAACACTACAAGAGTTTTTTATAGAGCTAGCTGATAGAGTGTCACTTTCTGAGGTAGTAAGCATCTCATGCTCTTAGTAAGTGCATGGTCAGACAGATTAGGCACTTAAAGGTTCTTATGCTCATAATTAACCTGCTGATTTGTTTTCCTAACTGCTTATGTGGAAGCCCTTTTCATCAGGCAGGTCCATTGCAGCTTGTGAGGTGCTATACCATGCTGGTTACAGCAACATTTTCTGGGTTCAAGGTGGTCTAGAAGCTGCTGAAGAAGAGGTTCAAACTCACCTTATTTTGTCTGTTTTGCTTTAATAAATATGCGTATTCCCAGAATACAAGATCATAGAGGCATTTACATTCAATTTGGATCAGGATCTTGAAAGAGAAGGTCCTCAACCATTCAAATTCGCAGGAATTGGTGGGCTTTCAGAGTTCCTTGGGTAAGCATTTTGTGCGCCTGCCTGTCCATCCAGACACCTTATTTGATAATGACTTTCTACTTCTGGTGTCTACAATTTTGATGTAAAACAGCTGTATTTCATCCTTACAGTTTTTAAAATGTATGCGTTGTGAAGGCAGGAACAGTTTAATCACAGATGATGTTATCAATTACACACGCTAATTGTGTATCACAAGTTCTAGTGGTGTAAGCAGAATTTTTCACAAGTGTCGACATTTAAGGAAGTGAACAAATGAATAATTGCCTATTTTATATCTTGTTGCACCCAAAGGTGTGGCCTAGTGGTCAATAAAGTAGGTTGAGAACCATGAGGTCTTAGTTTCGAACCCCAATAGAGACAAAAAACACTAGGTGATTTTTTTCCGACTAATCCTTAGCTTAGTGGACAATGTTACCTGGTGACTATTGCTGGAGGGAGGTGGCAGGTATCGTGTGTAATTAATTGAAAGACAAAAGGAGGGATGCCACACGAGGGCTGGCCCCAACACCATGATTATAATATAAATTAAGTTAATCAGATGCTACTAAAATACATAAAAGGAAAAAGGACCAAATATACCCCCAAACTAGTCAAAATAGGTTAGTTTTACCCTTTGTTACATTTTTGGCTCAAAAATACCTTTACCGTTATGTTTTTTCTCAGAAATACCCTCCAACTATCAAAGTAGCTCAAAAATAACCTTCTTACTAACAATTGCTCTAAGACAAGGAAAAATAGGACAATGTTTCCCGGAAGTATTCAAAATAGGGCAATTTTGCATTCCATTTAATGTTTGGGACAAGTGCTCTTAATTATAATGACTTGAGCAAAAACTTATATTAGTGATTATGAAATCTATGAGAAATATAGGAGAAGAATATTATTTAATTGTTTACATTATTACAGTGAGACCCTATTTATAGATACTATATTAGACTCCTTTTCCAATTAGGATACTATAATACAATCCTTTTTCAAGTAGAATTCCATATACTATTACTATTCCTAACCTATTCTATGTAGGATTGTAGATATTATTCTTATTCCTATTCCTATTCCTATTCCTATTCTAACACTCCCCCCAAACTAGGTGCATACAAGTCATATGTACCTAGCTTGTTACAAATGTAATTGATGCGATGACCGATGAAGAGCTTGGTAAGATATCTGCAAGCTGATCTTTCGATTTCACAAAATTGACAATCAATCTCAATATGTTTAGTCTTCTTATGAAATACTGGATTTGATGCACAACATCGATAAAACACAATGTGATAAGTTCTTGAGTCACAATGTTGAACTTCCCAAATCAAGCTTAGAAGACTGAGTCATACCACAGAGTGACTTACACAAATGACATACAAGACTACCAAACAACATTCAAGGGTACCAAACTCCCCCTGAGCAACAAAATTAGGTGGTTGCTCCATATAGATTTCTTCCTTGAGATGATCACGGAGAAAATCATTTTTAATGTTCAACTGATCAAAAGGTCAATGGAGAATGACAATATGGATTAGTTCGAAATTACTCTAAGAAAGTCACTTTAAAACTGCTCGAAACCTGCTTATGCACCAAATAATTAGATTTGATGGCTGAAAGTGATCACAAATTGAGAAAAAAAATTATATAGGTAGGGTCGGAATGATGACACTACCCTACTGAGAAGAGAACTATATGGGTAGGATCGGAATGATGGCACGACCCTACTGGGAAATAGAAATTATATAGGCAGGATCATATTGACGATATGACCCTACTGCAAAAGAGAAATTGTATGGATAGGGTCGGAATGATGGCACGACCCTATGCAGACTATATTTGATGAGTCACCGAAAAGACAAACGGAACTACGTAAATCAAATCTGAGTCACCAAAAAGACACAGTGCTATGCAACTCAGATATGAGAAAGTAGTTCGAAAAATTCACGGTACTACACAAATTGAATATGATAAGTAGTCCGGAGAGATGCACGGTGCTACACAAATCAAATATGAGAAAGTAGTTACCGGAATCAAATATGAGAAAGTAGTTACCGGAAAGATGGCACGGCGCTACACATGATAAGTATGAAAAAGTAGTCACCGAGAAGATGATACGGTGCTACCCAAATTAGATATAAAAAAAAGTAGTCATCGGAATGATGGCACGGTGTTATACAAACACTGAAAGATGTGAGGTTGACACAAAACAACCCTAGAAAGTTATTGAAAATTGACGACGTGTTTGACTGAGCTTTCTTCCCTTGAATATGAGAATCATATATATATCACTAACCTTACTTTTGTTAACATAACCATTGGCCAGAAGGGCAGCATATATGCGTTATAGCCGCCCGCCGGTAGCGGAAGCTCTTTGATTTTCTACCAGGACCGTAGAAGCTCTGATACCATGTGAGAAATATTGAATGAAAAAATATTATTAACAACAACAACAATATACCCAGTGAAATCCCACAAGTGGGGTCTGGGGAAGGTAGAATGTACGCAGACCTTACCACTACCTCATAGAGGTAGAGATGCTGTTTCCTGGGAACCCTCGTCACAAAAACCCATCAGCACAATAAGCTAGATATGATAAACAGGCAAGAAAGAGAAGGAGAAAGTGCACAGGAAGAGCAATTAATACGAAAGCACATGATAATAAGTAAATAGGGACAATTAACATATAAAAGACATATAAATAACATATAAAAGACAGACAATTAACAACTCCTTCTTATCTACCCTATTAGCCTGCTACTCTAATTCTCGCCCTCCACTCCTTCCTATCTGAGGTCATGTCCTGGGTGAGATCAAGTTTCACCATATCTTGTCTAATCACCTCCCCCCAATACTTCTTTGGTCTACTTCTACCCCTTCGTGTAACTCCCAAATCTAGCCTCTCACACCACCTAACAGGGGCATCGGTACTCCTTCTCTGCACATGTCCAAACTATAGCAGTCTCGCTTCCCTCATCTTGTCAGCTACAAGGGCCACCTCTAGCTTCTCCCGAATGGCCTCGTTCCTAATCCTATCACTCCTGGTGTGCCCACACATCCATTTTAACATCCTCATTTCTGCGACCTGCATCTTCTGAACATGTACATTTTTTTATTGGCCAACACTCCGCCCCATACAACAAAGATGGTCTAACCACCATTCTGGTAGAACTTACCTTTGAGTTTAGGTGGTATCTTCTTATCACACAATACCCCAGAGGCCAACCTCCATTTTGTCCAAAGCCGCTTCAATACGGTGTGTGACATCATCATCGATATCCCCACGACTCTGGATGATGGACCCCAGATACTTAAAGCTTTCCCTCTTGGGGATAAGGTGAGCGGCAAGTCTCACATCAATGTCTGCTTCATCCCTTGCAACACTGAATTTGCACTCCAAGTATTCTAGCTTGGTCCTGCTCAGTTTAAATCATTTGGACTCCAAAGCTTGTCTCCAAACCTCCAACCTATCATTAACTTTGGTCCGGGTCTCATCAATCAGAACTATGTCATCTGCAAACAGCATACACCATGGGACTTCCTCCAAGATAGATCGCGTCAGCTCATCCATTACCAACATAAACAGAAAAGGGCTCAACACAGATCCTTGATGAAGTCCCATCTTAACAGGAAAATATTCTGAGTCTCCTCTCGCCGTTCTTACCCGAGTTTTGGCTCCATCGTACATGTCCGTTATCACTCTAATATATGCCATTGGGACGCCTTTCACCTCCAAACACCTCCATAGGACATCCCTCGGGACTTTGTCATAGGCCTTCTCAAGATCAATGAACACCATATAAAGGTCCTTTTTTCTTTCCCTATATTTCTCCACTAATCTCCGAACAAGGTGAATTGCTTCAATAGTCGACCGCCCTGGCATGAATCCAAACTGGTTTTCTGAAATAGACACTACCTTTCTCACCCTCATCTCCACCACTCTCTCCCATGCCTTCATAGTGTGACTCAACAGCTTGATACCCCTGTAATTATTACAGTTTTGAATATCACCCTTGTTCTTGTACAGTGGAACCATTGTACCCCTCCTCCATTCATCCGGCATCTTGGCAGTCTTCATGATAGTATTGAATAGTCTAGTCAGCCACTCTATGCCATCCTTGACCATGTTCTTCCAAAAATCTACCGGAATCTCATCCGGTCCGATCGCCCTCCCTCTCTTCATCCTACTAATAGCCCTTCTAACCTCCTCAACTCTGAACCGCCTGTAATAACCAAAATCTTGATGCCTTTCGGACTGTGTCAACTTACCCAGCTCAATATCTCTATCTCCTTTTTCGTTTAAGAGTTTATGAAAGTAAGCTTGCCACCTTTTTTTAATAGAAGTCACATCCACTAACACCTCACCCTCCTCATCCTTGATGCACTTCACTTGGTCCAAGTCACGAGCTTTCCTTTCTCTCTCTTTAGCAAGCCTATACATTCTCTTGTTCGCGCCTTTATCACTTAGCTCCTCATATAGGCGCTCAAACGCTGCTGTCTTAGCACTCGTCGCCGCCGTCTTTGCTTCTGACTTAGCCGTCCTATAAATCTCCTTAAGCCTTTGTTTTTCATCCTCATCCCTACACTCCAACCACTTCGTATAGGCCACCTTCTTAGCTTTTACTTTGCCTTGAACTTCTTCGTTCCACCCCCAATCACCCTGACGTCCACCGAAGGTTCCTCTCGAAACCCCTAGTACCTCAGAGGCTACCTTTCTAATGCAACCAGCAGTATTGTCCCACATATTATTCACATCTCCGCCACTACTCCAAGCCTCTAAGTTTCTCAGCTTTTCTTCCATCTCATGAGAAAGGGCAGGAGTCAGCCCCCCCATCTAATCTTCGGTTGGGCGTAGACAATCTTCCTCTTCTTTTCTCTCCTAATCTCTAAATCCATCACTAGAAGCCTATGTTGAGTGGAAATATTTTCACTCGGAATAACTTTGCAATTCTTGCAAAGGCTTCTATCACCCTTCCGGAGAAGTAGGTAATCAATTTGAGTTTTAGCTACCGCACTCTGAAAGGTAATCAATGAAGAAATATTATTGACTTGTGTATATTATTACAGTGAGACCCTATTTATAGATACTATATTAGACTTCCTTTCCAACTATGATACTATAATACAATCCTTTTCCAAGTAGAATTCCACATACTATTACTATTCCTAACCTATTCTAAGTAGGATTGTAGATATTATTCTTATTCCTATTCCTATTCCTATTCCTATTCCTATTCCTATTCCTATTCTAACAAAATCAATTTGAATATTTTATATGACAAACTTTTATACAATGTCAATTATATTTTATATAAAGTTTAATTACCTGCATTAATTTTTCAACTAAATCTGTATTCTACTATTTTCTTTCAAAATTATTATACCAGACCTCAACTGAAGTGATTGAAACTTCAATGACTCAAAAGTTAAAATAAGTAATATAATGTGTCATGATATAATTGAATCTGATTTATTTTTAATTTTTTTATCATAGTATTCTTAGAGTTGGTAAAATAAATTCATTGTTATTAATGTAGAAAAATAAATTTCAAATAGTTATGTAAGAGAAGGTAGGTAACATTATGTTACACCCTAAGCCTAGACCCTGGCCGTGGCCAGCACCTAATGACATTGCTGGTCCGAGCAAACCCATAACATGGCAAAGAATATGGAGCATTCATCTAACATAGACTGATTACATAGTTCAAAAATAAACTCTTCAGAAATTTATCACGCATAAAGGACTAAGTACATATGGGATTGTACTGTAAAATAGTTGATTGAAGCATGACTGAAAGAAACATAATCGAAAGTGAAGTAAACTCATAACTGAAGACCATGAATAAAACATAGAGCAAAGTCGAAAGCTTTTACCTTCTGAGATTGGTCTTGACCAAAAAATTCATCTTTCATAAATCATTAACTTCTGCTAAGGAGTTCTCAAATAACCGACATAACACCATGTGAGCACATGATGTCTGATTGTCGCCTGACTGGAAAGCCGTCTGATACCTTGCTAGGGCATAGGGCGTAACATGAAATGAAGATCCATAATAAGTTCTTACCAGGGGCATATAGGAGTCGCCCAAACCAATGGTACAATCCTTAACTGATGTTGGCATATGTCGTTTCGAATATTCATTGTCTTAACTCATATCTTCTCTATTAATAATAATCCTTTCAAAGCATAACATGTTCTCAAAACGATCATTACCTCGAAAGCTTAACAATACAACAACATACCCAGTGAAATCCCACTAAGTGGGGTTTGGAGAGGGTAGAGTATGAAGATCTTACCACTACCTCGTGAAGGTAGATGAGCTATTTTCAAAAGACCCTCAGTCTAAGTGCATCAAATCCAAGTAAAAGAAAAAGAAAACACTAAGAAAACATAACAGTTGATTAGAAAAGTTGTGTAAAGTCTACAAGAAAAGAAAAATGATATCATAATAATGTGATAATCAAAACACAATAAACAACATATGGCCAGAAGTATAAGGGTTATGACTAGTACTATGACAGGCACTAACAAGCCTAAATCTTCGCAAGGCAAGACAACACTCTACCCCTACTAGCCGTCTACCTTAATATGCAATTTTCATTTCTTTCTATCTAGAGTCACGTCCTCGATAAGATGAAGCTGTGCCATGTCCTATCTAATTACCTCTCCTCAATATTTTTTCGGCCTACCTCTACCCTATCGCGTACCTTTTACAACCAGACTCTTGCACCTCTTCTTCGGGCATCTATGCATCTCCTGCTTCACATGCCCAAACCATCTTGGTCTCGCTTTCCTTATCTTGTCCGCCATAGAGGCCACTCCCACCTTTTCTGGAATAATCTCATTCCTAATCTTGTCTCTCCTAGTACACTCATAAAATCCATCTCAACGTCGTCTCCATAACATGCATCTTCTGAACATGTGAATTCATGATTGGTCAGTGCTCCACCCCATACAACAAGGACAGTCTAACCACCACTTTGTAGTTCTTAAAAAAGCCTCTATCACCCTTCCTATGGAGTAAGTAATATATTTAAGTCTTAGATAGCGTGCTACGAAAGGTAACCAAGTAATTTCTTGTAAGAATTACGTCTCTTTTTTTAAGAGACTTTAACGTGGACCACATATTTGGTAATGGAATATTACCTTGTATCCCAACTAAAGTAATAAATCAGTCAATTAATTTTTCTCCAGATTATGCATATATGGTATTTTTTATTGCAAGAAATAATTATGAGAAGCCCTTGGGGTTAAAGTTATTTGTCTAAGAGTCCCTAGCCTACCTATAAATGTGCCTGTGACTCCATCAGTCTGGCACACAGTTTGATAGGCATAGGCTAGAAGATTCTTAGAGTTCCTTGATTCTTCATTAGCCATATTGTTCTGTATCTAATTAAAACTTAAATAAGGGCAAAAAGAATTTTTCTTTGATTTTCTGTCACCCTAAAAGGCAATTTATTCTCCATACCTTGTGAATAACACAACTCAACTTTGTTGGAGTTCCCTTGCGACATTAATTAACATCCAACACACTTCCCCACTTTTAATACTTTATCCATACACCTAGGTACAATCACTTTCACCAAGTATGTGTCTAATTTCATATGTTCTCAAACCATAGTTTGAAGGGATGAGGTGTTAACTATTATGTTTAGAAATAAAAAACTCACACCTAATGTACAAGGAACCAGCAGGAAAAAAAAGGATCTATGTCATCTTTTCATTTGTTAAAACAAGAAGTGTTTATACTACTTACTTTCTTATATGATATTATATGGCTCACACTTCAACCCCACCATTTTTTTTTCTTTCTAAAAGAATAAGGGAATATTGCCCAATTTCGAATAGTTCAAGGGAAAGGTTTGGCCCATTTTTTCTTTTTTTGAGGGCCCCCAAGAAACAGCCTCTCTACCTCTGTGAGGTAGTGGCAAGGTCTGCGTACATTCTACCCTCCCCAGACCCCACTTGTGGGATTTCACTGGGTATGTTGTTGTTGTTGAGTAATCATTAAAGAGAACTGGATTTTTCAGCTATTTTGATAGTTGGAGGGTATTTTTGAACCAAAGACGGAACAATAAGGTTATTTTTTATCCAAAACATAACAAAGTATAAAACTTACCCATTTTAAATAGTTCAGGGGTATATTTGACTCTTTTCACGGTATAAAAATATAAATGGCTTTGACAAGTTGGTAGGTTTCACTGCACATGCAAGTATGCATGGTCAACAAGTAATATAATAGCAAGTAGAGTATCCTTCCCACGAGGACTTACTCGATTGACTCTTCAAATATGCTTTAGGTAAACTGGGAGATATTCTAGGGGTACAGTTAGACATCAATCCTTTTGGTGCAGTGCCCGTGTCGTCACGACATGAATGTGGGTGTGAGTGTGGGATTCATGTCCGGTTTGGTCAATCGGTTTCGGGTACTTTGATCAAAATCGATGGGGGAGGTTTGGATGATTTTAATGATTGCTCTAATCAATACAAAAGCTAAGGGGTGAAATTGAAGAAAATAGAATACCTTTTATATAGAAATTTCTATGTCACGCCTTTTTCTTTAATCTCCTTTTAGGATTCTCTTCAAGTTCTCCACATGATATCTCATAATTTAGGTTTTATCACACTATTTTTAGATATGTTGATTATTTTTAGGCGAATCCTTGCACCTGTATACATACATGGATCCATATCCCCGAATCTTAAAAATTTGATCATGAAGGATCCGACCTCAAGATCCGCACCTGAGTTCGAGCAACTTAGATCACCACCACCTCCTTATTTTGTGCTATCGCATTAGGCACTTGCTTGGCAACAACTACTAGGGGAACACCATTCGGGTTTTACTTCTGCCAGTTTAGTAGCCTCTTTATCCTTTTGGGCTGCTATGTTTACCCTCAATTTCCTGAGGAGTGTCTATTAAGGTTCTTCGTCTTTCTCAACACCTCTTTCTTATATGGGGGTTCATCCCCAACATTCTGACAAGTACTCATTGTTAAGCACATATTGAAGAGAAAAAGTTAAAAGCTTGAACAAATACTCCCTCCTCCATCCCAATTTATATGGCATCATGACTAGGTGCAATGTTTATGGAAGAAATATAGACTTACGAAATTTTTTGGTCGAAACAAATGTTATTCAATTTTTGTGGTTATAAATCATTTCATTAAGGATAAAAGGAGAACTTTTAAAGTTAAAGTTACTTCTCATTCTAGAAAGATGACATTATTTTAGGGACAAACTAAATTGAGATAGGAGTAACAAATAACAAGCTAATCTAATAGAAAAGTTAATGCTGAAATCCCTGGGAAAGATGGCAAAAAAACTTGGTCAGTTGCATTGCACACACAAGTATGTATGGTCGACAAGTAATATATAATAAGTAGAATATCGTTCCCACAGGGATTTACCGATTAACTCTTCAAGTTAGAGGACAAAATATTTATCCAAGAAGTTTTTCAAGATGAGTTATTAGCTCAAATAGAATTTGTAAACTTAAACTAATGCCCTTTTGAGTTGAAATCAGTAGGAGGAGATATTTCAGGATTACAATCCAGTTGAGCATCCTCTTTAGCTAACTAATTCGATTATTTGGTTTACTAGTCACATAGTTAAATTTGTCGAGAGAATCTTCAGAGTTCTTACTTGACTATTCAAGTTATTCTAATGCCTATATTCTTATTGAATTGGCAATAATAAGAAGACATTTCATATTTCCTGTATAATAACTAAGCAAAGCGAGTTGGTGTATCTCTTTCCTAAATTCAAATCTTTCTTTCGAGCTCTGAGTTCCAGAACAAGCCCTATTCAGTCCTGTATACAAATTATGATTTCCTCTCCCAAGTTCAGTCTTATATAGTATTCAAATGGTGATCAAGCAGTCAAGTAATGAAGAGCAAGATTGAAAAAAATACACCAATAACAACAATCAAAATATTAACCAAGACTTAGACTACAACATATATGAATACTAGTTAAGAGTGCCGTGCTGAACACAGGCCCAACAATGCAGGTTAGTTATTTCAACTTATATAAACAAGATCAATTAAAATATTTGACAATTTAAATAGAAAATGAAAATAATCATATAATTACAATTTTATAATAACTTAATAGATATGATCATATTGAAATAAAGATGGAAATACATAAGCAAGACAAAACATAATTCAATTCAATATCCAGCAACAATAACATTGAAACACAGATGTAAAGGCCAATATCTTTTTCCAAGAAAACTCGACCTAAGGATACTTTAAACCCAACAAAAACTCATATGAGGTAAGGTCTGCATACATTTTACCCTCCCCAAACCCCACTTGTGGGATTCCACTGGGTATGTTGTTATTTGTGTTAAGTATAACCCCCAAAAAGACATGAAGAGAAGCAGAAGAAGAATGGATAGATGGAGTGTAGATTGAATAAGGTTTAAGATCAGCCATTTGTGAAACAAAAGGATTTAAGAAAATCTAAAAGGAGAAGTGATCAGTCCATCCCCAAGGTTAGAAAGCGGAGGAGAAGAAAGAGAGAGAGTTGGTTTAGAGCAGACATTCTTTGACCCACAGTAGAAGGCATTCTACGCAATAAGGCCGATACTGGACTGATAGAAAGCATCTCTCTTTTGTCCCTGCTGACTTAACTCGCAAAAAAAATCACAATAGAAAAAGTTATTCTTGCTGGGAGAGTAGCGTCGGAGACATCTTTATCTGAGCAGGAGGCTTTGTCATCCGGCTCCTCATAAATGATGTTAGGATCGGCCGGCTCATCCTCGGAATCCGATTCAACCAACTCATAAAACCCTTAAAGAAGATCTGAAAATTGGAAAAGATGGTATGGTTTGAGAGAAAAGAATGCTAAGCAATCTTAACTTGCAAAATCAATTCAAATAGAAAAAGTCTCAAAAGAAACTCAGAAACGTATAAAATAAAAAAACTACTACTACAGTCTAATCGTAACCCAAAAGCTATATTGCAAGAACCAAACTAAAAAGCACCCAAAAAACATATATTAAATGACAAGCCAGAACGAAAATCCATTTGCAAGTGGACCCCAAAACAAAAGTCCATCTGCAGGAAACCTGTTCCAAGCAACTCCGATTTCAGTACAATGAATTCAATTTTATATTCCTTTTCAAGAGAGAAACTGAGTAAATGCAGAAGAGATGATGAATGTGAAAAGAGGATTCACACCAGGGAAGCAGCAAAGATACGATGTCATCTTTTTGGTAAGACCAGAAGTTAAGATAGCTATAAGAAGTTTCGAATATTCTCACGTAAAAGGGTTATTTTTAAAATTAAATCAACCTCATTTATTTTATATGCAGGAGATACAGATATATAAAGAAAAAATTAAAGTTGAATGCCTAAAATACCATTGCAACATTTGGTTAAGATTGAGGACATAGTTGGTACTTCTGAAAGAGCACTGATTTTTTGGGAACTCTCAAGTAAACAACCATCTAAGCACATGACTGTAGAAGCTAGCATACACAACAATAACTACATACCCAGAAGAATCCCATAAGTGGGGTCTGGGAAGGATAGAGTGTATGCAGACTTTACCACCACCTCATGGAGATGGAGATGCTATTTTCGAAAGACTCTCGGCTCAAATGTATCAGTCCCAAATACAAGAAGAAAAAACAATGAATATTGAATAACAACTAAAATGATAGTAATGCTAATTCTATTTAAAGAAAAAAATAGTAAAAGCAGCAAAATAATCTAAGAGCTGTAATAATACAACTATAAAGGCACAACTGATCTTATGACATACCTTAAACCATTACAAGGCAACACAACATCATACCTTTACTAGATTTCTACCTTAATAATACACGACCTCCACTTATTTCTATCTATGTCATATCTTGTCTAATCACCTTTCTCCAATACTCTTTTGGTCTACTCCTATCCCTTCGCGTAACCCTTAAACCCAACCTCTCACACCTCATAACTGAGGTGTCTTGCAGATATTGAAACCGTTCTTGTAGAGTCCGATACTGATCAGATAGAGAAAGTGCACATGTCTTATGCCGTGGGGCTCCTTGTCAAGCACACCTACATGTAGTATACAGGATCTTGAGGTACCCTCAAAGGTTAGCTTGGCAAAGGTGTGATCTATACTAATCATGGCCATGGGAGAGTTGAAATTTATAGTCATGCTGATTGGGGTGGGTTAGGTAGAGGACAGTTTATCAACTTCAGGATGAGAAAAGATCGTTGAGAAAGCATCTTAGGCTCTATGCATAACACCCCTTGATAAAAGGATATCCTGTTTCATATATTCCAACAATTCATCCCGCTGATCGAATCACTTTCTTCTTCTCCAATTGTCGAGAGAGGTTTTGCTTAGTTGTAAGTAACCGATGGTAGGACCGGTGGGATGATGATGAGTATATAAATCAATAAAGACCAAAACAAAAGAAATTGCAAGATAAATTAGATATCTATGGAAAAAATAATGATGTAGAGGGTGACTGAAAAGGAGGCTCGGCCTATAGGGAGTTTGTAATGAATGCTTTTATTAGTACTCGAAATAAGCTTTATTCATCCTGGCCAATTCACCACTTCTCACTTATTACTTACTCATTAAATACTGGTTTGAACAAGGAAAGCAGTTCCTTACCTTCTTTATTTCCTTCCCGTGATTGACTGCTTTTTCTTCCTTTTTCCATACTTCAAGAGGAAGAGATCACCTCTTAAAAGCTCATACTCTTTTTGAAGAGAGTGAAGTTTCCATTTTAATACTCTTTTATCTCGTCTCCGGCCCTTTTGGCCACCCACGACATTGGCTTTTTAGAGAATCCTGCTCCTGTGTCGTAGGGCTTGTAGCTCGGTAGTCCACCGGGTGGGTTTGTTTATCCTTCCAATTTCAAGTGTCTTCTTGGATAGTTTTCCTGTGCGATTCAGAGATGTTTAGGGGACTTGGCAACCCCACGTACCATAAAGATACTTGTTGGCATAATTAGTTCAAATTCGTTCAAAAGCGAATGCTTTGGAATATTCTATTCTTGTAGTAGCAACCGCTTTGGATCCAGCTCCTCTATAATTTTTGGCCCCATATTCTAGGTGTGCCATGGGAGAATATTTCCGCGATAATGGAAGTTTTCACGTGGTAGAACCTCCTTAGGGAATATAAGGTTTTCATGATTCTGATCTTGAGCTGCCATCCAAGCGCGAATACCTTTGTTTAAGAGACCGTTTTAGGTGTGGAAAGTCTCAAATTTAGGATCTTCAACTGCGCGAATTTCCTGAGAAACGAAGTCATAGGCACGTAGGTTTAGAGTCGTAGGTTTAGAGTCGGAATGCCTACTCGTAAATAAGCAACTATGATACTCGGGCTAAGGGTCAAGTTGGTAATTTTTCTTACATCTCCCCCTTTTGGAGCCCAGGTATCATATATGGCCCAAAATAAAGAGCCTCGAATACTAGAAGAAATCACCTATTCCTAAAAAGATTAGTGAATACCTAAAATTGTGGTCGTTTTATTTCTATCTTTCCAGACATAACAAAGGTCGACTTCTCTGCACATGCTCAAACTATCTCAGTCTTGCTTCTCTCATTTTGTCTGCCATAGAGGCCACTCCAACCTCTCGAATAATCTCATTCCTTAGCTTATTACTCCTAGTATGGCCACACATCCATATCAATATCCTTATCTCTGCCAACATACATTCTCTAAACATGTGAGTTTTTGATTGGCCAACACTTCACCCCATACAACAAAAATGATCTAATCACCGTTTCGTAGAACTTACCTTTAAGTTTAAGTGGTATCACACATACTCCAGAGGCAAGCCTCTATTTCATCCATGCTGCCCCAACGCGATGCATGATATCATCGTCGATGTACCCACTATTTTGGATGACAAACCTAATATATTTAAAGCTTTCTCTCTTAGAATAAGGTTGAGTGTCAAGCCTCACTTCCATTTTTGCTTCATCCATCTCGACTTTGAATTTGCACTCCAAGTATTCTGTTTTGGTCATGCTCCATTTGAACTCTTTAGACTCCAGAGTTTGTCTCTAAACCTCCAACCTATCATTAACTCTATCCCGTGTCTCATCAATTAGTACTATGTCATCCGCAAATAACATACACCATGTACCGTCCTCGTGAATAGATCATGTCAGCTTTCTATCATCCAGACAAAAAGAAAAGGGCTCAACAAAAATTCTTGATGTATTCCCATCTCAACAGGAAAATGCTCCGGGTCTCCTTCCACTATTCTAACTCGAGTTCTTGCTCCATCATACATGTCCTTTATCAACCTCATATACACCATCCAGACACCTTTAGCCTCCAGGCACCTCCAGAGGACATCCGTCGAAACTTTGTTATAGGCCTTCTCAAGATTAATGAGCACCATATGATGGTCCCTCTTTTTTTTCCTATATTTCTCCACCAAACTCTATACAAGATTGATTGCTTTAGTGGTCGATCACCTTGGGATGAAGCCGAACTGATTTTCTGAAATAGACACTCCTCTCCTCACCCTCACCCTCAACTCTACTACTCTCTCCAAGACCTTCATAGTGTACAATTTGATACCCCTGGAATTGTTATATTCTGGATATGACCCTTGTTTTGTACAATGGAATCATTGTCCTCTACCTCCATTCGTCGAGCATCTTAGCTTTCTTCTGAATAACAAAAAACAACCTTGTCAACCACTCCATACCTGCCTTGTTAGTGCTCTTCCAAAATTTCACCAAAATTGCTTCGGGTCCGATCGCTTTCCCTCTGCTTGTACTACTAATAGCACGTCTAATCTCCTCAACTTTAAAAAGCTTGTAGTACCCAAAAGCCCAAAACTATCATAGTACGTCAAATTATCAAACACAATGTCTCTGTCCCTTTTTTCATTGAAGAGTTCGTGTAAGCATGTTTGTCACCTTTGCTTAATGGAGGTCTTGTCCATCAACACCTTACCTTCCTCATCCTTGATGCACTTTACTTGATCCATGTGAGCTTCGCTCTCTCTTTCGCGAGCCTATACAATCTCTTATCCCCACCTTTTTCTGCTAGCTCGACATATAAGTGTTGAAAAGCTATCGTCTTTGCTTCTGTCTTCATCGTCTTATGGATATCCTTTAGCCTCCGCTCCTCATCCTCATCCACACACTCCAACCACTTTTGTATAGGCAACCTTCTTAGCTTCTAGTTTCCCTTGAACTTCTCCATACCACCACTAATCTCTTTGACGACCACCAAAGATCCTTCTCGATTCCCGTAGTGCCTTGGTAGTTGCTTTTCTAATGCGACCAGCAATCATGTTCCACATGTTGTTACATCCCCACTACTGCTCCAAGCCCCCAAACCAATCAACTTCTCCCCTATACTGAGAAAGTGTAGGAGTCAGCTGCCCTTCCCCCCTCACCTAAACTAATCCTTGGTGAATCATAAAGAGTCTTCTTCCTTTTATCTCTCTTAATCTCCAAGTCCATTACCAAAAGTCTATGTTGGGTAGTAGTATTTTCACTTGGAATAACCTTGCAATCTTTACAAATGCCGCTATTACCCTTTTGAAGGAGTAAGTAATCTATTTGAGTCTTAGTTACCATACTACTACAACAACAACAGACCCAGTAGAATCCCATAAGTGGGGTCTGGGGAGGGTAGAATGTACGCAGACCTTATTGTACTACGAAAGGTAATTAAATGATTTTCCCTCTTTGCAAAACACGAGTTAGTATTTACCAACTCAAAGGCTTTAGAAATATTCCAGTGATGCTCCACCTCCGTTTCTCTCCCCAAAATCACAATATCTATGGACTTCATCAAAACCACCAGAAGTAACACCGATATGACCATTAAAATCTCCATCAATAAAAATCTTTTTGGTGATTAGTGTACCTCTTACTACCTCATCCAAATCCTCCCAAAAGAGCTTTTTGACTTTCTCATCTAGGCCCGCTTGAGGCGCATAAGTAGTAACAACATTCACAATAAGCTTACCGATAACTAACTCATTGTCATCATCCAATCATTGATCCTCCCACCCTCCACTACATACTCCCTAAGGTGGGTCTACTAGAATACCTACTCCATTTCTATCCCTAAAGCCTCTTGAATACCACAAGTCAAACCCGTCCATATCTTGAGCTTTGGTACCTACCCATCCGGTCTCTTGAACACACATATTAATCTTTCTCCTCTTAAGATTTTTAATAGCTCTATGGACTTCCGTATAAGTGACTCTATGTTCCACAAACCTTTTCTCAACTTAAGAAAACTTGTCCCTCTCTTACCATTACTACCCCTCGCCTCTGACCCCAACCTAAGACATTATCCTAGTCCACCATCTATTCCAAAGCTACTAAATAGATTAAGTTGCGAACAAAAAAATCAAGAGACTACAATATATCAAGAAGATACAAGCGCTTGAAATCAACAACTCAACGATATAACAACACACAGAACTAATAGATATTGAGTAGAGACAACTTACAATAAGCAATAACTGTAAGTAAAGGAAGTGGAAAGAAAATCACGACAATAATGGGAAGTAAGAAATGGTATAACGGATGGATAGAAGCAACCAACTCTAGACCAAGGGTACACCTAATCCTAATACAAGAGAAACCACAACTATGCAATGTATGATGCTATGGATCAAGAGAACAAATAACTCAGCCCAAAAAGCAGATAGGAAAATTGTCACGCCCCGAGAGGGTACCCTTAGCGTGGCCGACACTTGAAAAACCATTGCTGATTCCCTAAGAGAACTACCTGGCCTCATCGTCACATCGTCTCAACAACGGAAGAAATTGCTCAATTAGAATAAAACATTGTCAGAATAAATATAACTCTACTAACTCATAGTTTCCCATGAATAAGTTTGGAAATACAAAATACTCAAAAATCCTCTACTCAGTGTCTATGAAGCCTCTACTCAACAGTCTAGATGGTGCCATGACAGGCCATGACACCCCAAATCAAAGAAAGAAAAATACTAGATCAACTCAGAAGGTAAAAGGGCTCCTCCGGAAAGCAAGGAGGGCTCACCAACTCTGGGGAATGCACTGATCTGAACCTCAACGTTATGTGGGCTGAAGTCCTCTATCACCTATATCTGCATCATGAAACGATGTAGGTCCAAATGGACGTCAGTACATGAAATATACTGCTATGTAAAAGCTCAAGAAAATAAAACTCAACTCACTCACCTCGACTCAACAACTCAGTCTCAACTCAATACATGCAAGTTTTAAAGTAAATCATGCTTTTAAAGTAAACTCGGTAGAAGTAGACTCAATTTAAAAGTATCATGCTCAACCAGTGTTGCTTAGGAGTTTCTCTTAATCAACATCCAATCCCATCACATTTAGCTTGGTGATGCACAACGAAGGCGGCGTCATTGCTACGCCCGTCCTTAACTTGCCACGGTAAACGATGATCAACTCTGTCATGGATCCATAGTAAATGTCCAATTTTTGGGACATGAGTCGCCAGAACGTGTTGTACGACTATCCTACGCTGGCAATGTAGTTCTATGGGTTAGAATAGTTATTTACTCGCTCCCACCTTAGTGCTCGATATTCTTCCTAAGACTAAGACATGCTCAACTCATCAATCAACTCAATCCTCAATACTAAGTCAAACCTCAAATCTCATTAGGTTATCTTATTTCAACTCATCTCGATTACTCATCAATTCAGTCAACAAATGAAGACAAATCAAACTTGACTCAGATTCAACAATTGTTTAGACTCACTCAATTAGACTCATCATGCAATGCAAGTAGGATTTATGATAGTATATGTGACTATGTTCAATATGCTTTTCTTGCTCAACAATGCTCAAGTTACTCATCTCATACAATCAACAACAAACTCAAATCTCAACTCAGTCCATGCATAGAATTTCATAAAATTATGCAATTTAGGGTTCGTGATATCAAGAATTAAATTTCATAGTCATGTTAATCTTATACAAGTAGTCATGCAATATGATAATTATCTCATATATATCATAATGACTTATAATAAATGCTGAAACTCAATAGCTAGATGATAGGGATTTCAAAACTCAACTCTTGCTCTAAATTTCAACTCAAATCAGTGAAAGGGGTGTGTGAATGAACGCGGTTTCACACTTTAGTAAACCTTACATACCTGGGAATAGAAGAAATAATCCAACTCCGGTCGATCCTCGTGCTAGAATTGGAACTCTCGCTGTTCTCCTTCCTCTGGTGTTCTCAAGAAATCCCTAAGTGTGAAGAATGGCGAAGATACACTTATCGTTTGTTTTAGGACTTAAATTAAGTCCAAAACGTCCAAGGTTTTAATTAAAAGGGACAAGAATAGACAAAATTACCCCTCTTAGAAACTGTCGCCTATGTCTACGGGACCTCGTCTACGGGCTGTAGACCATTTTAGGAGCCGTAGATGACCTCTCGTAAACAAGGGGTCCTGAAATTTGAGTTACTGGAATTTGACACGAAACCTCCTGTACGAGCCGTAAAATGTTTTACGGGTCGTCTGCTAACTCGTAACTCAAGATACAGAAAAGTTGGTATTTGGACCTCCAATTCACGAAACCAATCTACGGGCCGTGGAATACTTTACGGGCTGTATGCTATCTTGTATATAGGCCTCAGACTTAGAAAATTTCACCAAGTCAACAGTGGGGGTTTACGAGACCTACTTTATGGGCCGTAGATCTCTCTACGGGCCGTAGATGCCCGCGTGGATTCTCTTTTCAGCCACTTTTTTTGGTCTTTTCTCAGCCTCCTTTGTGCATCTACTGTAGATTAGGTAGAAGGAATTAGGGGGTGTGAAAAAAATAGAACTAAAGTTGTGTTTTTCTTTTGAGGAACAGGTAACAGAAAACAAAACTAAAGTATATCGAGCAAACAAGAAAACGGACACTTCCAAGGCTATAATAGCTATATTATATCGAACTATTGCTAAACTAGCCTAGAACAACAAGGATCAAGAATCAATAATATCAACTTAGAATCTACTTGGCCACTACTAATCTTCAAACAACTCTACAAGCTGCCACAATACTAAGAAATAGCAAACAATTGCGGGTATGCAAATAGACGCCTAGTATATCAAGAAACAGCCTAAATAAATCAGAAATATGTATGAAAAAATATCAAAGAAGAACAATAGAAAGAGTTTTGGAGTAAATAAAGAGAATAAGTCTGAAAAGATAGCACCTGGAATGTGGTTGGACCAAAATCGACAATCTGAATCTTCCGCAGATGCGGCAGGACGTAGCTCCGGAACAGTGGAGAAATTATTGAGGAACAGATTGTAGAAAAGAGTATAAAGACGATCAAGAAATTGGTATTCACTGGGCGGTTGCTTCGAAGATTCCAGCGAGCAAATCTATTCCCGCCGAAGGCAGTCCGTGATAGCTCAAGAACATTGGGAACAGAAAGAATCTCTTGTTGACTGCTCGCTATAGGCGGAGAAAAATTCCTAAAGATCCTGTTGGAAAAATCACCTCAAAACTGATAAGTTGCCGGAAATTATGAAAAAGAACCCCAGAAAAATCAGTTCCAAATTGCAGATTTCAGAAATTGAAGGCAAAAAGTCAAAACAGAGGATAAACTTAGAGATTGAGTCAATGAAATTGAATGAAGAAATAGGGTTGTCAACCTGTTTAGAAGGCGGCGATTGATGATGGCGAAGAGCCGTGGAGAAGAAGAAATGGGGATATGGAATACATAAATAGAAAACCAAAAGTACCCCTAACTCTAGTTAAGTATAAAGCTCAACTCTCCTTTCTATGTACGTTGAATCCTGCAATCGTAGAACTAAGGTACCACTACGTACAAGATTCTTTTGGCAGTAGATATTCTAAGCATTTCATTAGTCATATATCAACGTTCCAATAAAAATACTTGTATATATCAAAAACTCCAGGTTCCTAGGGGTAAATGCATTAAAAAAGAAGTAGCCACTCATGCTCATAGCAATAACACAAAGTCATAACTAACATTCAACTACAAGAATGGAGGAATGAAAAAATTAACTGTACGGATCTCCACTCAATGGTGCTCAAGCCCTCGTGATTTTTGTGGGTCAAAAGCCCTCTAAAAATGTCTTTGAGATGTATTCATGACCGTGTTAGCATGGTCCTGCATCAAAACACCCTTGATCCAATAGGAACTCAAATTGACAAAAGAGTGGCTTGGGATGGCGCAACTAGCATCAGTTCAAGCCAGATCTTCAAAGAGTTTGTTCAGTGTAGGAAGGCCATGAAAATATGTTAGTGCAGCGCAGCGCAAGGCACAGCGCCACTGGCTTATTTCAGGCAGGTTTCATTTTTTCATCTCTTTATCATGCGGACTTTATTTTCGGGTCTTTAGACTTGATCTTGTTCCTTGCTATGGTCTTCTACTCAAACTTCCTAGCTCATTTTTCATCTCTTTAGCATTGAATCATCAGTGTTTTCACCAAATATCTCCTACATAGTGAAACAATTTCGGAAAAGGACCAAACATACCTACCTTTCGGGGTGGCCCAGTGGTTTGGTCTTGGGGCTTCCATGTTGGAGGTCTTAAGTTCGAAGCCCCTTGCCAGCAAAAGCAAGCGGTTTGCCTTTTGGGTCGAGCTTGTTACACCGGGCTTAGCCTAGTGTGGGCTACCTCTCCTATGTGGTTTGCGAGCTATTGCATAGGAGCAAAGGTTTATCCTGTGCGCAGCACCCAAAGGGTAGCGGCTGCGGGTTCCCCTTGTCATTAAAAAAGGGCCAAAATTACCCTTGGACTATTTGAAAAGGTTTAAAAATGCCCCTCATCCATCTATATGGCTAAAAATACCCCTCAATCTACCTTTGTGGCCTACTTTTACCCTTAAACTTAACAGATTTTTTAAAATTATTATTATTATTATTATTGTTATTATAATTATTATTATTAATATTACGTGGCGTCTTTGTGTTGGATAAAATTAAGTCCCCAACCCATCATATTTTTTCCAACCCACCCGATCCATACCCACAGCCCTATGACCCAAATCTAACAATGAAATCAAATTGGAACTGATTTTGGTCCCCTCTCTCCCTTAAAAACATGAATCTCTGTAATTGATATAAAGTGTACATGTTTTCAATTTAATTTATCTGGTACCTAAAAAGAGCTCTAAAGAAAAAATTTCTTATTCGGAGCAGTCATGCTGGTTGTAATGCCAAAGTGAAGTGCAAGTTCGAATTTAATGATGTATGATTCTAGGATTGCAAGTTCTTTTAAAAAAAAATTAGTCTCGAAACGACCTTAAGGCTCATTTGTGAAAAGAATTTGCAAACCTAACAGACGCACGTGGAAGTTTCAAACATGTGAACTTTCTTGAACAGAGAATCAGACCAACCACTAAATCCAAGATGTATGTTTTATTAGCAGAGACTTCCGATATAAATATGTTTTTATTTTTATTTTTCACATATTAATTATATAGATTCCAGGATTTTCTTTGGAACTGCTTCATTGAGTGCATCCATCCCAAGTTCTTCCTGTTCCTTTGAATTAATGACACATGTATGTCAGTGCACTCATCCACTAAATTGCTATTTAACTATTGGATATGGTCTTCTGATTGTTCATTTAAGCTTGCTTTTTAAAGAGAGAATGGACTATTTATCTCTTCTTTACTGATGTGTTTCCATTCCTTTGACTCAATAGATTGACTAGCTATATGGCTAGCACATATCTCGAATATGGGCTCATAAGTTACTCATTCCAAACAAACATCCTATAAATTTCCTAAGAAATATTCACCATATATTCAACTTGATTGTTTTTCAATTGGAAGCTCATGTTACCGTTATGAGTAGATGAGTGAGAGAAAAGTTTAGATCAAAGACTTGTATTAATAGCCATGTAGTTTCAAGTCCCATTAACTTTTATCATAGAGTAGTTTGCGTTGCAGTCACTTATAATTCTTGAATATTTTCAGTTGGACTGACCAACAGAGAGAAGCTGCTGCTAAAGAGGGCTGGGGTTACCGATTGACTTTTTCTGCCCGACTGGTACTTGGTTTTCTTCCCTTAGTGAATAGAACATTTGTTGCGAATCTATAGAACATTGTTTTCTGTCGCAGGTTGGATTAGTTCTTGGTGCTGATGCCTTGTTTATTGGAGCACAAAAAGTAGGACAATATCTTCAGGTGTTAAGGTCTCACTGAGATCGGCAGTTTGGAGCTTGAAGTTACATGTGTTCTATGCTAAGCAGCCGCAAGGAAATGATCTTTTCTGAATTCAGGAAATATGTAAAGCAACTTCCCTAGCATCCTTTTTCTGAAGTTAGAGAACTGAGATGAAATTCCATTCCCAGGAGCACCTCAGGACCTGGCCTCCTGCATCCCAACCTTTAAATGCTTTGTATTTCGTTGAAGCAATTTTTAACTGAGGTCATATAACGTAGGACATGATGCAGTGCTTGCCTTGTTAATTTCTGTAATATGACTTCAAAAGTTGTTGATTCTAAATCTGCATTACTGTAGCTAGATCCAGGAATGACATCGTATTAAGCCATCTTGCGAGAGAGCCTTCTTGCCCCCTATTTCGTATGAAAATACAATAGATGAATAGTTATTTGGATTATTGTGTTTGAGTTTACCTAATTTACATATTTGCGATACATGATTCCTGAAAATCAAGGCAAAACCAATGGTCCAGGACTCCACAGAATTATATGCCCTTGGTACTGTTTTACATTATCGACTCTCTTCCTGATTAATTAATGAATCAACCAAGTTTTCTATTCCAGGTCCTCTACATGCAAACCTCTTGAGTTTTTACCTTGACGTATTATTTCGAATAGTTGGTCTACTTTATTTATAATTATGATGAGTTGTGCCATCACACTCCTCAGAAAATACACATGGGTAAGAATGTAGGTGAAATTACTTTTATGGTATGATCTAAAAACTCTTCATCTACCAGCCCTAAAAATCTTTACTTTGAGGTCAATGGTGCTGCCCATGAACCTTGAAGGGTTCTCCTGAGATTCTGGATCCTCTCTATTGTCTAGGTATTGCTGAAAATACTATCACTCTGTAATGGGGTGTGTGTGTTAACAAGGACATCTTTAACAATCAGTGTATAAGACATTTTTGAAAACATACACATACAAAGTTCACAAACATTACTATAAAAAAGCGCTGAAGGCAGGTTAAAGTCGGCATCAACTGTTTGAAATTCTCTACAAATATAATTGTAGATATTGAAATTTTGTTAGATGAGTCTTATTTTAGTTAGGATTTCTTGGAGACCTTTCTATCCTAAATTCTAGTTTATACCTATATAAAGGATATTATATTTTCTTAAAGAGGTATCTTATAAATTTCATAAATTCTTGGGATATTCACAAAGAAAATATAATATGTATGACTCTTTTTGATAATCATATATTTCAAGAAGATCAACACAAATCCTTTCATGGAGATCAAGTCCAAATTATCCTAGTTTGAGAAATACAACATTAACGGTCTTCGAATCACGGAGAGAACTTAGGAGAGGAATCAAGGGAGAAACATATTTGTACCCACATTGTTTATCAATAAATTTATGTTTCTTCATGTGATTGCAATTTACTTTTTACCACTTTAAACTTTATTGTAAACAAATTGGTATGCCTAGTGGGACCAAATGTATCAGTCATCTGTTCTGTCAATACAAATTTGAAAGCCACAATATTGCAAAGGTGAAAAAAAGAGAGTACTTCAAGCCTCGTATTTGAGTTTCATCAAGTATACAATCTAACAAGCCTTGAAGCAGGGGACATTTGTAGACATTGAAATTTTGTAAGACTCTACAAGATGAGTCCTACTTCAGTTAGAGTTTCTTAGAGATTATTCTATCCTAAACCCTAGCTTATGCCTATATAAAGGGTATTATATTGTCTTAAGAGGTATCTCAGAAATCCTCATATACTCTCGGGATATTCACAAAGAGAATAAAGTATGTTTGATTCTTCTTGATAATCAAATATTTCAAACAAATCATCCTAGTCCGAGAAATAAACCACTAACGGTCCTCGAATCACAAAGGAAACTTAGAAGAGAAGAATCAGGAGAGAAACAGATTTGAACCCACATTGTTTATTCATAAAACTATGTTTCTTCATATTTTATTTGTGATTGCAATTTAATTTCTATCACTTTAAAAGTTGTTGTAAACAAATCAGTTTGTTTGCAACGAATTCTAATGTGATAGAAAATAAACTGCAATAAAAAATAAAAAATGAAGAAATATAATTTTATTTATAAATAATGTAGGTACAAATCTGTTGCTCTTTTGATTCTTCTCTCTTTAGATTTCTCATGATTCGAGGGTCGTTAGTGGCATATTTTTTGAGATTTACAAGCCTAAAAAACCCTTTGAGATTTCCATCCGAACGAACCAATGTTGATTGAAAATAAGGGCAAGCCTGTGGTGTGGCATTTGTGTGCGCAAGTGATGTGTTGTTAAAATACAATACTTTTGATGCTTAAAACTTGGAATTTTGTGTGTTCTTAATGCGATGTTAGTTGGTTTTATGTGTTTTTGTGTTATATTTGTAGGATTCCAGGGGTGGCCCAGATTTTGTGAAGAAATACAGAGGTTGCTGATTTTTAATGCAGCACGAGGCCCTCCCGTAGGTCATTCTATGGGTCATAGAGTGGTTTTGTGGACACGTCTAATGAGGGGCTGATTTTCTGAAGTTGGTTCTACGAACATGCAGACGAGTCATGGAATGATTTATGAGTCATAGAACATAGTTCATACCCTGAGGATTAGAGATTGAGACTTTCTGAAGATTCATTAGATGAAACCCCCGTGCGGGTCGTAAACCACTTTACGGGTTGTAAAGAGCGTGGCATAGATTTGAAGTCCAAAATTCTAGCAACTTTGTACAAGACCCCGATTATGAGCCGTTGAATGCAATACGGCCCATAAATCAGTTCGTGAGGCGTGTCGACCCAACTATCTTATTTTGTTTAGGACATGTATTTTAAATATTATAAATAGGTTTTTTAGGTTATTTCTCAGAATTTTTTGCATAGTACATAAAAAACTCAGTAATTAGAGAGAGAATATAGTGAGATTACATTGGAGAGTATTGAGAACACTTTGATTTCATCTTTAATCTTGTGGTTCTCTTTGAAGTTGGATTTGCTTGTTCTTAATTCAATTGTGTAAGTTCTCTATTATGTTGTTCCAATTCATAAGTCTTGCATCTTCGCAAATTATGAGTAGCTAAATCCACAGCCAGGGTTGTGGGAACCATGAAGAACTAACAAGGTAAAATCGGATAATTCATAATTCTTGAAAAGTGTGCATGCATGTAATAATTAACTCTCTTCATTTTGCATGTTTTCTAGTGGTGGCCAACATTAGAACCCATCTAGTGTTACTGACTAGACCAAGGTAGTAATGAATATGAAAAGAGATTAATTAATAGAATTCGATTGATGTGTTCTAGTCTAATCAACAAAACTGGGCCAAGGTGAGGTTGTACAGGGCTATATTGGTAAGGGTTAGTAATGCACACTATGGAACTGGGCCAAGTCACATAGTAAAATTAGTCTCTCACCTTTGACCAAAGGGCTTTGGTGAATTTAACTAACCATCCTGCATGCTACACACTAGAAGAGAATTAGGTTATCCGGGGAAGTAAGTCGATTAAGTACTCAAATTGAAGTCATTGAATTCTCTTGAGTCTACGTACTCCCTTGGGTTCGACCCTAACCTTAGTTAGGTTCTATTTCTTGACAACACCTGCTTTATCCACAAAAAGGAGGTGTAACTTGGGCGACATCAAGATTTTGGTGCTGTTGTCGAGAAATACGGCTAGACTTAGTTAATTTATAGTGATTTAGGTGTTAATCCTTGTTTCTCACATTTTACAATTTTTGTTGTTTTTGTTTCCTTTGCAGGGTGTAAGTGTAGTGTATGCCCAATACGCGAAGTCGAGGTAGACCCTTGACTCCGTTTGACCCAGAGATCCACAAAACATTGAGAAGAATGACCCAAGATCATGCTAATAACGCGACCAATGCAACTTTGAATATGAAAGAGGATGAAAATGTTGATCATGAGAACCCACCTCCTTTTGAGGACATTGCTCCACAACCACAGGACATTAATGCCAATGCTTATCAGTGGAACCAATATAGGCTAAATCCTATGGTTATGGAGGTGACTGGAGCTATTGTGTTGCCACCTCTACCGATAGACACAAGGTTCGTAGTCTCGAGTGGGTTGCTTTAGATGCTGCAAAACTGTGGGCTATTTGCGGACTTACCATCGGAGGATCCTCAAAGCCATCTACACCATATTGCATTTGTCTGCAAAAATGTGATGGGAACACAAAATCCGTCTATAGATACTGTGGGACTTCATGTATTCCCATTGTCTCTTACTGGCAATGCAACATTATGGCTATCTGAGCTCCCACAGAGTTCGACCATCAGATGGGAAGAATTGCAGAAGGCCTTTTGGAAGAGGTATTTCCTTAGATCGAAGAAGCTCAAGTTGAAGGACCAGATCAATAACTTTGAGCAACTTCCTGGTGATTCGAACAAACACTACTTGGGAGCCGTTCACCAAATACTTGAGGAGTTTCCCAGACCACAAAATAGTTGATGATGCCTTAGTGGAGATATTCTACCATGCCCTTGATGAGAACAGTCAGGCTTATGCTAACACTGTCATGGGGGGCATGTTCTTAGATCACTCATTCGAAAGAATAGAAGAACAGATGGAGAGAGTGGTCAAGACTAATCGTGCATGGGGGCAGAGAGACAGAGCATCTACCAGAAGTTCGTGTGCTATCAGTGTTAGTCCGGAGCAAGCAAAGATCAACAAAGAAATTATGCAAGAGCTTGCCCGAATTTGCACATGTATGGAGGTGATAATGAAGCAGAACCAGGAGTGAGTCAATACAGTGATTCATCAACCTCCATGTGCACTCACATATGATGAGCCTTATTATGAGAAGGACACATGTTTTGTTGCTGATTAGACGGGAGGTTTTCAGACCAACGCCCGAGGTTCAAACATTGGTGCCAAGATCAAGGAAAGCAAGGTCGGAACTTCAATAGAGGTGGAGCTTTCAGGGACAACCACAGAGGATACTATGATCGAAACAGGGGCCGAGAGAGAGATGCAGATTGGGGTTGTAGAGATGGCTTCAGAAATGGTCCCCATATGCCACCACATAACGTAGGTGCAAGTAGTTTGAGGATTGAGGAGATGTTTGATCGCCTGTTGAAGAAAGCTGAGACACAGGATGAGACTCTGAGGGGTATGAAATATGAGATTTCAAGCATTAATTAGAAAATCAAGTCTTATTCAGTGGCTATCAAACACCTGTAACAACAGTTTAGTCGAGTGTTGACTCAACTAAATCAGTGTTAGAGGGGTACATTGCCTAGCAACACAGTTCATAATCCTAAGAATGAAGGGCAATGTGTGGCGGTAACTACTCGTGGTAGCAAGAGCACCATTGATCCTCCCATGCCAGTTGATGAGGATGATGTTCGAGAGGAGACAGTTACGGCCAAGGATGCTGACACAGGAGATGATCATGGCAAGGATGGGGTGAGTGAAGCTTCTGATATGCCACAGACGGTGAAGCCCATTCCTAGGCCTCCTCCCTTCCCTTAAAGAATCAAAAAGAGGGAAGAGGAAGGCAAGTTCAAGCACTTTCTCTCCATGCTGAAACAACTCTCCACCAACATCCCTCTCATTGAGGTATAGGAGAAGATGCCAGGGTATGCAAAGTACATGAAGGACTTGGTTACTAAAAAGCGCACGGTGAGTCAGGAGCTCTCCCAAGAACTTCAGCATTGCAATGCTGTTGCTACAAGGTCCTTGGTTCAGAAGCGAGAAGATCTCAGTGCTTTCACCATACCCTGCACCATTGGAGATAAGGAGTTCGCAAGGGCACTATGTGATCTAGGTTCCATCATTAATCTGATGCCCTTATGGTCTATAAAAATCTAGGATTGGGAGCCCTTACTTCGACGAGCATGCAGTTATTGATGGCAGATTGCATGGTGAAGAAGCCTGTGGGGATATTATACGATGTGCTTATCAAAGTTCATATTTTCCACAGACTTTGTGATCCTAGATTGCAAAGTCGACTTCGACATCCCAAGCATTCTGGGAAGATCATCTCTAGCCACTGGGCGAGCACTAGTGGATATGAAAGCCGATCAACTCAAGTTCAGATTGAACGACGAAGAAGTTGTCTTCAATATCTGCCAGACCATGAAGTGGCCAGATGATTTGAAGAATGAAGTCTGGGAAATTAGTGAAGTCTGAGTAACTAATTTGTCCAACTCGTTCCGCTACAATAAATCAGGTGCTACTTGAGAGGCTACCCAAGGTCTTTGATTTAATAGTGTGGTTGTAGCTTTATTTCTAGTTTTGGATTCGTAGGTAGTTTATTTTGTTGTAATTTCCAACACTGGGCTGGCTGAATATATGGTAACAATGTGATCTATGAAGAATATGCAGGTACATAGCCAAGTTAGCCATTTTCTGCCGAAAAGAGCATCAGGATGAGTCTCTACGACTGGTTTAACAGGCCGTAAAACACTTTACGACTTGTACACCATCGCATAGAGATTTCTAGTGAGCAAAAAGTTGTGCACTCTAGTCTATGAGCCAACTTTATGATCCGTAGATAAAACTATGGGTCGTGAATGGGGCTCGTGGACCCAGGTACATTTTCTGAAAGTTTTCCAAGTGTTGGGGGTTTCTACGACCAACTCCACGAGTCATACATTATTCTACGACTTGTAGGATGGTCTGTGAAACCAAGTCCTGAAATCTAGGGTTTGGATACTCTACGAGATCATAGTGTACGAGCCATAAAATACTCTACGGCCTATAGTCGGGGTTTTGTAGAGTTCAAGAACATTAGATTTCAGGTGAACGAGTCAAGGTATAAATAATGGGGTCAAATTATTTTGACCCCATCTCAAACCTAATTTACAAATCTACCCGGCCAACCTGACCTCCAAGAAATTCCGACCATCGACGGTGACTGTATCCCCATTTTCCGACAAGAATTTTCGGTGACCTAGGGTTTTAGTGCCTTTTCACCTCCTTCATCTTCTACAAGTTAGTCATACAACTTGGTGAGTTTTTGATTGGTTAAAATCCTTTAATTTTCCTATGTTTATATGATTGAATCAGAAATTATGTCGGGAATGGTAGTTTAGACACAAAACCCATGTGTGAAATTTGAATTTTGGTTGCCTATGTTTGAATACTTGTCTAAGTTCGGAATTAGGTATCATTTCCTTGATAGTATGATTTGAATAATATGTTTGGTGCCTATTGAATCACTCGCCATGTGGGATAAATTGATTTTTGTGTGTAATTTGGTGGGTGATGACATAGGTGCATAATTTTGTTGTGCAATTGTCATACGTGGTCGGAAGGGTTGGGGAAACATGGTTAATCATTTTTGATGGGGTATACACATTGAATAACATGTTGGGGTCTTGGTTGTGGTCTGAAAATCATGTGGGTGTGTGCATTTTTGCTTTGATGCAATTAGAATAAAGTTGACAAAGTCGTATGAGGTCCATGGTGGTGGACTTGGAATCTCAGGTAACTGAGATTCTTGTCTAAGAATGGCTTTTACGGCCAGTGGAACATTTCACGCTTAGTAATTGCCCCTCATACAAGACACCTGAAACTTAGAGTTTCTTAGTATCCATCAGAAGGGACCTTCTACGAGTCGTAGAACAGTTTACGGCTCGTAGACAGGTCTCGTAGATCCCTACTGGGAATAAGTTTAGACACTGGAATTTTCTATGACTCAATCTAGGACTCGTAAACCATTTTACGAGTTGTACCTGGTCTCATAGACTTTTCGAGTGTCCAAAAATTGTTGTGACCACTATTTCAAGAGAGCTCTCTACGGCTCGTAGTATCCATTACGACCCGTAAATATGCTTTCGTAGACCCTTCTGCAACTCAGTCTGAAATATTTTTGCATTTTATTATTTGATATCTGGGGCTAACCAAGGTGTATAAATGTTCACGTTTTAGGTTCTATGGCCCCGAAAGCTAGTCGTGATGAGATCAGGGCCCTAAAGAGGAGGCTTAGAGATGAGTCTTTGGGAGATGAGCAGACTTTGGCCCTGAGTGGATCATTAGAGGAGCTGGGCATCGCCCCGGACCCAGACGCTGCTGGACCTCAGACTAGAGCAGCCACTAAAGCTAGACAGACTCAGGCTCTTGTTGTCCGCACTCCCCAGTCTTATGAGGGAGGCAACAACAGAAGTGATTCTATTCAGATGACTCCATCCAGAGAGGAGTCCAGCTCTGAGTGAGGTTCTAGATGCATCAAAGATGGAGTCCTCCGCATCGCCTCATTCATCACCACCTGACGCTCTTACTAGTCGGTGGTGCGTCGAGGGCATGCAGATTATTTTTGCCGAGGACGTGCAGCAAACAGAGCATGGTAAACCAGCCCCCTCCATCTATGAGGAGCCCCTAGTCATCCCAAACAGACTCAATAATGTCCCGGTCTCTAGGACGCGATGATTAGATAGGGGCTCTCGTGGCTTACCAGATCACTTGGACGATACTCCCCCACCATGGTGATGGAGTTCTATGCTTCATATGCAGCCACGGTTCACAGGACTCTTCCTAAATGTAAGAAGCCCCTCGCTCAGCCCAGACTGATCAAGACTCGTGAGGGGCCAATAGGTGGATATATCGGAGACCACCATCCGCTGGATGTTATTTTGGCTAGAGTTCCATTCCCCCGATCCACGACAATGTTTGACTATAAGGTGGGGTAGACGAGGGACCCACTATTGATGAAGGATCCATAGCATAGAGCCAGGTTGATAAGATGGGTGGCTGGTTATATTGCTGAGCAGGGTCTGGATTCTGCATGGGTCACCACACACTCGAAGCCCATTGTCAAGGCTTCTCTCAGTTTCCCGCCAAGTTTTGGTGGGATGTTGTTAGATCACGCAACTGGACTACTCTTGCTGGTAACACTTTGACGCCAGAGTATGCAATACTGGTTGCTAGCATCTTGGCTAGTTATGAGATTTATTGGGCTCGCCTTATTGCCGAGCAGATTCACGAGGTTGCCCTGAAGAGGTCCACCTCCATCCCTTTCCCTTGCTTGATATACAAACTCTATCTAGAATCGAGGGTGGAGAGCTTACACCAGCTGGACTCACTAATCGATGCCCAGTATACCTTGGATCCTAGCCTGATCAAGGCTGTAAAAAGCCTAGTGGCGCTCCAGCGAGCACAGAACTAGCCTGCTCCTATGCCTGAGATGTTCGCCTCAGCGCCACCGCCTGAGGTTCCACAAACTACCATCACCACTACTATTGCTACAGAGGATAGGCCCCCCTAGCCCAAGGTAGATGAGGACAGGGGGCCTACTACTTCTATTCCTGCACCACAAGCCTCGTCATCACAAGCTAGTCCAACAAGCATGGTTTGTGTGTTCACCATATCTATATAGGCCATGGCGCAAAGGTTATCGCATGCTAAGTCACAGTTGACTCATCTTGTTCAGCAGATTAGACCATGGGTCCGCCAGGAGATTTAAGACTTGGAGGGTCCCAAGTAGGCATTCACGGTCGCTATTGTTCAGGACTATCTATCCATCATGGATGCCCACATTGATGCCTTCAAGACGAGGGTACATTAGAGCTTCAGCCCGACCCAACCATTAGACTTGACGACCCTCCAGAAGGAGATCCAACAACTTTGGGCCGAGATGACAGTGAAACTGGCAGCACTGGTTTCCCTACCAAAGACTATGCAATTGGTGCCGTTGGTAGATCATTTTACTCCTGATGAGCCTATCCAGCCTTCCCATGGGAAGAAGCCTCGCCCGAATGATGATCCTAATGCCGTACGATTTCATACGGAGCCTACTGAGCAAGAAGAGCTCAAGCTTGTCTTGATGGAGTCGAGACAAGAGGAGGAGAGATGACAGGCTCGAGAGCTTGAGACTTTGAGGGGTTCTGGCCCCTTTAGACAGAATACTACTACTAAGGAGACCACCACACAGGTCGAGGGTGGTCAGACTCAGCCACACATCGGCGCTCAGATGCCCAGGTATGATTTTTAACCCCTTTTTGTTTTGCTTTGATTGTGTGCATTGGGAACAATGCATATCATTTTTTATGGGGTGTGGGTAGTTAGGGGGCTCAGTGAAGTCTGAGTAGCTTGGGTCCATAACTACCCCAATTTTTTATCTTGGGGTTTTTTTGCCTGTGTTGCTTTCCCCATGGATATTTACTTTCCGTTGAACCAACACGTTTAGGATGTTTAGGTAATATTTGTAGCATATAGTACTAATATTTGTGGCATATAGCATGTTTTTATGTTTTGTTTGTAAAATGATACCCACCAAAAAGTTTGATTAGTAGTTTAGCTAGTAACCATGCATGTTTAGGTGTGTTGACAATGTTTGTTCTGATAAGTGAGGAGAAATTGAGATAAAAAGCACGATCTGAGAATCTTTTCTTAATAATGTAGTCAGTGCCATGTGAGTGTGAGCTTTAAATTGTTAGATCCATGTGTTGTGTGCTAATTCAGAATTTGCCCTGTTACTCTAAGTTAGACTATAGATTAAATGGATTAGGAAAGGATCTTAGGCTATTGTTCTTAAAAGCCCACTAAGCCTAAAATGACCAACCAAAATTGCAATATATCCCTTGTTCCTAATGTTTGGGCCTAACATGCACCTATTCTGCAAACACCTGATAAACCTAGCCTTGTTAGTTGTAAAATCCTGAAATTGGCCCTGGTCCTTCCTTGAGCATTATGCACCTTGACTGAGGCAAAAGGTATAAGTTGAGGGTGGCTACCAAAAGTGGCCCTAGTCCGGAGGATGGATATTGTGCACCTCAACTTAGGCTAAAAGCCTAAGTTGAGGGTGGCTGGTGTAAGGATGAAACACAAAAATGAGGGGGAGAGTTAGTGATACAGAGAAAATAGAAAAATCATGTATTGGGTGCAAGAAAAATAAGTGATGCCTTAATTGTGAGTTCAAAAGAAAAATGAACTGCAAAATCAAGGCAAAGAGATGAAAGAATGAAAATAAAGGACCCAGAAAAGCTTAGGGAGGATGAGATAAAAATAATAGAGTTAGTAGGGCAAACGTATAGGAGAACACAGTGTCAAGGAGGGTTGTTAGTCACTATGTTCACAAAGTACCGTACCAAAGCCCCCTGAGCCTACGTTACAAGCCTAGAATCCTAAAATGATCCTAGTCCAAGTAGTTGAAGGTCTTAGTCATGAGTATAGGGTCAAGCCTATGGTATTAGACATGATGCATGAATATATTTTGTGAGTGTGAGAGATTTTGCAAAGTCCCAAGGTTATATATGAAAACATCATTGCTTGAAAAATATGGGACTTCTTTCTGTGAGGGCACTTGCATTGCATTATTAGAATTAGACTTATTCAGTGACTATAGATTGTTGATAGTACCTCACTTGTCATAGTTGTGTTGTCACATGCACTAGTCTGTACTAGTTTGCTAGATGGCTATCTGATTCTGTTTTGATAAAGTGGCGTGGGTATTAAGTTTGAGATTGATGTGATGTATGCCATTGAGTTGAGGTTTGTGTTTTATTTTATTACCTATGTAGATTGAGTTCATTGCTTGAGGACAAGCAATAACTTTAAGTTGAGGGTGTTGATATGCTATCAAAATACAAGACTTTTAATGCTTACAACTTGGAATTTTGTGCGTTCTCAATGCGATGTTAGTTGGTTTTATGTGTTTTTATGTTATATTTGTAGGATTTCAGGGTTGGCCTTGATTTTGAGAAGAAATACAGATGTTGTTGATTTTTGATGAAGCACAAGACCCTTTACGGGCCCGTAGGTCATTCTACGGGTCGTAGAGTGGTTTCGTGGAAAAGTCCAATAAGGGGATGATTTTCTGAAGTTGGTTCTACGAACATGCAGACGAGTCATGGAATGATTTACGAGTCGTAAAACATGGTTCGTACCCTGAGGATCAGAGATTGGGACTTTTTGAAGATTCATCAGACGAAACCCCTCTAAGGGTCGTATAATACTTTACAGGTCATAGCGAGTGTGTCGTTGATTTGAAGTCCAGAATTCCAGCAACTTTATATGAGACCTCGATTACAGGCGATGGAATGCAATACGTCCCGTAAACTAGTTCGTGAGGCGTGCCGAGCTAGCTATCCTATTTTATTTAGGACATATATTTTAAATATTATAAATAGAGTTTTATGTTATTTTTCAGAAGTTTCTGCATAGTACATAGAAAACTCAGTAACTAGAGAGAGAAAATAGTGAGATTACATTGGAGAGTATTGAGAACATGAGTACTTTTATTTCATCTTTAATCTTGTCATTCTCTTTGAAGTTGGATTTTCTTATTCTTAATTCAATTGTGTAAATGCTATATTATGTTGCTCTAATTCGTAAGTCTTGTATCTATGCAAATTATGAGTAGCTAAATTCACAACTAGGGTTGTGGGAACCATGAAGAACTAACAAGGTAAATTTGGATAATTCACAGTTCTTGAAAAGTTTGCATACATGTATTTATTAACTCTCTTCGTTTTGCATATTTTTAGTAGTGGCGAACATTAGAACCTGCCCAGTGTTATTGACTGGACCAAGGTAGTAATGTATAGGAAAAGAGATTAATTAGCAGGATTTGATTGATGTATTATCATCTGATCAACCAAACTGGGCCAAGGGGAGATTGTACTAGGACTAATAGGTAAGGGTTAGTAATGCAAACTATGGATATGAGCTAAGTCACATAGTGAAATTCGCCTGTCATCTTTGACCCAAGGGCTTGGTAAACATAACTTACCATCCCGCTTACACACTAGAAGAGAATTAGGTTATCTGTGATACTAAGTTAGGGAATCATGGGGAACACAATACCCTAGTTTCTCTCCATATTGATTTCTCTCTTGTGCTAGTTTTATTTCTCTATTGATTATTGCAACCCCACCCCCTTTTGGGAAAGTAAGTTGGTTAACGACTCAAATTGCAGTCATTGAATTCTCTTGAGTCTATGTATTCCCTTGGGTTCAACCCTAACCTTGGTTAGATTCTATTTCTTGACAACCACGCTTTATCCTCAAAAAGGAGGTGTAACTTGGGCGACATCAACAAGATGTTCATTTGTTGAGTGTGAGTGTTTGAGTCCTTGTCCCTTGTTGATTATATATACTTATGTGTTTTGGGAACTTTCTTTCTTTTTGTGAGGACATGCAAAATTGATATGGATTGGTGATATTGATGCTTTTCTAAGTTTGAGTCAAGTGGAACTTCTTAGTTGACTAGAAGTTTGAGTTACTTCTTGAGAATTCGTGTTGTCACTTTGTCATCTTTGGAAGTTAGTTTTGGATTGAAAAATATGCTTTTGAAATGTGAGGGATTTACTTGATAAGCATCCACATACTTCTTCTAATTGCTGGTACCAACTATTGTCATAGTCATCATTTAGTTGTCCAAAGTAAGCTGGGATTGTGTGCTTAAATTGCTAGCCTCTTGAGTTTGGTTTTGTTTTGCTTGAAGACAAGCAAAATCTTTAGTTGGGGCATTTGATGAGTGTATAATTTACACTCATTTGTTACTCTTTCTTTAAGATTTTGGGTTTTTAATTTTATACTTTGAGGCTAATTATATTTGGAATGGTGTATGTTTCAGATACATATGGTTTAGATTTGGATTTGCTGGAAAGAATTAAAGTTAAAGCTGAATTGGAGAAAAAAGGAGTTGAACTGGAAAAGAAATGTACCTAGTAGCTAATAAACGCCGCAAACACGGAGTAGTGGATCAGTGAAGGATGCGAACAGGCCCATCACTGGCGCGTAGGTGGAGCAAAAGGCAATTACTATCCGGTGAACGTGGAGGTAGACGAACTTGTTGACCTTTACGAACACGATTAAAGATTTGTGAAAGCGGAGTACTTCAATGACCAGCATCAGGGCAATTTAGTAAATGTACTATTTCATTCCCAAAATCACATGTACACACACTCCCAACTGTTATTCTTGATACTATTGATACTGGACATTCGTTCATCACAGAATACATAACTTTGAAGAGAGAAAATAGACCTTAGTGTAGATTTTAGTTTAGGGTGAGGATTTAGAGTAAGTTTTCTACAAATTCTTGAGTGGATTGAAGAGTGTGAGCTTCACTTGTATTTATCTTTCACTCACTCTTTCTTTCCTTGATCTTGAATGCATAATTTGTAGATTTATCTGAGCTTGGATGTTAATTTGTTTATGGGTCTTGATTATTTCTCTTGCTTGCATCCTTAATTAATGATTTACTTGCAAAATCAAATGGGTTCCTCCCAAATTGCTTTGATTTGATTAAATTGATTTATGGGTTCATGCCTATGTTCATGTTTGGCTTATGATTTGAGGTCGCAAACTTAAATCTAGCTTAGATCTTCAATTATTTCTTTAATTAGAGTAGTTGAAGTGGAGAGTTTGCATGGTAGTCATGGGTTTATGTGTTGAGGTCCTCAAATAAGACTCAACGGCTAAGGTCTTGGGAGTTTTGCCTTGAGGTTCTCAAGCCATGCATGTCTTTGAGTGGCTCGCATGAGAGGCTATAATAGGCTCTTGCGAAACACCACATTATTATAATTGAGGTGTGGTAACAGGCAACCTAGCCTACCCATAGAGTTAATTTGATGCTAAGTGTGATGGATCGATTGATCTTTGATTGATTCCCGTATCCCTTTCCTTACTCCCTTGCTTGATCAATCCTTGCCCCATTTCTATTTTGCTTATAGTTGTTAGCTTAGTCTACCCCCAATTATTTAGAATTTGCTTCGTACTCGCTTGTCCAACTGAAATTAGTAGCTAGTGGTCTTTAGGCGATTCAATCGCCAACACATTGTTCCCTATGGGATTCGACTTCGACCTCTAAAGTTGAGTTATTATGTTGACAACAATTGTCCCTATTTTCATTAGTAATGTTGGTTTGAACTCATCAGGGCAAGAGACCATTGGGCCAGAGCTTGTACAAAGCGCAAAGCAACATGTGCAGATCCACGAACTGCTAAATCAGCTCCCTTATCTAGTGGTAGAGGCAGGGGCTAGGACCAGGGTCACAGAGACGACTAGTATAGGGACCCTGAAGACCAACAGAGCTTCAAGTAGGGTTTCAGAGGCCTTACCAAAGTCGGTAAAGTTAGAGGCAGAGGTGATATCCAAGGTGGGGGCCGCAAGGGCCATTTTTATATAACACCAATACAAGCAGAGGCCAAGGCTTCTAATAAGGCTATTACAATTATTGTGTGCTAGCAGCCAACTTCAATATTATTTGATCTGAGTTCCATTTTCTCATATGTGTATATGTACTTTGCTTCTCGCTTCGATATTCGCCTCAAGCCTTTTTAATCCTAGGTCCGTGTATTGGCCCTATTGGGGATTCACTAGTGGTCGATCAAGTATATAGAGCTTGTATGGTCACTCTTCAAGGGGTATGATACTTCGCCTTATTTGATATTGCTTGATATGCTGGATATTTACAATATTCTAGGAATGGATTGGTTGGCCTCACATCTTACTATGTTAGATTTCTATGGCAAGACTATTTCCTTGGCGATACCAGGGATGCCCCTGGTTGTATGGTAGGGATCTATGAGTTGAGTATCAACTGGTATTATATTGTATATTCAGGCTCAACAGATGATATCCACTTGGTGTATAGCTTATTTAGCCCATGTTCATGATATGATAGCTTAGACTCCAATTGTGGAGTCATTACCCGTTGTTTATGAGTTTCCTAATATATTTTCTGCTGATTTGCCTAGGTTGCCACCTGAGTGAGATGTCGATTTTGTGATAGAGACTAAACTTGGCACTAAGCCCATATCTATTCCAATGTACCAGATAGCTCTTACAAAGCTTAAAGAGCTTAGTACTTAGCTTAAGGGTTTGATAGATTTAGGTTTCATACGATCGAGTGTTTCTCCCTAGGGAGCCTCTATCGTGTTTGTGGAGAAGAAAGATGGAACTCTTCGGATGTGTTGTTATTACCGACAGCTGAATAGGGGATAGTAAAGACCTTTTATCCTTTATCACATATCAATGACTTATTTAATCAGTTATAGGATGCATTGGTATTATCTAAGATTAATCTGAGGTTAGGTTATCACCAGTTGAGGATCTGGCAAGAGGATATTTCGAAGAATGCATTCCGAATCCATTATGGCCATTATGAGTTTCTACTCATGCCTTTTGGGTTGACTAATGCCCCTGCAACATTTATGTATGTGATGACCTATATATTCCAACCGTATAGACTCCTTTGTTGTGGCTTTTATTGATAATATCTTGTATATTCACAGAGCCGAGCGCAACACGCCAAACATCTTAGGATTGTGCTACAGATGCTTAAAAATTACATGGTATATGCTAAATTTACTAAATACGAGTTTTGGCTTGAGTCTGTGAGTTTCCTGGGGCACATGGTGTCTAAGGTAGGTATTATGGTTGATTCGTCTAAGATAGAGGCAATTCGTGACTAGCCTAGGCCTACTTCTATGATAGAGCTTTGGAGTTTTATCAGATTAGTAGGGTATTACAGATGATTTATTGAGGGTTTCTCCACTATTGCTACTCCATTGACTCACCTGACACGTCAAGGTGTGCCATTTGTAGGGTCTGATAAGTCTGAGGTAGTTTCCTAAGGTTGAAAAAGTTATTGACCACTGCTCTTGTTTTGACCCTTTCTATTAAGGGAGAGAGCTTTGTTGTATATCGCAATGCCTTCGGTATCCAATGGTATGTGTTGATGTAGAGAGGTCGACTTATTGCTAATAACATCAGTTATGGGTCTACGAGCATAACTACCCTATGCATGAATTAGAGTTGATGGCGGTAGTGTTGACACTTATGATCTGAAGACACTATTTATATGGTGTTCATTATGACATTTATGCAGACCATCGAAGCTTGCAATATATAATGGCTTAGCGAGATTTAAATTCCCGACAGAGGTGGTCGATTGAGCTACTAGCTGATTATGCTCTCTCTATTTTGTATTAACTAGGCAAGGGAAACGTGGTAGCAAATGCTTTAAGGCGAAAGGCAGTAAGTATGGGAATTCTAGTACACTTGACTACAGAGGAGCGACCCTTAGCTTTTGATACCCAGTAGCTAGCTAACAGGTTAGTCCTATAAGATATTTTAGACCCCAGTAGACTGTTGGCCTTCATTGGGGCTCAATCTTCCTTGATTGATGCAATTCAGGCCTGAGAGTTCGAGGATGAGTCATTAGTTTCCCTTAGAGATAGAGTTATTTAGGGTTTGGGTGGTCAGGCTACAGTTGATTCAGACAGGGTCCTTAGATTTGACAGTCAGTTGTGTGTTCCTAGAGTGGGGGATTTGATAAAACTGATTCTGCGTGAGGCATATGACTCTAGATCCTCTATCCACCTATATATAATAAAGATGTACCGAGATCTGAGGTAGCATTACTGGTAGGACAATAGGAAGAGATATATTGTCGATTACACGTCATATTGTCTTAGTTGCCAACAAGTAAAGACTAAGCACCAGTGACCTGGTAGGACATTCTAGTGATTACCCATTCCCTAGTAGAAGTAGGAGCGTGTGACTATGGATTTTTTGTGGGCCTCCCTTGTACTTCAAGGGATTTTGATAGCACTTGGGTTATAGTTGATTGATTGACCAAATCTACACATTTTCTCCCTATCCATTCTACCTTCAATGCAGAGCGGTATATTCAGGAGATAGTCTGATTACAAGTGGTGCCAATATCGATTATCTCTGACCAAGAGTCGCAGTTTACCCCTAGCTTTTGGAAGGCTTTTTAGCGGGAGTTGGGCACTCAAATTGATCTTAGTACAACGTTTCATCCCTAGATTGATGGCCAATCTGAGTGCTACAAGTTCTAGAGGATATGCTCTGGGCTTGTGTGTTAGAGTTTAGGGGTCAGCGGGACCAATTCTTGCCATTAGCCAAGTTTTCTTATAATAATTGCTATCACACCAATATTCACATGGCCCCATTTGAGGCACTATATGGTCGATGATGCCATCTACTTGTTGGGTGGTTTGAGTCCAGAGCTAGGTCCATACAATATAGAGTTATTGCTGGATACCTTAGCCAGGGTTCGGGTTATCCAAGATAGATTGAGGACAATACAATATGGCACCAAAGCTATATCGATCACAGATGTCGATTCTTCCATTTTAGGATTGAAAACAAAGTGTTTCTGAGGGTATCGCCCCTAAAAGGGGTCATGCAATTTGGGAGACAGGGTAAGTTTAGACCTGGTATATCAGGCATTTTGAGATTCTAAGATAGGTCGGGCCAATTGCATATGAGTCATCCCTACCTCTAGCTTATTCTCCTATTCACCCATCTTCCATGTATCTATGTTGCACCGATATATTCCAGATGAGTTGCATATGCTTCGGTATGACTTAGTTGAGTTGGAAGATCATCTAACGTTTGTTGAGGATCCGTTGACTATTTTAGCAAGGGATACCACACAGTTGCATCCCAGGGTTATACTGATGGTTAAGGTTCAGTGGTGTCACTGACCAGGTGAGGAGGTTACCTGGGAGTTAGAGGTAGATATGCGGGAGCAGTATCCCGACCTATTTGAGTCATTTGGTATGCCTTTATCTTTACTTTTATGGAAGAAAATTCTATTAATGAGGGATGTTATAATGACTCTCCAGGCCATTTTTGTGTTTTCACGACCATTTTATTGATTTGAGCATGTGTACAGTGACCTCGGGCTACTTGTGATTTGTCGAGACTATTGGAACAATAAATGGATGAGTTATTTCTGATTTATGTGGGTTTTTGAGCTAAACAAGAAGTTATAGCTGTAAAAGATGAGTTTACTAATAAAGTCCTAGTAAACGGCCTCAAAAGGAATTTCACGATTCTATCTATTCTGGAATAGCCAAATTAGGTTGGGAGCGTGGTCGACCCAAGGTTTTAGGGTTCTAATTCGAGTTTAAGTCATAAATTGTAAAATTAGTTCAACTGGAGGTTAAAAGTGGTTTTTTGTAAGGACCTAGGTAAACGTGCTCAGAATGAAAATCAGATGGCGTTGTTAGCTCCGAAAAATTGAATATATCCTAGAATGACCTTTTGTCAAATGGCAGGGACTTCCATGTACAATTTGACCCCTTTAGTTCTTTTGGCTAAAATTAGCCAAAAAGAAGTGGAACCCTCATTTTATCGTAGGAAGCTCCGTTGAAAATTTTGACCGTACCATTGGATCTAGAACATCGAAAAACATATGGTTACATATTTTATTTGCATAAAATGGACATCGGACGACCCTAGAATGCTCCGGAGATGTTTTAAGAAAAGCTGGTGTAACACAGTAGGCCATGCCTCTGAGCGCGGAGGGCATGCCCGTGTGTTTCGCATGGAACAAGTTCACACGCCTGTGCTCGCGTTTGTGTGGCTTTGGCATAGGCGATGCCAGCTTATAAAAGGCTGGTCGTGAACAACCTCGAAACCAAACTTTAAAAAAGCATACATTTTGATCCGTATCTATATTTTTAGCAACTCAAAACACTATGTTGTTCGAATTTTCAGAAGGAATTCCTGGGCGTGTCAGATTTCAGTTTCGGCGCAAATTTTGAGGGAAAATTGCTGTTTTTAGCTGTTTATGGATCATAAATTGGTGAAAACTTTATGTTGCGATATTTCGATCATTTCACATCGAAATCAAGCAAAATTTATCTCCTAATAGTTCTATTTTCCAAGAAGAACACTGTGCTATGTTTGTGTCATGGTAATTTGACTGTATTTTTGTGGAATATGACTGAAAAGTTATGTATATAAATGTTTTTTGATAATAAACGTAACCTCGTTTTGAGCTATTTCTCTTTGTTCTAGGATCTTTTTTGGGATCAATTTTTCGCTATAGACTCGGGGTAACATAGAGATCATTTTATGGAGGCTGATTTGGTATTTTGGGCGTAGGCCCCATTTCCCCCTATTTTAGTTGTAATTGACATAATGTTCCCCGTTTCTTGAGCTTTCATAACCAGATCAGCTGTAATGAGAGTTTGATTCATGTTTTGATAGCTGAACAGCATTTGAAGGCAATTGGAAAGGGGAAAACTCTGGAGGACTGATTCAGAGTGCGATGAACCACCTTCTAGGTAGTCTAGGCTTCTTTAACTTTCTAACTGAGCTGAAATGTGTTGATGTTTGAGTTGAAATGTGTGGTTGTGTTGTATATGGTTTATTTCACTAAGTATGTATTATATATGATGATGTGGGATGGTAATCACTATATTGAGAACCGTATTAGTTCTAGTTGTTATATTAGTTGAGTTCTGGCGCTGTTAAACTACGAGGGGGTCTGGTAAAGGCTAGGTATAGGCTGATGCCACGTGACAGGTATGTATACTCGGCTTGACTCCTGTCTATATGCAGGTGTAGCCTGATGCTACTGAAACATGATAGCTTGTGAGACTGGTAATTGAAAGTGTACTATACTGTTCACTTGTCTGGTGTATATATGATTCTGATCACCCTATTGTTCTAGATACCTAAGATTCAACTGTGACTGTCCATGTTTATGTCAAGCATTTATTGCTAGCTATATTGTGGTGTACTTGTCTCTAGTTAGACATGACTTTGTATTGTTCGGTGATGTATATGCCTTTGTGTACAACTATTAACCATTGTACACTTGTTATACTTACTTGGTACTGGGGAACATGTTTTATTCTGAGAAATATTGTAGTTGTGTATCTGATTGGGCATTATGACTCTAGACATGAGATATGATACTTCTGAACCTCTTGTCGATGTGAGTATATTAAGGAGATGCAATACCATATCCTGCAGGATCCGTTGGGCTATCTGTGGTTGAGATACAGTTTGTATGAATCAGTCCTAGGGACTACCATCTAATTCTGGAGATTTTTACATTACCAGTGGGCTGGCACATAGTTGCCTTGGTGATTATCATTTGTATCAGCTAGGTTGTTGTATGATTCCAGATAGGTGACATACCTCTAATTGTATGTTCTTTTTGGGCCTTATCTTAAGCTTAAATTGACGCGGTCCTAGAGTTGCTATGCGTAGAGCCACACTGTTACATTACAAGGAGGGGTGTCACAGTTTGACTCGACATACATTTTAGGGATTGGTGTCGCGACCTGACACGATATACATTTCAAGGATGGGTGTCATGACATGACACAATATACATTCCAAGATTGTGTGACTCATACCATCATGATTATGGGGATTTTTCTCCCATGGAGAATTCATCCCACTATTATATATTTAGGTGCCAAAGTCGAGTGTTACGTCCTGACACGATACAATATGTGGGAACGGGTGTCATGTCCGGACATGATATGATACTTGGATTAGGTGACTGTTATATCATAAGGGTTATATTATTCTGCGTGGGTTTTACCATAGCAGCACTTGACACCTTGATTTTGTGTGGGTATACCCTCTGTGCTTATGGGTGGTTCAAGGGCGTACAAGCATACCTATTAGGGCCTTATACCCATGTATAGTTTGATACCTTGACTGCATAATACTAAGGGTATAATTTCAACTATGGTTTTGTCTGTTGGGCAGTGATATACTGCTTGATTCTAGTCGTAGGATGCAATGACGTAACTGATATATTCACTATTGCCCCGGGTTCAGGTTTTCTAGTCTTACTGAAGTTCTCTACATTTGGAAATTCTATGTCTACTGTATTTCACTCAATCGGCCGATATGCGTACCAGATGCCTTTTACTAGTACTTATCCCAACATTTCTGCACCTTGCCATGGTGAAGGTCAAGGTACTAACCACGATTGTTGAGTTGGGGGTTTGTGGACATTGTAGGAGACTTGGGTGAGCATCAGGAGCTCTGGACATTTTGTAGTCTCCTTCTGCTTTTGGTGGCCTTCATTCTATCCAAACATTAGCCCTTTACATTATAGTTTTACTTGTATATGTAGGAGTTCCTCCTGGTTACATATATTACTAATATTATTTATATATGATTGTGTGCTTGAGTCTATAGTAGCTCTATGCAGATGACTTGTAGGTTCTAGGTAGATTGTGTATAGTGAAGTTATATATTTCTAGGTTTAGTGATAGTATTATTATGTTTATTGATTCAGGACATGTATTGGGGGTTTGGTAAGCTGGACTAAGCAGATGTAACAAGCACCATGCTGACCTGAAACTCGGGTTATGACAAGTAGTTGAGATAGAGAGAGGCAACTTAAAATTCGGGCTGAACGATAAGAAGGTAATATTGAACACATGTGAAACAATGAAGATACCTTGTGATTTCCAGGTGAAATCCATTATTGATGTGGTTGATCAGGCTGTAGAGAGTGTGAGTAAGCTAGCTTGCTCAGATGGTGACACTTTGGCCGAAATATTATTGAATTATGATAATGATGACATCAATGATGGCAAAAAGGTGATCACTGCTTATATAGGGGTTTGTTCTTATTCAAGGGCTCCAACTAAGCCTGACATAGGTTTAAAAAATTGAGACACTTAACTGGCAAAGCCTTCCATAGACACTCCTCCAGACCTTGAGTTAAAAGAGCTCCTATCTCACCTCAAATATGCATTTTTGGCGCTGATTGTACCTTTTTGGTTATTGTTGCAGCTGATTTGCTAGAAAGGCAGACTGATACCCTTGTGAATGTGCTAAAACACATGTAAAGGCTATCAGATGGACCATAGCTGATATCGTGGATATTCATTTAGGAATTTTCTCCCACAAGATCAAGTTGGTAGAAAATTACAATCCAATTGTGGATAACCAATGGCGGCTCAATATTCCTATATAGGAGGTTGTTAAGAAAGAGATAATCAAGTGGATTGATGCAGACGTGATTTACCCAATTGCTGAAGCAATTCGATTAGCCTAGTGCAATGCGTGCCAAGTAGGGGATAAATGTGTGTCATGCCAAATGAGAGAGTTGAAATGGTATCTATCAGACCAGTTATAAGATGGAGGATATACATGGATGAAAGAAAATGAAATGCTTCTATGGAAAAGGATCACTTTCCTTTACACTTTAAGGATCAAATGCTAGACCGGCTCACAGGTAGGGGATGGTATTGCTTCCTTGATGGTTATTCCAGGTAAAACCAAATATCCATAGCCCTGGAGGATCCAGAAAATACCACTTTCACTTGTCCATATGGGACCTTCTCTTTCGAAAGGACGTCTTTTAGTCTTTGTAATGCACCGACAACCTTCCAATGTTGTGTGTTGGCTATTTTTCGAATATGGTGGAGGACTCAATGGAAGTGTTTATGGATGATTTTTCTATTGTAGGGGTTACCTTTGAGTAGTGTCTTTCTCATCTTGAAAGGGTGCTTCAGCAATGTGTTGAGACTAACTTGGTGCTTAACGTTGAAAAGTGTCACTTTATGGTAAAAAAATGGAATGGTGTTTAGATGCAAAATCTCACGAAATAGGCTTTAAGTAGACCAAGACAAGCCGGAGGTTATTGCTAGCCTCCCATCTCCCATATCCATTAAGGGAGTGAGAAATTTCTTGGGCCATGCCAGTTTCTATCGATGCTTCATCAAGGTCTTTGCGAAAATTGCTAGCTCATTGTGCAAGTTGCTTGAAAAGTATTCAGACTTCATGTTCGATGCAGTATGTATGATTTCTTTTGAGGGCCTTAAGGAGAGATTCATTGAGGATCCGGGGATTATGTCCCCTAATTGGTCTTAACGCTTTTAAGTCATGTGCAATGCTAGTGGGGTAGCCTTAGGGGCTGTGTTGGGTCAAAGAAGAGGCAAGCTATTCCACCCCATCTATTATGAAAACAAGACCCTAAATACAACCCAAAAGAATTACATAGTATGTAAACAAGAGCTATTGGCTGTGGTCTACGCATTTGAGAATTTTGGGCCTATCTCTTAGGCATAAAAATGAATGTGCACACTGATAATACGACCCTTCACTATCTCATGTCCAAGAAGGATTCCAAGCCAAGACTTATTAGGTGGGTGCTTCTGCTACAGGAATTTGATTTTGAAGTAAATGATCAAAGGGGGTGTGAAAATTAAGTGGCTCACCACTTATCTTGTCTTGAGCCACATAGCTTATGTGTTTCGGGAAGGGATATCTTCAATAGTTTCCTGGATGTGGCTGTGATAAAGGTTTCAATAGCAATTTCATCTTGGTACACTGATTTGGCCAACTACTTGGTATGTGGGATTTTGTTGAACTTTCCCAATCATCACTAACAGAGGAAGTTTTTGTTTGATGCACATAGATATCTTTGGGATGAACTATGCCTCTTCATAGAATGTGTTGATAATATGATTCATAGTTGCGTGCCGGAGTCTTCCAGGGAGGCCATATTGGAAGAGTGCCACCTTTGTCAAACTCTTTTCTAAAGCTTATTTTCCCCTCTTTATCTCTCATGTCTTGGTTTGACCGAACAGGTTGGGTGGAGAAGTTCACTAATAAAGGGTGTGATGTGGTTTGGGAAGAATGGAAATCTCAACTCTAGGTATACTGGCCCTTTTGAGATCCTTGAGCTAGTGGGAGGGGTGGCCTATAACATCGCATGGGCACTGAAAAACAAAATCTCTATGGCCAACTCAAGGCAAAACATATACCCTGACATGTATATAAAGGTGAAGGGTAATGTTTTCAAGAGCAAGCGTGTGGCTCTATAGGATACTCACAAATCAAAGGCAGAGAATGCTAAAGAGAAGACCTTGTCTAACATATTTGATGCTAGGACGGCAACGAAAAAGGCAAGCTGGGAAAGAAAAAGTGCCAGGGTAGAGGAAACCATCATTGCAGTAGTCACTAGAGAGTTATTCCAGAATAGGTCTATGAGTAGAAGTGGATTATCCGGTGTAGCTGTGCTTCCTTCAGTCTCAACGTGATCACAATGCTGAGTAATTAAGGGGATTCTTTACTTTACTTCTTCCATTTGAGCTTTATTATTATTGTTCCTGTACATTGAGGACAATGTTTTTTTAGGAGGGGTGGAGCATTATTGAGTTGAGACAATGGGTTATGTTTCCTTTTGGTATTTGTTGATATGTAATTCAGTCAACCCCTTTACTTTTTTATAAATATTATTTTATTTTGGGTTGTAATAGTTAGTAATTCTTTTAATTTTATTTTTGTTTTGATGGATGTTTGTGAGTGATGTATGCCAATGATGTCCTTGGATTTTTTTGGCAAATCGTGCATATATGAAAAGTCATTTCAAAAGAGTTTGTCATATCTCTATGTCCTTAGCAATTTGAGCATTGATCACCAATATCATTGATTTAGATAGTGCCTTGGATGAGGAGCATGTATGGACTCACCAATTAGCCTATCTCCAATGAAAACAATCCACGGATGGATTGGAAGAATCTTGAGTTGACAATGTGATTATCGAGCTTGGCTATGCGATGATAAAAAAATTATGAATGTGTATTGTCTAGTCATTGTTTGAATTTGGAATCTATTTTGCCATGTGAGGTGAAAATTGCTGAAAGGCATGCTTGGTGATAACTAGAACTTGCCTAATTCTTTTGAAGTGTATGTTGGTTGAATATGGATTAGGAGGATGAGCTTAGGCCTTCTTTGTTTTCTTTTGAATCCACTTTGACCAAATAGCTTCCATTGACATTGATGTCACGCCCAAAGTCCCATTAAGGCGCACTGGCACCCATTGCCGACAAGGCTTGAGAACCAAAATATAACTATGCACTTGCTATGAACATTATAAAAGGTTTCCATATACAACATGCTTTCAAAAAATAGACAGTATTAACAAGCCAAAAGGAAATGCATAGCAATACGAGCCATGGAATTACTTATGGTCTGTGGTTAGACTTGTATAGTCCTTCCACACTTAGCAAAATTTTCACCTTATTCTTGACCTTATACCACGAAATAGTTTATGGACTGTATCCTATTTTATGGGTCGTTGATAACTCGTAAGTCACCTTGCTCAAAACTCCAAATTTTCTTCATGCCTGGGTCCCTCTCACGAACTCCTCTATGAGCCGTAAGATACCCTAAGGGTCGTAACTTGGTCTCTGTGTTACTCGACACTTGGAAACTTTTTCCTTTCATGAAGTTCCATGTTTATGGACTAATCCTATGGGTCGTATAGCCTCGTACCGGCCATAAGTATCCCCATAAACTAGATTCCAGTTCTTTTCCAGGCCAACTATTCTTCCCTCATGGCTAATAAACTAGGTGTAGTTACACCCTTCTCTATCAAATCCCTCAATTTCTCCTTTATCTCCATCAACTCCTCGAGTGCCATTCTATATGGAGGGATTGAGATAGGCTGAATATCGGGTAAGATGTCTATACCAAAGCCTATTTTCCTCTCAGGGGGAATACCAGTAACTTATTTGGAAAAACATTAGGAAAATAATATAGAACGGGGACCGACTTAAGAGAAGGAACTTTGGAAATGACATCTTTGACTCTTATGAATTGATAGATGCACCCCTTGAAAATCATTTTACAAACCTTTAAGATGGAAATGAATTGACCCTTCTATAAGGTGTTTTATCCTCACACTCTGGCTCATTTGGAAACTATAGGTTCAACAATAAATGGAAGCATAGGAAGCATGCAACCAATCCATACCACCATAGGGTTTAGGAGCAACCCCTTTGTCCTTTGTAGTCCGGGGAGGAGGAGTGTTGGAGGATCATTGACAACCTTGCTTTTGGCCACCTTGTAACTTGTGACCTCCACTCCTTTGGTGAGAGTAGCTCTGACCATCAACTCGAGCTATCATGGAATCCCTTGCCCTCTCACAAAGATTCTCCTCTTCAATATGCTCCACATACATTATCAAACAGTATATGTCCATCTCCATGACTAGCATGGCAATATTGCATTTCCTAGAGACTAAATCAAAGACGCCAGAGATGAACTCGCTCATGTGAGCCCTCGCATCTGTGACCATAAAAGGAGCATACTTTAATAGATTGATAAATTTGACAGGGTATTCTTTTATTCTCATGGTCCCTTTGGTAAGATTGATAAACTCTTGGACCTTCTAAGATCAATTGGAGAAAACCAGTCCATGAAAGCATACTTGAATTCCTCCCAACTGATAGGACCCGCTCTTTGGCTCCTCTCGGCCGCCCATTGTTCATACCAAATCTTTGCCACTCCTATAAGTTTCTAGGCCACCGACTCGGCTTTGTTCTCTGATAGAATGCCCGTAACCTTGACTACTTAGTAAGCCTCCTCAATGAAGCAATAGGGTCCTCCTCCGTCTTAGACCCATGAAATTCTGATGGGTTCATCAACATAAAGTCACGTACCCTAGTGGCCGGAGTAAGAACTTGGGGAAGAATGGCTACTCCCAATTTGCTTGATTGGCCAATCCTTTGGCCAGCAAGGTAAAAGCAGCTCGAAACTCCCCATGAGACACTTCATCGTCATGTTGGAGTAGAGGAACTTGTTGTTCGGGAGTGTCTCGTTGATGGGGAGCTCTTAGTGGTGGTATGATTTAAAAACAAGCAAAAGGCCATCGTTAGTTAATGGAAAACCTTATTCAACTCTAAAGAAGGACATGAATAAGAAAGAAGGCAAGCGTTTCCTAAACCTTCTCATAGCCTCTCACTCAAGATAGTGCTTCATAAACTTGAGTTACACTCTATGCTACGAGGTATGCATGGACATCCGAGGAACATTCTAAAGCATCATGCTCTGATACCAAGTTTATAACGATGCGGCCTAGGGGCCTAATCATCACATGACGAATGAGATTCCTGGAGGCATCTCAAGAATCTTGAGCATTCATAGTCATTTAATAAAAAAATTTGCGTAAAAAATAAGGGAAAAGAGACTATGCGCCATTTTAAGAAATGAAGCAACATTAAAAAGAAGAAAGAATAACTAACATACTTGTCCATAAGCGTACCAACTAGTACATCGATGGACTGGAGCGGTAATAATTGGTCTCCATCATATAGAAACGACTTCATAATTGTGCAATATAAGTGTAAGTGCCTCAGAAGGGCCATAAATACATCGTCTCAAAATACAAAATACAAGTTAGAAGGAAAATGATAGAGTCCTTAACTAAGTGTTCACCACAAATAACAATGCTAGTTTGAACACTAAATACTTAACATGAGTCGAAGGAGGAGTGCCTGTCCCTACATGGTTAAATCTGCCAGGAAAAATATACTTTAGTACGTTAGAATGTACTAAGTATGTGAGATACAATGAATGTATTAAATTTTAATGCCATAATTCATAAATATAACATATAAGTACATATAAAATAAAAGATACATAATGTGAGCATAGCCATGCACAGGAATATGACTGAATATGATTAAGAATCAATGCATGAGTAATCACATGTAACAAAAACATGTCATAGGATCGTAAAATTGTGGATGAAGACCTTAATCAACATATAAAATCATGTAAGGTACTACATGGAATCCAACATATGCCCTTACATTGGCACATCGAGACCACTTGCCTTGTGGAACTCCATCAACATTGCATGAAACTTAATAACATGAATAGCCTACATAGATCCACTAGCCTAGCTTACAAGGGCTCCTATGGTAGCACATAGTTAATGTGAAAGGGTTGCTTCTAAGGTTTCCTTAATGAACCCCAGCACATTCTCACATTCAGTGCTAAATTATCCCATTAAATCTATTAAATACAACTTAGAATCCTAAGTAGCAATCGTAGGAGTAGCTCAAACTTTGGAACCGCCAAGTAAGTATTGTCCATTAATCTTCGGGACCTTTCTTAAACATCTTTTGCCAACATGCTTTCATCTTTGAAAAATCATTACTTAAAACTTAACTTTAAGACCATAATAATCATGATATACCATAAAAAGTTAACTTAAAGAATAGAATTTGATAACTTGAAACATCATGAAATCAACATAAGCATGCATAAAATATCATATAGAAACTTAAAGAAAAGGTAAAATGCTTAAACGAAAACTTTATGGGTGGAAGGGTACCCGTATATCAACTCACATACCTTAGAAGAACTTGGGAGAATCGAACCTTGAATCTTTGAGAGGAACTTAGAAACCCTAGCTTACCCTACCTTGTTCTTGGAGGTGGAATGCTTTAGGAAAATTTGGGAATTGAAAGAATAGGGGAAAGAGGGGTGGTCTTAGGGATTTAAGGCTACTTTAGGACACCTTCTTCGATCCAAAAATGACAAGTTTTAGGAATAAAAAGGAAGAAAATGACAAAATTACCCTTCATGGTTGATTCAACCTACGAAACCCTATTTACAAATCGTAAATCAATATACAGGCTGTAAGTCATGTTCATCTGGTAATACATCTAAAATTCCTAAAACTGACTTTACTGGACTCTAATCCATGAAACCTAATTATATGATGTGTAATATCTTACGGGTCAAGGTTGGACGTATAGAGACATTCCACAGTAAGTCACTTTTTCTTATTTTCTTGGCCTCATTCCACGAAGCACTCTATGGGTCGTACCTTGTTTCGCGGACCATGTTGGTAACACATAGGTCACCTTCACGCAAACTCCAAATTTCCTTCATGTCTAATAGTCTCACTTAAACCTAATCTACGGATCATAATGTATCCTACAGGATGTCACTTGATCCATGGGTTACCTCACACTAGGAAACCATTTCCTTTCCTAAAGTTCTTGTTTAAGGACAAAACTTACGGACCGAACATCCCCTTACGGGCCAAAAGTCAGCCCCATAAGCTTGACTGCAGGTCTTTTTTTGGCAAATATTCTGCTCTCCTAGGCTCCTAAACTGGGGGTTGTTACACTATGCATGATAGAGCAACTATGACTAGCAAGGGAACGTACATAAGCAATAATCACGGAGAGAGCATACAATCAACAATGTAATTCAAGTGCCCTCACAAAAAAAGTCCAGTTTCCCACTCATTAGTATACTCTGAACCAATGCTAGGGACTAACAAATATACTCACACTCAAAATTGATATTCAAACACTATGCACTACACCATAGGCTTGCACCCTATATTCATGACCAAGACAACCGACATGTTGAACTAGGATCACTATAGGACTTTCTTGGATTGTAATTTAGGCTCAGTGGGCTTGGTATGACATTTTTTTGGAACATAGGTACTTTAACACTATGTTGGTTTACACTTTTCCTTACCAACACTGGTATTTTAACTCATTCATCCCTTTTTTCTATTTGAAACATTTTTCAGTGCAATTAGTCTAATTTTCAGCTCATTGTCTTTTCTTTTTCTCAATCCTTTTTCTTTTTGGCTCACTTTCTGGCATTTTTTAATTTTCCTTACACCCACCTCATATTTTCCCTTTTTTCATTGTACTCCTATGCTTTCCTTTCTATCTTGATTTGATTTCATTGCAACAACCACCCTCAACTTACGTTGTTAGCCTGAGTTGAGGTGCACAATATCTAAACTATGAACCAGAGCCACTTTTTTGTGGCCACCCGCAACTTAGGCTTTTAGCCAGGGTTGAGGTACATAATATTGAAAGAGGGACCAAGGACAAATTCAAGATCACATAGACAAAAAGGTTCGTTTACTCGGATATCTATAAACAAAAGGTACATGTATGGCTCAAAAATTTGGATGAAGGGGTAGACACTGCGTTTGGTTTATTATTTTTAGGCTAAGTGGACTAATATGAACAATGTCCTTTGATCATTCCTAATCAACTAACATACAGTATCAGTCAGAATAATAGAGAATATTCTGGATTGAAAAGCAGTGTAAGAACTACACAATAATGCTCACACACACTTGGCACTGAATACCTTGTCAATACAAACTCTCAGATCATGCTTTTTATCATAATTAAGCCCTATCTTATTAGAACAAACACTATCAATTACTAATCCAACATGGTTCTTATCAAAACTACCTATCAGCACATCATTAATTTCAAAAATAGAGGGGTGTCATTTTTCAGTATAACCCAATGTATATCACCAACATTAATACAATATACTACCAATATTACTTATATATCCTAATGTGCCGGTTCAAATAAGAACACAAGGAAAACTCTTAGACTCAAAAATTGGAGTTGATATAGGCCTTGGTTACTCAGATTTTTCTGAGGCACATAACCACCCATACCGCATAAAAAAATCCTTGCATTGCCCTCAATGCAATTTAAAAAATGAAAGATAATATAGGGATAAAAACTGAACGTACCTAGGCACCTAATCGCAAGTGTCAGTCTATGGCTCACCACCATAAACTTGTTGGGTTGTCTCTACTATAGTGGTGGCATGTCCTAAGGGTCCAACACCCCTTACTATCTCATTCGCTCATGCGCACTGAACTATCTCATCCTTAATAGAGGCTTGTCTAGAAGCCTCCATCTGCTCATTCTCTAGCCTTGCAACCTCCCTCTTAGCGACGTCAGAATAATCATCACTAGTACGATGCCTCTTCTAGAATTGTAGGCTATGGGTTCATCAACAAATAAATACAGCATCTCTGTAGTAACGTTTGGCAAGGAAATCATCATGGGTGCTAGAGTCAGTGGCATCATCTTAGTATGAAGCTGCTAGATCTTTATCTGGATGGCTTTAATGTCTGGGATCAGAGCTGATTTGAGGTGATCCCCCACTCGTCTCTTAAATGCTTCCAGATGGCCATAAAATAGTGTTAATCTCTCTACAAGCACAGTCATAAAGCGCTTCCGTATGTGATCCTAAGACTTTGATATGGCCTTGTGAATCCAAGGCATAATTTCCTGCAATAACGGAGACTTAGTGCGAACCTATCTCAACACCAGAGCCTTAATAGGCTCTGTGGAGATATAAATCTTACCCGTGATCTGAGAACATGAAGGTACGACTTCTGTTACAATGGAAGAAGTAGAAGTAGGCCCTTTATACCTCTCAATATCAGTTGGTGGGGGCCTCTGAGGCTAAGGAGCAGCAACAACAGTAGTAAAAATGTCCTTAAGGTGTGAAGGCTCAACGAATAGCTTTGGTAGTTTGACTGTAGTGTGTAGTGCTCTTCGTATTGCTATTGGATTCTTATTTGCCTTGATCAGGTCAACATCCTGAGTCCTTTGAACCTCTATCATCATGTCCATCTTTTGCATGATCTATGCTCCCGCCTCTATACATAGTCGATGTACAAAACATGGGAATAGGATCGAAGTGGACCTCCTCAAAGTGCGCTTGTGTATCTCCTTGACTATATACTGAGCAAAATAAATATCATATCCAATAATGCTTGCAACTAGTACTATGCAATCTCTAATCAAGCATTATCAGCTTAGTATAGCTAAATCTGGATATGCACAACTGCACTTAAAGTTTAGTCACAAAGTTGAGTGAGGCTTCACAATAGATGCAGAACTGGATACCCAGTCAGCCTCCTTGTCCCACTCAACAATATGGCTGGCAATCCATATAATTGAAATAGCCTTTCAGGACGTATCTCTCATCGATACGCTATGCCATGCCTACCCTAATCTATACTCGAACTCAGCTATAGTCACTAGCTCTAGTACTCAAGACAAAATAAGAACCTGCGAATGGTGGCCTTTGATAAATCTACTAGAACTCCACGCACCATCGTCCAAGTCAATTTGGGTTTTGAGAGGAGCTTCACCTTCATCAATGTAACCTTAGTGATAGTAGCAGCATATGAGGTGTAGAACTCGTGAACTGATGCTGGGAAATACTCCATCGACATTGCTACTAACCAATCTTTGCTATAAATAGCCATAATGTCATGAAGTATTGGTGATTTATCAAAGAAAGTTGTGACGATCCTCGACTCCTAAAAAATTAACTTAGTCTACCAGCCTCTGTCATCCTGTAGGACATCCTATCTATATATCTCCTACATGCCCTTGATACATGAGCATCTCATTAGTCTGACTATAGGAACTGGTGCTGGGGTGGAGCCGCTCGACTTTGCAGACTCTAAACCCGACTCCTCGTCTGACCTAGAGCTATCTCTATCTCTACAGATTAGGACCCCCTCTCCAAAGTCCTCATTTGTATGAAACTACTCCGTTGTGAATCTCCCTCTTTAGACTAGCTTTGCTGTGGTGTAAAAGTGGGTCGCTAGGCCAGCACCTACTTTCTAAATGCTGCCATAGTACATAGTAGCTCAACACCCTCATCTGGATCGATGTTGAGATCCTCCACAAAGCCACTAGCCTCAGAGTCTGTAGGCTCGTTGTGGAGTCTAATTCTCAGAGCCTATAACACATCATTCTTCAAACATGGACCCATGGTACTTAAAAATACAATAATATAAACCCAGACGAATCCCAAGAACTGGAAAAAAGAAAAACAAAAAATTGAACTTAACATGTCACAGAAGAAACTAGGAAGGCTCACGTAGGTCCGTAGAGTAAAATACGGGTCCTAGAAGGCCTTCATAGAAACAAGGTACTTTTAGCTACTGGATTTGCACATACAAATCAAGCACAACCTGTAGTTTAAACTATGTATCATAGACTTGGTCGTACGTGCAATGTCCGAAATCATTTTTCCGGTGTTGGAACCTATAAAAACTATTTATGGGTCGTGGTATCAACTACAACTTGTAAATAGATTCGTCCTGTTAACTTTTTGAAATTCTATGTTACCGATCCTAGTTTACGGGGAAAAACTACGCTCTGCGGATTAAACCACCAGCCATAGAAGACCCCCGTAATTATGAAAAAAGTAGCTCACTTCCTAAGTCTACTTTTGCATTTCTAATATATGTATTAGAAGACTGAAAATTCAGATAACGTCCCAGTCAATGAAAAATATAAATATTCACTCATGCAGAAAGACTGAGGCACCATAGCAGGGTGTTAAAAATTACACCGATTGAAAGTCAAAGGCAAGTCAAACACAGTTTAAACATTTTCAATCATGCGAAAAACAAAAACCAACCAACCCAAGTTCATTCATATTGAAATTACAATTTTACCCCTCATTCACCAACCCAGTCAAAGTTAAACAATATTCCGTGTACTGACCAATTAAAAATAGAACCACATGGGCCACATAGAATACAAAAACTCTTAACAACTACCATTGGGAGATTTTTCATCACCTTCACTCATCTACATCCCCATTCCCATTCAATTCATGCAATTGTTATTTGTAATTGTTCAAAATTCATTCCATATAGTTCATCACATAAGTTAAATATGCCAGAAATTATATCAATTATGCATGGGACATATCTTTAGTCTATTTTCAGTGCTGACAAACACAATGGAATAGTTGCGAACAACCAATTCAAGCATTATTCTCAGTTCTTATCAAATCATAGGGCAATAAAGACCCTAATATCATCTACCTAACATACCTACACCATACGATATAACTAGAAAAATTTGAATGTTTAAAATGATATATATACCAGAATCGTTAAGAAAATGGCTCAAAAATTGTAAGAAAAACTTAGGAGTAAACCCTAGGTTGCCAGAACAGTACGGGGGATGTTACATTTTGGCCAGAAAACTTGGCATAAATTATGGTAACGTGTGGATGTTTGTTGGAAAGAGGGAACTAAGGGCCAGGGTTTGTTTGGTGTTTAAAATATCACCTTTCTTTTATTTCGTTTATTGGGTCAGGTAAAAATGGGACTTTGATCCCACGAAACCTTGATTACGGCACGTATAATGTTATAACCTGGAAAATATGATTTTATTGTTTCAAAATCACACTTTTGATGGTTGACTACTACAACTCCCCACCCATAGGTCATAGAATGTTGTACGACTCATAGGCTGGGTTCGTAAGTACTCATAGCACTTAGCAATAATTTCTAGAATCTTACTTGAACCCCTATTAATGACTAACATTCTTTGATATAGCCCGTAAAGTTGGCTCTTCAATTGAAGTGCACAAATTTATGCTTATTAGAAATGGTTCTAGGGTTAGTTCCATGGGTTGTGGTGTCACGACCCCAGCCTAAGGCCTAGTTGTAATATGGCGAATGGGAACCCGAAGGGACCCTAAATAAGCATTCTTAAGCATGCATAACACATCCTTAGTTGCAGAACCATAAATAATCAATGAACAAGTAGCAAATAATTCCAGGGGAAATGAGACATTGGACTCATGCTATGGGGATGTTATCAGGAAGAGGATTAGTATGAATCACATAGCTAAGTAAGTCTAAGGGGCAGCTAAGTATGACTCACGCTATGGGGCTAATAGGGATTTGTGATTTCTATCACAACAACACAATAGGCAAATTAATACATAGAGTGAACAAGGGGATAAAGGAATTGTCCTGGGTGGTTGATGATTGATTGCATTCACTCACTCCTGGTTTTGCTTCATCAGTAACCCAATATCGGTACTAATCTAAGTTAACTCTTGCAATGATTTTGGCCTACTCTAGAATTGTACTCACTGTAACAGAGCTCTTAGTCATCAATTTATCCCTTGTTCTCCATGCAAAATTAGTCTTTTCTACCCTTTCTAATAATTGAGCCACATCTGTGAAAGTGCAATCCAAGAATGATCCTATAGTTATGGTGTCAGCCACTACTTTGCAATTATCATCTAACGCCTGATAGAAGATCTACACTAATGACTCATTTATGATCTTGTGGTGTAGGAGACTCCTCAAGCACTTAGTAAACCTCTCCCATGTGGCGCCTACAAAATCACAAGGCAGTTGTTCAAAGTTATTGATATGGTCCTTCAGTTTCAGCTTCATTGACTTGGGAAAATACCTCTCCAGAATGGCCCTCTGTATTTCTGCCCTTGTAGTGATACAAAATCCATGGAATGATTTCGATTCCCCATCATAATCTTACGGGCGAAAGCAACATTGTGTAGGCAATTATGCGGATCCTCCATTGGTAGGCCCGAGAACAACCCTCTATGCTGCAATATCTGAAGTAACCCACTAGATGTAACAACCTTTGTATCTTCCGGCAGGGAAGGTAACACTATTGCTTCTGTGACATCCACTACCGTAGGATCAAGTCTATAGGGATTCGACAGATTTTTTTGTTGCTTATTAACCTTGTGGTGGTTGATTTTCTGCCACTAGTTGTGGTGGTGGATTCTTACTATTCAAGTTAAGTGTACTTTTTGTAGCATTGTCTTGAGCCATTCTTTGAAATGTTTTCTGAATCTATGGATCAAATATTGGCAAGGGAGTGCCTTGACTGCGAGTGTTGGGCATACACTAAACCTTTATGTTGCAAGAAAAACAAAAAGAACAAAAACGTAAAAGAAGGAAATAAGGACTAACTCTCTAATTACCCTAATTAACCCAATCTAAATGTTGTATTCTTTGACAACAATGCAAAAATTTTATCATGCCCAAATTACACCTCCCAATTAACGTATAAGTGGTCGTTGTTCATGTTTAGAATGTAAACATAGTTAGGGTCTGCCTCACAAGGAATATGGTCTAGACTTGGAGTAATTAAAGCAATTGACATGAACTAATCAACTTGCTTTTGTAAAAAGGGATTTTAATGTAAAGGCAACAATTAAACCTAAACTAAGATCAAACACTCAATGCAAGTGTTGTGAATTCAGCGAGAGAAGTAACTAGGGTATTATGTTCCCCTAACTAGGGTATTATGTTCCCCATGAACCTCTAACGTAGTATAACCTTATAATTGTAACCTTTTCTAGTGTATAAAATGGAGAACTAGTAAGTTATGTTGACCTAGTTTCTTGGTCCGGGAACTAGGAAAATTTCACCATGCAACTTAGTCCGTCTAGGGTTTTTGTCATTTCTAATACCTTGTCCCAATACAACCATCACTTGGTCCGTTCAGGTTCATTAGAAGAGTGTGCTCACGTTTAATCCTATTATTTATCCCTTTTCTTATTCATTACCCCCTTGGTCTAGTAAGTAAGAACAAGGGAAGTTCTAACATTCGCAATTGTCAAAAAGCAATCAAAATGAAGAGATAAATAATGCATGCATGCATACTTTCCAAGGATTACAAATTATTTAGTTTTACTTTGTTAGTTCATCGTGGTTTCCACAACCCTAGTTGTGGATTTATCTACTTATGCTCCTTGAAGATGAAAGAATCATGTTATGAATTTACATAATTAAACACTTAGAATGAAGAATTGAAGAACACGGAATCCAAAATCTTCACATTAATCACAATATTATAACTCAAAGATTAAATCAAAAGGCATCCATGCGAAATCTCCAAGAACATACTTAAACAATGTATTAATATGAAGTCTAGAGGTTTGTACGTCTAAAAATACCTAAGACCCTATTTATAATAAAAAAAATAAAAATCCTAAACTTATTTGGAAAATTTTAATCGGGGCCTTCCACGAACAGAGTAACTGGCTGAAGATTCAATCATGGCCCATGGATTGACTTCATAAGTTGTATCTTTAGAATCTACCTTTGATGTACGAACTGCTTCCCACAAACTGTCAATAGACTTACATACCGTAAAAGGCTTTATCCGGTTAACATTTTGCATCCATGCATATTTTCAAGGCCTCAAATTGCTAATTGGTATACGAGCTGTCTAACGAACCATGACCCATCCTCGTAAAATCTAGAGTCAACTTCAGTAAAATGGCCCTTCACTGGGTCAAACATACGAAACCCATCTATCGCTCATGGGATGAATCATGGACTTAGAAGATCTCGAAAACTTCTAAAAGCTGCAACTTTCCCAAATAAGCACAAAAACTCCCTGACTACTATGATCCCGCCAAATCAACATAGAAACACATCAAACCCACTAGCATCACATTGAGAACACATAAAATTCTATGTTTAAAGCATAAAAAGTGTTGTATTTTTGCGGCAAAGGAGTATTCAGACTAACATCATCTTCAACAATTGTGTTGCAGTAGAATTCCCTCACTTGTGGTTCATGCAAAACTTTGACATAACAAACAAAAAAGTGAGTCTATGATTTTAGCTCAACCGCATCAACAATACATTCCAGGCTTTGGTAACACTTCAGGGTCAAATATCCTTCCACTAAGAATATTTTGAGTTTTCTGAACATTCATTCTCTCTTCTCTTGTAAGTTCCATTGCAATCTTCTCCTTCTTTCCTTTTGAACTAGGTCCCTTATTAGATATGTAGACTTGTTCCTCAACTGCTCCTTTTCTCGTTATTTTAACATCCCTGTCATGAGACACATTTATTTTGTTCTTACCAACATCTTTAGATAAATAAACCACATTTTCTTTAGGGACTTGACCCTTCACAACTTTTGCCTTCCTCAGTTTTCTACCCACAGAGGTATGAGCTTTTCTTTCTTTCGTAGTATCACTCATTAGTTTTATTGTCGTTCCTCTAGTGAGATATGATCTCTTCTTTTGTACTGTTTCAAAAGTTTCTTTCTCCTTTTCTTTATTTGAAGTTAGCACTGTTTTTCTCTTGATTTTTCAAGATAATGAAAGTCTGTCCTCTTCATTGTCCTCTAACACTATTTCTGTCATGGGAAACGTTTCTGAAGAGTAATAGTTTCGGAATAATAAAAACTTTCAGATTTTGAGGTATTTCAACTACTTCTTTAGTCTAAGAAGTGCTTAACCTTCCTTCATCTCTGATAGGCTTCTTGCCACAAGCTCCTCACTTGCAACAAACATATTAGACTTTCCCGCTTTATCTTAAGGAAGATCACCCACAACACCAAGTTGTGAATTTAGACTAGTGGGGGAACAAATTTGAGCTTGAGGACTACCTACCTTATCTTCCAGAAAAAGGATAAGTTTAATGGACTCAAGGTAAACAGGTTCTCAATGGTGTTAAGATCTGGGAAAGTAGGAATTTCAGAAAGTTCCTCGGAGTAAGGGTTTTGGGAAGATTTTTGTGAAGAAACAGGGGTTTTCTCACTAGATTGGACTGAAGAAGCTTCGGTTGTAGGAATAAGTCTCTCATTGGCAAGACCTCTTGATGATTCTATCACACTAAATGCATCAAGCATTTTCTTGGTAGTATTTGAAGTCAGTGTCATTTTTTAGAGCTGGTTTTGGAATGACTTTAGAGGCGAGATGAGATTTTCTAAAGTCATAGGAAAGAGAATAGAGATTTATAAGGGTCTATTTAGTCTTTCTTTTTAGCAAAGGGTGAAGAATGACAAGATAAAAAGCTTTTAGGTCCCTTGGGAAAGGGCGAAAAGGAGATTGAGCTCTCAAGAATGATGGGATAGCTATTAGCTGACACAGAACAATACCTATGGTTCTCAATTATAAATCAAAAGTAATAAACAAATGCTATTTTTTTATGAATGTAACACCCCACATCTTACATGTACTAGTCAAACACAGATGAAACATGATATGGTAGGGCCAAGTCCGCACATATTTTTTTTAAAAGTGCGTGAATTTTAGATTAAAGGGCTATATGTACGTCTAACGCTTAAGATGACCGAGTGTATATAATTTTTAGGTCAAGTTAAGGAGAGTGTGACCTTAAATGAAGTAAAACAATTGAGGTGCTTTTGAGACTTAGGAAGCTAGTAGGTGAGTCACCTACGCGCTTAGCTTAAATAAGCTCGGTAAACGGAGACAAGGCCCAACACCGACTTTGTTCAAGTCCGATAAAGAATAAACCCCGAGTTAAGGATGTCATTTGGGCCCATGGTTTTGCATCATAAAAGGACAATATTTGCAGCCCAAGATGGATAGGAAAAGGGCCAAATTACAACTACAATCCAATTCAAAACTAAAGCCCAAACTAAGTGGGCTTAGGGAGTAAATGTTTGCAACAAAGCCCATCCCATTTGAAGCCCAATAAGGCCCAAATGAAAGGGCCAAGATGCTGCCCCATAACCTTATTAAAATAAGTCTAAAAGCCCAAAAGAAAGTCGGCCAAAAGAGGCCTATAAAAGGGAGCAACCAGCAGCAACTTTTAGCTATTCTCTTAAGCCAAATTTCAGATTTTCTCTCTAAGTTCTTCTTGCACTCTTCTCATTTTCTAAAGAAGCCCAGACACACTTCTAGGGATTCTTGAAGAGAACCTAATACTTGAGAGTTAAGGTAAGTAAAAATACCCATGGTTTGGTGTAATTTTTCCATGAAAAACATGAAGAATATGTTGGTTGTATTGTGCAGGAATTTTGGGACAGCATGTGTTCCAATTTTGTGGTTCACTTTTCTTGTTAAATAAGAGACTTTTAACTTGTTGGTTGGCTGAGTTATGAAGTATATGTATGTTTTTAACAAGTCTTGGGTCTGTAATGATGTAAGAAGGCTGCTGGACCACTTGTATCTTCCGCAAAAACAAGTTCTTAAATGATGTCTTAATTCCGGTCATTAGTAAGAATTTGTAGACTGTTTTTGGGAATTGTTGTCTCACGTTTTTCATCTACCTAGGGACTATTTTTGGACTGGTTTAGGACTGTAATTGTGTGTAAATATGTTGAGGACAGTTTGGTTAAGGTTGGAACGGATTTGGAATGGTTGACGTCGAAATGTAGCGGAAGGACGCAATGTTGCGTTGTCTACTTACGTGTCGTGTAAAGTTGTTGTATGCTGTATTGTATGAGTTGTTGTAATGCTGTTATGGGACTAAACATAGCTGGATATGACATGTATATGGGAATGTGTGTTAGAAAATACGATTAGGAGTGGAAATGTTGAAAGAATACTCTTTGGTTGCTAATTCCGAGCTTGCTGCCCGGATGTTGTTTTTGGGTGAAATTGGATTACTAAGACGTGTTTATTAGCTACTAACACTAGTTTTATCACCTAATATGTTGTAGATAAGTGTTTGGAGGAAAAGGATACTACCCCGAGGTAATAACGACATAGTACAGCGAGGTATGTAAGGCAACTTGATTTCCTATTACTTAGCATGAAATCTATAATCTTCCTTAGCATATAAAGGCACGTATAAACTCCGACATGGCTGCTAACCGTGTCCCCACTCTTTACCATGTTCATATGTACCCATACATAGTCATTGTCAACCTGCATATGTACTTGGATACCAAATATACTTGAGTTCCTTCTTACCCAACAAAGTCTATGTGTCGTTTAATCTCCGATACGGTTTATTAGTTGTGTATCTCTCTTTTCATTGTAGTATTACCTTGTATGGTTGCTCATATGTGACATGTCTATATTCCTACAGTTCTAAAGGTTATGACCACCAAAAGAACCATCTCAAAGTAAATAAAAGATAACTTACAGTTGCTTATAAATGAGTGGTAGCCCGAGGGGTGGAAGAATCACCTAGCCAGGGTCGATCTCATTTGGGTGGTAGCCCGAGGGGTGAAGGAATCACCTAGCCAGGGTCGATCCCGTTACAGATTTACCATCGATCAGCTGGTCATTTACATGATATATTGTGCACAGATAATACAGTAAAGATACAGAAATAAAAAGACATAAAGTACATGATTCCATAGTATGACTAAAGGTGGTCTTTACATCCTTACACACCAGCATGTGATTTCATCTGAGTTCTTATTTCATGTATAGTATTTTCTGCCTTACATATTCAGTACATTATCTCGTACTGACGTCCCTTACGGGGGACCTGCATTTCATGCTGCAGGTACACGAGTTACTAGATCTCCCCAGTAAGAGTACAGGACTTCCAGCTGCTATTATACTAAGCTCCAGGTTGCTTCGGGGCTTATGTGTTTAGAACTTATATTTTGTATTGTATAGTTAGTCATGAGGTGGGGCCTGTCCCGACCCATTTGGATATTGTTCCTTACTTAGAGGCTTTGTAGACTATGTAAATTAAAGTGTGGTCAAATAGCGTATTATAGACATCGTGGCTCCAACGGCCTAGTCTTATGCATTTACTTTTGGTTTGTTAGTACAGTTTACTTTCTTTTGACAACATATTGAGTATAGAAACCTCTTAAATGTTCATAGCAGGTGTATTGTTATATGTTGGTTCTCCCGAGCCTTGTCGGCAACGGGTGCCAGTCCGCCTTAAGGGGGCTTAGGGCGTGACAGAAGTGGTATTAGAGCGGGTCGTCCTAGGGAGTCTACAAAGCCGTGTCTATGTAGAATCTTGTTTATGGATGTGTTGTGCACCACATTTATAAGCAGGAGGCTACGTGGCATTTAGGAGTTGTCACTTTTTTTTTCATTCTTTAGATCGTGCCATAGAGCCAAGTGTTGTAGGTTGATTATTTCTGACCTCTAAATTATTTTGTACAGTAAGCATGCCTGAAACAAGGAAAAGCAAAGGCAAGGGGATGGAGGTGGAAGTGGTAATTGGTATGCCCAGTCGGGTGAGACGACGAGATGAGGCCCAAGATGAGTCTCTGTCCCAAACATCTCCAACTCCTCCAGCTCCTGATGAACCAGGTCGTAGTGAAACTCCCTCAGAACCACCTGCCGATGCTGCTGTGCAGGATCTGAGAAATGCGGTCCAATTATTGACACGCATAGTTGCTAGCCAAAGCCAAAGACAAGAAGGCCCAGTTGTAGGTACAGATGGTGCGAATAGGGCAGCTAGCACGAGGATACGTGACTTCCTTAATTTGGACCCTCCAACTTTCACCGGGTCAGATCCTAAGGAAGATCCGCAAGACTTCATCGGCCAGATCCAGCGCACTTTAGATGTTATGCATGTAAGTGGTACAGAAGCTGTAGAACTGGCAGCATATAGATTGAAAGGTGTGGCTATATTGTGGTATGAATCTTGGAAGCAATCCAAGGGTATAGATGCACCTCCAACTACCTGGAAGGAGTTCAAAGAGGCCTTTCTTGACCACTACTTGCCATATGAGATCCGAGAGGCCCGTGCAGATCAATTTCTGAATCTCCATCAAGGGGGTATGAGCGTGAGGGAGTATAGCCTCCAGTTTAACTCCTTGGCCAGGTATGCTCCCAATGTAGTTGCTACTATGGCAGATAGAGTTCATCGGTATGTGGATAGGTTGGATACATATCTGGTAAGAGACTGTACTATTGCTTCATTGAATAAAGACATGGATATAGCAAGAATGCAAGCATTTGTCGCAGAAACTAGAGGATCAGAGGCAAAGGAGAAGGACACAAGAGATAGAAAGGGGCCAGTCCAAGAGGGCCAGATCTACAGGGCAGTTTGTACCGTCCCAAGGTGATGTTAGGCCCCAATTTCCTAGTAAACCACCTAGACCATCATCCTCTTATTCTGCAGTCAGTGCTCCACCGCAACTTCAAGGGCCTAGAGGTAATCAGTTTAATCAAAGAAGTGAGGGACAAGGTGCACGGACTGCAGGATATTCGGCCAGCCAGCAGATTCCTCCCAGGCAGTCTTGCCAACAATGTGGGAGGAGTCATTCAGGTATATGCCATGTTGGGACAGATTCCTGTTATTGGTGTGGTGTACCAGGGCATATGATAAGAGATTGCCCAAGAAGACGTATGGGTGATATGGCACAACCTGCTGGGTCAGCTGTTGCATCATCATCGTCAGTTCCTCCCTTCAGTAGGGGTCAGCAAATGCCTACAGGCCGTGGTAGAGGTGGTAGAGGAGCAGCTAGCTCCAGCGGAGCCCAGAATCGCACTTATGCTCTGGGGAGTCGGCAGAATTTAGAAGCTTCACCCGATGTGGTCACAGGTACATTGTCCATCTTTTCACATAATGTGTATGTATTAATTGACCCTGGTTCTACATTATCTTATATCACACCACTAGTGGCTGGGAAGCTTAAAAGAACACCTAATTTATTGAATGAGCCATTTGAAGTATCTACGCCAACCGGTGAATCTTTTATAGCTAGAAGGGTCTATTACGATTGTGTTGTAACTGTTTGCGACTGTGATACGTGGGCGGACCTTGTTGAGTTAGATATGGTGGAATTCGATGTTATAATGGGCATGGATTTTTTAGCTTCTCGCTATGCTACTATGGATTGCCGATCTAAGAGAGTGTATTTCCACTTTCCAAATGAGGCAGTCCTTGAATGGGAAGGTAATGTTGGGGCACCAAAGGGGAAGTTTATTTCCTATTTTAAGGCAAGGAAGATGATGTCAAAGGGGTGTATATGTCATCTAGTTAGAGTAAGGGATATGGAGGCTGAATCACCAACTCTTCAATCGGTTCTGGTAGTGAATGAATTTGCTGATGTGTTTCCCGAAGAGCTTCCAGGTTTGCCTCCAGAACGAGAGATAGATTTTGGCATTGATTTACTCCCAGGCACTCAACCTATTTCTATCCCTCCATATAGAATGGCCCCGGCAGAGCTACGTGAATTAAAGGAGCAATTGAAAGATTTTCTAGAGAAGGGCTTTATAAGACCTAGTGTGTCCCCTTGGGGTGCACCAGTGTTATTTGTACGTAAAAAGGATGGCACCTTGAGAATGTGTATTGACTATCGGCAATTGAATAAGGTGACAATTAAAAACAAATACCCCCTCCCCAGGATTGATGATTTATTTGATCAGTTACAGGGTGCCAAATGTTTTTCAAAAATTGATTTGAGGTCAGGTTATCACCAAGTGAGGGTGAGGGAAAAAGATATACCCAAGACAACCTTTAGGACACGCTATGGCCACTTTGAATTTCTTGTTATGTCATTTGGGCTGACAAATGCACCAGCAGTTTTGATGGTCTTAATGAACAGGGTATTCAAGCCGTTCTTGGATGTCTTTGTGATAGTATTTATAGATGACATTTTGGTGTATTCAAGATCAAAAGAGGACCATGCAAATCACTTACGGCAGGTATTACAAGTTCTTCGTGATCGGCAATTGTATGCCAAGTTTTCCAAATGTGAATTTTGGTTGAAATCAGTGGCATTCTTGGGTCATATTGTATCCGATGAAGGAATAAGGGTTGATTCACAAAAGATAGAGGCGGTGAAAGATTGGCCAAGGCCAACAACACCCACCGAAGTTCGAAGCTTCTTAGGGTTGGCAGGTTATTATAGAAGATTTGTCGAAGGTTTTTCTTCTATTTCTGCACCTCTAACAAAGTTGACACATAAGGCGACCAAATTTCAATGGAATGATGCATGTGAAAGGAGCTTTCAAGAGTTTAAAAGCAGGCTAACTTCTGCACCTGTATTAGTGCTTCCAGAAGGCTCAGAGGGGTATGCGGTATATTGTGATGCTTCGGGGGTTGGCTTAGGGTGTGTACTGACACAACATGGTAGGGTAATTGCTTATGCCTCGAGACAACTGCGGCCACATGAGAAAAACTACCTGACACATGACCTTGAACTAGCAGCTGTTGTGTTTGCCTTGAAAATATGGCGCCATTATTTGTATGGGGTTCATGTTGACATATATACTGATCATAAGAGCTTACACTACATATTTAAACAGAAAGACCTAAATTTAAGGCAGCGGAGGTGGCTAGAGCTAATAAAGGATTACGATGTTGATATACTATACCATCCAGGGAAAGCAAATATGGTAGCCGATGCTTTGAGCCGCAAGGCAATTGTGAATATTGATGATCAGACCGTGGTAAGGCAAGGAGTCGCTAAGGATCTATGTCAACTAGCCAATTTAGGAGTGCGCCTCATTGAAACTCCAAAGGAAGGGGTTGTTGTGCATAATGCTGCAGAGTCTTCACTGATAACAGAGGTAAGGGAAAAACAGTTCAAAGATCCTATTCTACAGCGACTTAAGAAGAAGGTGAGTCAAGGCATAATGAAGGGCTTTGAACTTACCCAAAATGGAGTACTTTACTGTCAAAACAGATTGTGCGTTCCTAATATAGATGGACTAAGAAGGAGAATAATGGAAGAAGCCCATCATTCAAGATATTCTATCCATCCAGGATCAACTAAGATGTATCATGACCTGAAGGAAATGTTTTAGTGGGAAGGCATGAAAAAGGACCTTGCAGAATTTGTGGCTCAATGTCCAAATTGCCAACAAGTTAAGGTAGAGCACCAAAAGCCGGGAGGTTATATGCAATGTATAGAGCTTCCAACATGGAAGTGGGATATGATTAATATGGATTTTGCTACTGGGTTGCCTCGCTCATTTCAGAAGTTTGACTCCATATGGGTAATAGTTGATAGACTTACAAAGTCAGCACACTTCTTACCAGTTAAGAGTGATTATACGGCTGAAGAGTATGCAAAGCTATACCTTAAGGAGATAGTTAGACTACATGGGGTCCCAATCTCCATTATATCTGATCGGGGAGCTCAATTCACCGCAAAGTTTTGGAAATCCTTCCAGAGGAGCTTAGGGACACAAGTAAATTTAAGTACAGCTTTCCACCCGCAGACAGATGGTCAAGCAGAACGCACCATTCAAACACTTGAAGATATGTTGCGGGCGTGTGCATTGGACTTCAAAGGTAGTTGGGTGGACCATTTGCCACTTATTGAATTTGCCTGTAATAATAGCTACCATTCAAGCATCAAGATGGCACCGTATGAAGCTTTGTATGGAAGGAAATGTAGATCACCGATAGGATGGTTTGAAGTGGGTGAAACCACCTTGCTTGGTCCAGATCTAGTCCAACAAGCCATGGAAAAAGTCAAGGTAATACGACAATGGCTAGAAACAGCCCAAAGCCGTCACAAATCATATGCAGATGCTAGAAGAAGAGGACTGAAATTCTCAGTAGGAGATTGGGTATTCTTAAAGGTGTCTCCAATGAAAGGTGTTATGAGATTTGGTAAGAAAGGGAAACTAAGCCCACGTTACATAGGGCCATATAAGATTATTAAAAGGTTTGGACAAGTTGCATATGAATTAGAGTTACCCCAGGAGCTTTCAATGGTTCATCCAGTTTTTCACGTCTCAATGCTTCGAAAATGCATAGGTGATCCATCTCGTATTACTCCTATTGAAGATATGCAGATTACGGAAGATCTCACCTATGAAGAGGTGCCTATTGAAATCCTAGATCGTCAAGTTAGAAAGCTAAGGAATAAGGAAATACCTTCAGTAAAAGTGCTTTAGAGGAACCGACAGGTAGAAGAGATAACGTGGGAGGCTGAGGAAGCAATGAGGTCTAAATATCCTTATTTATTTGAAGCTAAAGAGGAAGTCCAAGATACAGAGTTGAAGGATTAATAGGTACGTGAATATGAATTCTTATTATGTTTTCAAAAGTCTGTTTACACTTGAGTTCGTTTAACCTATTCAATTATGCTTACATTCGAGGACGAATGTTCCTAAGGGGGGGAGGATGTAACACCCCACATCTTACATGTACTAGTCCAACACAGATGAAACATGATATGGTAGGGCCAAGTCCGCACATATTTTTTTTAAAAAGTGCGTGAATTTTAGATTAAAGGGCTATATGTACGTCTAACGCTTAAGATGACCGAGTGTATATAATTTTTAGGTCAAGTTAAGGAGAGTGTGACCTTAAATGAAGTAAAACAATTGAGGTGTTTTTGGGACTTAGGAAGCTAGTAGGTGAGTCACCTACGCGCTTAGCTTAAATAAGCTCGGTAAACGGAGACAAGGCCCAACACCGAATTTGTTCAAGTCCGATATAGAATAAACCCCGAGTTAAGGATGTCATTTGGGCCCATGGTTTTGCATCAAAAAAGGACAATATTTGCAGCCCAAGATGGATAGGAAAAGGGCCAAATTACAACTACAATCCAATTCAAAACTAAAGCCCAAACTAAGTGGGCTTAGGGAGTAAATGTTTGCAACAAAGCCCAGCCCATTTGAAGCCCAATAAGGCCCAAATGAAAGGGCCAAGATGCTGCCCCATAACCTTATTAAAATAAGTCTAAAAGCCCAAAAGAAAGTCGGCCAAAAGAGGCCTATAAAAGGGAGCAACCAGCAGCAACTTTTAGCTATTCTCTTAAGCCAAATTTCAGATTTTCTCTCTAAGTTCTTCTTGCACTCTTCTCATTTTCTAAAGAAGCCAAGACACACTTCTAGGGATTCTTGAAGAGAACCTAATACTTGAGAGTTAAGGTAAGTAAAAATACCCATGGTTTGGTGTAATTTTTCCATGAAAAACATGAAGAATATGTTGGTTGTATTGTGCAGGAATTTTGGGACAGCATGTGTTCCAATTTTGTGGTTCACTTTTCTTGTTAAATAAGAGACTTTTAACTTGTTGGTTGGCTGAGTTATGAAGTATATGTATGTTTTTAACATGTCTTGGGTCTGTAATGATGTAAGAAGGCTGCTGGACCACTTGTATCTTCCGCAAAGACAAGTTCTTAAATGATGTCTTAATTCCGGTCATTAGTAAGAATTTGTGGACTGTTTTTGGGAATTGTTGTCTCACGTTTTTCATCTACTTAGGGACTGTTTTTGGACTGGTTTAGGACTGTAATTGTGTGTAAATATGTTGAGGACAGTTTGGTTAAGGTTGGAACGGATTTGGAATGGTTGACGTCGAAATGTAGCGGAAGGACACAATGTTGCGTTGTCTACTTACGTGTCGTGTAAAGTTGTTGTGTGTTGTATTGTATGAGTTGTTGTAATGCTGTTATGGGACTAAACATAGCTGGATATGACATGTATATGGGAATGTGTGTTAGAAAATACGATTAGGAATGGAAATGTTGAAAGAATACTCTTTGGTTGCTAATTCCGAGCTTGCTGCCCGGATGTTGTTTTTGGGTGAAATTGGATTACTAAGACATGTTTATTAGCTACTAACACTAGTTTCATCACCTAATATGTTGTAGATAAGTGTTTGGAGGAAAAGAATACTACCCCGAGGTAATAACGACATAGTACAGCGAGGTATGTAAGGCAACTTGATTTCCTATTACTTAGCATGAAATCTATAATCTTCCTTAGCATATAAAGGCACGTACAAACTCCGACATGGCTGCTAACCGTGTCCCCACTCTTTACCATGTTCATATGTACCCATACATAGTCATTGTCAACCTGCATATGTACTTGGATACCAAATATACTTGAGTTCCTTCTTACCCAACAAAGTCTATGTGTCGTTTAATCTCCGATACGGTTCATTAGTTGTGTATCTCTCTTTTCATTGTAGTATTACCTTGTATGGTTGCTCATATGTCACATGTCTATATTCCTACAGTTCTAAAGGTTATGACCACCAAAAGAACCATCTCAAAGTAAATAAAAGATAACTTACAGTTACTTATAAATGAGTGGTAGCCCGAGGGGTGGAAGAATCACCTAGACAGGGTCGATCTCATTTGGGTGGTAGCCCGAGGGGTGAAGGAATCACCTAGCCAGGGTCGATCCCATTACAGATTTACCACTGATCAGCTGGCCATTTACATGATATATTATGCACAGATAATACAGTAAAGATATAAAAATAAAAAGACATAAAGTACATGATTCCACAGTATGACTAAAGGTGGTCTTTACATCCTTACACACCAGCATGTGATTTCATCTGAGTTCTTATTTCATGTACAGTATTTCCTGCCTTACATATTCAGTACATTATCTCATACTGACGTCCCTTACGGGGGACCTGCATTTCATGCTGCTAGTACAGGAGTTACTAGATCTCCCCAGTAAGAGTACAGGACTTCCAGCTGCTATTACTAAGCTCCAGGTTGCTTCGGGGCTTATGTGTTTAGAACTTATATTTTGTATTGTATAGTTGGTCATGAGGCGGGGCCTGTCCCGACCCATTTGGATATTGTTCCTTACTTAGAGGCTTTGTAGACTATGTAAATTAAAGTGTGGTCAAATAGCGTATTATAGACATCGTGGCTCCAACGGCCTAGTCTTATGCATTTACTTTTGGTTTGTTAGTACAGTTTATTTTCTTTTGACAGCATATTGAGTATAGAAACCTCTTAAATGTTCATAGCAGGTGTATAGTTATATGTTGGTTCTCCCGAGCCTTGTCGGCAATGGGTGCCAGTCCGCTTTAAGGGGGCTTAGGGCGTGACAATAAAGGGACTAGGTCCTTCTAAAGTTTCAAATGTTCTGCTCAAAACTGTTTTCCAACAATAGCTATCTTGATTAATTCACTATAAGTGTATACCTGCAAGAAGGTACAAGAACTTACTTTACCAAAACAAGCATCAAGAAAATAAAAGGATTCATGCCCTTCTAGTCATCGATAAAAAGGAAGTTGATATGTTCCAAAAAAAAAAAAAAGGATTTACTCCATCTTTAGCATCCCAAGCTGCAATCCGTTCTTCTCAAATTGATCCCTACTCAAAGCCTTTGTAAAAATATCTGTAATTTGATCTTCTGGTTTAAAAAATTACAAACAGATATTTCCACTTTTCAGCATTGTCTCTTAGTAAACGGGTATCTCACATTAATGTGCTTGGTCCTTTTTTATGGACCAGATGCTTTGCCATATTCAAAACACTTGTGTTATTAAACAACAATGGAATAGTGTGTGTGATGACAACAAACTCCTTTAGTTGCTATTTTATCCATAACAATTGTGCACAACAAGAGGCAGTAACTACATACTCAGCTTCAGCAGTTGGAAGAGCAACATAATGTAGTTTCTTAGTTCCCCAAGACACAAGATATGATCTAAGGAAGTGAGATATTCTAGAAGTGCTCTTTATATCTACTTGATATCCAGCATAATTAATTACCTAAAAATATCACCTATAGGATATTAAAGCACCAGGTCCCATATTTTCTTCAAATACCTTAGGATTCTTTTAGCTATCTTTAAGTTGGACTCCTTTGGCTTATCTTGGAACCTTGCACACATTGTAATATTAAACACAATGTCTGGTCTAGTTGTAGTCAAATACAATAATGATCCAATGATTCCCCTATACATAGTCTCATTATCACAGGGACCAGGTTCATCAGCATCTAGCTTGGAATTTGTTCCAGAAGGAGTATCTATAGGCTTTGCGCCCTTCATTTGAAATTTCTTTAGCAACTCTTTGGTGTATTTCTCTTATATAATTGAGATTCTTTCATGAGTTTGTTTAATTTACAAAACCACAAATCAATTCATCTATTACATTATTTCAAATTCACTCCCCATCGTCTTTAAGAAATCACCATGCATAGACTTTGAAGTTGCACCAAAGATAATATCGTCAACATAGACTTGTATGATGAGCAGGTACATTCCTTTTATCTTTAAAAATTATGTGTTGTCTATTTTGCCTCTTCTGGATCCATTCTCTAGAAGTAACATAGACAACCTCTCATGCAATACTCTATGTGCATGTTTTAAGCCACATAGTGCTTTGTAAAAAAATTGTGTGTTGTGTATTTTACCTCTTCTGGACCCATTGTCTAGAAGGAACATAGAGAACCACTCATACAATACTCTATGTGCATGTTTCAATCCATATAGTGCTTTGTCCAGTTAGAACACATGGTTGGGATGATCAATATCTTAAAATCCAGGAGGTTGTTTGACAAACACTTCCTCCTTTAGGTAGACATTCAAAAAAGCACTCTTAATATCCATTTGATTGAGCTTAAAATCTATGAATACTACAAAAGCTATAGGAATTTTGATGGCTTCCGTTCTTGATATAGGAGCAAATGTCTCATCATAATCAATGCCTTCTTCCTGGTTGTAGCCTTGAACCACATCCCTTGATTTGTTTCGAAAAATAGGTCTATATTCATAAAATTTTGTTCCTAAAGACCCACCTAGTTTTAAAGATTGTTCTATCAAATGGCTTATGAACCAGGTGCCATACATTACTTATTTCAAATTGGTGCCAACTCTTCTTGCATGGAATTGGCCCAATCAACAACTTTTATAGCCTCGTTCGCATTTTAGGCTTAATAGAGACGACAAAGGTTGAAAATGCAGCCATGTTCCTCCTCTTGGATCTTGTTTGAATTCCAGAGTCCAAAAGTGAGATGACATTATCCAAGCGATGAGCAGATTTGAATATCCATGAGGATGTTTTGGGAGCCTAACTTTCTTTCTCATTTTCCACTCTGACTTCCCCATCATCTGCATTTTCAGGGTGCTCAGAAATCCCTTGTTCATCATCAGAAACTAGTTCAGGCCCAGGTCCCCCATCAAGACTACAAGCATCACCTAAAACATCAAAATCAAAATTAGTTTGCTGCAAGTTTCCTTCACTAACATGATCATCATTGACACCATCCCTATGAAAATACAATAGTTCTTCAAATTCATCCTGATCTTTGTCTTTCAATTTTTCAAGTTCAGCAAACTCATCAAAGATCACATGGACACTTTCTTCAATTCATTATGTCCTTTTGTTGAAAACACTATAAGCCTTGCTGGAATTTGAGTAACCAACAACTAAAACTTCATCACTTCTTGCATCAAAATTTGCCCAAATCTTCCTTTCCATTGTTGATAATAAGACATTTTCCACCAAAAGCTCCCAAGTAACTCACTTTAGGCTTCCATTGTTGAGAAACTCATAAGGTGTTTTGTTGAGGATTGACCCAATAAAGCATCTATTTGTCACATAAAACACAGTATTTACAGCTTCAGCCCATAAATTCATAGGAACTCCATAATATATCAACATTGTTCGGTCAATATCCACCAAGGTTCTGTTCTTCCTTTTGATAAATTCCATTTTCTTTAGAGAAAATATCCATCTTTCATGTTCAAACTCAGTTTCATCGTCGAATTCGATCCCTTCTATCTTATGGTTCAACTTAATTTGTATTATCTTAGAAAAATTCACAAATACATAATAGGTTCTATCCTTAAAGCTCAAGAACATGGTCCAGGTAAACCTTGAGTAATAATCCACGACCACCAAACTGTACTTCTTTCCATATCTACTTTAAACCTTCACTTCCCACATAGATCAATATGAATTAAATTCAGTGGTTTGGTAGTATTGACCTGACTCGTTCGCTTAAATGAGGATCTAATTATTTTCCTTTGACATGTGCTTCACAAACTTTATATTCTTTAAACATCACTTTTTAGCCTATGGACCAGGTCTATAACACCCCACATATTAGGTGTGCTAGCTCTATGCATATGGAACATGATATAATTAGGTAAAAAAGGGCACCAACTTTAAAAGTGCCTAAAGTTTAGACTGGAGGGATACATTTACACCTAATGCTTAAGATGAGCGAGTGTGTATAAGTGTAGAGTTGAATTAAGGAGATCACGACCTCGAAGTAATATGCTTGTAGGACTTAGGAAGCTAACACGTGAGTCACCTACGTGCTTAGCTTAAATTAGATGTGTAGACAGGGAAGATTAATTCATACATGAGTAAACTCACTTGAGGCCCAAAATTAAGTAAAATGAAAAGGACCCAAAGACGAGGCCCAACACCGAATCTATTAAATTCCGATAAAGAATAAAGCCCAAGTTAAGGATGTAATTCTAGCCCATGGTTAGGCATTATAAAGGGACAATATAGAAGCCCAAGATGAATAGAAAAATGGCCAAATTACATTCACAACTCACTTCACAAATAGGGCCAAAACTAAGTGAAAGTAGAAGGAAAAAGTTGGTTGGAAAGTCCATCAAATTGAAGCCCAATAAGGCCCAAGTGAAAGGGCCAAGTTTTTGCATCACCACCTTAATATAATAAGGCTTCAAATGTAAAATAAAGTCGGCCAAAAGTGTCCCTTTAAAAGCGATTAAAAGCCAACAACTTTAAGTTATTTTAACATAGCCAAAAATCAGATTTTTTCAAAGTTTCCCCTTGCTCTCTCTTTCCATTACAAAGCAGCCACAACAAGACTTTATGGTTCTTGGAGAAGACCTAATCCTTGTAGGTTAAGGTAAGTAAGAATACCTATGTATTTAGTGCAATTTTTCCATGAAAAACATGAAGAGTATGCTGGTTATGCTTGTGCAGAAAATTTGGACAACATGTGTTTCAAAGATTATTGTACACTTTTCTTGTTTATTATGAGACTTTTATCTTCTTGGTTTGCTGGATTATGAAGTAATATTTGTGTTTTAACAAGGTTTAGTTGTGTAGTGATGAAATAAGGCTGCTGCACTATTTTTATCTTCCGCAAAAATGAGTTCTTATATGATATCTTAATTGCGCTCTTAGTAGGAATTTGTGGACTGATAATTGGAAATTCTTATTGCACATCCTCCATCTACCTGTGGACTATTTTTGGACTATTTTGTTGTGCAAATATGTTGGAGACAGTGTGGTCGAAGTTGAAACGGGTTCGGGATTGTTGGCTTCGAAATATAGCGAGAAGACGTAATGTTAGGTCGCCTACTTGTGTGTCGTGTAGAATTGTTATGTGTTGTGCTTTGTGAGCTCTTGTAGTACTGTTATGGGACTAAAACAAGCTGGATATAACATGTATATGAGAATGTGTATTAGAAAATACGATTAGGAGTGGAGGGGTTGAAAGAATACTCTTTGGTTGATAATTAGGAGCATGCTCCCGGATATTATTTTTGGGTGGAATTGGACTACCAAGATATGTTTATTAGCTGCTAACACTAGTTTTATCATGTACCATATTGTAGATAAATATTTGGGGGAAAAGGAGGTTACTTCGAGGTAATAACGAGGTCGTACAATGAGGTATGTAAGGCTAGTCATTTTCGTATTATTTGGCATGAATACAGGGTATTTCTCGGCACATAAAGGCACTTACAAACACTGAACAAGGCTAATAACCGTGTCTCCACTCTTTAACATGTTCATATGCTCCTATACATAGCCATTTTCAATCCTGCATACATACTTTTGATGGAAAGATACAGGAGTTCCTTTTGTTGCTAATAAAATCCACGTGTTATTTCATCTCCTACGTAATTAATTAGTCGTGTAACTTACTCTTTTTGTTATGGTACTATCTTGTATGATTGTTACATGTCACATGTTATGTGTATAGTCCTTCACCTCTAAATGTCATGGCCACCAAAAGAATCATCTCAAAGGTAAACAAAAGATTAATTGAAGTTACTTATTGATGGGTGGTATCCCAGGGGTGGAAGAATCACCTATAATGGGTCGATCCCATATTACGGGGGTTATCCCAGGGGTGAAAGGAAAGCCTAGCATGGGTCGATCCTGATATTGATTTACCACTGATCAGCTGGTTATTTACATGATATATTGTGCACAGATTATAAAGTAAAGCAAGGTAAAGTAATAAAAAGGACATAAAGTACATGATTCCACAATATGACTAAAGGTGGTCTCTTATCCATACACACTAGTTTATGATTTCATTTGAGTTCTTATTTCATATACAAGACTTCCTGCCTTACATATTTAGTACATTTTCTCGTACTGACATCCCTTACAGAGGACCTGTATTTTATGCTGCAGGTACAGGAGCTAGTAGATCTCCTCAGTAGGAGTACAAGATATCCAATTGCTGTTACTGAGCTCCAGGTTGCTTCGGGGCTTTGTGTCTCTAGAGCTTATAGTTTGTATACTGTATGGTTGTTCATGAGGTGGGGCCTGTCCCGATCCTTAATAGATATTGTTCCTTATCTAGAGGCTTTGTAAACTATGTAAAGTAATGTGTGGTCAAGTATCGTACTTTAGACATCGTGGCTCCAACGGCTTAGTCTTATGCATTTCCTTTTGGCTTATTAATATTGTCTACTTTTTCTTTGAAAGCATGTTGAATATGGAAACCTCTTATAATGTTCATAGCAAGTTCATAGTTATATGTTGGTTCTCATGAGCGTTGTCGGCAATGGGTGCCAGTCCGCCTTAATGGGACTTTGAGCGTGACAAGGTCCCCTTGCAGCAAGTTTGTTCAGAAATGAAAAACTAATATGACTAAGTATTTTGTACCAAAATTTTGCATTCTCACTCTGATCACTAAGACATGTAAGGTAATTTCCCCAGATTTGTGACAATAAAATTTTCTAAATGAAATTTCACTTCATTGCCCTTGTCACAGATCTGCGATAGACTCAATAGACTTAACTTAAATCTATTCACACAATAGACATTTTCTATTGATTGATCAAAAGACTATCCAATCCTTTTCAAACAAAGAATGTAACCTTTTTTCCATTTCCAAAAGAAACATCTCCACCTTGAAGTACTTTGAGTGAAAGAAATCTTTCAACATTTTTAGTCATATGTTTTAAGCATCTACTATCCCTATAACAACATTGGCTACTACTTTCTTTGATTATCTGCAAGATATCACTTGTTAGATTAAGGAACCCATTTTAATCTAAGTTCCCAATAAGTAGATAAGAGAGTAGTTAACATTTTTCTTATCCAGGGAGATAGCACCACTTTCTTTGGCATAGAATTATTATGAGAATTCACCCTAGGACTATGTCCCATTCTTCTTTTCTTTTGTTAAAAATATCCTGCCAAATGTTCTTCAAAATTTTTCATTGCAGGACATTTAATCTTCGAATGACCATCCATTCCACAGTGATCAAACAACAACAAATTTGACCCACTAATATTTTTATTATAAGTGGTATGAGAGAGAGCTTTCATCATAAACCCCAGACCTTTTTTACTATTGTCTCCTTGATGAGTCAGTGTATCTGGTACTTCAGAAGAAGTAGTTCATTTGAGTCACAAGGATAACTCTTCTTTCACTCAGACCAGGTCTTTTTCTAACTGAGTATTCCTCTTTAGTGCTATAGCAAGTGTTGACTCAACATCGTGTAGACTAGCTTCAATCTCAAGTTGCAAGCTACTAGACCTTTTCTTTCCCTTTTATATAACCCTTTCTTTCTTCATTTAACATTTCACAAAGAGCTACATTTTCTAATTTCAAATCTATGACATGTTTCTCTACTTAAGACAATTGAGAAACGAAGGCAAGTTTTTCATCTTGAACAAGATCTAACTAATTATTCAATACATCCTTCTCATTAGTTAGCTTAGTAGTCGAATAAATAAGAATGGAAACTAACTTCCTCAACTTCTTAATAGAAAGGATGTGCATATTTTGCTTTAAGTCAAATAGAATTACATCTTCTTCAAGTTCAATAATATCTTCAGAAATTTGTGAATGCAAATATTTGATTGAAGAACTCATCATATTCCTTCACAAATACAAATATTTTATGGAAGATCTCATCATATTTCTTCACAACTATCAATGAAGCATCGTATGGGTTCTCGGACTCTTATGACTTCACTCAAGGAATTTCACCAACTAGATGAGTCTTCTTTATGACATAGTCTGCAACAGTATTTCTGCTTTTGTTGTCAAGGGCTTGGGTCCCTTGACTTGTCTTTATTGCTTTCAACGTAGGCATAACATTTGTATTCTGTCTTTTGCATTGGACAGTCTCTTATTCTATTTTACTTTTCCACATTTGTGACACTGATCATTAGAAGTAGCATCTCTGCTACGACTTCCCTTCTTCTTGAAAGCTCTATGTTTCATTTTAATTTTTTAAAACTTTCTAGTGAGGTATGCCATCTGATCTTAATCATGTTTGGATTCTTTACCTTGTGTCACATTCAGTGCCTATGACTTGTCCTTTTTAGCAGAATTATTTTCTCTATTAAACTCATTTATAGATTACCATTCAAAGCGTATATAGTAAGCACCTTTAGGTCCTTGGCCACAATGGTTACATCAACCTTATTGGCCCATGACTTAGGAAGGATTCTAAGAATCTTCCGTACTTTTCTTACTAGGATAAACAGGTTCACCCAAGTGCCAAAGCTCGTTGATAATGGAAGAGAATCTAGTATACATATCATGAATAGATTCTCCTTCTTTTATGGTAAAATTTTTGTATTGAGTAATCAATATATCAACCTGACTCCTTGACTTTACTCAGTACCTTCATGAGCTATAGACAAGCAATCCCAGAACTCCTTTGCTACCTCACAAGCAGAGATTTGATTGTATTCTTCAGCCCCTATTCCATAGACCAACAACGTCTTTGCCTTGTAATTTTTTTCAATCTTCTTCTTACCCTCATAAGTATAATGTTCTTTAGTTTTGGGAACTACATGAGTGATTTATTCATCCTTCACCTCTAGTGTAGGGACATGAGGACCATCAAGAATAATGTCTCATAGCTCACGGTCTTCATCTATGAGAAAATAATCCATATAAGTCTTCCACTAACTTATAAGGACCCGAAATTTTGTACGACCTCAAGGAAGCATGAAAATTGGTTTGTGAAAAGTTTTGGACGAAGGTGGCACTTCATAGGAGCCATTATGGCCATGAGGTCATCCGTAAAACTTCCGGAGTGAGATATTTCTAAGTACGGGACCTTATGTTCAAGCTAAATTCTCTCTCAAGCCTTCAATTCTAGCTTATCTATGTTGTTTAAGATCATCATGGGTCTCCTACATCAAGTCAAGTTCAAAGGAATTCCCTTGGCTATATTATTCTCAAGTACCGATAGATGGGCCAAATTTAAATAAGAATATCTCATAGCTCGAAATGAACTGGGTGGACCATAACATATCAAATCGACGCCCTTTGAATTATCTTTCCAACGCATCTGGTCTCACCTCATTCCGAGTTCGGAGCAAGACGTTACGCCCATTTTAGTAAAACCTGTCTGGGCCAGACGGGAGCCTTCACGGGCCGTGAAAAGCTTCACGGACCGTGAAGCTAACCGTGTCAAGGCCCTTGTGAAATTCAAGGATCCATTTTATTAAGATGTTTTTGATATTTTGGTTCATCCCCAAGGCTTTTTATGACCCTTAAAACCCTTTTTACATTCCTAAACTTCTCCGACGCTAATTCTAAAGGTTCTTCATATGATTCTGTAGAAGGGTCAACTTTAAATAGTCATATCTCTTAGCACAAAACGAATTAGGTGTCCTAGAATATACCCAATTAACTATCTTTGAATTAGCTTTCCAACGCACCTGGTTTCACCTAATTCCAAGCTCGGACCAAGGAGTTATGCTCGTTTTCGTTCAGACTGTTTGTGCAGGAAATCCACACGGCCAGCCACACGGACCGTGTGGCATCAAACGGTCCGTGAGGCTACTTTGACCCACGAATTTCTTGCCAAAACTTTGTTCTAAGTGTGTGTACTTTCTTGGTACCTTCATACGGACCCTTGCACGGTCCGTGTGACCTTAAACGGTCCGTTTAACGGACCGTTTGGTGACACTTAGTCCGAAGGAAAACTTTTCTGAAAAATTCTAAGTCTGGTGAGATGGTCCATCACACGGGCCGTGTGACACGAGATGGTCCGTTTACTGGACAGTGTGGATTGACTTAGTCAAAAAAAATATTGGCTCCGAAAAATCTAAGTCCGGTGCCACGGACCAGTAGACGGTCCGTGTGGAGTCAGACGGTCCGTTTACTGGACCGTGTGACCCAGACGGACCATTTTTCTGGTCCGTTTCATTAATGGAAATTCGGTAATTTTGGTTTATTCCAGTGCAAATATGGTCTTTTCCACCCTTTCTTGAGCATCCTATATATTTTACACTTCACCATTTTTAACCATTTCACACTTCAACACTCTCTCTCTAAAATTCTTTCTCAAGAACTCTCCAACATCTCTCTAGGACTTGTCAAGCTTAGGCTCTTAATTTGAAGTCCATCCTTCTTAGTGTTGTCTTCAACCAGGTATATGGGGTTTGATTCGTGGTTCCTTTCAACCAAGAAGACCCAAATTCTTATTAAAACTAATTTGTAAACTTGTGTACTTAAAATGTGAATTTTTAGTACTTGTTCTTAGTATTTTGAACCATGCATGTATTAGTTAAGGCTCCTTATCATGATTTAGGGTGGTTTTATGGAAATGAACTATTTGGATTATGGAATTATGAACTTGCATGTCCCTTTAATTATGTTTTATGCATGGGTGATGTTACTACCATTTTTACTAATTTTACTATGGATTTTCTAGTTTTTACCTCTTATTGCTACATTTGAATATACTCTACATTACCCATGCCATTCTTACATTTTGCATTGCATCATACTCATGGCATTGATATATGAAAATTTGGAAATGTGGGTTAAGCCCAAATTTTGTCCGAAAAGAAAACTATAATGTGAATTTTGGTAAGACATGGGATATGACAAGAAGGTGATCACCGGTATGTCTATGATTATGGCTCCTTGAGCATCTTGGGTGTTTACACCATCTTGTATCTTGGCTCTTTGAGCATCTTGGGTGTTTACACCATCTTGTATCTTGGCTCTTTGAGCATCTTGGGTGTTTACACCATCTTGTATCTTGGCTCTTTGAGCACCTTGGGTGTTTACACCATCTTGTACTTGGCTCTTGGAGACTCTTGGGTGCTTGGCACCAATTTGGTATATGTGTAGATGAGCTATTCCTTGCATATGCATTATGGTCATAGATTGGGATTTGGCATTTTAGCCTACTTGTGCATTTAACATTTTGAAAAAGGATTAATTGATTCCCTCTTTCTCTCGAAAGCATATGTATATAAATATAAGTATTCTTGTGGGATGTGTAAGACTTAGCACCGATGGATTGGGGGCGTTAGGGATATCCCCAAGGTCCCTCTCCCTTTCCTTGAACTATGTTCCTATATAGGCACGGATGTAATTCGTCTATCTGTATATGATTTCTGATTCTACAAATCCTTCCAAAATGGGAGTCCCCGTGAGGAAGGTGGCCATCCACCGAAATGGGTGTCCCCGTAAGGTGTGATGTGGATTACCTTTGGCAAGTAATCCTCTCCCTACCGGTGGGAGGTCCAAATCGGTCCAATTCATGTAATAGCTCGCATGGATTTGGTTGTCGGTTATAGTCCATCCCCGTTATATAGGAGCACTATTGCATTGCACGCATCACGCATTTCATGGCATCTTGTATATTAAATTTCCGTTGAATATATATTCCTTGTGTATTATGTGCCCTTGCCACTTAACATGATTATGCAGGTTCGGTAAGTCACGTACATTGCATACCCGCATACTTAGTACATTCAAACGTACTAACGCATACTCTATGCCTACATGATTTTATCATGTAGGGACCGTGTGTTATGATCATCCACCACTTGAAGGGTAGCTCGAATTCGGAGAGTTGATATTGTGGTGAGTCCTATATTCCAAAGACAAGCCACCTTCCTTCTACCTATGTTGTTACCTATTTATCTTCTTAGTTGAGGGTGAGCCTGGGACATGTCTTGGCCCCCGTCCCATCTTATGACTAGAGGCAAACGTTGGACACTTCTAAAACTTTCTCATTTTGTTTAATTATAAATGAATGGATTCTTGAGATTTGATTTCCGTCATTTAGATATATGTGCTTAAATAATTTATTTTGAACCAATGATGTGGAAATTTGATACTTTGAGGCTTGTTTGGGGACTCTCGAGTCCCCATTCGCCGTGTCACATCTAGGCCCCGACCTCGGGTCGTGACAAAGGATGGTATCAGAGCACTAGGTTTATAAATGGTCCTCGGAGTCCAACATGCCCCGTCAAGTAGAGTCTTATTCATGGGTGTGAAGCGCGCCACATCTATGTGTAAGAGGCTACAAGGCGTTTTAGGAAATGTTTCACTTATCTTGATTCTAATCGTGCCATGGTGCGTGTCTTAAAATCCTTCGTCTCCATCCCTCCCTATCGAATAGGTAGAGTTACCTTGAGCTCATAATGCAAATCTAGGAGAGGAAGGCATTGTAGCGATCTTATGGATAGGTCCAAAAGGGAGTTAGTGAAGGATATGCATTGTTTGACATGCTTGCTCCTTTGGATATTCGAAGTTTTCTTTGGTTGGCTGGTTACGATGGAAGTTTGTTGGAGGCTTCTCATCTATTGCATCTCCGTTCTTCAAGTTGGCTAGAAGAAGGCTAAGTTGTGTGGCCGGATTAATGTGAGGTGAGTTCTCATGCCTTGAGAGGTCGGCGTACATCGGATTCGGTTTTGGCATTACCGGATGGCTTAAATAGGTTGGTGGTGTATTGTGGTGCTCCTCGGTTTGGTTTGGGGTTGTGTTCTTATGAAATATGTTAGGGTGGTAGCTTGGGCTTCAAGGCAATTGGAGGTGCAAGAGCATAATTACCCGGCTCCTAATCTTGAGTTAGCGGCTGTGGTGTTTGCCTTGATGATTGGGAGGTACTATTTGTAGGGGGTATGTGTCAATGTTTTCATCTACCACAAGAATCACAATATGTGTTCACTCAAAGGGATCTTAACTTGGGACTAAGAAGAGGGTTGGGACTCCTTGGGGGCTATGAGATGAGTGTACAATGTAATTTTGGCAAGGAAAGTGTTATAGCCGCTGCTCAGAATAGGCTATCTATGGGAAATGTGGTTTCTATTGGTGAAGGGAAGAGAGAGTTGGCAAAGGATGCTTACCGATAGACTAGATTGGTTGTTAGGTCGATCGACTCTAATAATGTTGGTGTTCATGTTTAGAATGGGGCCGAATCTTATGTGATTGTGGACGTTAAGGCAAAGCAAGACTTAGACCCATCCTTGGTTGTGTTGAAGAGGTTGGTTGCCAATAGGATAGTGGTTTTCTCCCAAGGGGGAGATGGTGCATTTCGGTATCAAAGTCAGTTATGTGTTCCGGATGAGGGTGATCTTAGGGAAAAATAATCCATCCCAACCATGCTCGGAAAATCCTTTTTCAAGTCTTCTCCGGGAAGATTATGAGTGGAGCCCATAACTCTTTGCATTTGATTCACCCGGAACCCACTAAGATGTGTTGGGATTTGAAGGAGGTATATTAATGGCATGGTATGAAGAAGGGCATAGCCGAGCTCGTACCTAAGTGCCCCAGTGTCAACAAGTGAAGGTAGTGCACCAAAGGCCCGATGGTGCGACTCAAAATATTGAGATCCCTACTTGGAAGTGGGAGAATGTAAATATGAATTTTGTGGTTGGGTTGCCCTAGACTGAAGGTAATTCGACTCTATGTGGGTTATTATTGATCGGATGACTAAGATAGCTCATTTCCTACCAGTCAAGGCTATTTTAGCGCCGAAGGGTATGCAATGTTGTACATCCAAGAATTTGGTGAGGTTGCACGGTGTGTCTAGGTCTACCATATCTGATCGCGGTACCTAATTTGCTTCTTACTTTTGGAGGCCGTCTCAAGGATGACTTGGTACTAGGTAAAGTTGAGTACCGCCATTCATCCTCAAGCCGAGGGGTAAATTGAGAGGATAATTTGAACTTTGGAAGATGTGTGAAGGCTTGTGTGTTGCAATTCAAGGTGATTGGGGTAATCATCTACCACTTCTTGAGGTTGCTTACTACAATTTCCTTTATGCTAGCATTGGTATAACTCCGTTTGGGGCTTTATATAGTAATATGTGTAGGTCTCCGGTGGGGTGGTTTGAGCAAGGGGAAATGACATTGATTAAATTGGATTTAGTGTTGGAGCCTATGGAGAAGGTGAAGTTGATTGGGAATGGTTGGCGGTGGTTCGAAGTCATCAAAAGTCTTATTTGGATATTTAAAAGAAGGATCTTGAGTTTTGTATTGGTAATTGGGTGTATATGAAGGTCTCATTCATGAAGGGTGTGGTGAATTCCGGGTAAGGGGGAAAGCTAAGTCCCCGGTATATAGGTCTACATGAGATTGTTGAAGCGGGTTGGGGATGTAGCTTATAGGTTGGATTTGCCTCCGAAATTGAGCTCTAGTTACTAGGTTTTGCATATATCTATGTTGAGGAAGTGTTGGTGATTCTAGTGTCATTTTGACTTTGAAAGGTGTTGGGGTTGAGGAGAACTTGTCTTATGGAGGAAGCTCCGGTTAAGATTTTGATAAGACAAGTGAAGCGGTTTCGTAACAAGGATGTGGCTTCGGTTTACGTACTTCAGAGAAACCAATATGTTGGAAGTCTACGTGGGGGAGTGGAATCAAGGTTGATGCGATGATATCTTTATCCTTTCCAATCTACTCAAGCCTATAATATTAGGTCTTTCCTATTCTCAATGGTCCTAATTCTTCCATTCTTGAGTCTCATGACATGACATGCATACATATGCACGAAAATGATTTTTCAAGATGTATTGAGTGATTTAAATAAGTTTTGGTATCAGTTTTAAAGGATTTATGATTTTCAAATGATAGACTATGCATTGTATCTTGTGTTCGGATGTTTCATGTTCTAAGTCAAGCCTTGCTCTTCCACATTCGAGGACGAATGTTCCAAAGGGGGAGATGATATAAGGACCCAGAATTTTGTACGACCTCAAGGAAGCATGAAAATTGGTTTGTGAAAAGTTTTGGACGAAGGTGGCACTTCATGGGAGCCATTATGGCCATGAGGTCATCCGTAAAACTTCCGGAGTGAGATATTTCTAAGTACGGGACCTTATGTTCAAGATAAATTCTCTCTCAAGCCTTCAATTCTAGCTTATCTATGTTGTTTAAGATCATCATGGGTCTCCTACATCAAGTCAAGTTCAAAGGAATTCCCTTGGCTATATTATTCTCAAGTGCCGATAGATGGGCCAAATTTAAATAAGAATATCTCTTAGCTCGAAATGAACTGGGTGGACCATAAACTTATCAAATCGAAGCCCTTTGAATCATCTTTCCAACGCATCTGGTCTCACCTCATTCCGAGTTCGGAGCAAGACGTTACGCCCGTTTTCGTAAAACCTGTCTGGGCCAGACGGGAGCCTTCACGGGCCGTGAAAAGCTTCACGGACCGTGAAGCTAACCGTGTCAAGGCCCTTGTGAAATTCAAGGATCCATTTTATTAAGATGTTTTTGATATTTTGGTTCATCCCCAAGGCTTTTTATGACCCTTAAAACCCTTTTTACATTCCTAAACTTCTCCGACGCTAATCCTAAAGGTTCTTCATATGATTCTGTAGAAGGGTCAACTTTAAATGGTCATATCTCTTAGCACAAAACGAATTAGGTGTCCTACAATATACCCAATTAAAGCTCTTTGAATTATCTTTCCAACGCACCTGGTTTCACCTAATTCCGAGCTCGGACCAAGGAGTTATGCTCGTTTTCGTTCAGACTGTTTGTGCAGGAAATCCACACGGCCAGCCACACGGACCGTGTGGCATCAAACGGTCCGTGAGGCTACTTTGACCCACGAATTTCTTGCCAAAACTTTGTTCTAAGTGTGTGTACTTTCTTGGTACCTTCATACGGACCCTTGCACGGTCCGTGTGACCTTAAACGGTCCGTTTAACGGACCGTTTGGTGACACTTAGTCCGAAGGAAAAATTTTCTGAAAAATTCTAAGTCTGGTGAGATGGTCCATCACACGGACCGTGTGACACGAGATGGTCCGTTTACTGGACAGTGTGGATTGACTTAGTCAAAAAAAATATTGCCTCCGAAAAATCTAAGTCCGGTGCCACGGACCAGTAGACGGTCCGTGTGGAGTCAGACGGTCCATTTACTGGACCGTGTGACCCAGACGGACCATTTTTCCGGTCCGTTTCATTAATGGCAATTCGGTAATTTTGGTTTATTCCGGTGCAAATATGGTCTTTTCCACCCTTTCTTGAGCTTCCTATATATTTTACACTTCACCGTTTTTAACCATTTCACACTTCAACACTCTCTCTCTAAAGTTCTTTCTCAAGAACTCTCCAATATCTCTCTAGGACTTGTCAAGCTTAGGCTCTCAATTTGAAGTCCATCCTTCTTAGTGTTGTCTTCAACCAGGTATGTGGGGTTTGATTCTTAGTTCCTTTCAACCAAGAAGACGCAAATTCTTATTAAAACTAATTTGTAAACTGGTGTACTTAAAATGTGAATTTTTAGTACTTGTTCTTAGTATTTTGAACCATGCATGTATTAGTTAAGGCTCCTTATCATGATTTAGGGTGGTTTTATGGAAATGAACTATTTGGATTATGGAATTATGAACTTGCATGTCCCTTTAATTATGTTTTATGCATGGGTGATGTTACTACCATTTTTACTAATTTTACTATGGATTTTCTAGTTTTTACCTCTTATTGCTAAATTTGAATATACTCTACATTACCCATGCCATTCTTACATTTTGCATTGCATCATACTCATGGCATTGATATATGAAAATTTGGAAATGTGGGTTAAGCCCAAATTTTGTCTGAAAAGGAAACTATAATGTGAATTTTGGTAAGACACGGGATATGACAAGAAGGTGATCACCGGTATGTCTATGATTATGGCTCCTTGAGCATCTTGGGTGTTTACACCATCTTGTATCTTGGCTCTTTGAGTATCTTGGGTGTTTACACTATCTTGTATCTTGGCTCTTTGAGCATCTTGGGTGTTTACACCATCTTGTATCTTGGCTCTTTGAGCACCTTGGGTGTTTACACCATCTTGTACTTGGCTCTTGGAGACTCTTGGGTGCTTGGCACCAATTTGGTATATGTGTAGATGAGCTATTCCTTGCATATGCATTATGGTCATAGATTGGGATTTGGCATTTGAGCCTACTTGTGCATTTAACATTTTGAAAAAGGATAAATTGATTCCCTCTTTCTCTCGAAAGCATATGTATATAAATATAAGTATTCTTGCGGAATGTGTAAGACTTAGCACCGATGGATTGGGGGCGTTAGGGATATCCCCAAGGTCCCTCTTCCTTTCCTTGAACTATGTGCCTACATAGGGACGGATGTAATTCGTCTATCTGTATATGATTTCTGATTCTGCAAATCTTTCCAAAATGGGAGTCCCCGTGAGGAAGGTGGCCATCCACCGAAATGGGTATCCCCGTAAGGTGTGATGTGGATTACCTTTGGCAAGTAATCCTCTCCCTACCGGTGGGAGGTCCAAATCGGTCCAATTCATGTAATAGCTCGCATGGATTTGGTTGTCGGTTATAGTCCATCCCCGTTATATAGGAGCACTATTGCATTGCACGCATCACGCATTCCATGGCATCTTGTATATTAAATTTCCATTGAATATATATTCCTTGTGTATTATGTGCCCTTGCCACTTAACATGATTATGCAGGTTCGGTAAGTCACGTACATTGCATACCCGCATACTTAGTACATTTAAACGTACTAACGCATACTGTCAACCTACATGATTTTACTATGTAGGGACCGTGTGTTATGATCATCCACCACTTGAAGGGTAGCTCGAATTCGGAGAGTTGATATTGTGGTGAGTCCTATATTCCAAGGACAAGCCACCTTCCTCTACCTATGTTGTTACCTATTTATCTTCTTAGTTGAGGGTGAGCCCGGGACATGTCTTGGCCCCCGTCCCATCTTATGACTAGAGGCAAATGTTGGACACTTCTAAAACTTTCTCATTTTGTATAATTATAAATGAATGGATTCTTGAGATTTGATTTCCGTCATTTAGATATAATGTGCTTAAATAATTTATTTTGAACCAATGATGTGGAAATTTGATACTTTGAGGCTTGTTTGGGGACTCTCGAGTCCCCATTCGCCGTGTCACGTCTAGGCCCCGACCTCGGATCGTGACATAACTATAAAATTGCCAATTAAAGTGAGGAGGTCTCATAAATGGTTGACCAACTTCTAGATTCTATAAAGCAACCATTTCTTCTTTAGGATACCTTCTAGGTGTTAACATGTTAGAGAGTCTTTGCTCTGATACCAATTGATGGAATGCAAGTGTCCACTAAGTTTCTGGGAGTTTGGTCCCTCATAAGAGCAGCAGTCAATAAAAATAGCAAAAATAGTAAAGCAACAAAGTAAAATTACACAAGTTGTTTCATGTGGAAACCCCTTTGCTCAAGGGAGTAGAAAATCATGACCTGTACTCGTAGGATTTCGAAAACTCCATTGATCTTAAAGGAGAAAAGTTTTTAATTATAAACTCTTTCAATCAAGTAATTTAAGTGTAAATCCCTTCCCCCTAACTGTGATAACTCTACCACAGGTTTGAGAAACCAAGTAGCTACTTCGCTACCCACTAAATTGACTAACTCTAGCCAAATCAAATTTCAAAACTAACCAAAGCTAACTCTAGCTATGAACACAATAATGAAGAGAAAAGTCATGTTTATTATCACATTTCTTTATATACGAAGCATTAATTCACAATATGCAATAGCTTAAATAAGAAGAATGAATTACAGAAAACAAGAACAACTCTGATCTTCCTTACGTACTACCTGAGAGCCTCACCAAGAACACTTACTCAAAGTGTGTAGAAACCCTTAAGATTTATTCTTAAGAAAAGTTAGATATATATACCCAGCATCAGAAATATTTGAAGCAATTTAATTGGCTAGACAACTATTGAAGAGGAAGCAGACGTGCACAAATAAATAACAGACTAATTATTTAACTGTTTGTTGGGTATCACTTTTAAATACATAACAATCATGGGATCAGGTCCCTTATCTGTTCCCATGGTGTGTTAAATCTTCAAAATTTCATAACATCACTGATGATTAGGGCTTATTGAATTGATATGGGTTCCTTTACTAATGTTCCAAATTGATTTCAATTGCATGATTCCTTTATAAATTTAATCTAATTGCATGATTTTAGCTCAATTTCTCTTGACCCACAAGAGGCCCTAATCCCTATGTTAAGCTATGACTTTATGGATTACGATTCTAAGCACAACAAGCATATTTTAGTGATGATGATTATATTTCGATGATGATGATGTAATGCTGATGAGGGTGACTTAAGATCCTAATGTTGATGAAATGGTGATAAGATGGGGTGTATACCTATACTAGATGAAAATCTATATACATGAAATATTCATATGATATGAGATATTTCCATAAAGTTATGATGTCTATTTATAAGTTTTGAAAGTATGATTATGATAAAGTGTGAATTACACTGAAAATCTATGTATATGCATGAATATGCATTCTTTTGGATATGGCTTAGCAAGAAATGAGCTTATGTGAGGGGGACTATCTCCAAGGATCCTTATATAATATCCTCAATTTTCATAAATATATGCCACCATAAGTTTATGATTATATGCCTATAAGGCTAGCTTATGGATCCATTTAGCATTTTGTTCATATGATACTAATTGTGCATCCTAAAGGGTGCGATGTTTATCTTCATATGACACTCATCGTGCTAGGATTAAGCCTAAATGGTGGGGTCAAGTCTACTTTGGCAAAGTAGACCCCTCTTTTGTTTTATGTAGAGGGAACATCGAAATTACATATAATAGTTTGCATAGTCTTATTATTGGTTATGATCTTATTCCCACATATTTATGTTAGGTGATGAAATGTTTTGATGATGTTTCTACTTATGGATTTAAACAAGAATTTCTCAAGCATATCTTGTCCTTATTCTACTTATTATGATTATATATAATGCTATTATTTTGTGATGTTCTTTGTTGCATGGCATACCAACATACTTAATACATTTTATATACTAACACATACTTTTTTGCCTACATGATCTAATCATGTAAGGAGGGGAAAAGATGAGACTATTCCACCATTTTGTGGATAGAGTTTTATTTGAGCTTTGTAAATTGTTAATGAGTTGCAATACTTTGGGAACAACCTTGTTCATGTTATGACTTTGTATGTTTAGACTTTATGATTTCACTTGCTAGTCTATCTTGAGGGTGAGCTGATAGCATGATATAGACCCCGCAAAGATCTTATAATGTAGAGGCAAGTTTTGGATATTATGATATTGTAATTCCTCTAAGGGAAACCATGACTTTGATGTTTTCATGTTTTGCATGCTTGCTCTCTCATTAATTGATTAGTTTACCTTATGTATTCTTATGAGATGAACAAAAGGCTTGGATGGGGCGCCTTTGGGTGTTACATTCATCGTGTCATGGCTAGGCCCTAGGTTCAAGTCATGATAAACATGGTAATAGAGCACAAGGTTAGAAGCATCCTAAGCAGTACAATATGTTGCATCTAGTAGATTTGTTTTCATAGGTGTGAAGCACACAACATCCATGAGTGGGAGGCTCTGAGATATTCAGGAAACCTTTACTTCATTTGTAATCTATGTCATGCTTTCAAAATTCGTATTCCTTAATGATTTTCCTTTGCTATTTTCATAAAAAGACTCCACGATGTACTCCATTGACTGGGAAATTGATGCTAAGAGTATCAAGTTCCTCCAGTTTCCTGAGGTCCTCAAGGTGACACAATGACTAATGAGCAGGTTAGGGTTGCTATCACTATGTTGTGTCAAATTGTTACTTCTCTAAGACTCCTACTCTAGCTTATAGGATAACATATTTTGCTTGAATGAATTCTCCAAAGTTTCATGGTTCTAAGATGGATGAGAATCCGCAAGAGTTTATTGGTGAAGTCCAAACGGTGGTGGAGATTATGGGAGTATCTTTTGAGGAGAAACCCATGTTAGTGGCTTACCAACTTAAGGGGGTTACTCAAGTTTCAGCATACCATGGAAGTTCAAAAGAGTTGAAGATGGTTCAATTGATTGGGAGATGTTTAAGGCATATTTTGTTGATCATTTCTTTTTCCTTGAACTAAGGGAATCTAATGTGATAGAGTTTATGAATTTGAAGCAAAATGGTATGAGTATGAGGGTGTATGCTCACAAATTCATGAAGTTTTCTAAGTATTCTCTTTCTTTGGTTACTGACTCTAGAGTTCACATGAACAAGTTCATCTTGGGTTTGTTAGATTTAGTTACAATGGAATGTAAAGTCTTAATGCTCATCAAAGAGGTGGATGTATCTCAACTTATGACTTATCCGAGCAAGTTGAGAGTGAAAAGCTTCAAAAGATAAGGCAGATTAAGTTAAAAAAAGGCTCATTTTTATGGCATATTTTCACATGCTATGTTTTCTAGTGGTCACTTCTAACAAGGCCTAGGGTCGTCCAAAAGTACTCCTCAAAGGATTGATAAGGATAATGTGAATAACCCTTAGGCTCAATTTATTTTCCAAAGAGTAGTAGTGTTATTCAACCTAGGTGTCCTAAGTTTGGGAGGAACCATGTCGGTGAATATTTGAGAGGGTTCGGTGCATGCTTTGGTTATAGAATTATGGGGCACAATATCTTCGAGTATCGTAATGTTTCTAAAATAAAGTAGAGAATGGCATCCTCAAGGCCAAGTGGTTCAAAGAGGAAAAGTGCAACAAGATTCCCAAGCTCAAGGAGGTGGTCAATATGGTAACCGCTTCTATGTGTTGCTTGCTAGGCAATAGGTTGAGGATTCTCCCAATGTAGTTAGGGGTATGTTAAAAGACTTTAATCATGATATATATGCATTGCTTGACCCCAGTGCTAATATGTCCTTTGTTACTCCTTACCTTGCCATAAAGTTTTATGTGTTTCCGGCAGTCTTAATAGGACCTTATTTGGTCTAAACTTCATTTGGTGAATTGATCCTAGCCAAGAAAGTATATAGACATTGTCTCATGTATGTCTTGCATAGATTTTTTCCATCTAATCTTGCTGAACTTGATATGATTGATTTTGATGTTATTCTTGGTATAGATTGGTTGTCTGCATCTTATACTTTTTTTGATTGAAGAACCCATAAGGTCATATTCAAAGTTCCTTGTGAGGCCATTCTTTAGGTGAAGGGAACAACTTCGGTGTTCACAATAAGTTTGACTCTTATGTAAAAGCTATGAAAATAATTTTCTAAAGGTTGTATATATTATGTTTTCGTGGTCATAGATGTTGATTCCAATGTTCCTACTCTTGATTTGGTTCCTACAGATAATGAATTCCCCGATGTCTTTTTCGATGACTTGCTTGGTATTCCTCTCAAAAGGGAAATTAACTTAGGCATTGATCTTTCCCCAGATACTAAACCTATAGCTATCCCTCCATATTGTGCAGACTGAGTGGTGTTTTGTAACACTCTGTGTTTTCTATATGTTAGTCCAATATATATGACACTTGGCATAGGCTTATGGTATAGGTGAGGGACTAAGTCTTTTCCTAAGAGGGGTGATAATTTGAATTGGATCGAGAGTTGTTATGATATCACACATGTTTCAGCAGGTATGAGTCCAGGTTAAACACGATGAAAGCATTTAAATCTGAAATAATAAGATGATATTTGAGTTGGATGTCTTTTAAAGTGAAGTATTAAGACAAAATATATGGGATTAACATTTGAAAATGAGGTAAGATAATGAGTTGCTTGCTTGACTTAATGAAGCAAGTCAGTGCATCACCTACTTAGACTTTTACAGCATGGAGGGCCAAGTAGGTTCTCCACCTACTAAGACATTTTGGCCATCTTATAGGGCGCAAGCTCACTAAGCATTTACTTGGAAATTCTGGCCCAACTCAAGTAACAGCTTGTTTGGATGGTGGTTTGCCATGGATTCATAATGTATGGTACTGTATGGTATGGTATGGTATCGTACAGTATAATACCATACAATGTTTGGATAGATTGTATGGGTTGCTACTGTTTAATGATAATTTATTGTTTGATTTGACTGTATGGTATTACATTGTAACTTATAAATTTACAAAAATGTCCTTAATTAGTATAAATATTAAATTTATCAATATCTTTTTAATTTTTTTTAAAAAAATAAATACATAGAATTAAGTAGGGAAACATACAAGCTAATTTATCTCCAAACCATACAAACAACATAAGAAAATAAAAAAAAGTAAGAACTTAAAAAAAAACTCAAAAAAAAAACATGAAAGAAAAAACGGGAGGCGAAAAAAAGTTTCAAAAGTTGATGCGGAGAAAAATAAGTAATACAAAAACAATATATATATTGGGTTAAAGTTTAATAAAAAATAAAGGATAAATTAGAACTATTTAGATTTAAATAAGGGTATAATTGGAAAAAAATAAGGAAACCATGGGATACCACCAAATTGGTGGTTTCAAAAAGTGAGGATTTTCATGGTTACAGAACCATGAAACTAAACCATACCATACCATATAATTAATGAAACAATTAAAACAAACATCGTTCTCTTAGTAATCATACCATACCATACCATCAAAAACCACCATCCAAACAAGCTGTAAAGGAAAAAGAGAAAAATGGGCAGCCAAGGCCCAATAAGTTGGGATCTATGAAGGCCCAAGCTAAAAGGCCAAATAGGTGCATCACCTACTTGGTAAATTATAGCCAAAAATTGAGGAGAAAGTTGGCCAGAGTAGGTCCCTATAGAAGGGAATATAACCAAATCTTTTTAGCCATTTTTCACAAGAGAAAAATCTGATTTCTAAGGTTCTCTTTCTTCCTTCTTCTATCTTTATATAGCAGCCATAAAAAACCCTTAAGGGTCTTGAGTATTATACCTCATCTCAAGCTAAGATTGAAGGAGAGTTTAGCCCTTGGAAAATATAAGTTAAGAGAGCAAGAATCTCCAACAAGTATGGTAAGCTACTGCACTTTTCTCCCTCTTTTGTGCTTGAGTTAATTAGGGAACTTAATAAGTGTCAACAATGCTGGAGTGGTCCCTTTTACATGATGCGATCTCATGGGAAGGTTTGTTGGTGGTTTGTGCATGTTGGGATAGCCATGGAGGGAAGTTCCCTTTAACTTCAAGTGTGAGCTCATTTTAGAATTTAAAGTGTAGTATTAGTAGAAACTCATGAGACAATGCTTAAATACCATAAGTTCACATTTCTCCTACAACATTATGATATTTAGATGTTGGTTTATATGTGTGATGGTAAGAATTATGACCACAAATGCAATGAAAGTTGAAGGAACACCCTTAGTTTGGTAATTGTGGGCTTGCTGTCATGTATAACTTATGGGTGTGAGTGAGTTGTCTACACGTGTTTATTCACTACTAATACTAGTTTCATCACCTACTCAATCGTAGATAAATATTTGGAAAAATGGGAGGTTACATTGCAATGATAATGAGGTGGACGACAAGGTATCTAAGGCTATCATATTCCATATTCTTTGGCATGAAATCCAATACTCTTGTCACTATTAACAAGTGAGTTTCCCAAGAGCTATTCCATGGTAGTGTTGTTCATTAATAAATCTATAGCTTACTCTCCCCAGCACTAGCCTGAGAGTCCACTCTCATCCGTGAAGCCAATCTTTTCATTTAAACTCCTAAGTAGTATGTCAATATCACACTTGTTCCTTTATTATTGTGCTGCCTTGAGAGACTATTATCCTATCGTATGTTACCTTACATAGTTCCGAAGCTTGAAAATCATTGTGACCACCAAAGTAATAATCTCAAACGATTAAATAATCTGTTTAGATTAAAATCCTTGGGGGTGTCAAATATCTTTTCAAAAATTTTAATTTGAATTTTTCACTCTGTACTTGATAACTATATGATCTTTTTTGCATTATTTTTTGTTTCTTTCATTTTTCGCATGAGTTTATTGGTTAGAAATTAAGAGTTCTTCTATCTAATCTAAATGTTACAACAGGGGCCATATGGCCTGCTGGTTAGATTGTGATATTATTTAGCTAGATGTTACAGTAGGTACCCACATGGCCTAGTGATTGAATCATGATAATATTTAGCTAGCAGTGATGGTAGTTGCGTCAATAGTTAACAATGTCGGTTAGTAGTGACAATAGAAAATTATGATTGACGATGGTGATGAATATGATGATTATTATAATCTAGCCAGTTGTGAATATAACTAATAATTGTGATGATTAATAACAATAGTAGTTGATGGTTGTCGTGACCTAACTTGGGCAAAATTATATGGATGGTGTGGTAGTTAAATGCACTTCTTTCTAAAAATCCTCGAATAGATATATAACATAAAAATAATATTAGGACCTTGTAACAATCTTGATCGCTTAAATCTTTTATGACATATATTAAGTGGGATGGAGCTCCTCTCCATTTTTCTATTTTCTTGCATAAAAGACATGTGTCATGGTCGAACATGAATGGACGAAGTTTAATTTATTAATGTAAAGTTTTAATCATTTTATTTGTTTTGGTAAATTTCATAATTATTAGAACATTATTTCTCATAAATATTATAAATGCTTTTTTTCTTTTGCAACTTACATAAGTAAGTTAGTGTTTTCAAAAACAAATCATGTAAAGTAAGAAAATAAGAAATATTTAATTTCTGTAGAAGAAATTTTAGAAAATTTTGATTAAATCAATCTATGATATTATAAAATATAATATTAAATTGTAAATGAAAAACATCTAATGTTTATACTACTTTGATCATTAATTGAGAGATTAACTTATAATTGTTAAAGATTTAAAAAAATAAAAAAATAAAAAGAGTACAGGACAAATAAATTAACTCGAAATATAAAATTTACTTTTGGAAAAAAAAAAATACAATTTCACTAATTTAGAGAGAAAGAAAAAAAATAATTATCTAAAAGTTGAAAGTTGCTAAGGAAATATTTATTTAACTATACATGATTTCTGTTTTCAATAATTAAATAAATCAAGAAAAAATAAATAGTAATAAAAAATAATTTTATCTTTATTTTTATCATAAAAAAAGTTACCTTATATAATATTAATAAGGGAAATTCACATATTTTTTTGTAATTTATCCCACTTGTCACAAGCTTATGCATTTTACAAGTCATTACAAACTCAAGTTATCAATTTACCAAAACTCAGATCCGTTCTTCAATATATACAATAGTTATAGATATGAACCTTTAACATATAAATAAACAAATTATGAAAATATAAGTGACTCTATCGTTAGATGCTTTTTTCAAGTAAAGAAAAACTTATGAAATTTCGTATAGTTTCAACTCGTTCAAGTTTTACTTTAATTGATTATATCTCAATGATCTATTTTTAACCATGACATATATATTCTATCCAAATAAGAACTCGGACAAGAGAAGGAAACTGGAGAGGAGCTCCATCCTATTAAGTGATTGTTAAACAAAAAAAATTAATGATATAGTAATTGAGATTTGATTGATTAAAATTTATATTAAAAGAATAGACATTTTATAATTGAGATTTGAATAGCAAAAATATATTTACACATTGAATGCAAATAAAAATGAACCCATAATTTCTTTATCGTTTTTCATCAGCTCTTGCTTTAGAATAGTAAGTTGGACTTTTAGGATCTATATATATTAGATGTAAACAATCAAATAATTATTTAAAAAATTATACATGCATCTTTTGTTGTTCAAGTCTTTGGTTATATCACATACTAGTAGAAATAAAATTTTGTTCTAAAATATTGAAGCTCAAAAAAAGGAATCCATGAAGATAAATCTCCCATCCAAAGTTGAATTTGTCTACTATTTATTTTTTATATTTCAAATAAAATTCATAGTCCCTCCGTTCATTATTAAATGTTTCATTTTTTTAATTTGGGTTTCATTTTTACTTGTCATTTTAGAAAGATAAAGATAGGACAATTTTTTTTAACCTATTTTTACCTTTAATATACTTACAAAGTTAATATTGTTGAAAAATGAAGTACTTCTTGAAAATATTCAATAATCAATTCATCCTTAGAATACCTAGGCAATTTATAGGAATTGACATAACCCCTTTATCTTATCTCAAGGAGCATTTCAATTATTAAGTTTCTATGAAAAAAATTTGAACAATGTTTATACTATAACCTGATTAGGTTTTGTACTTATAGTTGTTTGATTTCTTATTTCATTGGAGGAACCTTTACAATGAAATATTTTGGTGAAATTTTTTAATTATTATGGTAAATTATACTAAAAATATTGAAGTAAATGTTTACATTATTTTCTTCCAAATTTTTTTACTTGAACATAAAAGTGGCTACATTTTTTCATTTTTTATTTTACTTTAAATTCAACTAAATAACAAAAATTTATCAAACCAAAGAAAAAAAACTTCCACTTTCCATCACATGGATAGTATTAAATGTATTGGAATTTGAATTATGGCTTTAATCAATACTCCTATCAACTAATAGAGATAAAATATTTATTTCACTATACTAATCCTGGTTTTCTTAATAGACATGCTAAGTCAAAACTTGTCATCTAATAGTTAACAGAGGAAGTATATAATTTCTCGAGAGTCAACTCTAATATTTTGATTTAATTTTACATATACTAAGAATTTATAAGTTCCATCTTTTAAAAAATTCAAGCAGTTTTTGAATATATTAGTGCTTCATCTTAAAAATAAAATAGAAGAGTCATTGTATTTGATGAGATTTGGTCAGAACCGTAGCCTAACGGTATATATTAATAACCAAAAAGACAATATAATAGATGCAAATTTTAATCATAATTAATTGAGGTTAGGAAGCGATCAAGTTGACATTTCCATTTAATTAAACATGACAGTTGATTTTGCATTACACACACTAGAACATATCGATAAAAATCAAAGAAAGAAAGGGTTTTGAGAAGAGATACATAATTGGATCAAACTTGTGGGCCATATTACAAGGGAAGAATTGTAAACCAAACTATAAAAGAAAATCAAAGTATGAATATGCCTTGGTTTAAGACAAATTAAAATATATTAGTTCTATTTTATCATCATTTTCTTAATTCTCTATACTATAAACCTTCTTCCACTCCTTCCTCTTATTGATCAACGTAACCAAAGGGGATGGCTGCTTCGTCTCCATTGATACGCAGGTTATTGAAAGGTTCATTTATAAGACCAACTATTGTAGCTTTGATAACTTCAACTTTGTTAATATTCTACATTTTTTCTACTTCAAGATTATTTATCCTGCATCCTCATCAAACGTGGATTCACAATTTAGATTCTTCGTGGTCGTCGTCACCCAAATTAAGAGTTTTTGTTGTTAATCATCATAATAAGCCAAAACAAGATGAAGATGCTATAACTCATCTTTTATTAGCAAATGGTAGCAGCTTGCCTTTGCCAGAGCCATGTGCAATCGCTAACGCCCACGATCACGATCATTTAACTAAGCCAAATCTTCGAATCGGCTCTTCAGGAGGTGAGAAGCTTCATTAATTATTTGTGTTTACTTTTACAATTATCTGTTAGTGGCGTACAAGAATTGGATTAGTTCGAATTTTTTAAATATTAAATTAAATTATTTATGTGCGATTTTTATACATAAACCAATAGACTGAGTAAACTCAAGCTTTTCAACGGTGGATTTTTTTCGTATTGGATTTTTTAATTTATGGTTTTTCAATAAAATATGCACACAAAATTATATATAATTTGTGCTTCAAAAATTTCTTTAGAACTATCAAATACAATTATATAAGATGTTTGATCTTAAGAAAATAACACACAATATGATATGAGAGATGATGACTCTAATGAAATCGCATAAAACAAATATTGCAAATAAATAAGTTATAGTGAAAGTGATCATAATTTAAAGAAGTAAATCATATTAAGAATCTCATAAGTACTAATTACATGACTAAACAATAATATAAAACTAAATTTAGGCTATGTATTTTAATTGTCTAAACAAATGTAAAACTAAAGAACAAATATCCAACAAATTGTCATTCTTATTGAGATGAGCTGACTTTTTTGCTAGCATAAGTAATGATTTGATTTATAATTTGAAGTTTATTAGAGTTACTAATATCTATGGACTATAATTTTTATTGGACCACTCAAAATTTTAAGTTAAGTTTGAAATAATATGTTGAAAGACAAAATTTAATATAAGAAATTTCTTTTAATATACCAAACCACTAGCGAAATTTCTTTTCTTTTCGGGTTGACTAGATTTGTGATTTGAAATGATATTCGGTTCGATTTTATTCAACACTATTATCTCTATTTATATACAAGTTGCCATCTATCTCACCTTAACGATTATACCGGGCCAAGTGAGATAAAACTATGACATGAAGTCATATACGATTAAGCTAAAGTTTTATTTGGACATAGGGTTTAAGATTTTAAGTTGAATTTTTGCTCATAAACATAAATTCCCTATAAATGGTGAAAACTTTCAAAATTATCTCAATGCTTTGTAGAAACTTATCAAATAAGTAAAAGTGCAAGGAAAATATAATATAAAATCACAAAGGTATACTAAAAAAAAATACATTTATTGATGAAACTTTAGTTTAATAAAAAGAAGAATTGAACATCAGTTCTAGGATGTTACTCATTAATAAATAATTGAACATGGTCAACTTCAATAGCAACTATACCATCATATTCATATTCTTTGAATATTTCATCACTTTTAATATTCTCACAAATAATTATATAGACATAAAATGATAAATTTTTTTTGGACAAAATATAAATTTCTAAGTCAATTTGTCTATTTGAAAAATATGAAATAATGACATGAAATTTTCAAATTCATGAAATGAGATTGCATATCCAAATATTTATTTCATTTCATAATCATTTCATAAAGTTATTTCATATATATTATAGATACAAATTTTCAAGAGAAGTTTCACAACCCCTCCTATTTTATGTTGCATTATTTGATTTGACATGATATTTTGAAAAAAATTAAAATTTATGATCTAAGATGGTTTTTAAATATTTGTGTAATCGTAAATTATTTTATCAAAAAGAAAATTTAAAACATGAAATATTTTTAATTATATTAAAATAATATTTTTTTTAAAAATAGACTAAAAAAAATGCTACGCATTATATTTGGATAGAGGTATCAATTTGTTGTTTCTCCTTTTTATGTATTTTTCTTTTGTAATATGCAGCAGTACCTACTTATAAACCCTACAAGTCTAAATTGGAAGCGTCAGTGAAAGTGATATATATTCATGATATATAATTTTATTATTTAACTTTTGATAAATTTATAAGATTTGAAGTAAGCAGATATTCTAATTTCTTTAATTGGTTAGAGAAGAATAAAGACGTGAAGCACGATAAGTTTGAAGTTAGGGGACGGTAGGGAGTGAGCAGCCAACAGGCCATACTTCATCTTATCTGTTATTCCTAATAATCAGTATTCCGTCCTGTTTTAAAAAGAATATTACAGTCTTATTTAATATGGAATTTTAAAAAAATTTAAAATTATTTTATATAAATGTCTTTTTCATTTTTTAAAATGTTGTATTAAATTGAATTTAGTTATTTTTTTAAAACCGAGGAAGTATATCGTTTTCACACTCCAGCTTCAGCATTTGAGTATGACAGGGAGGACGGTTACCTAGAATATTCTCCATCCTTAATTAACATATTAGTTCACCATTTTAAAAAATTATTTTTTTAAAAGAAACGAGATTCCCCTTAGTTCATTTAAGTTATACCCTTTTTTAAACGTTAATTTATGATATAGTTTTTTTTATATATTTTGAAAGTTATATTCACTTTTGATTTTTTATTTTATTGTTACTAGCATATATTATAGCCATATAATTGTCACAAAGTGTTAAATAGCAATTTTTAAAGCCATATTTATTTAAAACATTAAGTTTTAAACAAATTATTTTTAATTTTCATGTCCGATTAAATCCATGTCAAATAAAATGGAGTATATTTTTTAGATTTTATACGTCGATTTTACTGATACAAATATATAATTTTTTAAAATTTCAAAATAATAAAGATCATTTCAATTCATCAAAAGCAAATTTAGCTTTTAAAAAGCATTAACCCGAATGAATTTCCTACATCAATTTAAGCTGAATTTGTAGGAATTGTAGATATTTGCTCAGGGTCAAGGGAAATAGCATAAGATGAGAATTCGGGTTATCGCTATCTTAGCATATTTTTTAAAAAAAATTATTTCATACTTTTTTTCTTTCACAATCTTAAAAATACCACTACAATATGATGTATTAAAATACAATCATTATATTTTGTACCCATTTGGTTAGAAAAGTGGACTTCTTTTATCTTCCCCAAACTCAGAAATAGCATGTCTCAATTAGAAAGAAATTATAGAGAGGGTTGTCTTCATCGTAAGGCCATTAAAGCAATCACTTGAGGCTTCAATTTATATATATGTGATATTGTTAAAAAGAAAATTAATTTATTGATAAGTTAAAAAGAATAAAAAATATAATGTAGAAATCGTTTTAATTATTGAGAAATGAAATAGTGTTTAGCTAATTGTAGCATCATTTCTTATGTAACTATCTATCTTATTGCCTATATTATGACGGTTATCATAAACCAACATTATTATTCTTATATTACTTTTTTAAGGGGAAAAAATATAAATTTTAAGGAAAATAAAAATATATTATTAATAAAAGTCTTAAACTGTATATTCTTCTAATTGTTCTTTTTTTTTTTAATTCCCTTTCAGTATTTTATTATCTCATTATTGAATAGTTTTAAGTGTTGTAAACTATCAAACTTTCTTCATTATAGGAAATCTATTATGTTTGCAAAAAGGTCAAATTTATTTTTTGGTATCTTCTTCAAATTTCAAGCAGTAAAATTAATCAACACTACTTATCGCTATATTAACTTATTCAATGCAACACTATTTCAATATCATAATATATATTTTCAAATTTTTGAGTCAGGTTTTATTATTATAATTTTGTTTATATGTTTTTAATTAAAATTTTATATTATTTACATCCTATCTTCATAATGTCCGCGTACATGCAACTTCCAGACCTCATTTGTAAAATTATACTTAATATGTTATAATTATGCAATTTAATATAAGGCTTCTCTATGAAATTTGACTTTAACCCTTCAAACTTGTTGAGACAACCCTGATTATAGACAAATTTTCAGCTAGAGCTAATATGATGATGAATAATAGTAACTACTTAGGGCGGGCTTTAATATCAAGTTAGATTCTACAAGTTTTTTAAAAATGCGTTTTGCATATAGTATTATTTTTGTAAAAAAAAAAAAATGAATCTTAAGTACTATAAATTTGAAGAGAAACTTTTGAGAATAAAGTATAATATCTTTTCACGTTTTAACGTGGGAAACCTTACAATAATTGAGAATTTAAATAATTTTATGCAATTGTTTTTTTTTTTACGTGGTTACCTATTTTTGTCTTCTCATTCATATGCTAATAACAATTGGCATGGACTCACATTTTTATTTATCTTTTCCATTCTCCATTTCACTATTGTTTTTCTTTTATTTTCTTGAAAAATATTCTGAAGTCAAAGCAAACCCTCTAAATTCTGTAAAATTATTGTGTCATCTGCTTACGGAAAGGCAGTTTTTTTTTTTTTTTTGGGTGTCTGCACCATTATATATATGAAAGCTATGTTATGTTGAAGACTGACAAAAGCCCCACATTGGTGGTTAATGAGATGAGTGATTTTGTGCTAGCTTTTGAGATGTGAGTTAGGCCCAAAACCTAATTTTACACGTTATAGAACTATTCAATATTATTATATCAACTTATTAAATTGTTGAGTAAGATTTTATTATTTTAATATTATATTATATTTTTGTATTAAAATAAATCATTGTTGATATACTTACAGTGATAATTTGTTGATATACTTACTTCATAAGTATATATGTTCCTTTTTTTATTATTAAAATTTATTCAGTTTAAATATGTGAACTATGAATTTTCATCTGAAAAAATCTAGAAAGTTTCATTTTAAACTTAAAAGTTAGGGCCTCTTTGTAAATTTTATACTTCCAAGCTCTCTTAACTCTTTGAATGGCTATATATGTATATGTGTGTATATATATATTGGTAATGGATACTACTCTATTTACTTAGCAGGTGTTTAGCATCATTATACAAACATTACAAAGGACAAAAATTTTATATACTTGCATAAAGCATAATTTTATTTTTGCCTTTCAGAAAACATAGTTCAAACCAACAAAGATGTTTTTCACAACAAGGATCTATTCGAGGAAGAATACAAGGAAATGAATAGAAGCCTACAGATATATGTGTATCCCCACAAGAAGAATGACCCTTTTGCAAATGTGTTATTAGCAGTTGAGCATGAACCATCAGGGAACTATGCAAGTGAGAGTTATTTCAAGAAAGCCCTTTATAAAAGCCATTTCATCACATACGACCCCGAAAAAGCTGATCTTTTTTATCTTCCATTCTCTATAGCAAGTCTGAGAAATGACAAGAGGGTAGGGGTTGGTGGGATCCAAGATTTTGTGAAAGAATATGTAGGTGAGATAAGTAACAAATACCCTTATTGGAATAGGTCAGGAGGGGCTGATCATTTCTATGTTGCTTGTCATTCTATTGGAAGGTCCGCAATGGGAAAAGCCATTCATGTAAAGTTAAATGCTATTCAAGTCGTTTGCGCTTCAAGTTACTTTCTATCTAGTTATCTTCCTCATAAAGATGCTTCCATTCCTCAAATTTGGCCTAGAAAAGGACCATCTCCTACGAATGCTCCTTCAAAGAGGTGCGTGCATTTCTTTCACAACCCTTTATCATTTTTTTTTCCTTTCTTATGTATATTTTCCTTTTGTTATACTCCTGACACCGTTTAAGTATATATGTTCCAAACAGAATCATGTCCTTCTATACTCAAAAGTAAATTAAATACGTTTTAATTAAGCTTTTCAACTTACTCAATAATATGCTCTTGTACACATGGTGAAGTTATAACATAGTTATAATCATATGTTTTCCGAATTTTTTTTGAATGTGTACACGTCTTTCTTTCTTAATTTTATATGAAATGTATTCGAAGTCTTTCTTTGTTAATCTCATATGAAATATATTAGAAGTATTTCTTTCTTATTACTTATGTCACCAGGGACATACAGATTTTATGGATAGGCTGTATAAACATATTTTTACATCATCAGATTATCTAACTTATATCTAAAAGCAACTAGTCTTCTGATTTAAAATCTTACAGATAACATAACTTGTTGGTGTGAAAAATATTTATATTAATGGTGATATTCTTTAAACTCAAAAATATCTTCTTTTTTTTCTTGCCAATGATTCTTAAAACGTCATTGTGATTATGTCTTATTTCATTTCAATTTGTTTGGATACATGAAACAATTCAGAAAAAAATTAGCTTTTTTCGCGGGAGCAATGAACTCCAAAGTACGTGAAAGCCTGGTTGAAACATGGAAAAATGATTCAGAGATCATCGTCCACCGCGGCCGCATGAAAATGCCATATTCAGAGGCATTATTAGACAGCAAATACTGCATTCACGCTAAAGGTTTTGAGGTTAACACTGCCCGAATCGGTGACGCTTTGTTCTACGGTTGTGTTCCAGTGGTATTAGCCGACCATTATGATCTCCCATACGCTGATATTCTCAATTGGGAAAGTTTCTCCATCCTTATTTCATCCAATGATATTTCAAAACTAAAGAAAATTCTTCAAGAAATAAAGTATCATCACTACGTGAAGCTTCAAAACAATGTAATGCAGGTGCAAAAGCATTTTCAGTGGAACTCTTTTTCCAAGGATTTTGATGTTTTTCATATGGTTATGTATGAGTTGTGGATTCGACGACGCCATCTGCGACTGATCTACTGACTAAATTCTAAACCACTTACATGTCTAGAAGGACAAAATTATTTTTTTTATTCTTAGACACATACCACGTCCGTATTAATAAATGTTTTATATATTTGTCAGTAGAAACATGTAATTGTAATAATAATCTTAGAAGGAACGAGAATATGATACTCGTTAACAACAATGAAAGCTTAACAGAATTTCTGTTATAGAATTGCTTCAAGTCGAATCAGTTTCACCTAAAAACAAAATCAAATTTCTCACGAACTAGATGTCATGCTATTGTTTATGATATTATTAAAGCTTTTGGGAAAAGGAATTCCTTAATCAATGGAAGAAAGTGCGTTTAGTGTCTTTTTTAAAGATGTGAAGAAGAGCTTATTGTATCCCCATTACTAAGTGGGGGAGAATTGGCAAAATAGCCACTTCTAAAACTAAATGTACTAGTAGTAAAAATTTAGGTGAATAGACACTATTTATGACGTCATCCATTTGATTTTCATAACTTGCAAGACCAATACTCAAAGTCTTAAAAATATACTTTGGTCCTCCCTCAGTTGTCCAATAAAACAGAAATTTTTATTCAGTAAATATATATTGCCAATAAGTGAAAGAATTTTCAAGAAAACCCCAAAACGGGCTCCTGTTTTGTAGCCATTTCCATCGATTCCGGCAACATTATTATTATCACAAGTGAAATCATCTTCATCTTGCTCATTGTTTCTATTTTTACTCATTTTCTTTCATGAATCTTTGAAAGATATTTTTCTTGCCATTCGTAGAAGTTTGGGAAGCCTCCCAAATCACTCTACAAAATCACACTGTAACGGATTAGGAGATAAATTTAGTAGTGTAGAAGCAGTATAATTACCTTTTCTCCTTTGCAGAAGCTTGATTTTAGTTGATCTTGTTCATTCGCGTTTCTGCATGGATTTCATACTAGTTATCGACCGTTAAAGACTGATATCTAACCCTAGTATCGATTAGTATAATCAATAATAATAGTAGCTGAACTCATCATTGCTGGTGGTGATTATATGAGACCGCCAAAACCTGAAATTGAAAATGTTTTAGTAAGATGACAATGCCTATTGTTTTGCATTGTAATGATTCATATGATCATATATGATTGTAAGTGTAATAGAGGCCTGCGAGCCAATTGACTTGGTGATGATTAGCTATCAAATAAATGGGAGGGAAAAAGTTCATCCCATATTCCAAGGGGGCATCAGAATTGGATTCGTACTTATCGGAACCGATGGGAAAATCCCCCCTTATCTTACCCATCCGGTACCAACCGGTACGGAACCGGACTGGACCGGTAAATTCGTAAAGAAAAAAAAACTGATTAAATTATTAAAATTTGAAGTTCAATTTTTATATTTTAGAGTAAGATTTATATTTAAAATTAAAATTTAAGTTTAAAATGTTAAAGGTTAAATTAAAACTTAAAAATAGTATTAATATTCATTATATAAATTTATTTTAAATTTAAAATAAAGTTTAATTAAAGTAGTCATAAAATATAAGTATAAAAGTTTTAAATTAACTAACAACAACTAGTTTTATAAGTAGTTATACTTATATAGAAATTTTAAAGTATAAAATCAAAAAATTTTAACTTTCTACTTTAAAAGTTTAAATTTTTAATTTTTTAAATATAAAGTTTAAATTTTGAATATTTCTTTTTATATTTTAAAGTTTAAAGTTAATAAAGATTTGAGAAATAAAAGGGCAAATATATTTTTTTTAAAAAAGTCAAAACTTAAATTAAAATATAAATCAAGATAATAGCATTAAAAAAGGAAATAAGACAAATAGCCTATAATTTTATTATGTTATTTTAAAATTTAAATTGTACAATGTACAAATATTAGAAATCAACCTAATTTACGCAGTCACCTTCTAGGAAGGGTTCTGTTTCAACTAGGTCTCATTTATTGTAAATTTGTAATACAATAAAATTTAATCACTAATATCTTAAACCACTTTGAAATTCTTGCCTAAGTGTTTCTAACATTTCTAGTGCTACATTTTCTGAAATCAGTTTTTAAGTTTGTTCCTCCAGAAAATTCATGTCGCCTTCACTTGATTCCGATAAAATATTATCTATATCGGCTTCAAACTGAGAAGGAAAAGTTGGACGCCCTAAATTTTCGTGCTCCGCATTTATCCAAACTCGGAATAAGACTGAAACTTTCAAACTATCATCTGCTAGTGAATGCCTATAGTCTCCAAATTGGAATCTAGCAGCACTAAAAGCCCCTTCCGAAGCCACTGACGATGCTTGAATTGTGAGGACATCACGAACCACCTACTGAAGTCTTGGAAAAGCTTTTCCACGATTCTTTCACCATGCCAAAAGCTGCTGCTTCCCCTCTGTATCCTTGATGCTTTCTGTAGCCTGGTTAAGATATTCATCAAAATCATTGTTTTTGTTAGTAGTAAGTCCAGATGAAATTCTAACATATCATCAATATCATCCTCGTATCTAGGCCGAGATGGTTGTAGTTCTTGGTATTGTACATTTTCTACTAAATTATACTATTCTAAATTATACAGTTTCCTAGCTTCTGTTCTAGTGTTACTTTTAACTACATCTAAATTATGTGATTGATTTTCTTCATCGTATTCAATTTCTAAGTTTGCATATATCTATCTACCATTCTAGATACTCCGACTTCTTTATAAGCCGGGTTAAATAAACAAACAGTTAAATAAATCTGAGGAATTGGGAAAAAGTACTTCCTAAATTTTTCTATCATTTTTTGAACATGTTCTTTAAATTTTGGATTATTTCTAAACAAAGCAAATTTAGTACAAATAGCACAAATATTAGACAAAACGGAACAAATAATATGATAATAAAGACCAGAGATTTGTTTAGTGGCTAAATAAAAAACTCTTAAAAATTCAATTAAATCCCTAATATCATTCCAATCATTTTCATCTAGTCGGTAAGTTATATCTGGATTATGTGCATTCCAAACCATTGTAACCTGTCTCCTATATTCATAAGCTACTTTTAGCATTTTATACAACGAATTCCTCCTAGTAACTACGATTTTAGGAATTTTCCTAACAGGCGAATTACATTCAATGCACCGACTTTCAAATTCTTTACGCATAGCCTTTATTTAACATTTAAAAATAAGATGGCATGTAATTTCTCCTTTATTAAAATCATTTTCAAATAATGACACACCATCTCTAACAATTAAATTGTAAATATGAGCAACACATTTTATATGAAAACCATCTTTGTAAATAGGACTAAGAACAGGTCTTAAATAATCAACAACACGTTTATTACTAGAAGCGTTATCTAAAGTTACACTAATTATTTTATTAGAAATGCCAAAAAATTGTAAAACATCAAGGATAGTTTGTGCAATATAAGAACATGTTTATGCATTTCACAACTTTTATATCTTAAAATTCTTTTCTGCATATTCCAATTTTCATTTATCTAATGGCCGGTAATTGTAAAATAATCATTACTGGTTATACTACGACCCATATAAGAAGTAATTGCTAGCCTACAAGTATTATAAGAAAATAAACATTGAAGATACTGTACATGTCGTGCCTGATAATCAAAAATAATTTTTTTATTGTATTTCTAGAAAAACCATTAAAAGATGGGTTATAAACAATTTGAGTATAATGGATAAAACCAGGATTTTCGGCAAACCATTAACAACAATCACTTTGGCAAGTTCGTCTAAGTCACATTGTTTATTATAAGGGCGATGTGTACTAGAATCAGAAATATTAGTAGGGTTTAATTGCGATTGCACCATATTTGAACCTCCCATCGATTCTTTGGGAATGAGAGTTCCATATTTTTTGGCATCCGCAATGGCCTGAGCATGCAAAAATTCTAATTCACAACAATGCATTATGTGATTTTTTAAATGACCCGTCCCACCCCTCTTTCCCGAAGCTTTATGGTTTAAACATGCTTACATTTATTACAAATCACTTTTGTTTTATCTTTATTTTGTGTTAAAAATTGCCAAACAACAGATCTTTTAACATGTTTCGTCTTAGGCCTATTAGATGACGATGATTGTACGGGGTGAGCGGGAGCGGGAGCGAGAGGGGGGAGCGGGAGCAGGAGGGGGGGGGGGGGTAGTAGAAATATATGGGGGTTGAGTTCCCTCGCCATAAAAAATATCGTCATCCTCATTAATTTCAAAATCATCTTCTGGTAAAACTTCATTAATGCCAAATCTACTTTCAAGTAATTCGTGTTCTAATTCCGTATTAGAATCAATATTAAAACAAGTGTTGTCTACGTGTGTAAAATCTTCGGCATTAAATCTAAGTGGTGGTTGTCTTGTAGATTTAGACGAACTACCACCGGATTTTTTACCGGTTAAAGCTTTAATTATTCCACCAAAAAAGTTACTTTTTTTCCTTTCCTTTTCTACCGGAATCCATGTTAAATTAAATTAAACAAGTAAAGATTATATGTAAAAATTCAAGTTATGAAATAAGAAATTATAATTTATGAATATAAAAAAATTAATTCAAGCAGACAAGTAATTAATCAAGTAGTAAAGATTAAAGAATAAAAACTAATTAGAAGAACAAATAAGTTGGAACAAAGGTACAAAACATTTGTGTAAAAATAGACGTAGAAGTCGAAATTGATGAAAGTTGAAGTTTGAATATGCCCCAAATTGATCCACTAAAATTTGCTCCAAATTGCAATTAACACACCAAACTAAATAGTAATTAATATTAATTGAATAACTGAGAGAGTAAATAAATAATATATGATAAATTTGAGAGTAGTATGTATAATATAATTATAAATTTATAATAGTGGAGAGAATTGAGAAATGAGTGAGTTGAGAATATTGAGAGAATTATAAGATGATTGAGAGAATTGGATTGAAAAAATATGAAAGATTTAGGGGGTATTTATAGTTGAGAAATTATTGAATTTTGAAAAAATAATAATAATTAAAAAACGGAAAAAGGGCCTCCAACGGCTAAAAAATGGATAGGTTACTGTTGATGGGCCCTACCCCAACGGTAACCTTTTTAAAAAAATATAAAAAAAATTGAACCAGTAATACCGGTCCGGAACTGGTAGTTACCAAAAAAAAAAACCCCTCCCCTCCCGGTACCTCCTCCCAGTACCCCTACACCAGCAGAAACCGATAGAGCATCAAAACCGACACCTACAGGTTCTGTTGCCAGCATTACCATATTCATAAAAAATGATAGATATATGGGGTTGTACATGTTAGATGGTGTTGTCGATGGGTCTAAGCCTATATTGAGGATAAATATAATTGTGAGGCCTTTGATTGAACCACCAAATTCATTTGACGATTTCACGATCCAAAATGGACCATGAGTGGAACCCACACTTAACCTCCTAAGTGAGCGAATCAATGATACAAACCCAACTTATATTAGTTATTCAACCTATGAAATATGACAATAGTGTAGAAGCTCAAACATATAATAGCAAGAAATAACAAAACCTATTAAAGAATATTACATAGCATTTTTCAAAATTTGAAAGTCATTACATTAAGGACATCTAATCTAAAAAATCTAAGTCTGAGAGTATTAAAGCACCAAAAAAGATAAATGAAATAGTCATGTCTGAAAACTAGGGACACTATGACATGACTGGGCAGATCCAGCGACAATCTAGAAGAAGTAGCTCACCTTGGAACCTGATGTGCTAGAGATTGGCTAAAGTTGAAGTTGAGTCAAAGTCGATGGAACACTTGCTGCACTCCACAAAAGCAAAAACAAGGAAAAATTGTAACGACCTGGCCCAGCACTGTGAAGTATTGTCCATTCTAGGGCCTAGCCCATCAGGGATTTGTCTCTTTGGGCTCACCCCAAAAGGCGCATCACAGTATATTGTACAGTCTTTTACTTAAATAGCGTAGGACTCTCCATCTCTTTTCTGATGTGGGATTTGCTTAAGCGAGCCAAACATTAAATATCACTGCCTTTGCACTGAGGTGCCTATTGGGGTGAGCTCAAAGGAACAAATTCATGATGTGCTAAGCCCAAGAGCAGACAATACTTCATAGTGTTAGCCAGGTCATTACAGGCTATATCAGAGCCGACTCTCGACTAGTACAGCGGTGAGGCAAAACTCAGTGAGGACACTGAGTCCCTACAGGGATGAGTACAAAGACGGCGATACGTAACACTTAGCTCGCTTAGACAAATCCCACATCAGAAAAGAGAGGGAGATTCCTAGGCTATTTACATAAAGAATTGGTCTATATAATGTGAGACACTTTTTGGGGTGAGCCCAAAGGGATAAATTCATGACGGGCTAGGCCCAAGAGCGGATAATACTTTACAGTGCTAAGTTAGATCATTACAGGTGGTATCAAATCTGTCTTTCAACTAGTGCGATGATTGGGAAAACCTCAATGAGGATGCTGAGTCCCTCAAGAGGCTGAGTGCAGGGACAACAATATGTAATTCCTAGATCACTTAGGAAAATCCCACATCGAAAAAGAGAGGGAGAGTCCTAGGCTATTAAAGTAAAAGACTCGTCTATATACTGTGAGGTGCCTTTTGGGTTGAGCCTAAAGGGAAAAATCCGTGATGGGCTAAGCCCAGGAGCAAACAATACTTCATAGTGTTGAGGTTTGTCCCGCTTTACCGAGATTCGCCTAAACTCAGTTGAACTCTAACCCAAACTAAGTTGAACTCTGACCCACAATTACAAGGCACAAATGAGATGTTGGATATATAAGTAAGAAACCTTGTGCAAGGACGACGATACACGCCAGACACACTTAGGCAAATCTCACATTGTGAAAGAGAGAGAGAGAGTCCTGCGCTATCTAAATAAAGGTCTGGTCTATATACCATGAGGTGACTTGTGGGTTGAGCCCAAAGGGACAAATTCGTGATGGGCTAGACCTAAGAGAGAACAATACTTCACAGTTTTGGGCGAGCTAGGCGAATCCCACATCGAAAAAAGAGGGAGTATCCTAGGCTTTTTAAGTAAAAGATTAGTCTATATACTATGAGTTGCTTTTTGGGTTGAGCCCAAAGGGACAAATTCATAATGGGCTAGGTCGAAGAGAAGATAATACTTCATAGTGTTAGGACAGGTCGTTATAGGAGGTATCATAGCCAAATCTCGACTAGTATGATGGTGGGGCAAACCTCAGCGAGGGCGCTGAGTCCCTAGGGGGGTTAGTGTAGAAACGACAATGTGTAATGCCTGGCTCACTTAGAAAAATCCTATATCAAAAAAGTGAGAGAGAGTCCTGGGCTATTTAAGTAAAGAATTGATCTACATACTGTACGGCGCCTTTTGGGTTGAGCCCAAAAGGACAAATCTGTGATAGGCTAGGCCTAAGAGTGGACAATACTTCACAATATTGGGCTAAGTCGTTACATGTGGTATCAGAGCTGACTCTCAACTAGTATGGTGGTGAGGAAAACCCTTAGTGAGGACGCTGAGTCCTTACGAGGGGTGAGTGTAGGGACGACAATACATAACATCTGGCTTACTTAGGCAAATCCCACATCGAAAAAGAAAGGGAGATTCCTAAGCTATTTAAGTAAAGGACTGATCTATATATTGCGAGGCTCATATTGAGGTGAGCCTAAAGGAACAAATCTGTGATGGGCTAGGCCCAATAGCGGGCAATACTTCACAGTGTTAGGCCATGTTGTTACAAAAATATACAAGTATAAATCAGTACCAGGCAATATATACTGAGTAGGTATCATCAGATGACTCAAAATAAAAATCAATATGCATAAAGCAATAGCAAGAAACCAGCTATAACAGTTAACGACTAGCAAACAACAAGCAACAAGTACATAGTCAACAATATCAAGAACACACATTAGGACTCAAGCCTCCACACCATGCTTCTTTTGAAAAATAAGTTCTTTTGAGTTTGAGAATCTTAAGACATTTTAATAATGATTTCCTTTAATATTATCATGTTGGAATATGACACCTAATCTAAATATATCATACTATAATCTGGCACTAGATTCTATAATATTGCATCGGAACGTGACACTAGATCCCAGTAAGTTGTGCTAGAACGTGACATCCGATCCAAATAATATCTAATTTATCATTATTTGTCATTAATTTTCACTATATGAACAATGTCTCATCAAGCTTTCTTTATTCAAGGCATCTCTATGATGGAGCAAGTTTATGATTATAGATTTTATGGTCTTGGGTTTGCAGACCAATCACAATAATATATCAATCATTTAATCACAACAATTAAATTCATGAAAACTTCACAACATTACTCAATGAATATCAATCACTATTAATACTCTACCATATAGAATAATTGATAACCTACCTCAATCGAAGAACCGATGTCAAGCAAGCTAATTCACCCTTACCTCTCCTTTCTTCAATAGCATAAAATATTTTAAATCTATCAATTATATAATATTCATAAGCAAATGAGTCTAGCACACCCATATATCTAACTTAGACCCAAAACTCACCCAAATCCATAATTAACTTTCTAAATTTCAAGCCCAAGGTGAAGTCTTAACTTCTCTAAATAAAATAACTTTAAGGGTATTTATATAGTGCATTACACTTAATATTTAACTACCTATATTAATATATTAAAACTTGAATCATAATATAATAATGACAAAAAGAATTAGGAAAAACATAAACATATGATAAATCTATAAACAAAGAAGTGCGTTGATCGTTGAAAATTAATGTTTGCAGACCTCAACCCTCCACCCTAATTACACCTCTTGCTTTGTCCAAATGATTGGCTAATCATTGATCATCATTGTTTTTCTATTTAATATTTGTCTTCTTAAATATACTTACTCTATTGTCACAAAATTTAGTCCATAGTTCTAATATAACTACCCTATATACTTTAATATATTTCCCTAAAATCATTAACAATATACTAATGTAGACTTATAACATTATACAATTCAATAGGAGTTGAGAGAGTTGGATTACCTGATGCAAATTGGGCTTCCTTTGTACTATTATTGCTTATAGGTAGTTCCCTTCGTGTATTTTTTTTTCAATTTTTCAAATAATTATGTACAAAAAGTGATAAATCCTACTAACTTATTCTAATAAATATGAGATAAATAACATAGGATATTACATAAGTTATCACCATAGTCCACTAATTGTATTAATTATCTAAAATTACCCCTCAACTAAATAACCAGAGTTATCGAATAGTCCAAAATACTCATTAAAATATTAGGGGATGAGTCTTTTATGGAATAAAAAGCTCTAGTACTCAAAACAATCTAATGAATTATTACATCATATATCAATTTACCCATTGTTTGTCTTTGAGAGGTAAAAATAAAAGAAAGGGTACCAGGCTCAATGAAAAGATGTGAATATCGTTCACCATATCTGCCTTAATCTCATAAGTAGACTCCTCAACTAGATGATTCTTCCACTAGACCTTCACTGATGCAATCTCCCTTGATCTCGACATATGGGCCTCCTTATCTATAACAGCTATAGGCACCTCTTCATAAGTCATATTCTCATAAAGAATGACCAAATCCCAATGAATAATGTAATTTCCATCTATTTCCTTAGCACCGACGCATGAAATATTGAGCGCTCTAGACAACCTTAGAGGTAAAACCAATTCATAGGCCACCTTTTCCACATACTTAGTGATGTCGCCTAAGCTACACCTCCTTTTTGAGGCTAAAGCCATCATTTTCAAGATATATAACCTAAACAAAGGTTAGGGTAAAACCCATAGGGAGTATGATAGACCTAAAAGAATTCAATTGCAATTGGGGTTGATTAACCAGCTTATCTCCCCAAATGGGGGGAAGGGGTTTATGAAACTGTAAAAAGTATCCCTAACTAAGACAATTGTTAAACCAGTATGAAGAGGAACCAGGGTATTGTGTTCCCTATGAATTCCTAACTCAGTATTACTAGATAATTGAATTCTTTTCCAGTGTGTAGCATACAGAACGGTAAGTTAAGTTCACCAAACCCTTTGGCTAGGTGGGAGGCGAATTTCACTATGTGATTCCATCTCCACAGTGTGACATTACTAACCCTTACCTATTATTCTAGTACAACCTCCCCTTGGCCCAATTCGGTTGGTTAGACGAGAAACATCAATCGAATTTTGTTAGTTAATCTCTTTTCCTATTCATTACTACCTTAATCCAGTTGGTAACACTAGGCGGGTTCTAATGTTGGCCACCATTAGAAAGCATTCGATACGAAGAGAATTAAGTAATACATGTATGCACACTTTTCAAGAATTACAAATTATCCAATTTTACCTTCTTAGTTTTTCATGGTTTCCACAACTCTAGTTGTGGATTTAACTTCTCATGATCAGTGTAAATGCAAGACTTATGAATTTGAATAGCATAATTGAGCACTTAAAGCAATGGAAATCCAAAACCCTTCAATGAGAATCACAAGATTGACATTAAAAAATGAAATAAAGTTTTACAAGTGTTTCTCAAGCTCTATCACGTTACTTTACTTTCGCTCTACTGTTCCCTTTGAAAAATAAACTAAAAAACCTATTTATAGTGTTTAATATACAAAACCAAAATGAAGTAGGATAACTGGGTTGGGAGGCTCTACTAGGGTCTCTATAGGCCGTATAATAGTTTATGGCCCATAACCAGGCTTTTGTGGACTTCTGCTTCAATTCTGGGGCCATCTTCTATGACACCCCTCTATGGCTCGTATAAAGTTCTATGGCCCCTAGGGGGTTTCTTTTGATGGATTTTTAGTAATTCCCCACTTTTTGATCCTCAGGGCACGATACCAAGTCTATGGCTCGTAAAGTCTTCTATGGATCATCTGCATATTCGTAGACTCAACTTCAGAAATACATCTCTCACTGGAATTGTACATGAAACCCTATTTATGGCTCATAGAATCCTCTATGGCTCATAAAGGGTCTCGTGGAACTTCAACTTCAGGAACTTTTGCACACTTTGCCAAAAAATAGTGCCAACCTTGAAATCCTGCAAAACAAACATAAAAACACATAAAACCTACTAACATCTCATTGAGAACACAAAAAATTCAAAGTTTTAAGCATCAAAAGTGTTATATTTTGACAAATCATTAACACCCTCAACTTAAAATTATTGCTTGTCCTCAAGCGACAGAATCAATTTACATAAGCAGCACAGTAACACACAGACCTCAATCTTATTGCATACATCATATCAAACTTAAGCACAAATACCCACGCCACTTTCAAAACGCATTAGATAGCTAACCGGTAAACCAACACCGATCAATCCATTTGACAATATAACTATGACAAGTGAGATAACTATCAACAAGCCACAATTACTGATTTAGTCTAGTGTTAACATTACAGTGCAAGTGTCCTCACAGAAAGAAGTCTCATGCCTCATTCTCAATGATATTTTCAAGTATAGCATTGGCACTATGCAAAATCACTCACTCTCACAAAATACATTCATATATCATGCTTATACCATATGTTTTCCCCTATACTCATGAATATGACCTTTTTCTACTTGGACTAGGATCACTTTAGGACTTTACTGGCTTATAACGTGTGCTCAAGGGGCTTTGGTATGATGTTTTAGGACCATAATGACTAAAGGCTCTCCTTGACACTGCATTTTCCTATACATTTGCCCTACCAACATTGTTACTTTTCATCTCATTCTCCCTTTCTCCCATTCCAAGCTTTTTATAGGTTCTTTATTATCATTTTCAACTTTTTGCCTTGTATTTTCACAACATTTTTCTTTTTGATTTATTGCTAAGGCATCACTCATTTTTCTTACACCAGTACACATTTCTTTTCTCCTTTTCAATGTATTAATAACTTTTCCCCCTCATTTTGTGTTTACTCTTATATCAGCCACCATCAACTTAGGCTTTTGGCCTGAGTCGAGGTGCATTATATCCAATCTAGGAACCAGGGCCACTTTTGGTAACCACCCTCAACTTAGACTTTTTGCATCACTCAAGGTGCACAATGTTCAAGGAAAGAGCAGGGAAGATTTCAGGATTTTACATCTAATAAGGTTAGGTCACTTAGGTTTTTATAAAGAAAAGGTATATGTAAGGCTCAAACATTTGGATGGAGGGATTCTTCACACATTTGGTTGGTTATTTAGGCTAAGTGGACTATTATGAACAACGGCCTAAGATCCTTTCCTAACTAGCTAACCTACAGTCTAAATCAGAGTAACAAGAAAAGTTTTAAATTGAAACACAATACATGAATTTAGAAAGGTAAGCTCACACATACATAGCACTGATTACACCACTGATTACACTATCAACACAGGTTCTTAGGTCATGCTTTTTATTTCAATTTTATCCTCACTTATCTGAACAAGCATTGTCAACACAATTAAACATGCATGGTTGCTATCTAGACTAACTAATAAAAAATTTGGTGGGTACCATTTTTCACAAAAAAAACTCAAATAACGCATATATGCCACAAATATTAGTACTATATGCTACCAATACTACCTAAACATCCTAAACATACCAGTTTAACTACCCATACCCCATCGAAAAAGAGGTGCATTGTCCTCAATGCACACCAACAATGTAAAATGAAGTATCAAGGTAAAAAAGACATACCTAAGTGCTAAGTGTTGGTGTATACCTTGGGTTGCCTCCCAAGCAGTGCCTGATTTATTGTCATGGCACAACTTGGACAACTTGGTTACTTAGACGTCACCAAGTGCCGAAACCTCCTTCTTTAGATCATTTGGCTTCTTTACTAACTGACAAATATTGATGACAACTTCTTCGTCATTCAATCTAAACTTGAGTTGGCTAGCTTCGATATCCATTAGTGCTCGACCAGTGGTTAAGATTGACCTTCCCAGGATAATCGGGACTTCAAAGTTGACTTTACAATCTAGGATCACAAAGTCTACGGGGAATATAAATTTCTCAACTTTGACAAGCACATCATAAAGTATCCCCATAGGCTTCTTCACCGTGCGGTCGGCCATCAACAACCGTATGCTCATTTGAGTAGGGGCTCCCGATCCTAGATTCTTGAAGACCACAAAAGGCATTAGATTTATGATGGAACCAAGATCACGCAATGCCCTTGCGAACTCCACATCTCCAATAGTACAGGGTATTGTAAAAGTGTCAGGATCTTCTCGCTTTTGCATCAAGGACCTCGTGAAAATTGCACTGCAATATTGAAGCTTTAGGGAGAGCTTTTGACTCACAGTATGCTTCTTCGTAATCAGGTTCTCCATAAACTTCGCATACCCTGGCATCTTCTCCAAGCCTCAATGAGAGGGATGTTGATGGAAAGTTGTTTCAGCATGGAGAGAAAGTTCTTGAACTTGCCCTCCTCTTCCTTCTTCTTAATTCTTTGAGGGAAGGGAGGAGGAGGCCTAGGAATGGGATTTAGCTTCTGTGGTGCCTCAACAGTATCACTTACCCAATACTTGCCACGATCATCTCAGGTATCTGCATCCTTGACCTCAAATGTCTCCTCTCGAACATCATCCTCATCTATTGGCATGAGAGGATCAATGACACTCTTGCCACCACGAGTAGTAATCGCCATTCACTACTTCTCATTCTTTGGGTTTTGAATTGTGTTTCTAGGCAGTGTACCTCTCTGATGCTGGTTGAGTTGAGTTGACACTTGACCAAACTGTTGCTCAAGCTGATTGATACTAATAGAATGAGACTCAATTTTCTGATTCATGCTAGAGATGTATGTTTTCATCACCCTCAGAGTCTGATCATGTGTCACAGCTTTCTTCAACAGGTGGTCAAACATCTCTTTAATGATGGAATTACGTGTACCGGTAGTGTGGTTTTTTGGTGGCATATAAGGACCATTTCTGTAGCCATCTCTATGGCCCCAATCTGTATCTCTATCTTGACCCCGATTCCTGTCATAGTAACCTCCACAATTGTCTTTGAAAGCAACATCTCGATTATATTTCGACCTTAGGTTCCTTGACCTTGGCACCAATAGCCTGATTGGACCCTTGGGCGTTGTTTCAAAAACCCTCCATCTGATCAACAATGAAGTAAGTGTCCTTATAGTAGGGATCATCATACATGGGTTCTCGTGGAGGCTGATGAACAACTGCATTAACTCGTTCCTGATTCCACTTCATCATTAGCTTTATACCTATACGATTCGAGAAAGCTCTTACATTATCTCCTCATTTTTTAGATTGCTCCGAACCAATACTGACAATGTATGAACTTTTGGTAGATGACCTATCTCGTTGTCCCCATGCACTATTTGTCTTGACCACCCTTTTCAATCTCTCAACAATCCTTGCAAATGATTGATCTAAGAACATGCCCCTCATGAGGGTATCAACACAGGCTTGGTAATTTTCGTCTAAGGCACGGTAGAAGATCTCCACCAAGGCATCATCGATGATTTTGTGGTATGGGATACTCCTCAAACACTTTGTAAACAGCTCCAATGTAACTTTGATCGAGTCACCATGAAATTGCTCAAAGTTGTTGATTTGATCTTTCAACTTGAGCTTTTTTTTATCTCAGGAAGTACCTCTCCAAAACGGCCTTCTGCAACTCCACCCAACTGGTGATCAAACTCGCGGGAGCTTTGATAGCCATAGTGCTGCATTGCCTGTCAGAGATGATGGGAAAACACGAAGTCCTAAAACATCCATAGACAGATTCTATATTCCCATTACGCTCTTGCAGATGAATGCAACATTGCTTAGATGACTATATGGATCCTCTAATGGTAGGCTAGCGAATAACCAACGATTCTGCAGCATAGAAGCAACCCACTTGAAACCATGAACTTTGTGTCAGCTGATAGTGGTGGTAACACAATAGCTCTAGTAACCTCAATCGCCATAGGGTTCAGGCGATATTGGTTCCATTGGTAAACATTGTCACTGAATTCTTGTGGCTGTGGAGCAATGTCCTCAAGAGGAGGTGGGTTGTTATTATTTCAATTCAGAGCTACATTTTCTACATCGTTTGCATTATCTTGGGCCATCCTTAGTCTTCTCTCAATCTCTTGGTAAACAGAGTCAAGGGTATGTCTTGACTTTGTGTATTGGGCATATACTACACTTGTAACAAAAACGTAAAATGAGGAAAATAAGGATTAATTTCCAAACTACTTGAATTAAACAACTCTAGCTGTACTCCTCGGCGACGACGCCAAAATCTTGATGCCGCCCTAGCTACACCTATTTTTGAGGCTAAAATGGTCGTTGTCAAGATATATAACCTAACCATGGTTAGGGTCGAACCCATAGGGAGTATGGTAGATTTAGAAGAATTCAATTGCAGTTCGGGTTGATTAAGAAACTTATCCCCCCAAAGGGGGGGGGGTTATGACAACTATAGCAAGTAATCCTAAACTAAGACAAGTATTAAACTAGTATGAAGAGGAGCTAGGGTATTGTCTTCCCCAAGATTCCCTAACTCAATATTATTAGATAACCGAATTCTTTTCCATTGTGTAACATTTAGAACGGTAAGTTAAGTTCACCAAACCCTTTGGCCTAGGCGAGAGGTGAATGTCACTATGTAATTTAGTCCATCCTCGCAGTGTGACATTACTAACCCGTACCTATTATTCCATTATAACCTTTCCTTGGCCCAGTTCAGTTGATTAGATGAGAAACATCAATCAAATCCTGTTAAATGATCTATTTTCATTTTCATTACTACCTTGATCTAGCAAGTAACACTAGGCAGGTTCTAATGTGGCCACCATTAGAAATCATTTAATGCGAAGAGAATTAACTAATACATGCATGCACACATTTCAAGAATTACAAATTATCTGATTTTACGTTGTTAGTTCTTCATTGTTTCCAAAACCCTAGTTATGGATTTAGCTACTCATGATCAGTGTAAATACAAGACTTATGAATTTGAATAGCATAATTGAGCACTTACAAAAGAGAATCAAGCACAAAAAATCCAAAACCCTTTAATGAGAATCACAAGATTGAAGTTCAAAGATGAAATATAGTATTACAAGTGTTTCTCAAGCTCTATCACATTCCTATACTTTCTCTCTACTATTCCCTTTTAAAAATAACCTAAAAAACCTATTTATAGTGTTTAAAATACAAAACCAAAATTAAATAGGATAATTGGGTCGAAAGGCTCCACGAGGGTCTTTACCCGTATAATAGTTCACAGCCCACATTGGGCTTTCGTTGATTGCTGCTTCAATTCTGAGGCTATTTTCTATGACACCCCTCTAAGGCCTCTATAAAGTTCTAGGGCCTGTAGGGGGGTTCCATTTGATGGACTTTTAGCAATTCTCCATTTTTGATCCTCAGGGCACGATACCAAGTCTATGACTCATCTGCATGTTCGTGGACTCAACTTTAGAAATAAACCCCTCACTAGAATTGTACACGAAACCCTCTTTATGGCTCTTAGAAATCTCTACGACCCGTAAAAGGTCTTGTGGAACTTCATCTTTAGCAACTTCTGTACACTTTGCCCAAGAATAGTGCCAACCCTGAAATCCTGCAAAAGAAACATAAAAACATATCAAACCTACTAACATTGCATTTAGGACACACAAAATTCCAAACTTTTAAGCATCCAAAGTGCTATATTTTGACAGCACAACCCTTAGAACTTCAAATGGTCCAAAATATCTTGGACTAAGCTTACCTTTCTTACTGAACCCCACTACACCCTTCAATGGTAAAACCTTCAATGATACGTGCTCTCCCAGTATAAACTCCATGTCCTTGAACTTTTTGTTTGCATATTATTTCTGCTTACTCTGAGCTGCTAAGAGATTCTCCTGAATGAATCTCTCCTTCTCTAATGACTCCCTCAAGAGATCAGTATCTCAAGGTCTCTCCTCAAATACCTCAAACCAATAAATAAGAGATCTACAACTCCCATATGATGCCTAAAAAAGAACCATATCAATACTCGAGTGGTAGCTATTATTATATGAAAATTCTACCAAAGGTAAGAATTGATTCCAATGACCACCAAAATCTATCACATATGCATGAAGCATATCCTCCAATATTTAAATTGTCCTATCAAACTGACCACCAGTCTGAGGGTGAGGTACTAAGATCCAATATAGTACCTAACTCGGCCTGCAAATTCCTCTAAAAGTTAGAAGTAAACTGATGGAAATAAGAACTCTGAAAACTAAAGCCTAAGGCTTAGTTGTGACAGGGCGAATGGGGAACTCATAGGTACTCCAAACAAGCCTCATAGCATAATCAAGCACATCTTTGGTTATGAAGCATGGATAAATGATTAATAATTTGTACAAAGGGATTAGGGATTAGGACACACTCTATGGGACAAGGAATAAGGGATTCCCATCATCTCAAGTACAACATATAATTCTAAGGGAAAGGGAACATCGATTGCACTCTATGGGGTTTAGGGACTTAGGATATTCACCACCTTATAATTATCATCACAAGCATAAAAAGAACATGGGATAGGAACTAGGGAAAGTCTCTATAGATACATAAGCATCACAAGAGTCATACATAACATATTATCCAACAATACCTCTAGCCATGAGTGGAATGGGGAAAAGACATGTTCAGGCTCACCCTAAAAAGTAAATAACAAAAATAGCAATGTCTTAACATAGGTAGATAGAAAATGGATGTTGTGCTTGGAGGACTCACCATAAGCAAAGTCTTCAAGAATTGTACTAGCCATGAGGAGATGGATAAACAGGATCTTTGGTCCCTGCATGGTTAGATTATGTAGGCAAAATATATGCAGTAGTACTTTAAATGTAGTGTGCACGGGATGCAATGCAATAAGAAATCATAAGCCATGTAGATAATATTCATATCATGTACAAAGAAAATAAGCTCAATATAACATGAATGATCAATGCCTTATTTAAAACATGTATAAGAGTTAAAGGCATAAGTCCATAACATAGTATATACATATATGGGAGGAAACCTTAACCGGCATTTAAGACCATGCGAGCTACTATATGGAATATCGATGTTGCCTCCACACCGAAAATGAGTAGTCTACTTGCCAAGGTAAACTATATATTTTGGAGAGTTCATAACATGTACCTTACAAGAACTTACCCATTTTAATAATTGCTTTATATGAACCTTATGAGAACCAAGCCATTTTGATAAATAATTTACGTGGACCTTAGGGGACCTTACTCATTTCGAGGAATCATGCAATATGAGCTATATGAATCTATTAATTAATCACAATCCTATAGTGGCAACATAGTTAAGGGACAATGAAAATCTAAGATCCTCTCGGTGCTAAGTTAACATCCTATGGAATACTTAAAACACATACATAATCATATTATGCATAATCTTATAAATCATCATAGGAGTAGCTCATTAAAACCATAGCATCATAAGAAGGGATTCATAATCTTGTATAATTTTCATAACATTTTCATGGAATCATAACATACTTGATAGCCTTTAATCATTAATAACGTTCATAAACTTGCATACTTGTTATAAGAATATATCATTTGAAATCACAATTTAAATAGACCATAGTGAGATTCAAAGACCCATAATAATTAAGATAGAGAATTATTCAAAATACATCAACTTATGTAAATAGATGGCAGTAATTACTCATCTGTATATAATATTCATGATTTTGACCAAAATATAACATTTGGGAAAATATTTAATAAGACTCATTTGAGAAATCATTAACCCAATATAGTAATGTAAAGGTCTCATATATAACAACTCATTTCATGAATTTAAAATCAATAAACAACATTCTATAACATTAATCAAGCATATATTAAGGAATAAGAAGTACCCATGATAAAATAATCTTAAAATTCAAAGATTAAATTGGAAAGATTTTGTACTCCATGGGTGGAAGGACCCATGAATTAAGGAATCCACATATTAGAGCAAAATAGAGAAGAAGGTTGAAGAAAATCTTGGACTTCATGAAAAGCTTGGAAGAAATTGGAGCTTATTCTTCAATGGAGGATTTGGGTCTTATTCCTTGAGAATAAAATTTGAAAGTGTAAAGAGGAAGGTTATTAGGTTATGAAAATAGCCTTATAAGGGTGTATTTATGTTAAATGGGTTAAAAACCCCTTTTGAAAAAGTAAAAATTTCATAAAGAGTCAAAAGATAATATTTTAATGAGTCCCTGTAGTAAAAGAAGTGATCTAGGGGTCCCGTTACCAAACCATTTGGTGATATGCTAAATGGTACCCTTTGATTGCATTTTTTTGATAGTTTCTAAAGCTTCTTGGAGCTATTCGATGGTCAATTTAGCGGTCCAATTGACCGTCGCCTTTTTTGACAGCTCAAACAAACCTCAGTAAAATTGACCATAACTTTTTACTTCAAACTCCAAATAAGGAAAATAGAATGTTTTGGAAAGCTAATTCAATGAACTTTAATTCGATAGGTAATGGGTCATGTAATTCATTTTATGCTTAGAGATATAGCCATTTGAAGTCGACCCTTATATGAACTCATACCTAAACATAGCCAATTGGAATCCGTGGACTTGGCTCAATATAAGAGATGGCTTATAACCCCAAACCACATGTAATACACTTTGAATGCCTAATAATTGATCCTACCATATTGGAAGTCAGTAAGTTGAGTCTATATGTGTAGGTGGTCTTAGCTTAAGACCTAGGATGTTACAATATCTCCCCTTGGGGACATTCATCCTTGAATATGATGGAAATATGCTTGAGAAGAGTAAATTTAATAAATTGCAGACCAAAATGAATTCATTAATGCAATTTAAACAACACTTTCATGGAATTTCAAGCTTATGCATCAAATATCATCAACATATTAACATGAGTATGTATGCATGCAATGTAACAATAAAAGGGCTGAAATGCAAGGTTTAACACCTTAGACATGATTGAATCATTGCCTTAGGCTTGAGTAGAGAGGAAAAGATAAGTGTAACATTTCTTCGTGTCTGCTTCCGCTTCCCAAGCAACACTTCTGACTTATTGATTCCTCCAAAGGACCATAATGGATGCTACATCTTTGTTCCTCAATTTCACTTGCCTATCTAATCTCTCATCCAGAACCTCTTCATGTCAAGTATTCCTTAATACCAACTACTTTCTATGACACGATAGAGCTTGGGTCACCTACACACTTCCTTAAATGGACACTTGAAAAAGCGGATGAGCCATACTCATCTCCATAGATAAAACCAACTCATAAGCAACCTTATCAATCTGTCTCAATATTCTATAATGCCCTATAATATAAGTGGGCAGTACCATCTAAGCAAGGCCAATACACTTAGTAGGGTGTAATGAGGAGCATGATTCACATTGATGATGGGAAAAAAGATGGAAAGAGAGGTTCATGGGTTGGCTAGGTTGGGGGTTCGGTTGAGTGATGCCAAAAATGGTGGTATGATGGTGCTAAATGGTTTTGAATCTTTATTAGTTGTGTATGTCAAATCTAAGAAAGATCTTGATCTCACTTTGTTTGAAAAACATTGGTGAAAGAAAGCAAGATAGAGGTTTTCTTCCAAGGGGGAGATGGTGTGGTAAGATATCAAGGTAGATTGTGTATGCCAGATGTTGATGGGTTAAGAAGTTTGATTTTGAAAGAGGCATATAATTTATCCTATTCGATTCATCCTAGTTCTACAATGACGTATAGAGATTTGAAGGAAGTATATTGTTGGGGTGGTAAGAAGAGAGACATTGCAAAGCTTATGGCCGAATGCCCCAATTGTAAACAAGTAAAAGTTGAGCATCGAAGGTTGGGTCGCAAAGCCTAAGACATAGAGATCACTACTTGGAAGCGGGAAGACATCAACATGGATTTTGTGGTTTGTTCGCCCAAGACTAACAATTGTTTTAACAACATTTAGGTTATTGTTAATAAAATTACAAAGTCAGCTCACTTTCTACCAATCAAGACAACCTATTGTGCTGAAGGCTATGCTATGTTGTACACTCATGAGTTGGCTAGGTTGCATTGGGTCCTGTTGTCAATTATTTCATATCAGGGTACTCAAATTACATCCTACTTTTGGAAATTCTTCCAAAGAGGTGTTGGTACTAAAGAGAAGCTTAGCATGTCATTTCACCTACAAACAGATAGTCAAGCTGAGAGGACTATTCAAACCCTTGAGGATATTCTTAGGGATTATATCTTGGAGTTTAAGGACAGTTGAGATGATCATCTCCCACTCATTGAGTTTGTTTACAATAATAGTTATGACTTTAGTACGGGATGGCAACATTTAAGGCCTTATATGGGAGGCGATGTAAATCCCCGGTGCAGTGATTAGAAGTAGGGGAGATGGCTTTAACAAGTTCGAATTTGGTTTAGAAGATTTGGAGAAGGTGAGGTTGATAAAGGAAAGATTAAGATAGAACAATGTCGGCAAAAGTGTTATTCTGACATTAAGAGGAGAGATCTTGAGTTTAAGGTTGATGCTTCGGGTGTATTTGAAGGTCTCACCCATGAAGGGTGTGGTTTTGTTTGACAAAAACTTAAAGTTGAGCCCTAGGTATGTAGGTTCTTATAAGATGTCGAGACGGGTAGGCAAAGTTTCTTATGAGTTAGAGCTGCCTATGGAGATGAGTATGGTTCATCCGATTTTTCATATATCCATGTTGAGGAGGTGTGTAGGTGACTCAAATTTCATTGTGCCTTTGCAGGTTGTAAGTTTTTAAGAAAACTTGACTTATGAAGAAGTCCCGGTGGAAATATCGCATAGGCAAGTCAAGAGATTGAAGAAAAAAGATGTTGCATCCGTCTACATTCTTTGGAGGAAACAACTAGTTGAAAGAGCCTCATGGAAAGTGAAAGCGGAAATGAACAAACAGTACGCTTATATCTTTCACTCTATTCAAGCCTAAGGCAATATGTTGTTCTTGCCCAACAACAACAATAACAACAACAAACCCAGTGGAATCCCACAAGTGGGGTCTAGGGAGGGTAAAAAGTTATGTAGATCTTACCACTACCTCACAGAGGTAAAGAGACTTTTTCCTGAAAACCCTCATCTCAAAAACCCAATGGAGACAAATGTACAAGAAATTAAAATATAAAACTTCTAAATTGAAATAAAATACAGAACTCAGACTGCATGAGTACATCGTACCCATTTACCAGTTACTTTTACATCTTTCAACGTAAATCATTTACACTACTAGTCCTCTATTCCTTTTTTTTAACTTTATTGATAAAATCATCATTAGTCTCCTTAGCGCATAGTACTGAATCTACTAATAGGACTTCTTTTCCATTTCCACTTAAACCAATCGAAACAAATCATTTAATTAAAATTGGAGAATGGAGATGTTACAACATAATTATTCTATTCATTTCAAGAAATCTTCCAATGTCTGCACCAACTCTTAGGAGTCAAGATAGGTTGAATAAATTTTTGTCGTCAGCCAAATAGAGTATTCTATATAACTTAACCTCTACCTAGAATGGGAATACAAATAAATTAACCTTAGTAAATATTCCAATGCCACACTCTATAGCAACTTTTGCCAAGAATAGATCATCAGCTAGCAATCGTTTCCTAAACCCACCAAAGCTCAGCAGACACCGGAGCACCGACGACTTTTCAAGCTCTAAAAACCAATGAACGACCCAAGTCCTTAGGCAAGCTGTCCAATGTTCTTTCCGCTTGAGCTAAAGCCATTATTGCTTCTTTCTTGTTCCTTTCCCTTGCATTCTCGTCATCCTCCTCTCTATGACCACCACCTCCGCCGCCGATGTTACTGCTGTTGCCGTGGTGATTACTAGTGGTGGAGAATATGGGGAATGAAGTAGGAGGAGGGTGAAATTGAGCATTAAGTGAAAAATTTAAAAAATTGATTGCGGAAGTGAGGGATGAGAAATGAAATGTTGAAGGTTGGTGGTGGCTGAAAGAGGTGGTAGAGAGGTAGGAGGTAGCAGTGGCGGCGGAGATGGCCTCCATTTTGGGTAGTAGAAGTTTTGGACTACAATGACAGTTGACATTTAGCTTCTGTTCCTCTATGTTATTCTTTCCCAATGATCTTAAATTCCTTGAATTTAAGTTTTCATGTCATTAATGAATATCTACATGTTTATGAGACTGTATTTGAATGATATTTAAAGCATGATGTGAATTTTTGTTTTGAAAAAGATATTGAGTTGCATTGTGCATTCATGCTAGGTTTGGTGTGAAACAGTATAAGCCCATCTATGGCTCGTGGATCATATTACGTGTTGTAGAATGGCCTCGTTGGTGATCCAGTTACTTAAAGAAATTTTGGAGTCCAGGGAAATAGAGTACGAAAAGGTGCCTACGACTTGTATAAGAAACTACAAGTCATAGATAGTGGTTGTGGAACATAGAGTCATAAATTTAGGTTTTTGAAGTTGGATATGTGTCACTAAACGAGGGGTTTATGAGCCATTGTTTATTTTACAGACTGTAAACTATGATTGTATTTTAGTTCCTGAGTTGAAAAATTTTCTATGTGTGGGACTTGTTTACGAGGGGCCTTTACAACCCGTAGAATGATTGACGAACTATAAAAGCGGTTCGCACATTGAGTTTTAGGGATGGTTTTAGAGGGTCCAAAATACAACTAGGATGTGACCCCGTTTGATGATTCGTAAATTAATCTATGACCAACCATAGATGGAATCCGTAGAGTGGCTCCAATAGTTTTTAATAAAGGGTATTTTTTTTTATATTTTCTAGCATCCTAAGCCCAGTACTATGTTGTTTTATACCTAACGCTTACCTATATAAAACCCATTCCTCCCCAATAGTCTCATTCATTCTTCACTCAAATTTCCCCTAAATGTTTTTAAGCCAATTTTCCTCTCAAGGCTCGAGAGGCCGCTAGGGGTTTTCAAGTCCCCTTCTTCAAGATCCATTTCTTTATTAGGCTTCTTAATCAAGATATGTGGGTTTTCTTTCATGGGTTCCTTTCATCCATAAAGTCCAAGTGTTTTCCACTAATCCCTCTTAATTTAGGGCATGCAATTTTATGGGTTTTCATGCTATATCTCCAAATGCATAGATTTTGAGATAACTTATGTTTATTTACCTATTTTGATATAAATTGACTATCAATTGCATGAAATTGTTTGTTTACCAATTATTCCTATACCAATCTACAAGTTGATGAAATTTGTCGTACTTGTGCATAATATCATTGAAATGCATGATTTAAAGATGGTTTGACTTGAACCCACCTAATTTATTCTATTTTCAATGGAAGCATGATTTGAATGCGAAAGACTACAATTAAATGTTTATGAAATCTATTGTTTATGTATGTAAGAGTCCTGTAAATGAAAAGCAAATGTCTGTGAAAGGTTATCTCACCCTAAATGATCGATTCTTTACGTGAAAGGAAAATTCTCACATAATGGAATCACCAAAGTGAGCTACTCTATATGCATGAAATTTTGACAAGTTTTGAACCATGATTATTATTGAACCTATGAATGCGTGACTAGTATATATGTTCATGATATCTATTCTTTGGGATTTGACTTACCATGAAATGGGGCTTGAGGTGGGGGACTATCTCCAAGGGTCCTTACATAAAGCCTTTTCCTCATACCTACGTACTATCGTAGAAAATTATGATTTACCCTTTTAGTTCACTAGTGGATCCACAACTCCTGAGCCCCACAACATGGGGTAGATTATTATCTTGATAGTAGACTCCTCTTTCTCTGGTGTAGAGGCAACACCAAGATCCCATGTTACAACTCGCATGATCTTATTGTCGGTTATGGTCCCTTTCCTATTATGTACAGTAATTGAAGTTATTACTTGCCTTACTCATTATATTCTTAGTTTGTAAATAATATAAATGCTTATTTCATTTCATTACATGCTCATACTTAGTACATTCCATAGTACTAACACATATTTTGTCTAGATGATATCACCATATATGGTCTGTGATCCTCCTTCTCCTCACATTCATCGTTGACTCATGGATTGAAGACCTTTCTTCATTGGTGAGTCCTCTCGTTCCAGGACAATATCCTTATTATCTAGATTGCTACTTTAAGACTCTAGTATCTTGTTCCACTTTATATACATTTGAGCATGCGCTTGGGACATGTCTAAGCCCCTGTGGGTATCCTTAATTCTCTTATCTCTTGAACCTATTCGTCGCATACCCAAAACCAAAATGACCCCCCTAATTTTTCTCGGTTGTGAGACACATTAAATTTTAATCTAAGTCCCCAAAGAAAATGCAAATCAAATAAAGAAAACAAAAAGAATTCGAGAATGGATTGCTACCTATGCCTAGATCACGGATAAATGGAAATTTTATTGATAAGACCTTTCCCTGTCTATGACTTAGATTGTGGGATATATAGTCATATATGTATTTTCTATTACTCTAGTTCTTATGTCTATGTTGATCATCTCTTAGATGCTATCCTTTAGTTTCTACATATTTTACTATCTATACCAATGATATGAACAATCCGAAGGAATATTCAAATCATTGTCATAGTCATTATATGCATAATCTCATAATAGCTCAATATTATCAACGAGTAGCTCATCGAACCAAAACATCATAAAAATCTACAAAGGGAGCCTCATATCATTAGAAACTTTCCCAACATTCATATAAATTCATAGCGATGCTTATTTTTGCTTAAATATTCTCAATATTCACAATTCCCATATCTTGTAATAATTATATTATCAACATAAGAGACTTGTCACATCACTTTAGTTAAAACCTGGTGGGTACATGTATATAGGCTTAAAATCATGAAATACCTTAGTATAGAATATAAATGAGTAAAACATAGTAATTTATGAACCATTTAAATCAACCAACAAATATATTTGTGAAAACCCAATTTGTGGTATCATGAAAGTCATTCCAAAAACTCATCATTTTTCATAACAATTCAAGAAATCATACCATGCATAACTTCAATAGTAATAGATTAATCATAAGATAAACTTCAATAAATATTCATGCATAACCGAATCTATCCTTGATGGAATAAAGCTTAAATAATGTTTATAATACATAATCAGAAGAACCCATAAAGTATTATACCTTGAAATTATGAAATTCTCATAAATAAGAAGGGTTGGGCTCCATGGGTGAAAGGATATGTGGATGAATCCCCACATACCTTAAGCTTGGAGTTTTTTTAAGGAAAAATAGAGGAAGGTTCACTTGAGTCCTTAAGATCCAAAGATAGTTCTCGCAAAGCTTGAGTTTGAATGGAAGATTTTTGCGAGGATTTTGGAGAGCATTAGGTCTAAAATGTGTTACAAGAGTGTATATGAGTAATATGAGTCGAAACCCCTCCTTGGTAAAGTATAAGTACCATCAAAAGATAAAATATTGATATTTTGAAGTGTTCCATTGGTAAAATTGGCGGCCTAGAGTTCCCATCACCAAACCATTTGGTTGTATGCTAAATGGGATCCTTAGACCACCCTTTTGAAAATTTTCAAAACTTTATAGAGTGATTTGATGACCGATTCGGCGATGCGTAGAATGTATTTGGTGGTCAAATTGACCGTCGCTCTTTTGACAGCCAAAACAAGCATTTGTATAACAATTATGACATATTACTCTAAACTCGAAATTGGGTGAAGTTAGATGGGTTAGAAAGCTAATTCAGAGACCTACAATCTAGTAGGTTGTAGGTCACCTAATTCATTATATGCTAAGAGATATGACCATTTGATGTTGACCCTTATATGAATTCACACTAAAACTTAGCGATTTGAATCCTTAGGTCTTGGCTCGATGTACGAGATGCCTCATGAGCCAAAACCACATGAAATTAACTTTGAATACCTAGAAATGTATCTCACCACATTAGAAGTCATCAAGTTGAGCCTATATACATAAAGAAACGACTAGGGTCTTCGTTTAAGATCTATGGTGTTACAATATCTTTTCCTTTGGAACATTCGTCCTCGAATGTGATGGGAACACACTTGAAAGGAGTAAGACGATGAATTTCAGCCCTAACATTAATGCGTCATTGCAACTTAAACATCATTTTCATTAAATCCTAAACTTTATTCATCAATCATCATAAAAAATTAGTATTATGAGTATGTATGCATGCTACATGACATAAAAGGGCTGAAGTACATGACTTGACATCATGAATGGGATTATCTCATTAGGTTAAGCTTGATTAGAGTGGAAGGGATAAGGATATAGCTTCAGCATTTCTGTTTCTGCTTCCCAAGTTGCACTTTTAGCTCATTGCTTCCTCCAAAGGACCTTAACGGATGCTACATCTTTGTTCCTCAATCTCTTTACTTGCCTATCAAAAATCTCAATCGGAACCGCTTTGTATGTCAAACTCTTCTTGACACTCACATCTTCTAATGGAACTATGGAGCTTAGATTTCCTGTGAACTTCCTTTACATTGACACATGGAACACCAGAAGACTTATATTCATTTCTAATGGCAATTCCAACTCATAGGAAACCTAACCAATGCTTCTTAAGATTTTATAAGACCCCATATACCATGGGCTCAACTTTTCCTTCTTGTCAAACTGAACTACACCCTTCATGTGTGAGACTTTTGATTACAACCAACCAAAATACTACCTTCAGACATCTATACATCTTTGTAGAACAAGGATGAATAGAATATGATGAGTTATGTGCCTTTTTCAAAATCAAATCTTTCACACCATCAACATTTGGCACATATAACCTACTTTGGTACCTAAGGACACCATCTCCCCCTTGGGAGAAAGCCTCTATTAGTCCATCCTTCACCAATGCTTCCAACTCTAACAAAGCGGGGTCAAGGTATTTCTTAGATTTTACCTCTTTAATCGAAGAAGACTTGGAATCATCTATAACCACCATACCTCTATTTTCGGTCTCATCCTACCCAACCCCAACTAGTTCTTTTCATCACAATAGATAACAAACCCTTCTAACCCTTCCAATAAAGCCAAAGTAGGAGCAGATGTAACTTTGTCACTTAAAGTTCAGGAGCTCTGCTCACATTCATCCATCCACACAAACTTCACTTTTTCTGAGTTACTTAGTCAGTGGAGAAGAGATTAAAGAGAACCCTTCAACAAAGTTCTATAATACCCCATTAGGCCCAAGAAACACCTAAAGTCCTTAAGGGTGAATGCTCTTGGCCAATTTCTTACCACTTCAATTTTAACAAAAACTCATATTTATCAAACTTAGCAAACAACTTCCCTTCCATCAAGCTTTGCACCACTACCCTCAAATGCCTCACATGCTCTTTTCACTACATGAATAAATCAAGATGTCATCAATGAATACCATTACAAAAGAATCAAGGCAGGTTTAAAAACCCAATTCATAAGATCCATAAATATCATCGGTGAATTAGTTAAGCCAAATGACATCACTACAAATTCCAAATGCCTATATCTAGTCCAAAAATCCATTTTAGGAATATACACACTCCCTCACCCTCATTTGGGGGTATCTAGACGATAGATCAATCTTAGAAAAATGACTAGCCCCTTGAAATTGGTCAAATAGGTCATCTATCCTTTGTAGAGGATACTTGCTAGGCCTAATGAATTCTTTCTCTAGAAAATCTATCAATTGATCCTTCAACTCCTTCAATTTCGCTGGGGACATACGATAGGTAAGAACGAAAATGGGGTGAGTATCGAGGAGGAGATCTATACAAAAACCTATTTAACTTTTGGGAAGAATACAAGAAGCTCATTGGGAAAATCATCAAGAAATTCATTGACCATTGGAATTGACTCAATAAGAGGGACTTTAGACTCAACATCCCTAACCTTTATAATATGATAAATGAAATCCTTAGAAACCTTTTCCCAGGACGTAAGACAAGAGATAAACCTACCCTTAACCACTGAATCAGGACCTTATTACTCTAAAACAGATTCACTAGGAAATTGGAACTTAATTTACATGTTCAACATCAATGGAAGCATGATATGCATGTAATCAATCTATCCCAAGAATAATGTAAAAATCTACCATGTGGAGCTCAACAAAATCACAAGGTAATACTTTATGCAATATTGGCACAGGACAACCCTTATAACTCTTTTGGCAATAGTAGACGCACCAAAAAGGGGTAGACACCTCAAAGGGTTCACATAACAATTCGTGCTACACACCAAGCCTATTAGTGGAAAATAGAGTAATAAAAGAGAGAGTGGCACCGGGATCCAACAAAACATACACATCATAATCATAAACCTTTAACATACCAGTAGCATCATCAGATGCCTCCTTGATGTCGCTCAACCCGGCTACTCAAAGGAAGCAGGGGTGGTCGTCATCAGCATAGTAACCCAGCTTAGTAGTTTGGTTCGAATCCTATAGGGAATCATAGTTCAAGATAGAAGTGACTCGTTAGACTAAGTAATTGTAGGATCTAGGGGTTGCAATAATTAAAAGTAAGAATTGGATGACACAATATATAATCAATAATTTGATCCGCAAACAAAGGAAGATGTTTGGGATGTGCCAATATGGGAATCGGTCTACCACATGGGGCTAAATATTTGGCTAAATGAGTTGATAATGAGTGAATAGGATAGGTTTCTTATAACCCGTGTTCACCTATGGTACACGAGTGTTTCATATGAATCAACTAAGATATCATACGCACATCGTCGTGGACACGCTTGACCTGAGAAGTCTAAGAAAAACCCCTAACACTTTGACCATTGATTCCATGGCTATGGACTTCAACTGAAGCTCTAAGAGGTTTCCATCCATTATATCTATTCCACACTCTAATCATTCTGGCTAAGGCAATAAATTAGAGATCTACAGTAAATCCCTAGTTTTCAACCTTGAAGTTATTGATTAAACCCAGGAATGGATATACTTTCACCAAAATCAACTGCAAATAAGTCAAAATATCAACGATCTAATAGATAAATCAAAATCCCATATCAATAGCACACCTCTAGCATGGGGTTTTTAGCCACACATGTTAGAAATTAAAAATTTGATACTAAACATAGCAGTTGCAGTTATGGGTAACAAGATTAAATAGAATTTAGTTGATTATCACCGGTCAATCTACTCCAATTTTCTTCCCAAAAGCTTCAAAACCCTATCTCCCCTTTGTACTCCTAAGAGGAAAGTTCTATGTATTACTTTCCAAAAACTAAGAAGAAGAATATGTTTTGATATGATATGTACAATGTCAAGGACAACCATCACCGAGCACTCTGGTGATGCGCCGAATATACACTTGACTGCTTACCTCTGTATCTTCACAAGGTTTCCTGTTCGACAGCATTAGATGATGGCTCTTTACTCTACCAATTCAATTTGGAAATTCGCCAAAGTTCCCATCACATCGCCTTCTTGTCAGGATTTTAGGGTGTTGATAACTGTAACTTCAATTAATCTCCTGTGCCATTCGATGGTGCACTGAACATGTTTTTCAATATCAATTCAGACCACATTCTATACTTAAGTTGGAACCTTGGTTGCTGCAATGCTAGACGGTCTTACAGACTATTTGGCAGATCGCCGATTGTGTAGGCGATACCATTTTTCTCTGCCTTTTTGCAGTTTTTCTCCCTTTCCATGATTTTGCTAAGTTTTGTCCATTTGTGCACTTTTAATCCTATTTTCTAAATAACACATACATATTTGTTAGAGACTAGAAATAATAGCACACTAAGAGCGATGTTTATTTGCAACCTAGATCCAAAATGAGTTCAAAATATGGACTCATCAACACTTCCAACCTAAGTCTTTGCTTACCCTCAAGCAAATCAAACTCAATCCATCCAATTTCAGAGCTTGCAAATAGGGCCACACGGAGCAAGACATGCATTTCCTCCTTTTTTTCAGCCCTTGTCGAACTTCCTCAAACCACTTACGTGACTTTGAAGCCTCAAGAGATGACTAAGGAGTAACTAAAACATGGCCATATTCACAATTGCTCATGTAGCTATTGATCACTACCTAAAAGCATCACTATTTTCCGCTACACTAATGAAGATCCTGAACACACAAGATTATGACATTATATTCGAAGGATCTCTTCGAATCTCACTCTCCCAAATGAGAAATAACATGTAAGCTTCAAACCATAGGCTTGACATTATTCTCAATCAGAGTTCACTTGACTTTCTTCCGAACTAAGATCCCATAAGACTTTGTTAGGACTGCAATGTACGTTTAAGTTTGGGTAGGACAACATATGGATAGTACTGGCTCATCCCTCCTTAAACTCGACATGTTCTTTTCAGGCTCAAAGATTCTTTCGGTCCTCCACTATTTTTCACCTTTTTGACATCTCTTTTGGTTTTGAGTTTTCATCCCAAGTGTCTCCCCTCTTTGCATTTTTTCTTACAATTTTTGGAGGGTCCTCAATTTTCATGCACTTTTACTGTTCAACTTTTTCTTTCATTCATTTCTAAGACTCCTCACTTTCCTTCTTTCATTTATGTCCTTTTTTTACTCTTTCATAGGAGACACCCCTTTGATTCAACTAACACCCCCAACTTAGCCTTTGCCCATTGCTCAATATTTCAAGCTCAATGAGGGATCGGTACGGAATAAGAAGGAATTGTCTTTCACAAACACGAGTCAAGGTTACAAGTTTCCAAGAAAGGATCAAGGTTCAAAAGGGCTTCACTAAGGATTCATTTTATTGTCAAGGGATATCACTATGGTCAAACGGGCTTAGTCCACCAAAGAAGGCCTAAGGTCCTCTCCCAATTTGGAATCACCATGCTACTCCACAAAACAAACCGGGCAAGTTCTAGATGTTGCAAAATATACATTTCAACAAAGTTTCTAATCCCACTTTGGCAAAATGGATTCATCTTTAAACAATGGCAACACCTTGAAATTTTTTAATTATCGCATATCAAAGTTCAATTGCTCACATAGTCAACATAAGATGCTTCAAATCCATGCATGGAATGATTTATCAAGAAAAGACTAATTAGTGAGTGAGTACATACTCTTCATCCATGACACTATCCGAGTCAAAGATATGGAACATCGATGCTCAGATTGCTAAGGACTAGAGACCTGATATTTAACATTTGAATATCTTGTCATGTATGCATGAGGTTTTTAAAAAATTCAATGACATCATTTGCAATCATTCATCCATTTAACTCAAAAAATAAGACAGAAAAGTAAAAAATAGCAAAATAAATACTACTCTATTACAACCCAAATTAAAATTTATTTACAACCCCAAAAGTTAAAAATTGTCTCAATATCCATCAACATATCAAACATCAAAGTAAACACCATTTCCTCATACCATTCATAACAAAACATAAAGTACTAATCATTCAAAAGATAGGGAACTTCGCATGCTCGCCCCCTCCTAAAAAATAAACATTGCCCTCAATGTGTAATGGACAATAAAGACTAAGCATAAGAAAAGGAAGTGAGTATGAGAATCCCCCTGTTAGATCAATCCCATTGTGATGGTGGTGGAGCTAGAAAAGTAGTCATGAGGGCATCAATTCCCTTATCTATCAGTTTATTCTCGAGATCAATCAAAGGTCGCACAGGCTCAGGCTCACGCACACTGAATGTTGCTATTATGTATTTGTCAAAAATAGATACTACTTTCACTATGCCCCATAATTTGGTTCTTGATCCAAGCTAGCTCCTCATGGTCGTCTTGGTGAGGCTTCGCTCCCATTGTCTCCTCATTAATCTCTAGGGTGATCACCTCTTGGGTCTCTTCACCGACATCATCCAGAATATTCATGCTCAATTCATCATGTCATACCACATCCACATCAACTTTGAGTGGATCTTGTAGCCCATCAAAGAAAGTACTCAAGTCCATGGACCGAAGGGCTGCCACCTCTTTCTTTAACAAAAAAGATCGACTTTCAAAGCTGATGCGTGTGAACTGCCACTACCTGCCTTCTCAACCTCTGACACTATGTCTTTTAGGTTGGCAAAATCTTTCCCCTAGTCATCAATTATCGACTCGAGTCTATCTATTCTTAGTTTGTAAGCCTCTATTACCTCTCGCTGTCTTGCCTCAGCCTCAGCATATGGTCTCTGAGATTTGGCTATGGTTGCCTCAACTACCTTAGGCACAAAGTCTCAACCCTCATGGCACGAAGATCACCTACTCTGGCTAGCCAACCGAAAGCAAGAATAGTGGCCTCAGTGAGTGGGGATTGGTCATCTATGGACTGTGCCTTTGTTTGTGCCTTAGTGGATAGAATAGGAGTAGAAGGGGAGTGTGTAGTAGGGGAACGAGAAGTTATACCTACTTCAGTGCCAAGCTCTTCAATGCCAAAGTCAAGGGCCATAAAATCAACTATCAACATTTTGTTAGTTGGCTTCATCCTAGCCCCGTCTTCTTCATCACTGAAGAACCCAGCCTTAATTCGTCGGGAGTCGGTGGAAGCCGACGGAGTTACCTCCACATCGATCTTTTTGTTCCTAGGAACTCTAATTCTTTTACACAAAATATTGATGAGGTTAGGAAATGGCAATGAGTTCTGAACTTGCTTCGCCCTTGTGAGGATTTTTAGGGCGATGATTGTGCCAAGATTTAGTTGTTAGAGATCCATAATACTCCCAACTAATGTCGCTATGGCCTATCGAAGTATAGTTTAATATTTTGCCGACATCAAGTTGTAGCTAATAAACCCAAACAAAAATTTCACTGGGATGTTCATTTCCTTCTTTTCAATAATGGTTCCCTCCTCTAACCACAATGGAGCAGAAACCCCAATCATCAGAGCCAACCAGGCTTTCATATCGTCAAGTATTTGGATATTAATCATCTCTACCATGTCATTTTTATCTCTGTGTGCACATCCCAAAACATCATTGATATCAGTCCAACTGCGTGGGACTTGCACACCCGAACCTCTACAACTTCAAGGGGTTTGAGCGCCGACTTAACCCTGCCTCTACAACTTCAAGGGGTTTGAGCGCCAACTTAACCCTGCTTTTGTTCTTTTGGATGGCCTTGTGATAGCCTCACAAAATTCAACAAACAAGGTGGGCACATATGGGCCCTAATGTTTTTGAACAATTGGAAGTTGTGGAACTTAAAGAGTTTGCTAATCCTCTGGGTATTTGTCAATCACACCATCGGTGGACAACTATTTCTCCTCCAAGATTGTTCTTTTCCCCTCTGCCTTAAGTCTGTTTATGTGTCATGGGGCTGTAATTTCTTGGATCTCCTGAGATGTCTGTAGAAGATGATCATGAATGGCTTTAGACCTGGCCTCACTTCGATGCCTTTTTGGACTTGGCTCTGAAGTAGGCCTCGTAGAAGTTCCCGATCTTTCTTTCTCGTCCTTTGAACTAGTCCAGGTTACGTTGAGGGATTCCTCCTTCTCACTGGTGGTTTATCGTTGCTCAATCACTTTTCTTTTTCCATTTCCTTGCACCTCCCTTTGAGGTCTCTAAGGTCTTCATTCTATTCTTTTGGGAGCTATAATTAATGCCCTAGCTGCCCTAGATCTACCTCGAATGACCTGCTCCTTTAGGTTTGCCCTTTTCTGCATAATGATAAACTCTAAACATCTTGTGAGTAGTAGTTGTTAAACAATGAAGTGCAATATTTGATCATAAGAGAATCGCTCAACGTGGAGGGGATTGTTTGACCGAAGAATATACTCGACGATTCCTTGAACTGATTTTGCGGTCAAACAGATCATTGCCTTTGTGCACAAGTTTCAAACTTTAGGCTACTGCTACTTTCGGCGATACTCGTGCACATTTGGCAACATGCCAAATTGATTCAATGATGAAAAAGTCCATTGCCAAAAGTTACACCAATCAAATCATGAAGATCAGTCAATTAAGGCAGTGCATGTGCCAATTAGGCGCATCGCCGAGTCCCATAGGCGGTCAAAACAATCTTCGGTTAAGGTGACTGGCATGGACCTTCATCCATTCACTCAAAATTCAAAAACTTTACACCAAGAACATGGATGAGAGTCACACACTAACCCACTCTCACACATCAATGCATGCTAATCTATCAATTATGACAATCACAAGGTTTCCATCGCTATACATTAAATATAGTGACGACTTACCCTTAATAATGACGTCACCCAATCCATCATTAGGGAAGTTCGTTTCACTTAAAGGAGTTTAAGGGTTACTCAGAACACACCCATAGCCCATAAGAACAATCAATCCAAACAAGCAAGATTTTTCAATCAAGCATTCTCAAGATCATGGCACTATCTCAAAAGCAAACATTCAAGCATGATGAAAAGTGTGAAATTGAGACAATACCCACAAACATTCAACCATTGGAAATAAATCACTCATTCATAAACCTAGACAAATCATAAGCACCACCAATTTTTACATACATAGAGAGAATCAAAACCCATAGTAAATCACTCATACATGCAATACGGGGTTTTGCATCACTCTAAAGATCTACCTGCTCTGTTTCCAACAAGATTTAAAGCAATAAGGCATATTTAACACATTCACAAACCCTGATCAACCTCATTATCAATGGTATTCTTCAGAAAGGACTAAAACAAGGGCCAAAAGCATACCTCTTCAATGGTGAGAAACAATGGGAATCCCCCAAGATGCTTTGGTGATTAATATTCTAAACTTCTTTGTGAAAATTTTCAAAACAAAAAAGTTAAAAGAGAGGTTTGACGTGCAAAAAGAGGGAAGGTAGAAATGGAAATGACCAAGACATTTGAATAGCCTTAAGTAGGTTGGTGAGCTGTTCATGTTCGGCGATACCGAACCACACCATGTTGCACCTATGGGGGCCATCATGGAGGAGATCGAACGGCCCAAAAAGTGATACAGTCACGTTTCTCTTAGCCAACTCTCTTCAAGGATGCTATATAATTTGTGAGAGCATATGATGCATGCTAGAAGAATGGCACCATCTTTAAGAGGCATGAGATGCCTCTGAACAACATTTTGGAGGTGGAAATCTTTGATGTGTGGAGGATGGACATCATGGGTTTATTCTTACCCTCTTTTGGTAAACTGCATCTTGGTCGCGGCTAATTATGTTTCCAAATGGATTAAAGAGATAACTTTGCCCACCATTGATTCCAAGGTGGTGAGTAAGTTCTTGAAGAAGAAGATCTTCACAAGCTTTGGGACTCCTAGAGAAGTAGATCTTCATAAGGTTTGGAACTCCTAGAGCTATCATCAGTGATGGGGTGAACATTTCATCATCCAGGCGGTGAATAATTTGCTAGCTAAGTACGGAATGAGGCACAAGCTGGCCATAACTTATCATCCACAAATGAGCAGCCAGGTAGAGGTGATGAGTCGAGAAGTGAAACAAATTCTTTGGAAGACTGTCAATGCCACAAGGAAGGATTGGCCCATCAGGCTTTATGAGGCCTTGTAGGCCCACAAGACGGCCTCTAAGCTACCGATCGAAATATCTCTATGCCAGTTTATCTATGGCAAGGAATTTCACCTCATTTTTGAGATTTAACACCAAGCCTATTAGGCCATCAAAAGGCTCAATCTCGATCCAGAGCTCGCAGGGCAAAAACGAATGGAACAGTTAGAAGGGTTGGATGAATTTTGGCTCTAAGCATATGAGAATGCCAAGCTCTACAAAGAGAAGATGAAGAAGTCACATGGTAGGCACATTATGAAGCGTACTTTTGAGCCGGGACAACAAGTACTTCTCTTAAAATCTGGTCTGAAATTGTTTCCAGGAAAGATAAGGTCAAAATGGAGCGAGCCATACACTGTAGTGAATGTGATGCCACATGGTGCTGCTGAAATTCAGGAGGAAGCCATGAACCAAACTTTTTTTAATTAATGGCCAGCGTGTCAAATACTACTATAGTGAGGACACGAGTCGTGATAAAGAGGACATGAACTTGGCCAATGATGAGAGAATGATGCTGAGTTGTGTAGCGACGATAAATCAGGCGCTACATGGGAGGCAACCCATGGTGAGGTAACTGTAATTATATTAGTTTCTATTTATTTCTTAAAAACAATCCTGTAGAAAATAAAAAAGCTGCACCAAGTGTGAATCCACGACTAGTGTACATCGCGGACCTCTACTAGTCTAGTGTAGATTTTTTCCGTTTTCAATTCCCATCAATCCATTTGGTATTTTGCTATTTTTTGTCTTGATTAACTTGTTTCGCTATTTAGTATCATATTCAGGTGTTCCCCGAAAATCCTTTTTCATCGCTCTCAGCGCATCAAGTCGGGGATTTTTTGGGGTCCGGTACTCAAACAATAAATTTTTTTGAACACCAAACAGTGAGGGTGCATGACAGGCCCATGAAATGGACTTGTCGCGGAGGCATGGTTTTTTTTGGAATCCATAAAAGTTACTAAAAATGCAAAAGATGAAAAAATGAAGTATGGGTCCGAGTCTTGTCCGCATCGCGGGCCAGACACAGACAAATGTCAATTTTTTCGCGTCTTTATGCCCCAACCCAACCCAGTGCCAACTATTTAAACCCCCCCTTCGTTAACCAGTCGTGAATAACCCCTCCCAGCCCCTCCATTTTTCTCTCATTTTTCACTTCTAAACATCCAAATTTAAAAGAATCTGGGTCGCACCTCAAGTGCCACATGGTTTCTCTTTATTTTCTCTAGCATTCATCAACTAAGATATGTGTTCTTCACTCACTTTTTCTTGACTATTTCTTGGGAATGAATATTTTGGGGTACTTTGGGTGAAATCAAGTAGGTTTACTTGTTCATTGTGAAAATTTGTGCATTATTATTTTTGGGTGTTGCTATTTTAGGCCTAATTTCTAGAATGAAGTTAATTTTGTGCTTAATGTTGGTGGGTGAAAACCCTAGGCTCAAAATTGGGGATTTTGTGTTCTTGGGCTTAAATTGATCAAATATTGATGAATTAATGTTAGGTTTTCTAAAAATTGAAGTGACGGGTAGTTTGTCAAGAATGATGCCATTATTATTGCCCCTATGGTTTGCTTGTTGCTAAAATCCCTTGTTTGGACGGAATGCTTGTTGTTAATGCCTTTTATGAGGTGTTTATGGTTTTTGGGTGACTATGGTGTGTGGTTTTGGGGTGGTCACGGTGTGTGAATTGAAGTGTGGAATATGGATTGTTGAACAAAGTGTATGGTAGTGCTGCCGAATTTCATGATGGTTGCCCGGAGTAAGTTGGGAAGTCTGAGTGCCTTCTCGCCTCGTGGCTTGAATTTAAGTGTGGGGTTGGGTGTGATTTTCTTTGTGTAATAGGGGCTGTGTCTTATGCACGTGTTGATGATGTTTACCTATTTTTATTAGATATTATGGCCTCTCCTACTCGCTGGACTGGATAGACTAGTAGGGTAGGATCCTCAAGTAGCCAGAGATGGGCTCGGGATATCCCGAAGGTGCCTAAAGCCCTGGATCCTCTGAGGGGCCAAAGACCCCACTATAGGGATAAGGCAGTTCGCAGGTAAGGCCTGTGTTGGTATCGGGCCCACAATGACACAAAGTACTTTCCTGATTGTCCATTGATGCGGACACCTTAGCGAGGGACTATGCCTAGAATTACAAATGATGCATGGACTACCACTTGAAGTTCCTCTTTGAAGAGGCCCTGCCCTGCAACCTTAGTCTAGGTCGATAGTTTTATGCTAATATGAAGACTATGGAGTGCTCTTAGGGTGGTCGTTGTTTGGGGTATAGAGGTGAATATCACCTAGGTTGCTATAAATGGGATACTGGGCACTCTGGACGTCTCCATAGCTCCTTTTATTGAGCTTCAGATTCGCCCTCCTTACAGGGCTATTCGCCAGACTTTGACTGGGGTGAATTCCACTACTAAGTGGATTCGCCATGGCTAGAAGAGGTATCATCAGTCTTTCCCTTTTGTTCACATCAATAGGAAGGCTGGAGTTTGGGTGAAAATTATTACACACTCCTTCATCCCGGGGCTATGCTTAATGGCTGTCACGAGGGACAAGGTTTGTTTGGCCTATACTAATTATTGTGGCGGAGCTTAACATTGGGACCATCTTCAAATCAACCATGAGGAAGGCACGAGTTCACCATGGGTGTAGGTATGCTTTTGGTGGCTTGATCACTATGTTATGTCGACGTGCAGGTGTTTCAGAGGAGCCACTTGATTACTTCCCTCACATTGAGGCCCCATTATAATGTGACCAACATAAAGGGGCCAGACGAGTCTGTAGAGCCTGTGCTCACCACAACTGAGAGGAACCACAGGGATGAGCTCATCATGAGGAGGATGTTCGGGCTTGAGATGCTGCGCCACAGGACAGGAGGTCCCCCTTCTACTCAGAAGGAGGTTGATGAGGTCAAGGCTCGTTAACCACTAAATGCCAATGCAAATGCGTCATTGGGGACCAATCATCAGTTCATGGAGCCTATAGAGGATGATGTACCAAAATCCCTAGATGATGCCCGAGCAGCCTCTGATCTGGATGAGGATGAGGTAGAGGAGGAGGAACCAGTATGTATTGAGGGTGAGCCTATTTTACCAGGCCCGATGGATGAGGAGTGAGCACCACACTTCCATCCCACAAGTTTTATATGCTTAGCACTGAGGGTAATGTTGATTCTATATCTAGGGTTGGAGTATCTTGATGTTTATGCTTTTTTTCTTTTAATTCGGCTATGTAATAAGACTGCTTTATTTCTGTTTCTTGATATGCTTGTTTAAGTCTGGACATCATTTTAATTTTGTTGCTTGGGTCTGTGATTACGTATGAATGCTACTAGTATGCTTTAGTATTAGTAGTATTATGAAATTGCATTGTTCTGGTTATGTTAATTGTGTTCTTTAAGTAGTTTGGTGTATAAGTGTTTAGTTAGTTCTCATAGTTTAGTGATGGGACCCTATGATGGATGGATGATGGCCTTTCTAAGGGTATTTGCCAATATAAGTTTCATATAGAGTATCGGTAGAAGTATCAAAGGGTATTATGCGTAGAGTACGTCAATCAAGGAAAACTAAATAAATTGAACTCTTAGTAGCTAATGCTTAAATCTTGAACTTCATGGCTGTATATGCTTAATTATGAATTAATGTGAATGATGTGATGGTGATTCTAGTGTTAGCCTTGTATGAGAGTGTGCCATGAGTGAGTGAGCAAACTTGTTGGTCTATATTACTATAGTTGCTAGAACTTGCTCGGTATATGGACTAAGCGAGGTAGGAAATGAACCTAGAGGAGAGGATCTAGGCATTTCTTTGGTAGCCCTATTCTTTTTGAGTCTTTTAACCTACCTAAACTAAGCATCCCTAGTCAGCCCTTTGAGCCTTAGCTTTTTTCTTTGGTTAGCTGCATTCTAAACCAAACACTTTTCTTTGCTCTGAAGCTGTGTTTGATCCTAACTGCTAAGCGCTATATCACATTAAGACAAGGGGAAGGAAGCGTGAATGGGACGCCCAAGGAATAGTGGTAGTGTAAAAAAAGAAAATAAAAAGTAGAAAAATTATGGGATTGAAACAATATTGGTCCATGATAACTGTGTGTCGCAGATCCATCACAGAGGCCCACTGTTTTGAGGGAAAAAAGTAGTGTTTGTAAAGTTTTCTTTCTTGTAAATACAAAAAAAGGTGTAATGTTAAAGTGGAATAGGTAGAGGAAGAAAAGAAGAGTATTGTGAGCTAAGAGCTCTTGAGAATTGAGCCATGACAGCTATATCCATAAGCTTGCCCCACCAGCCTTCAGCCTACACTACAACGAAATAAAAGACCTACATGATCCTTTGAGGTAGATTCTAACCAGGTTGAATTTACACATTAGGGGCAAACCTATGGGAACTAGAAGCAACATGAAACATCTTTTGGGAAAGCGAGAGTTGATTTTGTTCCCATTTTCAATATCTTAGAGAGGTTGTTGTGTTGTTCATGGTTAGTTCTTTAGGTGAGGGCACATGATCATCCCAGGGTAACAAATAGAGGATCTATTAGCTAAAATTCTACATGAGTCTACATAGATACATGGGTACATGGTGTGAGTTAATGCTGCTGAGGGTATTGAGAGGTGTTTGACTTGGTTCAGAGAACTCATTCGTAGGATTTTCCTTTTACATACTGCCTAGGAGTCTCATGCATGTGTCTTGATTTTTTCGAGGACAGATAAAGCTCTAAGAGTGAGGTGGTGATCTTAGGCATATTTATATGCAAAACTAGCCAAAACTACCCATAAAACGAGCTTAGTCAGAGGACAAATCCTTAGATTCTTGGTGTTTTTAGTGTATTTTGCTCATTTTTCTAATCCGGGGTCAAGTGCGCATGTTGATTGTGTTTTTTCAGGTGTTTTATCAGAATATGCCAGTCCAGCTTACATCCAGAGTATGAGGAAGAATACGACTGCGCAACTAAAGGAAAAAATTAGTCAGCTCAGCAAAAAGTCTCAAGTGTGTGTCACAGACCTAGGGAAAAACTGTGCTAGTTGAAAACTTGAAGAAATAGGCGCAAAGAAGGAAATGAAGGAAGCCCACGTCATGGACCTACATAAAGAGAGGAGAAATTGTCCCATTCAACATTTGATGCGAAGTCCACTCAAAACCACCATGTCCGCATCGCAGACTTTGAAGATGTGAGGGTAAAAATGAAATACGGGAATTTTAAGTTATATTCTGTTTTTAACTTTAGGTTTCATATATGTTTTTGTACAGAATAGAGGAGAGATGACTAAAAACTCCACTTTAGGGTTACTTTGGTTAGTTTTTACCTTTGATTCTTTATTGTGAATGTTGGTTAGCTTATTTTTGATGTTTAAGACATTGATAAGTTGCTAATCTTCCCATATTCTGGGATTTTATCCATAGATAATGTTCTAGTTATTGATTTTTGCATAATATGAGTAAAATTTCCACTAGATTACTCTTATATTACTTTTATCTATACTTTTTAGCCTGATCAACTGGGGGTAAATTAGTTGTTCATTCTGGATTCGAGAGATGTTGGAATGAATAGAACACAGTAATATACAGAGCTTTTTCAACTAGGAAACCATATTGATTCGTGCAAGGGGCACCCCTGACAACTACCTTTACACCTAGCTTGGTTCAATATATAGGAAGATAATGTTAAAGCATTTTTATTGATCTGTCTATCTCCGCACAACGATGTCGTTAGGTAGTCAATAAAGGAAGGCTGGCAGAGGCGTGTAACCCTGTTCAGGTAATTTTAACCCTGTGAATTAGTAGTTAGGAATACCAGACAGAAGTGCAGGCTTTGAGACTAGAATTGTGTCAACAAGGTTACAATCCAGAATCCTACTTAATTTGATAATTCACAACAACCAGTCAAATGTAAGAGTAATAGTTAGTTATTTACTTTTCCACTCAATCATTTCATTAATTGGACACACTAAATGCGATAACTTAGATTGTTAACTAATTTTGTTTTAAATCCCTTGGGTTCGACATCCCAGCTCCTAATAAGGGCTACTATATTGCTTGTTAAGGCCATGTACACTTGCATGTGCTGGGGAGCAACATCTATGACAGCACCTCTACGGGCCATAATGGAAACCACGAGCCGTAGAATGCTCTCATAAAATAGTATGTACAATCTTTTATTTACTGGAATGACATCTACGAGACTAGTTAAAACTCGTAGAAGGTTCTATGAGTCGTAGACTGGGTCGTAGATGATTCTAATGTCTGAATTCATTATAGGCAGGGATCTACAAGATCTTTCTATGGGCCATAAAATGTTCTAAGACTCATAGAAGGTCTCGTCCGATGGGTACTCAGAAATATCTGGTTTTTTGAATCTTATATGAGAGGTAATTATGACTCATAGAATGTTCCACGGGTCATAAAAGCCCCTTGTAGACCAAAAACTCAGTCACCTCAGTTTCTAATTCCATCAATACGGACTCCATATGACTTTTTCAACCTGTTTTACCAGCATCGAAGCAATACGCACACACTACACATGATTCATAACACAACAACCAACATGCTAGCATGATAATTAGCACATATACTCCATAAAAAATTATTAAGTATGCTTTCCCAATCCTTTCAACCGCATTTGAGTGAACTAACATCAAAAACCCAAACCCATGCCATCACTCACCGAATTTTATACATATAATCGATGCATTTCCAATGCTGAATGATTATGCAGGTGTCAAACACATCATTCAAACATACAACAAGGCAACTACACAAAATTCTGGTCCCAAACACATATTCAAGCATGGGCAACCATAATTCAATTATCAAATATGTCAATTTTCACACATGGGTTTTTGTCTAAATTAACCATACCATCAAAAATTCTCAACTTAACCATACAATGATTGGTAAATTAATGTATTTAAAGGACTGAAAACTTACCCAATTGAGTTATTAGATTGTAGAAATTGAAGGAGGTGATAAGACACTACAAACCCTAGGCTGCAAGAAAAACTCATCGGAATGTGGTGTTGGTACTATCCTCGGTGGTCAAAGAGATTTGGGGTGGGGTTTGGCTGGGCATATTTAGTAATTAAGGAAAGAAACGGGGTAAAACTATTTTGACCCCAATATTTATAGTTTAACCGGGTCAGTCAAAACAGATGGGCCATGACTCTATGAAACTTTGATTACGAGCTGTAGAGTGTTTCACGACCTACAAGTCATGGTTTTGTAGAACATCCAAACCCTAGTTTTGAGGATTGGGTTTCATGGACCATCCATGAGTCATAAAGTGAAGTACGACTCGTAGAGTTGGTCGTAGAGTCCCCAACACTTAGTCAAAAACTCAGAAAACTTATTTGGGTCCATGAGCCCCATTTACGACTCATACTTGTTCCTACGGGCGACAAAGTTGGCTTATGGACAGGTGTGCATAGCTTTTTTCTCACGTGAAGTGTCTACGGGATGGTGTACGGGTCGTAGATTGATATACGACCCATTTAATAAGTTGTAGAGGCACTTTTGTGTGAGACCCCGTGTTCCTCGTCTTCCATATATATATATATAGGGTGGCGTGTCATATAGGACATATATGACTTTGGATAGAACTTAAGGATAATAAGGCTGCCAATAAGTGGTAATTTCAAGGACCTAAAGTTTTAAGCCAAAGGGATATCCTAAATGCACATTCGGGATTAAAGAAATGACCCGAGTGGCACCTCGCCCTTTTCGGAAGGTTTAAATTACGTTTCACTTTTCGGATGGGACTAAAAGTTTAAAATTTGCTAATAATGGATTTCTTTTAGATATTGTAATAGCACAAAGGTCATACATTAAGTTTTGGAATCAAGAAAGTTGCAAGATAAAGGTTGGCCAAAGTTACCGTAAGTTTCTTTATGAAATCCTTCTTAAATTTGGATCAAATGTATGAGCTCATATCTCCCAAACTATAAGGATTTAGAAGGTCCATGACCTATCAAATTGAAGATCTATGAGTCTAGTTTGCAATGCATAAAACCGCGCATCAAACCAACCTCAGAATAAAGAGTTACGACTATTTTACCGAGACTGCCCGAGCTGGAAACCGGGTCATGGGTCGGGTTGGGTTGACCCAACTTAATGTCGGCTATTTTGACATTTTAAAGCTCAAAAATAATCCATTTCGTTCCAAACCAGTGTGAAACTGAAGATAAATCTTCCAAGGGTTCTCTAAGTGATTTGGGTAACTTTTTCCCATTTTTACCATTAAAATTCGTCCCCGTGCCTAGAAATGTGTGCCTTACACCTTGCGATTGTTTTTCCCTCGTATTAGCCATGTTTGGAGCTGTTTTTGGGCTGCAGAAAAAGTGGTGTTCTTGCTGGTATTGTTGTTTTGCAGCTGGTGTGTTTAGGTAATAATTTTGGAGCACTTTTACGGTCATTTTTACGAAGTTTTGCGGACATTTCCTCGCGTAAATGCTCCTTGCCGAATCTGGTCATTAATGCTAAATTTTTGACTGTTTATAGGTGTCTTTAAGATGTTTATATATAGTCATTGGATGCTTAGGACGTAAGGAACAACTTTCATAAAGAAACCTTTTGCAATTGGACTTTCGTTGGAGAGGTATGTTAAGGCTAAGCTCCGTCCCTCCTTTTAGCACGAATCTGGGAAGTTTCCCAAAACGTCAAATGTGATATCTTACTATTCTGTTGCTACAAAGACCTTCTGTGCAAGGCATTGGGATTGTAGCTGAGTTATATTTATGATGGTATTAGGTTGAAATCTCATTCATTCGCTTAAACTGGACATTCAATTTCTATATACCATTTTGTGGGTTTCCCGGCTACCTATTCATATGTTCGAGGCGTTTCTATTCTTGGTGTAGTGCCAGTAAAATAAATGTAGAATGCAAAGGGAATTTAGAATTCAGAGTCAGTCCTTCTTCCATATAAAAATATAATTGAAGAATTTAACAAGTAACACGTTGGTTTCCAATATTCTCAAGTGAAATGCTCCTGTCTAAACTACTAAGGCACTTGATCCTGTTTAAATACATTCTTTTACTAATTGACATGGGACTAAATATAATAATTATGTAAAGCACCTTTATGAACATTTGTAAGGTTAAGGCTTCACTCTAAATATTGGGTTAAGCTCCCAAAATTGTTAAAAAGACATGTATGATCCCATGAGGCATATGTATATGCTATGACAACGATTATGATGTTATGAGAATAAGTGTACCAATGAGCCAAGATTGGCTAAATGGCAATGATTATGATGCTATGAGAATAAGTGTACCAATGAGCCAAGATTGGCTAAGTTCTTACTATGGCTTACTATGTGCATTCAACATTCATATCATACATTACACGTTATGCATGGACTTCGAGCTATAATCGAAGGTATGGGGCCTATTTGTCCAAATATATATATTTATATGGTACAGATGGCCATAGGTTGGCAGATATGATGCCGGTAAGCTACCAAAAAGGACCACCAGTGCTAGCATTTTGTTAGGTATATCATGCATTCACGACATGCGATACACAAGCATACCATGCATATTTGATCACTAGGAGGTTACTTATTGGCCACTAAGGCTACTTGAGATTTGGTTACAGGTGGTATTTTTACTAACCTTTTTACTACAGTTATCTATGATTTTACTTCCTGCCTTACCTACCAGTATATGTTTATCCGTACTGACGTCCCTTTGCCTGGGGACGCTGCATTTTATTTTGTGTGTGCAGGTTCAGGTAGGGACTCTGATTGACCCCTCCACTAGGATCCCAGGTCAGCTGTGAGTTGGTAAGCTCCACCTCTTCCTGGAGCTTTCACAGGATGCTTGCTTTTTGTTGTACAACTGGGTATAGTTGGGGCCCTGTCTCGACAGTATTAGTAGTTCTCTTAGAGGCTATTGTGGACATGTTATTGTGTGTTGGTCTTTTTGTGCTTTTCAGTCTCCGGTCATAAGATTGGCATGTATATATAGTGTGTGTCTGTACCTCTGTTGTGGCAGCCTTGCCGGCTAGCTAGTACTTTATCATTTTGGTTTACTTCTCTTAATGTACATAATTTGTTGTTGACCAGGTCATGACCTAAATGGTCCCGACTTAGTTTCTTTTTTTCTAAACATTATGTTGAGCGATTTTCTTCTGGTCCAAAGTTTAGTTAACTAGTATGTTTAGTGGCTTACCCGTCCAATAACGGTATCGGGTGCCAATCGCGCCTCCCCTCATTTTGGAGCGTGACATTTTGGATGCCTTTTTAGGCAAGAATTCTGACTTAGACATGTACCTTCACATTCTACATAGAACACACTGTTACCCTCTATACAACAAGCCCAATATCAAAAATTACAACCAAAATGCAAAAAGGAAAACTATCTGCAAGTCCAAAAACTAAAAAAAAAGCTACAACTATAGCTATAACATAAAAAAACATTGGGTTGCCTCCCAAGTAGAGCTTCATTAATTGTCGCGACATGACTTGGACAACTTGAATACTCAGACTTCACCAAGTGCCTAAACCTCATTCTTCGAACCATCTGGCCTCTGCATAAACTAAAAGACATTGAAGACAACTTCTTAGTCATTCAATCTAAACCTGAGTTAACCGGCTTTTATATAAACTAGTGCTCGACCAGTGGCCAGGAATAGTCTTCCCAAGATTATTGGGACGTCAAAGACAACTTCAAAATCTATGATCACAAAGTCAGCGGGGAATATGAATTTCACAACTTTAACAAGCACATCATACAGTATCCTTATAGGCTTCTTTACCATTCGGTCAGCCATCAACAACCGCATGCTTGTCGGAGTAGGGGCTCCTAATCCTAGCTTCTTGAAGACCGCAAGGGCACTAAATTACTACTGGCACCAAGATCACACAATGCCCTTGCAAACTCCACATCTCCAATGGTGTAGGATATGGTAAAAGTGCTGGGGTCTTCTTGCTTTTGAACCAAGGACCTCGTGGCAATTGCACTGCAATGTTGAAGCTCTTGGGAGAGCTCCTATCTCACAGTGCACTTCTTCGTAACAAGGTCCTTCATGTACTTTGCATACCCTGGAATCTTCTCCAATGACTCAATAAGAGAGATGTTGATAAAAGAGTTGTTTCAGCATGGAGAGAAAGTGCATAAACTTGCCTTCCTCCTCTTTCTTTTTAAATCTTTAAGGAAAGAGAGGAAGAGGCCTAGGAATGGCTTCAGCTTATGTGGTGCCTCTACAACATCATTCACCCCATCCATGCAATGATTATAATTGGGTATCTGCATCTTTGACCATAACTGCCTCCTCTAGAATATCATCGTCATCTACCGACATGGGAGGATCAATGGTACTCTTGCCACCACAAGTAGTAATTGCCATGCATATCCCCTCATTCTTGGGATTTTGAACTGTTTCTAGGAAGTGTACCCCTCTGATGTGGATTTAGTTAAGTTGATACTTGGCCAAACTGTTGCTTAAGTTGTTTGATAGCCACATAATGAGTCTCGATTTTTTTATTTATACTGGAGATCTTAGATTTCATCCCTCTTAGAGTCTCATCTTGTGTCTCAGCTTTCTTCAATAGGCAGTCAAACATCTCCTCAACTCTGGAGCTACTCATACCTGTATTGCGCTTGTGTGGTGGCACATAAGTACCATTTTTATAACCATCTCTCTGGCCCCAATCTACATCTCTGTCTTAGCCCGGATTCCTTTCATAGTACCCTCCATGGTTGTCTTTGAAAGCTCCATCTCAATTACAGTTCCAACCTTGGTTTCCTTGACCTTGGCGCCAATAGTCCCGATTGGAACCGTTGGTATTGGTCCAAACCTCCCCCCTTCTAATTAGCAATGAAAGAAGTATCCTCCTTATAATAGGGATCATCATACATAGGTGCTCGAGGAGGCTGATGAGCAACTGCATTAACTCATCCTTGATTCTGCTTCATCATCACCTCCATGACTGTACGGATTTTGGAAAGCTCATACATAATTCGTCACTTATTTTAGCTTTCTCCAAACAAGTACTGACAGCATATAAACTTTTAGTAGACACTCTGTCTCTCTGCCCCCATGCACGATTGGTCTTGACCACTCACTCCATCCTTTCAGTGATCCTTACAAATGGTTGATCTAAGAACATGCCCCCCATAATTGTATCAGCACAGGCTTGACTATTCTCATGAAGGTCATGGTAGAATACCTCCACGAAGGCATCATCAATAATTTTTTGGTCCAGGACACTCTTCATCTGTTTAGTGAACTGCTCCCGTGTAGTACTGATCGAGGCACTAGGGAGTTTCTTAAAGATGTTGATTTGATCTTTCAACTTGAGCTTCTTCGATCTCGGGAAGTACCTCTCAGAAAAGGCCTTCTGCAACTCAAGTGCAACATTTGATCAAACTTTGTCGGAGCATATAGCCATAATGCTGCATTACCTGTCAGAGATAATGGGAAGACACAAAGTCCTACAGCATTCATAGACAAATTCTTTATTCCCTTTAAACTCTTGCAGACAAATGTAACACTGTGTAGATGGTTATGAGGATCTTATAATGGTAGGCCGATGAACAACCCACAGTTCTGCAGCATCTGAAGCAACCCACTTGAAACCATGACTTTTGTGTCAGCTGGTAGTGGTGGCAACACAATAGGTCTAGTTGCCTCCATAGACTTAGGGTTCAACCGATATTGATTCCATGATAAGCATTGGCATTGAAGTCTATGACTATGGAGCAATGTCCTGACGAGGAGGTGGATTTTCATTGTTGGCATTCTCAATATCATTTCGGTTAAGAGCTGCATTAGCCGCGTTGTTGGCATTATCTTGTGCAATTCTCCTCAGGCTTCTCTATGTCTCTGGGTCAAACGGAGTCAAGGGTATGCCTCGACTTCGCATGTTGGGCATACACTACACTTACACCCTGAAAGAAAACAAAAACAACAAAAACCTTAAAATGAGGGAAATAAGGATCAATTCCCAAATAAGTTGAATTAGATAAGTCTAGCCATACTCCCCGGCAACGGCGCCGAAATCTTGAGGTCACCCAAGCTACACCTAGTTTTTTAGGCTAAAGCTATCATTGTCAAGAAAGAGAAACTAACCAAGGTTAGGGTTGAACCTAAGGGAATACTGTAGACTTAGAAGAACTCAATGTTCCAATTTGAGTTTATTAACCAACTTTTTTCTCAAAGGAGGGGGGAGGGAGGCGTTGATAATAACAAATAAAAGTGATGCTAAACTAAAACATATGTGTAACCAATATGGAGAGAAACTAGGGGATTGCGTACCCCATGATTCCTTAACTTACTATTGTCAGATAACCGAATTCCCTTCTATTGTGTAACATGCAGAATGGGAAATTAAGTTCACCAAACCCTTTGGCCCAGGTGAAGTGAATTTCACTACGTGACTTGGCCTATCCCTGAAGTGTGACGTACCAACCCTTAGCCCATTTCGATTGATTATACAAAAAACATCGATCGAATCCTATTAATTAATCTCTTTTCCTATTCTTGACTACCTTGGTCTAGTCAGTAACACTAGGCGGGTTATAATGTTGGCTACCACTAGAAAACATGCAAACCTAAGAGAATTAATTAATACATACATGTACATTTTTTAAGAATTATGAATTATCTGGTTTTACCTTGTTAGTTCTTCATGATTCGCACAACCTTATTTGTGGATTTAGCTACTCATGATTTGTCTAGATGCAAGACTTATGAATTTGAATATCATAATAGATAACTTACACAATTGAATTAATCACGAAAAATCCATGCTTCAATTAGAATCACAAGATTGTAATTAGAAGATGAAATTAAAGTATACAAGTGTTTCTCAAACTCTCCAATGTTTTCTGCTCACTATTGCTACTCTCTCTAGGAAAAATAACCTAAAAACCTATTTATAATGTTTAAAATACAAGTCCTACACAAAATAGGATAACTGGGACTGTACATTTCACGAGATGCACTATGGCCCGTATTGTGATTTGCAGTCCGTAACCGGGCTTTCGTACTTTGTTGCTTAAATTCTGGACATGGCTTCTACGACACCCCTCTATGGCCCGTAAAAGGTTCTATGGTCTGTAGGGGTTTTGTCTGATTAAACTTCAAAAAGTCCTCCTTTTTTATCCTCAGGGTAAGAGACTTGATCTATGACTCGTAAAGTGTTCCACGATTCATCTGCATGATCGTACATTAAACTTCATAAATCCACCCTTCATTGGAATTTCACATGAAACCTTCTTCACGGCCCATGGAATACTCTACGACCCTTAAAGGGTCTCGTGGATCTTCAAAATCAGCAACTTCTACATATTTTTCCAAGAACCAATGGCAACCCTGTAATCCTTCAAAACAAACTCAAAAACACATAAAATCTACTAACATCTCATTGAAAACACACAAAATTTCATGTTTTAAATATCAAAAGTGTTGTATTTTGATAGTAAATTAATAGCACACTAAGGGGAATGTTTCGTTGCAAGCTATCCCGAAAATGAGTCCAAAATATAGACTCATCACTCCTCCAACTCTTGCCTCTCTTGAAGATCATAAAATCAGTTTTCGCATGAGCCTCCTCCAAGAGTTTGGGCAGCTTCTTGCACTTGCCCTCTCGGAATCACTTGACTACGAGGACACCCTTCCATACCTTTTTTTATCAGCATAAGGATACTTAGGGATTTTGTGCCCCTTATTTTCTACAACCAAAACAAGAACATGTCTCTCTCTGGCAAATGTCTCCATGGTTCTTCCCATACTTTTGACACTTGGTAATAGTATCACCACCACCCCTAGCACTGCCTTGTGCATTTTTAGTTCTATGAGCACCATGTCCTTTAGGTGAGTACCCTAATGATAAGGGTTTGAGGTGAGTACCTGATTCCAAGAACTAGAGGCCAGTACCCAGTTCATACATGGATTAGAGATCCACTTAGGAATCAGGAGGTTCACCTTGGTGGAGTAACTTCCCCCTTTCTTCCTGTGTAGGGGAAACATCGAGACTCCATGGATTAGCTCACATGGTTTATGTCGGTCTCTCTCACTATGTTTTAAGAACTCTCCAAAGGCTTATGATATATGTCACTCTTGCTCTATGGTTTTATTATGTGTGCCTATGATCCCCACATGTCCCCAAGATATCCTCTTATGATGATTTATGATGGTTCCTTCTTATTCTGCCCAAATAAGCTTACTATTACGGATCGTGTTTCAGATTCATATAACTCATCATTTTACAAACTCAAATGATTCTCTCACATATGTGTATGGTCCCTAGACATTTCTAATGGTGTTACTCATAAGGGAATATGGCTCTCTCTTTTAAAGTATGCATGGTGTTCTTCTTTATGATTATTAATGGTTCACTTATAGTAAGATGGCCCTTCCCTTGAAGTAGATGCTTTGTTGTTCCTAAAAGGTATTATGATTTTACATATGCATGATGATCTACGTTTCTTATTATTCCAAGTTTAAGTATTTTATCATGAAATCAATTAAGTGTGCATTCCTTACTTTCCCTATGTATTATCCTATATTGCATGGCTTAAGAAACGTTTTAAATGATTATATTATTTTTATTTCATGGTTTATGCTTTTTTGCATTGCATGCCCACATACTAGTACATTCAAAGTACTAACGAATACTTTTTTCCTACATGATCTAACCATGTAGGGATGGAGCTCGTATTCATCCTTCCCTTCATGGCTAGACGACTTGTTCGATGTGAGTCCTCCATTTCGGGGACAACATCCACTTTCCTTTCAATCTTTGTTAAGACTTATTTACTTAAGGATATTTATCTTTTAAGGGTAAGCCCGGGAGATGTCTTGGACCCCGTTCCACTAATGTTAGAGGTATCATTGGATATATGGCTATGTATGTTATGATCTTTACTCCACTATGTTTATATAATTACAAAGGACTTCCCTTAGTCCTTATCCTCTTCTATGTGTTGAAATTTGTCAATGATGTGATGGAAGTCCCAAGTCCCCTATTGACCCCATAGCGTGGCGTGAGCCATACTTACCTCCCCCCCGACCATATTTGTTATGTGATTCGTGCAAATCTCTTTCCTATAATATCCCCATAGCGTGAGTCCAAAGTTCCAATGCCCCTTAGAATTATTTATTACTTGCTTGTTGTTTAATTATGCTTCTATAACCAAGGATGTGCAAATGATATGCTTAAGAGGCTTGTTTGGTTGGCCTTTAGGCTTCCCATTTGCCGTGTCACATCTAGGCTCTAGGCTTGGGTCGTGACAAGATTGGCATCAGAGCACTAGGTTCGTAAATAGTCCTCTGATATCCAACACACCGCATCAAGTAGAGTCTTGCTCATGGTTGTGAAGTGTGCCACCACTATGAATAGGAGGCTATGAGGTGTTTTAGGAAATGGTTCACTTCTTCATAATCTATATCGTGCTTTAGACTTAAAGTAATGTGTCCACTCTCTAACGGATGGTATTTTTCTCTTCTAGATCATGCCACCCAAAAGAATGGCACAAAGAGCTCCTACATCTGAGGGAGATCCTGCCTCTCCGGTTCCTCAAGCTCCCCAAAGAGAAGAAAGGGTCAAGCATGCTGAATATCGGAGTGTCATTGCTTTGTTGACACAAGCTGTTACCAACCAAATGAATTAAGGAGCCCAAGCTCCTCATGCTTCTACTCCGGTCTTAAGGGTGAGAGACTTCATAAGGATGAACCCTCCGGAGTTCCATGGCTCCAAAGTTAAGGAAGACCCCTAAGAGTTCATTGATAAAGTGCACAAAGTGCTTGCTATTATGAGGGTGGGTACGGAGGAAAAAGCAGAATTAGCGGCCTATCAACTTAAGGGACTTGCTCAAATTTGGTTTTCACAATGGAAGCTTAAGAAGCGGAATGAGGAGCCTATCCTATAGGAGGAATTCAAGGATGCTTTCCTCGATCGGTTCTTTCCTATTGAGTTAAGATGAATCTTAAGGAAGGCTCCATGAGTGTGAGGGAGAATTCCCTTATGTTCAACAAGCTCTCAAAATATGCTCCTCTCTTGGTTGCAGACTCTAGCGCAAAGATGAACAAGTTTGTGTCGGGGATATCCGACTTGGTTAATGAAGAATGACGCACCACTATGCTTGTTGGTGAATGGATTTGTCTCGACTCGTGACTTATACCGAGCAATTTGAAGGGGAGAAGCTTAGGAAGAGAAGGAGAGGTGAGTCTAAGAAGGCTCGGATTAAGGACGGGTCATCTTTTAATATTGCTATTAGGCCTAAGTTTCACAAGGATGGAGTGACTAGCCCCAAGTACCTAGGTGAGAAAGTTGGTGGTCAATCTCCTCATTCATGCAACAAGTGGGGAAGGTACTATCCAGGAGATTGTTTAGCTGGTTCGAGTGCATGTGCATGTTTTGGGTGTGGTACGATGATCATAAGTTAAGACATTATCCATGGGTCCCTAAGAATTATAAGGATAATCATTGATGATCTCAGCCATACCCCTCTAAGGTTCCCAAGACTTAGTATGGTGCTTCACCTGGTATGTTATGAATTCTCCTTATGTGATAACGAAATTGGTGTAGATTGGCTGCATGTCCAAGGTGTTAAGGTTGATGTTTGGGTGTTAGTGGTTGAGTTGTATGATGGTGGAAGGGGTAGTTTCATGTTAAAACCTCATGCATAGTCTTGAATTATTTCTTTTGTTGTGCATACAAGTCCATGGAGTAGGAATTGATTGAAGTCATATGTGCAATTGAGTGAATATGTTACTTGTGCTTTAAAATGATGTTCGTCATTATGAACTTTGAAATTTTCATGAAACAATGTTTGAACTATCTTATTATATTTGTGATGGGTTGGTAAATGTTACTCAACTCAATATGTGTTAGCTTTATTCACATTCAATGACGAATATTCTCGGTGGGGGGGGGGGGGGGGGGAGGGAGGGAGGGAGGGGATATTGTAACACCCCTCAATGTAGCTTGGAAAGAACCTATGATGCATTTTTGAATATCTTTAATTCTTTGCAGAATTTCACAAATTCGACTTCACATTCTTGTTCAGAGGGAATGATTGTGTGGGAAAATGGTTACCTACAAGGTATAGGTTGCCCGTGTCAAAAAAATAATTTTTCATTGAAATTTCGTAAACGAGTAGGGTCTTTAGCAAGTTGCGCCATAGGTCAAAAACTCTCGAATTTTCTCTATTTCAGCTGAGGGTGTTTGGGTAATAACCCTATGCCTATACAGAAAAGAATTTCACTTTTTTAGCCATTTTATGCCCTAGAACCCAAAGAAATACTCTCAAAAATCCTCTCCAATCTTCTCAAATCATCCATTCAATCTCAAGTTTTTCAAGAACTCTTGTTTGAATTCAACAAAACCAAGTGAAGCCCAAGTCTTATTCAAGTTTTTTTTCAAGAAAATCTCAAGTTTAAGGTATGTGGCTCTTCCATCCATGGGTCCTTCCGCCCATGGAGCCCTAAAACTATTTTTGTCAAATTTTTTATTCTTATGACTAATTCTTTATGGTATCTTCTACTATCACTCCATTGCATGAAATGTGTTAAGAATTTGTTGGTTATTGATCTATTGATACATGGGATCCTACTAATGATTAAGATTATGATATGCTTATTAAAGCTTTGTAAGCTATGGCATTTCGAAATACTTGAAAATATTATGAATTTTGTAATGGTTTTCATGACACCCAAATTGGAGTTTTGCAAGTATGACGGTGGGTTGTCTGAATGACTACTTAAATGACTTTAATTTACCCCTCTCATGTTCATTACTCTTGAATCCTGTGATTTTAAGCTTAAATACATATACCCACCATGTTTTGGCTAAGTTCTATGGAAAATCTCTTATGTGATGAAGGCTTTATGGTAAGACATGTGATTTATGAATGTTGTTAATGTTGAAGGGAAATTAAGCATGCTATGAGCTCATGAGAATGTTATGAATCCCTTTATTTGATATTTTGATGTGATGGTTTTATGCGCTAGGTAATGATTTCAAAGCTATAAATGTTTTAATACCATGAGATACTATGACATTGAGGATTGTATGAGATGAATTTCATGTTTCCACGTCTATGTTTTGAAAGTTGATATGTACAATTGTCATAGGTAGTTTAAGAATGATTTAAATAGATTATATTCACTATATTTCTTGAAGTATGATTTCTAAATAATGAGGAATAAAGGCTTATGAGACATTCTACGCTTATTATTGACGTATGAAAAGTTTTCTTATGAATGAATGTTAATGGTGGAGGATCTCCCATCTATTTAGTGAATGAATGTAATATGGTGGAGGACCTCCCATCTAAGGAATGATTAAGACGCTATCTTATGACTTTGACTCTATGATCTCAATGGGTTGGGGATTGGATAAATTGCCCTCCCACATGACTATGATTCTAATGATATGTATCAATGACTTATGATTTTCCTACTCTTGTGAGAGCACTACCTAACTCCAAGTGGACTAGAGGTGAATACCTATGTCCCAAAACTATGTTCCACCATAGGTAAAAAGACTAGAGGAGATTACCCAAACTCTTAAGAGGTGAGTACCCTAATAATAAGGGTACTCCCACATGACTATGATTCTAATGATATGTATCTATGACTTATGATTTTCCTACTCTTGTGAGAGCACTACCTAACCCCAAGTGGACTAGAGGTGAATACCCAAGTGCCAAAACTATGTTCCACCATAGGTAAAGAGACTAGAGGAGATTACCCAAACTCTTAAGAGGTGAGTACCCTAATAATAAGGACTTGAGGCAAGTACCCAAGTCCAAGGGCTTGAGGCGAGTACCCAAGTCCAAGGGCTTGAGGCGAGTACCCGAGTCTAAGAACTAGAGGCAACTACCCAGTTCGCACATGGCTTAGTGGATCCATTTAGGAATTAAGAGGTTTGCCTTGGTGAAGTGACTTTCCCCTTTCTTCCGATATAGGGGAAGCATCGGGACTCCATGGATTAGCTCACATGGTTTATGTCAGTTATGGTCTCTCTCAATATGTTTTAAGAACTCTCAAACGGCTTATGGTGTATGTCACTCTTGATCTCTAGTTTTCTTATATATGCCTATGATCCCCTCATGTCCCCAAGTTATCCTTTTATAATGATTTATGATGGTTCCTTCTTATTATGTCCAAATATGCTTACAACTACTGATGGTGTTTCGTATTCATACAACTCATCATTTTACAAACTCAAATTATTTCCTCACATATGTGTATGGTTTCTAGACATTTCTAATGGTGTTACTCATAAAGGCATATGACTCTCTCTTATAAAGTATGCATGGTGTTCTTCTTTATGATTATTAATGGTTCACTTATAGTAAGATGGTCCTTCCCTTGACGTAGATGCTTTATTGTTCCTAAATGGTATGATGATTTTACTTATGCATGATGATCTATGTATCTTATTATTCCAAGTTTAAGTGTTTTATCATGAAATCAATTAAGTGTGCATTCCTTACTTTTCATATGTATTATCCTATGTTGCATGGCTTAAGAAATGTTTCAAATAATTATATTGTTACTATTTTATGGTTTATGCTTTGTTGCGTTGCATGCCCACATACTTGTATATTCAAAGTGCTAACGTATACCTTTTGCCTACATGATCTAACTATATAGGGACTGGAGCTCCTATTCATCCTTCTCTTCGTGGCTAGACGGCTTGTTCGAAGATTTCTATTGGTGAGTCCTCTATTTCGAGGACAATATCCACTTTCCTTTCATGATATTTTAAGACTTATTTATTTTTGGATATTTATCTTTTGAGGTGAGTCCGGGAGATGTCTTGTCCCCCGTTCCACTCATGTTAGAGGTGTCGTTGAATAAATAGCTACGTATGTTATGATCTTGACTCCACTATCCCCTTCTATGTGTTGAAATATTTTCATGATGTGATGGATGTCCCAAGTCCCCTAGTGTCCCCATTGAGTGAGTCATACTTACCCGCCCCTTAGACCTTATTTGTTATGTGATTCATAAAAATTCTCTTCACTATAATATCCCCAAAGCGTGAGTTCAAACTCACGCTTCCCCTTAGAATGATTTGTTACTTGCTTGTTTAATTATGCTTCTGTAACCAAGGATGTGTGAATGATATTCTTAAGAGGCTTGTTTGGGTTGCCTTCGGGCTTCCCATTTGCCATGTCATGTCTAGGACCTAGGCTTGGTCGTGACATATAGGCTAAGCTAGGCTAGTCAATCTACGTAAGCCATAAGATTCATTAAAGTTGAAATTTCAATGTTTTTGGACTTCTACCTTGGCAAGTAGATTCCCCTTTTCCCAATGGAAGGAGTTTACTGGTTTCCAAGTCGCTTGGTCTTACCTATTGGTTATGGTCTTCTCCCACATAACAATGATATTATATGAAGTTATGTTTTATCTTTCATGCAAGTGTTCATTAAAGCATACTCATGCATGTCATATTGAGCTTATTTCTATTGGATATGATTATGCATCTTGTCTATGAAGCTTATTGCCTATTGTTGCATTACATCCCACATACTATTACATTCAAAGTACTAACACATACTTTTGCCTACATGATCTAACCATGTAGAGACCTGCACTCCTATTCATCATCCTCCACGTGCCTAGCTTGGTTCGTGAAGATCGATTACTTGTGGTGAGTCCTCCAATTCGAGGACAATATTCGACATCCTATTTTATTTGTGTTGAGACACTATTACTTTACAGTCTGCTTTGAGGGTGAGCCCGAGACATGTGTTGGCCCCTGTCCTACTATGTTTTAGAGGTGTTATTGGGTACTGATGCTATGTATCTATTATGAGATATTGAGCTTTTATGGAGCCATATCCTTTAGTCGCTATGACCTTAACTTTCTCCATAGTGTCAAGTACCAATTCTGCTCTAATCAAGGACATCTCTCAACTTCAAACCATCCAACTGACGACCTACATCGTCTACCATACAAGGCTTCAAATGGTTCCATATCGATACTTGAGTGAAAACTATTGTGATAAGCAAATTCAATAAGAGGCAAGTGATCATCTCAACTTCCTTTGAAATAAAGCACACAAGCCCTCAACATATCTTCCACATTTGGATTGTCCTTTCGGCTTGTCCATCCATGTAAGGACCTGGATTTTTGAACGACTTTATCAGATCTCATAACGTTGGCCTGGGAGAAAATTTGACCTAGTGACACTCCATGGGAGGCCCACACGGTCCGTGTGAAGCCACACGGACTGTGTGGCCTTCAGTGGAGAGGTGCTTGGCCATGATTTCGAGTATGGGAAGTTGACAATGAATTTCAAACTAAGTGAGGGCACACAACCATCCACGAGGTATGTATGGTGTATCACGGGCCGTGAGGCCCACCGTATGGCTCACAACGTGAAAGTTTTCTAAGCATGAAATTACTATCTCATAACCTTTCCGTGCAGGAACTTTCTGAGTGCCATCACATGGCTTGACACGACTCGTGTAGCGTCACAAGGGTCGTGTAGCCGTTCGTATGGCACCCTTTTGCTTCGAAAGAATTCTAAGTGTTAGCACCGCAAAAATCTATCAAAGTGCCTCCTCGGGGGCACTGTTCACGGTCCGTGTGACGGCTCACAGACAGTGTAGGCACCCGTGTGGCCTTGACGGCCCACTTTCTATCCATTTTCATTAATGGCATTTAGGTAATTACGGTTCATTTTAATTGTGTTTTATGACCTTTTGCCTACCCTAAGCTCCCCCTAAATCAGCTGATACCCTTCTATTCTAATTCATTCCTATTAGAAACACTTTCACCCTAAAACCAATTCATAAATACTCCCTAAGTCTTACCTTCAAGATTAAAACTAGGATTCGATTGGAGTTTCCAAGTCAAGCTAAATTCTTCTTAAATTCATCTTACTAATCAAGGTATGTGGGATTGATTTTGGTACCTTTCTACCAAGAAGACCCAAACTCATTTCAATTGATTCTCATGATCTTTAGGTTACTTTAAATATGGGATTTCATTATTTGATTTTATTAAATCCAATTGATGTATGGGTTGTACTTTACCTATGATTTTAATTTACTTTGATCACTATTAAGATGATTTACATTGAGTTATAAAGTTATGAGAATGCATGTCCCCGTTAAAGTTTATTTATGCATGGGTGATTTGTATTATGATTTAAATGTTGATTTAATTATGGATTTACTCAATTTCATATTATGATATTGATTTTAGCTTGAATCTAAATTACCAATGCCATTCTCACATCATGCATAACATGTGCATTCATGAACAATGATCTTTATGGATATTATGAAGTGGGTTAAGCCCAATTATGTTTTATGAAAGGATATTGATAAGATATTGCTTATGACAACAACGTGATCACATATATGCCTTATGATTATGGCTCTTTGAGCATCTTACGTGATTGCACTATCTTGTATATGTGAATGAGCTATTCCTTGCATGAGTATCACGATTATGACTTATGATTTTGCATTTGAACCTAAATATGCATTGATCGAATTTGAAATGACTATTGTCTTTTTGAAAGTATGTAAATATATGTTATATGTATTCTCATGGGATGTTGACTTAGGACCGATGGATTGGGAGCGTTAGGGCTATCCCCAAGGGTCCTCCTTCTTTCCTCGAACTATGTGCCTAGCATATGTTATGAGAATCCTATCTGAAATGGGATATGTTCCTGTAAGGCTGGTTGCTTCATACGAAATGGGATATGTTCCTGTAAGGTGATGTATTATGATATCATATGAGAAATCCTTTACGAAATGGATATATTCCCGTAAAGGGGTTGCTTCATACGAAATGGGATATGTTCCCGTAAGGTGAAGTATGGTTTACCTTGGCAAGTAGACCACCTCTATACCAGTGAGGGGATTTTATTAGGATTCCAAGTTATAGCTCACTTGGTCTTACACATGTCGGTTAAGGTCACATCCCCGCTAAGTATGAGCATCATTTCATCCATGCATCATGAATTTCATGGCATCTTTTATATTTCTCTCTTGATTATATCATCCTTTCTATAAAATATGCCCTTGTCATCTAACGTTGAAATGCAGGTTGATAAATCATATGCATTGCATGCCCGCATACTTAGTACATTCAAATGTACTAATACATACTCTATGCCTATATGATTTTACCATGTAGGGGATGAACGCTATGATTATCCACTGTTTGACGAGTAGCTCAAATTCTGAAGGTTGAACTAGTAGTGAGTCTCATCTCCCAAGGACAAGCCACCTTCCTCTACCTATGTTATCCTACACCTACTTTCTTATTTGAGGGTGCGCCCGGGACATGTCTTGGCCCCCGTCCCATCTTATGACTAGAGGCATTGTGGGACACTTTGTAGACTCGTGGATTCTATATTTCTATATGTTATATTTGAAGCTTATGGTTTTAGTTATCTATTGGGAATGGCTATCATGGATCGATTATGGAAATTTCGATATGTATGTATGTTCGGTACAGAAATTTTTAAGGTTCTAAGCCTTGTTTGCACTAATAGAGTAAGTCCTACTTACCCATCCCTTAGTATTATGTGATTATTATTTGATTGCGCTTTAGAACCGATGATGTGGATTTAAATACTTCGAGGCTTGTTTGGGGACTCTCGGGTTCCCATTCACCGTGTCACAACTAGACCCTAGTCTCGGGTTGTGACAAAAGATGCTATCAGAGCCCTAGGTTTATAAATGGTCCTCGGAGTCCAACATGGCGTGTCAAGTAGAGTCCTATTCATGGGTGTGAAGTGCACCATGCTTATGAGTGGGAGGCTACGGAGACGTTCCAGGAATCGCCTCACTTCTTCATGCCCTATGTCATGCTAATACCTGTGTAATTGGCTTTCTTATATTGATGACATCGTTGCTACATTTCAAAAGATGCCTCGAGAAAGACCCCACCTAAGGCTGACTCCGGCTAATAAGGATCAGGCACCTCAAAAGCCTATGAATGAACCCATCTCAAATGGTGAATTCCATACAACCTTTTCCATGCTTTCCCAGGTAGTAACATTCAGGCAAGGCAGGCTAACCTGCCACGAGATCTTACACCAGCTTCTAGGGTGAGGGATTTCACCCGAATGAATCCTCCGGAGTTCCATGGGTCGAAGGCTAATAAGGATTCTTAGGAGTTCATTGATGAGCTCACCAAGATACTGAGCATTATGGTTGTCACTTCTTAAGAGAAGGTTGAACTGGCTGCCTACCAACTGAAAGATATAGCTCAGGTATGGTATACCGAATGGTCTATGGAGAGGGTTTGCGGTGGTGATGTCAATTATGAAGAGTTCAAACTTGCATTCCTCGATCGCTTCTTTCCGCTTGAGTTTAGGGAGGCCAAGATGACTGAATTTATCAACGTCAAGCAAGGAGGTATGAGTGTGAGGGACTATGCCCTCAAATTCATAAAGCTCTCCAAGTATGCTCTGTCAATTGTAGTTGACCCTTGTGTAAGGATGCATAAGTTCATTTCTGGTATCTCCAATTTGCTCTTAAAAGAATGTTGTACTTCCATTCTCATACGGGATATGGATATTTCTAGACTCATGGTGTATGCTGAACAAATTGAAGGGGAGAAACTCAAGGAGAGAAGGGCATACGATCCTAAGAGGGCCCATTTTTATGGTGGATTCTCGGGTTCTCGAAGTGCTGGCTTTGGTTTCTTCCAGCAAGGCCAATCTTCTGGTGCTCCGGTACCTCCTCTTAAGGCACCGATTGGTGGTGGATAGGGATATCCTCTATGTAACAAATGTGGGAAGCCCCAAACGGGAGTTTATTGGAGAGATTTGGAGGTTTGCTATGGGTATGGTGATAAGAACCACAAGGTTGTTGTTATCCTAAGAATGCCCATAGAGGCCAAGGTTAGGTGGTTCAAGGCGGTCAAGGCCAACAAAGAGCTCCTCAAGGTATTTCCCCAAGGAACAATAGGTTCTATGCATTCCCCGTCCGTCAGGATGTGAAGGAAGCTCCGGATGTCGTGACTGGTATGTTAAAAGTCTTTGATTTTGATGCTTATGTTTTGGTTGACCTGGGTGCAAATTTGTTCTTTTGTGACTCTTCTGTTGGCTGTTAAATTTGGTTTGAGTCCCAAGATTTTGAAGGATCCTTTCTCAGTCTATACTCTTGTGCGTAAGTCTGTTATTGCATATAGAGTCTATCATGGTTGCCCGATTTTTGTATTGCACAAAGTTTTCCCATATGACCTTGTGGAACTGGAGATGCTCGATTTCGACGTAATTCTTGGGATGGATTGGTTGCGTGCATCCTATGCCTCTATAGGTTGTAGAATGCTAAAAGGCCAAGTTCCAGCCTCCCGATGAGCCCGTTCTTGAATGACTCCTCTATTAAAGGTCAATTTATTTCCTACCTCAAGGCCCAGAAAATGATTTCGGGGTGCATTTATCATATTGTGAGGGTCAAGGACATGGAATCGAAGCACCTACTTTTGAGTCAGTTCCCATGGTGAATGAGTTTTCAAATGTGTTCCCCCAAGACTTGCCCGGTGTTCCTCCTTAAAGGGAGATAGACTTTGGCATAGATCTTCTTTTGGATACTCAACCTATCTCTATTCCTCCTTATCGTATGGCGCTGGCGGAGTTGAAAGAGTTAAAGGAGCAATTGAAGGATTTTTTGGAGAAAGGCTTCATTAGGCCTAGTATATCGTCGTGGGGTGCTCCAATGTTCTTTGTAAGAAAGAAGGATGGATCACTTCAGATGTGTATCGATGATAGGCAACTGAATAAGGTGACCGTTCAGAATAAGTATCTATTGCCCAGGATTGATGACTGGTTCAACCAGCTTCAAGGGGCTACTCATTTCTCAAAGATTGATCTACGTTTTGGGTATTATCAGCTGAAGGTTAGGGAGTGAGACATTCCCAAGATCGCTTTTTGAAGAAGGTATGGACACTTCGAGTTTGTGGTAATGTCGTTTGGCTTAACCAATGCTTCGGTTGTTTTCATAGATCTTATGAATAAGGTGTTCAAGCCTTTTCTTGATAGTTTTGTGGTGGTCTTCATCGATGATATCCTTATTTACTCCCGAAGTGAGCAGGAGCATGGGGATCATTTGAGGTTGGTCCTATAAACTTTAAGGGAGAAGGAGTTGTATGCCAAGTTTAGCAAATATGAATTTTGGTTAGGTGAAATAGCCTTTCTTGGTCATGTGGTGTTCGGTGCTAGTATTAAGGTGGATCTGAAGAAGACCGAAGCAGTGAAGAATTGGCTGAAACCATTGACTCCTTCGAATATTCGAAGCTATTAAGGGTTGGCTGGCTATTATATGAGGTTCGTTAAAGGATTCTCATCTATTGCATCTCCACTGACTAAACTGACCCAAAAGAAGGTTATGTTTGTATGGTCAGATGAATGCGAGAAGAGTTTCCAAACTTTAAAGGATCGTCTTATGTCGGCTCCTGTCTTGACTTTACCAAACGATTTGGAGGGATTCATGGTGTATTGTGATGCCTCATGGATTGGGTTGGGTTGTGTACTTATGCAACATGGTAAGGTAATAGTGTATGCATCAAGACAGTTGAAGGTCCATGAATGTAATTACCTAACACACGAAGTAGTCTTTGCCTTGAAGATTTGGAGATACTATTTGTATGGGGGTTCATGTCGATGTGTTCACCGATTACAAGAGTTTGCAACATGTATTCACTCAAAGGGATCTCAATTTGAGGCAAAGGAGATGGTTAGAACTTCTAGAGGATTACGATATGAGTATTCAATATCATCCCGGCATGGCCAATGTTGTGGCCGATGCTCTCAGTAGGCTATCTATGGGAAGTGTGGCGCATGTTGGAGAGGAAAGAAAGGAGTTCGCAAGGGATGTTTACCGGTTGGCTAGGTTGGATGTCAGGTTGGACGACTCGAGCGAGGGTGGTATCCGTGTGCAAAGTAGAGCAGAATCCTCCGTGGTGGTTGATGTAAAAGCTAAGCAAGATTTAGACCCATCGTTACTTGAGTTGAAGAAATTGGTTGCCGAAAAGAAGATTGAGGTGTTCTCCCAACGGGAAGATGGTGTGCTCCAGTACCAAGATCGGCTTTGTGTCCCGGGGATATGTATGATCTTAGAAGAGTGATCATGAGTGAAAATCACAATTCTCATTATTCTATTCACACGGGGTCTACTAAAATGTATCGGGATTTGAAAGAAGTATATTGGTGGCATGGTATGAAGAAGGAAATAACTAAGTTTGTAACGAATGTCCGAGTTGTCAACAAGTAAAAGTAGAGCACCAAAGGTCCCGTGGCTTGGCTCAAGATATTAAGATTCCCACATGGAAGTGGGAAGATGTGAACATGGACTTTGTGGTTTGTTTGCCTCGGACCCGAAGGCAATACGAGTCTATTTGGGTCATCGTTGATCGGATGACCAAGTCGGCTCACTTCCTACCGTTCAAGACTACTTATAGCACCGAGGAGTATGCAAGATTGTACATCCGAGAGTTGGTGAGACTGTATGGTGTGCCTAAATCTATCATATCGAATCATGGCGCCCAATTCACCTCCCACTTTTGGAGGTCATTTCAGAAAGGACTTGGAACTAGAATTAAGTTGAGCACCTCTTTTCATCGTCAAACCGATGGGCAAGTTGAGAGGACTATTCAAACTTTGGAGGATATGTTGAGGGCTTATGTTTTGGAGTTCAAGGGTGATTAGGATGATCACCTTCCTCTCATTGAGTTTGCCTATAATAATAGCTTCCATGCTAGCATTGGTATGGCACCATTTCAGGCCTTATATGGGAGAAGGTGTAGGTCACCAGTAGGGTGGTTTGAGTTGGGAGAGATGGCACTAATTGGCCCGAATTTAGTGTTGGAAGCTATGGAAAAAGTGAAGGTAATTAGGGAAAGGTTGAAAATGGCACAAAGTTGCCAAAAGTCCTACTCGGATGTTAGGAGGAGAGATCTTGAGTTTCATGTTGGTGATTGGGTATATATGAAGGTTTCGCCTATGAAGGGTGTAATGTTTTTTTGTAAGAAGGGCAAGCTAAGCCCCTGGTATGTTGGCCCTTATGATATCATTGAGCCGATCGGTAACGTGGCTTATAGGCTAGAGTTGCCCCCATACTTGAGTTCCATTCACCCGGTCTTCTATGTGTCTATGTTGAGGATGTTAGTTGGCGATCCTAGCACCATTGTGCCTTTGGAGGGAATCGAGGTGGAGGAGAACCTATCTTATGAGGAAGCCCCAGTAGTGGTTTTGGATAGGCAAGTGAAGCGGCTTCATAACAAGGATGTGTCTTCGGTGAAGGTGCTATGGAGAAATCATCACGTGGAGAGTGCTAAGTGGGAGGCGAAACTGGACATGATGAAGTGATATCCCCATCTTTTCCAATCTACTCAAGCCTAAGGTACTAGGCCGACCCTCTTTTAAATAGTCCTAATTCTTCCATTCTTGAGTCTCATGACATGACATGATATGCATATATGTGCACGAAAATGATTTTTTATGATGTTTGAATGATTTGAATACATTTGAAATGAGTGGTTTTTTTCAAACGATGAACTATGCATTATACCTTGTTTTCGGATGTTTCATGTCTTAAGTCAAGATCTCAAGCCTTTTCATTGCACATTCGAGGACGAACGTTCCTAAAGGGGAGATGATGTAAGGACCCGTGTTTTTGAACGACTTTATCGGATCTCATAATGTTGGCCCGGGAGAAAATTTGACCAAGTGACGCTCCATGGGAGGCCCACATGGCCTGTGTGAAGCCATACAGACCGTGCGGCCTTCAGTGGAGAAGTGTTTGGCCATGATTTTGAGTACGGGAAGTCGACAATGAATTTCGGACTAAGAGAGAGCACAGGGTCATCCACACGGTCCGTATGGTGTGTCACGGACCGTGTGGCCCACCGTATGGCTTGCAAGGTAAAATTTTTCTAAGTATGAAATTACCATCTTGTAAATTTTTCGTGTAGGAATTTTCAAAGTGTTGTCACATATCTCTTGACACGAACCGTGTGGCATCACACGGGCCGTGTAGCCGTCTGTATGGCACCCCTTTGCTTCAAAAGAATTCTAAGTGTTGGCACCACAAAAATCTGTCTAAGTGCCTCATCACGGGCACTATTCATGGTCCGTGTGACGGCTCACGGACCATGTAGGCGCCCGTGTGGCCTTGATGGTCCACTTTCCATCTGTTTCATTAATGGCATTTAGGTAATTATGGTTCATTTTAATTGTGTTTTATGACCTTTTGCCTACCCTAAACCCCCCCCCCCCCCAAAAAAAAAAAATCACTTGATACCCTTCTATTCTAATTCATTCCAATGAGAAACACTCTCACCCTAAAATCAATTCCTAAATACTCCCTAAGTCTCATCTTCATGATTCAAGCTAGGATTCTATTGGGGTTTCAAATTCAAGCTAAATTCTTCTCAAATTCATCTTCCTAATCAAGGTATGTTGACCCCTTTCAACCAAGAAGACCCAAACTCTTTTCAATTGATTCTCATGAATTTTACTTTACTTTACATGTGGGATTTTATTATTTGATTTTATTAAATCCAATTGATGTATGGATTGTACTCTACCTATGACTATAATTTACATCAATCACTATTATGATGATTTACATTGAATTATGAATTTATGAGCATGCATGTCCCCTTTAAGGTTAATTTATGCATGGGTGATTTATATGATGATTTAGATGTTGATTTAATTATGGATTTACTCAATTTCAATTATGATATTGATTTTAGCTTGAATCTATATTACCCATGCCATTCTCACATCATGCAAAACATGTGCATTCATGAACAATAGTCTTTATGGAAATTATGAAGTGGGTTAAGCCCAAGTACATTTTATGAAAGGATTTTGATAAGATATTGGTTATGACAAGAATGTGATCACATATATGTCTTATGATTACGGCTCTTTGAACATTTCGGGTGCTTGCACCATCTTGTATATGTGAATGAGTTATTCCTTGCATGAGTATCACGATTATGACTTATGGTTTTGCATTTGAGCCTAGATGTGCATTGATCGAATTTGAAATGACTATTGCCTTTTTGAAAGTATGTATATGTATGATATATGTATTCTCGTGGGATGTTGACTTAGCATCGATGGATTGGGGGCGTCAGGGCTATCCCCAAGGGTCCTCCCCCATTTCTCGAACTATGTGCCTAGCATATGTTATGAGAATCCTATCCGAAATGGAATACGTTCCCATAAGGAAGGTTTCTTCATACGAAATGGGATATGTTCTCGTGAGGTGATGTCTTATGATATGATATAAGAAATCTTTTCCGAAATGGGATATGTTCCCGTAAGGGGGTTTCTTCATAGGAAATGAGATATGTTCCCATAAGGTGAAGTATGGTTTACCTTTGGCAAGTAAACTACCTCTGTACCGGTGAGAGGATTTTATCAGGATTCCAAGTTATAGCTTTCTTGGTCTTACACATGTCCATTGAGGTCACATCTCCGCTAAGTATGAGCATCACTTCATCCATGCATCATGAATTTCATGATATCTTTTATATTTCTCCCTTGATTATATGATCCTTTTTTATAATATTTCCATTATCATATAAACGTTGAAATGCAAGTTGATAAGCCATATGCATTACATGCCCGCATACTTCGTACATTCAAACATACTAACACACACTCTATGCCTATATGTTTTACCATGTAGGGGGTGAATGCTATGATTATCCACCGTTAGACGAGTAGCTCAAATTCCGAAGGTTGAACTAGTGGTGAGTCTCATCTCCAAGGACAAGCCATCTTCCTCGATCTATGTTATACTACACCTACCTTCTTATTTGAGGGTGAGCCCGGGACATGTCTTGGCCCCCATTCCATCTTATGACTAGAGGCATTGTTGGACACCTCGTAGACTCTCGTGGATTCTAGATTTCTCTATGTTGTATTTGAAGCTTATGGTTTTAGTTATCTATTGGGAATGGCTATCATGGATCGATTATGGGAATTATGATACGTATGAATGTTTGATGTGGAAATGTGAAAGGTCCTAAGCCCTGTTTGCCCCCATAGCGTGAGTCTTACTTGCCCATCCTTTAGTATTATGTGACTATTATTTTATTGTGCTTCCGAACCGATGATGTAGATTTGGATACTTCGAGGCTTGTTTGGGGACTCTCGAGTTCTCATTCACCATGTCACAACTAGACCCTAGTCTCGGGTCGTGACAATCTGTTTTAGGATGAAATGTGGTACTTAGCTTTACCTTTGTACCAAGGCCTTTTTGGAAGTACTTCCAAAAATACAAAGTACATTGGGCACCACTATCCTTTATAATACTTGATTGGTAGACCATGCAACCTTACCAATTCTTGATTGTAGGCCGTAGCATAATCTTCGACACTATATGAAGTCTTTGCTGGAAAAATGTGTGTTGTTTTCGTCAGTTTATCAACAACCACCCATATTGAGTCAAATTGTTTCCTAGTATTTTGCAAACCCATAATGAAGACCATATTCACATTCTCCCATTTCCAAGTAGTATCTCAATGTCTTAGGCCAAACCACCCGGTCTTTGGTGTACCACCTTCACTTGTTGACAATGTGCACACCACCATCATACACTTTGCTATGTCTTTCATCATGCCATTCAACCAATACACTTCTCTCAAACCTCTGTACATTTTGGTGGATCTTGGATGAATAGAATACTTAGAATTTGATCTTCATCAAGTATCTTTTCCCTTAGACCACCTACATTAGGAACACACAATCGACCTTGGTAACATAGCACTCCTTCTCCCCTTTGTGAGAACACCTCTCCACCTTCTTATCACCCACCAACATCTTCAATTTCACCATAGTAAGATCCATATCTTGTTTCGCTTTCACCTCCTCTGTCAAAGATAATTCCTCTTCATCTTGTACAACTACACTACCATTAGTCAAGCCATTCAACCCCACACCTAAATGAGCCAAATGGTGCACTTCTTTGACTAACCCTTTCTTTCCATCCTCAACATGTCCAACACTGCCCATAAACATTCTATTTAACCCATTCGACACAACATTTGCCTTATCGGGGTGATACGTCACGCTTATGTCATAATCCTTCAAAAACTCCAACCATATCATTTTCCTTAGGTTCAAATCTCTTTGACTAAACACGTATTTCAAACTCTTGTGATCAATGAATATATCAACATGAACCCCATAAAGATAATGTTGCCAAATCTTTAATGCAAACACAATGGCCAACAACTCAAGATCATGAGTTGGATAATTCCTTTAATGTACTATAATTATCTTGAGGCATAGGCAACGAATTTTCCATGTTACATTAAGACACAACCCAAGCCTATATATGAGGCATCACAATAGACAAAAAAAATTCAGAAGTTCGAGCAATTTCAAATAGGAGCCAAAGTAAGACGATCCTTCAACATTTGGAAACTCTTCTCACATTTATCGGATCACTGAAATTTTGCCTTCTTTTGGATTAACTTAGTTAAAGGAGAGGCAAAAGAGGAAAATCCTTCAACAAATCTCCTATAATATCCAGCCAAACCCAAAAAGCTCTTAATATCGGATGGAGACAATGGTGTAGGCCAATTCTTCACCATCTCTATCTTCTTTAGATCCACTCTAATGCCTTTGCCAAAAATAATGTGTCCAAGAAAAGCCACCTCCCTTAGAAAAAACTCACACTTACTAAACTTGGAAAAGTTTTTTATCTCTCAATGTTTGCAACACAATCCTCTAATGATCCTTATGCTCTTTTGCATCCCGTGAATAGACCAATATATCATCTATGAACACAATCACAAACATATCGAGATACGGTTTGAATATCCTATTCATCAAGTCCATGAAAGCGATGTGGGCATCTATTAGTCCAAACGACATAACCAAGAATTCAAAGTGACCATACCAAGTCGTAAATGTTATCATTGGGATGCATCGTCCTTCCTCTCAATTGGTGATATTCAGACCGGATATCAATCTTAGAGAAATAGCTTGCAACTTGCGATTGATCAAATAGGTCATCAATCCTCGAAAATAGATACTTGTTCTTGATAGTCACCTTATTCAAATATCGATAATCCATACACATCTGAAGCCATCCGTCCTTCGTCCTTACAAACAATACAGGATCACCCCATGGTGACACATTAGGCCTTATGACCTTTGTCAAGCGAGCCTGTTAATTGCTCCTTCAATTCTTTAAATTTCATCAGGGCCATTCTATAATGGAGGTGTAGAAATAGGTTGGGTGGTGAGCAAAAGATCAATACCAAATTCAATTTCCCTTACGGCAGGGTACTAGACAAATTATCAGAAAAGACATTGGGAAACTCATTAACTGTAAGAACCGAATCATGAGTAGGAACATTGGACTCAACATCCATGACTCGAATAACATGGTATATGCAACCTTAGGAAATCATTTTCATAGCCTTCATATAAGAAACAAACTTTCCTTTGAACACCAAATTTGTTCCCCTACATTCTAGGATAGGCTCATTAGGAACTTGGAATGTGACCCTACGGGTTCTACAATCAACGGAAGAATATGATGCTTGCAAGAAATCCATACCAAGAATAACATCAAAATCATTCATATCAAGCTCCAAGATCACATGGAAAGACTTTATGCACGACTGGCATGGAACAATTTCTATAGACATTCTTGGATAGGATTAACTCATCAATTGGAGTATAGACCGAGTAAGACTCTAATAAGACATCCACAGACACATTAAAATTTATGGCAAGTTAAGGAGTAACAAAATACATATTAGCATCGGGGTGAAGAAAAGCATACACGTCATGATCAAAGATTCTTAACATACTTATAACCACAACAGGAGACTCCTCAACCTTTTGCCTAGCATGCATGGCATAGAACAAATTACCATGTGGACCACCACCTTGAGCTTGGGTACCTTGTTGCACATGCCCTCTTTGAGCTACTTGACCTTGTGGATGCTCTTCTTTACCTTTGTTAGAAACATTAGAACACTCACCAATCTTTTGCCCCATCTTTCCACAGCCAAAACAAGCAGCGGTACCTCTCAAGCATTCACCAACATGGTTACTCCCACACTTAGACCACCTAGGAGGAATAGCACCACCCTTCACAACCTCACCTTGAGCCTTAGGGTTAGGTACCCTTTCTGTCTCAAACCTTTGAGAAGCATCCTTGGACGACCCTTGGCCTTGTTGGAAACGGACACCACCAGACTTAGTATGAGAAAATCCACCATCATATCGAGCCTTCTTGGACTCCCTCATCCTCATATTTTGAAGTTTCTCACCCTCCACCTGTTCAGCATATGTCATGAGTCACGAAATATCCATTTCCTTAAAGAGCATCGTGGCCTTAGACTTTATTTTACCAAGTCGGACACACCCAATGTGATTTTGTTCATACAGGTCCAAGAGTCGGCCACCAAGTAAGGAGCATACTTTGACAACTTTGTAAACTTGAGGGCATACTCCCTCACACTCATACCATTTTACCTCAAATTTATGAATTTCATCACTTTAGCTTTCCCTTAGTTCGAATGGGAAGAAAAGATCAAGGAAGGCGGCCTCAAACATCTCCCAACCAATAACTCCTTCTTCAATTCTTTCGAACTTCCATTGTAAACCAAACATGAGTAATTCCCTTAAGTTGATAAGCCAACAATTCGGCCTTCACCTCAGAAGATACCCCCATAATCTACACCAACTTATAGACTTCATCAAGGAACTATAGTGGATCCTCATCAACCTTGGAACCATTAAACTCGGGGGGATTCATCCTAGCAAAATTCCTTTTCCTTGAAGGTAGAGTAGGAGACTTTGGGGAAGCAATGACTTGAGTTAACATTGTAATTGCCACCCTAAGCTCATCATTAGTAACTTGATCTACTTGAAGGCCTTGAGGAATCGGACGAACGTAGTCCTCATTGGTATTATCTCCCCTAGGTAATGGAGCACGCCGTGGAGCCATATTCGAAAAATACTAAAGGATAAGTGTTAGGGAATAAATGTCTTGAAGGCACGGCATAGATCACAAAAGAAGTGAAGATTTTCTAAACATCTTATACCCACTCGTTCATAGATGTAGCGCGCTTCACACCTATGAACAACACTTTGTTAGATATAGCATTTGAACTCCCTTGGATGCTTTCAAACCTGGTGCTCTGGTACCACTTTTGTCATGACCCGAACCTAGGTCCTAGATGTGACACGGTGAATATGACACCCCAAGGTGCCCCATCCAACCCTCGTGTTCATATCATAAGCATACACAAGGTAAAATAAGCATAACATAAAAAAGTAAGCATGCGGAATCAATATGGAAATCATAGTTTCCCTTAGGGGAAAATTACATCAAACATAATGTCCAATTCATGCCTCTATATCCTATGATCTTGGTTAGGACTAGAACATAGCTTTCTAGCTCATCTTAAAGGCATACATCAAAAGAGAAGTCATAAAGTCTCCACATAAGGAAAACATCATCATTGGAAAGGATCTTATTCCCGAAGCATGGGAACTCATCAATAAGTCTTCAAAAGTCAACTCCTAAGCTAGCCACAAGATGGAAGAGTTGCCTCGTTGTCCATCCCTACATAGTTAGATCATGTAGGCATAGAACTATACGTTAGTACATGGAATGTACTTAGTATGTAGGTATGTCATGCATCAAAAGAACATCACAACATAATATCAATATGCATAATTATAATCAATAGAATAAGGACACAATATAAATGATCAGTGCAAGTTTAAAACTATGAATAGGATCAACATGAAACCTTTCATAATCCTAGCATACATATGTGGGAATAAGACAATAACTAATAATAAGACCTAATAAGACCATGTTGACTATTTCATGGAATCTTGATGTTCTCTCTATACCAAGCAAAAGAGGAGTCTACTTTTCCAAGGTGAACTTGATCCTCACCCTATAGGCTCTATCTTAGCATGGTGACAACCCATCATTAACCTCACCATTTAGGTTCTATCCGAGCATGATGAGTGTCCATTAAAAGCTATATGGATCCATTGCATACCTTTAAGTCATAAAAATATGAACATCATTTCTATGGTAGCACGTAGTTATAGGACTATGGAATCTACCAAATCCCTCTCGGTGCTAAATCATATCCCATGGAATACATAAGTCATGCATATATATAGCTTTCAACATACTTCATACATTATTTAACATCATACTTTTACAACTTGTAAAATCGTCATCATAACTTCATGAAAACATCTCAGATCATAGGAATAGTCCATCCACTTGGATTTTTATATAGTGTGGATACACTCTCTTTCTTATCATCATCGTCATGAAACATGAGGGTCTTAATCACCCTCATCATCATAATATCATTATCATCGTATCATTGTCGTCATTGTCCTTAAAACACGTTTTTTCATATTTGAGATGATAGTCATGAAAATCATAACTTTATCATATGAAACTAGGGCTAAAAGTGAGTTCATGCATAATTGATTTAAAATCATGCAATTAATGAAATTCATAGAGAAAACATGCAATTGAAATTGTTTTGAACCCTTAGTAAATAAATCCACATCAATTTAACAAGCCATAATTATTATATACTTGTAATCACATACTTTCACTTTCAAAATTGTGGAGATCATGTAATTCTTCATAATTCATGTATAAATAAACATAATCATCATGTAGGAATCATAATCCAACCATTTGGAATCTTATTATAAAAGCCAATAATAATTCATCACGAAACTTTAATAAAACGGAGGTTTTGAATTGGGATATATGGATGAGACTAATCCATGAATGAATCCCTACATAACTTAAGTGAAGAACCTTAATAATTGGAGTATAAAAGCCTGGAATCCTAGATTCAATGGAGTCTTTATCTAGATAGAGAAATATTTGAGAGCTTTTAAGAGAATTGTGAGAGTAAATTAGATAGAATGATTTAGGAATAGGATTTATAGGAGTTAGGTCATTTAAGTTAGTTACAAGGTCCAAAACAACATAGTTTAGGAGTCAAGTAAGTTGGAAATGTCCAAAAATCCCTTCATTAAAAACTAACGGAGCTATTCACAAGACCCCGTCCATAGGCCATCTTCCCAACCGCGGCTTGTGCTTTGGCTTCACAAAACATATGTCCCAAAAGTTGAGCTACTAGAAATTGTAGCTTCCACAACACGAACATAAAGTACGAACCATTGTTCCTTATACAGATCATACATCCCTTCGTGAAACCTTACCAGACTTAGAAAAATTTCAAGTTCTCCAAGGCTCCTTTCACGAACTTTTTGATGGGTTGTGGTTCCACCTATGGTTTGTCTTGTTAGTCATGGAACCACTTCCAGAATCCCATAATGTTCCATCTTTTCTTGTCTTAGGTCCACAAGGCCTTCTACGACCTATGGTCTTATCCATGATCGTATACTAGATTGTATGATCGAGTCAGTTCAAAATTCCTTCAACTTTCAGCTTCTCAGGCATAACAACATGCAGGGTGTTATAGAATTGAAGGCAATGGTGAAGGAAGGGAATGTATAAGTCTTCTCAAAAGAAAGAGATGAAGTACTTTGTTACCAAGGTAGACTGTGTGTACGAGATGTTGATGGGTTAAGAAGTTTGATTATGCAAGAAACTCATAATTTCTCCTATTCTATTCATCCTGATTCCAATAAGATGTATAGGACCTAAGGGAGATGTATTGATGGAACGAAATGAAGAAAGATATTGCAAGGTTTGTTGGCCGAATGTCACAATTGCCAACAAGTTAAGGTTGAACATCAAAGGACGGGTGGCCACGCCCAAGCCATTGAGATGCCCACTTGGAAGTGAGAAGAGATCAATATGGATTTTATGGTTGGTTTCCCTAAGACTAAGAGGTATTTTGACTCCATTTGGGTGATAGTTGATAAAATGACTCTGACGCCTTACTTTTGACTAATCAAGACAACCTATAGTGCCAAAGATTATGTCAAGTTGTATATTTGGGAGTTGGTGAGGTTGCACGGGATTCCGTTGTCCATTATATTGGATAGTGGAGCTCAATTCACCTTTCACTTTTGGAGATCTTTCAAAAGGATCTTGGTACTAAAGTAAGGTTGAGTGTCGCATTCTATCCCCAAATTAGTAGACAAGCTAAAAGGACAATTCAAACACTTGAAGATATGTTGAGGGCTTGAGCGTTAGAATTCAAAGGAAGTTGGGATGATCATCTACCTCTTATCGAGTTTGCCTACCACAATAGCTTTCACTCAAGTATTGAGATGGCACCGTTTGAGGCCTTATATGGTCAACAATGTAGCTATTGGGTAGGTGGTTTGAAGTTGATGAAATGGCTTTTATAGTACCAAACTTGGTCAGGAATGCTATGAATAAAGTGAGGCTCGTAAGGGAGAAATGGCTCAAAGTCGACAAAAGTCATCTTCGATATTAGGAGAAGGGACCTTCAGTTCAATATCAATGATTGGGTTTATTTGAAAGTTTCACCCATAAAGGGTGTGGTCTGATTTGATAACAAAGGAAAATTGAGCCTAGGTATGTAGGGTCTTATAAAATTGTTAGAAGAGTTGGCAAGCTGGCTAATCAGTTAGAGTTGCCATTAGAGATGAACATGATTCATCCAATATTCTATGTGTCGATATTGAGAAGATTCTTTAGTGATCCAAACTCCATAATTTCATTGGAGAATGTGAGCATTGAAGAGAACTCGACGTATGAAGAGGTTCCAGTTGAGATCCTAGACCGGCAAGTGAAGAAGTTAAAAAACAAAAGAGGTTGCATCTATTTAGTAGAACCAACAAGTTGAAAGTGCAACGTGGGAAGCAAAAGGGGATATGATGAAGCAATAACCTCATCCTTTCCATTCTACTCAAGCCTAAGATACTAGGTTCCCCTTGCTCTACGACATCAAATTCTTTGCATTTCGTTTTCATGTCATTTATGTATGTTTGCATGTTTACGGGACTGTTTTGAATGATACTTGAAACATGACGTCGACACCCAATTTTGGCCCTCCGTATTTAATTAGCTAAGCATCCTTGAAAAAAAAATCTTTTCTTTTATTAAAAAAAACTGAAATAAAATTTTTACGAAATATTTTTTACTACTACTATGTTGTTATTATTATTATTGTTGTTATTATTATTATTATTATTATTATTATTATTATTATTATTATTATTATTATTATTATTATTATTATTATTATTATTATTATTATTATTATTATTATTATTATTATTATCATTATTATTGTCATTATTATTATTATTATTATTATTATTATTATTATTATTATTATTATTATTATTATTATTATATTATCTTTACTACTATTATTTTGATAAATTTACAAATCATTTTATGGATATTATTTTTTACAAAGATAAAAAAAATTAAAAAAATATAAAATAAAATAAATATTTACGACTTGCTTTAGCATTTTTGAGAAACTTACGACAAAAAAATATGTTTGAAGTGTTAAATCAATTCTTGATTAAATACAACTCCTCGTTGTTACAAGTAATATTTTCATATGGAGAAGCTTAACTAATTAATTTTATTATTAACTATGCTAATTTTATTTTAGAATGATTAATTTTTGTCAAATAACTTAATCCTACAAAGTAATTATTTATTTTTATTTTAATTTTTTTAAATATTTTTTGGTTTTGGATCTCTAATGATTTAAATTTTTTGTTTTAGATTTCCGTGTTCAATTAGTTAAACTTAAAAAAAGTAAAAAGAGTTTTTTTTTCAAAGAAATGAACAACTTTTCATGAAGTATGAAATATTTTACTACTACTAATATTATTATTACATTATTATTGTTGTCGTTGTTATCTTGTTATTGTTGATAAACTTCTCTTTTTTTTGTTCGGTGATTAGTTTACGGCTATTATTTGTTATAAAAAACTAAATAAATAATACGTATATGAATGTTTATTATTTGCTTTTGTCGTTTTGAGAAGCTTATGGCAAATGAGTATCTTTTTAAAGTGTTAAATTGATTTTCGATTAAATTATAATTTTGTCATAAAAAAAGGGGTATTTTTCATACATTTTTTTGAAATCGAGTGCTCAATTAGTTAATTTTGTTACTAACCCATGCCAATTTTATTTTTAGAATAATCAAATTTTGTCAGAATAATTAACCTTGCAAAGTAATTATTTCAATGTGGCTATTTAACTAATAATTTGATCATATTTTAAATAGGCTACTTGGGCAAAACTTGGCAATCCATTCTCCTCAAAATCAGTCAATCCACGTGCGCCACGTAGGAAACACATGGATTGTGCTTTGACCCTCCAAGATTTAATTTTTATATATATATATATATATATATATGCATAATTTATGTAATTATTTACTCTGGATTTATTTAGAACCGTCAGATCAAACGATCGAACGGCTCAAAATTATTCGGCCTTCCTCTCTAACCTAGAACACTCCCAAGTTCGAGTTTGGAAAAGAATTTGCACTTGATATTGAAGTCCTTGTTTGCTCCTCGACAAAATGTAATCTCTTTTCCTTTAGACTGCCCTTTGTTATCCTTTCGTTTTTGAGATGATGTATTTGTGATTTGCCCTCGATGTTTCAAATGTTTTCATGTTTCTCTAGTGTCCTTCCTGCTCGTATGTGTTCCAGTATTTCTCTGTGGTTGAACAATCGTTAACAACAAAAAAAATTTCCGATTCAAGCATTTTGAAAATAATTCTTCACTTGTCAAGCTTCAGTAAACTTTTTATGCCAAATTTGCTCTCCTTAATGCTTACTGTAATTAAGATTCATGTGAAGATATTCTAAGGACTTAAACAAGCTAGTAGGCCTGCTAATCTCCAGTGACTGTGGGTATTTTGTTCCTGGACGATGCTTTCCTTTACTTGTTCTTTTGTTTTAGTCAGATTTATCTTAATGGCATCCTGCTTTCAGATTCAATCTACAGTTGATTGAATGTTAACCTGTTCTAAGTTTTTTTTTTGGAATGTTGTCGCACCTTTATTAATGGTGCAGAGCTTTATCCCATCCCATATTTCCACTCTTAAGCTCTTTGGTAGATCATCAAGAGTATGTGCTAGAAATCCAATTATATGTTGAATGTGTAGCCTCTCAGTTTGTCCTGAACTTGCGTTGCAATTTTTGTTCTTGCTTAATGTTGAATATAACTCATGCTGAGTTTGAGTTTCCAACTTACAATTTCAAATTTTAGGATCTGTTCTCAATCTTGTTCCGGCCTTATGCTGAAATTTTTCTCACTTTTTCCATGCCTTTGTTTATGAATTTTGATTCAATGTTTAGTAGATTTTACAAAAATGGACAAAGCTTCCTTCATAATTATTTCTCAAATAGGTACCAGATCCTACCGTATTGGTTTAATACTATGGCTTTATTTGAATGATATAGTCCTAAGCATGTCTCTTATTTATTTGACACCTATTGCTGCTACTGGTGTGCATCATGAATGCTTGTACTAGAAAATTTTAATCATGTTTCACTGCTTCACTCGTGCTATAATTGATTCTTCTTACTTATGTACATTTTGTGTGCTCAGGTACTTATCCTATGGAGTACAATATGGCCTTATCTTGTTCTTTATGTTAGCAATAATTGAAGTAATAACACTTCTTAATGTTGTCTCTTAATAGTTATCTTCCATCTGTTACTCTTCTTTAGTAGAATCTAGCCTTTGCTCATAGTGTTAAACACATTAGACACAACAATCGCCTTGGAATTTGAAATCATGTGTCTCTTATATGGACATCAGCAGTGCAGGCCTCTTTTTCTTTTCTTTTCTTTTTCTTCTTTTTCCTTTTTGTGTTTGTTTTGAAGTTCCATTTCAAGTGAAGTTAGTTAATTGTTTGAGTCTTTTACAGTCTATTAACTTTGATAATCTAGTGGTGGTAAACTTTAGGTTGCATTATAATCATTCTACCATCTTATTCCATTATAACATCACTAAAATTGGTTAAGGATATTTTGCTAATCCTTTTCTCTTATGTTTCATGTGCAACCGGAGAGCTTGAGTTCTCACTTTAAAACTCGTTTTGGTCCGAAATATGGGCCAGAAGCTACTAGGATCACCGCACGGAGTCTCGTAAATTAGGAGTCCGTGTTCCTTGGCCTTCCTCGTTGTTGTTTGATTACATTTCTTCTCATAGTAGTCGATTAATATTTTTCATGTGAATATTGATAAATTAGCTAACTTTTTTTGTTGTTTGAAGATTATGTTGTAAATTAGTATTACTTGCTTTAACGAGTCTATTAATGTTAATGTTGTATAGTTTTGACAGTATTTTTATAATCATTATTTAAAAGTTTCGATATAGGCCAAAGTTTTTTATAAAATTTATCTCAAGTTTTAATATATATATATATATATATATATATATATATATATATATATATATATATATATATATATATATATATATATTACAAACTAATCAAAGGGCTAAATAATCACCTTCAGGAAAGAATTATTTATCGTAACGAATATTGACCTTATAATTTATAAAATTAATTTTCAAATGAATCCCGTAATTAGGCTACTTGAGGTATTAAAATTAATTTTCCCAAAATACAATATAACGTTACCGCTATTGGCCGGGTAAGCCACTAAACATGCTGGTGAACTAACTAGGGACCAGAAGAAAATTGGGCAGCATAACGTTTAGAAAAAAACCAAACTGGGACCGTTTAGGTCATGACCTGGTCAATAGCAAATCACTTACATCAAGACAAGTAAATCCGAACGATAAAGTACTAGCTAGCCGAAAAGGCTGCCACCACAGCGGTACAAGCACACACCATATATACATGCCAATCTTATGACTGGAGACTGAAAGACACAAAAGGACCAACCCACAATAACATGTCCACAGTAGCCTCTATGAGAATCACTAGCACTGTTGGAACAGGGCCCCGACTATAGCCAACTATACAACAAAAAGTAAGCATCCTGTGAAAGCTCCAGGAAGAGGTGGAGCTTAACAACTCACAGATGAACGGGGCTCCTAGTGGAGGGGTAAATCAGAACCCCTATCTGAACCAGCACGCACAAAATAAAATACAGCGTCCCCAGGCAAAGGGATGTCCGTACGAATCAACATGTACTGGTATGTAAGGCAAGAAGTAAACTCATAGATAACCGTAGTAAAAAGGTTAATAGAAATATCACCTGTAATCAAAATTCAAGTAGCCTTTATGGCCAATAAGCCACTTCCTAGTGATAAAAAAATGCATGGTATGCTCGAGTATCGAATGTCGTGAATACATATAGATGCAAATGCATGACATACCCAACTAAATGCTAGCACTGGTGGTCCTTTCCAGTAGCTAACCGGCAACATATTTGCCAATCTGTGGCCCTCTGTACCATATACATACATACATAAATATATATATATATATATATATATATATATTTGGGAAAATATTGAATGCACATAGTAAGCCATAGCAAGAACTTAGCTAATCTTGGCTCATTGGTACACTTATGTTCATAGCATCATAGTCATTGCCATTTAGCCAATCTTGTCTCATTTGTACACTTATTCTCATAGCATCATAGTCATTGCCATTTAGCCAATCTTGGCTCATTGGTACACTTATTCTCATAACATCATAATCATTGTCATAGCATATACATATGGCTCGTGGGATCATACATGTCCTTTTTAAAAAGTTTTGGAACTTAACATTTAGAGTGAGGCCTTAACTTTGAAAATGTTCATAAAGGTGCTTTATATAATGCTTATACTTGGTCCCATGTCAATTTGTAAAAGAAAATATTTAAATAGGATCAAGTGCCTTAGTAGTTTAGACAGGAGCATTTCATATGAGAATATTGGAAACCAACACGTTACTTGTTAAATTCTTCAATTATATTTTTGTATGAAAGAAGGACTGATTTTAAATACTACATTCCCTTTGCGTTCTACTTTTATTTTAATGGCACTACACCAAGAAGAGAAATGCCTCGAACATATGAATCGGTAGCCGGGCAACTGAAAAAATGATATATAAAAATTGAATGTCCAGTTTAAGCGAATGAATAGAATTTTAACCTAATACCATCATGAATATAACTTAGTTGCAATCCCAATGCCCTTCATAGAAGGTCTTTCTAGCAACAAAATAGTAAGATATCACATTTGACTTTTTGGGAAACTTCCCGGATTTCGTGCTAAAAGGAGGGATGGAGCTTAGCCATAACATACCTCTCCAATGAACGTCCAATTGCGAAAGGTTCCTTCACGAAAGTTGTTCCTTACATCCTAAGCTTTGAAACGACTATATCTACGTATCTTAAAGACACCTATAAATAATCAAAATTTAATATTAATGACCAGATTCAGCAAGGAGCATTTACGCGAGGAAATGTCCGTAAAACTTTGTAAAAATGACCGTAAAAGACCCCCAAAATTATTACATGAACACACCAGCTGCAAACCAACAATACCAACAAGAACACAACTTTTTTACAGCCTAAAAACAGCTCCAAAAACCGCTAATACGAGGGGAAAACATTTGCAAAGTGTAAGGCATGCATTTCTAGGTACGGGGACGAATTTTCACGGTAAAAACGCAAAAAACTTACCTAAATAACTTAGAGAACTTTTAGGAGGTTTCTCTTCAGTTTTATACTGGTTTGGGACGAAAATGGCTCATTTTTTAGCTTTAAAATGTCAAAATAGCCGACATTAAGTTGGGTCAACCCGACCGGACCCATGACCCAGTTTCCAGCTCAAGCAGTCTCGGTAAAACGGTCATAACTCTTTATTTTGAGGTCAGTTTGGTGCGCGGTTTTGTGCGTTGCAAACTAGACTCATAGATATACAATTTGATAGGTCATGAACCTTCTAAATCTTTGTAATTTGGGAGATATGGCCTGATACATTTGACCCAAAATTAAGAAGGATTTCTTAAAGAAACTTACAGTAACTTTTGCCAACCTTTATCTTGCAACTTTCTTGATTCCAAAACTTAATGTATGACCTTTGTGCTATTAAAATAACTTTTAGAAATCCATTATTAGCAAATTATAAACTTTTAGTCCCATTTGAAAAGTGAAACCTAATTTAAACATTCTGAAAAGGGCGAGGTGTCACTTGGGTCATTTCTTTAATCCCGAATATCTATTTAGGGTATTCTTTTGGCTTCAAACTTTATGTCCTTAATACTACCACTTATTTGCAGCCTTATTATCCATAGGTGCTAGCAAAAACCACATGTGTCTTGCATAATGCCACACTATTTAAATAATAGAAAACGAGAAACAAGGGGTCTCACAGTCTCCCCCCTTAAGAACATTCATCCGCAAATGTGTCAAGACAGCCCCTTGGTTGCATTACCATCTACAAAAATGTTTTTTTAGATACATCTTGCAAAGCATAAATCAACTTCCAAAAACTCTAATTACTAAGCTTCGTATAGCTATCCCGCGACAAAACATACAAGTTTCACCTCCATAAGTTATAAATAGCTGGGGGGTGATTCCTTATCATTTCTTCTTTGGCTTCCCAAGTCATTTCCTCAATATTGTTGTTCTTCCACAACACTTTCACGAAGGCCACTTTTTATTTCGAAGCTTTCTTATTTGTCAATCTAAAACAGCCACTGGTGCCTCATCATAAGTTAAGTCTTCAGTAATGGGGATATCCTTAATATGAGTAATACACAAAGGATCCCTAATGTACTTCCGCAACATAGATACATGAGACACTGGATGGACTTCCCTCAATTCTAAAGGAAAATTAAACTCGTATGTTACCTTGCTAATTTCTCTAATAACCTTATACGGTCCAACATATCTAGGACTGAGGTTTTCTGCCTTTCCAAACCGCATGATTCCCTTCATAGGTAATACCTTTAAGAAGACCCAATTTTCTTCATCAAACACTAAGTCTCGTCGTTGAACATCTGTGTAAGGGTTCTGCTGATTCTGGGCCCTTTGCGGTAATCTCTAATAAGTTTCTTTTTTTTTTCGTTGCTTGTTGAACTAGATTTCCAGCAACTTTTTCTCCCCAACTGCAAACTAATCAATCAGTGACCTGCATCTTCGCCCGTATAGTGCTCACTAATGGTCCATTTGGATACTAGCATGGAAGCTATTATTATAAGAAAACTCAATATGAGGTAGATGATCATCCCAATTTCGTTTAAAGTCCAGCATATAGGCACGTAACATATCCTCAACAGTCTGGACAGTACGCTCTGCTTGCCCCAACAGTTTGTGGACGAAAAGCGGTGCTGAGATTTACTTGAGTGCCCAGACCCTTCTGAAAAGACTTCCAAAATATATGGTAAGTTGAGCCCCTCAATCACAGATAATAGATAATGGAACTCCATGAAGGAAAATAATCTCTTGAATATAAAGCTTAGCATAATCCTCCGATGAATATGTCATTCTTATTGGCAAGAATGAGCAGATTTTATCAACTTATCAATGATTACACAAATAGAGTCATACTTGCATGGAGTGCTAGGCAACCTAGTGATGACGCCCATATTTATCATGTCCCATTTTCTAGAATGGAAAATCAGTATACGTAGCTAGGCCTCCAGGTCCCTAATGTTCTGTTTTAACATGCTGGTAGTTGGGACATTGGACACCATCTTTGGAATATCGTTTTCATGTCATTCCACCAATAAATCTGTCATAGGTCTCAATACCCCCCCCCCTTTTTTTGTTGCCCTAGGTTGAGCCGAATATCTAGGATAATGAGCCTCAGAATGAACCTTGGCACGGAGCCCTCCGATGTTTGGCACAGATAAACGGCCTTGGTACCTAAGGACTCCTTCTCCAGTCAGCTCAAATGAAGAATGCAGATGTTGTGAAATGTCGCTCTTTTGCTTCATTAACAATGGAAGATTCTACTGTACTTTAACAATCATACCTCCACCTTTTGCATCTGCTAATCACACCTGCAAACTAGTTAGTTAAAGTAAATCTTTTGTCATTTCAATCTTATCAGCTTCAACATGACTTAGACTTCCCATGGACTTTCAGCTAAGTGCATCAGCAGCAAGATTAGCTTTACCGAGGTGGTACAAAATTTCAACATCATAATCTTTTAGTAATTCTAGCCACCTTCTTTATCATAGATTCAACTCCTTCTGCTTGAATAAATATTAGAGGCCGTGGTGGTCGGTAAAAATATCAACATGAACTCTGTATAGATAATGCCACCAAATTTATTTTTAGGGCAAAAACAACTGCAGCGAACTCAAGACCATGGTTAGGATAGTGTTGTTCATGCTTTCGCAACTGTTTGGAAGCATATACAATACCTCTACTATGCTACATAGGAACACAACCTAGTCCAATTCCCGAAGCTTTAAAATATACAATGTATCCTTTGGTTCCATTCAGAAGAGCCAGACTAGGTGTGGTGGTAAGCCTTTTCTTTAGCTCTTGAAATCTCCGTTCACATAATTCAGTCTATTGAAACTTAGTTGCTTTATACGTCAACCTCATTAGTGGTGTATAGGTAGTGGAGAATCCCTCAACGAACCTCCTATAATATCTTGCCAAGCCCAAAAAGCTATGGACCTTTGTCGGATTTAAGAGTCTCGGCCAGGCCATTACTACTTCAATTTTCCGACCATCGACTTTGATACTATCGCTAGTAATAACATGGCCACGAAAAGCTGTAGAAGTTACTCAAAATTCACATTTGGAGAATTCAGCATATAACGTTGTTGTCCTGGAGAGTCTGTAATATAACTTGCAAGTGGTCTACAAGCTCAACTTCTGACTCATCCTAAATATTTCCTTTGGAATATCAACATCCATGACTCGTAGTTGGTAGTACCTGGGTCACAAGTCAATCTTTGAAAAACTATCAATCCACATAAAAAGATACTTGATCTAAAGCGTATTTACATACCTAATTAGCCAAATAGACCCATAAATTGAGCTAAGTCAGAGGGTAAAAATATAGAGAACAACTGCTTTTAGTAGGATTATGGTTATCTTTCTAATCTAGGGGTCAAGTACTCTGTTGGGTTGTATTTTGTAATTTTGGTCAAATAACGGCATTTTGAAGCCATGCTCGAATTAGGAGGATGAACACGACCCAAAAATCAAGGAAAAAAAGAAGCATATAGCAGCAGAGGCAAGGGTCTGCGTCGTGGACTTGCAGGGAAAAAGAACAAAAATAGAAAGGAGAAGAAAAAGTCGCCAAGGCCAAGTGCGCTACAGGGTCCGCATCGCAGACCAGGGTAAATTACAGGGTGAATTAGTCCAGTCAACAAATTGGCAAATCCGGGTCAATACACACTAGTCCGCGTCGCGGACCGAGAATATCCGAAGAGAAAAATGAGTGACGGGATTCTAATAGAGAGGCTATTAATTACTTTGAACGTAACTTTTATTTTATTCGGTTTTTGAATGACTTAGAAGGAGGAGAAGGTAGAGAACACAACCTAGGTCAAATTTGGTTCGTTTTCATCTATGTACTCATGAATGTTGGTAATTGTTAGCTTAAATTTTATGTGGGAATCAACCATGAGTGGCTAGTTCTCCCATATTCTGGGATTGTAGCCCTAGAAAACGTGAACTCTTGATTTTGTTTATATATGATTGGATTTGATACTTATTCCTGTGACACTTTTATATATACTTCTTAGCCTGATCAACTGGGGAGTAAATGGGTTATTCATTATGAATTCGAAAGATGTTGTAGTGATTAGAACACAGTGGAATAGGGGGCGTGTCCAACTAGGTCATTAGATTTGTTCGTGTAAGGGAGACCTGTGACAACTACCCTTACACCTCACTTGTTTCATAATATAGGAAGACAAAATTAAAGTGCTTTTGGTGGCTGTCTATCCCCGCTCTAGGCAGTAAGTAAAAGTAGGCCTGCAGAGGCGTGCAACCCTGTTAGGTAAATTAAACCCTGTGAACTAGTAAGTGTAAATGCAGATGCATGAATAATGATTGAGAGACAATGGAATCGCAATGGCTACAATCCTGGAATTACCTTTAACTTGATAAATTACTATTTCATACAAATCGAGTCGTGCATTAAACCATACATTTTTGACATAATTCTTTTCTTTTATAAATCTCATTGTGATTTATCATGGATACCAATTGAGCATAATAACTTAGGTAGACACCATTGATCTTTAAATCCTTTGGGTTCAATATCCCGACTTATTCCTCAAGGCCAGTGTATTACTTGGGTTGACCATGTACACTTGCGTGTGCTAGGGAAGCAACAAGTTTTTGGCGCCGTTGCCAGGGATTTAAAGTTGAGCTGGTTAATTCTCTGAGTTATTGTGCTTTGTTGTGCTCACTGTATTTGATCTTAGTTGTGCCTTTATTTCAGGCAGTTGAGTACTAAACTGGAGGACCAGGATTCTTGCTTTCAACAATCAAAGAGGAGAGCAGGCATCCTATTCCAAACTCCTCCACTGTAACTTATTAAACAGGAGGATCGTGAGAACAGCTGCACTAACGCATATCGTATTAGAGAACCAATGGCTGAAGATAATGCTCGTGCACCAGCAACACATCGTGTACCAGTAGCACCTCGCCCAGTGAGAGATGTGGTAATCCCGCGGACTACTAATGTCATGAGCTATTTTTTGAAACCAGAGCTCGGAGGTCGGTGGGAGCTAAAATAAAAAACATGGTTCAGTTGCTACATTCCACCGCCAATTCACCGAGCTACCGTATAAAGTCCCACAGGTCCATCTTAAAAACTTCCTGGAGATTGTTGACACTTTCATTCCTGCAGGGGTGAATATCGACTATGTGAGAATGACCCTGTTCCCCTTCTCGTTGTTAGGGGGCGCCGGGAGGTGGTTGCAGATAGAACTACCGAACTCTATCACGTCATGGGATGATCTTGCTTGCAAGTTCCTCACCCGTTTCTTCTCATCTGGCAAAACTGCCAAACTCAGGAGTGAAATTGTGAGCTTCAAGAAAAAGCCTGGGGAGAATCTATATCAAGCTTGGGACAGATTCACAACTTTGATTATTAATTATCCTCATCATTCCCAAGCTAATGAAGTGTTGGTACATACTTTCATAGAAGGTCTGGAACCCAACACAAAGATTCTTCTTAATTCAGCTGCAGGTGGGTAGGCATTGGAAAAGACGTACAATGAATTATATGCCTTGCTGAATAGGATAGCACAGGGAAATCCTGAGTGGAATGGAGGATCAAGCTGACCGGTAGTCCAAAAGCAAGCAGGGATGTTAGAAATTGACGCCATAACTGCTTTGCAAGCGCAGATGTCAGCTATGCAAAATATGATAACTACTCAGTTCAACAACTTGGCATTAGGACAGCAACATCAAATACAGACAAGTGTAGGTCAGCAGCCAACCCTAGTGAATGTGGTGCAACAATAGCAACCTGGATGGTGTGATGTTTGTGGGGGAGGAGATCATACTGCAGAGTCTTGTGGGGCTAATCCAAAAGCAGTGAACACGGTGGGAATGCCAACAGAGGGGGTTATCAAGGCTTTGGTAACTCATACAACCCAAATTGGAGGAACCACCCTAACTTCTCATGGGGAGGTCAGCAACCGAATCAGGGGACATTTCAACAGAGACCGTAGGGTAAAAATGCATATTACAACCAACAGGCACAACAACCTGCAAAACAGGCTAACCCCAATAGTATGACCGACAGTGAGGTACTAAGGCAAATTCTGGCGAACCAGAATAGGGAGGAAGAGGAGATTCGGAGAAACAAGCAAGATCTTCAGAACTTGGAAAGGCATTTGGGGCAGCTGGCAAGAAACATGAATTCCAAACTCCAAGGGGGCTTGCCAAGTAACACTAACCCTAAACCAAAATAGGCTAATGCAGTTAGTACAAGGAGCGGATGACCCCTAATAGAGGCAGTCCCGAAAAAGAGGGTTGAGGTTGAAGCAAGCACTGCACCAAGTGATGAGGCCGACACGCCAAGTCCAGCTCTAGAAGACATTACCCCAGTCCCGAAACTACCTCCCCCATTTCCATAGAAGTTCAAGAAGAAGAAGGAGGACGACTGTTTCTAGAAGTTCATCGGCTGTTGAAACAGGTACACATTAACTTACCACTGATTGATGTCTTGAAGGGAATTCTGAAATATGCTAAGTACGCGAAGGACATTGTGGAGAACAAAAGCAAGTTAGTTGAGTATAAAATGGTAGCACTCACCGAGACTTGCAGCTCCAGGATCTTGAATGGATCCAAATTGCCAACAAAAATGCAAGATCTGGGGAGTTTCACGGTACAGGTGACAATTGGTGGTCGCGTGAATGCAAAGGGTTTATGTGATCTAGGTGCAAGCATTAATCTAATGCCTAGCTCCATGTTCTTGAAGTTGGGACTGGGGAGCCCAAAACCAACCACCATAGTCCTATAACTAGCGGATCGTTCAGTGGCGAGACTAGATGGGGTGATTGAGGTTGTTCTAGTCCAAGTTGGATCACTCATCTTGCCAGTGGACTTTGCCATCTTAGACTTCGAACCGGATCATGAGGTCTCATTCATTCTTGGTCGCCCGTTCTTAGCGACAGGCGGGGCACTGATTGATGTAGCAGCAGGGAAGCTTACCATGAGAGCTCATGATAAAGTGGAAGTCTTTGATCATGAGGTCTCATTCTATGAAGCTCCCTGCAGCCTATGAGGACTTGGCAGCTATCACCGTGCTAGACACAACAGCGGCATTAAGCCAGGTAGAGAGAGCGGATCCACTGACTAAAGTGTTGTTGAACCAAGGGTTAATGCATGGTGCAGAACCCAGAGAAATAGAAAGTGTGCTAAATGGCCACAATGTCAGCATGCTGAAGAAAGAAGCAGAGCCATCGAACAGAGTGCTAGGACCTCCCCTTAAACCTTTAATTGAAGAAGCACCTAAACTGGAACTGAAACCGCTGCCCTGGCACCTCAGGTATGTATTCCTTGGCGAGAATGAAATGTTACCTATGATCTTATCTGTGTCATTGACTGCAACCTAGGTAGAAGCACTAGCGGTGCTAAGGCAAAGGAAGAAAGTTATGGGATGGCAAATGTCAGACATCCAGGGCATCAATCCAGCCCTGTGCATGCACAGGATATACATGGAGGAGGACCATAAGCCATTGGCCCAATCACAGAGGAGGCTAAATCCAATTATGAAGGAAGTGGTAAAGAAAGAGGTAATCAAGTGGTTGGATGCAGGAATAAGTTTTCCCATATCCGACAGCAAATGGGTAAGCCTTGTACGATGTGTGCTAAAGAAAAGGGGAATGACAGTCGTCACCAACGATAAAAATGAGTTGATTCCAACTAGAATGGTGACAGGGTGGCGTATCTGCATGGATTATAGGAGATTGAATGATGCCACCCGTAAGGACCACTATCTGGTTCCTTTTATCGATCAGATGTTGGACAGGTTGGCTGAACAAGAGTACTATTGCTTCCTGGATGGATACTTTGGGTACAACCAGATCACCATCGCCCCTGAAGACCAGGAAAAGACTACTTTCACATGCCCATATGGCACCTATGCTTTCAAGCGAATGCCCTTTGGATTGTTTAATGCCCCGACCACTTTCCAAAGGTGCATGATGTCTATATTCCATGACATGGTGGAAGACATTGTGGAGGTGTTCATGGACGACTTCTCAGTGTTTGGGGAGTCTTTTGAAACATGCTTGCAAAATCTAGATAGGGTTCTGGCACGCTGTGAAGAAACTAATCTGGTCTTTAACTGGGAGAAGTGTCATTTCCTTGTGAAAGAAGGAATAGTCTTAGGGCATAAGGTCTCAAAGTGCAGTTTAGAAGTGAACAAGGCAAAGATAGAGGAAATAGAGAAGCTACCACCCCTTGTGTCAGTAAAAAGAGTCCGGAGTTTTCTGGGTCATGCGGGGTTTTATCGGAGATTCATAAAGGACTTCTCCAAAATTGCCAAGCCATTGTCTACCCTCCTGGAGAAAGAGGTAATGTTTAACTTTGATGCTTCATGTTTGCAGGCATATGAACTATTGAAGAAAAAGTTAGTCGAGGCCCCAATACTAACAACACCAGATTGGGAGCTTCCATTCGAGCTTATGTGTGATACAAGTGACAATGCCATGGGTGCAGTATTGGGGCAGCGCCGAGACAAGGTGTTCCACGCCATTTACTATGCCAGTAAAACACTAGATGCAATGCAGTGTAACTACACCGTGACTGAGAAGGAAATGTTGGCATTGGTGCATGCATTTGACAAGTTCAGATCGTATTTAGTAGGAACCAAGGTCGTAGCGTTCACCGACCATGCAGCGGTGTGGTATTTGTTAAATAAGAAGGAAGAAAAGCCCAGGTTGATTCGATAGATCCTGTTATTTCAAGAGTTTGACATTGAGATAAAGGATCGAAAGGGGTGTGAAAACTAGATCGCGGATCATCTGTCCCGCCTGGAAAGTGATGCTCACATAGGGGAACAACTGCAGATAAAAGAAGAGTTCCCAGATGAGCAGTTGATGGCCTCAGAAGTGGGAGAACTACCATGGTATGTAGATATTATGAACTACTTGGTAAGTGGGGTGTTCCCACCTGGGGCAACTTATCAACAACGAAAGGGTCTGGCACATGATTCAAAAGCTTTCATATGGGATGAGTTGTATCTATTTAAGCAAGGGCCTAACAGAATGGTGTGAAGATGCGTGTCTGAAGCGTAAATGCAGAAGATTTTAAAAAGGTGTCATGCCTCTCTCTATGGAGGCCATCACGGCGGTGAACGAACAGCTCACAAGGTTCTATAGTCCGGGTTCTTCTGGCCCACGTTCTTCCGATATGTCATGCAATTTGTGAGGCATGTCAGAAGACGGGCACCATCTCCAAGAGGCGTGAGATGCCCCTTAACAACATCTTGGAGGTGGAGATCTTTCATGTATGGGGGATGGACTTCATGGGCCCATTCCCACCATCCTTTGGTAACCAGTACATCCTGGTCGTAGTAGACTATATCTCCAAATGGGTGAAAGCAGCAGCACTACCCACTAATGACGCGAAAGTGGTGAGCAAGTTTCTCAGAAAGAAAATATTCACTAGATTTGGAATGCCAAGGGCCATTATTAATGATGGAGAAACTCATTTCACCAACCAAACGGTGAAGAATTTGCTGGCTAAGTATGGAGTGCGACATAAAGTGGCCACAGCATACCATCCACAGACGAGTGGGCAAGTAGAGGTGTTGAATAGAGAGGTGAAGCAGATCCTGCAAAAGACCGTGAATGCCCCAAGGAAGGATTGGGTGATCAAACTTAACGAAGTCTTGTGAGCATACCGGACAGTGTACAAGACACCTATAAGCACATCCCCATATCGGTTAATATATGGGAAGGCATGTCACCTCCCAGTGGAACTGGAGCACCAAGCATACTGGGCAATCAGAAGGCTAAATCTCGATCCTAATCTCGCGGGAAAGAAAAGGCTAGAGCAATTGGTGGAGTTGGATGAATTTTGACTTCACGCGTATGAGAATACAAAATTGTACAAAGAGAAAACCAAGATATGGCATGACCGGCGTATCATACCGCGAGCCTTCGAACCGGGTCAACAGGTACTTCTCTTTAACTCACGCTTAAAATTGTTTCTAGGTAAGCTGCAGTCAAAGTGGAGTTGACCGTACACAGTGGTGAATGTCACACCACACGGAGTTGTGGAGCTCAAAGGTACAACATCAAACCAAACTTTTTATGTTAATGGCAGCGTGTCAAGCACTACTATGGTGCTGACACAACCAGAAAAGAAAAGGTCATTAATTTGGCCAATAATAAGTGAGCAATGCTGAGTCGTGCCGCGACGGTAAATCAGACGCTGCGCGGGAGGCAACCCGTGGTTACAAAAAGCAACAAGTGGTTGTCCACGATGCATACGCATCACAGACACGTCGCACACAGTGCTATTACCGGTGCTGAAATTATCCTCACTAATTCCCAGTAATCCATCGTTCATTATTGAAATATCTTTGTTTGGATTAACTGGTGTTGATGTTTTGCAGCTATTGGTAGTGTTCGGGGAATTGTTCGGGGCCCGTAGCTCAAAATCCAAAATTCTTTGGGCCCCAAAACAGTGGCCTTTCACGATGGTATCGCGTTGTGGACCTACTCTTGTGGGAACTGTTGTGAGTGGAAAAAATGCATCGTCGATTTCGGTCGACTCGGGAGTTATTTTGGTAGTTAAATTGCCAGAACTAATATGTGTTATTGTTTTGCAGCATTTGGAAGTGTTCGGTGAATTTTTTGGGGCCCGTAGCTCTGAATTCAAAACTGCTTGGGCCCCGAAACAGTGGCTATCTGCGACGGTAACGCGTCGTGGACCCATCGCGCACCTGCTCTTGTTGGACTATTTTGGGTGGAAGAAAATGCATCATCGATGGCGGCAAATTCGTGAGTTATTTTTGTAGTTTGATTCACCTAACTAACATATGTTACTGTTTTGAAGCATAATCCATTGTTTGGGGAATTTTTCGGGGCCCGTAGCTCAAAATTCAAAAATTTTTGGGCCTCGAAACAGTGGCTTTCTGCGATAGGTTCACGTCGCGAGCGCATCACGTATTAGCTCTTCCGTCTGGGCCCAGGTAAGTATTTTATTAAGGTATCTATCGCGATGGCTCCGCATCGCGCTCGCGTCGCGGGCCCGTATATTTTGGTCCTCGATTTTTACGTGGCCCCACCCTATATAAACCCTCTTTCTCTTTCTAGGGTTTTCTCACACGCAATTTCACCCAATTTTTGCCCCATTCCCTCTACTTTCCCTATTTTTCCCCCTACTCCTCAAGTTTCAAACATCTACGCGACGCCTTCCCATCTCACCATCATTCTACTTCAACTCAAGTAAGTGTCTTCACTCTACATGTCGTATCTTGTGTTGTGTTGTGCATGATATTTGCTTCTTAGGAAAAAGTATAACATGTGATCAGTGTAGTAGGAGCATAATATCATGATGGGGTCATCTTATGCGTAGGATAGTGCTAGATGTCGAATGTTCGGTGTAATTTTGTGGTGATGGTCGTTTTTGTGAATATTCTTGTGGGGTGAAAATCCTAGGCTGCAAAATTTGGGGGAACTTGGTCATAACTGTTGCGGAAAGAGTCTTTTGGTTTAGACTACCATAATTTGTGGAAATTCCCTAAGTGTGGGTGGTTTGTACTCATTATGCTCACAGTTTTGGCCTATGGGTTGTATGGTGGATAACATGTTTGCTGAGATTGACCTAGATTATTCATTGTGGGGGTATCAGCGTGACACCAGTGAAGTGGAGAAGTCTTAGTATCCTCTTCACCCGGTGTGGATTGGTCTAAGTGTGGGGTCAGGACAACCTGAGCCTGCACACGGTTCCCCCCTTTTCGCTATCATTAAGCGTCTGAATTGGTCTTGTGTAGGTATTAATGGCTTCCAGGGCATGAAGAACAGGGCAAACCAGTGGAGCAGGCGCCTCGAGCAGTCGAAGGCGAATCAGGGATGTCCCATTAGTACCCCAAGCCCCTGAGAACAGAGGACAACGACCTCGTTTTGGGGTCTAGGCGGTGGATAGAAAGGGGCAGAGGTGGTACCGGGCTCATAACGAGACCAAGTACTTGTCGCCCCCATTTTTTCTCGCGAAGAAACGGGATCCTGGACGACGTCATGACAATGACTCTTTTGGGATTTGGAAAAAGAAAAGTCGCCACATAATGAATTTGAGGTGCATTAGGACACCATTATAAGCCTAAAAAACTAATTTGACCAGAGGGAGGGTAAGGGCTTAAATTAGCTCGAAGGGAAGGTGTTAAGCACCCTTCAAGGTCCGCAAATACGGGTCCCGACCGTGTCTCGTATTCTATGTGGGGGTTACAAATAAGGGTCTCTTTTTTAAAAAAAGATTCCTAGGTTGTTTCTAAGTGATAAATAATAGATAACCAATTAATTAAACAAATAAATGGACAAAAGGATTTCAATTTAATCGTTTACTCGGATCAGACGCACTTGGATATTTACCAAGCCCAAGGACGGAAATCAAGGTTCTGTCCGATTAAAGGGTCAAGCGTAGATCATCATTTTCGAGGGTCCTATCTACCCCTACCCCCCTCCTAAGTTCGTTTTACTATTTATCTTAAGGCGTACTAAAATATAAAGTACTAACGAGTCCTAAAATGCCTATATGTCCAAGAGGCATTGGGCTTTTTTTTATTTTGGTAGGGTTCTAGACTAGGTTTCCTATTAGACTCGCATCAACATAAAACAAGCGATAGCATATAAAGTCTCATGTAAGCCTCGAACAAATTAAAACGACCCAAACAAAAATATGGCTTGTGACGAGATAAGTCCTCAACGTAGTCCTAATCGTAGCAAAACAAACCCTACACATGATTTCAAATAAGCCTTAAACATGATTCCTCTAAGCATATCGACTTAAACATGATTTTCAAATAAACTTTAAACATGATTTTCTAATCAGGTAAGTCCTAAACGAGATTTCTAGTCACATAAACCCCTAAACATGATTTCCTAAGCATAAACTTAAACATGATTTTCTAAATAGATCAAATAAATTTTAAACATGATTTTTAAATCAAGTAAATCCTAACAAGATTTCTAATCACATAAACCCTTTCTAAACATAAACTTAAATATAATTTTCCAAGTAGATCAAATAAATTTTAAACATGATTCTTAAGTCAAGTAAATCCTAAACAAGATTTCTAGTCACATAAACCCTAAACATGATTTTCTAAACATAAACTTATACATGATTTTCCAAGTAGATCAAATAAGCTTTAGACATGATTTTTTAAATCAAGTACATCCTAAACAAGATTTCTAATCACATAAACACTAAATATGATTTTCTAAACATAATGTTAAATATGATTTTCCAAGTAGAGCAAATAAGCTTTAGACATGACTTTTTAATCAACTACATCTTAAACAAGATTTCTAATCACATAAACACTACACATGATTTTCTAAACATAATCTTAAACATGATTTTCCAAGTAGATCAGATAACTTTAAACATGATTTTTAAATCAGGTAAATTCTAAACAAGATTTTTACCAGTAATAAATCTTAATAAAAATGAAACCTAAACTTATCACGAACAAGACCAAATATCAGAGAAGAAAAGAACTAAGCGTGGCATCTATAATTTGATTTTATTATTTATTTTTTCTTCAAGACAAACAATAAAAGTGGTTAAGCAAATCGCTTGCGTAGCTCTTATTATTTTACTTATTATTATTATCATTGTTATTTTTTTACTTATTTCTTTTCCTAGTTTGAACTTGTCTATGTGACCATCATGAATAAACAAGTAATTCCCCTCCCCCCCCCCCCCCCTTAACTAACCCCGATTTCACTATTTCTTTATTACAATGCTTTGAGCTCATTAAAATACAATGGAAGGAGACATAAAATAAAAGAAACTTCAAGGCCCGTCCTCCTCCTCTCCCTACATGCGATTCTTCACATAAACTTGCTTAAATCCCTGCTAAACAAAATGAACACGTAATATCTGTTGAAAAAAAACAATAATAAAGAATACTAACCACTCTAAATGAATAGCAGAAAGTTCCGTCCCAAAATAGTAAACAGACCTTCTCTTTTAGACTTTTCAAGTCTGAAGACCAGTAAAATAATAATTATGTTTATGATTTTTTTTTATGTCAAAAGTATGTCTTTGAATGAGAGGGGGGGCTACTTATATAGGAGGGGCAACCCATCAATCGTAAGAAAATCACTCTAAATTTACCAAAAATAAAGAAATAAGTAATAAATTAGTAAACCAAAAATAGTTAATTTTTCCTAAAATGAAGAGAATGAATGAATTAATTAAGCAGTGATATTAGATCAAAATGTTCCAAAAATAAGTTCAGTTGTGATATTGTCTCTGAGTTAATTAGGGAAGAGATAATATTCAGGAATAAAGGCTAAATCAAAATTTAAATTTTTACACTTTTCACAGATTGGGTCCTAATCAGATTTTTACCAAAATAAACAAATGGGAATCTGGTCAATCCTAATTAAGGCCAGAAAATCAGCACCAAAATTTACCAAATCATAATAGGTCTCTTACAAATCGTCAATTAATCACACAACTGGGCATTAGCATAATTTGACCAAAAAAATAAGGGGGGGTTAACTAGAAGAACGATAGAGTCAATCAAGAATTGCAATGGCATGAACTCACATGATATACTATACTCAAAACAGCAATTCAAGATTCATATTTGATACGTTCACAAGGGATTAAACATGCGTAGAGAAGTTAGCCTTCTAACTAAAAAAATCATAGGCAAATAATTAAGCAAAAGTAAACATAGATGGATCTGAATAGATCCATCCTCACCGAACTGAAACCATAATGCTTCCACCGTTTAGGCTTTTCCAGGTGCTTCCACTGTCGGGCTGAAAGGGAGAGTAGCGGGGTGCGGCGTCGGTGACTAGGGAGAGTGTCGCGGCTGGAGGGGGGTCGCCTCGCTGCCGGCGAGAAGATAGATGCAGCGAAGGGCGGCGAATTTGGGTGGTCCGCCGGTGTTTTAGGGAAGAGGAGAGGTTGGAGGGAGAAAAGGGGTTGCGAGGGAGAGGGAGAGGAGAGACGGAGGGGTGGCCAACAGTGGGAAGAGAACCGGCCGCCATGGCTGCCTGGGGAGGAGTGGCGGCGCCTAGGGTGAGGAGGTGGAAAAATAGGGAAATGAAGGATAGGGTTTTGGGGGGTGTTGAAATAAAAGGAAAGTGGGTCGGGTCGAATTTGGATTAAAAACGGGTATCCAGATTTAAATATTAGCCATCGATTGTAGGGATTTAAAGATTGAGCCACAAATTGGTAATTTAGGTTTAAATACTAGTCAAAAATTGTAGGAATTTAAAAGTTGAGTCACAAATTCGTAATTTGAGTTAAAATACTAGTAAAAAATTATAGGAATTTAAAAAATTGAGCCACAAATTGGTAAATTGAGTTTACATACTAGTCAAAAAGTGCAAAAGTTCAAAATTGAGGCGCAAAATGGCTCAAGTTGGATTAAAAATGCGAAAATTTACAAATAAGTGGCTAGAATTGAAATAAATTCAGGTAAATTGATCAAGATTAACATGGGATTTCAAAGATTTGGCCAAAATTGATAGAATTTATTTAAAAGGTCACGACTTGAACAAAATATGGGTAACATAAAATATAATACTTTGGGTCGTAAACTTGCGTAATAAAACACGTAATTCATACCAAAATCATTATGAAAATGTATTAAAAATAATATTTTGAATAACACGATTCGAAAGACGTTACTAAAATAATACGACACGCGTCTAACATTAAAATAACGAAAGTAGTGATAGTAATAAAAAAAAGTTATTACCACTATGCTCGCTAGAATAGTATACTTTGCTTATTTATTGTTGTTATTTTATTGTAGATAATAATAAATATAAAATAACAATATAAAGAATTCATTTATTCCGCCAATTATTAAAATACCAATTTTAAAAATGTAAAATAAGCCAAGGGTCGGTCAAAATCGGGTGTCAACAACTGCCCCTTCTTTGCTTGGGAATAAAGGATGAATTGTCGAGTAAAGAAAGTGACGGAGTAGCCGATTTTGTACGACCGATGGAATATTATAGGCGGGATTGGATAGAACAAAGGATTACGACAGAGACTTCGATTCAAAGTCGCCTACATATCTCTGGTTATACGAGAATCAAGCCGTGTGTAGTTCTGGATTCAGGAACGACTGAAATTCCTAAATATGAACAAAATAATACGAATCTCGAAGCTTAAATTGAAATGGTCGCGGTATAAAAATGATTAGGGTATCGGTAGAAACAAGAGGTTTAATACACTTGATAGCGGAACGGTGGTGAAAATCCGATATTCGCAAGCTTTGTAATTTATAGCTAAAAGAATTGCTACGTAAGAAATGATTAGAGCATATATATTAATTAGTGAAATAATCATAAACGTGATGCAAGTTCCCTTTTAGACTATGAATTTTGCCGTAAGACGGTAAGGATGACGTCTTAGGCTATGGAGTCTAGGGCTATGCTAATCGTAAATTATATCCTCAGGTCATGAAGTGATGTCCGTAGGCCATGAAAGATGATGCCTTTGGACGATGATACCTTCGGATCATGATAAATGTAATTAAATCCCTAGGCCATGAAATGATGTTCTTAGGCCATGAAGATGATGCCTTTGGACTATGACGCCTTAAGGGCATGATGGGCGGAAATTAAATCCCTAGGCCCTGAAATGGTGTCCGTAGGCTATGAAAATGCTGTCTTTGGACTATGACGCCTTAGAGGTGTAATATGTTATGCTATTCTCGGGCTGAAGCAAAGATAATTTGGGCACCATGCGATGCATTTAAAAAGTCTCAGGCTGATATCGTGTGAAAAATAAAATTTTTGAGCACAATGTAATGCGAATTACATGCAATTTCTTGGGCCAATGTTATGCAATTTTCGGGCCAAATTATGCAAGGCATGGTTTTCGGGCACGATGCAATGCATATTTTAAGGTATATGCAATTTCTCTGGCCAATATGCGGGATATGATTTTCGGGCATCATGTCATGCAAGCTTTAAAGTATATGCAATTTCTCGGGCCAATATTATGCAATTGTCGGGCCAAATTATGGAAGTTTGTGAGTTTTAAAGCATATGCCATTTCTCGGGCCAAATTATGCAAGGCATGATTTTCGGGTATGATGCAATGCAGATTTTAAAGTATATGCAATGCTAATATTGGGCGTTTAATAATGCAAGTATAAGGCATAATGCGAGTATGAATGTGAAAGCATTTATAATGCAAATATCGGGCACAATACGAATGCAAATATCGGGCACATGTGAATACGGATCTCGGGCTCTTATAATGCAAATATCAGGTACATGCAATGTAACTTTCAGACATTTATAATATAACTATCAAGCATATGCATTGTGAATTCGGGCCGATGCAGTGCAAAGCATAGAATGATATTTTATCTTACTAGACTGTCATTTGCTCGGACCATGCGGGAATGTGTGCCTTTCTAATCTGCGTTCAAAGAAAAATAGTCAACTTTTAAAGGGGGGAGGTTGATCTGTCCTTTGTCGTGGCCCGGTGTGTTTCATCGGTTGCTGACATCCAGACCTTTGTCGGGGCGTTTTCTCTTCGAACTGGATGGCATAACATTTCAATTTTTTTTTAAAAAAGGAATATATATAATGTATACATGTGTATATATTTATTTATATGTATATATATACATATTTGAAATGTTTGAAAAACAGCTAATAATTTATTGATGATGTTGAATCCTTGATAGTGGCACATTTTGGGACAAATCTAACGTTCGGCTGAGTAAGAATCTTTGGGCTGCCTGATGTAGAATTACGACTTTCTTGTTCTATCTGTCATGAATTTTTGAGCTTGCCTCAAAAATTCTGCCCCAGTTATCTTGTCTGGTTATGCTCTTTTGCATAAGAATTTTTTAGATCCTCTAAAAAATTTTGCCCCAGTCTGTGGTCCAGTGGGGGAAATAAAATTTATTATAGTAAGACCAAATTCCATAGGAGCGCCTACATATCCCTCTAAACGGGAATCAGGTCTGACGTAGTTCCAATTACAAAGAGCAAAAGATAGAGTCTAAACGTAGTATCTTTTCACAGCATCTGCGTTGATAGGTTTCGGCCAGATTTCGCCATCCATCTCTACGAGTATAAGTGCTCCTCCAGCCAAGACGCAGTAAACCATGTACGGACCTTGCCAGTTTGGCGCGAACTTTCCTTTGGCCTCATCTTGATTTGGGAAGATCCGCTTCAAGACTAATTGCCTGGGTGAGAAGTATCTTGGTCTAACCTTTTTATTAAATGCTCGGTCCATCCTGTTCTGGTAGAGTTGCCCATGACATATGGAATTGATCCTTCTTCCGTCAATTAGTGCTAATTGCTCAAACCTACTTTGTACCCATTCGGCGTCACTCTGCTTCTTGAATAATCCTTAGCGATGGTATCTCAACTTTCGCAGGAATTACCGCTTCGTTCCCATAGACCAAAAAGTACGGTGTTGCTCCAGTAGAGGTACAAATGGTGGTGCGATATCCCAATTGCGCAAATGGTAGCTTCTCGTGCCATTGCTTGTGATTGTCAATCATTTTCCGCAATATCCTTTTGATGTTCTTGTTCGCGGCTTCTACCGCTCCATTCATCTGTGGCCTGTATGCTGTGGAGTTTCGATGGTTGATCTTGAATCGATCACAAGTTTCCATCATTAGATTACTATTGAGATTGGCTCCGTTGTCAGTGATGATTGTCTCAAGGACCCTAAACCGGCAAATGATGTTGTTTTTGATGAAATCATCGACAACTTTCTTAGTGACAAACTTGTGAGATGTAGCTTCGACCCATTTAGTGAAGTAGTCAATTGCCACAAGAATATTCCGATGTCCATTCGAGGATGCGGGCTCGATAGGGCCAATGAAATCCATTCCCCAAGATGCGAAAGGCTAGGGTGAACTAGTGACATGGAGTTCGTTGGGAGGAACTCGGATCATGTCTGCGTGAGTTTGGCACTGGTGGCATTTCTGAACATAGCGGATGCAATCTGTTTCCATTATTAACCAAAAATAGCTTGCTCTGAGGATCTTCTCTGCAAGAGTAAAGCCATTCATGTGTGGCCCACATGTTCCCACGTGGATCTCCTCCACAAGTCTTGATGCCTCTTTGGTTCTGACGCACCTTAGCAAACCCAAATCGGGAGTCCTCCTGTAGAGGATTTCTATGTTTAAGAAGAATTGATTTGCTAGCCTCCTAATTGTGCGTTTTTGGACCTTAGTTGCATCCTTCGGATAGCTGCCACTCTTCAAGTATCCCTGGACGTCATCATACCGCGGTTTCTGGTCAGATTCTTCCTCCACATGAAAGTAATATGCACGCTGTTCGTGTATATGAATGCGGATGGGATCAATGTAATTCTGATCAGGGTGCCGAATCATGGAAGATAATGTGGCCAAAGCGTCTGCAAACTCATTCTGGATTCGTGGAATGTGTTTGAATTCCACTTTGGTGAATCTTTTGCAAAACTTCTGCATGCAGTCCAAATACGGTAAAAGTTTTCAGTTCTTTACTGCCCACTCACCTTGTGCTTGACGGATCACTAAATCTGAATCCCCAATTGCCAAAATCTCTTGAACGTCCAAATCAACTGCTAGTCGGAGGCCCAAGATGCAAGCCTCATATTCAGCCATGTTGTTAGAGCAATGAAACCTGAGTTTTGCTGAGGTCGGGTAGTGCTAGCCCGTTGGTTAGATCACCATAACTCCAATACCTAATCCATTAAGTTCTTGGCTCCGTCGAAGAACATTCTCCAGCCATCGTATTCTTCGAAGATATCCTCTCCTACGAAAGCTACTTCTTCATCATAAAAATAAGTCTTCAGAGGCCTGTATTCTTTGTCTACGGGGTTTTCTGCCAGATGATCGGCCAGTGCTTGTGCCTTCATCGCTTTTTGTGTGACATAGACTATGTCAAATTCACTCAGCAATATCTACCACTTGGCTAACTTACCCGTGGGCATGGGTTTCTGAAAGATATACTTCAGGGGATCCATCCGCGAGATCAGATATATCGTGTGCGTTGAGAGATAATGTCGCAACTTCTGGGACACCCAAGTCAAAGCACAACAAGTACGCTCAAGCAAAGAATACCGAGCTTCATACGGCGTGAAATTCTTACTCATGTAGTAGATCGCCTGCTCTTTCCTTCCCGTTTCATCATGTTGTCCCAAAACACACCTGAATGCATAATCCATGACCGATAAATATAGTAACAAGGGTCGACCCGACTCAGGAGGAACCAACACTGGAGGATTAGATAAATATTCCTTGATCTTATCAAATGTTTTCTGACATTCTGGAGTCCATTTGATGGCGGCATTCTTCTTTAGTAGCTTGAGGATTGGTTCACAAATGACGGTAAATTGGGCTATGAAACGACTGATGTAGTTGAGTCTGCCCAAGAAGCTCATCACTTCTTTCTTGCTCTTCGGAGGAGGGAGATCACGAATAGCCTTGATTTTTGTTGGATCCAGCTCTATACCCTGGCGACTAACAAGAAAACCCAATAATTTCCTGGCGGGGACCCTAAAAACACACTTTGCAGGATTTAACTTCAAGTTGTACCTTCGTAGCCTGTCAAAGAATTTCTGAACATCAACTAGAGGGTCACACCCTTTCTTCAACTTGATGATGACATCGTCCACGTAAACCTCAATTTCTTTATGGATTATGTCATGTAACAAAATGGGCATGGCTCTCATGTAGGTAGCCCCAACATTCTTTAGTCCAAACGGCATTACCTTGTAGTTGTAAACACCCCAAGGTGTGATGAAAGTCATTTTCTCTGCGTCATCCTCATGCATCTTGATTTGATGGTACCCAGCAAAACAATCTACAAATGACTGTGTTTCATGCTTAGCACAATTGTCTATCAAAATATGGATGTTCGGGAGTGGAAAGTTATCCTTAGGGCTGGCCTTGTTGAGGTCCCGATAATCCATGCAAACCCTGACCTTACCATCTTTCTTGGGTACAGGCACAATGTGCGAGCCACGTCAGATACTTGGTTACTTCCAGAATTCCGGCTTCCAACTGTTTTGATACTTCTTCCTTGATTTTCAAACTCAAATCAGGCTTGTATTTTCTAAGCTTCTGCTTCACTGGCTGGCAAGATGGATCGGTAGGCAATCGATGAGCCACCATTGAAGTGCTCAACCCTGTCATATCTGCATAGGACCAAGAAAAGACATCCTTGTTCTTTTTCAAGAATTGGATATATTCTCTTTTCTTTTCCTCGGTCATGTGGACACTGATTCGTGTTTCTTGGATCATTTCTTCATCACCCAGATTCACTGCTTCTGTTTCTTCTAAATTTGCTTTCAGCTTTTCCTAAAACTCTTTGATTTTTCTAGCAACCTATTCGAAAGTTTCATCTGTTGCCTCTATCTCTGCTATGTCATGTTGGATAGTCTCATTATGTGCCACAATCTCAGTTTCAACATTATTAAAAGTAATTTTTCTGAAAGAAAACAACAAAGTAAACATAAAATGACATCATTGTTAAATAAATGGAAGTTTTATTCACAGCCAAAATTTGTCATAATAAGGGAATACGTAAAACATTAAAATCTAAATTAAAAAGTCTCTATTTGAAAACATAATGAGTTGGTGACGATTGTCGTTTCTACCCAAATGCCCGACGTGGTCTGGATGGGGTAGTGGTCCAGCGGCTGATGACGTCCTCTGTGGCTCCCTTCTGCACTGGGGCTTTCTCCTCCTCCTCATGGATTATGACATTGCAGCTTCCTTCCTCAACATCTGATAGGGACAAACCTTGCAACCCATTCAGCAAGCCTTCGACATCATCATTCAGAAACCCAGTGAATTGGAAAGTCTGGCTCAACGATGGTTAGGGACTTGGTAGAGGATAATAGCACCCTGCTGGCAGTGGCTCCCAGTCGAGATATTTTTTCTATTGTATAAGCGTATCCCAGGCCAAATGTGGTTGAGTGGTGCAAAGGCTTTATAGGCTCCGTGATCCCTTGCAACCAGGCTCCTAAGCCCTTTCCTGGTTCATAACCCGAGTTCCGCATGATGTGATGTGCTCATCACATCCATCACCCTCACTTCTTCTTCTTCCAAGTTTGCCGCTATCGGATCTCCTCTTTCCCCAGAAGGAAAGTCTTCTGTCATGAATAAATTTCTCACACTTTCTAGCAGTTCTTCCTCCTCCCTCTCTAGATCACCATTGAGAAACCCGGCGAACTGGAAACTCTGATATAATGACGGGATAGGATGTTCCAGCCTTTCTCTCCTCATGGGCATTCATCCTTCATACCCCAAACCCATGGTATTGTTTTTGAAAGGATGAGAAATCGGATCGGAAATACCTAGGAGTCTAGCTCCCAATCCCCTGCCTGGTTCATAGCCTAGCCATAGTAGCATGCTCAAGACCTTCTGACTGTACCACGGCTTTGGCTCGATGCCCCCTACCAACTCCACTGTGTGGAACATTCCCCCGTCCATACAACCTTGTCCTTCAACAGCATAGACGGGATGTCCCTTCTCCCCATGCACTACCACTTCTTCATGTTCCCACTGGAATTTTAGGCACTGATGGAGGGAGGATGGCACTGCTCCAGCCATGTGAATCCACGGGCGCCCCAACAATAAATTGTAGGAAGTTGGGATGTCCATTACCTGGAATGCAATGGGGAAGGTGGCTGGACCAATGGTCATATCCAAGGTGATCTCCCCTATCGTGTCCCTTTGGGATCCATCGAAGGCTTTCACGTTCATCTGGTAATTCTGAATCTTTGCCAAATCCACGCCTAGCCTTGTGATAGATCTGAGTGGGAAAATATTTAACCCAGAACCCGAATCAACCAAGGCCTTGGTAATCCTTATGTCTTGGTACCTGGTGGTGATGTAAAGAGCTCGGTTGTGAGTAGTCCCTTCAACCGGGAGTTCGTCTTCATGGAAGGATATCTTGTAAGCTTGAAATACCTGCCCCACCATGTGGGCCATCTCTCCTTCAGTGATGTTGGACGGAACATAAGCCTCACTCAGCACTCTCATCAATGCCTTCTGATGAGGCTTCGAATTCTGCAGGAGGGACAAGATAGAGACTTGAGTGGATCCCTTACTCAATTGGCCTGTGACGGGGTGCTCCTTGGCTTGTATCTTTTTCCACTCCCCACCTTCTTTAACTTCTATGATAGGAGGCTTGGTCCCACTTGAACTACCTTGTGTCATGCATTTGGAGGTGTCCATCTGTTCGGAATGGGTTGCCCCCCGGACAACATCGTTCTCTTCCACTGCTGCCTTTCCTTTGTCATAGCTCCAAGGAACAACATGCGTGTCAAAGCTTTTCTGAGGGGCCATTGTGACCACAAAAGGAAGCTTGGGTGCAGCAACTTCTACTTCAAACGGTCTGCGCCCTTGTACCACGATAGGCGTTTGAGTTATCACTGCAACTACCTCATCTCGCCCTACCAACCATATGGGCCCTTCTGTACCTGCTGATTCTTCCACTTCCAGCATGTTCACCTGATGATTAGGAAGTGGGTTATTGGACACGTTGGGTGTGGGTTCTTTAAGCTGTATGGTTTTGGTGTCTATGAGCTTCTGGATTATGTCTCGTAGGCATCGACAGACCTCTGTGGTATGTCCTTTCATTCCAGAATGGTAGGCGCATACCTTGTTGGGGTCGTACCATTTGGCTTGGGTATCAACGGGTAGAGCCGGGATTGGTGTTATGTGTCTAGCTGCTTTCAGTCTTTCATAGAGCTGGGTGATAGGTTCGGGCAAGGGAGTGTAGGATTTTGTGGGTCTTCTGTCAAAATTGGGACAGATTCTGTAATTTGGCTGTTGAGAAGATAGTGGTGGTGGTGGAGGAGTCTGGTAGTAAGCTGGTTGGGTGTTGTAAACAGGGTATGCCGGTTGTTGGTATTGTGGAGATGGAGCTTGGTAAGGAGTATAGCTGGGTAAGGAGGTTAAGGCATCGGATAAGGTGATGTGGGATAGTGAGGGAGGGGTGAGATTGGAATTTATGGTTTAATGGGGCTTTTGTGCGCCAACATGACTGCACCCACTTCCTTCTTCTTCCTGTTCTCGGGCAAGCTTCCTGATTGTAGTGCCTTGTTGGTAGCTTGTAGAGCTTCCAAATTGATAATGGTACCATTCTTGATACCTTCTTCGATTCTCTCACCAAGTTTGATGATGTCGGCGAAACTCTTCTTCGCGACCAACATCATCCTATCATAATATTGGGGCTCCTGTGCCCTAATGAAATAGTACTTCATCTGGGACTTGTCCATGGGAGGCTTGGCTCTGGCAGCCTCAAACCTCCATCTTACAGCATAAACCCTGAAGGTCTCACCAGGCTTCTTCTTCAGGTTGTAGATGTAGAACCAATCGGGTGCATTTTCTGTGTTAAACCTGAATCGGTCCATGAAGTCGGAGGCCATGTCTACCCAACTCGACCATTTGCGAGCATCTTGGTCGATGTACCAGGTAAGAGCCTCCCCCGTGAGGCTTCTAATAAATAGCTTTATCCTAATCCTTTAATCTCTTCCCACCCTAGCGAGCTTGTCGCAATATATACGTAGGTGGGCTTTAGGATCTCTGATGCCATTGAATAACTCGAATTTGGAAGGCTTATAGCCTTCAGGCAGCTCCACATCAGGGTGCATGCAAGTCTTCGTAGCTCAAACCGACCACCCGCTTGCTGGACTCGACCTGCTGCAAGCGATTGGTGAAGCTGTCCAATTTCTTGGCCATGGACTTGATCAGCATATCCTTTTGGGAGGATTCTGATTCATGGTATTCGTGGGTATAGGGAGCGGTTTCTACGAATATCGGGCTTTGGTTGTAGTTTCTTGGAGCATGGGCGTATGTGGTATTGACAGTAGGTTTGGGAGGCATAGTTGGGATGTGGCTAGCACTTAGAGGGTATAACATTGGCTCAGAAGGGCCTGCATGATGTGGGTTTTGTAAGTGGTGGTTAGGAGGTTGGGCATTTGTGGGTGGAAAACTGGTGGGGTTAGGTTGTATCTGAGGAGTAGGTTGTGTAATTTGCAGTGTGGTTTGAGTAGCATTGATTTGTTCCTCCATGTTATCCCTAAAAGGGGTGCCGAGAGAAATGGACAGCCTAGCCAAGTTTTGCATGCTAGCCATTTCCTCTTCAAGTTCCAAAATCTTCCTTTCTAATCTAAGTACCAGGTCGGTGGAGTGAGCCCCCTGTCGAATTCTCGTTGTTGTTGTTGTCGTCGGCCATCTTACTCTTCTTTTGTTTAGATTTTGGAGTGGTGAGGAGGAGGAGGAGTCCCTTTCGATCTGGTGTAGTAGGCCAGAATGTACGGACAGATCGACCCTGGGAAGGGGAAAAACAGAACAACAAAACCAGCAACCTTGTTAGAGGTTAGGGTAATAATAATAATAAAGACGTAATTCAACAAAATAATCATCCTAAAATGCAAGGGACCTCATTGAGGCAAGTGATTCCCGATAATTAATTCAAGCCATAGTTTGTGAATTGGAGTTTAGAGTTAGCATAGATAAAAACGATAAAATTCTTTTATTTTATTCAGAAAATTAAACTAATACATCATAATGAGTTTGCATGAAATAAAAGCCTAAGGGGCGCAAGGGTAACATAGGGGAAATAACTGGAACAAAACTAAATTCTTCGATCGCGGAGCTCTCCATAGGTAGGGACGATTTGCTATCTCATCTCTGGAGTGATGCCATAGTCTCTATTGAGCAGGTTGCGAGCCCAAGCTTTCTCTTTCAAATCTTCAAACCCAAGACACCCACCGTAATCGAGGTCCAACCTTTCAGCATCTTCCAAGATCCAAACATAGTATTCTGGCGGGCAATAGGGGAGGGGTTCTTGGACTTCGACATCAATAATCCTTTCCTATCTTCCCATTATGTCTTGGACTTGCGGAATTCCCTCTCCAAAGTCGGACTCCGCTAAGATCATGTTAGAGCAGAGTGGAATCATTTGGATAAACTCGAACTAACGAAGAGCCCGTAGTGGGGCGTATGGTTGCACCCCTTTCAGACCAATGAGTTCAATATAATAAAGTTCATCACCCCTCACCTTGGCACGTTGGATGCCAACCAACTGTATTTCCATTGAATCTGATACCCAGAGAGTTCCTTCATAAAAGCATACCATTCCCCCGCTTCTCGTGGAGCATTGAATCTGAGTCTGGATCTTGTTCCCCATCCTATCTAGACTGTAAAATACGTCCGGTCGTTTGTAGAAGTGCTCGATCGCCCATATTTGTAACAATAGATTGCACCCCTCGAAGAACCTTTTCCCCTAGCAAATCTAGACAGTGCCCTTGTCATTTCCGTAACAATCATTGGCACCAGAGTTACGTTGGCATGATCTACCCCTCTGGCCAATGTTCGAACCACAGAACTCAAGGAGGTATCTATCTTGCCTCCTTCCCTAGGGAATACCACCGTACCCAGCAGTTCAAGGGCGAAGGCATTAATGCGAAAGTTTTCTCATTTTTCAGTAGAGCAAGCGAATTCTTCGTTAAAGTTCTTATGACCGTCCTTTTGACCAAAACGGGAGTACAGAAAATCCAAAGAAATCCAATCAAAGTCGAGGGAGGTCAACTTTGGATTATATCTTAATCTCAGAGACCTAAGGAATTTCCTGGCTGAGATCTTGTGGGGAATGATCATACGGCGCCTGTGATAGCTTAGTTCAGTGAACCCACCAATTTCCTCTATGGTGGGGGTCAATTCAAAGTCCTTAAACTTGAAGAATATCCTAGCAGGGTCCCAGAATCTCAGTAAGGCCATGATCAGGTATCCGTTGGTGGTGATGAAGAGGAGGAAAGTCAAACCACCTAATAGCTGGCGGACCTCCATTGCACGTTCCTGTTTGATATTATTCCACCATCCCCGGAGTTTGTGACTCACACACACCACCATGCGAGTATTGGTGAAATTCGGGCAAGCCATAAGATCTGCACACAAAAACAAAGAAAATGCTCTAAACTCCATTTTACACATTTAGGCTTGAATTAATTTATCGCGTTTCATGTAGACACATAATATGAGATTTTTGTCTATAGGGTGATTGGACCCTTTAGACTTAAATATGGTGGCTACTAATGTAGAGTGACCCCAGGGGTCAAACTACCTAAGGCTTATGCATGCATGACCTAGTTTTAGAAGTGGGTAAAGCTCTATCCCAAGTTTTCTATAAGAGTGGGTTAGATATAGACTTGATTTCTTATGTGAGAAGGCGCGTGGTCCCACAGTAGCAAAACTATCCGCTCACACCATGCTTATGCCATCTCTCTAGACACTAGGTTTTGAAAAGAGGTTATGAGAAGTGCAAAGGCACAACATCACGAGAAAAAGAAAAAAAAAGGTTCCCAAGCGGGAGGAAGTATGAACAGTATGACAGTTAAATTTGAATGTAAATATTTAGCAATTACAACAGTTTAAGCAAGTAAATAAATAAAAGGGAGAATGGGAAGGAGTTAAAGGGGAAGGGAGTTAGAGGGATGGGGGATGGGGGGAAGTTAGAGGGATAGGGAAGAGGAGTTAGAAGGGATAGGGGAAAGGAAATTAGAGGGGATAAGGGAAGGGGAGTTAGCGGGATAGGGAAGGGAAATTAGAGGGGATAAGGGAAAGGAAGGGGGGTTGACGATATTAAAGAGGGAAGCATAATTAAAAGGGGTACAATTAAAGAGAAAGGAACAAGAAAAAAAAAGGAAAAGCGTTAGTAGAGATTATTAATAATAAGAAAATAAAGTAACCCACATAAAAACTAAGCACGTAATGGTAAGAGCCTAAGTTCCCCACCGAGGTCACCATTCTGTCGCACCCATTTTTTCTCGCGCAGAAATGGGATCCTGGACGACGTCATGGCAATGACCCTTTTGGGATTTGGAAAAAGGAGAGTCGCCACCTAATGAATTTGAGGTGCATTAGGACACCATTCTAAGCCTAAAAAAACTAATTTGACCAGAGAGAGTGTAAGAGCTCAAATTACCTCGAAGGGAAGGTGTTAAGCACCCTTCGAGGTCCGCAAATGCGGGTCTCGACCGTGTCTCGTATTCTATGTGGGGGTTACAAATAAGGGTCTCATTTTTTAAAAAACGATTCCTAGGTTGATTCTAAGTGATAAATAATAGATAACCAATTAATTAAACAAATAAATGGACAAAAGGAATTCAATTTAATCGTTTACTCGGATCAGATGCACTTGGCTATTTACCAAGCCCAGGGACGGAAACCAAGGTTCCGTCCTATTAAAGGGTCAAGCATAGATCATCATTTCCGAGGGTCCTATCTACCCCTACCCCCCTCCTAGGTTCGTTTTATTATTTATCTTAAGGCGTACTAAAATATAAAGTACTAACGAGTCCTAAAATGCCTATCGTCCCTCTTAATGTCCAAGAGGCATTGGACTTTTTTGTCAACATAAAACAAGCGATAGCATATAAAATCTCATGTAAGCCTCAAACAAATTAAAACGACCCACACAAAAATATGGCTTGTGACGAGATAAGTCCTTGACGTTGTCCTAATCGTAGCAAAACAAACCCTACACATGATTTCAAATAAACCTTAAACATGATTCTTCTAAGCATATCAACTTAAACATGATTTTCAAATAAACTTTAAACATGATTTTCTAATCAGGTAAGTCCTAAACGAGATTTCTAGTCACATAAACCCCTAAAAATGATTTTCCAAGCATAAACTTAAACATGATTTTCTAAATAAATCAAATAAATTTTAAACATGATTTTTAAATCAAGTAAATCCTAACAAGATTCCTAATCACATAAACCCTAAACATGATTTTCTAAACATAAACTTAAATATGATTTTCCAAGTAAATTAAATAAATTTTAAACATGATTCTTAAGTCAAGTAAATCCTGAGCAAGATTTCTAATCACATAAATCCTAAACATGATTTTCTAAACATAAACTTATACATGATTTTCCAAGTAGATCAAATAAGCTTTAGACAAGATTTTTTAAATCAAGTACATCCTAAACAAGATTTCTAATCACATAAACACTAAACATGATTTTCTAAACATAAACTTAAATATTATTTTCTAAGTAGATCAAATTAGCTTTAGATATGACATTTTAAATCAAGTACATCCTAAACTAACCCTGATTTCACTATTTCTTTATTACAATGCTTTGAGCTTATTAAAATACAACGGAAGGAGACATAAAATAAAAGAAACTTCAAGGCCCGTCCTCCTCCTCTCCCTACATGTGATTCTTCACATAAACTTGCTTAAATCCCTGCTAAACAAAATGAACACGTAATATCTGCTGAAAAAAAACAATAATAAAGAATACAAACCACTTTAAATGAATAGCAGAAAGTTCCACCCCAAAATAGTAAACAATCCTTCTCTTTTAGACTTTTCAAGTCTGAAGACCAGTAAAATAATATTATGTTTATGATTTTGTTTTTGTCAAAAGTATGTCTTTGAATGAGAAGGGGGGGCTGCTTATATAAGAGGGGCAACCCATCAATCAAAAGATAAGAAAATCACTCTAAATTTACCAAAAATAAAGAAATAAGTAATAAATCAGTAAACCAAAAATAGTTAATTTTTCCTAAAATAAAGAAAAAGAATGAATTAATTAAGCAATGATATTAGATCAAAATAATCCAAAAATAAGTTCAGTTGTGATATTGTCTCTGAGTTAATTAGGGAAGAGATAATATTCAGGAATAAAGGCTAAATCAAAATTTAAATTTTTACACTTTTCACAGATTGGGTCCTAATCGGATTTTTACCAAAATAAACAACTGGGAATCTGGTCAATCCTAATTAAGGCCAGAAAATCAGCACCAAATTTACCAAATCATAATAGGTCTCTTACAAATCGTCAATTAATCACACAACTGGGCATTAGCATAATTGGACCAAAACAATAAGGGGAGTTAATCAGAAGAACGATAGAGTCAATCAAGAATTGCAATGGCATGAATTCACATGATATACTATACTCAAAACAACAATTCAAGATTCATATTTGATACTTTCACAAGGGATTAAACATGCGTAGAGAAGTTAGCCTTTTAACTAAAAAAAATCATAGGCAAATAATTAAGTAAAAGAAAACCTAGACGGATCTGAATAGATCCATCCTCACCGAACTGAAACCATAATGCTTCCACCGTTTAGGCTTTTCCAGGTGCTTCCATCGTCGGGCTGAAAGGGAGAGGAGCGGGGTGCGGCGCCAGCGACTGGGGAGAGCTGTCGCGGCTGGAGGGGGTTGCCTCGCTGCCGGCGACAGTGAGGGGAGCACAATGAGGGAGAGAATAGAGGGAGGCCGTGGAAATAGAGGGTTTCGGGGCTGCTAGCGCGGCGGCTGTGCTGGTGGTTTGGCGGCTGAAAAATTTGCCATGGTGGTGCACCTGCGGAGGACAGTGGTGGTGGTTTGGAGGGAGAGGAGAGGTGGAGGCGGTATGGGAAGAGGAGGAAGAGGGAGAGAGAGAGAGGGGACTGCTGGCGAGAGGGGGAGGTGAAGGGGAAGGGCTGCCGGTGTCGGGGTGTGCTTGGCTGGCAGCGGGAAGAGAGAAGGGAGAAGGTGACGCGGGAGAGAAGAGAGACACAGTGAAGGGCGGCAGATTTGGGTGGTCCGCCGGTGTTTTGGGGAAGAGGAGAGGCTGGAGGGAGAAAAGGGGTTGCAAGGGAGAGGGAGAGGAGAGACGGAGGGGTGGCCGGCAGTGGGAGGAGAACCGGCCGCCATGGCCGGCTGGGGAGAAGTAGCGGCGGCTCGGGTGAGGAAGTGGAAAAATGGGGAAATAAAGGATAGGGTTTCGGGGGGTGTTGAAATAAAAGGAAAGTGGGTCGGGTCGAATTCGGATTAAAAACGGGTATCCGGATTTAAATATTAGCTACAGATTATAGGGATTTAAAAATTGAGCCACAAATTGATAATTTGGGTTTAAATACTAGTAAAAAATTGTAGGAATTTAAAAATTGAGCCACAAATTGGTAATTTGGGTTTAAATACTAGTCAAAAATTGTAGAAATTGTTGAGCCACAAATTGGTAATTTGAGTTTAAATACTAGTCAAAAATTGTAGGAATTTAAAAAATTGAGCCACAAATTGGTAGTTTGAGTTTAAATGCTAGTCAAAAGTGTTAAAGTTTAAAATTGAGGCGCAAAGTGGCTCAAGTTGGATTAAAAATGCGAAAATTTACAAATAAGTGGCTAGATTGAAATAAATTCAAGTAAATTGATCAAGATTGACATGGGATTTCAAAGATTTGGCCAAAATTGACATAGAAGTTATTTAAAAGGTCACGACTTGAACAAAATATGGATAACATAAAATATAATACTTCGGGTCATAAACTTGCGTAATAAAACACATAATTCATACCAAAATCATTACGAAAACATATTAAAAATAATATTTTGAATAACACGATTTGAAAGACGTTACTAAAATAATGCGACATGCGTCTAACATTAAAAGAACGAAAGTAGTGATAGTAAGAAAAAAAAAGTTATTACCACTATGCTCGCTAGAATAGTATACTTTGCTTATTTATTGTTGTTATTTTTTGTAGATAATAGTAAATATAAAATGACAATATAAAGAATTTATTTATTTTGCCAATTATTAAAATACCAATTTTAAAAACGTAAAATAAGTCAAGAGTCGATCAAAATCGGGTATCAACAGTACTTCTCGGATGTTCCTATTGATGCAGACTCCTTGGTTCGCGAGTTCCCCCAAATCTATCAGTGGTGCATGGAATACCGCCTGACGTTCCTCTTTAACGATTCACTACCATGCAACGGCAGCATGGTCCAGGAGTTCTATGCTAACATGAAGAAGGAACCTCACACACAGGTGGTCATTTTGCGAGGGGTAGAAGTCAAAATCGGCCCCCTTGCCATTAATGGCATTCTTGACACTCCAGATGTTCCTACCGGTTCTTTTAATAACTTGCAGTTGTAGCCCCCATACAAACTCATCCGGCACACACTTACAAGAGTGAAGTCCATGGCGAGGTGGATAAGGCATGCAGGCCGAGGGTACCACCAGAGCTTCCCCTTTGCCCACATGAATCGGGAAGCTCGGGTTTGGGTCAAAATAGTGACACACTCCTTCTTAGGGCAACACTTCACTACCGTGACGCGAGACAAGAGTTGCTTGGTATATGCCCTCATGACGGCATGGAGCTTAACTTTGGGGCTATTCTAAAGTCCGCCATGAGAAAGGCAAGGGCCCACCGCGGCCGCAGGTATGCTTTCGGGGGCCTCATAACTGAGTTGTGTAATCGTGCAGGTGTCCCCACTAAAGAACTAGATTATTGGCCCCACATTGAGGCCTTACCCTATAATGCCACTAACATTAAGAGGCCTGAGGAGGCTACGGGGCCAATCCTCACACTTCTGAACGAAACCACATGGATGAGCTCATTATGGCACGTATGTACAAGCTAGAGATTCTGAGGCACAGGACGGGCAGTCACCCGTCTACGCAACAAGAGCTAGACAAAGTCGAAGCCAGTTACCCTCTCAATGCCCTTGCAAATGTTGTGTTGGGCATCGAGCCTACATTTGTGGAGCCTGTTGATGATGACGTCCCCACAGACCCAGAGGATGCATGGCTTGCTTCCGACACAGAGGAGGACAAGGTCCCAGTCGCTATAGGAGGGGAGCCAATCTTGCTTGACCCCGAGGAGTAAGAGCACGCCTTATTCGATGCAGGTTTTGTATGATCAGCACTGTGGGTAGTGTTGAGACTAAGTGTGGGTGGATGGAGGTGCGAATTAATGACTATGCATTTTATTTTACATGTTAATTCGGCTTGTATAATTCAGAAATAATTCAGACTTTTCTTTTGCCTGCTTGTTCTTCTTTCTATTGTTTCTCTCTTGTTATTAGTCATGTGTTTCATGTTAAAAGACAATTGTTCTCTAGTATTGGTTACTAGTGTTTCGCTTGTTGCAACATGTTATCTTAGAGATGAGATTAATTTTCAATTAAGTTCTTAATTAGTGTGTCGGAAATGATACAATCAAGCAGGGTATGGCGGGCATGTAAATCAAAGTAACTTAATCACTAGGAAGCCTGAAATGTAATACTTGATTCTAGCTCTTCGGAATGAAATGATGTAACCAAGGAATCATATGAATAAGGCAACAGTAAATCTAGAGTTAACCTTATGAGGGGAGTGTGCCAAGAGTGGTGAGCTTAATTGTTGCAATAGTTGCTAGAACTTGCCCGGTATGTAGAATGAACTCGGTAGGGGTTGAATTCGAAGGAAAGGATCGAGGCATTTCTTTGGTAGCCCATTAAGCCTTCAGCAGTTATCCACCTAACAATAACTCCCTAGTTAGCCCCTTCGAGCCTTACCCTTTTCCTTTGGTTAGCCAAGTGTTAAGCTAACCCGTCCTGTCGATCTCAACCTATGAGAACCTGATTCCTAAGCATTGTAGCATGATGGTCTGAGGATAAGAGAGCTTAAATGGATACCCCAGGGAATAAGAGAAAGCAGAATGAATGCATGGCCTGAAAACAGTGGCGGTCTGCAACATCTCCGCATCGCGAACCTATCGCAAACTAAACAAACATTATCATAAAGAGGGCTATAACAGTGAGAGAGCAATGCAACATGTGAAGAACTGCTTTGGCGGAGTACTGCAATATGTAATCTTTGCAGTGGAATGCAGTGTTAAGGAGGAAAATTTCGAAGTGAGAAGACAAAAGGTGGGGATGTGAACTTGAGCTAGGAGCGCTTGGGAATTGAGCCATGTCACTCATATTCCATAAATGTATCCCACCAGCCCGTGGCCTACATTACAACCACACAGAAGACCTCAGTGATCCTTCGAGCAGACTACTACTAGGTCGCATTCATACATTAAGGGCAAGCCTATGGAAACTAGACCCAACACAAGACATCAATTGGGAGAGAGAGAGTTGATGGAGTACCCATATTTTTCTTTTGTTCTCTGAGTTCTGATGGGTGTTCATAGGTAATTCTTCTGGTGAGGGCACATATTCAGGTAAGGTTAGCAACCAGATGATAATGTTGACTAAATTCCTACATGATTTCGCGGTTAAGCGTGAAGGATTAGATGAAAGGGATACTGTCAAGATCCAGTAAGGTTTTGATTCTTTGGTACATGCGAGCCGTTCATATCATTTGTTTGGGGGTACACACGGCTTAGGGAATCTCATGCATGTGAGTTGCATTTGCTTGAGGACGGACAAAGCTCTAAGTGTGAGCTGGGGATCTTAGGCGTATTTACACGCCTAATTAGCCAAATAGACCCATAAATTGAGCTAAGTCAGAGGGTAAAAAATATAGAGAACAGTTGCTTTTAGTAGGATTGTGGTTATTTTTCTAATCTGGGGGTCAAGTACTCCGTTTGGTTGTATTTTGTAGATTTTGGTCAAATAACGGCATTTCGAAGCCATGCTCGAATTGGGAGGATGAACACGACCCAAAAATCAAGGAAGGATATCACGCCCTAAGTCCCATGAAAGCGGACTGACACTCGTTACCGACAAGGCTTGGGAGAACCAACATATAACTATGCACCTGCTATGGGCATTTAAGAAGTTTCCATATTCAACATGCTGTCAAAAGAAAGTAAACAGTATTAACAAGCCAAAAGTAAATGCATAAGACTAGGCCATTGGAGCCACGATGTCTACAGTACGCTACTTGACCACACTTTAATTTACATAATCTACAAAGTCTCTAGGTAAGGAGCAATACCCATATGGGTCGGGACAGGCCCCGCCTCATGACCAACTATACAATACAAAATACAAGTTCTAGACGCACAAGCCCCAAAGCAACCTGGAGCTTAGTAATAGCAGCTGGAAATCATGTACTCTTACTAGGGAGATTTAGTAGCTCCTATACCTGTAGCATGAAATGCAGGTCCCCTCCTCCTGTAAGGGACGTTAGTACGAGATAATGTACTGAATATGTAAAGCAGGAAATACTGTACATGAAATAAGAACTCAAATGAAATAACACACTTGTGTGTAAGGATAAAAGACAACCTTTAGGTATAGTGTGGAATCATGTACTTTATGTCTTTTTATTGCTTTACCTTTCTTTACTATATAATCTGTGCACAATATATCATGTAAATGACCAGCTGATCAGTGGTAAATCAATATCTGGATTGACCCATGCTAGGCTTTCCTTTTACCCCTGGGATACCCCCCGAAATATGGGATTGACCCATGCTAAGTGATTCTTCCACCCCTGGGATACCACCCATTAATAAGCAACTTTGAGTTATCTTTTATTTACTTTCCAGATAATTCTTTTGGTGGTCATAACATTTAGAGCTGTAGGAATATAGACATGACATGTAAACAACAATACAAGATAATACCACGATGAAAAGAGAGTTACCCAACTAATGCGATGTGTAGGAGATTAAGCAACACATGGACTTTATTTGGTAAGAAGGAACACATGTATCTTTGGTATCCAAGTATGCATGCAGATTTGACAATGGCTATGTATGGGAACAGACATGGTAAAGAGTGGAGACACGGTTAGCAGCCATGTCGGAATTTGTATGTGCCTTTATGTGCCAAGGAAGAACCTAGATTCATGCCAAATAATACAAAAATGAGTAGCCTTACATACCTCGTTGTACTACGTTGTTATTACCTCGGAGTAGTATCCTCTCCCTCCAAATACTTATCTACAATATAGTAGGTGATAAAACTAGTGTTAGCAGCTAATAGACATATCTTGGTAGTCCAATTTCACCCAAATACAATATCCGGGCAGCAAGCTCGGAATTAGCAACCAAGGAGTATTCTTTCAACATTTCCCCTCCTAATCATATTTCTAATACACATTCCCATATACATGTCATATCCAACAATTTTTAGTCCCATAACAGCGTTACAACAGCTCATAAAGTACAACATACAACAAATGTACACAACACGCAAGTAGGCAACGCAGCATTGCGTCCTCTCGCTACATTCTGATGTGAACCATTCCAAATCCGTTTCAACCTCAACCAAATTGTTCTCAACATATTTACACACCAAAACAGTCCAATAATATTCCTATGACAATCACCATGTAGATGGAAAACATGAGACAACAATTCCCAATATTCAGTCCACGAATTCTTACTAAGAGCGGAATTTAGATATCATATAAGAACTCATTTTCGCGGAAGATAAAAATGGTGCAGCAGCCTTCTTAAATCACTACAGAACCAAAACTTGTTAAAAACATATATATTACTTCATAACCCATCTAACCAACAAGAGAAAATCCTCTTAATAAAGGAGGAAAATGGTCAACAATCTTTGGAACACATGCTGTCCCAAATTCCTGCACAAGTACAACCAGCATGCTCTTCATGTTTTTCATGGAAACAATTACACAAAACCATAGGTATTTTTACTTACCTTAGCCCTCAAGGATTAGGTTCTCTTCAAGAACCCTAGAGGTGAGCCTTGGCTGCTTTTCAAAATGAAGAGAGAGCAAGGTGAAACTTAGAAAGAAATCTGATTTTTGGCTTTGAGAAAATGACTAAAATTGCTGGTTGTTAGTCCCTTTTATAGGGCCACTTTTGGCCGAATTTCTTTTGTATTTCAAGACTTATTTTATTAAGGTTATGATGCAGCAACTTGGCCTTTTCACTTGGTCCTTATTGGGCTTCAATTGGATGGGCTTTGTTGCAAATATTTCTCCCTTAAACCCACTTAGTTTGGGCCCTATTTGTGAATTGGGTTGTGAATATAATTTGGCCCTTTTCCTATTCATCTTGGGCTTAAAATGTTGTCCTTTTATGATGCTAAACCATGGGCCCAAATGACATCCTTAACTCGGGGTTTATTCTTAATCGGACTTGAACAAAGTCGGTGTTTAGCCTCGTCTCCGTCTACCTAGCCTATTTAAGCTAAGCACATAGGTGACTCACCTGTTAACTTCCCAAGTCTCACAAGCACCTCACTTCATTTCACTTCATTTAATGTCACAATCTCCTTAACTTGACTTAAAACTTAAATACACTCGGTCATCTTGAGCGTTAGACGTACATATAGCCCTCTAATCTGCAAGTCAAGCACTTTTAAAAATGTGTGCCGCTTTGACCCCGCTATATCATGTTTCATATGCATTGAACTAGCACATGTAAGATGTGGGGTGTTACATCCTCCCCCAGGAACATGCGTCCCCGAATGTTAGCATAAATGGGATAGGTCATACAAGTTTAAACTTTCATGTAAACAAACTTTAAACAACATAGTAAGACTTCAAATTCACGTACCTACAAATCCCTCAATTCTGCATCTTGGACTTCCTCTTTAGCTTCAAATAAATAAGGGTATTTAGATCTCATTGCTTCCTCAGCCTCCCACTTTATCTCTTCTACTTGTTGGATCCTCCAAAGTACCTTTACTGAAGGTATTTCCTTATTCCTTAGCTTTCTAATTTGACGATCTAGGATAGCAATAGGTACCTCTTCATAGGTGAGGTCTTCCGTAACCTGCATATCTTCAATAAGAGTGATACGAGATGGGTCACGTATGCATTTTCGAAGCATTGAGACATGAAAAACTGGATGAACCATTGAAAGCTCTTGGGGTGGCTCTAATTCATACGCAACCTGTCCAAACCTTTTAATAATCTTATATGGCCCTATGTAACGTGGGCTTAGTTTTCCTTTCTTACCAAATCTCATAACACCTTTCATTTGGAACACCTTTAAGAATACCCAATCTCCTACTGAGAATTCCAGTCCTCTTCTTCTAGTATCCGCATATGATTTGTGACGACTTTGGGCTGTTTCTAGCCGTTGTCATATTACCTTGGCTTTTTCCATGGCTTGTTGGACTAGATCTGCACCAAGCAAGGTGGTTTCACCCACTTCAAACCATCCTATAGGTGATCTACATTTCCTTCCATACAAAGCTTCATACTGTGCCATCTTGATGCTTGAATTGTAGTTATTATTATAGGCAAATTCAATAAGTGGAAAATGGTCCACCAACTACCATTGAAGTCCAATGCACATGCCCGCAACATATCTTCAAGTGTTTGAATGGTGCGTTCTGCTTGACCATATATCTGCGGGTGGAAAGCTATACTTAAATTCACTTGTGTCCCTAAGCTCCTTTGGAAGGATTTCCAAAACTTTGCAGTGAATTAAGCTCCCTGATCGGATATAATGGAGATTGGGACCCCATGTAGCCTAACTATCTCTTTGAGGTATAACTTTGCATACTCTTCAGCTGTGTAATCACTCTTAACTGGCAAGAAGTGTGCTGACTTTGTGAGTCTATCAACTATCACCCATATAGAGTCAAACTTCTGAAATGAGCGAAGCAACCCAGTAACAAAATCCATATTGATCATATCCCACTTCCACAATGGAAGCTCTATACATTGCATATAACCTCCCGGCTTTTGGTGCTCTACTTTAACTTGTTGGCAATTCGGACATTGAGCCACAAATTCTGCAAGGTCCTTTTTCATGCCTTCCCACCAAAACATTCCCTTCAGGTCATGATGCATCTTAGTTGATCCTAGATGGATCGAATATCTTGAATGATGGGCTTCTTCCATTATCCTCCTTCTTAGACCATTAATATTAGGAACACATAATCTATTTTGGCAATAAAGTACTCCATTTTAGGTAAGTTCAAAGCCCTTCATCGTGCCTTGACTCACCTTCTCCTTAAGTCATCGTAGAACAGGATCCTTAAACTACTTTTCTCTTACCTCCATTCCAATAAAGACTCTGCAGCATTATGCATAACAACCCTTTCCTTTGGAGTTTTAAGGAGGCGAACCCCCAGATTGGCTAGTTGACGTAGATCCTTAGCCACTCCTTGACGTACCATGGACTGCTCACCAATATTCATAATTGCCTTACGACTCAGAGCATCGGCTACCACATTTGCTTTCCCTGGATGGTATAGTATATCAACGTCGTAATCCTTTATTAGCTCCAGCCACCTTCGCTGCCTTAAATTTAGGTCTTTCTGCTTGAAGATGTACTATAGGCTCTTATGATCTGTATATATGTCAACATGAACTCCATACAAATAGTGGCGCCATATTTTTAAGGCAAACACAACAGTTGCTAGCTCAAGGTCATGTGTTGGGTAGTTTCTCTCATGTGGCCGCAGTTGTCTCGAGGCATAAGCAATTACCCTACCATGTTGTGTTAGTATACACCCTAAGCCAATCCCTGAAGCATCACAATACACCACATACCCCTCTGTGCCTTCTGGAAGCATTAGTACAGGTGCAGAAGTTAGCCTGCTTTTCAACTCTTGAAAGCTTCTTTCACATGCATCATTCCGTTGAAATTTGGTCGCCTTATGTGTCAACTTCGTTAGAGGTTCAGAAATAGAAGAAAAACCTTCAATAATCCTTCTGTAATAACCTGCCAACCCTAGGAAGCTTCAAACTTCTGTGGGTGTTGTTGGCCTTGGCCAATCTTTCACCGCCTCTATCTTTTATGAATCAATCCTTATTCCTTCATCAGATACAATATGACCCAAGAATGCCACTGATTTCAACCAAAATTCACATTTGGAAAACTTGGCATATAATTGTTGATCACGAAGAACTTGTAATACTTGTCGTAAGTGATTTGCATGGTCCTCTTCTGATCTTGAAGACACCAAAATGTCATCTATAAATACTATCACAAATACATCCAAGAATGTCTTGAATACCCTGTTCATTAAGTCCATAAAAACTGTTGGTGCATTGGTCAGCCCAAATGACATAACAAGAAATTCAAAGTGACCATAGCGTGTCCTAAAGGCTGTCTTGGGTATATCTTTCTCCCTCACCCTCACTTGGTGATAACCTGACCTTAAATCAATTTTTGAAAAGCATTTGGCACCCTGTAACTGATCAAATAAATCATCAATCCTGGGGAGGGGGTATTTGTTTTTAATTGTCACCGTATTCAATTGTCGGTAGTCAATACACATTCTCAAGGTTCCATCCTTTTTACGTACAAATAACACTGGTGCACCCTAAGGGGACACACTATGTCTTATAAAACCCTTCTCTAGCAAATCTTTTAATTGCTCCTTTAATTCACGTAATTCTGCGGGCCCATTTTATATGGAGGGATAGAAATAGGTTGGGTGCCTGGAAGTAAGTCAATGCCAAAATATATATCTCGTTCTGGAGGTAAACCAGGAAGCTCTTCGGGAAACATATCAACAAATTCATTCACTACGGGAACAGATTGAAGAGTTGGTGATTCTGCTTCCATTTCCCTTACTCTAACTAGATGACATATATATCCCTTTGACATCATCTTCATCGCCTTATAGGAAACAAACTTACCCTTTGGTGCCCCAACATTACCTTTCCATTCAAGGACCGCCTCATTTGGAAAGTGGAAATACACTCTCTTAGTTCGACAATCCACAGTAGCATAGCAAGAAGCTAACCAATCCATACCCATTATAACATCAAATTCCACCATATCCTATTCAACAAGGTCCGCCAATGTGTCATGGTCACAAACAGTTACTACACAGTCATTATAGACCCTTCTAGCTATAATAGATTCACCGGTTGGTGTAGACACTTACAAATGGCTCGTTCAATAATTTAGGTGTTCTTTTAAGCTTTCCAGCCACTAGTGGAGTGATATATGATAACGTAGAACCAGAGTCAATTAATCCATACATATTATGTGAAAAGATGGACAATGTACCTGTGACCACATCGGGTGAAGCTTCTAAATTTTGCCGACTCCCAAGAGCATAAGTGCAATTCTAGGCTCCGCTGGAGCTAGCTGCCCCTCTACCACCTCTACCACGACCTGCAGGCATTTGTTGACCCCTACCTAATGGAGGAACTGATGATGATGATGCAACAGCTGACCTAGTAGGTTGTGTTATATCACCTATACGTTTTTTTGGGCAATCTCTCATCATATGACCTGGTACACCACACCAATAACAAGAATCTGTCCCAACACGACATGTACCTAAATGACTCCTCCCACATTGTTTGCAAGGCTACCTAGGAGAAATTTGCTGGCTGGTTGAATATCCCATTGTTTGTGCACCTTGGCCTCACTTTTTTGACTAAACTGATTACCTTTAGACCCTTGAAGTTGTGGTGAAGCACTGACTACAGAGTAGGAGGATGATGGTCTAGGTGGTTTATTAGGAAATCAGGGCCTAAACTCTCCTTGGGATGGTGCAAACTGCCCTGTAGATCTGGCCCTCTTGGACTGCCCCTTTCTAACTCTTGTGTCCTTCTTCTTTGCCTCTGATCCTCTAGTTTTTGTGCAAATGCTTGCATCCTCGCTATATCCATGTCTTTATCCAAAGAAGCAATGGTGCAGTCTCTGACCAAATACCGATCCAACCTATCCACATATCGATGAACTCTATCTGCCCTAGTAGCAACTACATTAGGAGCATACCTGAACAAGGAATTAAATTGAAGGCTATACTCCCTCACGCTCATATTCCCTTGGTGGAGATTAATAAACTGATATGCCCGGGCCTCTCGGATCACGTATGGCAAGTAATGGTCAAGAAATGCCTTTTTGAACTCCTTCCAGGTAGTTGGAGGTGCACCTATACCCTTAGATTGCTTCCAAGCTTCATACCACAATATAGCCACACCCTTCAATCTATATGCTGCCAGTTCCACAACTTCTATGCCGCTTATATGCATAACATCTAAAGTGCGTTGGATCTGATCGATGAAGTCTTGTGGATCTTCATTAGGATCTAACTCGGTAAAAGATGGAGGGTCCAAATTAAGGAAGTCATGTATCCTCGTGCTAGCTGCCCTATCTGCACCACCTGCAGCTATAGCTGGACTTTCTTGTCTTTGACTCTGGTCAGCAACTATTCGAGTCAATAATTGGACAACATTTTCCAGATCCGACACGGTAGCATTAGTAAGTGGTTCTGGGGGAGTTTTACTACTTCTTGGTTCATCGGGAGCTGTAGGAGTTGGAGATGTTTGTGATAGAGACTCATCTTGGGCCTCATTTCATGGTCTCACCCGACTAGGTGCACTAACTACCACTTCCACTTCCTTCCCTTTGCCTTTACTATTCCTTGGTTCAGGCATTCTTGCTATACAAAACAATTTAGAGGTTAGAAACAGATACCTACAACATTTGGCTCAATGGCACGATCTAAAGAATGAAAAGAAAGTGACAACTCCTAAATGCCACGTAGCCTCCTACTTATAAATGTAGTGCACAACACATCCATAAACAAGACTCTACATAGACACGGCTTTGTAGACTCCCTAGGACGACCCGCTCTGATACCACTTTTGTCACGCCCTAAGTCCCATTAAGGCGGACTGGCACCTGTTGCCGACAAGGCTCGCGAGAACCAACATATAACTATGCACCTGTTATGAACATTTAAGAGGTTTCCATATTCAACATGTTGTCAAAAGAAAGTAAACTGTATTAACAAGCCAAAAGTAAATACATAAGACTAGGCCGTTGGAGCCACGATGTATATAGTACGCTACTGGACCACACTTTAATTTACATAGTCTATAAAGCCTCTAGGTAAGGAGCAATACCCATATGGGTCGGGCGAGGCCCCGTCTCATGACCAACTATACAATACAAAATATAAGTTCTAGACACACAAGCCCCGAAGCAACCTGGAGCTTAGTAATAGCGGCTGGAAATCCAGTACTCTTACTGGGGGAGATCTAGTAGCTCCTATACCTGCAGCATGAAATGTAGGCCCCCCTCGTAAGGGACGTCAGTACGAGATAATGTACTGAATATGTAAGGCAGGAAATACTGTACATGAAATAAGAACTTATATGAAATAACACACTGGTGTGTAAGGATAAAACACCACCTTTACGCATAGTGTGGAATCATGTACTTTATGTCTTTTTATTACTTTACCTCTCTTTACTGTATAATCTGTGCACAATATATCATGTAAATGACCAGCTGATCAGTGGTAAATCAATATCGGGATCGACCCATGCTAGGCTTTCCTTTCACCCCTTGGATACCCCCCAAAATATGGGATTGACCCATGCTAGGTGATTCTTTCACCCCTGGGATACCACCCATTAATAAGCAACTTTGAGTTATCTTTTATTTACTTTCCAGATGATTCTTTTGGTGGTCATAACATTTAGAGCTTTAGGAATATAGACATGACATGTAAACAACAATACAAGATAATACCACAATGAAAAGAGAGTTATTCAACTAATGAAACGTGTAGGAGATTAAGCAACACATGGACTTTATTTGGTAAAAAGGAACGCATGTATCTTTGGTATCCAAGTACGTATGCAGATTTGAAAATGGCTATGTATGGGAAGATATGAACATGGTAAACATGGTAAAGAGTGGAGACACGGTTAGCAGCTATATCGGAATTTGTACGTGCCTTTATGTACCAAGGAAGAACCTAGATTCATGCCAAATAATACAAAAATGAGTAGTCTTACATACCTCGTTGTACTACATCGTTATTACCTTGGAGTAGTATCCTCTCCCTCCAAATACTTATCTATAATATAGCAGGTGATAAAACTAGTGTTAACAGCTAATAGACACATCTTGGTAATCCAATTTCACCCAAAAACAATATCCAGGCAGCAAGCTCAGAATTAGCAACCAAGGAGTATTCTTTCAACATTTCCACTCCTAAAGATATTTTCTAATACACATTCCCATATACATGTCATATCCATCTATTTTTAGTCCCATAACAGCGTTACAATAGCTCATAAAGTACAACATACAACAAACCTACACAACACGCAAGTAGGCAACGCAACATGGCGTCCTCTCGCTACATTCCAACGTCAACCATTCCAAATCCGTTTCAACCTCAATCAAATTCTCAACATATTTACACACAAAAATAGTCCTAAAATAGTCCTAAGATAGTCACCAAGTAGATGGAAAACATGAGACAACAATTCCCAATATTCAGTCCACGAATTCTTACTAAGAGCGAAATTTAGATATCATATAAGAACTCATTTTCGCGGAAGATAAAAATGGTGCAGCAATTTTCTAAAATCACTATAGAACCAAAACTTGTTAAAAACATACATATTACTTGATAGTCCCATCCAACCAACAAGAGAAAATCCTCTTAATACACGAGGAAAATAGACAACAATCTTTGGAACACATGCTGTCCCAAATTCCTGCACAAGTACAACCAGCATACTCTTCATGTTTTTCATGGAAACAATTACACCAAACCATAGGTATTTTTACTTACCTTAGCCCTCAAGGATTAGGTTCTCTTCAAGAACCCTAGAGGTGAGCCTTAGCTGCTTTACAAAATGAAGAGAGAGCAAGGAGAAACTTGGAAAGAAATCTGATTTTTCGCTTTGAGAAAATGACTAAATTTGTTGGCTGTTAGTCCCTTTTATAGGGCCACTTTTGGCCGACTTTCTTTTGTATTTCAAGACTTATTTTATTAAGGTTATGATGCAGCAACTTGGCGTTTTCTCTTGGGCCTTATTGGGCTTCAATTGGATGGGCTTTGTTGCAAATATTTCTTGCTTAAACCCACTTAATTAGTTTGGGCCCTATTTGTGATTCGGGTTGTGAATGTAATTTGTCCCTTTTCCTATTCATCTTGGGCTGAAAATGTTTTTCTTTTATGATGCTAAACCATGGGCCCAAATGACATCCTTAACTCGGGGTTTATTCTTTATCGGACTTGAACAAATTTGGTGTTGGCCTCGTCTCCATCTACCTAACCTATTTAAGTTAAGTACGTAGGTGACTCACCTGTTAACTTCCTAAGTCTCACAAACACCTCACTTCCTTTCACTTTATTTAAGGTCACGGTCTTCTTTACTTGACTTAAAACTTATATACACTTGATCATCTTGAGCGTTAGACGTTCATATAGCCCTCTAATCTGCAAGTCAAGCACTTTTAAAAATGTGGGCCGATTTGACCCCGCCATATCATGTTTCATATGCATTGAACTAGCACATTTAAGATGTGGGGTGTGACAGAAAGAAGCATACAGCAGCAGAGGCGAGGGTCCGCGTCACAGATCTGTGGGAAACGAGCAAAACTGTAAAGGAGAAGAAAAAGTCGCTTAGGACAAGTGCGCTGCAAGGTCCGCATTGCGGACCAGGGAAATTACAGGGCGAATTAGTCCAGTCAGCAAATTGGCAAATCAGGGTCAATGCACACTAGTCCGCATCGCGGATCGGGAATATCCGAAGAGAAAAACGAGTGTCGGGATTCTAATAGAGAGGCTATTAATTACTTTGAACGTAACTTTTATTTTATTCGGTCTTTGAACGACTTAGAAGGAGGAGAAGGTAGAGAATACAACCTAGGTCAAATTTAGATCGTTTTCATCTTTGTACTCTTGAATGTTGGTAATTGTTAGCTTAAATTATATGTGGGAATCAACCATGAGTGGCTAGTTCTCCCATATTCTGGGATTGTAGCCTTAGACAATGTGAACTCTTGATTTTGTTTATGTATGATTAGGTTTGATACTTATTTCTGTGACACTTTTATTTATACTTCTTAGCCTGATCAATTAGGGAGTAAATAAGTTATACATTCTGAACTTGAAAGATGTTGGAGTGATTACAACACAGTGGAATAGGGGGCGTGTCCAACTAGGTCATTAGATTGGTTCGTATAAGGGAGACCTATGACAACTTACCTTACACCTTGCTTGGTTCATAATACAGGAAGATAAAATTAAAGTGCTTTTGGTGGTCTGTTTATCCCCGCTCAACGATGTAGTTAGGCAGTTAGTAAAAGTAGGCCTGCAGAGGCGTCCAACCCTGTTAGGTAAATTAAACCCTGTGAACTAGTAAGTGTAAACCCAGATGCATGAACAATGATTGAGAGACAACGAAGTAGCAATGGCTACAATCTCGGAATTACCTTTAATTTGATAAATTAATATTTCACACAAATCGAGTCGTGCATTGAACCATAGATATTAGATGTAATTCTTTTCTTTTATAAATCTCATTCCAATTTATCGTGGATACCAATTGAGCATAATAACTTAGGTAGAAACCATTGATCGTTTAATCCTTTGGGTTCGATATCCCGGCCTCTTCCTCAAAGCCACTATATTACTTGGGTTGACCACGTACACTTGCGTGTGCTAGGGAAGCAGCAATACTTATTCATGATAGTGAATTTTTAGCTATCTATAACCGATACACATCCGTAAAGAGCCATCTTTCATTCAAGCAAAGAGCATTGGAGCACCCGATGGAGATGTGCTTGGCCTAATAAGGTCTTTATCAAGCAAGCCCTTCATTTATTCCTTCAAGTCTCTTAGATCTATAGGAGCCATTTTTTTAGAGAAGAATGGGTATACGTTGCGTATCAGGGAGAAAATCTAAAGAAAAATTGATATCCCTTTCGGGGAATCCTGGGAAGTTCATCGTGGAATATTATCATGAATTCATTTATAGTAGGGACTGACTAAAGGGCCAGTTGCTAATAAAATATCATGTCTTCCCATAATGGTAACATGCACCTTAACCCTTTCTACACTGCCTAGTATGAAGCTTACCGCATTGTGTACATGGGGGAGTAGGTTGTCTCATTTGTGCATAGCGCTCCTGTCGATGGCTCTCAGGATGGCATAAACTCAGCCCCGGCCCTGATTGAATATAATGATCAATTTTTTGGCCCTATTTTATAGCGGGGAACTACCCGCTGATGGAGGTGGATATCGATGAAAAGGAGGCCTAAAATCACCCCGTGGCTCCCTATAAGACCCCATAGTACAAGCCCTCTTATTCTTCTCCCTATCTCTATGGGTATCCTGAATTTGACGAGAAAGATCCTCTGTCTGAATACAAGAAATATCATTACCATCTTGTAAAGAGGCTATCCTGCAGTCTCTGAACAAATGATCCCCCAAACCATCCAAGTAACGATGAACTCTAGCACTCATGGTACATACAATATTTGGTGCATACCTAGCCAAAAAATTAAACCTAAGGCTATACTCCCTTACTCTCATATCCCCCTTCCTCAAACTGATAAATTGGTCAAGACGGGCCTCCCGCACCTCCTGTGGTAAGTAATGGGCTAAAAATGCCTAAGAGAAGTCCTCTTACTCTGCTGGCGGAGGATCAGGCCCTCTGGATCTCTCCCACGCTTCGTACCACAAGATGATAACATCACATAATTGAAAAGAAGCCAACTCCACTGCCTCGGTGACTGAGGCATGCATCACCCTCAATACTCTATACATATGGTCTTCCTCAATGGGACTGGACCCAGTAAATACTGGAGGGGCCAATTGAAGAAACTCTCGTACCTTTGAGCTTTCTGTTTTATCTTTTCTGGTGTCTGCTCTCACCTTTAGTTGTCTCTCATGAATAAAAACCATCATAATTAGTAGTTGAATAGCCTCCTTTATCCCCTGATTCCAAGTCTCTAATAGGGCTTGGGGTACTAGATCTCCTTGGGCCCCCAACAGGTGCTGGTGAATCTGGTACTATGGGCTTTGGAGAATCCCTATATGCCTCAATGGGGAATATATCTGCCTCACCAGGCAAGACATTATTGGTACCTTCTCTAGGATCTATACTTATCTCATGTTGTGCCATCTCCAGAGCATAGGCTGATACGCCCAAATTACACTCCGAATAGAAGAGTAAAGCAATCACTAGTCAAATATAGAACTAAACCAGAGTTGAGGTCGATCCCACAGGGAACACGTAAGAATTTATCTATTGGTACCGGCTTTCAGATGTAAATGTTATTCCCAAGATAAACATGCATAAAGTAAATAGGGGTTGCTTTATTTAATTTAAATACTTTTATAATGTAATTAACAAAGGCGTTATTCTAATTTTCAAACAGATAAAGAGAGGCTAGGGTTGTGTTCCCCATGACGTCTAATACGATAACTAAACTGGATTGGTAAACTCGCTCTTAATGGTGCATGAAAGATCCAACAACTTAGCTAATCTCTAGTTCACCTTTCGGTCCTTCCTAGTGATATTTCACTCATCTCCTTTCGGTCGCAGAGTGTATATTATTCTAAACTTTGTTTTTGATCTCAGAGCACCCTCACCTTTCAATCTCAGGCACTTAGACTAGGTTCATAACCTCGAATTTTTGTTGTTAAACTCTTTTCCTAATCACTACATCCCTCTCGGGCATGTAGCGAATACAGGCTTACCTTAACGCGTCGACTCATTAAGGAGAAGTTTAGAACGAAGAATTTAACAATACATGCAATAATCATTCTCACGAATTACCCAAGTTTGCGTTATCTTATTGAATCGTCATGGTTCCCACAACCCTAGTTGTGGGTTTAGCCTAGCATAATATTGATAACTTGCCCACAACAATAAGATGAAAACATAATGATTGACTTACAATTGAAAGAACAAGAATCTGTGTGACAATCTTCGAATGATGATCACAATCACGAATCACGTGTATTACAAAGCCAAACTATTGTTTTTCTCTCTTACTCTCTTGTTTCTGCCGTCAGAACAGAAGTGTTCAATGAAATAAAATAATATACTATTTATACTAAGTAAAACTAATCCGATACAATTTAGGAAAAATAGACTCGGCACAGGACACGGTCCGTTACACGGACCGTCTGAGGCTAGACGGCCCGTCAACTGGTCCGTCTGGCTCAGTTGTTGCGTCGGCATGGTCCGTGACACGGCCCGTGTTACGTGAGACAGGTCGTCTATCCCTCCGTGTGGCTCTACTTACACAAATTCTCATATTTTCAATGAGGGCCCTTTGAGTTACGTCACTTACACGGTACCCGACACGGCCCGTCTGGTGGTAGACGGTCCGTGTGAACTTCCTTGCATAAATTCCTTAAATTTCGACGAAAGCCTCTCCGAGTTACGTCAGTCACACGGCGCGTGGCACGGACTGTCTGAAGGTAGACGGCCCATGTGCCCGTCCGTGTGAAGGACGTCGTTGTCCATTTTTCGCTCGCTGCACCAAATATGGTCCCACGGTCGGTCACACGGACCGTGTAGCGTGACACGGCCCGTGTAGACCTTCTATGGTCCTACACTTGGCCTTGTTTTCCACTCGTTCCTAGTGCTTTCCTCAATAATCCATGCCTTTTCTATTTTTCTGCACAGTATCACAACACACCTATTAAACTAACAACAACGCTTAAGAACACACAATAATTCTATGTCTTAAGCGTCGTAAAAGTTGTATTTTCATGACTCATCAACACCCTCAACTTAGAACCATTGCTTGTCCTCAAGCGATGACCAAAAACACATAACGACGCACAAAGACAAGCGCTTAACAAGAAGTAAATAGCGACCCCTTAATTATCAAACTCATGCTCAAAAAGTATACTTGCAATGTGTTCACAACCCAACGGACTCTTATCAGATCAGCCTAAGCACTACACCATATCCCGTTGGCCCTAATTAAGTCCAAGAATAAAGATGAACCAGTTAGTGTAGCAACCAAATAGCTCGGTGATAGTGCCCCTCACTACAAAGAAGTCTCACACACAGTGTAACAATGTAATTCAGAGACTGGAATGTAGACACTCACACTCAAAAAGATTTTCAACTCACACACAAGTTTAGACCATATGCTTGCCTTTATTTTCACCGCCTTGACTCTTGAATGACCTTTTTAGGATCACTTTAGGGCTTTTACGGCTTGTAACGTAGGCTCGGGCTTGGGTAAGGTAGATATATAGGATTAAAGTGACTGACTTTTCGTTCCAAGACCCTGTTTTGACTCAGCCTCTACTTTCGGCCCCTCAAACTCTTTGTTTTCCCTGTTTTACCACTTTGCTTTGCGGACGGGCGTGGTTACCTTTTTCGTTCATTTATTCACACGCCCCAGACTTCCCCCTTTTTTTTCAGTCCATTTTTTCTTCTCATTACTCGACTCTTTCCCCCCTTTATTATTCTGCCTCTCTTACAATAGCCACCTTCAACTTAGGATTTTGGCCTGAGTTGAGGTTCACAATGTCTTTTCAAGGACCAGGGCCGGTATGAGCCACCCTCAACTTAGGCCTTTGGTCTGGGTTGAGGTTCACAATGTCCTTAAAGGGACCAGGGCCTGAGTACAGGTCTGCAGATAGATTGGAAACATGAATTGGGTAATAAGAAAGAAAAGGTCTATTAAGGCTCAATCATTTGGTTCAAAGGGAGACACTTCATTTGGTTGATTCGTTTCAGGCTTAGTGACTTCTCAACAAAGATGGCCTAAGATCCTATCCTAATCCACTCATTCAATCGTTTTAGGGGTACTAACCAGGCAAGCTCTAGCTTACAAGTGTGTCAATCGAATTTAAGCAAATACATTCTCACACACATGGCACATATCCCCCACTATTTAGCACTAACCAACACAGTCATGCTTCATTATTCAAGATGCCAACTAGATAATGCACACTGTTCTTTAAGAGGATCACAAATTTAGTCAGTACGGGCTGCAAGCATACACAAGTTTCTTGATTTTAAAATTTGGGTTTACTATAGACTCTTACAAACACTTATCTTTACACAAACAAAACAAACCTAAACATGCCAGTTCTACTAGATACTACACCTTCAGAGAAAAGAAACATGGCAAGAAAAACTCGTCAGGGTAGGATGCCCCACCCCCAGCAAAATACAGTGCAATGTCCTCATTGCACCATGCCAAATACGAAAGCAAAAATAGGAGTGGAACATACCTGAGACACCCTAGGCGTCAGCGGGTCATCATGGCCCGAACCGACTGGTGGGTCCGGGTCGGCAACCTCAGCATCTGGTCCCACGGCACTCCCAGAAGCACCTGTCTGTGCAGCCTCGTAGGCTAGTCGCTCCCACTCCTCCGGGGCTGCAGCTTCCCGACGCTGGGCTCTCAATGCCTTGCGCAGCCTCCGTGCTTCCTCACGCTACGGGTCTTCCGGGGGGCTAGTGCGCTGGCTGCCGGCGCTTACCTTTCTCCTTATGACCGGAAGCCTCTGGAGGAGGTACTTGCGTAGTAGGTGGGACGAGTGGTATGCCCCAGCCCTCGGTCAGGCTCGGCTCCACCGGGGCACTGAATAGTGATATCAACGAATCTAGCGGTGGAGCTGGAGCTGGCACCGTGCTGTTATATCGGGCATACAGCTCCGCAATCTTCTCTTTCATATCCTGCATCGTCTGCACCAAATGTGCCATCTCATCATCGGACATACTTCAAAACATGCGATGGAAGTAGCCCTCCAAAGTGTTGACCTGCTCCTGCAAACTCTGTACTTGGCCCACTAGTTCGGCGCGGAGACGGTCCTCGGCCAGCTGCACATGAGCCTGCACCACTTGAGGCACCCTGACCACCATTTGGTCGACAATTGCCCGTGTCTGTCTCTGCTCTGTTACCATGCGGGCTAGAAAGTCATAAGGGATATAAGTGTATCCCTGATGCGACTGGGGTGCTGTGCCACTGCCCCTGGGCTGCTCAGAATCTATGCCGGTCTGGGGGGCCGTGGGAGGCTCCTCAAATGACAAGGGTTGCTGCGGAGGAGCCCGAGGAAGCTGTGTAGGAATCCCAAGCTGCCGGGCTTTGCTGTGATATGACGGGTTTTCTATGTCCTTGATCATGGCAATGTTCACCACACCCGTTGGAGCTATCTTTCTATCTAAGTAGTGGGTGGTGGGGACACGGGCCTTCCTACAAAGTGCCCGAATCAGGCATGGGAATGACATATCTGCTCATTCCGATAAGGCGCGGTCCTTGATCTCCATGGCAATGATACGACCCACATTAACACCAAGTCGGGCTACTAAACACGCTACCAACGAAGCATGAGAGAGTTGGAGCGTGTTATTATTCACCGTGGGTCGTAGTCGGGCCCGCACCACCGACCACCAAAACTTCGCGACAAATGTGAGGGATGCCTTGGTAATAGGAATCTTGGGGTTAGTCACCCAAGCTACCTCCGCTCCTTGGAGCGCAATCTGCTCCGCAACCCACTTCAACTCCTTGGACCGTTCAGACGGGTCCGACATGTGAACCTCATCAGTAATGTTCACATACCTGGCAATGAATAACCCATCTGGTGGGGCACGGTAGTCTGGGCCAAATAAAAACCTGTTGATTGTCTCCGCCGAGATATCTACCTGAGTTTCCCGGATGGTAACATAGTCCCGGTGGGACAACTTAGCAACAAGTCGCTTCTTCGCTCTTCTGGGCAGGTTGCTTTCGATGGAGGCAAGTAGACTGGCAGCGTAGCTGGAGTAGAACTCGGCAATCATATCAGGCCCATAATATCCGGGAGGGCTGGCCATCCACCCAAACTGGTAAGCAGCAAATGCATTGCGTATCTCCGGGATGGCATCCAATTTGTCAACGAGGACTCGCATCTCCGGAATGATCGACCTCCCCTGATATCCCCCGGAGCCTTTAGTGATGCCATTTACATAGATTTCTTTTGCCCCGGGGACTGTCTACCATCTGCGCAAGAAGACCAGAGGCCACTTGGCGGTTTTCGGGTCAGAAGTCCGGGCCACCGCCTGGTGAGTAGCCTCGTCGTCGCTGTCACGAAGGAGCAGAATGTCATCTTCACCCCCAGCATTGTGCTCTGCGGTGTCGGGAGTGCCGGCCTCGTCTTCCTGTTCTGAGGCATCTTCTCCCTCCACCCCCACTTCCGGAGCTTCCTCCTCAGACTGGGAAGCTATATAGCATCTCACTGCACGTGAACGGGTAGTGCGAGGGGGGTGGGGGGAGACATTGTCGGTGATCTGCACAGCTGACCCTCCTGCGGAGTCATCACCTGAGTCACTCCCTGGTGTTGACTTGAGGATTCAGTGATTGAGTCCCGGAGACGTGACTCATGCTCATCCCTACGTTGGCGAGGTCTTAGACGGGGGGCCATGATAACCTGCAAGCATCGTAAGGAATAAATAGTTTGTCACGTCATAATGGTTAGGACGATACACTAATGGGTACTAAGACTTCCCATGTGTTAATAAAGTGACAAAAACCCTTAAGAGTGGCGTCACCCGGTCTATCATAGGGAATTTTGCACTAGAATGCATATTGGAATCAATGAGGATAAATACAGTGAAGTCCATAAAAAATAAAGTATAATGACACGGTGGCTTCACATGGGCCGTGTGACAGTACACAGTTCGTGCAGCGGCCCGTGTGAAGGCCATGGGAGGTGGCAAACATTAAGGGGCCTGGGACAGACGGACGGACGGCCACACGGCCCGTGTATGGTCAAACGATCCGTGCGAACGGACCGTGTGGCGTGCCTTGGCACGGGTGTGAAACAAAGTCCGGACGGCCCACGACACGGCTCGTGTGATGTCATATGGACCGTGTAGCGTGCCGTGACACGGCCATCATCCCCCAATCAGCCCCAATACATTGCATTAAAAACTCAAGATCGGCTATTATACTATGCGTACCACACATCCTACAACATTAATCCTATTTTAGGACCCTAAAATCACAAAAACTCCATGTTCAAGAGTTCAAGAAGGCAACAATGGAGTTTTTGGGTAACCTATCACCAAATCATTAAGAAATCGTACCCAAGAGAGTCATAGACTTCACAATCAACAAGTATGCACATACAATCACACAAAGGAACAAAACTAGAAGAAAAATTTCAAGCAACAACTAAAGAACAATTAACCCAAAACAAAAACTTACTTGAGAGAGAAAAGTAGAACTTTGACTCGAAAGTTTGCCTAAGGAAAGTGTCATAGATCGTGAGCGGATTGCACAAATCGTGTAAGAAGAGATAGGATTTATGGTGTGAGGAAGGGAGGTTTGAGCGTGAGAGGAGAGTTAGAGAGAGAATGAATGTAAAAATAAAACTGGGAAAGAGGGTATAAATACCCATTCTCACGTGACCCAAGACGCCCTGCCAAATGGGTCGTTCCACGTGGAACGGGTCATGTAGCGTGTCGTGTGTCAGCACGTGTGACTGTCCCGAGGCGCATGCGCAAACGGTCTGGTAAACGGACCGTTCCACGTGTCACGAACCGTCTAGCGTGCTGTGTGTCGGCACGCGTGACCTGTTCCCGAGGTGCACGCTCAAATGGTCCGTTACACGGTCCGTTCGAGCTCACACGGACAGTATAAACAGACCATGTGGTTTACCTTGGCGGCTGGACAACTTACCTGGGGGCACGCTCCAAATGGACTGGTAAACGATCCGTCTAGACACAGACGGTCCGTGTGAATGGTCCGTGGGATGCCCCTTTGTACGAAGTCGGTCGATGATGTCACTCCTTTCGTCCTCCAGCCTGATCATGCTTCCTTTCGCCATGTTCATCCTTCCCTGAGACAAAAGTACAAGCCAATGTAAAGCATAAGCCAATGTTTTTTTTTTGATGGGTTACCTCCCATTAAGCGCTTGGTTTAATGTCACGGCTCGACGTGGTAGTCCCGACTACTCAGACTTCGTCAAGATGGAGAACCTCAATCACAAAGGTTTCACCTGCAGCTCCCCAGTACTTTTTCACGCGCTGCCCATTGACCTTGAAGCGGTGCCCGTCATCCGTCTCTAGCTCAACTGCTCCATTAGTAAACACTTGTGCGATCTTGTATGGGCCAGACCACCTTGATTTCAACTTCCCTGGAAACAGCCTCAATTTGGAGTTGTAGAGCAGCACTTTGTCACCAACCTCAAAGCTCCTTGGTGCAATCAGCTTGTCATGATAAGCCTTCATCTTGTCCTTGTATAGGGAAGCACTCTCGTAGGCCTGGAGGCGAAATTCATCTAGCTCATTTAACTGGTCCATCCTCATGTTGGCTGCCTCCTTCCAATTCATATTCAGGGCCTTAAGAGCCCAGAGCGCCTTGTACTCCAACTCAATTGGCAGATGACAGGCCTTGCCAAACACAAACTGATATGGTGACATACCAATGGGCGTCTTGTAAGTTGTCCTATAGGCCTATAATGCATCATCTAACTTTCGCGCCCAGTCCGTTCTTGTGGTGTTCACAGACTTGGTTAAGATCTCCTTGATTTCCCTGTTAGACACCTCAACCTGCCCACTTGTCTGCGAATGATAAGGTGTGGCAACCTTATGTTGACGTACCCCATATTTAGCAAGGACAGCCCAAAAGGATTTGTTGCAGAAGTGGGAGCCCCCATCACTAATGATAGTCCTGGGTGTCCCAAACCTGGCAAAAATGTTCCACCTCAGGAACTGTACCACGCTTTTGCTTTCATTATTTGGAAACGCTGTTGCCTCCACCCATTTGGAGACATAGTCCACTACCACTAGGATATACTTCCTCCCAAAAGAGCTCACAAACGGACCCATGAAGTCAATGCCCCATACATCAAATAGCTCAATTTCAAGAATAGGGGTCATTGGTAGCTCTTGTCGCCTTGAAATGTTTCCTTGGCGCTGGAACTGGTCGCACCCTCGCACAAGGTCATGGGCATCTTTATAGATGGTGGGCCAGTAGTACCCACACTGCAGGATCTTTTTGGCCGTCCTGGCACCACCGTGATGCCCCCCCCACAGGAGAGGAGTGGTAGGCTTCCAGGATGCTCAACATCTCTGCCTCTAGGACACATCTTCTGATGACCTCATCTGCGCATGTTCTGAAAAAGTATGGGTCATCCCAAAAGTACCTGCGCACATCATGAAAAAATGTTTTTCTCTGGTGAGGGTTAAGGCCTTCTGGCATAATATCACTCACCAGGAAGTTAGTAAAATCAGCATACCAAGGGACTAAGTCCGCAGAAGCGGCCAATACCTGCTCATCGGGAAATGAATCATCGATGCTCAACCACTCATTGGCTTGGGCCACGTCTTCCAACCTTGACAGGTGGTCTGCCACTTGGTTCTCTGTGCCTTTATGGTCCTGGACCTCAAAATCGAACTCGTGTAGCAGAAGCACCCATCTGATTAATCGAGGCTTAGCATCTTTCTTGGCCATGAGGTACCGGAGTGCTGTGTGGTCAGTGTGTCCGATCACCTTAGTGCCCAATAGATATGCTCGAAATTTGTCGAATGCATACACCACAGCTAGCAACTCCTGCTACGCCATAGTGTAATTCCTTTGAGCCTCGTTTAGTGTCTTGCTGGCATAGTAAATGGGATGGAAGATCTTGTTGCGCTTCTGCCCCAGCACATCACCCACAGCATCTCCACTTGCGTCACACATTACCTCAAACGGGGCACCCCAGTCAGGTGCAACCACTACTGGTGCAGAGATCAACTTCTGCTTCAAGGTCTGGAAGGCACGTCGGCACGCAGCATCAAACTGGAATTTGACATCCTTCTCCAACAGTTTGCACAATGGGTGTGCAATCTTGGAGAAGTCCTTGATAAACCTACGGTAGAACCCAACATGCCCAAGAAAACTCTGGACCCTTTTTACTGAGATAGGAGGTGGCAATCTCTCAATGACTTCGATCTTGGCCTTGTCCACCTCAATCCCCTTATCTGACACCTTATGGCCAAGGACTATGCCCTCCTTGACCATGAAATGGCATTTCTCCCAATTTAGGACCAACTGGGCCTCTTCACAGCGCTGCAGTGCCTTGCTTAGATACTGCAAACAATCATCAAAAGAATCACCCACTACCAAAAAGTCATCCATAAATACCTCGAGGGTGTCTTCGACCATGTCTGAAAAGATGGACATCATGCACCGCTGGAAAGTGGCTGGGGCATTGCAGAGTCCAAATGGCATCCTCCTGAAAGCAAATGTGCCATAGGGACAAGTGAAGGTAGTCTTCTCCTGATCCTCTGGGGCGATCGATATCTGATTGTAGCCCGAATACCCGTCGAGGAAGCAATACCAACCACGCCCAGCTAGCCTGTCTAACATCTGATCCATGAACGGCATGGGGAAGTGATCCTTTAGAGTCCATCTGTTCAACTTCCTGTAATCCATGCACACTCGCCATCCGGTGACAGGTCTCAGCGGGACGAGTTCATTTTTGTCATCAGCCACCACTATCATGCCCCCCTTTTTTGGGACACACTGCACTAAGCTTACCCATTTGCTGTCTAAGATGGGGTATACCACCCCAGCATCCAGCCATTTGATGATTTCCTTTTTCACCACCTCTTGCATGGGTGGATTTAACCTTCTCTGATGCTCTATGCTGGGCATGCAGTCATCCTCCAATTTGATTTTGTGAGTGTAGATGCCTGGAGGAATGCCGATTATGTTTGCAATGGTCCACCCAATAGCTCGCTTGAACTTTTGGAGGACCCCCAATAGTGCCTCCACCTGACTTGCTTGAAGATCTGCAGCTACAATCACATGAAGAGTGTTATTAGTACCTAAAAACTCATAACTGAGGTGTTGAGGTAACCCCTTGAGCTCCAGAGCAGGCGGTTCCTCGATAGAGGGTTTTGCCGGTGGTGTTGGCCTATTTTTCAAATCCAAGTCCAACTTCTGAAGGACGAATTATCTGGTGCCCATGCCCTGTAATGCATAGATAGTGTCTTTGTACCCATCAACACCATCTCCTGGAAAGTTCATAAGCATTGCCGCCAGTGCGTCCACCGTCATCTTTTCCTCTATCGAGACTTCAGAGGAACCCTCGTCATCAAAATCCATGACAAACATCACAGCTAACTCTTTAGGCCTTTTCATGGCAGCGCACACACTGAATTTCACCTCTTCGGTGTTTAACCGGAAGGCGAGTTCTCCGCGCTCTACGTCCACTAGTGCTCTGCCAGTTGCCAGAAACGGCCTTCCAAGGATGATTGGTACCTCAAAGTCCACCTTAGAGTCGAGGATGACAAAATTGGCAGGGAAGATGAACCTGCCAACCCGGACTAGAACATCACACAAGGTTCCCACGGGTCTCTTCACTGATCTATCTGCCATCAGTAGCCGCATGGTCGTGGGTGTGGGGGCTCCCAAGCCCAACTGTTGATATACTGCCAACGGCATCAAGTTAATGCTGGCACCCAGGTCACAAAGGACCCGTGCAAAGTCATATGCACCAATGGTGCACGGGATGGTGAAGGCTCCTAGATCCCCCTTCTTTTCGACCAAGGACCTTGTAGCGATGGCGCTACAGTGGTGTAAATTATCAGCTGGCTCAATCGTGGTTGTCCTCTTCTTAGTAACTTATTCCTTCATGAACTTAGCGTAGCCAGGCATCTGTTCAAGTGCTTCCACCAAAGGTATGTTCACAGACAGCTCCTTTAACATGGACAGGAACTTCTGGAACTTTCCATCTTCCGCCTTCTTTTTCAGCCTTTGGGGGAATGGCGGTTGCGGTTTCGAGATGGCTGGCAGACTCGGGTAATTGGAGGTGTTCATCTCTATTGCCTGCTTGGTCGACTCCGGCTCTACTTGCGCAGCCTCGGGTCTATCACCCCCATCGTCAACCTGACCCTCCATGGGGCTATGTACCTTGTCACTTGCTTTCTCCTGACCTGCATCATTAGCAACAACTGGGTTAGAAAGTACCTTACCACTTCTCATGGTGATCGCCATGCAGTGGCCATCATTCTTCGAGTTTTGCACTGTATCACTCGGGAGTGTCCAGCTTTCCTCTGGTTCAATGATGCTGAAAGCTGCCCCAACTGCTGTTCTAACTGCTTGATCAAAGTGGAGTGCGAGTCTACCAGCTGCCTAACATTGGACATTTCGCTCTTTACATCTCGCACCCCTGCTTCTGTGGCCTCCACTTTGCTTAGGACTTTTGTCATCATGTCCTCTAGCCTAGAGTTGCCGCCACCTTCATTTTGACAGTCACGGTTTCTGTAGCCATCCCTATTCTGCCAGTTCCCTTGGTAATTATCCCGATTGTAGTTCCGACCTTGGTTACCAGAGTTGAAACCCTGGTAACCCCCTAACTACCCAGAAACTGAGCTTCCTCATCGTAGTCGCTGCCTTGATCATCATACCTGGGGAGTGCTTCCATGGCTTTGACCTTCTTAGTGCCCCCACCAAGGAACCTCTTTGACAGCAAATTTATTTGTGTCCGCATATGGGCCATGTCCTGGTCCCGTTCTTCTTCCTTCTTGCGCTGCTCCTCACTCATCTCAAATACCATCTCGGAGCAGTCTGCCTCTCTGGTGTACCATGCCCTGTTGTTCTTTGCCACCTGATCTAAGATGACCACTATGTCCGGGAAAGTTCTGGACATATATGACCCTCCACAAGCTGCATCAATGATTGGCTTGGTAACGAAGTTACAGGACCTGTAGAAGACTGCCTTCAAGTGTTCGTCAGTAAGATGATGGTTTGGGCACTGTTTGAGCTTTTGTCTAAATCTCTCCCAAGACTGATACAGCGCTTCATTCGGCATTTGTTTGTGAGACCCGATCTCATCTTTGAGCTTCAGTTGCCGTGAAGCAGGGAAGAATCTTTCCAGAAAGGCTTCCTTAAGTTCTCCCCATGTACGAATGGAATCGTGGGGGAGCTCGTTCAGCCACCTTATTGCCTTCCCAGACAGAGATAGTGGAAATAGTCTCGACCTCAGTGCTTGTTGACTAACCCCTGGAATTTCGGACGACTGACAGGTAGCCAAGAAATTCAGCAAGTGTTGATTTGCATCCTCTGTGGCAGCTCTAGTGAACAACCCCTTCAACTGCAACATCTGCAGCATGGTGCTAATGATAGTGAATTTGACCCCAGCAGGCAGAGGTGGTAGTACTATTGCCCCAGTGGTCCCAGCACCATCATCATCATCATGCGCTGCTGGTGGATACTGAGGGCCTTGAGGTCTCAACGGGGGTTGGTGTTGCTGTGGTGGTACGAGTGGTACCTAGCGAAGTGGTGCCGCAGGTGGTACCACATTACCAGCGAGATCATCCATACCCAACCCATCCTGTCCTCTATCAGCAGGATTCACTGCCAACTCCCTCTGCCTTGCTGCTTCACGGTCCGGGGCGTTCATTCTGCGAATTGATTTAGTAAGCTCGGGATCGTAAGGAATAAGTGCTTCACCCTTGCTTCGGGTGCTTGGCATGCAATGTTGATTCCCTACGAAGACAAAAACAAGAAACAAAGTAAAATCAGGGACTAGACTTACAAGCTGAAAGTAGCAACTAATAGACTAGTTCTTTGCCGCGTTCCCCAGCAACGGCGCCAAAATTTAATACGCCCAAATTACACTCCAAATAGAAGAGTAAAATGGTCGTTAGTCAAATATAAAACTCAACCAGAGTTGAGGTCGATCCCACAGGGAACACATAAGAATTTATCTATTAGTACCGACTTTCAATTGTAAATGCTATTCCCAAGATAAACATGCATAAAGTAAATGGGGGTTGCTTTATTTAATTTAAATACTTTTATTAATGTAATTAACAAAGGCGTTATTCTGATTTTCAAACAGATAAAGAGAGGCTAGGGTTGTGTTCCCCATGACGTCTAATACGATAACAAAACTGGATTAGTAAACTCGCTCTTAATGGTGCATGAAAGATCCAACAACTTAGCTAATCTCTAGTTCACCTTTCGGTCCTTCCTAGTGATATTTCACTCATCTCCTTTCGGTCGCAGAGTGTATATTATTCTAAACTTTGTTTTTGATCTTAGAGCACCCTCACCTTTCAGTCTCAGGCACTTAGACTAGGTTCATAACCCCGAATTTCTGTTGTTAAACTCTTTTCCCAATCACTACATCCCTCTCGGGCATGCAGCGAATACAGGCTTACCCTAACGTGTCGACTCATTAAGGAGAAGTTTAGAACGAAGAATTTAACAATACATGCAATAATCATTCTCACGAATTACCCCAGTTTGCATTATCTTATTGAATCGTCATGGTTCCCACAACCCTAGTTGTGGGTTTAGCCTAGCATAATATTGATAACTTTCCCACAACAATAAGATGAAAACATAATGATTGACTTACAATTGAAAGAACAAGAATCCGTGTTACAATCTTCGAATGATGATCACAATCACGAATCACACGTATTACAAAGCCAAACTATTATTTTTCTCTCTTACTATCTTGTTTCTGCCGTCAGGACAGAAGTGTTTAATGAAATAAAATAATATACTATTTATACTAAGTAAAACTAAACCGATACAATTTAGGAAAAATAGACTCGGCACAGGACACGGTCCAAGGCTAGACGGCCCGTCAACTGGTTCGTCTGGATTAGCTGCTGCGTTGGCACGGTCCGTGACACGGCCCCTGTTGTGTGAGACGGGCCGTCTGTCCCTCCGTGTGGCTCCACTTGCACAAATTCTGATATTTTCGACGAGGGCCCTTTGAGTTACGTCACTTACACGGTACCCAACACGGCCTGTCTGGTGGCAGACGGTCCGTTTGACGGTCCGTGTGGACTTCCTTGCACAAATTCCTTAAGTTTCAACAAAAGCCTCTCCGAGTTACGTCAGTCACACGGCGCGTGGCACGGACCGTCTGAAGGTAGATGGCCCGTGTGCCCGTCCGTGTGAAGGACGTCGTTGTCCATTTTCCGCTCGCTGCACCAAGTGTGGTGCCATGGTCGGTCACACGGCCCGTGTGGACCTTCCGTGGTCCTATACTTGGCCTTGTTTTCCACTCGTTCCTTGTGCTTTCCTCAATAATCCATGCCTTTGCTATTTTCCTGCACAGTATCAAAACACACCTATTAAACTAACAACAACGCTTAAGAACGCACAATAATTCTATGTCTTAAGTGTCGTAAAAGTCGTATTTTCATGACTCATCATAGGCAGCCTATTAAATAAGTTAAACATAGCACGATATAGATTTCATATGTTCCTATAGCTTGCTCTATAGCACGATCTATTAAGTGAAAGAAATGTAACCATCCTAAATGCCTCGTATCCTCCATATTATAAGTGTGGTGCACAACACACCCATAAGCAAAACTCTACTAGACACGACAATGTAGACTCCCTGGGACACGACCTGCTCTAATACCATGTTTGTCACGCCCTTAAGAGAGGGGAGGCGCAACTGGCACCCGATACCTCTATTGGCCGGGTAAGCCACTAAACATGCTAGTGAACTAACTAGGGATAAGAAGAAAATCGGGTAGCATAATGTTTAATAAAAATCAAATTAGGACCATTTAGGTCATGACCTAGTCAATAGCAAATCACGTATATCAAGATAAGAAAACCTAAACGAAAAATTACTAGTTAGCTGACAAGACTGCCACCACAGAGGTACAGGCACACACCATATATACATACCAATCTTATGACTGGAGACTAAAAGACACAAAAGGACCAACCCACAATAACATGTCCACAATAGCCTCTATGAGAATCACTAACACTACCGGGACAGGGCCCCGACTATACCCAACTATACAACAAAAAGTAAGCATCCTGTGAAAGCTCCAGGAAGAGGTGAAGCTTACCAACTCACAGCTGAACGGGGCTCCTAGTGGAGGGGTAAATAAGAGCCCCTACCTGAACCAGCATGCACGGAATAAAATGTAGCGTCCCCAGGCAAAGGGACATCAGTACGAATAAACATGTACTGGTATGTAAGGAAGGCAGTAAAATTGTAGATAACTGTAGTAAAAAGGTTAATACAAATACCACCTGTAACCAAAACTCAAGTAGCCTTAATGGCCAATAAGCCACCTCCTAGTGATAAAAAAATGCATGGTATGCTCGAGTATCGCATGTCGTGGATACATATATATAGATGAAAATGCATGACATACCCAACAAAATGCTAACACTGGTGGTCCTTTCCAATAGCTAAAGGGCATCATATCTGCCAACCTGTGGCCTTCTGTACCATCTACATATATATATATATATATATATATATTTAGGCAAATAGGCCTCATACCTTTGATTATAGTTCGAAGTCCATGCATAACGTGCAATGTATGATATGAATGTTGAATGCACATAGTAAGCCATAGCAAGAACTTAGCCAATCTCGGCTCATTGGTACACATTCTCATAGTATCATAGTCATTGCCGTTTAGCCAATCTTGGCTCATTGGTACACTTATTCTCATAACATCGTAAATGTTGTCATAGCATATACATATGGCTCGTGAGATCATACATGTCCGTTTTAACAAGTTTGGGAACTTAACCCAACATTTAGAGTGAAGCCTTAACTTTGAAAATGTTCATAAAGGTGCGTTACATAATGCTTATACTTGGTCCCATGTCAATTAGTAAAAGAAAACATTTTAATAGAATCAAGTGCTTTAGTAGTTTAGACAGCAGAATTTCACTTGAGAATATTGGAAACCAACGCGTTACTTATATGGAAGAAGGACTGATTTTGAATACTACATTCCCTTTGTGTTATACATTTATTTAAATGTCATTACACTAAGAAGAGAAACGCCTCGAACATATGAATAGGTAGCCGGAAAACCTACAAAATAATATATAGAAATTGAATGTCCAGTTTAAGCGAATGAATGGAATTTCAACCTAATACTATCGTGAATATAACTCAGCTGCAATCCCAATGCCTTTCACAGAAGGTCTTTCTAGCAACAGAATAGTAATATATCACATTTGACGTTTTGGAAAACTTTCCGGATTTCGTGCTAAAAGGAGGGATGGAGTTTAGCCTTAACATACCTCTCCAACAAACGTCTAATTGCCAAAAGTTCCTTCATGAAAGTTGTTCCTTACGTCCTAAGCTTTGCAACGACTATATATATGCATCTTAAATACACCTATAAACAGTCAAAAATTTAACATTAGTGACCAGATTCGGCAAGGAGCATTTACCCGAGGAAATGTCCATAAAAGTTCATAAAAATGACCGTAAAAGACCCCCAAAATTATTACCTGAACACACCAGCTGCAAACCAACAATACTAGCAAGAACACCACTTTTTTTACAGCCCAAAAAAAGCTCCAAACACAGCTAATACGAGGGAAAAACAATTGCAAAGTGTAAGGCACGCATTTCTAGGCACGGGGACAAATTTTAACAATAAAAATGCGAAACACTTACCTAAATCACTTAGAGAACTTTTGGGAGCTTTCTCTTCAGTTTCATACTGGTTTGGGATGAAAATGGCTCATTTTTTAGCTTTAAAATGTCAAAATAGACGACATCAAGTTGGGTCATGCCGACCCATGACCCGGTTTCTTGCTCGGGCAGTCTCGATAAAACGGTCATAACTCTTTATTCTGAGGTCAGTTTACGCGCGATTTTATGCGTTGCAAACTAGACTCATAGATCTTCAATTTGATAGGTCATGGACCTTCTAACTCCTTGTGGGAGATATGGCCTGATACATTTGACCCAAATTTAAGAAGGATTTCTTAAAGAAACTTACGGTAACTTATGCCAACCTTTATCTTGCAACTTTCTTAATTCCAAAATTTAGTGTATGACCTTTGTGCTATTTAAATAACTTTTAAAAATCCATTATTAGCAATTATAAACTTTTAGTCCCATCTGAAAAGTGAAACCTAATTTAAACCTTCCGAAAAGAGCGAGGTGCCACTCGGGTCATTTCTTTAATCCCGAATGTGCATTTAGGGTATTCCTTTGGCTTAAAACTTTAGGTCCTTGATACTACCACTTATTTTCAGCTTTATTATCCTTAGGTGCTAGCAAAAATCACATGTGCCTTATATAACGCCACACTATTTAAATAATGGAAGACGAGAAACACGGGGTCTCACAGTTTCGCCATCCCGTGAGAATTTCTTAGCAACCACTAGTACTTATAATATGTTTCCACCTATTCACTTGAAATGATATCAAGAATAGAAAGAAAATTACATTATATTTCACCAGTTCACCACTAGGCAAGGGTTTATGAATACTGCAATGTGACAACACGGAAAGGAGAAATAGAGAAATTCGTGTACCCTTTCTTTTATATATATATAATATTATATATATATATATATATATATATATATATTACTTGCTATCACTTGATCCTAATCATTATATGAAAATATAAAATCTACACTTTGAAAAGTACTTCACAAGGGCAACAACGTCCACCTGAAAAAAAATAGTCCGGCGTCTCTTTCTTTCCATACCCTTTTTCTTCTTCTCTTATTTTTTCTTAATTAGGTATTAAAAGTTATAATACTACTATTTATTTTAATAATCATAAGACAAGTAGCATGGGATATTAGTTAAGTTGCCACTTTAGTCCATTAATTAAATTAAATGTCTAACTTTACCCATGAATTTAGTAGCTATAGTCGTCGAATAGTCCAAAATACCCATTTAAAATTTACGAGAAGGATATTTTAAGAAAACAAGAGGACTAATTTCCAAAATAAACTAACGGGTCATTACATTCTCTTTTCCATTTTCTTCTCTTTACGAATGTTATTCACCCTTCTTATAAAATAAAAAATACAAATCATTATACATTATTGCATATATTTTGACCCGCATAAATAAAATAACAAACTATCATATATTTTGATGGCATATTTTATCACAAGTTTTACATAAATTTTAACATTCTTAATTTAATTTTACTTTATATTTTGTTCTTTTATTCATTCATTTATTTTATTAAAAAATTATTCTAAGTTAATTTTACTCAAATTGCGTATATTATTATATTTTGCACCTCATCCATTGTTTTTTAAATAAAATAATGAGTTATCATACTCAACATTTTAATATATTGCTTACGATAAGTTTTGATGTGCTCACTTATTCTTTATAATTTTAAACATCCATCTATATTTTTCAATATATAAATTTTCTACATTTCCAGTTTATTTGTTTATTACCTACTTACCTAGTCGTTAATTTTGTTGTATACTATATATGTCATTATTGGAATTTTTCTACTAATATTATAGACATACATATGACATACCTTGTATTTTAATGAAATTTTTTCATCACTAAATTCAAGAAATAAAAATAAATAATTTATCAATAAATTATTTTCCTAAGCTAAGTTTAAGGACTATTTTTGAATAGGCTCTGAGGGATGCCTACCACCTTCTCCTCGAGTAACCAAAACCCTTACCTAGAATTTTACTAGTTTCATAAATCAAAACAGAGTCTACATTTACATTTTTTTAAATTGATTTCCTAATATTTTCCTTAAAATTAGGTGGTGACTCTAAACATGTTTTTTCAAAAACCCAGAGAGCATAGCCACATGATGTTGCAAACTATTTCGATCAATTCGAAAATGGGGCGTGACACATGAGTTTGAAGATTTTAATTACATTTTTGTATTCATGTTGGGTTGATAGTTCCTTCCTTAATTCCTTACAGTTATGTTTAGCACATTCGAGGACAAATGTCCCAAGGCGGAGATATTGGTCGTGCAAGTTAGAAAGTCAGAAAGTGCAGAAGAAGTGGAACTGAAAATGTGTAGGGTTAGAGAATGAGCCTTATTTATGGCTCATGGTTCGAACCACGGTCATAAATAGGACTCATGGATAGGGTCAGTTAGATAGAAATTTGACTTAGTGTATGGGTAATATATGAGAGCTATTTATGGTCCATAAAAGGAACTATAGACCGTAGAAATGGTTCCTAGTTCGAGGCCTTAGGCTGATGGAAAATTGGATTTCTGAAGTTGAACTACGAACAAATAGGACAAGTCATAATTAGATTTATGGATCATAAATTGGTTTCTTAGGATGATAGAAAAATTTCCTAAGTATGGGCAGGAACCACAAAATGTTTCTATGACCTGTAGATCATTCTACGAATCATAGATAGAAGTCATAGTTGTGATTCAGAGACTATTTCTGAGGATCAAAAAAATTCAACAGGATGAAATCCCCATTCCACGACTCAGATCATTCTACGACCCATAAACGAGGGTCGTGATTTGGTTCGGCAGTTTTAATGAAAGGAAATTTCAATTTTTTTTCATATCCTAAACCTAAAACTACATCATTTTAGGACCTAAATATACCCATTATTAGCCCCAGACCTTCTCAATCATTCTCATTCTCTCCATTCCAACTTTCCTAATATTTCTAAGGCAAGAATTTTCCAAGATCAAGGCAAGAAGGGCTAGAGTTTCCAAGGGTTTTCTTCTCCAAATCCGTAAGCCTTTTCGTATAGTCTTCAATTAGGTATATGAATTTATTTTTGGATTCCTTTCATCCACAAAGTCTAACAAACTTCCCTTTTATCTTTTCTTTACATTCATGAAAATTTATGAGTTTCATAAGCATGATTTAAATTATGTTTTAATGCGGTATTTTCAGTTATTTTGACTCTAATGATGCAATGTGATGATACACTATGAATTCCTAATGGTTTCAAATTGAATTTCATGATTACATTGTCTAGGATTTTTGAATGATAATGTGGGTTGTTTAGACATAGTTTTAAATTGATAAGTTTCACCATAATATTACTTAATACTTTGGAATCATGTGTTTTTTGAAGGTTATTACATAAGCCCATATACTTTCAAGATAAGTTCCTACATGATGTTGATGATAAGGGCCTCAAAGCACGTAATGAAAAATTAATGAATGTCATGAAAGTTATGAGCATGTTATAAATCCATTATTGATGGTTAAGATGGACCGTCAATGTGAAAGGACAATTCTCACTTGAGTGGCTCCCAAGTTAATGAGATATGCCTACATGATTCTACTTATGATTCTAAGTTATGATTGCATGACTATGCTAATGTTTTAAAGTATTTTGTGAGATTGACTTAGCAACAAATGAGACATTGAGATGGGGTTCGATAAAGGAACCCTTAGAAGCAACCTCTTGTCCCATTAACTATGTGTCACTATAGGATCTCTTGTAGTCTAAGGTTAGTGGATCCACAATAGTAAAGTTAAACTAATATATGCATGCATAAGTTTATGGAGTTCCACCCGGCAAGTGGATTCCCTATGCAAACATAGGGGGTTATATTAGATTCAGTGTAGTAGCTCGCACGGTCTTAAATATCGATTACGGACTCTTTCGACAAAGCTATGTATTTGATGTCTGTGTACTTTAAAATATGTTCCCATTTGATGAATTTCTCATTTACTTCATGTTAAGTTTTATACTTTGGCTATGGTTATGCATGTTTTGCATGAAGGTATTACAATTTCATGAATGATGACATTATAATTTCATGTGTTGCATTGCATCTCACATACTTAGCACATTCTAACATACTAACACATATTTTACCTACATGATATCACCATGTATGGACCGACACTCTTCCTACTCTACCGGCATGTGACTAGCTTCCAACATTCAAGACTAGGAGCTTTGGTGAGCCTCTAGTTCGGGGACTGCACCTCTATCTTCATGCCATTTGTACTTTGAGACTACTTGTTTTGGATTGTATTATGGAGACTCTTACTTTCTTTGTTATACTCTTGTGACTCTATACTTGAGGGGATCTTTGGGTATGTCTTAGCTCCTGCTAAGTCTTTTATGTAGATGGTATGTTTGGATGATATGATTTACAGCTTTAGTTGTTGTCCTTTCCACGATTTCAATGATTGATGTTTCCTTTAGTCCCATTCCCCACTTCTAAAATTCATCCTTTATCATTTTTAATACCTATGAGTGCTTAATGAATGCTAAGAAGCTTGGGTGAGGTGTCTTCAGGTCCCTCATTCGCCGTGTTACGACTAAGCCCTAGGCTTGAGTTGTGACAATGAGAATTAACCAAAATGACAAAATTAATTTCTCAAAATAAAGTGTTTGATGTAATAAAATAAATTCACTTTTTCACTATTTGAAACTAATTTCTTTTACTTCAACCTCCATGGCAGAGTTAGCAAATAATTCTCCTTCCACCCTATTTTATGTTGCACGCTTTGACTTGACATGGTGTTTAAGCAAAAAGGAAGACTTTTGAAATTTGTGGTCCAAATTAATTTTTAGATATTTGTGTGGTTGAAAATCATTTCATTAAGGGTAAAAAGAAAATTTTGAAGTTAAATTATTTCCAATGAGAATGGGGTGATATTCTTTTTAGGATAGACTAAAAAAAAAGGTGTCACATAAAATAAGACAGAGGGGTAATTTGTTTTTTTATTACCACAAATATCACTAAGTTTTTTCATCCCATGTGCTTCTACATTTCAGGTACTTTTACAGCATAGGCAATATCAAATCGAGTTTTCAGTCACAAATGTCATATTGTTTTAGGCCACCAAACTCCTTTATTTATCACACTATTTTCACACAATTGAATCAAAAAGAGTTGCAAGACTTACACAACCAACAAAAATGTATTTCATAATTTTTTTTTCAACATAATGTGATATGACTAAAAAAAAATCATCACATGTTTTATGGTATTTTTCATTTTAAGAATGAAAATCTCTCACCCAGATATTACAAGTCAATATGACTACTCAATATTATTTTTGATCATTTTCTTTGATAACATGTTAGAGCCAAAACTCACCAAAACATATACAAATAAGAACATGTGATTTATTTCAAAACAAATATATGCACTTGTAATACTCTTTTTTTAGAGCATTTCTCAAACAGCAAAGATTTCATAATGATTTTTTCTCGTTTCATGAACCCCCACTATCTGGAATTTAAATAGCATTTTGTGTCATGAAAAAAATCACTTAATTCATAAAAATTATTAGGTAAAAAGTTTTTTTTCCTGTTTGCCTTTTCTCCGCTTGAAACACTACTAAAAAAACTGTGAAAAAGTGACGGACAACATCTCGCCAAAAAGCGATGGATTGCATCACTAAAGGAAGCAGTCCGTCGCTTTTTCCATTTTTTTTAGAAAATTAATAATTAAAAGTGATGGACAGTGTCTACATGTCCGTCACTTTTTTTGGCGGAATTTTTTGCCAAATTCTTTTTAATTAATATATAATTATTTAATAGTAAAGCGACGTCGTTCATCAAAATGTTTTTTAATTATTTTTTAATTTTAAAAATTGCGACGGGTAGAATGATACCGTCCATCAATTTTTTAATTAAATTTATTAATTTTAATTTTTTAAAATTGCGACAAACAGCGTCGCCCAGTCCGTCGCAAATTTTGATCAACGGTCCAAATTTTTTTAATGAAGGGCGATGGACTTTACGACGCTGTCCATCACCCCCCCCCCCCTCCCCACTTTATATAAAAATATTTTGCTCATTTTTCACCTCATTTTCCCCCTTTCGAAACTTATTTCTCCCTCTAAAAGCACTAACACTCCACCCGATTTTCCTCGCCCCGCCCCCTTCGCCGCCGATCACCGCAGTCTGCTGCCGCCGCCAGGTCCGCCGCAGCATTCCCCCTTCCCCATCACCCTAAGGTACTATATTTCCTCTTTTATTTTGCTCCATTTTAGTGTTTTTAGCTTTTTTTTCTTCTTTGAAATTTTTGAATTTTGTACCTTATTAGCTAGTGTATTTCACTTACCTTGTTGATATTATGACATTGCAATACTTATTTTGTGTATTTCATTGTGAATATGTGAATGAAATTACTGTTTTGCTTTATGGTTATACTTTAAATTTTAGTTTTTGAAATTAGATGATGAATTGAGTACTTTTGTGTTGGAATACTATTATTATGATGTTACAATGGTATTAACATAGTTAATTTGTATATGTTGTGTGAATTAGTGAATAAATATTTTAGAGTTTTAGTTTGAATTTGGGGTTTTTCGAATGAGATTGTAAATTAGGTATTTTTTGGTTGGAATTGAATTGTTGTTGAAGTTAGAATATTGTTTACATAGTTCGTTTGTATATTTAATTGTGAATTAGTAAATGAAGATTTTAGGGTTTTAATTTGAATAGTGTTTTTTGATTTAGATTGTGTATTAAGCTTGTGTTTTTGAGTTGGAATGTAAGTGTTATATTGAAGTGAACTCTAAGGTGAACTTTGAACTTGAATATAATGTAAAACTTTATTCTTTAGTATTTGTTAAGTTGAACTTTATTCTTTAGTATTTGTTCAGTAGTGTCTAGCTTGAACTTAGATTTAATTTGGAACTTGAATATTTTAAGTTGTGAACTTTGAAGTTGAATGTAATATAAAATTTGAACTTTAATTAGGATTCTTAAGTTTGAACTTTAGGATTTTTTTATTTAAGTAGAACTTAAATTTAATTTCATTAGAACTTGAATTTAGGATTTTAGAACTTGAACTTTATTTGTGAAATTTGAACTTGTATATAATTTAGAACTTGAACTTTAAGATTTGTTAAGTTTAACTTTAGTAGTGTTTAAATTGAACTTAGATTTAACTTTGAACTTGAATTTTAAGTTGTGAACTTTGAAGTTGAAAATAAAATTTAAACTTTAGGATTCTTTATTTAAGTTGAACTTAGATTTAATTTTGAACTTGAACTTTGGGATTTTAGAACTTGAACTTCAAGTTGTGAATTTTGATTAGATATAATTTAAAACTTGAACTTTAGGATTTGTAAAGTTGAATTTTAGTAGTTTTTAACTTGAACTTAGATTTAATTTGGAACTTGAATATTTTAAGTTGTGAACTTTGAAGTTGAATGTAATATAAAATTTGAACTTTAATTAGGATTTTTTAAGTTTGAACTTTAGGATTTTTTTTTATTTAAATTGAACTTAGATCTAATTTCATTAGAACTTGAATTTAGGATTTTAGAACTTGAACTTTATTTGTGAACTTTGAACTTTTATATAATATACTTTAATTGTATATGAAATTTAAGGTTTTCAATATTTGCCGGCACCATCGAAGTACCACCTACTCCTCCATCTCCAAGCATATATAAGTAAAAATGTCGAGGTATTTTTTTGATACATTCTTTATTTATTGTGCATATATACATGTTTGAATAAATTTTTAGAGTATGCTATAGTGATAATGAGTTTATTTAGCATAGGTGATAACACTAGTTGATCATATTGATGACAAAATTGATTTTCTTTCAAAATCAATTTGTCTCCATCTAGTGTTGACACTTATCTTCTTTTTTTTTTTAATCTTTAATGTGTTTGTTTGACATAAGTGACAACACTAATTAATCTTATTGATGACAAAACTGATTTTCTTGAAAAATCGATTTGTGTCCATCTAGTGTTAACACTAACATTTTTTTTTGGGTAATTTACACAAATACACAACTTATTCAATCAAAATTTTTAATATTCTCTACCATTTAATTTAATTGCGAAAATCCCTTTTTTCTAGGTTTTTTCATTTTTTTTTTATACCTAAACAAATAAGAATTTCACTTCCTTTTTTTATGCATTTTTTTTGGTAACCCAATCAAAGTCAATCAAATAAGAATTCCACTTCCTTTTTTTGTGCATTTTTTTTGGTAACCCAATCAAAGTCAATCACTTAATTAATTATTTCCCTTTCACGGTTTATTTGCAAGTCAGTTATCATTTTGAACTTGCATTGGAAAGCCAAAACTGTATTTTCTCTTTTCATGTCACTTTTTCACTCTTCTTCGATTTTTCCGCCTCTTTCACTGTCTCTTCTCTATTTTCGTCAGTTGCACCTTCTCCATTTTCCATTTTTCCGCCATTTATACATGGTCTCATACCAATGAGTATGAGACATGGCGTGAGTGGGACATGTGTGTGTGTGACATGGACTGTACCAACCTGCAGGTATCAATTAAATATGGTATGATAGAGAAAACTTGCAAGTATCTCAAAGTGCAGGAATCATTAGATTGGAAATATAATAGTGATACTTAACATATCTTTGCAAGTATTAAAGTGCCAGATAAAATGCAGGTATCCAACTAATGTGTTACATTGTCTGATACCAATGAGTGTGAGACATGGTGTGAGTGAGACATGTGTGTGTGATATGGACTGATACCAACCTGCAAGTATCAATTAAACATGGTATGATAGAGAAAACTTGCAGATATCACAAAATGCAAAAATTATTAGACTAGAAACATAATAGTGATACTTAACATATCTTTGCAAGTATTAAAGTGCCATAAAAAATGTAGGTATCGCTACAACTAATGTGTGACATTGTCTGATACCAATGAGTGTGATACATAGTGTGAGTGGGACATGTGTGTGTGTGAGACATGTACTGATACCAACCTGCAAGTATCAATTAAACATGGTATGATAGAGAAAACATGCAGGTATCACAAAGTGCAGGAAATATCACACTGGAAACATAATAGTGATATTTGATTTCGACATAAAGCTTCACACCCATGTCATTGCGAATCATTATTGGTGATGAATTACCATCAACAACGTATTGAATCACAATTTCTATCCTCTGCTCATCAATACCCAACTCCGCAATAATGGCCGAACGCAAGTTACTATAATAAATTTTATCGCCAACTATGACGCAATCACTTTTGTATTCAGTGTATATCACATCAGATTCCCATCTTCCCAAATGACGAATCAAAATCGAAATATTTATTTCGGTTGAAAAGCTTCTCAACAATGGTAGAAATGCATTTTTTTGGTGTTCGAATTTTTTTTTTCAAAATAACAAATCTCGTTCAGTGTTTTTGTTTGAGAATTTTTTTGGATTGCTTATTATTCAAAAGTGCAATCGGCGTTAATTAAGGAATCAGATCACGGGATCTGTTACAATTCCTTAATTAATGTAACTGTTTCCATATTTGACAATTATTTTTAGGTATCGTCCGAATTTTTCTAGGTATCGTTGTTCACTGTGTGTGTATCAAAGTTCACAGAAAAGTTGGTAATATTAGTAATTTTGATAAAAGTCGGTATTTTTGGGTATTTCCTTCAATCAGTTTAGTATTTATCAAATTTATACTTTTTTTTTATCATAACACGATTGTTTGGCATAAGTGACAATTGTCGCGCCCCATTTTTTCTCGCAAAAAGACGGGAATCTGGACGATGTCGTGGCAACGACTCTTTTGGGATTTTTGAAAAAGGAAGGAGAGTCGCCACCTAATGAATTAAGGTGCATTAGGATACCATTCTAACCTAAGGTCGAAGTTAACCAGAGAGAGGGTAAGGGCTCAAATTACCTCGAAGGGAAGGTGTTAAGCACCCTTTGAGGACCGCAAATGCGGGTCCCGACCGTGTCTCGTATTTATGTGGGGGTTACAAATAAAGGTCTCTATTTATTATCTAATTAATTCTAAGTGAGCACGTAAATTTCCTTTATTATCGTTTAGAACTAGTGAGAGCACGTAATATTGATTAATAAAGCAAGTAAATCACATAATTAAGTGAGAATGATCTATACCACCAAATATAAAAGAATATATTATTCTCTTTCCCTTTTTGTTTTTATTTCATTCAAAAATATTTTTCAAGAGAGAGATTTAAAAGGGTTTTTTTTTAAATATTTGTTTCTTACAGGTACGAAATTATGATATTTTTTATCATAGCTCTTTCCCTAGAAACATTTTTATTTTGAGACCATCTGAAAACATTAGATTTTATTTTTGACAGAAAAAAAAAGAGTGAAAGTAATATAATATACACATAGAAGTATTTACATGTAAGTACCCATTATTATTTTATTTTTTATTTTATATTTTAAAAAAACATGGAATTAGGTCTCGTAATTCCGTTTGGCTCCCTCACTAACTATAGGTTAGGAGGTAGCCTTTTCATATATCACATTGTCTAACTTAGGTTTGAAAAGAGGTTGGACAATGATTTTTAGAAGAAAAGATTTTAGTGATTCTTGTTTGAAAAGTCAAAAAAATAAAAAATAAAAAGCACGTATCCTCCCCGCCCCCTTGTCAATAAATACCCCGATTTTCACTATTATTGTTACAGCGTTTTTGCAATAATAAAATACAATATAAATATGATATAAAAATGAAAGAATTAGAATTGTCCTTCTTCTCCGAATCCATCCCCTTGTCAAGACTTGGAACTCAAAACCTGCTAAATGAAAGAAAGAAGTAATATGATTCAAAGTAATAATAAACAAAATAAATGCTCACCAATTAGATCGAACGATTACAACTTGAGAGAGACGCAAACCAGAACAGAACAACGTTTCTAGAGTGCTACGAAATTATAGGAGAATTGTATTGAATCTCTAGACTTTTTGTGTGAAAGAGTGATGGAGAGAAGTTTTTTGTTTTGTGTAACAGCGTGTGATGATTTTGTATGTTTGTCTTCTTAGGGTGGCTGAAGGAATCAATATATAGTGTAGCATAGGGGAGTAAAAAAGGTATGCTAGTTAATTCTGGCAGATTATTCTTACCATAAAAGAAGAGCAAATCACTCAAACTGATTTACCAAAATAAAAGAAAATCAGGCCAACTAATAGTCAATATACCCTTCCATATATGAAGTGATTCATACCAAATCAATATTACTTTACCAAATAAAGCACACATATCAATTAGTATTTCAAAGAATCCAATTTACCAAGTAACAATCACAGTCTAGAATTTTGCTCTGTTATACTCATTCCAAAAAAACATTATTCTCCCTCAGATTCAAAAATTATACGGACTTTGCCCATTAATCCCCCTTTTTTAAAAAGAAAAAAGAATGAAAAGGAACCTATTTATATAGCTTCTATAGATAGGCTAATTGGGAAAAAATTAATTAAAAAATGATAAGAAAATATTTGAGGAATTTTTTTTTATGGAGAAAATCATTTTTTCTTTTATAGAAAAATTTCATCAAATATTAAAAGGGGAGAAAGAGTAAAAGAAAAAAGAAAAAAAGGAAAAATCTGTCAAAGATGAAAATGATATTTACCCATATATAAAAGATTTCTTACTTTCAAGATGAAGATAAAAAAAAGATTTAGACAATTTAATTTGAAAATTTTATCACTAACCATATTCATAATACCACATATAATAATAATAATAATAATAATAATAATAATAATAATAATAATAATAATAATAATAATAATAATTTTATAAATTATGAATGCAAAAAATATACAAATTTTCGAGTAAAACTTAAAAGTATAAACTTATAAAAAAAATTATTTCTTTTAAAAATACTTAAATAATCGAAATAAAAAAAGGGGTAAGGTAGGTCAAAATTGGGTGTCAACAGCTGCCCCTTCTTTGCTCGAGAATGAAGGATGAATTGTCGAGCAAAGAAAGTTGACGAAGTAGCCAATTTTGTCCGATTGGTAAAATATTATCGGAGGGACCCAATAGAAGAAAAAAAGGGTTATTAAAATATTACGGCCGAGACTTCGGTTTCAAGTCGCCTACATATCTCTGGTTATACGAGAATCAGGCCGTGTGTAGTTCTAGATTTAGGAACGGATAAAATTCCTAAAGCTAAAATTTACGATGCTGATCTTGAAGTAGGAATGATAGTAACTTAAATTGCAAAGATAAGGTGGTACGAAAAGCGAAGGTTCCTAATATGGTTCGAATGGTAGTTGAAGAGTGAGAGCAGGGATAGTACGGATAGGGTGAAAGAAAAAGCGAGGCATATCTTCAAACAGAATGGCATAATCTATAGAACTCCATAAAACTCAAAATCTGTAACTTTTTAAAAACTAGGTAAAATGGTTAGAACGCATATATTAAATAGTGAAATGAATTCATAAACATGATGCAAGTTCCCACTTAGACCATGAGATTTGCCATAAGACGATAAGGATAACGTCTTAGGCTATGATGACTTGGGCCATGCTAATTGTAAATTATATCCTCAGGTTATGAAATGATATCTGTAGGCCATGAAAAATGATGCCTTTGGACGATGGCACCTTTGGATCATGATGAACATAAATTAAATCCCTTGGCCATGAAATGATGTCCTTAGGCCATGAAAATGATGTCTTTGGACTATGACGCCTTAAGGGTATGCTATTTTCAGGCCAATGTAAAATTTTCGAAAGAACACAACCCATTTCAGCAGGCAAAATGTAATTTCAGAAGGCCATGTAAAAGTTTTTTTTAATGCAATGCGATTTCAGTAGGCCATGAAAAGCTTTCAAAGAAAGCAATGTAATTTCAGTAGGCCAAAATGCAATTTTAGTAGGCTATGAAAAATGCTATTTCACGTAATTTTAGTAGGCCAATGTAAAAAAAATTATATTTTTCAGTAGGCCAATGTAAAAATGCAATCTCAGTAGGCTAATGTAAAAATGCAATTTCACGCAATTTAAGTAGGCCAATGCAAAAAATGAAATTTCATGCAAATTTTAGTAGGCCAATGCAAAAATGCAATTTTCGGTATTTTTGTAGGCTAATGAAAAAACACAATTTTACGTAATTTTAGTAGGCCAATGAAAAAATGCAATTTCACGTAATTCTAGTAGGCCAATGCAAAAATGCGATTTTCAGTAGGCCAGTGTAAAAATGCAATTTCACGTAATTTTAGTAGGCCAATGCAAACAAAAAATGTATTTTTCAGTAGGTCAATGTAAAAATGCTATCTTAGTAAGGCAATGTAAAAAACATAATTTCACGCAATATAAGTAGGCCAATGCAAAATGAAATTTCGTGCAAATTTTAGTAGACCAATGTAAAAATGCAATCTCAGTAGAAATGTAGTTTCACGCAATTAAGTAGGCCAATACAAAATGAAATTTCATGCAAATTTTAGTAGGCCAATATAAAAATGCAATTTCAGTAGGCTAATGAAAAATCACATTTTCACATAATTTTTGTAGGCCAATGCAAAAATGCAATTTTCAGTAATTTTCAGTAGGCCAATGAGAGAAAGAAGAAAAAAAAAATTTCAGTAGGCCAAATGCAGTTTCAGTAAGCAAATAAAAGATAGATCGAGAGCAAGATAGTTTAACCTTTGTCCATTGCAAGAAAATGACGATTGCTTTGATGAAATGTATAGGTCACTCCAAGCACGTATACCTGTTACATTCAAAGAAAAATCGTGAGTTTTGGAAGACAAGGTGAGATCATACCCTTGTTGTTTTTTATTTCATGGAGCCCAAAGTCGCACTCCACTGTAATGAAATTTTTGAGGATCCTCAAAAATTTCTGCCCCATTTTCACTCCTTGTGTGTTGGAAATGTTGTGTATTCATGAATTTTTGGGTCCTTCAAAAATTCTGCCCCAGTTTGACATATAGGATCTTGATGTTCTTGAATCACTCAAAGAAGCTTGTCAATAAAGTGATTGTCTTATATTTAAACGTTAAGGCTTAATTTTGAATCTGCATGTCATTGATGTCTAGAAGTTGGATTGATCAGCTTTGGATTCGATTTGAAGGATTTGATTGAATTGAGGAATAAAAGAAAAATATTATTGATAGACACCAAACCCAATAATGGGTTGCCTACATATCCAAAAGGAAATTAGGTCAAACGTAGTTCAGGATTCATCCGGTACTTCTACATTTGGCAAGTCATCAAAATAAACATCTATCGGAGGCATTGATCGAGGAAGTGTACGAGCAAGAATAGTGAGGAGAGAGAGTCAAAAAGGTGCTTTGGATGGGAAAAAGGACGAGTGGCATTTTTACGGATATTGAGCATGTTTGACATATTGTAGTTTCTCAATCAAGCTGACGTACAAATATTAGACAACAATTAAATAAGCAAATAAGTGTCATAAATGCACATGACTTCGCTAAGCTAGAGGTAGGCCTAAGACGGCAAAAAGTGATCACGATAATCAATCCAAGCCGTATTGATATTATTTCGAGTTTAGAAAAAAAACAAATAGTTCAAAGACTTATTTTATTAATAATGATTATAACTATTACACTTTTGAATGACATAAATGAAAAGTAAAAGGGATTGGGACAATTATAATCTTGAATCTCCCCAAAGTATAGATTGAACCTCATAAACCTGCAAAACAAAAGATTTTCTAAACTTCAATTAATGACGTGGCTTGGATTAAATTATTGTGGTCACACAATATGCAGTATGTTCATCTTGGAGGGTGATCGGACCCTTTAGACTTAAATAGGGTGGCTACTAATATAGATTGACCCCAAGAATCAAACTACCCTAAGACTTATGCATGCATGACCTAGTTTCAGAGGTGGACAAAACCCTATCCTAGGTTTCTAAAGAGTGGGTTAGACACGGACTGGGTATTCCTATATGAGAAGCACGTGGTCCAACGGTAGTAAGACTATCCGCCATTCACCACGCAAGCGCTTACTCTCTAAAATTTGGGTTTGAAAGAAGTCGGAAGAAGTGCAAAGGCACAACATCACCTTAAAAGAAAATAAAGAGGGTCCCAAGTGGGGGAGTTTATGAACGGAATGCCAGTTTAATTAAGACAATAACATTTAGCAGATATAGCAATGATTAAGCAAATAATTTAAGGCGATAAATAAATAAAAGGGAAAGGGGAAGGAGTTAGGGGGAGTAGGGGATGGGAGTTAGAGGGATAAAGGGAAGGAAAGCTAGAGGGGATAAGGAAAGAGAGTTAGCGGGGAATTAAGGGAGGGGGAGTTAAAGGGAAAAGGGAAAGGGAGTTAGCGGGGAATTAAGGGAAAAGGGACAAAGAAAAATAAGTTAGTAAGATAATAAAAGCAATATAAGAAAAGCATAAACACCCACATAAAGAGACGCGTAATTGTAAGAACCTAAGTCCCCAGCAGAGTCGCCATTCTGTCGCGCCCCATTTTTTCTCGCGAAGAAACGGAAACCTGAACGACGTCGTGACAACAACTCTTTTGGGATTTTAAAAAATGAGAGTCGCCACCTAATGATTTGAGGTGCATTAGGACACCATTCTAGCCTAAAGGTCGAAGTTAACCAGAGAGAGGGTAAGGGCTCGAATTACCTCAAAGGGAAGATGTTAAGCACCCTTCGAGGTCCGCAAAGGCGGGTCCCGACCGTGTCTCATATTTTATGTGGGGGTTGACAAATAAAGGTCTATTATTCTTTGAAGAGAAATCCTAAATTGATTCTAAGGTGATAAGATAATAAATAACAAATTGATTAAACAATAAATGAACAAGAAGAAATTGAACTAATTATTTTGATTATTTACTCGGATCAGTTACTTGGCTTTTAATTCGGAGTTAAGCTTCACTTGGCTTATAAAAGTCGGAGGACAAAACCAAGGTTTGTCCTATTAGGCTCGAGTTTAATTCATCATGTCCGAGGGTCCTATTTACCCCTACCCCTCCTAATTTGATTTTATTAATTTAACTTAAAGGCGCACTAAAGAAAAAATGAAAGTCTAGTGTTTCCTAAAATGCCTAGCGTCCCCCTCTAATATCCAGGAGGCATTGGACTTCTATTTTAGGTCGGTTTTAGACTAAAAGAGAATATAGGTTTCCTATAGGACCTCGCATCAAATAAAACAAACAAGACGAACATTTAGCAGACAAGTCTCAAATAAGCCTCTCAACAAGTTAACTTGCGTTAAACACAAATAAAAGTGCAAAGGTTTATTAAGTATATGCATAACAAATCAAACATTAAACACTTTAATACTTAAAGATATTACCATACTAAAACTCATTGGAGGAATGACGTATATGCTAAGGGGTTAAGAAAGTATAAGAAAATATTAAGGGGATCCTATAAGCATTATTTCTAAATATGTTTTAAAATATTTATTAGCAAGGTAAGTATTAAAACATGCTAAAAACTACTCAAAAAGGAAGGAAAAAATCTTTAAATCGTGTGATATGCAGGAAATTATTTAAAACTTATAACTTACAAAAGTTTATTTAAAATTTGTGAGCATGATTTTTAAATGAGGTAGCATGTTGAAAAAACTTGATTGAAATTTTATAAACATGAATCTTAAGTATAAACTTTATAACTTCTATATGATATGAAATTATTTTGAAAAAATCCATGAACATAAATAAATCCTATGATCAAGATGTCTAAATGATTATAAATTATTTATTAATGTCAAGAAATACTTATTAAGGACAACATTTTCAATTTAAGAATGTGCGTCAAATCTAAAATTATACTACAGATCATACTTCTTAGACTATTACTTTTAATGAAATCATAATTAAACAATTAAATCCTATAGATGAGTTTTCTAACACATACGAAAATAAATAGTGATAAAAATAAAATGCACAAGTCCTAAAACATGATATCTAAGAAACATATTATTATCAAACAAGCTATGCATGATTTTATCCTTTTAATCTTATGTTTTTAACCTTAGACAAATAAAAAAAAAGTTGTTAATCATATTATTCACATAACTCTCTTCTTCTTTTCTTTTTTTCTTTTTAATTTATCGAATCCTAAATTGAGATTGCCTATGTGAATTCCACAAATAAAAAAAACATGTAGCACATAAGTCCCCTCCCCCTTTAACTAGATCCCCATCTTTATTATTATGTTATTACAAGATTTGCAAAAAAATAAAAAAAATACAACATCGAATAAATAAACGTATAAATAAAACGTCAAGCCTCCTCCATTCTGTCCCCTGGCGACTCTTTATGTCTAGACTTGGATTTAAAACCTGCTATACAAAAATAAAAGAAGTGACCTGTGCAAAATAATAACAAAAAAATATATATGCTTACCAACCAGGAGAATCCAAAGAGCAAAGAATAACCAAATGATTCGTCGTAAGAATATGAGAAAAGTAACCGTATCAAAAATAGAGGGGAGATTTTTGTTGTGCAAAAATCTTTAAAATATGTGGACTCTTCTTATTTTTCCCGTGTAAGAATTCTTTTTTTTCTCTCTTTTTTCTCTTTCCTCCCCTCCCTTGGGTCTGCTTTATATAGTGGAGAAGAGCAATACAATAAAGGTAGGAAAATCAATCAATCAAAATTAACATTACCATAAAAGAAGAAAGATAATATTCAAGGTCTGAAAAATACATATTTACCAAAAATAGGCAAGTAAGAATCATAACATGCCTAATGCGAGTTCAAAGTTTTCCATATAAGCAAACAATAATCCAATTAAGTAGGCTAATCGGATTTGATTCTACCCAAAATAATCAAATAAGAGATATGTAAGGTAATAGTTGTACAAAAATGTTAAAATATTTTTTTTTAATAAACTAAACATGGTAAAATATGATGATAATAATAATAATGGTGAATATATTAAAAATACTGAAAATAAAAATAAAATTAGTTATAAGGATTATGAATGTTATATTGAATACGACAATATATATGATAATAATTCGTAACACACGAACAAATTTTGAAATTTTATTTAAAAATACATGGTTATTTTGATAAGATTACAAATAAACTTATTTATTTTTTTAAAAGTTAAAAAGTATTGGTATAATTAGATGACGATCCAAAATGGGTTATAGGTCGGTCAAAATTGGGTGTCAACAGCTGCCCCTTCTTTGCTCGGGAATGAAGGATGAATTGTCGAGCAAAGAAAGTTGACAGAGTGGCCGATTTTGGCCGATCGATTAAATATTATCAGGAACCAAATCGAACAAAAGGGGTTGTGAGAATAGTATGGCTGAGACTTCGATTTAAAGTCTTTGGTCATACGAGAATCAGGTCGTGTGTAGTTCTAAATTTAGGAATGAATGAAATTCCTAAAGATAGAAATAACGTTATTGAACTTAAAAATAGCTTGAATTGGGAGGATTAGGTACAAGGCAATACAAGCGGCAAATGAAAGTTCGAGAACAGCTTATGATGAAGCAATTTCGTAGGAGTAAGGCATCACGTATGAGTTGAGACTCATTTTGAACCATCTTTTACTTTTAAGCACTCCATATCTGCAATTTCTAATATAACTAGAAACAAAACCATGGTTAGTTTTCTAATGTACAAGCATAATTAAACATATGAGTGAGATAAGAAATCATATCTGTTTAGGAGGAATATGCTTAGTCCATCCGGCGTTTAAAAGATGGTGCTTGACCCTGTGTGGCTTCTTGAAAGGTAGAGCTTTGACTAATCAACACCCAAAGGACTGTGTCGAGTCTCGGGTAACTTCTTGAAAGATAAAGCTTAATCACTCAACTTTCTAAGGACGACGCTTGGCTTTGGGTAGCTTCTTGAAAGATAGAGTTTATCCAATCAATTTCCAAAGAACAGTGCTTAGCTTTGGGCAGCTTTTCGAAAGGTAAAAAGCTTTGGGCAGCTTTTCGAAAGGTAGAGCTTAAACAATCGACTTCCGAAGGATAGTGCTTAGCTTCGGGTAGCTTCTTGACTGGTAGAGTTTAACCAATCAACTTCCAAAGGATAGTGCTTAGCTTCGGGTAGCTTCTTGACTGGTAGAGTTTAACCAATCAACTTCCAAAGGATAGTGCTTAGCTTTGGGTAGCTTTTCAAAAGGTAGAGCTTAACCAATCGGATTCCGAAGGACAGTGCTTAGCTTCGGGTAGCTTCTTGAATGGTAGAGTTTGACCAACCAACTTCCAAAGGACAGTGCCTAGCTTTGGGTAGCTTCTTGAATGGTAGAGCTTAACCAGTCAACTTCCGAGGGGCAGTGCTTAGCCTCGAATAGATTTGTTCCTGTAATTCTTGCACTCAAAGAAAATTGTAAGTTTTAAAAATGGGAGATTGATTCGTGCCTCAACTCATCTTTTGCTTTCCTTTTCCACCACAGCTTTGTTGTTCTTGAGCTTGAACTCAATCTAGATGTCTTTATGTGCAACCTTTAATGAAAATTTTGAGGACCTCTCAAAATTTTCTGCCCCAGTTTGTTTTTATGTCAAGCTCGAGTATGTAGAGATGCTTATCAATAGAAATTTTGAGAATTTTCTCAAAAATTCTGCCCCAGTTGTTCTCCAAAAGGAAGATAGAAAATTTTATTATGATATGACCGAGTCCCATAGGAGCACCTACGTATCCCTCTTAGACGGGAATCAGGTCAACCGTAGTTCATAATACATCAAAAAGAGTCATAAAAGAAACATAACTTGCCCCAAGTGTGTATCACCACTACCAATTGAGAAAACTCAAAGTAATCATCCAAGTGCTTGAAAATTTGAGGAGGAGAAACAACTCAGCTTCCTCTTTATTGACGTCGATCAGGTATTGAGTCATGCTCAGAAATCAATTATGATCGCGATAAGAATCTTTCATATGCATCTCTTTGGTGTCGATCAAAGTTTGAATTTGATCTTTCAAATTTCGATATTCTTTCGTAGTATGCCCCTTCATCCATGAATGATAGGCACAAATCTTGGTGAGATCAAGCCACTTAGAATATGTCTTCATCACTATTTTAGGAACGGGAGAGATTTAGCCAACAACCCTCAGTCTTTCATACAATTGATCTATGGGTTCAGCCAAAGGAGTATACCGCTTGGGTAGACATTCTCCGTATTGGCTCGCTATCTAGCAGATTGAAAGGATCGTTGATGCCTTGACGGTTTTCCATGAATCTTTCGTTCATTACCTACAGGTGGAGGGACTTGATATATGGGTGCAAGTTGTTGGAGTAGGGGTGGAGCCACTTGACGAATCACAACATTCACTTCTCTCTCGACTTTGTTCTTATTAGTCCCACCAAGTTGCTAAGTGTTGCTACTAACTTGCATTGCCTCTAAATCTATTATAGTACCATTTTTATGCCTTCTTCGATCTTCTCACCCAACTTGGTAATATCAGAAAATTTATGGTCTTCGCTGAGCATCATTCTCTCATAGTACTGCGGCTTTTGGGCGCGAATAAAGAAATTTTTCATTTGAGATTCCTCCATCGGAGGTCGGACCCTAGCAGCTTCAGACCTCCATCTTAGTGCAAATTCTCAAAATGATTCTGTAGGGGCTCTCTTTAAATTTTGAATGTAAAACCAATCCGGAGCATTCTCAATATTAAATTCAAACCTCTTCATGAAATCAGAGGCTATATCAGTCCATTTTGACTATTTCTTTGAATCTTGTGCAATATACCATGATAAGGCCTCTCCGGTGAAAAAATAATTTCATTAGAAGTCGTTCATTTTTTCCAACTCCAATTAACTTATCACAGTATATTCTCAAATGTGCCTTTGGATCTTTAGTCCCATTGAACGTCTCAAATTTAGGAGATTTATATCCTTCAGGCAACTCGATATCAGGATGTATGCACAAGTTTTCAAAACTTAACTCTTCTACCTCCTTATCTCTTTCCACATGTTGCACTCGACTGCTCAACTCCTCCAATCGCTTTGCCATTGTTTGTATCAACATGTCCTTTTGATGGGGTCCGACATAAGTAAAATTGTGTTTTTCTGAATAGTAGTGATAGAAATTGGTGTTGTATTTTGAGCATGAGAAGTATCTTGGGAATGTGAGGCATTTGGTGGGGCTAAGTAGGTGATGTGTGATGTATTAGGCTTGTGTTGTGGAGGATACATATAATATGGATATTGCTTGTTTTGCGGGAGCGTGGGATTTAAAGTACTTTCAGGGTATAAGGTAGGATGGGGTAAAAAGAGAGGATTCATAAAGGTTGTTGGAGGCATGGTTGTAGCATTTATTCCAATAAGCGATGTATTCAAATTGCGAGCATTAGAGAGTTGTTCCTGCATCTCTCTAATCTTGTCACGCCCCGGGAGGGTACCCTAGGCGTGGCCGACACTCAGAGGCTATTGCTAGCCCCCAAGCGAACCACTTAGCATTCATCACATCATTCATTATAAACATTGCGGACGGAGATAGAAAATAATATCTAAACAAAGTGGGCCAATGGCCAAACATCAAAACTGTTCATTTCACCAAGCAGAGGAATATTGCTCAGGTATCATAACATTCACCTTGACTACACCATTATGTCTACAAAGCCTCTAACATTCCTTAAAACGTCTAGGAAGAGGACCATGACATACCATGGCTACTCGACTCAAAGAACAGGATAACATTCATAAATAAAGGTTTCCTCCGGAAACAAGGAGGCTCACCACAGTCAGAACTTGGAAACACTTGACCTCAACGGGGCGGCTGCTGAAGTCCTCTAGCTCCTGTATCTGCATCATGAAACGATGCAGCGCCAAATGGCGTCAGTACGTGGAATGTACTGGCATGTAAAATAGCTGAAACACATTGTTAGGAATATACGAACATAACGCACATCATCATGAGACCTTAACATTTACATCAGGGAAACCTTAACATTGACCTTTACATTAACATTGACCATTGCATTGGAGTACCCTTAGAGAACCCTTTTCAAGAAGGCCTAACTGGGAGTTTCTTTAACCGACAACCATCACTTATGAGCCAGTGATGATACAACGAAGCGATGCCGTTGCTACATCCGTCCAATACCCTGCCCGGGGCAAAGGACATTCATTAGAAAATATTAGTCCTCATTGGGACAAGAAAGGTGCCATCCGCGTTGCGGTTCAATCCTCTCTTCCTACGCGGGCCACGTAGTTAATGGATTTAGGTGGGACTCACCTTTCTATCCATTTCGGTGCTCAATACTCCTCCCAGGACTCGACATTGCTCATAAAACATTAACATTCATTAGTCCCATAGGGACGCATTTCATCATCATTAGTCCCCATAGGGGCCTAATACATTATCATTGGCATCAACATTCATTTGTCCCATAGGGACACATTACATTATCATTAGCATCTCCTTTACATCAACATTAACATCATTGTCATTCCATCTCATTAACATCAACATCATTGACTTTAGGGACGCTCGTTTAGGAACTTTGACTCTCAACTTAGAGACAATCCCACACTCACATTCTCAACATTCATCATTCATTAATTTATCATTACTCTAGACTCTACACACACACCTATGTTCATCATGCATGCTTTTTCTAGGATACATATACAATAGATATGGGGTTTTTAACTAAATGCTTTTCAAGAAAATAGTTTAAAAAGGATGCATGAGGGTTTTTATGAGGGTCATCATCAATGCAGGAAAATATGTAGGTTTATGCATAAAATACTGGCATTTGTTCATTACATTACATGAATTAACATGTTTCACTTCATTACCCTAACATCATTCACCATTAGACTTTAATACCTTACTCATGGGGCACATGGGAGGACATTCCCATGTTTTAAGTTTAGCCTTACATACCTGAAAGAAGATAGTCACACTAAAGCACCTTCTTTCCTCTTGCTCTCTTCAACCTCCTTCAAGCCCTAGCCTTAAGAACCTTAGGAAGACTTCTTCAATGGGGTTTTTCAACCCTTTTTCGTGAAAACCGACCTATATAGGTCATAGGGGTACGTTTAGGATAGGTGGGATTGGACCATAATGCCCTTGGAAATTTTAAGAAATTAAATCCCGTCCTGAAATAACACAGTCCGCGACGCGGACTGGTCGCGGACAGTGTATTTTCGGAAATTCAACTCCGTCGAAATTTTCAGGAAAAGATAAGTGTGTCTCCGCGACCAGTCCGCGTCGCGGTTCCGTCGCGGAGGCTCACTGATTTTCGTTTTGGAACGAAAAATTATCTTTTGACTCGGTTGCTCTAAAATTCGACCGAGACCTTTCCCCCACTCCATTTCCAGTGCTGATCATGAATCCGCTCTCGGATTTCCGATCCGAGCATCGGAAGGCACGTTTCTCGCACACCTCTCCTTGAGGGGTATTTCGGTAATTTCGCGGGCGTTACATTATCTCCCCCTTGGGATCATTCGTCCTCGAATGATAAGTAGGGAAGTATTTTAGCACGAATAGGCTCTCGACTCACCTCAATATTACTTTGATAACCTACTACCTTCATCTTTCATTGGTCTTTAAGCTCATTTATTCAACATTAACAATTTCACATGGAATTCATGTAATATACATTAATTTACATTAAGTAGGGTCATTACCTTCGATGCTTCCATCGACCTCGGGCACGAACAAGTGCGGGTACTTTGCTTTCATCTCCTCCTCAGCTTCCCATGTGGATCCTTCAACGAATTGATTTCTCCACAGTACCTTAACAGAAGCTATCTCCTTGTTCCTTAGTCTGCGAACCTGCCGATCAAGGATTTGGACTGGGGTTTCCTCATAGGACAGGCTGTCCTTGATTCCTGTGCTCTCTACAGGCACTACCAAGGCAGGATCCCCTAAACATTTCTTCAACATTGAGACGTGGAACACTGAATGAATCCCATCTAATTCAGAGGGTAGTTCCAGCTCATAAGCAACCTTTCCAATCCTTCGCACAATTTGGTAGGGACCAATATAGCGAGGACCCAACTTCCCTTTCTTCCCAAACCTCGTGACGCCTTTCATAGGTGATACTTTCAGATAAACCCAGTCATTCACCTCAAACTCTAAATCCCTTCTCCTTACATCTGTGTACGACTTTTGGCGGTTCTGGGCTGCCTTTAACCTTTCTCGTATAGTCTTCACCTTTTCGATGGACTGGTGGACAAGGTCTGGCCCAATCAGCTCGGCCTCTCCAACCTCGAACCACCCAATGGGCGATCTACATCTTCTCCCATACAAGGCCTCATAAGGGGCCATTTGGATACTCGCATGATAACTGTTGTTGTATGCGAATTCAATCAAGGGTAAATGGTCGTCCCAATTTCCTTTGAAGTCAAGGACGCATGCTCTCAACATGTCTTCCAACGTCTGGATAGTGCGTTCTGCCTGGCCATCCGTCTGTGGATGAAAGGCCGTGCTCAAGTTCACCTTAGTACCCAGCCCTTTCTGGAACGACTTCCAGAAGTGAGAGGTAAATTGGGCTCCTCTGTCTGAAATAATAGACAAGGGAACTCCGTGCAATCTCACTATCTCCTGAATATATATTTTGGCATAATCTTCGGCAGTGTTAGTCGTCTTGACTGCTAAGAAATGTGCTGATTTCGTCATTCTGTCTACAATCACCCATATGGAGTCATGTTGCCTCCGGGATTTCGGTAAGCCCGTGACAAAGTCCATGTTCACCATCTCCCACTTCCATTCTGGAATTTCAAAATTCTGAGCCAGACCACTTGGCCTTTGGTGCTCAACCTTGACTTGCTGGCAGTTGGGGCATCTGGAAACGAATTTTGCGATGTCCCTCTTCATTCCACTCCACCAATAGACTTCTCTCAAGTCGTGATACATCTTGGTGGAACCTGGATGGATGGAGTACTTAGCATTATGGGCCTCAGCTAAAATCCTTTCTCGAACACCATCAACATTAGGGACACATAATCTGTTCTGGTACCTCAGTACCCCATCTCCCCCTTTGGAGAAGGCCATCACTTTTTGCTTCTGAACATCTTCTTTTAGTTGGAGTATAATGGGATCTCGATCCTGCTTCTCTTTAACTTCAGTCACCAGGGATGATGAAGACCCATTTTGAACACTAACTCCTCCTTCATCATTCTCTTCAAGTTGGACCCCCAATCGGGCCAACCTGTGCACCTCTCTCACCAGTTCTTTCTTTTCTTCCTCAACATGGGTCGTGCTACCCATAGACAACCTGCTAAGAGCATCAGCAACAACGCTAGCTTTACCTGGGTGGTACATGACGCTCATATCATAGTCCTTGAGCAACTCTAACCATCTCCTCTGTCGCAGATTGAGCTCCCTTTGGCTGAATACATACTGCAAGCTCTTATGGTCTGTGAACACATCCACATGAACTCCATACAAGTAGTGGCGCCAGATTTTAAGTGCGAACACAATGGCTGCCAACTCAAGATCATGGGTAGGATAGTTTCGTTCATGAACCTTAAGCTGTCTGGAAGCATAGGCTACCACCTTTCCTCTTTGCATTAACACGCACCCCAACCCAACTCTAGATGCGTCACAGTATACCACGAAGTCATCTGTTCCGTCAGGCAATGTCAAAACAGGTGCAGTGGTTAACCTGGTCTTCAGCTCTTGAAAACTTTTCTCACATTCGTCAGACCATTGGAACTTAGACCTTTTCTTGGTCAGTTTGGTCAATGGTGCAGATAGGGAAGAAAACCCCTCCACAAACCTCCGGTAGTAGCCTGCCAACCCCAAGAAGCTTCTTATGTCAGTTGGAGAGGTTGGCCTTGGCCAGCTTGCCACCGCCTCAATCTTCTGGTTATCCACTCGAATACCATCACCCGAAACCACATGGCCTAGGAAAGCCACTGACTTAAGCCAGAATTCACACTTGGAGAACTTAGCATATAACTCGTGGTCCTTAAGAGTTCGAAGGACAACTCTGAGATGTTTAGTATGCTCTTCCTCATCCTTCGAATATATCAAAATATCATCAATGAAGACGATTACAAACATATCCAAGTAGGGTCTAAATACCCTGTTCATCAAGTCCATAAAGGCTGCTGGTGCATTGGTCAACCCAAAGGACATCACTAAAAATTCAAAATGACCATATCTTGTCCTGAAAGATATCTTTGGGATATCACACTCCCTCACCTTTAACTGATGGTAACCCGATCTGAGGTCTATTTTTGAAAAACATGAGGCACCCTGAAGTTGGTCGAACAAGTCGTCAATCCTAGGAAGAGGATATTTGTTCTTGACTGTGACCTTGTTCAGTTGCCTATAATCTATACACATTCGAAGCGTCCCATCTTTCTTTCGCACAAACAAAACTGGAGCACCCCATGGGGAAACACTGGGTCTAATAAAACCCTTCTCTAACAGGTCTTTTAACTGTTCTTTCAGCTTCTTTAGTTCAGCGGGGGCCATCCTATATGGCGGAATTGAAATAGGCTGCGTATCGGGGAGTACATCAATACCGAAGTCAATCTCCCTATCAGGAGGGACTCCAGGTAAATCCTCCGGGAACACCTCAGGAAACTCATTAACAACTGAGACCGACTCAAGAGTAGGGTCTCAACATTATCAGCTTTAACTCTTACTAGGTGGTAGATACATCCCTTAGAGATCAACTTCCTTGCCCTTAGGTAAGAAATAATTATACCCTTGGGTGCAACATAACCTCCCTTCCATTCTAAGACCGATTCAAGTGGGAATTGAAACTTAACCACTCGGGTTCTACAGTCTATGGATGCATGACAAGCGTGAAGCCAATCCATCCCAAGGATCACATCAAAATCCACCATCTCTAATTCTACCAAATCAGCCAATGTATCCCTATAATAAATAGATACTACACAGTTTCTATAGACCTTTTTTGCCAGAATAGACTCTCCAGTAGGAGTTGAAACGGAATATGGCTCACGTAAACATTCTGGGGCAACTTCGAACTTATTAGCCACATAGGGAGTCACAAAGGATAAGGTGGCACCCGGATCAAGTAATGCGTAACAGTTATAAGAGAAGATTTGAAGCATACCCGTTACAACATCTGGGGCAGCCTCTCGGTCCTGCCGATTTCCCATAACATACAGGCGGTTCGCTCCGCCTCCAGCATTCGTAGCAGTAACCCTCTGTTGACTGCCCGCAGGGGGCGCTGTAGATGACTGGGCTCTATTACCTCTGTCGTTTCCCCTCTGGCTCCTCATAGGACATTCAATCTGGATATGGCCAGGCTGTCCACACGTATAGCATAAATTGGTGCCTTCCCGGCACGCACCAAGATGTTGTTTGCCACATCTGCCACAAGTTGCTTTTTCTCTGGGGCCCTGGGCGACACTGGCCTAGGACTGAGATACCTGTGCTCTGAAATTCTGATGGCCCTGGGTCCTTTGGTCATACCTGTGCTGCTGAACAGGTGCATTCACCATCGGTGTTGCATGGCGAGGAGGTTTCCTCTGAAAGAAGTTCTTGCTGCCCTTGTCCCCCTTTTGCTGGTTTTGTTCCTGGCCCGCAGCCTTGGCTTTCTTGCTCTGCTGTTCATCCCTGTCCCTCTTCTTGTCCTCTTCGGTCTGTTGAGCGTAAACCATCAGCCTGGAAATATCCATGTCTGGGATCAGCAATGCTGCCTTGCACTCCCTCTTCACATGTCTGCCCAGTCCAGACACAAATTTTCTCATCCTGGCCCTCATGTCAAGAACCATCTCCGGAGCATACCTCGACAGCTGGGTGAACTTTAGGCTATACTCTTTGGCGGTCATACCCTCCTGTTTTAAGTTCACAAACTCTTCAACCTTGGCTTCCCTTAACTCTTGGGGAAAGAAATGATCGAGAAAAGCACTCTCGAACTCTTCCCACTCGGCTGGTTCAGCACTTTCACCTCTGACATCCTCCCATTGGTTGTACCAAATGTTGGCCACATCCTTAAGTTGATATGAGACCAACTCCACTCCTTCAATCTCACTTGCATGCATTGCCCTTAGGATCTTGCGCATTTCATCAATAAAGTTTTGCGGATCCTCCTCAACCTTAGAACCCGTATAGACTGGCGGATTCATCCTCAAAAAATCTCTGAGCCTGGAAGCAGTAGTTGGCTCTTGGGAACTGGAGCTTGGGGCCTGGGGACCACGACTGCCACTTTGCGAGGCCACCAACTGGGTGAGCAACCTGAAGTCTGCCTCTGAAGTGGGGGCTGACTGTGCTGGGGGTGCTGGTGGAGCCTCAGCAGCTCTAGCTGGTCGTCCCCGTCTCCTTACCTCACGTTCTAGCAAGGGGTTCTCAGTACTTGCGACAAAACCATCTCTTTGGGCAGCAGTGCATCTTGGAGGCATTATCTGCAAACGCGTAACACACGAGTTAAAGAGGTTTGCTTAAAGTCAAGCTCTAGCGCACGACTCAGAACATCAAAGAAGTGGAACCATTTCCTAATGCCCTGTAGCATCCTGTTTATGAAGTGTGGTGCACAACACACGCATAAACGAGACTCTACTAGACACGGCTTCGTAGACTCCCTAGGACTCTTGAACTCTGTGCTCTGATACCAAGTTTGTCACGCCCCGGGAGGGTACCCTAGGCGTGGCCGGCACTCAGAGGCTATTGCTAGCCCCCAAGCGAACCACTTAGCATTCATCACATCATTCATTATAAACATTGCGGACGGAGATAGAAAATAATATCTAAACAAAGTGGGCCAATGGCCAAACATCAAAACTGTTCATTTCACCAAGCAGAGGAATATTGCTCAGGTATCATAACATTCACCTTGACTACACCATTATGTCTACAAAGCCTCTAACATTCCTTAAAACGTCTAGGAAGAGGACCATGACATACCATGGCTACTCGACTCAAAGAACAGGATAACATTCATAAATAAAGGTTTCCTCCGGAAACAAGGAGGCTCACCACAGTCAGAACTTGGAAACACTTGACCTCAACGGGGCGGCTGCTGAAGTCCTCTAGCTCCTGTATCTGCATCATGAAACGATGCAGCGCCAAATGGCGTCAGTACGTGGAATGTACTGGCATGTAAAATAGCTGAAACACATTGTTAGGAATATACGAACATAACGCACATCATCATGAGACCTTAACATTTACATCAGGGAAACCTTAACATTGACCTTTACATTAACATTGACTATTGCATTGGAGTACCCTTAGAGAACCCTTTTCAAGAAGGCCTAACTGGGAGTTTCTTTAACCGACAACCATCACTTATGAGCCAGTGATGATACAACGAAGCGATGCCGTTGCTACATCCGTCCAATACCCTGCCCGGGGCAAACGACATTCATTAGAAAATATTAGTCCTCATTGGGACAAGAAAGGTGCCATCCGCGTTGCGGTTCAATCCTCTCTTCCTACGCGGGCCACGTAGTTAATGGATTCAGGTGGGACTCACCTTTCTATCCATTTCAGTGCTCAATACTCCTCCCAGGACTCGACATTGCTCATAAAACATTAACATACATTAGTCCCATAGGGACGCATTTCATCATCATTAGTCCCCATAGGGGCCTAATACATTATCATTGGCATCAACATTCATTTGTCCCATAGGGACACATTACATTATCATTAGCATCTCCTTTACATCAACATTAACATCATTGTCATTCCATCTCATTAACATCAATATCATTGACTTTAGGGACACTCGTTTAGGAACTTTGACTCTCAACTTAGAGACAATCCCACACTCACATTCTCAACATTCATCATTCATTAATTTATCATTACTCTAGACTCTACACACACACCCATGTTCATCAGGCATGCTTTTTCTAGGATACATATACAATAGATATGGGGTTTTTAACTAAATGCTTTTCAAGAAAATAGTTTAAAAAGGATGCATGAGGGTTTTTATGAGGGTCATCATCAATGCAGGAAAATATGTAGGTTTATGCATAAAATACTGGCATTTGTTCATTACATTACATGAATTAACATGTTTCACTTCATTACCCTAACATCATTCACCATTAGACTTTAATACCTTACTCATGGGGCACATGGGAGGACATTCCCATGTTTTAAGTTTAGCCTTACATACCTGAAAGAAGATAGTCACACTAAAGCACCTTCTTTCCTCTTGCTCTCTTCAACCTCCTTCAAGCCCTAGCCTTAAGAACCTTAGGAAGACTTCTTCAATGGGGTTTTTCAACCCTTTTTCGTGAAAACCGACCTATATAGGTCATAGGGGTACGTTTAGGATAGGTGGGATTGGACCATAATGCCCTTGGAAATTTTAAGAAATTAAATCCCGTCCTGAAATAACACAGTCCGCGACGCGGACTGGTCGCGGACAGTGTATTTTCGGAAATTCAACTCCGTCGAAATTTTCAGGAAAAGATAAGTGTGTCTCCGCGACCAGTCCGCGTCGCGGTTCCGTCGCGGAGGCTCACTGTTTTTCGTTTTGGAACGAAAAATTATCTTTTGACTCGGTTGCTCTAAAATTCGACCGAGACCTTTCCCCCACTCCATTTCCAGTGCTGATCATGAATCCGCTCTCGGATTTCCGATCCGAGCATCGGAAGGCACGTTTCTCGCACACCTCTCCTTGAGGGGTATTTCGGTAATTTCGCGGGCGTTACACTTTTGTTCTAACCTTGATATCACCTCATTTTGTGCAGGTGGATACTCTTCTCTCGAAATATTCAAACCATCTTTTTGAGTTGCCATACCAATTGTGTCAATAGCACTATTATTATTCTCCATGCAGTAGAGCGAGATAAAAGCAAAAAACTTCTTCCAACTGAGAGCGATAGGCACGAATCAACCTTGGGGAGGGGAAAACATATAAAAGAAAAGAAAGAAAGAAAAAGAAAGGAAGATCAAGTTAGTAACATGATAATATATAAAACAAAGATAAACATAGTGATTTTTGAAAAATAAACGCCCTAAATGCAAGGAACCTCGTTGAGCCAGAGGTAGTCCTAAGATGATACATAGGTGATTCATGATAACTAATTCAAGCCTTTGATTTGTTAATTGGAGTGTTAGAAAATACAATTAAAAAATAACTATTTTATTAATAACAACTATTACAATCTTTAAATGATAGAATATATATAAAATCATAGAAATAATAGTGTAACCAATGAAAATAAATTTTAAACTTCAATATATAAAATCTAAGGAATAATGGAAATACATCCTAAACTTCAAACCCACTTTTGGCATGAATTCAGCATCATAACTCTGCAAAACAGAAAGATAAACTTTTCTAAACTCTCTTTTAACAATATTTTAGGCTTGAATTGATTATCGTGATCACATAGACACATAATATGCAATATTTCATCTTGGAGGGTGATTGGACCCTCTAGACTTAACAAGGTGGCTACTATTACGTAGATTAACCCCCCCGGGGTCAAACTACCTAGGGTTTATGCATGCATGATCTTAATTTTTGGGTGGATAGCTCTACCCTAAGTTTCTAAAGAATAGGTTTAGACACGGACTGGGTATTCCTATGTGAGAAGCACGTGGTCCAACGGTAGTAAGACTATCCGTCATTCACCACGCAAGCGCTTACTCTCTAATATTTGGGTTTGAAAAGGAAGTGGGAGAAGTGCAAACGCACAACATCACCTTAAAAAAAACAAAGGAGGGTCCCAAGTGGGGGAATATATGAACGATGTGCCAGTTTATATGAAACCTGTAACGCCCGGTAAAAATTACCAAAATACCCCTAGAGTAGGGGTATACGCGTAACGCACCTTCCGATGCTCGTATGGCGAATCCGAGACCGGATTTGTGATCAGCATGGAAAATAGGGTGGGAAAATGGTCTCGGTCGAATTTTAGAGCGACCCGATCGAAAGATAAATTTTCGATCCAAGTCACAAAACAGTGACTGTCCGCGACAGAGGCGCGACGCGCACCTGCCGCGGAGGGACACTTATATATTTTTCCAGATTTTCGACGGGATGGAGAAAACGCGTTTAAAAATACTTTTTCCAAAATTACACAGTACGCGATAGGTCCGCGTCGCGGACCGTGTGTTTTCCAAACTGCAAATTCCTAATTTAATTCGAGGGGCATTCTAGTCAATCCCCAATCCCTCCTAAACACTGATATGCGGCTAATTAAGTCATTTTCTACCAAAAAAAAAGGTCTAAAACCTCATTCTAAGTCCTATTCCTTAAACACTAACAAGGCTAGGGCTTGAGGAGAAGAGAGAAGAGCTTGTGAGAGGAATTCGAGCGGAGACCCTGAAAGTACTCGATTGTTAACGGCATCAAAGGTATGTAAGGCTAAACTAAAACATGAGGTTGTTCTCTCATGTGCCCCATAGGGTTCATAGATGAGTTGATGATTGAAGAGTCTGCATGCATGATTTCTTCGATGGATTTTCTTGAGAATTTATATTTGAAACTACATATTTTCTATGTTGATGATCATCATACTATTTGTTTTCTTAAATTGAATATTTTCCATGAGAATTTTCATAACCCTGCATAATTAATTTGAAAAGCATGCATAATGAACTTGAGGATTGAGTCTAGAGCCTTGAAATTGTGATTGTGATGAGAGAATGATGATTCTAGAGCCTTGAGATAAGATTGTGATTGTTGATTGTGATTGTGATTGTGATGAGAGAATGATGATGAGTTGATAGAGTTTGATTGTCTTATGAGTCTCTAAAAATGAACTCTACCGATGTGTCTATTCACTTGATTCCTAATGATTGATCTAAACCTTGAGTCATTGAGGAGATTGATTGATGAGAGGGTTAAAGTCCCTATGAGATTGATTGATGAGAGGGTTAAAGTCCCTATGAGCTTGATTGATGATAGGGTTAAAGTCCCTATAAGATGCCGATCGTTTACGGGGTTAAAGTCCCTACGAGATTGGTTTGATTGGATTGATGGTTTTATGAGCATTGAGTCGGGAGGAGTATCGAGTACCAAAATGGGTAAGAGTGAGTCCCACTCGAACTCATTAAACTATGTCGCCAAGCATAGAAGAGGTCTTCCTCTTGAGTTGATGTCCCTGAAATCAATAGCGGACTTTGGTGATTGTTCTGTCTCCATCTTGGATTTATCCATTATGGTTTCGATTCGTCTCTACCTGGCAAGTACGGGACGGCCGTGGCAACACCGGTGGGATTGTTGTACAATCACTGGCTCATAAGTGATTGTTGTCGGTTAAGAGAAACTCCCATAAACTTCTTACCCTATTCTGAGTCTGAAAGAGATGAGAGGAGGTGAGCTCCTCTGAGATGAGATGAGATGAAAGGAAATGTGATGAGATAAGAGGAGGTGAGCTCCTTTGAGATGAGTCTGAGATGATTGATGAGGTTTGAGTCGATGATAGGTCACTTGTCTACTCTTTATTCTTGCATAGACAAACATTTGACTAATGATGTGATTTGATGTGTATTTTGAGTTGTTATTGTTTTCCATATTTTCTACCGGTTTCTGTTTCATTCAGCTAATTTACATACCAGTACATTCCAAGTACTGATGTCCACTCTGGACTGCATCATTTTATGATGCAGAGGCAGGTACTAGAGATCGTCAACAGGCGCTTCGTTGAGGATTCGAGATTGCAGCTGATTGGTGAGCCTCCCCTACTCCGGAGGGTTCACTCTTTTATTTCATCATGCTTAGAGTTAGATGAGACTATTTCTTTTATTTTGGGTAGCCATTGATTTGTCATTGGCACCATATGATAGTGATAGAGGCTTCATAGACGATGGTCGAGTGTTAATGTTGAGACTATGAGCTAGTTCTTTCTACTAGCTGTTATTGTTTTATGAAATCTTTTGAGACTTCAGATGATGATGTGTCCATTACTACTTATATTTTTTCGCTATTCATTAGAGTTTATTTGATTGAATGATGTGATGAGGCTAAGTGGTTCGCTTGGGGACTAGCAATAGTCTTTGAGTGCCGGCCATGCCTAGGGTACCCTCCCGGGGCGTGACAAACTTGGTATCAGAGCACAAGGTTCAAGTGTCCTAGGGAGTCTATGAAGCCGTGTCTAGTAGAGTCTTGTTTATGGGTGTGTTGTCGACCACACTTCATAAGCAGGAGGCTATGGGACATTAGGAATGGTTACACTTCTTTCTTATCCTAAATCGTGTGATGGAGTTGAACTCTATGAAAACTATCCTATAATTCGTGCGTTACACGTGCAGAGTCAATAACATGCCTCCCAGAAGAGCTGTCAGAAGAAGGGGACGTCCTGCCAGGCAAGCTGTTAATCCACCTGAACCCTAAGTACCCGAGGGGCTCATGGATCCAGCTGTTCCTGTCGAACAACCCCCTCAGGATGAGGTCTCCAATGCCGAGTTACGCCAAGCTATTCGGGCTCTAGCCCAGGCTGTTGTAGCACCTCTTGTGAGACAAGGAGCGGGCAGACTGGACACTCATGACACCTCCAGAGTCCGGGAATTTCTGAGGATGAACCCGCCTGAGTTCACGGGGTCGCCAGCCACTGAAGACCCTGAGAGCTATATTGAGGAGCTTGAGAAGGTGTTCCAAGTTATGCATGTGGCGGATGTGGATAGAGTTGAATTGGCCGCCTACAAACTCAAAGGGGTGGCCAGGCTGTGGTTCGACCAATGGAAGAAGGGCCGAGGGGATGATGATCCATGTGTGACCTGGGCTGTGTTTTAGGAGGTCTTCTTGGGACGCTTCTTCCCAAGGAAGAAAAGAGAGGCTAAGGTGAGGAAGTTTCTGAATCTAAAAAAGGGCTCCATGACCGTGCAAGAGTATGGCCTGAAGTTCACACAGTTATCTCGCTATGCTCCGGATATGATTGCCGACATGAGGGGGAGGATGGGAATGTATGTCGATAGGTTGAATAGAGGACCCAAAAGGGATGGCAGAGGGGAAATGCTGGTGAGTGATATGGACATTGGGCGATTGATGACATTTGTACAACAAGCTGATGAGGAGAGGCAGCATGACAAGGAGGAATTCAGGCGCAAGAAAGCCAAAATGTCTAGCTATGAGACGGGAAGGAGAGGCAATGGTAGTCAATTTCCAGCACCATCATCTGCTAGTGCACCCACGCCCAGGATCAGGGATGATCAGAGGTCCCAGAATACTGGAGCCCATGGGTCCCAATCACAAGCTAGTGTGGCTCAAGGATCGCAGGGTCAACCGCCGTGTAGGAAGTGTGTGGCAAGTTGCACCTGGGAAGATGTCGTGAGGGAAATGATGGGTGCTACAAATGTGGCCAAATGGGTCACTATCAGAGAGACTGTCCTCCATGGGCTAGCCGAGCTCAATCCACTGCATCGGCCCCACCAGTAGGAGGGAACCAGAGAGCCACCACGTCAGGAACAGGCGGAGTGACAAATCGCTTGTACGCCATGGGTAGTCGCCAAGATCAGGAGAACTCCCCAGATGTTGTGACGGGTATGATTCGCATCTTTACTCTTGATTGTTATGTCTTGATGGACCCTGGTGCCACACTGTCATTTGCATCTCCTTATGTGGCCAGTAAATTTGATAGGACCCCTGAGAGTCTCCTTGAACCTTCTTATGTTTCTACTCCAGTGGGTGAGTCTATTCGAGCTAAGAGAGTCTATAGAACTTGCGTAGTGTCCATCCATCATAGGGACACTCTTGTTGATTTGATTGAGCTGGAGATGATTGATTTTGATTTGATCCTTGGCATGGATTGGCTCCACGCCTGTTATGCCTCTGTTGATTGTAGATCCCGAACTGTTAAGTTCCAATTTCCAAATGAACCGACTCTAGAGTGGAAGGGTGACTCTGTCACTCCTAGAGGAAGATTTATCTCATATCTTAGAGCCAGGAAATTGATTTCTAAAGGTGGTATCTATCACCTGGTACGAGTGAAATCAGACGAGGTTGAGTCCCCAACTCTTGAGTCAGTTCCGATTGTTAATGAGTATCCGGAAGTGTTTCCTAATGATCTGCCCGGAGTCCCTCCTGATAGGGAGATTGACTTCGGGATTGACATTCTTCCGGATACCCAACCCATTTCGATCCCACCTTACAGGATGGCCCCCGCTGAGTTGAAAGAATTGAAAGAGCAACTAAAGGATTTGCTAGAGAAGGGCTTCATTAGGCCAAGTGTTTCACCATGGGGTGCTCCTGTCCTATTCGTGCGAAAGAAAGATGGGTCTCTCAGAATGTGTGTTGATTATAGGCAACTGAACAAGGTCATGGTAAAGAACAAATATCCTCTCCCACGGATAGATGATTTGTTTGACCAACTTCAGGGCGCCTCTTGTTTCTCTATGATAGACCTCAGATCTGGCTACCATCAGCTGAAGGTGAGAGAGTGCGACATTCCAAAGACAGCCTTTAGGACTAGATATGGCCATTTTGAATTCCTGGTCATGTCCTTTGGGTTGACGAATGCACCTGCCGCCTTTATGGACTTGATGAACAGGATGTTCAAACCGTATCTTGACTTGTTTGTGATTGTATTCAACGATGATATTCTGATATATTCAAGGAGTGAGGAGGATCATGCCAATCATCTCAGAGTTGTCCTCCAAACCCTTAGAGACCATGAGTTGTATGCAAAATTCTCAAAGTGTGAGTTCTGGCTCAAGTCAGCAGCCTTCCTGGGCCACGTTATTTTCGGTGATGGTATTTGAGTGGACGCCCAAAAGATTGAAGCGGTTAAGTGATACGCCCAAATTACACTCCAAATAGAAGAGTAAAGCGGTCGTTGGTCAAATATAGAACTCAACCGGAGTTGAGGTCGATCCCACAGGGAACACATAAGAATTATTCTATTAGTATCGGCTTTCAGTTGTAAATGCTATTCCCAAGATCAACGTACATAAAGTAAATGGGGGGTTGCGTTATTTAATTTAAATGATTGTGCAAAGTAATTAATAAAAACGTTGTTCCGATTTTTAGACAGATAGAAAGAGGCTAGGGTTGTGTTCCCCATGACTTACAATTGCGACAACTAAACTGGATTTGTAAACTCATTCTTAATGATGCATGCAAAATCTAACAACTTAACTAATATCTAGGTCACCTTTCGGTCCTTCTTAGTTATATTTCACTCATCTACTTTCGGTCTCAGAATGTATGCAATTCTAACCGTTGTTTTTTATCTCAGAATACCTTCACCTTTCAGTCTCAGGCACTTAGACTAGGTTCATGACCCCGAATCTCTGTTGTTAAACTCTTTTCCCAATCACTACATCCCTCTCGGGCATGTAACGAATACAGGCTTACCCTAATGCGTCGACTCATTAAGGAGAAGTTAAAGCGAAGAATTTAACAATACATGCAATGTTTATTCGAACGAATCACTCCAGCTTGTGTTATCTTATTGAGTTGTCATGGTTCCCACAACCCTAGTTGTGGGTTTAGCCTAGCATAGTATTGATAACTTGCCCACAACAATTAGAAGAAGACATAAAGATTGACTTACAATTGAAAAACAAGAATCCGTGTTACAAGCTTCGAACAATGATCACAAACACGATTCTCACAAATTACAAAATCAAACTAATGTTTTCTGCTTGTTCTCTCGTGTTTCTGCCGTCAAAAATGAAGTGTCTAATGAAATAAAATAATGTACTATTTATACTAAATAAAACTAAGTCGATACAATTTAGGAAAAATAGACTCGACACGGGACACGGTCCATTACACGGACCGTCTGAGGCCAGACGGCTTGTCTAATGGACCGTCTGGTTCAACTGCTGCATTGGCACGGCCCGTGACACTGCCCGTGTGGCGTGAGACGGGCCGTGTGCTCCTCCGTGTGGCTCCACTTGTACGAATTCTGATATTTTCGACGAAGGTCTTTTGAGTTACGTCACTTACACGGTACACGACACGGCCCGTCTGGTGTCAGACGGTCCGTGTGATTGGTCCGTGTGGATTTCCTTGCACGATTTCCTTAATTTTCGACGAGTTGCCTTCTGAGCTACGTCAGATACATGGCTCGTGGCATGGTCCGTTTGGCGTCAGACGGGCCGTGTGGACTGGCCATGTGACACGACTTGGCGCGAGTTGCCAAGTGTCGTGCCACGATCGGTCACACAGACCGTCTGGCGTGAGACGGCCCGTGTGGGCCTTCCGTGGTCCAACACTTGGCCTTGTTTTTCACTCGTTCCTTGTACTTTCCTCAATTTCCCATGCCTTTGCTATTTTCCTGCACAATATCAAAACATACCTATTAAACCAACAACAACGCTCAAGAACGCACAATAATTCTATGTCGTAAGCGTCGTAAAAGTCGTATTTTCATGACTCATCAACACCCTCAACTTAGAACCATTGCTTGTCCTCAAGCGATGACAAAAAAAAAACACATACGACACACAAAGACAGGCGCTTCAACAAGAAGTAAATAGAGACCCCTTTATCATCTAATTCGTGTTCAAAAAGTACACTTGTGATGTGCTCACACCCAATGGACTCTTTTTAGATCAACCTAAGCACTATACTATATCTCGTTGGCCCTACTTAAGTCCGAAAATAAAGATGAGCTGGTTAGCATAGCCACCAAATAGTGTGGTGATAGTGCCCCTCACGACAAAGAAGTCTCACACACAATGTAACAATGTAGCACAGAGACTGGAATGTAGACACTCACACTCAAAAAGATTTTTCAACTGACACACAAGTATAGACCATATGCTTGCCTTTATTTTCACCACTTTGACTCTTGAATGACCTTTTAAGGGTTGTAACGTAGGCTCAGGCTTGGATGTGATATATTTAGGATCAAAGTGACTTGTTTTTCGTTCCAAGACTCTGCTTTGACTTAGCCACTACTTTCGGCCTCCCAAGATCTTTGTTTTCCCTATTTTACCACTTTGCTTTGCAGATAGGCGTGGTTACCTTCTTCGTTCATTTTTTTTTTCACACGCCCCCGATTTTTTTTGTTACCATTTTTTTTTTTTGTTTTCTTCTCATCACTCGACTCCTTTCCATCCATATTCTTCTGCTTCTCTTACAATAGCCACCCTCAACTTAGGATTTTAGCCTGAGTTGAGGTTCACAATGTCTTTTCAAGGACCAGGGCCAATATAAGCCACCCTCAACTTAGGCCTTTGGCCTGTGTTGAGGTTCACAATGTCCTTAAAGGGACCAGGGCCTGAATACGGTCTGCAGATAGATTGGAAACATGAATTGGGTAATAAGAACGAAAAGGTCTATTAAGGCTCAATTATTTGGTTCAAAGGGAGAAACTTCATTTGGTTAATTCATTTTAGGCTTAGTGACTTCTCAACAACAATGGCCTAAGATCCTATCCTAATCCACTCATTCAATCGTTTCAGTGGGACCAACCAGGCAAGTTCTAGTTTACAAGTGTGTCAATTGAATTCAAGCAAGTCCACTCCCACACATATGGAACATATCCCCCACTATTCAGCACTACACAACACAGTCAACCTTTCATTATTCAAGGTACCAACTAGACAATGTACAACGTGCTTTAAGAGGATCACAAAATCAGTCAGTATGGGATGCATGCTTACATACAAGTTTCGTGGATTTTCATTTTGGGGTTACTATAAACTCTTATGAACACTTGTCTTTACACATACAAAACAAACAAAATAAACCTACACATGCCAGTTTTACTAGATACTACACCTTCAGAGAAAAGAAATATGGCAAGAAAAACTCGTCAGGGTAGGATGCCCCACCCCAACAAAAGACAGTGCAATGTCCCCATTGCACCAGAATGCATATTAAAGCAAAAATAGGAGTGGGACATACCTGGGATGCCCTAGGCGTCAGGCGGGTCATCATGGCCTGAACCAACTGGCGGGTCTGGGCAGGCAACATCATCTTCTGGCCCCACGATACTTCCGGACGCACCTGTCCGGGCAGCCTCATATGCTAGGCGCGCCTGCTCCTCCTGGGTAGCTGCCTCTCGTCGCTGGGCCCTCAACGCTTTGTGCAGCCTCCTTGCTTCCTCACGCTGTGGATCTTCCGGGGGGCTCGTGTGCTAGCTGCGGCGTTTACCTTTGTCCTTATCACTGGAAGCCGTTGGAGCAGGTACTTGGGCAGCAGGAGGTACGACCGGTACACCCCAGCCCTCGGTCAGGCTCGGTTCCACCAGGGCACTGAACAATGAGATCAACGAATCTGGCGGCGGAACCGGGGCTGGCGCCGTGGTGTGATACCGGGTGTACAGCTCTGTAATTTTCTCCCTCATATCCTGCATCGTCTGTACCAAGTGCGACCTCTCGTCATCAGACAAACATCCAAACATACGATGGAAGTAGCCCTCCAACGTGTTGACCTGCTCCTGTAGACTCTGTATCTGGCCCACTAGTTCTGCACGGAGACGGTCCTCAGCCAACTGCATATGAGCCTGCACCACCTGAGGTACCCTGACCACCATTTGGTCAACAAGTGCCCGTGTCTGTCCCTATTCGGTGACCATGCGGGCGAGAAGGTCATAAGGGACATAAGTGTATCCCGGATGCGCCTGAGGTGCTGTGCCACTGCCCTCGGGCTGCTCAGAATCTGTACCGGTCTGGGGGGCCGTGGGGGGCTCCTCAAATGAAAAGGGCTGCTGTAGAGGAGCCCGAGGAAGCTGTGTCGGTATCCCAAGCCGACGGGATCTGCTGTGATACAACGGGTTGTCGATATCCTTAATCATGGCAATGTTGACTACACCCATTGGAGATATTTTCCTGTCCAAGAAGTGGGTGGTGGGGACACGGGCCTGCCTGCAAAGTGCCCGAATCAGACATGGAAATGACATACCTGCTCATTCTGAAAGGGCACGGTCCTTGATCTCCATGGCAATAACGCGACCCACATTAATACCAAGTCGAGCCACCAAACACGCTACCAACGAAGCATGAGAGAGTTGGAGCGTTTTGTCGTTCACCGTAGGTCGTAGTCGGGCCCGCACCACCGACCACCAGAACTTTGCGGCAAATGTGAGGGAGGCCTTGGTAATGGAATCTTGGGGTTAGTCACCCAAGGTGCCTCCACTCCTTGGAGCGCAATCTGCTCCACAATCCACTGCAACTCCTTGGCCCGGATAGACGGGTCTGATATGCGGGCCTCATCAGTAACAGTCACATATCGGGCAATGAATAACCCATCCGGTGGGGCACGGTAGTCTGGGCCAAATAAAAATCTGTTGATCATCTCTGCCGAGATGTCTACCTGAGTCTTCCGGATGGTGACATAGTCCCGATGGGACAATTTGGCAGCAAGTCGCTTCTTTGATCGTCTGGGCAGGTTGCCTTCTATGGAGGCAAGTAGACTGGCGGCATAGCTAGAATAGAACTTTGCGATCATGTCCAGGCCATAATATCCAGGAGGGCTGGCCATCCATCCAAACTGGTACGTTGCAAAGGCGTTTCGTATCTCCAAGATGGAATCTAATTTGTCCACGAGGACTCGCATCTCCGGGATAATCGGCCTCCCCTGATAGCCCCCGGTACCTTTGGTGATGCCATTAACATAAATCTCCTTTGCCCCGGGGACTAACCACCTCCTGCGTAAGAAGACCAGAAGCCACTTGGCGGTTCCCGGGTCAGACGTCTGGCAACCGCTTGCTGAGTGGCCTCATCATCACTGTCGCGGAGAAGCAGAATATCCTCCTCAACTCTAACATCGTGCTCTGCGGTGACTGGAGTGCCAGCCTCATCCTCCTGCTCTGGGGCTGCAGCTTCCCCCTCCACCCCCACCTCTGGAGCTTCCTCCTCATAATCTGAAGCTATGTAGCGTCTCACTGGACGGGAACCGCAGTGCGAGGGGGGTGGGAGGGCATAGCTGACCCGCCGTCGGAGTCATTACCTGAGTCACTCCCCAGGTTTTGACTGGAGGATTCGGTGATCGAATCCCGGAGATGTGACTCATGATCGTCTCTGCGTTGGCGAGGTCTTAGACGTGGGGCCATAGTAATCCTACAAACAGCACAAGAAATAAAAAAAATTAGTTAGGCCAGGATGCTTGGGACGACACACTAACGAGTACTCAGACTTCCCCTGTGGAAATGTACTGACAAAAACCCTTAAGAGTGGCGTCACCCGGTCTATCATAGGGAATTTCGCACTAAAATGCATATGAGAATCAATGAAAGTAAATACAGTGAAATCTATAGAAAATAAAGTGACATAGTACGGTGGCCCCACACGGGCCGTGTAAGGGTACACGGGTCGTGTAGAGGCCCGTGTGAGGGCCTGGAAGAGGGGCAGACGCCAAGTGGTGCAGGACGGGCCGCCACACGGCCCGCGTAGGGTCAGACGGTCCGTGCGAACGGACCGTGTGGCGTGCCTTGCGTGACTTATGGGACGCGAGCCGGACGGCCCGTGACACGGCCCGTGTGATGCCACACGGACCGTGTGACGTGCCGTGACACGGTTGTCGGCCCCAAGCGTCCCCAACGTCTTAAAATCGATTTTACGGTATAGACGCTTATGACCTCCCCCTCTAGCTCAGTGGTAGAGCGGTCGGCTGTTAACCGATTGGATTAATACCAATCCAAGCCATTTCATGAATAAAATGTGACCAATTAACCAACCAACAAAACCACTTGTTACAAATAAGATCTTGTTGTTGCATCGAAAGCAATTGGGGCTCTCCCTTCACCACCCCCATGGGGATGGTCTACAGGGTTCATAACTACTCCTCTTACTACAGGACGCTTACCTAGCCAACGCTTATCGATGCTCACACACAAAATAATGCATCACAAACTCAAGATCGGGCATCTAAACTACGCAAACCACACTTTCTACCATACAAATCCTATTTTAACCATCCTAAAATCACAAATACCCTATGTTTCAAGAGTTCAAGAAAGCAACAATGGTGGTTAGGACTACCCATTACCAAATCTTTAAGGAATCGTGCCCTAGAGAGTTATAGACTTCAAAATCAACAAGGATATGCATAAACCCATACAAAGGAACAAAACTAAAAGCAAAATATCAAGAAACATACTAAAGAACAACTAACCCAAAATAAAAATTAAAAAAAAAAACTTACTTGAAAGAGAGAAGTAGACTTGAAACTCGAAAATTTGCCTAAGGAAAGTGTGACGGATCATGAATGGAGTCCACAAACCGTGTGAGAAGAGATGAAGATTTGGTGGTGTGAGGAAGAGAGTAATGGCGTGTGGGGGGAGTTTAGAGAGAGAGAATGAATGTGAGGAAAATAAAATTTGGAAAGAGGGTATAAATACCCAAAAATCCGTGGCCCAAGACGTGTGGGGAAACGGGCCGTGCCATGTGGCATGTTCGGTGTCGCGTGCCATGGGCGGCAGAAGCGTGTTCCCGAGGCGCACGCCCAAATGGTCTGTTACACGGACCGTTACACGTGGAACGACCTGTGTGGCTTACCGTGCGGCGTGCGACTTACCCAAGGCGAGCTCAAACGGTCTGTTACACGGACCGTTCAAACTCACATGGACCGTGTGAACGGACCGTGTGCCTTGCCTTAGCGATGAGAAAATACTTACCTGGGGCACGCCCACAAAACGGTCTGCCGCACGGTCCGTTCGATGTCACACGGACCGTGTGGACGGACCGTGTGGTTTGCCTTAGGCTGCCTTTGCGCGCTTACCTAGGGCACACTTCAACGGACCGGTACACGGTCCGTCTAGCTTCAGACGGGCCGTGTGAACAGTCCGTGTGATGCCCCTTTGTGGAATTTTGTCCTTTCTTTTGCCCGCACGCCTGGTTGGCCTTCCTGTCACCATGTGGATCCTTCCCTGAGACAAAATATAAACCAATATAAAGCATTAGTCAGTGTTTTTCTCTCTTTTGTTTTTTGATTGATGGGTTGCCTCCCATTAAGCGCTTGGTTTAACGTCACGGCTCGACGTGGTGGTCTTGACTACTCAGACTTCGTCAAGATGGAGAACCTCTATCACCGAGGTTTCCTCTGCAGCTCCCAAGTACTTTTTCACGCGCTGCCCATTAACCTTGAACCGGTGCCCGTCATCCGTCTCTAACTCAACTGCTCCATTAGTAAATACTTGTGTGATCTTGTACGGGCCAGACCACCTTGATTTCAGCTTCCCTGGAAATAGCCTCAATCTGGAGTTGTAGAGCAGCACTCTGTCACCAACCTCAAAGCTTCTTGGTGCAATCAGCTTATCATGATAAGCCTTCATCTTATTCTTGTACAGAGCAGCACTCTCGTAGGCCTGTAAACGAAACTCATCCAGCTCATTCAACTGGTCCATCCTCATGTTGGCTGCCTCCTTCCAATTCATATTCAGGGCCTTGAGAGCCCATAGTGCCCTGTGCTCCAACTCAATTGGCAGATGGCAGGCCTTACCAAACACCAACTGATATGGGGACATACCAATGGGTGTCTTGTAAGCTGTTCTATAGGCCCACAGTGCATCATCTAATTTCCTCGCCCAGTCCGTTCTTGTGGCATTCACAGACATGGTCAGGATCTCCTTGATTTCCCTGTTGGATACCTCAACCTGCCCACTTGTCTGCGGATGATAGGGCATGGCAACCTTGTGTTGGCGTACCCCGTATTTAGCCAGTACAGCCCGAAAGGACTTGTTGCAGAAGTGGGAGCCCCCATCACTAATGATAGTTCTGGGTGTCCCAAATCTAGCAAAGATGTTCCGCCTCAGGAACTGTACAACACTCTTGCTCTCATTGTTAGGCAGCGCTGTTGCCTCCACCCATTTAGAGACGTAGTCTACAACCACCAGGATATACTTCATCCCATGAGAGCTCACGAACGGGCCCATGAAGTCAATGCCCCATACATCAAACAGCTCAATCTCCAAAATGGGGGTCATAGGTAACTCTTGACGCCTTGAAATGTTCCCTTGGCGCTGGCACTGGTCGCACCCCTGCACCAAGTCATGGGCATCTTTATAGATGGTGGGCCAGTAGTACCCACACTGCAGGATCTTTTTGGCAGTTCTGGCACCACCATGATGTCCCCCCACTGGAGAGGAGTGGCAGGCTTCCAGGATGCTCAACATCTCTGCCTCTAGGACACATCTTCGGATGACCCCATCTGCGCATGTTCTAAATAAATATGGATCATCCCAAAAGTACCTGCGCACATCATGAAAAAATGTTTTTCTCTGGTGAGGGTTAAGGCGTTCCAGCATAATATCGCTCACCAGGAAGTTAGCAAAATCAGCATACTAAGGGACTAAGTCCGCAGAAGCGGCTAATACCTGCTCATCGGGAAATGAATCATCGATGTTCAACCACTCATTGGCGCGGGCTGCGTCCTCTAACCTGGATAGATGGTCTGCCACTTGGTTCTCTGTGCCTTTACGATCCTGGACCTCAAAGTCGAACTCTTGTAGCAAGAGCACCCATCTGATTAAGCGAGGCTTAGCATCCTTCTTAGACATGAGGTACCGGAGTGCGGCGTGGTCAGTGTGTACGATCACCCTCGTGCCCAGTAGATATGCTCGAAACTTGTCGAAGGCATACACCACGGCTAGCAACTCCTGCTCTGTGACAGTGTAATTCCTTTGAGCCTCATTTAGCGTCTTGCTGGCGTAGTAGATAGGATGGAAGATTTTGTTCCGCTTCTGCCCCAGCACAACACCCACGGCAACTCCACTCGCGTCACACATTACCTCAAACGGAGCGCCCTAATCTGGTGCAACCACGATAGGCGCCGAGGTGAGCTTCTGCTTCAAGGTCTCAAACGCTTGCCGGCATGCATCATCAAAGTGGAACTTGACATCCTTCTCCAACAGTTTGCACAATGGGTGTGCAATCTTGGAGAAGTCCTTGATGAATCTGTGATAGAACCCAGCATGCCCCAGAAAACTCCGGACCCCTTTGACCGAGATAGGAGGTGGCAACCTTTCAATGACCTCAATCTTTGCCTTGTCCACCTCAATCCCCTTATCTGACACCTTATGGCCAAGGACTATGCCCTCCTTAACCATGAAATGACACTTCTCCCAATTTAGGACCAACTGGGTCTCTTCACAGGCTGCAGTGCCGTGCTTAGATTCTGCAGACAATCATCAAAATAATCACCCACTACTGAAAACTCATCCATAAATACCTCAAGGGTGTCTTCGACCATGTCTGAAAAGATAGACATCATGCAGCGCTGGAAAGTGGCTGGGGCATTGCAAAATCCAAACGGCATCCTTCTGAAAGCAAATGTCCCATAGGGGCACGTGAAGGTGGTCTTCTCCTGATCTTCTGGGGCTATTGAGATCTGGTTGTAGCCCGAGTATCCATCGAGGAAGCAATACCATCCTCGCCCTGCTAGCCTGTCTAGCATCTGATCCATGAATGGCATGGGAAAGTGGTCCTTTAGAGTCCATTTATTCAACTTCCGGTAGTCCATGCACACTCGCCATCCGGTGACAGGTCTCAGCGGGACAAGCTCGTTCTTATCATTGGCTACCACCGTCATGCCCCCTTTTTTGGGACGCACTGCACTGGGCTCACCCACTTGCTGTCCGAGATTGGATACACCACCCCAGCATCCAGCTACTTAATGATCTCCTTCTTCACCACCTCCTGCATGGGTGGGTTAAGCCTTCTCTGATGCTCAATGTTGGGCACACAGTCATCCTCCAGTTTGATTTTATGAGTGCAGATGCCTGGAAGGATGCCAATTATGTCAGCAATGGTCCATCCAATAGCTCGCTTGAACTTTTGGAGGACCCCCAATAATGCCTCCACCTAGTGTTCCTGAAGATCTGCAGCCACAATCATAGGAAGAGTGTTGTTAGTACCTAAAAATGCATACCTGAGGTGTTGCGGCAACTCCTTGAGCTCCAGAATGGGCGGTTCCTCGATAGAGGGTTTCGCTGGTGGTGTTGGCCTATTTTGCAAATCCAAGTCCAACTTCCTAGGCACGAATGGTCTGGTCCCCATGCCCTGCAAGGCATAGATGGCGTCGTTGTACCCCTCAACACAATCTTTTGGGAAGTTCATCAGAACTGCCGCCAGTGTGTCGACAGTCATCTTTTCCTCTAACGAGGCCTCAGAAACGTTGTCATCATCAATATCCATGACGGACATCACAACTAACTCCTTAGGCCTTTTCATGGCAGTGCACACACTGAATTTCGCCTCTTCGGTGTTTAACCGAAATGTGAGTTCACCTCGCTCGACGTCCACCAGTGCCCTGCCTGTTGCCAAAAAGGGCCTTCCGAGGATGATTGTTACCTCGAAGTCCACTTTACAGTCGAGGATGACAAAATCGGCAGGGAAGATGAACCTGCCAACCCGAACTAGAACATCATACAGGATTCCCACGGGACTCTTTACTGATCTATCTGCCATCAATAGCCGCATGGTCGTGGGTGTGGGGGCTCCTAAGCCCAACTGCTGGTATACTGCCAACGGCATCAAGTTAATGCTGGAACCAAGGTCACAAAGAGCCCGTGCAAAGTCATATGCACCAATGGTGCACGGGATGGTGAAAGCCCCTGGATCTCCCTTCTTTTCTACCAAAGACCTCGTAGGGATGGCGCTACAGTGGTGTAAATTATCGACTGGCTCAATCGTGGCTGTCCTCTTCTTAGTAACTAAGTCCTTCATGAACTTAGCGTAGCCAGGCATTTGTTCAAGTGCTTCCACCAGAGGTATGTTCACAGACAGCTCCTTTAACATGGACAGGAACTTCTGGAATTTGCCATCCTCCGCCTTCTTTTGTAGCCTTTGGGGGAATGGTGGCCTGCTTGGTCGACTCTGGCTCTACTGTCGCAGCCTCAGGTCCATCACTCCCACTGTCAACCTGACCCTCCATGAGGCTATGCATCTTATCATCTGCTTTCACCTGACCTGCACCATTAGCAACAACTGGGTTAGCAAGTACCTTACCACTTCTCGTGGTGATCGCCATGCAGTGGCCATCATTCTTCGGGTTTTGCACTATGTCACTAGGGAGTGACCTAGCTTTCCTCTGGTTAAATGCCGCCGAAAGCTGCCCCATCTGCTGCTCTAACTGCTTGATTGAGGTGGAGTGCGAGTCTACCAGCCGCCTGACATTAGATATTTCGCTCTTTACATCCTGTACCCCTGCCTCAGTGGCCTCCACTTTGCTTAGGACTTTTGTCATCATGTCCTCTAGCTTAGAATTGCCGCCACCTTCGTTTTAGCGGTCACGGTTTCTGTAGCCATCCCTATTCTGCCAGTTCCCTTGGTAATTATCTCGATTGTAGTTCCGACCTTGGTTACCGGAGTTGAAACCCCGGTAACCCCCCTGACTACCAAGAAACTGAGCTTCCTCATCGTAGTCGCTGCCTTGATCATCATACCTGGGTAGTGCTTCCATTGCTTTGACTTTCTCAGTGCCCCCACCAAGGAACCTTTTCGATAGCAAATCAATTTGTGTCCACATATGGGCCATGTCCTGGTCCCGTTCTTCCTCCTTCTTGCGTTGCTCCTCACCCATCTCAAATACCATCCCTGAGCAGTCTGCCTCTCTAGTATACCATGCCCTGTTGTTCTTTGCCACTTGATCTAAGATGACCACTATGTCCGGGAAAGTCCTGGACATATATGACCCTCCACAAGCTGCATTAATGATGGGCTTGGTAATGAAGTTGCAGGACCTGTAGAAGACTGCCTTCAAGTATTCATCAGTGAGATGATGGTCTGCGCACTTTTTGAGCTTTTGTCTGAGTCTCTCCCAAGACTGATGCAGTGCTTCATTCGGCATTTGTTTATGAGATCCAATCTCATCTTTGAGCTTCAGTTGTCATGAAGCAGGGAAGAATCGTTCCAGAAAGGCCTCCTTTAGTTCTCCCCATGTGTGGATGGAATCATGGGGGAGCTCGTTCAGCCACCTTATTGCCTCCCCAGACAGAGACAGTGGAAATAACCTCAACCTCAACGCTTGCTGACTAACTCCTGGAATTTCGGATGACTGGCAGGTAGCTAAGAAATTCAGCAGGTGTTGATTTGCATCCTCTGTGGCAGCTCCAGTGAACAACCCCTTCAACTGCAACATCTGCAGCATGGTGCTGGTGATCGTGAATTTGATCCCAGCAGGCAGAGGTGGTAGTACTATTGCCCCAGTAGTCCCAGCACCATCATCATCAATATGCGCTGCTGGTGGGTACTGAGGGCCTTGAGGTCTCACCGGGGGTTGGTGTTGTTGTGGTGGTATGAGTGGTACCTGGCGAAGTGGTGCCGCTGGTGGTACCACATTACCAGCGAGATCATCCATTCCCAACCCATCCTGACCTCTATCCACAGGATTCACTGCCAACTCCCTCTGCCTTGCTGCTTCACGGTCCTGGGCGTTCATTCTGCAAATTGATTTAGTAAGCTCTGGATCGTAGGGAATAAGTGTTGCACCCTTGCTTCGGGTGCTTGGCATGCAATGCTGAACCCCTACGAGGACAAAAACAAGAAACAAAGTAAAACCAGGGACTAGACTTACAAGCTGAAAGTAGCAACTAATAGACTAGTTCTTTGTCGTGTTCCCCGGTAACGGCGCCAAAATTTGATACGCCCAAATTACACTCCAAATAGAAGAGTAAAGCGGTCGTTGGTCAAATATAGAACTCAACCGGAGTTGAGGTCGATCCCACAGGGAACACGTAAGAATTATTCTATTAGTATCGGCTTTCAGTTGTAAATGCTATTCCCAAGATAAACGTACATAAAGTAAATGGGGGGTTGCGTTATTTAATTTAAATGATTGTGCAAAGTAATTAATAAAAACGTTGTTCCGATTTTTAGACAGATAGAAAGAGGCTAGGGTTGTGTTCCCCATGACTTACAATTGCGACAACTAAACTGGATTTGTAAACTCATTCTTAATGATGCATGCAAAATCTAACAACTTAACTAATATCTAGGTCACCTTTCAGTCCTTCCTAGTTATATTTCACTCATCTCCTTTCGGTCTCAGAGTGTATGCAATTCTAACCGTTGTTTTTGATCTCAGAATACCTTCACCTTTCAGTCTCAGACACTTAGACTAGGTTCATGACCCCGAATCTCTGTTGTTAAACTCTTTTCCCAATCACTACATCCCTCTCGGGCATGTAATGAATACAGGCTTACCCTAACGCGTCGACTCATTAAGGAGAAGTTAAAGCGAAGAATTTAACAATACATGCAATGTTTATTCGAACGAATCACTCCAGCTTGTGTTATCTTATTGAGTCGTCATGGTTCCCACAACCCTAGTTGTGGGTTTAGCCTAGCATAGTATTGATAACTTGCCCACAACAATTAGAAGAAGACATAAAGATTGACTTACAATTGAAGAACAAGAATCCGTGTTACAAGCTTCGAACAATGATCACAAACACGATTCTCACAAATTACAAAATCAAACTAATGTTTTCTGCTTGTTCTCTCGTGTTTCTGCCGTAAAAAACGAAGTGTCTAATGAAATAAAATAATGTACTATTTATACTAAATAAAATTAAGTCGATACAATTTAGGAAAAATAGACTCAGCATGGGATACGGTCCGTCACACGGACCGTCTGAGGCCAGACGGCTCGTCTAATGGACCGTCTGGTTCAACTGCTGCATTGGCACGGCCCGTGACACGGCCCGTGTGGCGTGAGACGGGCCGTGTGCTCCTTCTGGTGGCTCCACTTGTACGAATTCTGATATTTTCGACGAAGGTCCTTTTGAGTTACGTCACTTACACGGTACACGACATGGCCCGTCTGGTGTCAGACGGTCCGTGTGATTGGTCCGTGTGGATTTCCTTGCACGATTTCCTTAATTTTCGACGAGTTGCCTTCTAAGCTACGTCAGTTACACGGCCCGTGACACGGTCCGTCTAGCGTCAGACGGGCTGTGTGGACTGGCCGTGTGACACGACTTGGCGCGAGTTGCCAAGTGTCGTGCCACGATCGGTCACACGGACCGTCTGGCGTGAGACGGCCCGTGTGGGCCTTCCGTGGTCCAACACTTGGCTTTGTTTTTCACTCGTTCCTTGTGCTTTCCTCAATTTCCCATGCCTTTGCTATTTTCCTGCACAATATCAAAACATACCTATTAAACCAACAACAACGCTCAAGAACGCACAATAATTCTATGTCGTAAGCGTCGTAAAAGTCGTATTTTCATGACTCATCATTAAGAACTGGCCCCGACCGACCACTCCGACCGACATTAGAAGTTTCTTGGGGTTGGCGGGCTACTATCGCAGGTTTGTAGAAGGATTTTCTTCCCTATCCGCACCATTGACCAAGTTGACCCAGAAAAAGGTCAAGTTTTAGTGGTCCGAGAAATGTGAGAAGAGTTTCCAGGAATTGAAAACGAGATTGACTACTGCACCGGTCCTAACTTTACCCGAGGGAAACGAGGACTTTGTGATCTATTGTGATGCCTTAAGGGTCGGATTGGGATGCGTACTAATGCAAAGGGGGAAGGTGATAGCCTATGCCTCCAGGCGACTCAAGGTCCATGAAAGAAATTACCCAACCCATGACCTCGAGTTGGCAGCAGTAGTGTTTGCACTTAAAATCTGGCGCCACTACTTGTATGGAGTACATGTGGATGTGTTCACGGACCACAAGAGCTTGCAGTATGTTTTCAGTCAGAAGGAGCTTAACTTGAGATGGTTGGAATTGCTCAAGGATTACGACATGAGCATTCACTATCACCCAGGTAAAGCTAACGTTGTTGCTGATGCTCTTAGCAGGTTATCAATGGGTAGCACAGCCCATGTGGAGGAAGGAAAAAGGGAATTAGCCAAGGACGTACATCAGTTGGCTCGATTAGGAGTCCGACTTGAGGAGAACAATGAAGGAGGAGATAATGTGGAGAACGGGTCTGCTTCCTCGCTAGTGGTAGAAGTGAATGAAAAGCAAGACCAAGACCCAGTTATACTCCAATTGAAGGAGGATGTCCACAATTAGAAAGTGACGGTCTTCTCCAAAGGGGGAGATGGGGTACTGAGATATCAAAGTCGATTGTGTGTCCCAAATGTTGATGGCATACGGGACAGAATCATGGTAGAAGCTCATAACACTAGATATTCCATCCACCCTGGCTCCACCAAAATGTACCACGACTTAAGGGAAGTCTATTGGTGGAATGGGATGAAGAGGGATGTTGCAGAGTTCGTTTCAAGATGCCCGAACTGCCAACAAGTGAAGGTTGAACATCAAAGGCCGTGTCGATTGGCTCAGAACTTTGAAATTCCGGAGTGGAAATGGGAGATGATCAACATGAACTTTATCACTGGCCTGCCGAAATCTCGAAAGCAACATGATTCGATATGGGTGATCGTGGATAGGATGACAAAGTCAGCTCACTTCTTGGCAGTAAAGACAACAAACACTGCGGAAGAGTATGCCAGATTGTACGTCCAGGAGATCATGAGGTTGCATGGGGTTCCTTTGTCTATCATCTCGGACAGAGGGGCTCAATTTACCTCCCAGTTCTGGAGATCGTTTCAGAATGGTTTGGGTACTAAGGTGAACCTGAGTACAACTTTTCACCCGCAGATGGATGGTCAGGCAGAGCGTACGATTCAAACACTCAAGGACATGTTGAGAGCTTGTGTACTTGACTTCAAAGGAAATTGGGATGATCATCTACCCTTGATCGAATTCGCATATAACAATAGTTATCATGCAAGCATTCAGATGGCTCCTTATGAGGCCATGTACGGAAGAAGATGTAGATTGCCGATTGGGTGGTTTGAGGTTGGAGAAGCAGGGCTGATTGGACCTGACCTTGTTCACCAGTCGATGGAAAAAGTCAAGATCATTAGAGAGAGGTTAAAGACTGCCCAGAGTCGCCAAAAATCCTACACCGACATAAGGAGAAGAGACTTAGAGTTTGAGATAGATGATTGGGTGTATTTGAAGGTATCACCTATGAAGGGTGTCCTAAGGTTTGGGAAGAAGGGAAAGTTAAGCCCACGATATGTTGGGCCATACCAGATCGTAAAGAGGATTGGGAAGGTTGCTTACGAGTTGGAGTTACCTTCCAAGTTAGAGAGAGTTCATCCGGTATTCCATGTGTCGATGCTGAAGAAATGCTTGGGAGATCCCGCCTTGGTGATCCCTATCGATAGCCTTGGAGTAAAAGATAGCCTATCTTATGAAGAGGTCCCAGTTCAAATCCTTGATCGTCAGATTCGCAGGTTGAGGAACAAAGAGATAGCCTTAGTCAAAGTCCTGTGGAGGAATCAATTCGTTGAAGAAGCCACATGGGAAGCTGAGGAGGAGATGAAGGCCAAATACCCGCACCTATTCGTGCCAACGGATGATGGAAACATTGAAGGTAAAAATCCTTGCTCTTCACTAAACTGATTGTTCTATTTTGATGCGACTTACTATTGTTAAGTCGAGGATGGGTTGATTGAACTGAGTGGAAGATGAGTCTCGAGTCTATTCGTGCTTTAGTCCTCACCTCTACTCATCATTCGAGGACGAATGATCCCAAGGGGGAGATGATGTAACACCCGGTAAAAATTACCAAAATACCCCTAGAGTGGGGGTATGCGCGTAACGCACCTTCTGATGCTCGTATGGCGAATCTTAGACCGAATTTGTGATCAGCATGAAAAATAGGGTGGGAAAATGGCCTCGGTCGAATTTTAGAGCGACCCGATTGAAAGATAAATTTTCAATCCAAGTCACAAAATAGTGATTGTCCGCGACAGAGGCGCGACGGGCACCTGCCGGGTAGGGACACTTATATATTTTTCTAGATTTTCTACGGGATGGAGAAAACTCATTTAAGAATACTTTTTTCAAAATTACACTGTACGCGATAGGTCCGCGTCGCGGACCGTGTGTTTTCCGAACTGCAAATTTCTAATTTAATTCGAGGGGCATTCTAGTCAATCCCCAATCCCTCCTAAACACTGATACGCGGCTAATTAAGTCGTTTTCAACCAAAAAAAAAGGGTCTAAAACCTCATTCTAAGTCCTATTCCTTAAACACTAACAAGGCTAGGGCTTGAGGAGAAGAGAGAAGAGCTTGTGAGAGGAATTCGAGCGGAGACCCCGAAAGTACTCGATTGTTAACGGCATCACAGGTATGTAAGGCTAAACTAAAACATGAGATTGTTCTCTCATGTGCCCCATAGGGGTCATAGATGAGTTGATAATTGAAGAGTCTATGTGCATGATTTCTTTGATGGATTTTCTTGAAAATTATATTTGAAACTACATGTTTTCTATGTTGATGATCATCATACTATTTGTTTTCTTAAATTGAATATTTTCCATGAGAATTTGCATAACCCTGCATAATTAATTTGAAAAGCATGCATAATGAACTTGAGGATTGAGTCTAGAGCCTTGAAATTGTGATTGTGATGAGAGAATGATGATTCTAGAGCCTTGAGATAAGATTGTGATTGTTGATTGTGATTGTAATTGTGATGACAGAATGATGATGAGTTGATAGAGTTTGATTATCTTATGAGTCTCTAAAAATGAACTCTACCGATGTGTCTATTCACTTGATTCCTAATGATTGATCTAAACCTTGAGTCATTGAGGAGTTTGATTGATGAGAGGGTTAAAGTCCCTGTGAGATTGATTGATGAGAGGGTTAAAGTCCCTATGAGCTTGATTGATGATAGGGTTAAAGTCCCTATGAGATGCCGATCGTTGACGGGGTTAAAGTCCCTACGAGATTGGTTTGATTGGATTGATGGTTTTATGAGCATTGAGTCAGGAGGAGTATCGAGCACCAAAATGGGTAAGAGTGAGTCCCACTCGAACTCATTAAACTATGTCGCCAAGCATAGAAGAGGTCTTCCTCTTGAGTTGATGTCCCTGAAATCAATAGCGGACTTTGTTGATTGTTCTGTCTCCATCTTGGATTTATCCATTATGGTTTCGATTCGTCTCTACCTGGCAAGTACGGGACGGCCGTGGCAACACCGGCGGGATTGTTGTACAATCACTGGCTCATAAGTGATTGTTTTCGGTAAGAGAAACTCCTATAAACTTCTTACCCTATTCTGAGTCTGAAAGAGATGAGAGGAGGTGAGCTCCTCTAAAATGAGATGAGATGAAAGGAAATGTGATGAGATAAGAGGAGGTGAGCTCCTTTGAGATGAGTCTGAGATGATTGATGAGGTTTGAGTCGATGATAGTGTCACGCCCTAAGCCCTATTAAGGCGGACTGGCACCCGTTGCCGACAAGGATCGGGAGAACCAACATAACTATACACCTGCTATGAACATTTAAGAGGCTTCTATACTCAATAGGCTGTCAAATGAAAGTAAACTGTACAAACAAACCAAAAGTAAATGCATAGGACTAGGCCGTTGGAGCCACGATGTCTATAATACACTATATGACCACACTTTAATTTACATAGTCTACAAAGCCTCTAAATAAGGAACAATATCCATATGGGTCGGGACAGGCCCCGCCTCATGACCAACTATACAATACAAAATACAAGTTCTAAATACATAAGCCCCGAAGCAACCTGGAGCTTTGAATAACAACTGGAAGTCCTGTACTCTTACTTGGGAGATTTAGTAACTCCTGTACCTGCAGCATGAAATGCAGGTCCCCCGTAAGGGACGTCAGTACGAGGTAATGTACTAAATATGTAAGGCAGGAAATACTGTATATGCAATATGAACTCAAATGAAATCATATGCTGGTGTATAAGTATGATAAGACCACCTTTAGTCACACTGTGGAATCATGTACTTTATGTCTTTTTTTTATTACTGTATCTTTACTGTATAATCTGTGCACAATATATCATGTAAATGACCAGCTGATCAGTGGTAAATCTGTAACGGGATCGACCCTGGCTAGGTGCTTCCTTCACCCCTCGGGCTACCACCCAAATGAGATCGACCCTGGCTAGGTGATTCTTCCACCCCTCGGGCTACCACTCATTTATAAGCAACTGTAAGTTATCTTTTGTTTACTTTGAGATGGTTTTTTTGGTGGTCACAATCTTTAGAACTACATGAATATAGACATGTGACATATGAAAAACCATGTAAGGTAATACCACGATGGGAAGAGAGATACACAACTAATGAATCGTATCAAAGATTGAACAACACATAGACTTTGTTTGGTAAAAAGGAATTCATGCATATTCGGTATTCAAGTACATATGCAGGTTGACAATGACTATGTATGGAGACATATGGACATGTTAAAGAGTGGGAACACGGTTAGCAGCCATGTCGGAGTTTGTACGTGCCTTTATGTGCTAAGGAAGACTATAGATTTCATGCCAAGTAATAGGAAATCAAGTTGCCTTACATACCTCGCTGTGCTATGTCGTTATTACCTCGGAATAGTATCCTTTTCCTCCAAACACTTATCTACAACATATTAGGTGATAAAACTAGTGTTAGTAGCTAATAAACACGTCTTAGTAATCCAATTTCACCCAAAAACAACATCCGGGCAGCAAGCTCGGAACTAGCACCCAAATGGTATTCTTTCAACACTTCCGCTCCTAATCGTATTTTCTAACACACATTCCCATATACATGTCATATCCAGATATGCTTAGTCTCATAACAGCATTACAACAACTCATACAATACAGCATACAACAACTTTACACAACACGTAAGTAGACAACGCAACATTGCGTCTTTCCGCTACATTTCGACGTCAACCATTCCAAATCCGTTCCAACCTTAATCAAACTGTCCTCAACATATTTACACATAATTACATTCCTAAACCAGTCCAAAAACATTCCCTAAGTAGATGAAAAACATGAGACAACAATTCCCAAAAACAGTCCACAAATTCTTACTAATGACCGGAATTAAGACATCATTTAAGAACTTGTTTTTGCGGAAGGTACAAGTGGTCCAGCAGCCTTCTTACATCACTATGGACCCAAGACTTCTTAAAAACATACATATTACTTCATAAATCAGCCAACCAACAAGATAAAAGTCTCTTATTTAACAAGAAAAGTGAACTACAAAATTGGAACACATGCTGTCCCAAAATTCCTGCACAATACAACCAACATACTCTTCATGTTTTTCATGGAAATATTACACCAAACCATGGGTATTTTTACTTACCTTAACTCTCAAGTATTAGGTTCTCTTCAAGAACCCTAGAAGTGTGTCTTGGCTGCTTTAGAAAATGGAGAGAGAGCAAAAAGAAACTTGAGAAAAATCTGAAAATTTGGCTTAAGAAAATGGCTGAAAGTTGCTGCTGGTTGCTCCCTTTTATAGGCCTCTTTTGGCCGACTTTCTTTTGGGCTTTTAGCCTTATTTTAATAAGGTTATGGGGCAGCAGCTTGGCCCTTTCATTTGGGCCTTATTGGGCTTCAAATGGGATGGGCTTTGTTGCAAACATTTACTCCCTAAGCCCACTTAGTTTGGGCTTTAGTTTTGAATTGTATTGTAGTTGTAATTTGGCCCTTTTTCTTATCCATCTTGGGCTGCAAATATTACCCTTTTATGATGCCAAACCATGGGCCCAAATGACATCTTTAACTCGGGGTTTATTCTTTATCGGACTTGAACAAATTCGGTGTTGGGCCTTGTCTCCATTTACCGAGCTTATCAAGCACGTAGGTGACTCACCTACTAGCTTCCTAAGTCCCACAAGCACCTCAATTATTTTACTTCATTTAAGGTCACACTCTCCTTAACTTGACCTAAAAATTATATACGCTCGGTCATCTTAAGCGTTAGATGTACACATAACCCTTAAATCTGGAATTCATGCACTTTTAAAAATATGTGCAAATTTGACCTTGTCATATCATGTTTCATCTATGTTGGACTAGTACATGTATGATGTGGGGTGTTATAGATAGGTCACTTGTCTACTCTTTATTCTTGCATAGACAGACATTTGACTAATGATGTGATTTGATGTGTATTTTGAGTTGTTATTGTTTTCCATATTTTCTACCGATTTCTGTTTCATTCAACTATTTTACATACCAGTACATTCCAAGTACTGATGTCCACTCTGGACTGCATCATTTTATGATGCAGAGGCAGGTACTAGAGATCGTCAACAAGCGCTTCGTTGAGGATTCGAGATTGCAGCTGATTGGTGAGCCTCCCCTACTCCGGAGGGTTCACTCTTTTATTTCATCATGCTTAGAGTTAGATGAGACTATTTCTTTTATTTTGGGTAGCCATGGATTTGTCATTGGCACCATATGATAGTGATAGAGGCTTCATAGACGATGATCGAGTGTTAACGTTGAGACTGTGAGCTAGTTCTTTCTACTAGCCCTTATTGTTTTATGAAATCTTTTGAGACTTCAGATGATGATGTGTCCATTACTACTTATATTTTTCCGCTATTCATTAGAGTTTATTTGATTGAATGATGTGATGAGGCTAAGTGGTTCGCTTGGGGACTAACAATAGTCTCTGAGTGCCGGCCACGCCTAGGGTACCCTCCCGAGGCGTGACAAAAGCGGTAACAGTTAGCAAGTAAAGCAATATTTAAACAGATAATTTAAGATAATAAGCAAATAAAGGGATGGGGTTTAGATTAGGAGGGGGTGTTAGAGGGAATAAGGGAAAGGGAAAAAAGAAACAAGTTAGTAAAGGATAATAACAATAATAAGCAAATAAAGTAAAAGGGAGAAAGGGAAGGGATTGTCAAAAATAAAACCCACATAAAAGCAAGACACATAATGGTTAGAACCTAATATCCCCAGCAGAGTCGCCATTCTGTCGCGCGCCATTTTTTCTCGCGAAAAAACGGGAATCTGGACGACGTCGTGGCAACGACTCTTTGATTTTTGAAAAAGGAAGGAGAGTCGCCACCTATTAAGGTGCATTAGGACACCATTCTCACCTAGGGTCGAAGTTAACCAGAGAGAAGGTAAGGGCTCAAATTACCTCGAAGGGAAGGTGTTAAGCACCCTTCGAGGACCGCAAATGCGGGTCCCGACCGTGTCTCATATTTATGTGGGGGTTACAAATAAAGGTCTCTATTTATTATCTAATTAATTCTAAGTGAGCACGTAAATTTCCTTTATTATCGTTTAGAACTAGTGAGAGCACGTAATATTGATTAATAAAGCAAGTAAATCACATAATTAAGTGAGAATGATCTATACCACCAAAAATAAAAGAATATATTATTCTCTTTCCCTTTTTGTTTTTATTTAATTCAAAAATATTTTTCAAGAGAGAGATTTAAAAGGGTTTTTTTAAAATATTTGTTTCTTACGGGTACGAAATTATGATATTTTTATCATAGCTCTTTCCCTAGAAACATTTTTATTTTGAGACCATCTGAAAACATTCGATTTTATTTTTGAGAGAAAAAAAAGAGAGTGAAAGTAATATAATATACACGTAGAGGTATTTACATATAAGTACCCATTAATATTTTATTTTTTATTTTATATTTTTAAAAAAAAAATGGAATTAGGTCTCGTAATTCCGTTTGGCTCCCTCACTAACTATAGGTTAGGAGATAGCTTTTTCATATATCACATTGTCTAACTTAGGTTTGAAAAGAGATTAGACAATGATTTTTAGAAGAAAAGATTTTAGTGAATTCTTGTTTGAAAAGTCAAAAAAATAAAAAATAAAAAGCACGTATCCTCCCCGCCCCCTGGTCAATAAATACCCCGATTTTCACTATTATTGTTACAACATTTTTGCGATAATAAAATATAATATAAATATGATATAAAAATGAAAGAATTAGAATTGTCCTTCTTCTCCGAATCCATCCCCTTGTCAAGACTTGGAACTCAAAACCTGCTAAATGAAAGAAAGAAGTAATATGATTCAAAGTAATAATAAGCAAAATAAATGCTCACCAATTAGATCGAACGATTACAACTTGAGAGAGACGCAAACAGAACAGAACAACGTTTCTAGAGTGCTATAAAATTATAGGAGAATTGTATTGAATCTCTAGACTTTTCGTGTGAAAGAGTGATGGAGAGAAGTTTTTTGTTTTGTGTAACAGCGTGTGATGATTTTGTATGTCTGTCTTCTTAGGGTGGCTGAAGGACTCAATATATAGTGTAGCATAGGGGAGTAAAAAAGGTATGCTAATTAATTCTGGCAGATTATTCTTACCATAAAAGAAGAGCAAATCACTCAAACTGATTTACCAAAATAAAAGAAAATCAGGCCAACTAATAGTCAATATACCCTTTCATATATGAAGGGATTCATACCAAATTAATATTACTTTACCAAATAAGGCACACATATCAATTAGTATCTCAAAGAATCCAATTTACCAAGTAACAATCACAGTCTAGAATTTTGCTCTGTTATACTCATTCCAAAAAAACATCATTCTCCCTCAGATTCAAAAATTACGGACTTTGCCCATTAATCCCCCTTTTTTTAAAAAAAAAAAAAAAGAATGAAAAGGAACCTATTTATATAGCTTCTATAGATAGGCTAATTGGGGAAAAATTAATTAAAAAATGATAAGAAAATATTTCAGGAATTTTTTTTTATGGAGAAAATCATTTTTTCTTTTATAGAAAAATTTCATCAAATATTAAAAGGGGAGAAAGAGTAAAAAAAAAGAAAAAAAGGAAAAATCTGTCAAAGATGAAAATGATATTAACCATATATAAAAGATTTCTTACTTTCAAGATGAAGATAAAAAAAGATTTAGACAATTTAATTTGAAAATTTTATCACTAATCATATTCATAATACCACATATAATAATAATAATAATAATAATAATAATAATAATAATAATAATAATAATAATAATAATAATAATAATAATAATAATAATAATAATAATAATAATAATAATAATAATAATAATAATAATAATTTTATAAATTATGAATGCAAAAAATATACAAATTTTCGAGTAAAACCTAAAAGTATAAACTTATAAAAAAAATTATTTCTTTTAAAAATACTTAAATAATCGAAATAAAGAAAAGTGGTAAGGTGGGTCAAAATTGGGCATCAACAACAACACTAGTTGATCCTATTGATGACGAAATTGATTTTCTTGCAAAATCGATTTGTGTCCATCTAGTGTGTGTGTGTGTGTGTATTATCATAATGTGTTTGTTGTTGGAATTAATTTGCACTTTAGCTTTGATTTGGTTTAGCTGTTGAAATTAAGTCGGACTTTAACTTTGATTTGCTTAAGTTGTTAGAATTTATTTGAACTTTAAAATTTTTAAATTAAGTTCTTAGAAATTAATTCAAATTTTATAAATTCTTAACTTTAAAATACTTGAACTTTAATTATACTTGAAATTTGAAACTTTAACTTTAGGATTATTTTAAAGTATTTAGAAATTGTTGATACTTTAAGAAATTTCTTAAGTTACACTTGAGGATTATTTTTAACTTAAGAATATAATTTAGAACTTGAACTTTAGGATACTTAAGAACATACTTGAACTAATTAATTAAGGTTGTGAATTTTTTGTAGATAGATCACCGTTTGTGGATGTATGACATGTATTACGAAAATTGGTGTGGGTTGAAAATCTCCTTTTTTTATGGTGTTAGAAGTTTCATTGATCATGCAATGACACTTGATATTTTTAAGAGAAATCAATTGGTTAGGTGTCCTTGTAGTGCATGTAAGTGCCTGAAATTTTTTAGTCCAGATGAAATTATGGTGCATCTGTATCATAATGGATTTAAGCCTAGATATTTTGTATGGGTGGATCATGGAGAAATAGATGGATTGAATGATTTATTTTATAATTCGATGCCCGTGGATGAATATAGTATGCTTGTACCACATGGTCAAATTAGATTTAAATATGATAGGATTCAACATGACACGTTTGAGCATGATAGAGTTCATGAAATAATTAATGATGCTTTCGGAGTTCAAGGAGGGTTGGAACCTGAACAATTTTGTAATAAAGCTCCTAATGAAGAAAACAAATGCTTCTATGAAGAATTAGAAAAGGCTAGTCAACCATTTTGTGAGGGGAGTCCACATTTGCTTTGTATGTTGCCGTCAGATTAATGAATGTTAAATCAGATTTGAATGTTTCTAATGCGGCTAAGGACTCAATGGTTGACCTTTTGGGTGAGTTGATTAATCCTGAGCTTTACATACCCAAGAACGTCTATCAGGCAAAGAAATCGATTTCTAAATTAGGATTGTCACATGATAGAATTCATTGTTGTGTTAATGGTTGCATGTTGTACTACAACACTAATAGTGACTTGGAAAGTTGTAAGTTTTGTGGTCATGCTCGTTATAAGAGGACTCCGACTGGAAAGATGGTTCCAATTAAAGAGATGCATTATTTACCTCTTATTTCTAGACTGAAGAGGTTGTACGCATCGATGAGGTCTACCACACATATGAGATGGCATCGTGAATTTAGAAGGCTTTCGGGTATGTTGTCTCATCCATATGACAGATACATGGAAGCATTTTGATAATGTATATCCTGACTTTGCTAGAGAGCCTAGAAATGTTAGATTGGTTCTGTGTGCAGATGATTTCACACTATTCTCAAATTCCGCCACGCCTTATTCTTGTTGGCCCGTATTTCTTACTCTATATAATCTTCCTCCTGAAATGTGCATGACAAGTCCATTCATATCTTTAAGTTGTATTATTCCAGGTCCCCATAACCTAAAAATTTCAATTGATATCTATCTACAACCATTGATAGATGAGCTTAAGCAGCTATGGTTTGAAGGTGTACTGACTTATGACATATCAACTAAAAAACTTTTGTTATGTTTGCTTGTTTAATATGTACTATTAATGATTTTTCTGCATATGGTATGTTGTCTGGCTAAATGACAGCTGGAAAGCTTGTTTCTCATTGCATGGAACATAGTAAGGATTTCACCCTAAAGCATAGCAGAAAAATTCATGGTTTGATTGTCATCGTCAATTCTTACCAATGGACCACGAGTTCAGAAAGATGAAGCATGTATTCAGAAAAAACAGGGTTGACATTGATCCTCTACCCCCATCATTGACAGGGCATCAAATTTGGGAGAGAGTTTCTCAACTGTCTAAAGTTACAGAAGTTCCACCTTCTAGACTTCCTGGATAAGGTGTTGAACATAATTAGACCAAAGAAAGCATATCCCCGGAGTTCCCATATTGAAAGGATAATCTCCTAAGACATAATCTTGATGTAATGCATATTGAGAAAAATTATTTTGACAACTTATTCAACACAGTGATGGATGTAAAAGGCAAGACAAAAAACAACCCAAGAGCTAGAATGGACTTAAAGGAATGGAAAATCAAAATATTGTTAAGCCTAAAACTAGTTTTTCATTCACCAAGGATGAGAAACGTGAAATATGTGAGTGGGTTAAAAATTTGAGGATTCCGGAGGGATATGCTTCAAATTTGGGCAAGCGGGCAGACTTGAATGAAGGAAAGTAGTTTAGACAGGATGGAGGAAAATATTCTTGTTACTAATACAAAGTTGGAGAAGATTTTTCCACCTAGCTTCTTTGATATGATGGAGCATCTTCTAATTCATCTTGTACAAGAAGCCCGCCTTGGAGGTCCAGTTTAAAAAAGGTGGATGTATCCATTTGAAAGGTAATATATTTTTTTGACTTAAGTACTTAATTATATATAATGAATATATAAACAATCGAATTGATGATTAACAAATTTGAATTGGTATGTACTATTACGACCCAAGACTACGACCTAGATGTGACACGGCGAATGAGAACTCGAGAGTCCCAAACAAGCCTCAAGTATCTAAATCTACATCAGACATTCAAATAGTAGCATATAGTTCTAAGGGACGGGAGAATAGGACTCACGCTATGGGGACAATACAGGACTAGGGACTTTCCACATTTTCACACCAAAATATGCATATAGCCAAATTCAAATTTCCCATAAATCAATCCAACGAATACATAAGCCAGATAGCACGCATAACATAAAGATTTTGAAGAGTTCACATATTGTCCAATGAATGTCTCTTCTGGATTGGACTACTCGTCGAACGGCTGATACTCGAAGTGCTCAGCCCATACATGGTAAAATCATGTAGGCATAGAGTATGCATTAGTACGTTTGAATGTACTAAGTATGCGGGCATGCAATGCATATGACTTACCAAACCTGCATTTCAATGTTAGATGACAAGGGCGCATAATATAGAAAGACTCATATATCAAATGAAGAAATATACAAGATGCCATGAAATTATGATGCGTGAAATGCAAAAATGCTCATATATAGTGGGGATGAACTATAACCGACAAATCAAACTCATGCGAGCTATTACATGAATTAGTCCGATAGAGACCTCCTATTAATAGGAGAGATTACTTGCCAAAGGTAATCTACATCACACCTTACGACCACGCTTTTTGGTGGATGGTACCTTCCTTACGACCACGCTTTCAAAAGAATTTTTCATAATCATATCATATCATATCATAAATAAAATAAATGAATAACCACTCCTTACAACCCGGTCTTTTCGGTAATGGCTAACGTTCCTATGTTGGCACATAGTTCAAGGAAAGGGAGAGGGCCCTTCGGGATGGCCCTAACGCCCCCAATCCATTGATGCTAAGTCAAAAACATCCCACATGAATACTTATACATATACGTGCTTCCAAGAGATACAATATTCATTGCAAATCCATAATTCATTTCAAAACCGTTCAATGCACATTTAGGCTCAAATGCCAAATCATAAATCATAATGATGATGCTCATGCAAGGAATAGCTCGTGCATGTATACAAGATAGTGCAAGCACCCAAAATCCTCGAAGAGCCATAATCATAAGACATCCATGTGATCACATTCTTTCCATAACCAAAGCATTACCAAAATCATTTCATAAAATGTGATTGGGCTTAACCCACTTCATAATTTCCTTATAAACCAATGTGCATGAATGCAAATGCAATGCATGATGTGAGATTAGCAAGGGTAATATAGATTCAATTTCAAATCAGCCATAAAAATGAAATTGAGGAAATCCATAATTAAATCCACATGTAAATTATAATATGGATAACCCATGGATAAATCAACTTTAAAAGGGGACATGCATGTTCATAACTTCATAACTCAATGTAAATCACTATAATAGTGATCAAAGTGAATTGAAATCATAGGTAGAATACAACCCATGCATCAATTTGATTTAATAAAATCAAATAATGAAAACCCACGTTTTAAGTAAACAAAAATTCATGAAATCAATTGAAAGGGTTTTCAGGTCTTCTTGGTTGAAAGGGACCAAGAATCAATCCCACATACCTTGATTAAGGAGCTGAATTTGGGGAAAGACTTAGCTTGATGTCATGACCCAGGGTCAGGGCCTTGATGTGACACGGCGAATGGGGACTCGAGAGTCCCCAAACAACCCTCAGAATTTCAGAATCTACGAAGCTTGGTTCAAGATCTTTTAAAGACAAGTAATTAAATATCGAAAATCTAAATCCAAAAAGGAGAGAGCATATCTTATAAATTAAGCAAAATAACAAGGTTTTCACAAAACACCCAACATGGGCCTCTAGTTAATGAACGGGGGCCAGGACAAGTTCCGAACTCACCCTCAACAAAATATATATATATATATATATACACATAAGAAACATAAGAACAAAAGCTCGCCCTCGGATAATGGGGCTCACCGAAAAAGTATCTTTGAAGGAGGACTATTCGCCCGGCGACTGGTACTCAAACTACTCGGTCCCTACATGGTAAAATCATGTAGGCATAGAGCATGCGTTAGTACGTTTGAATGTACTAAGTATGCGGGCATGCAATGCATGTGACTTACCGAACCTTCATATCAATGTTAGGTCAAAAGGACACATAACATACAAGGGTCATATAGGCAAAAGAATTTAATATACAAGTTGCCATGGGATACGTGATGCATGCAAATGCGATAATTCTCCTATATATATATAACTGGGACAGACTATAACCGACAAACCAAATCCATGTGAGCTATTGCATGAATTGGACCGATTGGGACCTCCCACCGGTAGGGAGAAGATTACTTGCCAAAGGTAATCTACATCACACCTTACGGGCAACCTCATTTCGGTGGATGGTCACCTTCCTTATGAGACCCCAATTTCGGAAGGATTTACAAGAGTCATATGAAGACATGTCATATCATAAACAAGTAGATGAATAACATCCGTCCCTATGCTGGCATATAGTTCAAGGAAAGGGAGAGGGACCTTGGGTATATCCCTAACGCCCCCAATCCATCGGTGCCAAGTCTTACACATCCCACAAGAATATATATATATATATATATATGCTTTCAAGAGAATTAAATGTCTGTTTCAACGTTAAATGCACAAGTAGGCTCAAATGCCAATTCACAAGGTCAAGATCACATGATTCATGCAAGGAATAGCTCATCTACATGTACAAGATTGTGCAAGCACCCAAGATGCTCAAAGAGCCAAAATACAAGATGGTGCAAGCACCCAAGATGCTCCAAAAGCCATATTCATAGACATACCGGTGATCACCTTCTTGTCATATCCCATGTCTTACCAAAAATCATATCATAATTCCTTTTTAGGACAAAATTGGGCTTCATCCCATATTTCCAAGATTTCCATGTACCAATGTCATGAATGTGATGCAATGCATAATGTAGGGGTGGCATGGGTAATGTGGAGTATATCCAAAACATAGCAATATAATGTCAAACTAGGAAATCCACAATAAAATTAGTAGAAAATGGTAGTAGATATCACCCATGCAAAATAACATCTTTAAAGGGACATGCATACTCATAGTTTCATAGTCCAGTAGTTCAACATGATAAAATTTAACATAACCTAAAATTCGGCATATTATATAGCACATGCATGGTTCAAGTTACCAAGATCAAGTAGTAAAATTTCTCAATTTAAGTAGACAAGTTTATAAAATAGTTTTAGAAGAACTTGGGTCTTCTCGGTTGAAAGGAGCCAAGAATGAAAACCCACATACCCGATTTGGAGGCAAGTTTGAGGAGAAATGGACTCAAATGTGAAGGTCTTATCTTGACAATCCTAGAGAAATGTTGGCAAGTCTTGGTGGAGTGAATTCTTAGTGAGAAGTGAAATGAGGGAAATGGCTGAAAAATGAGGGTGAATAGTTTATATAGGGAGCTTAGGAGGGGTGGGAAAAGACCAAATTTTCATTGGGAATGACCAATATTTCAAAAATGCCATAAATGAAATGGACCTGAAATTGGTCCGTCTGGGGCATACAGTCCGGTACACTGTCCGTGTAGTGTCACACAGACCATTTACCGTGTCGTGGCCCTAGACTTCAATTCCTCTAAGGCAAGATATTCTGTACTAAGTATCATAATACGGACAAGTAAATGGACCACCTGGGGTTACACGAACCATGACCCCGTCCATATACAGGTGACTCTCCATGCCGAGACTAGACAGAGGACCACATGGACCGTCTAAAGTCACACGGGCCGTGACTTGGTCCGTGTGAAGGTGGCTCTACGCAGCGTACCATATGGAAGGCCACATGGACCATGTAGCCTTACACAGACCGTGTGGAGGCCCGTTTGCCCTTAAATTCCTAGGCGTCACTCCATGGGAAGGCCACACGGACCGTGTTACATCACGGGTCGTGTAGGACCTTCCGTGAGGCAATGCCTGGCAGATTTCTGCACAAGTTTATGGACCTCAAAGTGACGTCAATAAAACCCTTCTCTAATAGGTCCTTCTTCCTTACAAACAACACGGGAGCACCCCACGGTGATGTACTAGGCTGAATAAAACCCTTCTCTAATAGGTCCTTTAACTGCTCCTTTAACTCTTTCAATTCCACAGGGGTCATCCGATACGGAGGGATAACAATAGGCTGAGTATCAGGAAGAAGATCTATGCCGAAGTCTATCTCTCTATCCGGAGGAACGCCCGGTAAGTCCTTGGGGAACACATCCGAAAATTCATTCACCACAGGGACTGACTCGAGAGTAGGCACCTCGGAATCTATATCCCTGACCCTCACCATATGGCAGATTCACCCCTTAGAAATTATTTTTCGCGCCTTGAGGTAGGAAATAAACCTACCTTTAACAGAGGAATCACTACCCTTCCATTCAAGAATTGGCTCACCAGGAGGTTGGAACTGGACTTTTCGGGTTCTACAGTCTATGGAAGCATAAGATGCATGAAGCCAATCCATCCCAAGAATCACATCAAAATCAAACATCTCGAGTTCCACAAGATCACACGGAAAGATTTTATGCAACACAACAACAGGGCACCCACGATAGACTCTATAAGCAATAATAGATTCACCCACGGGGTGTAGATCGAGAAAGGCTCTCTTAAAATTTGGGGTTTCAACCCAAACTTGATAGCCAAAAGTGGAGTCACATGAACCTGAACCCGAACTTGACAGCGAGCATGGAGTGCATAGAACCTGTTGTTTCTTGGGGCAACACCTTGAGGACCTCTCTGCTGACCCTGCCCACCTTGGGCTACTTGACCTCGGTCTCCGCGCGCATTTCTAGGGCAATCAACAACCTTATGGTCCTTGCTTCCACATCCGAAGCAAAGCCCCAAATCCCTTCGGCAGGCACCTGTATGGGGCTTCCCACACCTGTCACACGAGATATATCCTAGTCCACCAACCGTGGGTACCCCGGGAAGGGGTTCCCGAGCATTAGTTTCTCGGGGTTATATCTTGGTCTTACCATCAAAGCAGGCTCTCTTGGGATCGTGTGCCCTTTTCTCCTTGAGTTTCTCCCCTTCAATCTGCTCAGCATACACCTGAGTCTGGCAATATCCATGTCCGCAATTAGCATAGTAGTTCGACATTCTTTCACCAACGAGTTAGAAATACCCGAAACAAATTTGTGCATCCGTGCACGGGGTCGGCCACCAGGGACGGAGCATATTTGGAAAGCTTGGTAAACTTGAGGGCATAGTCTCGCACACTCATACTCCCCTGCTTAAGGTTAATAAACTCGGTCATTTTGGCATCCCTCAGCTCAAGTGGAAAGAAGCAGTCGAGGAAGGCAGATTTGAACTCTCCCCATCTAACATCACCATCACAGACCCTTTCCATAGCCCACTGTGTATACCATACCTGAGCTACATCCTTTAGCTGGTAAGCAGCCAATCCAGCTTTTTCCTCAGAAGAGACACCCATGATGTTCAGTGTTTTTGAGAGTTCATCAATGAACTCTAGAGAATCCTCATCAACCCTTGACCGTAGAACTACAGAGGATTCATCTGGGTGAAGTCCCTCACAATAGAAGCGGGTGATGCCATATGTAGTGATAAGTTGAGTTTTGTTACTCTAACTTCAAATAAAATGCTAAATTCATGAGTGATCTTATACATTGCCTTCGCTTACTCACAAGTAATAAACAATTTATTGAACAATTGCATATGTAAGTGATGATGACTAAGTAAAGTGACTATAACTTGGTTGCGTCGATACGTTTTGTAATAAATTACTACTTATCTTATGCGTTGAGGTGGAATCAGTAGTGATCTTATACATTGAGATAGTACATACACAAACAATATGATGACAGATCTAAATCAGACTTATTTCGATTGCTTTTTCCATTAATTAGTCCATGTGCTCATCGTTGCAGACAAACATATTGACGCAATCAAGTAATACTCAATTTACTTAGTCACTAGCACTTACATGTGCAATTGCTCAATAGATTGCTCAATAGTCACCATCACTTACATGTACAATTAGTTATATAAGTTGATTGTATATTTTATTTGAAGTCAGAGTAACAAAACTCAACTTATCACTACATATGGCTGATACCATCACCTTATAGTCATCTTCCTATAGATACTAACGAAAAATCAAAGGTCGGGTCCAGCATCTGCTGTACATTTCCCAGCAGCTGTTGTACATTATGATGACGATATCTTCCGACTCACAATTTAATTCACAGCTACAAATAATTTGATTTACAAAATCCTCATACGAGATATCTCGATTCACAATCATTGCTATCGTCTCGACCATTTCTTTGCCTTTCCAACGCCAAATAAAACAATTGTTCGAATCAACTCATTCACCACGACAATCAACTCTTAATACTATTTTGTCTCCCATGGATGATCTTCAAGGTACCTATATGAGTAACAGTTAAAAGCGCAATATGAGAAAAGTGTACAGAAATACAACAATTGTTGTATTCAATTCAGCAGCTACTTCATCATATGAAACCAACTTTGTTAGTCCAGCAGCTGCTGCACTCAGTCCAGCAGCTGCTGCGTCTTCCCCAAAATGCCTCAACAGTGAAGAAATGGCAACAATGGCGGAAACATCAACAAAAACACAAAACACAAATAAATAGCACCACATACACTTTTATCAGTCATAATAAGGATTGAAACTTACCTTTCAAGTACTTTCGAAGCCTACCCAAACAAATGCCCCAAAAAAATTGATTTCTTTTCACCCAAATTTGAAGCACAAATCTTGTGTTGGGAAAATACTAACAACAACAACAACAACAACAACAACAACAACAACAAGGAGAATAAGAAGAAGAAGAAGAAGAAGAAGAACAACAACAACAACAACAAGAACAACAACTACAACAACAAGAAAACCAAAGGAACCGATGCAAATGGGAGAAAATTTGTCGCGGGGAACTGGGTGAACGTTGGGGGGGATTTTGGGGGTATTTAGGGTATTATCTATTGGGTGGGTTAAAGTGTATAAAATTTAACTTGGGGACCTTTTTGAACATTAACTAACATTATTAACCATTAATTAAAATTTTGTCACCTACACTTAATTTTTAAAACTAGTGTCACTTTTTTTTAATTTCCAAACAAGTTTGTCACCCTTAATTAAAAACCCCAAGAGAGTTGTACCATATGCTTACTTGATAAAACCAGTGGTATTTTCTGAACTTAATTTTCTTGCAACGGAAAAATAGTTTGGCTCAAGAATTGCCAATTTATCTACTACATGATACCTTTCTTCTTTTATTTAAAAAATACTGAAGTTACGAATAAATAACAATAATTCAAAGCAACATCCATAATTTGTTTTTCTAAAACAAACCATACACAAATAAGATAAACTTTTCTTTAATTTAAACTTTCCTTTTCCTTCATGAAAAAGCTTACAGAATATGTCTTTTTTTTTTCCTCCATTTTTTAATTGTTTAATGGGAACATTATTTTATAAAATTAAATTACAAGGAGTTTCTTAAAGAGTACCTAAGAGAATTCTGTGGGACAAAATTACAAATGATATTTATGATTGGTCACATAGTCGTGTTTATATAGATAATTTTTTATATAATATTCTTAGTTGATGGGATAAGAGGATTAACTAAATTTACTCATTTATTTAATTGACTAGTATTGATAGAATGACTAACGGGATTGGAGTTATTTTTTCATTGTAGGAGAAGGTATCAAATATACAGGGGCGAACACATCTCTTTTTTATTTTTTCTTGTATTTAGCTTATATTTATTTGGTCTTTTCTTCATCAGAATTTTTGTATAGAGACATCTAAAATAATTAGTCTGAATAATTTATTTGTGAAGGTATATGTATAGTCAATAATGGACTGTCGTTCTTTTTATATATAAGACTGTCATTGGATCCTCCATACATTTGGTAATGAGAATAATCTTATCATTTGAGAATAATAAAAAATGGACGATGTTCAATCGGAACATGAAAAAATGACTAAATTGGTACTCAACTAATAGTTATTTTCACATAAAGCCACCTTAATGTTCTTTTATAACCTTAAAGTCACTCAACTATGAATTTTTTTCATAAAAGTATTCAGCTAAGGTGTTTTTAATTTTTTTTTACATAAATTCATTTAACTTTATTTTATAACTCAAAAGTCACTCAACTATTGATATTTCACTTAGAAAGTCACTCAATTATCGATAACTTTTATATATAAAAAAAAAAGATGTTCATTTAAATTATATATTATTTTTGTTAAATTGGCCAGTGATTTTGAGACCCCAATTTTTGACTGGAGGGGACTGGCTTAAAGGACGGAACTTCAGCAAGAAATCTATTGAAGAGTTGGTGCGGTCTAGTGAGGTTTTGCTTTTTTGGGAATCATTGCTAGCAACAGTTTTACAAGGATGCTTTCCCTGTGCCTTAGGAGAATTCTTCTTCCAAGTAAAATGACTTTCCACCCGCGGACTATTAGTCTCAGTTGCATAATTAGAGTAATTTTATTTTATAAAATAATAAATACCCATTTTAATTATTTTATTAAAAAATTCGATAAACGAAAATCATGCGATTTAGAATCTGATAGTAATATCTTCTTCTTGATTCTATTTACAAGTATTAGCAGGTTCAATCTAGGTTTAGTCATAGGTTAGATCATGATTTCTTCTTGTTGATACAGGAATAGTGCGGAAAGCTAAAATGTAGATGGCCAAATATACTCTTGTACTATTAGAAATAGTTTAAATGTATCAATCGTTATATTTTCGTTAAAATATACCCTTTTTTAGTTATACTTTTGGATCAAATATATCTCTCTCATTATACTTTCGCACAAATTTACCCTTAGTTTTAATGGTTGGTCAAAATAAATGCATATGTAAAGATAAAAATGTTGATTGAATTATTCATTCTTTATGACTTTTCAGCTTATGTTTGAATAAAAGTTTTACTTTTTTATTCTTAATTTTCTTTAAGAATTATTTCAACTTTCTAAAATCAAAAAAACAAATTCCGTTTCACATTTATTTTGTTGTTCCTCCTCTCCCTCCCCCCCACAAATACACTTTAAATTGATATTTTTTTTAAAGAAAAGTTTGTAATACTAGAGTCATGAATTTAAGAAAATAACTTATGTATTTTTTTTAACCAAACTCATCAATACGTAATTGTTTATTTATCCATTTTTATTGTATGAAGTACTGTTATCCACAATCTATGGTGTAAACCGATCAATATTCAAGTAACATTAATGAGAAAATAACATATCCAAAAGAAAAAAAGAGTCTATCAGTTGAACATTTGTTAAAATTAGGGTAAATTTATGCTAAAATATAATAAGAGGGGTATATTTGATCCGAACATATAACGAGAAGGGTATATTTAAACTGAAAATATAACAAAGAGTATATTTAAATTATTTCTAGTAGTATAAAATTTAACCCTTTTGTGAAGCTAAAAACTACATAACACTTAAAGGGTTCATTAGCAGGTGGGTGCAATGGGATTGAAGAATATGCTGACTATTGTTTTTTGAAATGAAAATAAATTAAATATCTTCTTTTTCTTTAAAATAAAATTTATATTTCAATAACAGTTAATGATTTTGATTTTCTAAGTGAAATATCAACAATTGATTGACTTTTTAAGTGAAATACTACTAGCTGAGTGACTTTGAGTTATAAAGCAAAGTTGAATGACTTTTTGTGAAAAAAATCTGAGTGACTTTTTGTGAAAAATCCTTCGTTAAGTAATTTTGAGGTTATAAAAAAAAAGTCAAGTGACTTTTTATTAAAACAAGTGTTAGATGAGTAACCATCTGAAATATTAATTCATTTCTTAAATCAAATGAAGAGTCATAATGATTGAGATTAGCTTAGCTAATTTATCTTAACGTAAATAAATATTTTTTAAATCTTTTTTTTTTTCGAAATGAATACTTGAAAACTAAAAAGTTTACTCCCCTTATGACGATTTATTTGAAAGTTTTTGGATACTTAAGGATAAAATATGCAGTTCAAGACTCTTAATTACAAGAATTTTTTATTTACCAAAATAACAAATAATTTGCTAAACTATACAATAAATATGTTGACTACATTGTACTTAAATTTTATTTTTTAATTTCTTTAATAATGTTAAATCACATTGGTCCTTTTCCAATACCATTAATTTGATTTGGTTTCCATCACCACTTTACAGACGTCATCAGCCTTTTCAGGCGCGTCTCCCAATCTTTTCCCTTCAGCTTTTCATACGTTGTTTGAAGGAAAATTTCTTCATTGTTGTTTCTACACAGTGCTAAAGCACCAATCTTCCTTCCAATATTCAAAGAAGTCCGTTCATATTCAAGGTAAAACCAACGAAATCTGTTTTTTTTTTTTTGTCTTTAAACAAAAGATTGTTTGTTTGAATTATTGTATGCGATTATTAGGTGTTTTTCTATCCGTACTAAGTTTCTTTTTTTTAAAAAAAAACTTTTTTCTATGTAGTGTAGATTTCACAAGGGTAAAGAATAACTATGGAGGGAACACCTATTAGGAAAAGTCCAAGGTTCCAAAGTAATGTTATTTCCGTTGAGAGCACTCCACGTTGTTGCTCTAGACCTAGCTTTGAGTTGAATGCTTACATGTCATCACCACAAAAATAATGATGACGGAAATGGTGTTAACAAAGAGAAGGAACAATGCATCAATATTAGTTCTAGCAAAAACAAGATTAATGTAAGTTCGAAAAGGAAGGATAAGGAGCATATGAATGAGAATAATTTACCCCACGACAGTGATTTCGAGGACGAAATCCCAATTTTAAAGAGCGCCAAAGTGGATGGAAGAAAAATGAAAAATGTGGATAAATATTGTAGTGTGTAGTGAAGTTAGTGTAGTGAAAGAGAGTTGAGGCAAAAAATAAAAAATCTATGTCTTCAACTATATTCACTATATAAAAGAGAGTATTTATATGTTGGAGGAAAGTGATTTTTTTATGGATCTTTGAACTCGTCAACTAATCTAGAGTTGTTTGAATTATATAAAGTTATTAAGATATTGTATCCTGAAGGGAACAAGTCAAGAGTATTACTGCTGGATCGGTGTAGATTATGTCACAATGAGCTTGAATCTCCTTAAAGAGAGGGAGATATCCGCCCCCAGCATGAATGATTTTTTATTCAATTTTATCATTTTATTTTTCAACTATAATTATTTTATGTGTGGTATATTATGCCAATAATTTTAAGGAGATTCATATTTTTGTTACAAACTTTTGAAAAAATACGAATATCAAGATAAGAGATCTCAATACCATTCCACTTCAACGTCGCTTTCTTCAAGAGATGGAAGAGAAGAGATGTATAGGTCGAGTATAATTTTTACTTGCTCAATTCACTACTAAATAATTTTCAAAAAAATGATGGCAAAAAGCGACGGACGACATCGCTTTTTCGTCAAAAGTGACAGAAAAGCAATGCAGTCAATTATGTTGCTTTTTTGCTCGTCAATTCTGTAAAAGTGACGGACAGCGTCGCTAAAAAGTGACGGACAACATCACAATTTTTTTAAAAAAATAATAATTAAAAAGTGACAGATTGCATCGCATTATTTAATATTTGCGATGGACAGCGTCGCAATTATTTTTATAAATTATTTTTTAAAAAAATAAAATTCAGAAAAAGCAAACGGACTAACCCTATCCGTCACTTCCCTGGATTTCTTTTAAAAAACAAATTCAGAAAAGCAACGGACATAGGGACCCTGCCCATCGCTTTTCTGGAATTGTTTTTAAAAATATTGCGAAAAAGCGACGGACAAAGGAACCCCGTTCTCATTAAAATTTAAATTCGGTACTTATCAATACAACCCAATACAAGACAATCAACAACAATTAAAACATACAAAATACATAATAATAAGCACAATTAAACGTTAAAATCAAAGAAATTCATAATTTACAAAGTTTTAAATTGTTTCAAAGTTTACCAAATTTCTAAATTGTCATAAACTTAAATAGAAGTGAACTAGTGACTATTTTCTACAAAATCATGAGTACTCTCGTCAGATTCATCGGAAGAGGGTATAGGCCATTGGGCTAGGTTGAGCACTTGTTCCGTCACGCCCCGGGAGGGTACCCTTGGCGTGGCCGGCACTCAGAGACTATTGCTAGTCCCCAAGCAAATCACTTAGTCTCATCACATCATCCATTCAACAAACTATACTGAACAACAGATATAAGTAAGTGAATGGGCACATCTCGTCTAAAGCCTCAAGTAAATAGATAATAATAAAGGCTAGTAGAAAGAACTAGATCACAGTCTCAACATTAACGCTCAACCATCGTCTATGAAGCCTTTATCACTACTCATGTGATGCCAATGACAGACCCATGGCTACCCAAAACAAAATAAAGGAAATAGTCCAATCTAAATCTAAAGCATGATGAAATAAATGTAGTGCATCCTCCGGAGTAGGGGAGGCTCACCAAATTGGCTGTGAGTCTCAGATCTTCAACGGAGCGCCTATTGACGATCTCAAGTACCTGCCTCTGCATCATAAAATGATGTAGTCCATAATGGAGATCAATACTTGGAATATACTGGTATGTAAAACAGATGAGTGAAACAGAAACATGTATAATAATATGGAAACAACATCAACTCAAAATAAACATCGAATAACATCAAAATTGTCAAATGTCTATCTATGCAAGAACAAAAAGTAGACAAGTGACACATCAACAACTCAAACTCATCAGTCATCTCAGACTCGTCTCAAAGGAGCTCACTCATCTCATCTCATCTCAGAGGAGCTCTCTTCTTATCTCATCTCATCTCAGAGGAGATCATCTCCTCTCATCTCATCTCATCTCGACTCAGAGTACTCAAGATAGGAAATTTATGGGAGTTTTTCTTATCTGACAATACTCACTTATAAGCCAATAAATGTACAACATTCACATTGATGTTGCCACAGGCTTTCCAAACTTGCCAGGTAGGGAACGCTCTGAAACCATATCAGCTCACCCAATATGGAGTCAATACTCAACAGATCCGCTATTGCTTTCAGGGACTGCTACTCTCAAGGGAACCATAATATATGTGATAGTTTTATGCCTCACCTGCATTTGGTGATGTAGTTAATGAGTTCGAGTGGGACTCACTATTACCCATTTCCATGCTCGATACTCCTCCCGTGACTCAATGCTCATAAAACCTTCGTCTCAACCAATCTCATAGGGACTCGAACCCCATCAACGATCGTATCTCATAGGGACTCGAACCCCATCATCATTCAACTCATAGTGACTTTAACCCTCTCATTAATCAATCTCATCAATGACTCAAGATTTAGAACAACCATTAGGAATCAATTGAATAGACACATAGGTAGAGTTCATTTATAGGGACTCATAAGACAATCAAATTCTGTCAACTCATCATCATTCTCTCATCACAATCAATAATCTCAACTCAAGGCTCTAGACTCAATTCTCAAGTTCATTATGCATGCTTTTCAAATTAGTCATGTAGAGTTATGCAAGTTCTCATGAAAAATGTTCAATTCAAAAAAACTATTAGTATGATGATCATCAACATAAAAAAAACATGTAATTTCAAATAAAAATTTTAATAAAAACCATCAAGGATTCATGCATGTGGACTCTTGAACCATCAACTCATCTATGACCATTTATGGGGCATATGAGAGAATAATCTCATGCTTTTAGTTTAGCCTTACATACCTGGGATGCAGCTATCAATCAAGCACGTCAAGGATTTCTTCTCAATTCTCTCAAATTCAAGCTCTTCTCTTCTCTCCTCAAGCCCTAACCTTGATAGAATATTAGAATAGGATTTAGAATGGGGGGGTTTAGATCCTTTTTACATCGAAACGACCTCATTAGATTATGTATAGAACTTAGAAGGGGGTGAGGAATTGACTGGAATGCCCCTCATAATAATTTAGAAAATTTTATCCCGGAAAAGACCCAGTCCGCGATGCGGATTGGTCGCGTACTGTGTATTTTCAGAAAAAGTTGCTGAACGAGTTTTCTCAATCCCGTCAAATTTTTTTAAAAGAATACAAGTGTTGGTCCACGATGGGTGCAAGACACGCTCCTGTAGCGTACTGATACTATTTTGTGTTTCGAATCGAAAAATTGTCTTTGGATTGGGTCGCTCTAAAAATCGACTGAGACCATTTTCCCACTCAATTTTTCATACTGATCACAAATCTGGCCTGGATTTGTCATACGAGCATCGAAAGATGCGTTATGTGCATACCCTCTCTCTAGGGGTATTTTTGTAATTTTATAGGGTGTTACATGTTCCCTGAGTTGCTTATATTATTGAGTCATTTTGTTTTCCAGTTGAGCCTTTGTGCTTCAAAATTTGATAATGCACGTGTAAGTTGAGCAATTTATTGAGACATGACAACCATCTGAACCTCGTCAATGGCCTCAGCTTGCGTGACGATCCAATACCTTGTAAATCGGACTGGAGTCGTCGTATATTATTCTGGGAGCCCAGTCCATAAACTCGACCCTGATGGCTCCCTCATGCGACCTCTTCCTCCAAATTTGATTAGACAACTCAGGGGTTAGCTCGACTGAGTCTCCAAGCTCATGTATATATATATATATATATATATATATATATATATATATATATATATATATATATATATATATATATATTAAAGTTATGTTAAATAACTTACATAGGCTTGTTCGGCCCTTTCCTCCACCCACTGATCCAGATCTGACTCATTCTTCTTTTTCTTCATATAATACCTCCTAAAACTTCATCACGAAAGGGAGTCGCTCCAACTCTTTTTCCTATAAATTAAATATAATTAATAAAAATATACTTTGTATAAATTGAATACTGTATTTAAGAATAATGTTAGTTTAAACCTAAAATTTTAAAAATCTTACCAGCTCCCTCGTAATGGTACCAACACTCTTTGCACCTCCGGTGTGCAATGAGCCACCCTGTAGGCTTCCTCTAGCTTTTTTTAGCTTGATCGGACATAGCCTTGAATTTATTGGTATTCTAATATTGGACCAAATCTTAATATACATTCGGAGGCATCCAAGTACTAGCTTTCCCATCATCCCTTGCTTTCTTTAGCCAGTTAGATAGTCAGGAGCTCGCCTTTCTCCCAAATGTGGTCGCAATGACCATGTTGTACTTCGGCTGTCAAGTACATGAAGTCTTGAAAAAAGCAAATAGTGTTAAAAAATAAGTTAAGTAAATAATACTCAAAATATTATGTAATCTTATAATATATATCTTGAATTCATTAAATATCATTTGATGAATAGTATTTGGAATCTCCCCCCAAGAGTGATATGCCTCCGTGTATAGCCTCCTAACACTCTCCTTTAGAACATTCACAACCTGTTTCGAAGAATGCCATTTCAAGACACATAATAAACATGTTATTAGTTCATTTATAATTTGTTAAGATAGGTAAAATAAATTAATAAAAATACAAATTCACGATGTTCCATCAGGCTCTATCATGACTCTCCCACGTCTGTCCCTCTATTTAGGAGCTAAGTCAGGCACATCCTGTGCAACCTCACGTGCAGTAGTAGAAGGAGGTGAAGCTGATGATGGAAGATGTGTGTAACGCCGAGTCGATGGTGGAGAGACAGTATTAGTACTGGAAGAATTCTTAAGTCTCAAATTAGATAGGTAGGGAGACTAAGAAGTAGAATATGGAACAGTAGGAGATGGAGTAGTCGAAGATGTGGGCCGTTGATATGTCACTGTAGGTTGAGGAGAGACCTGATAATACGAAGTGAATCTTGGTTGTGCAGAAGAAGATGTGCCCCGTGGTTGACGCAACTGACAATGAAAAGCTAGAGGATCCATAGTCCTAGAAGACACATAATGAGTAGTATGTGTCGAAGTAGCACCTGGGGCAACCTGAATATCAGTTGTTGAAGAAATATAGCTTGGGATATCCTCAGGATCAAAGGTCTCCTAGACTTCTTCTTTTTTGTCCTACCAGAATGAGTAGCCCCAAGATGATCCCGAGATCTATCATCATCACCCGATGACATTTGAATGTAAAGTAACACAAATACAATATATAAGAAAAACAAATGAAATAATTTTTGTATTAGCAAAATAAATTAACTTACATGCTAGTTATAATCTACTAGTGTATTCCTCCTCGCTTGTTTCATTTTCTTCATCCTCCCATTCGATTTCTCAGTTATTTCATATTCATTATCCTCCCATTCCTCCTCCTCCAATTATTCATTACCCTCATCTACTTCTTCTTGAACATTTGATGTTATTATTTTTATTCATCATCAGACACCTCTTCTAGTATGTGTTAAGGATGTTCTAGTGTGGTCTCCAACTAAACACCAACTTATTGTTGAACAAGTGCAAGATCATTTTGGAATGCCACATCTAATACATTCTCAATTTTAATTCTTTCTACATGCTTTGTCTTAATAACAATCCACCAATCAACCTTATCTCTACGCATGGATATGGAGCATAGTAGACCTGCTTAGCATTTTGGGCAATGATAAAAGGATCATAACTTTCATATTGTCTGGTGTGCTCAACTTCAATTATATTATATTGCTGGTCCACCCTTGTGCCTCTATGTGATGGGTCAAACCACTTACACCGAAACAATGGTATCTTCTTTTTAGGCCAACCTCAATATCACACTTTAATAATATCCTGACACCATAATATTCAAAAGTTTGGCCATTACCGTCGACACCATTTTGAACGAAGACACCACTATTATTGGTTTTCTTATATGCAGAAACTTCCTCAGTTTGAAACTTAAAGCCATTCACACAATATTTACTCATTGTGTGAATTTGAGATTCAGGTCCGAGTGTGATTTCTCTTACTACTGGTGAATGCTGAACAATTGAGTATTCATCATAAATCTACAACTTGAATTCGAAATAATACAATTTAGTCTAAAATAAATACATTATTCCTACTGATTCAATATGATCGGGCTTTCACACTTACATAGTCCTTTAACCATTCGGCAAACCTCGTATATATGGCTTCGTTACCCCAGGTGTTTATGAACAAGCTGATATTGATATGTACATTTTTCTTAGTTAGTAAATACTAATTAGTATGTAATTTGACAATATAATTTATTTAATACTTTTCAAGATATGACTAAATTTCTGGACAATTAAGTAGAATATAGGTCATAACCAATTGTCTTTCCATAGCCGTGAAGCCTCTTTTTCCACGCCTTTTAGATCCTCGACCCCTTTGATTAACAATTGAAATCAGGGGAAATAGAGGATCACTCTCACCTTCATCATTCCGATTTGGCCTATTTCTCCTACACGACACTTCATTCCCAAAGTAATAAGATTAAAGTCGCCAATTTCTCTTGCATTATAAGCTTTAACAATTGATCTTTTGATCTCCCCCCTTTGTTAATTGTTTGTTTACAACCTCCTATTTTTTTGTACATGTAAGGACCCAGATTTTTTGAGCGGCTTTACCGGACCTCTTGGTACCCTCCCGAGCGAAATTGCCAGGCATCGCTCCATGAAAGGCCCACACGAGCTATGAAGCCACACAGACCGTGTGGTCTCCTGTGGAGACACACTTGGTCCAGCGTACGATAGGGGGAAAGGAGATGGGGGACTTCGGACCAAGTGAGGGCACACGACCACTCACACGATCCGTGTAATTTTTCACTGGCCGTGTGGCCCTCCGTTAGCTTGCTACGTAAAATTTTTTTAAGTATGAAAGTACTGTCTCGTAACTTTTTCGTGCAGAAATTTCCCAAGGATTATCACACGACCCATGTAGCGTCACACGGGCCGTGTAGACGTCCGTGTGGTACCCCTTAGCCTCGAATAAATTCCAAGCATTTGCACTGCGAAATTATTTAAGTGTCGGTTTACAGTCACTGCTCACGGTCTGTGTGACGACTCATGGACCATGTAGGGGATCGTATGGACCTGACGGCTCCAATTTTCGCCCATTTCATTAATGGCATTTATGTAATTTTACTTTATTTTAATTATGAATTATGACCTTTTACCTATCCTAAACCCCTAATTCAGTTGATATACCTCCCCTCTTAATTCATTCTCTAAAAACCTTCCACCCCTCATAAGATCACCTCCCAAAATACTCTCTACTCTCCCCTCTTAAGATTCAAGGCTAGGGTTAATTGAAGTTCGAATTCAAGTGAAAGGCCTCGGATCATTGACGTCACTTTGAGAACCATGAACTGGCCCAGAAATTTGCCAGGCATCGCCTCACGGAAGGGCCTACACGGCCCGTGTTGAGTCACACAGTCTGTATGGCCTTCCCAAAGAGTGACGCTTGGGAATTTGAGGGCAAACAGGCCTCTGCATGGTCCGTGTAAGGCTACACGATCCGTGTGGCCTTCCGTATGGTACGCTGCACAGAGCCACCTTCACATGGACCAAGTCACGGCCCGTGTGACTTTAAATGGTCCGTGTGGTCCTCCGTCTAGTCTCAGCATGGAGAGTCACCCGTATACGGATGGGGTCACGGTCCGTGTGACCCTAGGTGGTCCATTTACTTGTCCGTATTATGATACTTAGTCCGAAAAATCTTGCCTCAGAGGAATTGAAGTCTAGGGCCACGACACGGTAAACGATCCGTGTGACACTACACGGATTGTGTACCGGACCGTATGCCCTAGACGGACCAATTTCAGGTCCATTTCATTTATGGCATTTTTGAAATATTGGTCATTCCCAACGAAAATTTGGTTTTTTCCCACCCCTCCTAGGCTCCCTATATGAACTATTCACCCTCATCTTTCAGCCATTTCCCTTATTTCACTTCTCACTAAGAATTCACTCCACCAAGACTTGCCAACATCTCTCTAGGATTGTCAAGCTAAGACCTTCACATTTGAGTCCATTTCTCCTCAAGCTTGCCTCCAAATCAGGTATGTAGGTTTTGATTCTTGGCTCCTTTCAACCAAGAAGACCCAAGTTCTTCTCAAACTATTTTATAAACTTGTCTACTTAAATTGAGAAATTTTACTACTTGATCTTAGTAACTTGAACCATGCATGTGCTATGTAATATCCCAAATTTTGAGTTATGTTATGTTTTATCATGTTGAACTACTTGGACTATGAAACTATGAGTATGCATGTCCCTTTAAAGATGTTATTTTGCATGGGTGATATCTACTACCATTTTCTACTAATTTTATTGTGGATTTCCTAGTTTTACATTATATTGCTATGTTTGGATATACTCCACATTGCCCATGCTATCCCTACATTATGCATTGCATCACATTCATGACATTGGTACGTGGAAATCTTGGAAATATGGGATTAAGCCCAATTTTGTCCTAAAAAGGAATTATGATATGATTTTTGGTAAGACATGGGATATGACAAGAAGGTGATCACCGGTATGTCTATGAATATGGCTCTTGGACCATCTTGGGTACTTGCACCATCTTGTATCTTGGCTCTTTGAGCATCCTGGGTGCTTGCACCATCTTGTACATGTAGATGAGCTATTCCTTGCATGGATCATGTGATCTTGACCTTGTGAATTGGCATTTGAGCCTACTTGTGCATTTAATGTTGAAACAGACATTTGATTCTCTTGAAAGTATTCTTGTGGGATGTGTAAGACTTAGCACCGATGGATTGGGGCGTTAGGGATATCCCAAGGTTCCTCTCCCTTTCCTTGAACTATGTGCCAGCATAGGGACGGATGTTATTCATCTACTTATTTATGATATGACATGTCTTGACATGACTCTTGTAAATCCTTTCGAAATGGGGGTCCCGTAAGGAAGGTGACCATCCACCAAAATGGGGTTGCCCGTAAGGTGTGATGTAGATTACTTTTGGCAAGTAATCTTCTCCCTACTCGTGGGAGGTCCTAATCGGTCCAATTCGTGTAATAGTTCGCACAGATTTGGTTTGTTGGTTATAGTCCATCCCCGTTATATATATAGGGGCATTATCGCATTTGCACGCATCACGCATGCCATATCATCTTGTATATTAAATTCCTTTGCCTATATGACCCTTATATGTTATGTGTCCTTGTCATCTGACATTGATATGCAAGTTTGGTAGGTCACATGCATTGCATGCCCACATACTTAGTACATTCAAACGTACTAACACATACTCTATGCCTACATGATTTTACCATGTAGGGATCGAGCAGTTTGAGTACCAGTTGCCAGGTGAATAGTCCTCCTTCGAAGATACTTTTTCGGTGAGCCCCATCGTCCGAGGGCGAGCTTTTGTTCTTGTGTTTCTTATGTATATATATATATTTTGTTAAGGGTGAGCTCAAAACTTGTCCTGGCCCCCGTTCCTTAACTAGAGGCACATGTTGGGTGTTTTGTGAAAACCTTGTTATTTTGCTTAATTTATAAGATATGCTTTCTCCTTTTTGGATTTAGATTTCTGATATTTAATTACTTGTCTTTAAAAGCTCTTGAACCAAGCTTCATAGATTCTGAAATTCTGAGGCTTGTTTGGGGACACTCGAGTCCCCGTTCGCCATGTCACATCAAGGCCCCGACCCCGGGTTGTGACAAAAGGTGATATCAGAGCCCTAGGTTTATAATGGTCCTCGGAGCCCAACATGCCGCATTGAGTAGAGTTCTATTCATGGGTGTGAAGTGCACCATACCTATGAGTGGGAGGCTACGAAGACGTATTAGGAAATTCCTCCCTTCTTCATGTCTTGTATCGTGCTGTGACTGGTTTATAAATTCCCTTACTTACTGGTGTCGTTAATCCCTTAGTAAATGCCTCGAGGAATACCTCCACTACCTAGGCCGGCTCCGGCTGCTGAAGATCAGGCCCCTCACGAGCCTATGGAGAAGCCTATCCCTAACGGTGAATTCCGTACCGCTTTTGCCATGCTTGCACGTGGCGATTGCTTAGGCAAGGCAAGCCAATTTGCCACGGGACCCATTCTTATAGACGAAGACAATATTGTGTAGATGGTTATGCGGATCCTCTGATGGCAAGCCTGCGAACAACACTCAATTTTGCTATATCTGAAGTAACCTACTCGAAATGATGAACTTTGTGTCATCCGATAATGGAGGTGACACAATAGCTCCAGTGACATCCATCGCCATAGGATCAAGCCTGTATTGATTCAATGTGTTAGCCGCTGCTTGAAGATCCTATGGTGGTGGATTAGCATCCTCAAGTGGAGGTAGGTTATTATTATTATTATTGTTTTGATTCACCGAATTTAGTCCAATTCAACAATAGAAATAACTCGATGGAAAACATTTTGTTAGAACTTGTTGTAGCAAGTTGGCAAGTTGCTGGATTATTCTCAGCAGCTGCTGGGAAATGTACAGCAGCTGCTGGGAATTTCGTAGCAAGTGCGCGACACCTCCGCGACGCGGACATGTCGTGGAGGGTCACTGTTTTCGTGCCCCAAAATTTTGAAATTTTTCGCTACGGGCCCCGAAAAATTCACTTGTTATAGCAAGTTGGCAAGTTGCTGGATTATTCTCAGCAGCTGCTGGGAAATGTACAGCATTTGCTGGGAAATGTACAGCAGCTGCTGTATTATTTCCAGCAGCTACTGGGAATTTCGTAGCAGGTACGCGACACCTCCGCGACGCGGACATGTCGCGGAGGGTCACTGTTTTCGTGCCCCAAAATTTTTACAGCAGCTGTTGTATTATTTCCAACAACTGCTGGGAATTTCGTAGCAGGTGCGCGACACCTCCGCGACGCGGACCTATCGTGGAGAGTCACTGTTTTCGTGCCCCAAAATTTTGGATTTTTCACTACGGGCCCCGAAAAATTCACTGACCACCTACACATCCTTCAAAATATTAAGACATGTTGGTTTAGCAAAAAAAAACTCTCAAAAAAACTCCCGGGTCAAATGAAAAACGACGGAACATTTTCTCCACAGAAAATAGGCAGGTGCGCGGCACCTCCGCGATGCGGACATGTCGCGGAGGGTCACTGTTTTCGTGCCCTAAAATTTTGGAATTTTTCGCTACGGGCGCCGAAAAATTCACTGACCACCTACACATCCTTCAAAATGTTAAGACATGTTGGTTTAGCAAAAAAAAACTCTCAAAAAAACTCACGGGTCAAACGAAAAATGACGAAACATTTTCTCCACAGAAAATAGGGAGGTGCGCGACACCTCCGCGACGCGGACATGTCGCGGAGGGTCACTGTTTTCGTGCCCTAAAATTTTGGAATTTTTCGCTACGGGCCCCGAAAAATTCACCGGCCACCTACACATCCTTCAAAATGTTAAGACATGTTGGTTTAGCAAAAAAAACTCTCAAAAAACTCCCGGGTCAAACGAAAAATGACGAAATATTTTCTCCACAGAAAATAGGCAGGTGCGCGACGCGGAGACGTCGCGGAGGGTCACTGTTTCGGGCAAATTATTTTTAAAAATTTTTAGATAAAGGCTCCGAAAAATTCCCCGAACAATGGACTACGCTTCAAAACAACAATATTTGTTATTTCAACAAAAAAAATGACAAAAACAAACCCCGAATTTCGGAAAAAAATGATGCTACAATTTTGGACCCAGAACAGTTTATCAACTTTGTCCGCGCGACGAGTCCGCGACGCGGACGTGTCGCAGAGAGTCCGAAATCTCCCGACTGGATTTTTTTTTAAAAAAAAATGAATTTTTTTTAAAAAAAAAATAAGTTTTTTTTAACAGATGGGTTCCAAAAGTTTTAAAAATTTACACTTACACCCATCATTAACTTAATTAATGACAAGTTTGACCGGTCAAGGTCAAACTTATCACCAATACTAATTTTCAAACTCTTTTGTCACCACCCTCTCAATTTTCACAACTCTCTTAGGTTTTAGGAAATTATCAAAATTTATAAGCAGAAATAAAACACAATTTAAAAAAAAAAATAATAAAGAGAGAGAGAGACAGAGAGAAGACATTATGTATTTTCTTGAAAGTAAAGAAAAAGTAGAAAGTTAAAAGAGAAATCTTTCCCCTATTTCTTATATTTTGTATACTTAAATATTTTAAAAGTCATCAGTTGGGAAATATTAAACTTTCCTCTCATAACTTAAACTAGTTTAGCATATGTGCACGCATGTATCGCAACAATTAATAAAAAATATATAAAAAAAAACATAGAAATTATTATATGTGTAATTTATATCATTAAGAATACAACTATAAATAATTATATAAATATTACTATCTCATATCATGTTTATAAGTACGTCATTTTTTCTACTCTAGGGCAGGATGCAAATCAACTTCATTTTATTGGACAATAACAATACACAAAATAATTGAATGTACTTTTAATTCTATATATGTCTTTTTTTTTCCTCACCGGTATTCGGTATCCACATTCGAGCTCCGATTAAATTTGAATCGCACACTATAGAACCATTCAGGGGTAGACAACAGGATTTTCTCTACACTCAGGGCTCGAACCCAAGATCTCTGATAAGTAATTGAGCAATCTTAGCACTGCACCACAACTCATGTTGATAATCTATGTTCTTCTAATGTTCAAGGGAAAGAATATTTTAGTTTATGATTAAGCTTCAAATGTATGTCGATGTCCTATCTACCTCGATATGAATTATAGTTAATACGTTGGATCATATTTCCTATTACAATATAATCAAATAATAAAGTATATGCTACAAATATCAATTTTAGTTCCTTTATTTTAATACTTTTATGAAAAGTTTCCTCGAGAGCATACAAAAAACCTTACTACTGTCGTCGCCCTAAGCTTGGCCTGATCGATCGTGATGACGATCGTGATGGCGATTACGGCCGTTGGCCAGCCCTCCGAAGGGGCTGGTCTATCAATCCCGTTGAAGACATATGCAAGTTTGTTGAAACCTAGTTTGCCTAGCATGCAATCAGTTCCTATTAAGCCTGTCCCATATTTACATTGGGAGTTGATTGTAATGTGGGATCGAAAGGAAGTGAACCAGAAGAAAAATTCCAATATGTGATTATTGGTAAATTTTCTTATGGATGACCGGACATAAGACCTTTAGCGCCTCATTCCTAAAGAATGTAAATTTAAAGGGGATTGCAATATAGGTCTACTGAATAATCGACATATTCTGATACAAGCTTCGTTCTTAGAAGACTGTTCATCTAATATCTAATCCCGCCTTTTATGTCAATCATCAGAATTGGTCGTACCCTATGAGAACTTTCAAGTGGGAGCCGATGTTTAATCCAAAGGAGGAGACCTCGATTGCTATTGCCCGCCGAGTTATTCTCCCTCAAAAAAGTCTACATGTGATGTTCCGAAAACAGAAACATGTGATTTAGTAAATTAGAAGGATTTCATTCTCCACTCTCCCACCTAACTTTTTCTGTGAGGAGGCTATATTCTCACTTGCTGCAGCATTTGGAAAACCTCTACAAGTGGATATGGCCACGAAGAACAGAACCCACCCTAGTTGTGCTAAAGTAAAGGTGGTTGTTGATTTACTAGGGGAATTCCCGCAACGAATTAAAATTGGGATAAAAAAAGAGAAGCTTCTCAAAAGTGGATACCTATCAAATACTACAATCTGCCCAAATACTGTGAAACAGATGGAACATAATATTTGTTGGTGAATTTTCTTTCGGTTAAACACACAAAAAAAGACCATTCAGAATTCCTTACTATGTCTTATAACCAGAGGGTTAACCACTGGTCTGAAATTTTTGGGGAAGGGGGAGCACTGACTAGTTTACAATGCTTTGAAAAGAGCGGTGGCGTGGGAGGGCAACGGATGCAGTAACTTCCTACTGTGTTTTGGTTGAAAATGAATTCCTTGCTCTTTTCTTTTTCTTTTAAGGAATTTGTTTTCCTAAAAAAGATATTAACCAACTGAATATGAAAATATTAAAAAGCATTTTCAATCCTCCATACCAAACACACCTCTAAATGTACCACAAATATGCTCATTCACGACCAACAATTACGAATGACTCATCCTATTGATAGTTGTCCATGGTGCACACCATATTTTCTTTCTTGGCAGAAAATACGAGTCTAACCACATCCTCTCTTCTCACGAGGATCAACTGTCTCATGCTTCCTTCTCCATACTCCTACCTAAACAAGGGTGATTTCTGTATTAATAGAGCAACACATAAAAAGGAAAAACTCAATCCCACCACGTGACTGACCTACGACTTCTGAAGCAATCAAAGATGTTGATAAGAAAGAGACAACAGATCATTCTCTCAAGCTTCAACCGACATCAGTCACCCTTCCTCCTCAGCAACATTGAGCAAACAAAGTACGAGACAGTTCTAGCTCTGATGCTATGGTAAGAAAATGTACCCTAGGTTACTCAATTCCAAAAGCTAACCCCATAAGATAAAGACTACCCAGAACCATGTAGAGAGACAACACTTTATATACGGTTGAACACTGTTCAACTTGAGTCAAGCTACTGTCACAATGGAAATATGAGCAGACAATAAGATCAAGATACAAGTAAAAATACCATACTAGAGCAAACAGACCATACAGCCAAAAAAATCTCATCTGCATAATTTTTTTTGGAATTATAACAGAATTCAATATAGATATGCAACAGGACTGCCATCTGGTGAAAAAATCATCAAAACCAAAAAAAAAAAAATCCTCTTTACATTTCCAGATAATGGGATAAGGTAAAATTGAAACTAGAATGTTTATACTGCTAATACTCCTGAAATTACACAGAAGTGATTCAAAATTTTACCTCACTGTACAACTTTGACAATTGGGCCACCATCATGATCGATCGCATTCAGCTACCTGTTTCTCAATAGAACTAGAGACTGAACTGGAGTTGAGAACTTCACTCACAGTCTTGCTCTCTATATAACCTTTTTCAAGTTCATCAATATCTGCAGCATTTCCTTCCAGTGAACCAGCCAAAGGGTCTTTTGGGCTGGGTCGAACATTGGCATCAGAAGGTTGCTTCTCGCATTCTATATCATATTTTTCAGGCTCATCAATCCCTGCAGCATTTCCTTCCAGTGAACCAGCCAAAGGATCTTTTGGGCTGGGTTGAACATTGGCATCAGAAGGTTGCTTCTCGCATTCTATATCATATTTTTCAGGCTCATCAATCCCTGCAGCATTTCCTTCCTGTGTCTCTTTTGGGATGGTTTGCAAGCTACCATCTGGAGGTTGCTTCAAAGCAGAATCAGCATCCCTTTTTACACCAATACCCTTGGTAGAATTACTAGACTGCAACCACATAAACTGCAAAGCTTGGCCTTGCCAGATTTTGCCATTCGAAAATGCTCTTTCAGCAGATCGGCGCGTTGGGAAACATATACTGGCAGATCTGTTTAACGTTTCCAAGCCATTATTACCATCTTGAGGCTCCAAATCTTCCAGCTCAATGGCAGGAGGGCCACCAAAACTGGAGAAATGTTCCTTCAAGGTGGCAACCTAGAAAAGGAAACCCATTAATAATTTATCACGCAAAGCTAAGAACAAGATAAAAAAAAAAAATTACAAATCAGCCTGGACAGTTGTAGCTAACCAAGGGAGATATGACACTAGAGAAAAGTACTAGAGAGTGTTTTTATTTCCTTCCTCACATATTAAGAAGAAATACGGGATACCTAAAGTTGGCCAAAGGAACATTGAAGAAAATAAAGATTTACATATATGAGAACAGATAAGTACACAGCTCATAAGTTGTCCACAGGAAATGCCAGTGCATTGTATGAGAAAATAAATGAATAATTTTCGATGTGCGGACACCATCTTTCGAAACCCATCCTAATGTGAAGGAGAAGATGGTAGTGGCACAGGCATGCCTCAAACACAATAACAGCTCTGCCTCGGAAGAACATGTAAGGCACAAATATTATGCAGCTTAACCAAATAGAACTATAGCATATTCACATAATTATTTGAAAATACTGACAAAATTTCAACTATTTGAGAGGATTGGAAGAGATTACATTTGCAAGACCACTTGGCATAGGTGGAAGGACTTTGAAGGCAGTAGGACGATTGTCTATTTTGTATCTATTCAAAACAAAAGGTGCACCATGTGGTGCCAGTGGAGGAATTGACTGCTTCAAGCCTGAAGGTTCCTGTGTGGCTACAGCAGAAGATGGTATAGAACAAGAGCGCTCTGCATTTTCTGTTGATCTGCTACTATTGGAGACTGCTTCAGCTTGTGTTGAAGATACATCATTAAGTTGCACGGAGGTTGACCTCTCTTTTGTAGAATTGGATACTGTTTCTCCTTCCTTCTGTTTCTCCAGATCCAGCTCTGAGACTGCTTCAGCTTTCACACCTACAGCCTGAACAAATGTAACCATGAAATGGTGAAAGAGAGGGTCCCATTATTAGTAGGTTCTAAAAATCAATGAAATTATATATATATATATATATATATATATATGGGGAGAAAACCCAAAGTACAAGCTGCAATAAACATGAGATCTACTTCAGGTAACTAATTAATTCTGAAGACAAATTAATTGCTATAGTGACACCTTGATATGAGTTGGGGAATCATATGTGGGAGGGGGAAGAAAAGAATAACCTGCAACTAACGCTTCATCTAATAAAAAGTTCCAGATACAAGGTATTCCCGGTAGTCAACCCCACATTTGATTAGAAGAAAAAAAAAGTACTACAGTTAATGGCCAGGAAGCATATCAGAAATGCACGTCCGAAGAAAACCATATCTTTCATAGTAATTCCAAAAAGGCATGTCATGGAATACTTCAAGTTATGAAAGTAACCAAAGAATATTTCACTTCATTCACAATAAATATCAGATATCTAACAATCAAAAAGATTATTTGTATAAACTTAAAGAACACTTTCTTTGGACAGTATGTGAAAAAAGAATAGGCAATTACTTGCTTCTCAAGTTTATTCAACCGACGCCGGAACTCATTGCGCTTTCGATCAAGCAGCTCCTGCTTCTTGCGCAACTCTTCCTTCAAAAGTTCTAAACTCTCCACCTTTTTTTGCAGAGCTGGTGCAGCTTTGGGACCATTAGGAGCCACAGGCTTAGGTAGAGCAGAAGTAGGTGATGGAGCAACAGGACCAAGTTCAGCAGCTTTGGGGGCTGAGGACTGGATATTGTCTTTTTCTTTGTGAACGGATAGGTGAGGTGAAAGTGAACTGGATGCCACTCCACGAGGAGTTAGAGGTAAATTACGACCACCACTTACTCCATCATCCATAATTCTATCCCTGTTTGCCCATAAAAGCTTTATAAATCGATTGCCCATCACAGCATCAGGTGCCTTAAAAGCAGCCTCAGCTTCTTCTCTCTTAGAAAATTGAACAAAAGCTCGATCACCACTCAGTGGGATGTGAATGTCAATGACCTCACCAAATTTTTTGAAATGTGAAAGAAGAGCATCTAGTTTGTTGTCTTTCTGTGGAATGCCTCTCACAAACAGAGTGCGAAGTGCCTTTTGAGAAGGTTTTCTCATATTATGTCCAGAACTGCTTTGGGGCCTGGAAGAAAAATCCTTCATTTGTGGATCAATAGTATCTTCATTTGTTAGTTTCCCTGGAAGAAATATGCCCTGACTGCTACTGAATAATTCCAAATCTTTTCTTGTTTCATCAGAACTTGATACATTTCCTGTACAAGCAGTTCTCTCTTTCGCATTCAACTTATTTTTGGACCTTCGGATTCTTCCCCGCGCACTCTGAGATCCTGTAGCTGCCTTAGCACCTCTAAGTGGATGCTCAAGATCAAAGGCATCACAAAGCCCAACTTGATCATGATCAGAGGAGTCTGGAACTAACAAACGACCAGCATCATCAAAAATGTTAGATGGATTTAAATCCTGGAGTGCTGCTGAAGTTTCAGAACGGTCATTTGACCACAAAGGCTGATCAGGATCATAGAAATCAGCTCCCCCAGCCGTAGTACCATCACCATAAGCATCAGTCAAGCCCAATGCATCATCAATCACTGGAAATTGGCTTTTGTTATGTAAAGCTTTGCCACTAGCCAATGAGCCAGAAGGACCTACCAAAGGTAAAGATCCTTGTCCAGTAGCTGGTCCAAGCATGTGTGCATTAGGAAGTGACACAGGAAGATTAAACTGAGAAAGGCTCTGCAATTTGGAAAACAATAGCTTAAAACCAAGCTGCCCCGTGAAAAAATTAGCGAAGTACAACAATACAGTGTTGACAGCGCATGAATTGGGGATTTCTTAGCCAAAATAATTGATTAGTTACGATATTAACACACAAAACACAAAGCATTTTCTAAAGAATGATAAACAAGGGAATCCCGACTCTGGCTTACAAAAGCTTAAATTAAAAGAGATGAAAATCAAGTAACCAACAGTTAATCAGCATCCACATTTTAAAAAAGAACAACCTGAACATAATTGACAACCATTCCCCCGCAAAAAAAGAGAATGTAAGATACAGTAATAACTATTTGCCAGCTGAAAGTCCACACACCTGAACATCTTCAACAACAATACGATTTACTCCATGCTCCATCGGGCACATATCTCCTCTTAGACAAAATCCACGCTCCTCGAAGTCTCTACATCTCTGCCTACCCATATTCACTGTAGGATTCAAGGATGGCCTGAGTGTTCCGGGGAAACCAACGGGATGAAGTGTATCAAGACCGCCATTAGATATTCTTGGAACCATTCCAAATGCACTCCAAGATGAATTCTGTGCATTAGCAGCATTTTGCACCCCTCTTCCAGTAAAGAGACCGGGAGTAACAGGGCCCTGTGGAAACAGTTGAGGTGCAGTATCCACCGAGCTGAACCTGGAATCACATTGTCCCCAAGCACTGAGGTCTCTTGCTCGACTCCTACCATTACCAGCATCACCGGACAGTGATTGATTCAGCCTCATTCTTTGATATGAATCCAGGGGGCTTCTGGAAAATGAGCCCATTTCTCGTCTTCTTGGGAACTTAGTGTCACTTAAATGAGAGTTCCCTTCCCCATAAGGAAGTCCATTTTCAAAAGGCTTGTTTCGTTTCCTGAATGGTCTACTGAGAACTTGTCCAACAGCCTCTTCAGATGGAGAATGCAATTCTCTCCTACGATGCTTGTGGTTGCGGTCATCATCATCCTCTTCACTGATTTCTTTCTCTTCAAGATCATTGTTGAAATCAGAAGATGAAAAACCCGGCTTTGAAGGTGAGACTTTAAGCTCCATGAGTAGCCACTAGAATTTGTTTATGACCAAAATTTGTATGCCCAGATAAATAAGATAATCAAATTATTTAAACAAGCCCCATTAATTAAAGTGACCTGTGCCTGAAAGGTGGGGAGAAGAATAGGTAAGCAATATATTGGGGTAATTTCAAATATATACAATAAATCTTATGCAAGCATGACAAGTTGAATTTCAAAATTTTATTGAACTTCACAATGTTTTTTCACATGCAGAAAAAAGAAACGAAGCCTTTTCTGGAGGAATTAGAATACACCACACGTGGTTTAAAAAGAGGCAGCACTTCAAAATTAAAATGCAGACAATTTTTTGACCACGATAGGAAATTTCCTGCACTATGAACTCATTGGCTTCAAAACCACAAAGCCAACACAGATGTACCCTATATGTCTGAACTCTTAACTTTGAGAGGACAGATGATCATACCAAAAGAATGGACTAAACATGGGAGGAAATATATGAGATTGATCTTTTATAAGGTTCTGTCATCGATATAACCAGCTAACATGGAATCCATGATGGTGTAGATGTGTAGGGTTACAAAAGAATTATCAGAAGTCATAGCTACTACTTAAATGCAGAAACCTTCGCCACCATTGCTGATGGCAGATACAGTAGTTTTAGTCCAGAATAAAAAATGGTAGTAAAAAAAAAATCACAAGGAAAAAACAGTTTGAAATTATTCACCTTATTGTGTCAGATTATGAGAATCAGAAAGAGCATTTAATTAGATACTAAGTTTAGCAAAGACCACAAACTCGTACAAAAAAGTTGTTACTATTTTTGGATTGCCTCTTTTTTTTGGGACAAAAGTAATATGCAGTTCTGCTTAACTTTCTGCACGTTGTTCTCTATGCTCTCAAAACATCTTGAATTCCTTTCTTTCCAAACAGCCCAACAGATAGCCCCTGGGATAATTCTCCATCTACCTCTGCCCTTTGCGTGTATGCCTGCTTCGTCCCAGCCTAGTAAAGCCTCAACCACCTTCTTGAGCATAGTCCATGAGAAGCCTTTGAGACTTAGGAATATTTTCCACAGATGTTGGGTGTACTTGCAGTAATATCTGACCATAGTCCTTTACTTATAGAATGTGGGAGTTGCGTCAAGAAAGATCAAGCTTTAAATTTGAAAATTGGTGGCTTAGGGTAGGTCAATATGACTTGGTGATAGTAGGATAGGAGTAGTGATATCTTTTACATCATATGTTGCCTTTATATTTGTTTACTTTTAGCGTATTTACATTGTCTTGATATCTTGTGTTGTCATTTTCCGTTTTGTTATGTTAAATTTATTGTATTTGCATACTATCATGTGCTTTTCCTGTCCTTTCCTTTTTCTATATCTAGTATATTCTGCTTTTGGGCTTTTAAGACGAGGGTTCTGAGGAAACAGCCTCTCTACCTCTATGAGGTAGTGGTAAGGTATGCGTACATTCTACCCTCCCCATACCCCACTTGTGGGATTCCACTGGGTATGTTGGTGGTGGTGGTGGCGGCTTAGGGTGGAAGGATTCTCAGAACTAATCAAAGGGTGGTGGAATGATATGGTGGTAGTAGGTTGTCCTGATTATAAACTTAATGTCAAACTGAGAAACTTGAAACAAAAACTCAAAGTTTGGAGCAAAGCTACTTTTGGGGAATGGGTGAGCAAGAAGAACATCCTACTGAATGAGTTGGGTGAACTTGACCTGATTCAAGATAATAGAAGTCTACTAAGGATGAAATGATGATCAGAGCTACAATAGTGGTAGAACTAGAGTAACTAGCCAAAAATGAAGAAGCAAGATGGAGGCAAAAACCCAGAGTCCTTTTGCTGAAGCAAGGGGACAATAACACCAAATTTTTCCAGAGAATGGCATCAGCTCATAAAAGATACAACACTATTGATAGATTGGTGGTCCAAGGGGAGGAAATTTAAGATCTTGGCAGTATTCTATAACAGACTTTACTCAGAATCAAAAACATGGAGACCATCTTTTGAGATGCACGGATATCCTAGAATTACACTTGAGGAATAGGAATGGCTATAGAGACCTTTTTCTGAAACTGAAGTGCTTAATATCATTAAGCAACCCGATGGTGACAAAGCACCTGGACCTGATGGCTTTACAATGCAATTCTACAAGGAGCGTTGGAGCACTTTAAAAGATGACTTAATGCCATACAATTCAATACTTCCATCTGAATGAAATTTTTGAGAAATCTTGTAATGCTACTCTCATAGCACTTATACCAAAGAAGCCAAGAGCAAAAGAGCTTAAGGATTTCAAATCTATCAATTTGATAGGTGGAGTGTATAAGATATCTCTAAATTGATCACTGAGAGAATGAAAACAATTATGGGGAAGCGTGTGGATGAGCACCAGATGGCCTTCTTGAAGGGGAGGCAGATTATGGTTGCAACCCTTTTGGCTAATGAGTTAGTAGACTCTAGGGAGAGACAGAAGACGCCTAGAATCATGTGCAAGCTAGACATCGAAAAGGCCTATGACCATGTCAACTGGTCTTTTTTGCTAAAAGTCCTAGAAGATATAGGGTTTGGCACCAAATGGATTAGTTGGATAAGATTTTGCATCTCTAATGTGAAATTCTCTCTCATCACTAATTGTGGCACTGAAGGATTTTCCAATTACAAAGGGGACTTAGACAAGGTGACCTCACGTCACTATTCTAATTTATTCTAGCTATGGAAGGTTTAAATCACAGGCTTAGAATAGCCAAGGAAATAGGTGGATTAGACGTTTCTGCTCCCAGGCAAATAGGGGCAGTGCTATGGAAATTAGCCACCTTTTTTATGCAGATGACGCACTTATATTCTGTGATGCAAAACTAGAACGAATCAGACATGTAAGAGCCATCTTAACAATTTTTGAAGGCGTTTCTGGGCTCCATGTCAACTGGCACAAGAGTTTTATCTTCCATGTTAACCAAGTGAATAATTTAGAACTCTTGGCCGAGACTCTGGGATGTTAGATAGCATCAGTTCCTACAAAATACCTTGGGATGCCATTGGGTGCAAAGAATAAAGAGCTTGAAATAGGGGGTGAAGTACGGGAAAAGTGTGATAAGAAACTAGCAAGGTGGAAGAGCCACTACCTATCACTGGGGGTAGGTGGACCCTTATCAAGTTTGTGATGGATGCTCTCCCTACATACATGGTGAGCTTGCTTCCAATACCCAAAAGCATTGAGAAGAAAATTAACAGATTAAGGAGGCCCTTCCTATGGCAAGGAAATAAGGAGAAAAGAGGTTATAATCTGGTCAAGTAGGATCCATTGATACTAAATAGAAACCAAGGGGGTTTGGACATTAAAAAGCTCAATATACAAAATGAGTGCTTACTTCAAAAGTGGTTTTGGAGGTTTTGCACAGAAGATATGGCATTGTGGAGAAGGTTTATTGAAGATAAGTATAGTTTGCATAGCCAGTGGACCACACAGGAGGTCATGGGCACCTTTGGATGTAGTGTCTGGAAGACCATTAGGAGATTGTAGCTTCAGTTTTACTACATTTCCTTCCAAGTGGGTAATGGAAGGATTTTAGCCGATTTCTAGGGTGAGCACTGGGTGGGGGAAGATAACTTGAGAACTCTTTTCCCCCATCTTTACACTCTAAGCTCATAAAGGAATGTCTCAATCTCACAAGTGTGGAGTCCCTAGAGTTAGAATTTGATCTTCAGAAAAGCACTAAATGATCGGGAACTGACAGAGATGGCCAGATTTCTCACGGTTTTGAATGATTTCCTAGGTATTGCTACTAATGCAGACAAGCAAATCTAGTTACTGCACAACAAAGGGGTCTTCACAGTGAAGTCTTGCTTCTGGTGGAGGAACAATAACCAAGTCAAGACAGAAGTATGGCCCTAAAAGCTAATGTGGAAGGTTAAAAGCCCATTAAAAGTAGTTTCTTTTAATTGGTTGGTGCTAAGACAAACTTGCCTAACACATGAAGTGTTTTTTTTTTTGACAATGGTAACAAGTTTGTATATTAATCATCAGCACTAAAGGCTGGAAAGCAGATGTACATCAAAAAACTATCAACAAGTGTTGTCTCCTAACAGCTTGCTACTACTTACAAAGAGCCTAAAATGTCTACTATATCTATAGGGTCATTCACATACTTGGAACTGCACCAGTAGCAAAAATAAATAATACAGTTCAATTTGACTCTATGAAAAGGACTACTGAAGTTCTCAAAACATCTCCTATTTCTCTCCTTCCATATTGTCCACCAAATTACTGCTGGGACAATTCTCTATCTATTCTTGTTTGTGCAAAGCTTGCCTTCATAATTCCAGCTTACTATGGGATGTTCTGCTTTGCCTGGCATAGTCCAAGCTATACCTTTGAGGCTAGTGAAGAGGTTCCACAATTGCCTGGTCATGTTACAGTGTAGGAACAGATGATTAATTGTCTCTGCCTGATATTCGCAAAAAAAAACATCTTGAACTCAGCTGTACCCCTCTCTTCATCAAATTTTCCTGAGTGAGTACTGCTTCTCTTACCACCAGCCAAGTGAACACCGCTACCTTGTAGGGAATTTCAACTTTCCAGATGAGCTTCCAAGGTAGAAAATTGAGCTGGCTGTTCATGTGTGTCATACTCTTATAAGCTGACCTGACTGTGAAGTTTCCTTTGTTATCAGGTGTCCACCTTAGAGTGTCCTCTCCTGCTTTCAATCCTCCAAAATGTTGTATCATACCATAGAATTCAGCTAGTCTGTCTATCTCCCAGTCATTCATTCTCCTTCTGAAAGTCAGCATCCATCCATTGCTGCTCCATACTTCCTGTATTGTAGCCTTTTGTTGTTGATTCAGGGAGTAAATGCTTGGAATTAGATGTTTTAGACTTCCATTTCCTAACCATCTGTCTTCCCAGAAAAGGATCTTCCTGCCATCACTAACATTGAAACTGGATTTTCTAAGGAAGCTAGGCCATAGAAACCTGATAGATCTCCATAGACTGACCCCATAAGGTGTTGTTACCTCCTTAGTTGTCCAGCTACTCACCATTCCATACTTGGATTGAGTTACTTTGACCCATAGTGCCTGTTTCTCTCTAGTGAACCTTCAAAGCCATTTCATCATTAAACATCTGTTATGCATCCTCAGATTCTTGATTCCTAAACCACCTTGCTTCTTTGGGAGTAAAACTGTCTTCCACTTAACCAGGTTGTAGCCTTTGTTCTCCTTCTTACCATGCCACAAAAAGTTCCTCCTTAAAGCATCAATTCTTCCTTCTATCTGGACTGGCATAGGAAAAATTGACATTAAGTAAGTTGGTAAGGCATCTAGTGCTGAGTTGATCAGAATCAGCCTTCCCCCTCTGGATAAATATTGTGCTTTCCATCTTGATAATCTTCTTTCACACCTCTCTATTACTCCACTCCAAACTTCCTTGGATTTGCTATTTGTTCCTAAAGGCATGCCCAGGTAGGTTGTAGGCAGACTTCCTACTTCTCCCCCTAATATTCTTGTCAATCTTCGTATTCCATCCACCTCATTGATTGCAAATATGTGACTTTTCCCCCAGTTGATGTTTAAACCCTGAGATTGCATCAAAAAGGACCAGAATTACCCTCAGACTCATCAATTGACTTTCTTCAGCCTCACAAAATATTAGAGTGGCATCTGCATATTGTAGATGAGTGATTTCCAAATCCTGAGATCCAGCCTTTGCAACATTGAAACCTTTTATCCATCTACTTGTGTGAGCAATTTTCAGCAGGTGATTAGACCCTCCATCACCAGAATAAACAAGAAAGGTGAGAGGGGATCTCCTTGTATCAACCCTCTGGTTGATGGAAAGAAACCTTCAAGTGATCCATTTATCAGAACAGAGAATCTAACAGTGCTAATACAGCATTTGATCCAGCTAATCCACTTTGATCCAAAACCCATCCTTCTCAATGTCTCAAGCAAAAAGTTCCAGTTAACATGGTCATAAGCTTTCTCTATGTCCAGTTTGCACATGACCCCAGGCATCTTATCCCTCATCCTTGAAGCCAGACATTCATTTGCTATCAGTACTGCATCAGTGATCTGTCTCCCTCTCAGAAAGGCCATCTGTTGATTGTCTACCAGTTTATGAATCACCTTCTTCAGTCATGTATCCCGAGGTCCTTGAGCAATTCCTCTTTTCCGACGCATACCTCACAACATTGAAATCCCCCCTACTATCCAAGGTCCCGAGAATAAACCTCTCACAGCCCCTAACTCCCACCAAACCTCCTGCCTCTCCCTATTACAAGTGGGTGCATACACCCCAGTCATATGTCAAGAAAAATCATTAGCAGTAGATTGAAAGCAGCAAGTCAGACTGTAAACACCTATCTCCATTACCCTCCCTACCCAACTCCTATGGTTCCACATCAGCAAAATACCCCCCTAGTACCACTGGCTTCCAACATCTCATATTCGACTCCTCTGCTATCCCACACTTGTTTGACTACCTCCCCACAGTTACCTTCTAACTTTGTTTCCTGAAAACACACTACGTCTGCCTTCCATTCTTTGATGATGCTATTTATGGTACTTCGCCTCTCCCTGCAATTTAATCCCCTGACATTCCATGATACTATAGAGACATTCATCAATTTTCTAGAGTCTTTCCCCTTCCCCTATTCCTCGTGCCTTTGTTCTAAAATTTCAGCTCTGTCATCAGCCCTTTTAGCTCCTGCATACCTTTGATTTTATTGTCCCCTTTTTCTTTTCCTGTAGCTATCTTTGCAACCTGCCTTTTGTGATCAATCTTTTTAAAAGTGCCAGAGCTTCCTTTTCACATCCATCAAACTGCACCCCAAAAGTCTTGCTCATCTTGATGATGTTTCGGTGCACCCGTAATGTCGCATCCATCTCGCCATCACTTTCTTCTTCCATCATTTGACAATTTAGAGGTTCAGCATCTTCAAAATTCCAAATCTCATTTTCATCCCAGGGCACTAGTTGCATGCTGTGCTCCATGTTATGCTCGTCATAATTTTTCCGACTGGTATTTCCCCCTGCGTTGTCTGCCTCTGCGTCCTCATACACATCACTTTCTTCGTGTGTTGCGAGTTCTAGTGCGTGCTTCTGTTGTGGCTCCGCCTCTTGTTCTCCATCTGGTTCTCCGGTCTCGCTATCAAAAAAGATTGTCTCCAAAGAATTTGCTTCGATCTCTGCTATCATCAGGTCGACTGCCAATTCGTGTATCTCCACTGGCTGTTTTAATCCTAGGAATTGGGCTTCATCAAAAAAAGGGTCTGATTCCTTTAAAGTTTTCTTATTGAAGGCTTCTTTCACTGGGCCCAGACCCGGCCCATTCTTTTTAAAAAAATGAGCATTGCTTCGACTTGTGCCCTGGCCCACCCTATCTGTCCTTTTTGCATGTGCCTCCACGTGTTTGTTCAGACCCTTTCCATTAATTACATAGTTGTTTTCCTTTATCTGATGGTCTTTGTCCAATAGTTTTCCCCCCTCCGTTGTCGTCGCCGTCTCCTCCACCACCACTCGCGCCTGCGATTCCGGCCATATTGGGATGAATTAGGTAAATTCATTATACACTATTTTGACCTCTCTCGGCACTAAACCACCGTCCCCTTTTACCTTCAATCTGGCCCATTTTAGGTGGTTCTTCAGCATAGTCTCCTCCTCTGTTTCCACCCATCCTCCACACTGGTCTCCGATGGCTTTGAAAGTTTTTTCCGTCCACAAGTGTAGTGGCAGCCCTATAGCCTTTATCCAAGTCGTGGATCCCCTCTTTGTGCAGCACTCCGCAAGTGGTGACCACCACTCCAGAGTAATCTCTGCCTGTTTCCATGTCTAGGTGCCATGCATAACATGCTCCGCCATAATTCTGTTTGGGAATTCGAAGAGGAAAAATTGACCCGCCATCTCATAGACATTCACCCCAAAGGATTTTTTCCAGGTGAATCCATCTCCGAATGTCTGAGAGAAAAGGTTTCTCTTTTATCTCTAAATTAAAACTTCCAATAATGCATCTAGAAAGAGGTCCCTTCTCCTGCTCTGTGGCTCCATTCTTGATGAGGATGGTTGTTTGCTTGTGCTGTATATCATATTTCGATGACTCTTTTGATTGCCATTTGCTGGTCCGTATCGCCTCAGCATATGAAAATTTCGGATCTATTTTCCAGGGTCTTTATGTATTAACAGGTTTCTTTACCTCCTTAATGAAGCTGGCTATCTTGAGAGCTACATCCTCCCATCCCTTATTTGATGCGCCTTCCGGCACAATAATAACGAATCTATTTCCCCCATGCAACGATACTGATGAATCGTCCAAAGTTATTATGTTTCCTAGCACAGAAGAAATCTGCAAACTGCTCGTGTAGCTTCCATCTTCTTGTATGTGTTCCATTATCTCTTGAAGCTTCTCGCAAGACAAAAACAACCCATTCCATAGTCTTTTTGTTCAACGTGGTTCTCTGCATCAAGTTCCGACTTCTTTCCACCCATTCGAACCAGTTTTCTGATTTTCCGGCAAGTTTTGTGATGTCGTATAATTTAAACACAGTTGCAAAGTAGATTCTATTCTCCCCCATGCCGTCAAACCTACAAATGGGAAAACTCGGGCCTTGGGAGTGGGCTTCGGAATATGGATGGTGAGAAGAGAGGTTGGAAGAAAGAGGCTGGAAAGAGAAAAAGAAAGAGAGATGAATTCCGGCAGCAGAAGGCCACCGGAGGGGTTGTTCTGCCCTCCTCCGTTAGGAGAGAGCAATTCTGGGAAAAAGTGCCTGGGAGCATTTTAAATTTTAAAGTGCCAGAGTGTAGGCCTATTATGACAATAAATGTTACAAGAGGTTTCCAGATTTGCTCAAGGTGTTACATGTGCAATCAAGAAGCAGAGTTACACAACCATCTATTAATTCATTGCAGAGCAGCTACAAATCTGTGGAACATGTTCCTCCGTATCCTTGGAGTTAGTTGGGTAATCCCTAAGTCCACTATGGATTTACTCAACTACTGAAAGGTGTTGGCAACAGAGGAGCCACGGAAGGCTAGTGGAGACCCATTCCAGCATGTGTCTGGTGGACATTGTGGAAGGAGAGAAATTCAAGATGCTTTGAAGGCAAAGGGACCCGCAACCAGGAGATAAGAATCCAATGCCTTAGTTTATTTTTGGTGTAAACGTGATATGATAGGGAATACAGTAGACATAGTTGTAGTTTATTTTTGGTGTAAACGTTATATGATAGGGAATACAGTAGACATAGTTGACTTCATAGGTAATTTGTAAAGTCTTGTTTTGTTGTGTAGTCCTCACAGAGGAAGGGCACACACCATGTGTGGATTGTAAAATGTTCGGCATCATCTATTGTGGACAAGCCTTTTGTGAATACAAAGTTACCTTTACTGAAGAAAAGCACCTGGAATAATATTTATTAAGCAACAACGATTTAAGCAAAAAATTATTCGTGTTAGAGTCTCACATTGGTTGAGAAATGATATGTTTGCTTATTTGGTCTTGAGTAATCCACACCTCATATACTAATTTTTGGGTTGAAACCACAGTTCATTTCCTTCTTTTGGCAAAAGTTTGATATGATGATAGCTAATACTTCGAGTTTCCAAAAGAAGGAACACTTGGTCACCTTATATCGGTGGCTAAGACTCAAATCAATAACCTTACTCCTTAAGAAGAGTGATAAAGGTATATGTAAGGAAAGTAATGTTATACCCAGAGAGAACCTTACACCTTATAGAAAAACTCTGGCAATGGATCTAGAGATCAACAGGACAAGAAAAAAGAAGGCATTGTATGGGGTGGGTGATTTATCCAAAAAAAAAACTTTATCTTTATCAAAATTAGAAGTGGGTGGGGGATAAAATTAGGAGTTGGGAAGCGAAGAAGTTGATAGATATATGGGCTTGAGAGATTAGTGGGGACGCAAATAGTATGTGGACTAGGACAACTAGTTGTATTAAGGAAGCAGTTAGAGGTGTTAAGGGCCTCGAAGGGTAACTCTAGTGGACATAGAGGGAACTGGTGATAGAATGAAGGGGTCCAAAGGAGAATGAAAGCCAAAAAGAAATAACCTCCCTGATGTTAAATGATTGGTATATCTCCACAAAATTTTGAATGTGGTGATTGCCACCTTAATTAGCTAGCCCACCAAATAAAGCTTTCCTTTGCAAGATATGGAGCATGGTGCTTGTCATATGAAACACCGCATTTCCCATTGTTGGAGGTAGGCAAATGGCACCGGCAACTCCATGTCCAATGGTTCATCTTCCACATCCTTGCATGAAGTTAGTGAAGAGCAAAAATAAGGAAAGGAGAATGAACACGGAGAGGTATAAACTTGCAAAAAAGGAAGCAAGGATAGCAGTTTTGTGGCAGCTAAACAACATTCAAATATGTATACAAAGAGTTAAGAGGACAAAGGTAGGAAAAGAAATTATATAGGCTCGCCAGGGCAAGAAAGAGGAAGCACGCGACCTTGACCAAGTGAGATGCATTAACAGCGAGTTTGGCATAGTATTGGTGGAAGACACACATTAGAGGAAAATGAAAGGTATACTTCCATAAACTCTTACATGCAGAAGGGGGGCAGGAATATTGTACAGGGTGATTTAAAGAACTTTCAGAGCCATCAAGATTTTGGATATTGTAGATGCATAAAGTTAAAGGAGCTTAAGAGGGAAATTCATAAGAAGAGAGGGGAAGAGTGACCAGGCCAAACACGATTAAATATCCTAAGTCACTCTCTGCAAAAAAAAAAAAAAAGGATTTTTGCATTATGCGTTTGTTTGGTATGGAATAAAACATTTTTTAGAAAATATTTTTCAAGTCTCTCGTGTTTAGTTGGTCAAAATATTTAGAAAAATATTTTCTCTAGGAAAAAAGAGCTCCTCAAAAATGAAGAAAATGACTTCCTAATGAGAAATAAGGAAAATAAATTTTATAAATGACATTCCAAATTTATTGTCTCCTCTCCATCAACCCAATATCCCCAATCCCCACCCCTTGACAATCCAATCCCCCACCACCCCAAACTTCTCTCCCCACACCATCTTGCTCACACTGTATTTTGCTATATTATATATAAATATTTTTGCGATAATACTTTTTTGTTTCTTAACAAGCAGTACAAAATAAGTAAGATATTTTCAACAAAACCTTTTCATGGATAATATTTTCCATGTTTTCCATGGAAAACATTTTACTTCATACCAAACACACCTGAAATGTCCAATACTGATATAGATACTAAGCAATCTAACACCCTATTTTCATCCTTTACAGCTTGTAAATTACACCAAAAAGACAAAAGTTACAAACATTTGTATTTAAGTTGATATACAATAATCCTTTCCCCATCGAAGCATCTAGCATTTCTTTCCTTCCATATACACGGTATTCCATATGTGAGGATGATGCTCCAAATCTTCTGAAGAGGTTTCCTTATACCTGAGAGTCTCAACAATTTAGCAGCGCTGTTTATTGTGTATGGCACTTACAAATACTAAAGAAGAGCGTCCAAATTTGTCCAACCATAGTGCAATGCAAAATAAGCAGTTGACACTCGCCGCTCCATTATTACACATGAAGCACCTACCACAAATCATTACTCTTTTGTGTTTGTAAGACGTGCATTGTGAGGCACCAACCACATGGAACAATTAACTAACAAGGGGCTTTAGAGTTACAAATCCATGGCCAATTAAGAGGTTGAATACCTTCACAGTGAGATTCCCACTCGATAGTCATTCCATATAATGCAGTTATCAACTTGTTCATTGAAAGACAACATCTCTAAGTCTTCCAAGTCTTTTCAATAGGAGAGCAATTATGGGTCTCCCAATCAACAAAATTTCTTTTAAATGAAATGTATAGGTGCTACTATTCCAGCACTATCAGGCAAGATAGTAAGTATATCAAAAGCGATCATGTTACTTATAGCCTGTTTGCCTAAGCTTATGGGTAAAAAAGTATTTCCGAATAGTAGCAAAAGTTATTTTACAAAAGCTGAAAACAATAGTTTTTAACCTAAAGCACTTTGGGACCTTGCCAAGGACAAATTAGTGATGTAATATTGGTAAATGTGTTTTTCAAATTGATTAGACAAACACAAATTACTACTTCTTAAAAGTACTTTTTCAAAAAGCACTAGCACTTCTCAAAAATAAGCAAATTTTTTAAGCTTGATCAACCCAGCTAATAGTTATTAATGGTATATGACCAATCCAAGTGTCCTGCCAGAATCCCATCTTCATGTTTTTGCCTGTCTTGATCCTTATAATAACTTCAAAAGTGGGCTATAAGCTGCAAATTTGTTTCTGAAAGACCTATCCCATGAGATGAACACAAGACTCATATACAAGGGGCTTTGATCAATTATCACCATATTTTATATGGTAGGGATTGATTACCATATTTACTACAAATTACCCTTTATCCTTAGATGCCCTACTTCTTTTCTAGACTAGAGTTGGGACACCTCCACAACCACTTCAAAAGTAAATCATTTTTATGTAACTTCAAATTTCCAATGCAAAGTCCCACTTTTTTTAGCAGGAAAATAGAAGCATATGTGAGACCTTTCTAGGGAAGCAATCGCTGGAGTAAAATCGCATGAATGAAGAGAGGACTTGAAATCAGTATATACTATATACCCAGTACCCACAATGGAACTAGAGTGCCATTGTTTCACAAGCACGCTCTCTTCACTCAAAGGCAATGTTGCCCCACTTTCTTCTCTCAAACACTACCCTATCCCACTTCACCAAATGCAACGTCCTTCCATCTTTTCATCCCATAAAAAGTAAATATAGTCTATTTTCTTCATGTTCACGGGGGTACCCTGCGCACCCAAAGGCTATGGGTTCCCTGGAGAGAGTCCAGAACATTGTTGATGATAATCACGCTTCCCCCGATGATAGATACTTCCTTTCCAAATAGCTACTTTCTTCTGCACCTTCCAAAATTTTTCTACACCTTTTATATTTGTATCTCGCTCCAAAAGGTATACAGGTAATATGTATATTGGTTTTATCAACTTGGACTCCTATGTTATGTTGTCCACATTCCAAAAGCCAGGCTTGGCATGTAGAGGGATGTTAGAATCCAAAATTAATGGATTGTTGGCTCCTTATATGATTTTTCACAATTCTCGTTTCATAAGCTAATTTTAGGTAGGACCAATACTCATTTTCTCAACAATTCACTATGAGAACTTCGAACTAATCTACACGAAAAAGAAACTTGAAGTCCTATAGTAACTTCAATCATTCATATATATTTCCCTCTTGCTCACACGTAACAACCAAAGAAAATATCTAAAAAAAAAGCAGCACCTAGTGTCACAAAAGAAGGTTCAGCGTGCTAAAATAGCACATGAACCCATCTTATTCCAAAAATCAGCAAGATACTGCAGGTACTATGTTTTTCACTAAAACCTTCCTTTTTCCAAAATATAAGTTGATCACTCTTTTAATTCTTCACTTAAGAGAATGCATTATAAGTGACTTTTTTGTTGCTTCTAGCTCCCCAAAATAAAATCACCATTGGAAAAGAAATAGGAGGGCCAAAATACTTCAATTCAAACATCATAAATGGCACTAGTTGGTTCATTTATTATGATAAATGGAGAAATGAAAAGATATAGACAGTCCCCTCCACAATAATATGTGTCTCCATTATTTGACAAAATAAAGCTCTGAATTAGGTGAAGTTTATGAGTTGTACTGCAAATCCCACAAGCTAATGTTAACTATTTTTGACAATCCCTGTAGGAAATATGGTTTGACAACCATTATAACATAGGCATTCTGATACAATTTTTGGGGGGAACCACACCCCACTTTTGGGGTGTGGTTCTCCTAAGGTTCTCACACTCCAAAAGCTAGCATTTGGGATATGGTTCTCCAAAGGTTGTATCAATGGTGTATTATTGCAAGGAACGGGACTTGACTCCCACATCGATTATATCAGAAACTGATGTTGGGTTTATGTAGCCTTTGGGATCTCCCACCTTAATATCTAGCTTTTAGGGTGTACTGCTTTTAACATTGTATCAACTAGCTTTTGGGGTGTGGTTCTTCTAAGGTTTGTCTCACACTGCAATTTCTATTTAGAGCCTATATAGTTAAGCAGAGTTAGATAGCCCCTAAGGATTTTGTCAAATGGCAAGAGCACAATGTATGATGTGTGGGTTCCGAGGATGTCATAGGCTCAAACTTATCGCAAACAAAGAACTAGTATTTAAATGAAAAGGGAATAACGCAATTAAGAGACAAGGTAAATGGGGCTTAAAGCGAAAGGTGAGAAGTGAAGTGCATGCTGCTTTAACATGAAGTGCATAATTTGTGTAAAGTTTACAAAAGTCTAATGCCTATATATTTAGTAAAATAAAAATTAAATTGTAATTAATACAAAATTTCAGATTAAATATGCTAATGCATCACTTAATGCATCTGTAAAGTCCAACTCAAAATTAGAATTTGAAGAGAACTCAAAATTAGAATTTAAAGAGAACTGATTCTCACTGGAATCACTTAATGCCTCTGTAAAGTCCTGTAATTTTCTAGATTTCAAATTTTGATAATTACGGGATTAACAATTAATTAATGTGTCGAAGGAGTACAAAAGCTAACGAGGTAAATGAAGTGCTTGGGATACGATAATATGTACATGGTAAGAATTACAAGTGTTTGAAATAATAAGTACCCAAAGGAAAAATAGGGAAAGAGAAGAGAATTAATTAATCATGGCCTAAGCCCATTAGGTGTCATCAAATGTCAAATGGCCTAGGTAATTTCAAGTATAGCTGATAGCTTCCTCGTCATTTACGCAGAAGGCATTGAAAGGAAGAAACATAGCTTCTAGGTTTTTTCCCAAAACGTAATATCAAAGACGGAAAAACATTGCAGCAATTTGGCTTTATGGGAAAGTTGGAATGCAAATTCGACTTTAACATTATAGTGTTGCGAGAGGTAGATAAGATACAGAAGACCTCATACTGCGAAGAGAAAACCAAATCCCCGATCATTGATTGATCTCTCTAAGGATATCATTTGAATATATTGATATCTATTCTACCGGGGGTCTCGACAAGAAAATTAAAGGTAATCTAGTATGCCATATCCTTGTTTAAATTAGTACAGCTAGATTCAGAATTAATGCAGTTGAATGTTGCAAATGGGTCACTGAGTTACTGTAAATTAGTTGATAAAAACGAAACCTAAGATAAAAGTTTTGAGCTTTTATAGATGTAAATTGAATCTGATTATTTATGTAGATTAAGTTGTCGATCATGTTGGCAAGCGTAGAAAGTACCTTACTAAAATGAAAGACTTTAGAGGTGAGGTGAGACTTTCTCTTACTAAAGTTCTTTCTTTACAAAGTTAAAATTCTTTCTTTACAAAGTCACAGAGTGTATGGTTAAATGTTTCCCAAGGTTAGTGTAAGTTTAATTGGAAAGAGTGAATTGTTGAGTGAGTCTATCCAGTGCTCTATGTTTTCCTCCTTGTGCTTATCCGTCTAATGAATATGAAGATTGTGTCTTATGTGTACGAGTGCTTTGTGCCAACTTTGTCCAACCCAAAAACACTGCTTAATTCTCCTAGAATCATGACCAAGAATGCCTCCAAAATTGTCTTCTGCTCTTTCACAGTGATGAAAGCCATCCTTCTTATGCTATGACTTTGATAAAATTAAAAATCTTGAAACTCTAATAAATGGCAACCATATAAAGGATACGAGTAACCATGCAAAGGATTACTAATTTTGTCATAATGAGGCATAGCATAAATGGTAACCATACAAAGAGTAACAAGTAACCATATAAAGGTTTACAACCTTTACCTAATAAGGTACAACATAAATGGTGGCCATACAAAGGGTCACGCCATATAAGCGGTTGCTAGTATTACCATGATGAGGCACAAAAGATTTGATAGTTGCAGAATGGCCCACAAGTAACCATATAAAGGGTTACTAATTGCTAGAGTTAGGCATAAGAAATGTTATGTCGATTGAAACAACTTGAAAAAAGTTAAAAGAACGAATTAATGAACTAAGCTACAAGTTTAAGTGATTGTTTTCCTACTTACTCATATGAGACACTTTAGGATGAATTTTGATTTGTTTCCTCTCTTATCCATTCATTACCCATATGTTTTTATTCAAGGTCTTGTTTCGACTATATCGTGTGTTGTCATTTTCCGTTTTGCTATGTTAAATTTATCATATTTGCATACTATCATGTGTTTTTCCTGTCCTTTCCTTTTTCTATATCTAGTTTATTCTGCTTTTGGGTTTTTGAGACGAGGGTTCTCAAGAAACAGCCTCTCTACCTCCATGAGGTGGTGGTAAGGTATGCGCACATTCTACCCTCCCCAGACCCCACTTGTGGGATTCTACTGGATATATTGTTGTTGTCTTGTTCCGACTCCAGTAAGAAGAATGCTGAGACTCACTAGTACTGACGTTCTCTTTGTGGAACCCACGTTGACCTATGTCAATATAGACGCAGATTTCATAGATGAGCAGACTACAAGGTCGTTGTATTCTAGAGGTTGATTCATGAGCACCTCCCTTGACCAAGAGTTTCTTCTCTTTCATTTAGACATTTTTATTCATTAATCGTTTATCCAGTATATTTTGGGGGACTAGCCAAAAAATCTGTCATGTGCATTTCCCTTAGTACTCCAGTAGAGGCTTCATAAAAATGTTTTTAGTTGGGTTATGATTGTTCACATTACTTAGCATCATTTTCATTACTTCATAGTTAACAGGTTCCAGTATATATTTGGATTATTTTGAAATTATTGATATAGAGTTTCAATCCAAAAATTTAGTTATTTATGTTAAATGCATGTGGGGTATGTGATATTTAGGTACAAGCTAGAATAGTTGAGTTGGTTTGTTTGGTCGAGTTAAGGTACTGGGTGCCAGTCACAAATTGTTTAGAAAATGGGTCGTGACAAACTTGATATCAATGCACTGGGTTCAAGTGTACTAGGTATTCTATGAAGACACGATTTATTTATGAGACCTGCTTTATTATAAAACTAGATATGAGAAAATAATTCATGTGAAAAATAAAATCACAGTAGAGGGAAGTCCAAATTCGAAGCCAAGTATGCAATGATGTACTTAAGAATAAATTGCTTGCAAGTGAAAACAGTACAATAAGTAAAGGAAAATCATATGTCCTTGTATGGGTCTACGGAAATTGAGATGTCAATAAATCATGACAAAGTATCCTCATTGGATCGAGATTTAAGTTATGTGAATTATTTATGTGCTTTAATATATGTATGGTTGAGTTATGTGATCGTACGCCTGGGCTTCTAGCGATGGGCAGTAGCATTGTTGTGTATATTGGTGATGTATCATGAATCATGATATTTCCATATTGTTAGACGGAGTAGCTGGATGTGTGTGGTGTGTTTTTGTTTGAGCAGGTTAAATTAGTGTTGGGTTAGCTTCCAAAATTTTAAATTCGTTTTTGGGAGAGATCCAAAAATTGTGAGCCCTGGGGGAAATAAGATATGATTAGGGGATAAGGTGAAAGATTATGTTTTGTTCTCTATTTCATCATGATGTAGAAAAGGATAAAAAAATTTACTGAAGGGACTGTGAATGTGCAGTTGTGCTGTGAACAGACTCTTGTTGTAAGGAACATACAAAAGATGGTTGACCTTAGATATTTAATGTTGTAGTTTGACGTACATGAATTATAGGATAGTTGGCTAAACCAAGTTAACCGAATGCAACTACAATGTGAACAGTTAAGAAATATTGCAAATGGTTTGCATCAGAGGTGTTTATGCAAACTGAATGCAGGTAGGTGTTCAGATGGCCGGAAACACTCATTCGGACTGTCCTTTGGGATGGAACTATTGAGTTCCGACATAACGAGTTTTTGACTTGCAAGTCTTTGATTATACAGTAATTGTTAAGTGTTGCAACTGACTGAAGATAAAGAAAGATTTTGAAAGTGCTTTACTCCTGTCATACTAAGGAGAGAAAATTTAGTTGATGTAGCATCTAGTACTTACACTGTCCAAATCTAAGCCAACTGCAGCAGGATTTAAACACCTTTGTAATACTTTGTCCATGCTGACAACTATTCATTACTCTAACATGATGTTCAAGGACCGTTCCCTAAGTAGGGAGGTTGTAAAATTCCATAAATTTAAGCTTAAAATTTCTGTAATATCGGGTTGGATGAATAAACCACTTTGTGCGATAGTGAAGTTGAAATTTTTGGAATTATACAATCGATTATGAATTGAATTAGCTTGAAAAACTGAGCTGAAACTTTTTTGTCACGTCAAAACTTCGAAATCCAAAGGGATTAGACTTGAAACAACTTCTTTGACATAACAAATTATATGGGAGCTTGATGTTGGCGCATTACATGGCAGTACATTAAGGTGTTTCATCACAGGAATTAGTATATTATTTAGTGGGCCAAGGGCCACCTTTTATCATGCCTCAAATGGTGGCTTGGAATGAGGAGCTATAAGGTCATATAAGAACATTCTTATATGGACTTCTCTATATAAAGTGATGTCTTACCTTACTGTACAAATTAGACTCAAAAAGGTAAACATATGGTATTCAGTACTGTACAAATTAGACTCAAAAGGTAAACATATGGTATTCAGTACTTGTGACTATTGTGAATCCAACAGAACTAGTTTATACAATGGCATCACCTTATCTCGGATTTTATACAAGAATATATGAAAGTGGAATTGGATAAAAGGTGCATTATTTGCACATATACAAAATGATATGTTAAATATGGATTAGAAGCATCTTAAGGTTTATAAGACAATTGTACACTAGGTCATATACGGTGTATTGGAGGAGAATGTTACACCCGAAAGATTCAACTAGGCTCAGATTTAATGATGGAAACATTTAATGACATTAGACTTCCTACCATTAATAGAAACATGGGAAACAAATTCAGAGGATATGCTTAACTCTTATAGCAATGAATAGAATATATGCAACCCTACTGTTGTTTCATTGGGGAGAACCAAAAGATATCATTGTGATACTTTTTATTTTTGATAAACATTGATACTGTCTATCATCACTACATCAAGGGTTCCATTGCATTAAACCATAAATCACCATCAGTATACTTTCAATAGTAACCCATTTACTCGTAATTTCTTACTACTTTTTGAGATAGGGTTAATATTTTTTAAGTTCAAGATGAAGTATTCCTGCATGTTCTAATCAATGATATGCTTCGTCTATTCGATGTGATCTTCTTATTATATCCATATGTGTTCCTCAATATGAGATTCTAGACTATAATTACGTCATGTGCTTCAATATCCCAGAATCCCCGTGTTACCTTTTTATGTTAGGAGTCATGATTCACACAACACGTATGCTATGTGCCTTCAAGGCTTCTCTTATATTTAGAATGTTACATGTTCATTTCCTCAATCTTGTACGAACCTTCTGGTACGTTCTTCCGATGCCATTCCTCACATACTAAAAAGGGTATCATATTCCAAACCTTCAATACAAGGGACATCTAAATGCATGTGCGTCCTAGCTACTTAGTGTCCTCACAAGAAAAGTGTCGCTCGATGACTTTCAAGTCTTCCATAATGTCCTCTTAGGAGAAGTGTCATATACCCTCGACAGATTAGTTGTACCGACTAACTGTATCTCCTACATATAAATGTTCCATGAGATAATAATGATTACTATTTATGAATAATGTCCCCAAAAGCCTCGAACACTTTATAAATGAAGACTTCAGTTAAATGTAATCCAGACAGGGAAAATCCAAGATATCATTTATTGACATGTACTCTCAAAGCCAAGGTCCTCGTGATACTTACCTCCATGACCTATAGTAATGTGTCCTCCATGTAACATATATAGTGTCGATAAAAGTCTTGTTAGTAACCACAAATTAGAAGAGGCTACTTATATGAAGAAAAGTATCCTCACTTGTAGAGGAAAGAGGTACGTAAATATTTAACTTTTTTGAAAATATTCACTTTATTTATGTATATATTTGAATGTGCAAAATTTTAACAGTTTGTGTCGTGAGTGGCCTTGATAATATATGGTGGTTGGATTGTTGAATGAGGTTGAGATTATTGAGATTGGATAGGTTGTGTAGCTCCAATTATAGGGGAAACTCAAAAATCTTGAAACTGGCCAAATTTTGGTGTCTCGAGAGAAAAGTGAAAATGGAACATCTAAGGTTCTGTTGAGATCATATATGGTGAGTATTTGACATTCGAGGATGAATGTCACGTAAGGGGGGAAAGAACGTAAAGTCTCATAAGTTTCAAGGTTTAAAATTTCGATAATTACGGGCTTAATAATTAACTAATGTGTCGAAGGTGTATAAAAGCTCACATGATCTAAATGAAGTGTTAAATAAATGATAATATGTACATAATAGGAATTAATAGTGCTTGAAATAATAAATAACCAAGGTTATAAGGAAAAAAAGTTTTTTTTTTTTTTTGGGGGGGGGGGGGGGGGGGGGGGGGGATTACACGTCATCATTTGTAAGATGGCCTAGGGCTATTAGATGTATAGTTGATAGCTTCCTATGCTTTTTCCCTGATGCATTGAAAGAAAGAAATATAACTTCTAGTGTGTGCTCCAAAATGTAATATCAAAGTGGGAAAAACACTGCGGCAATAATGGTTTTCTGGGAGAGTTGGAATGTAAATTCGACTTTGACATTATAGAGTCATGAGAGGTAGATAACATACAGTGAACCTGGTACTGCAAAGAGAAAACCAAATCCCAACCATTGTTTATGCTATCAAAGGATATTATTTGGATATATTGATATCTATTCTACAGTGGATCTCAACAAGAATATTAAAGGTGATCTAGTATGTTATATCCTTGTTTAAATTAGTACAGTTTGATTCAGAATAAACGCAGTTGAATGCTGCAGACGGGTCACTGAGTCATTGTGTATTGGTTGATGAAAATAAATGCTAAGATGAGATTTTGAGCTTGTATTGGTGTAAATTGAACCTGATTACTTATGTAGATTCAGTTGTTGATCGTTGTTGGCAAGCATAGAAGTTACCTTACTAGAAAGGAAGACTTTTGAGGTGAAGTGAAACTTGTTCTTACTACTGTTCTTTTATTACAAAGTCATGCTCATAAACTGATTGATTAAATATTTCCTAAGGTTAGAGTGAGTTTAATTGGAATGAATAAGCTCAGATTGCTTATCTTTCAATGAGTCTATTTAGTGGCCTATGGTTTCCTCATTGTGCTTATCCATCTAATGAATATGAAGGTTGTATCTTATATCTGTATGAGTACTTTGTGCTTGTCCAACCCCAAAACAGTGCCTAGTTCTCCTACAAACACGACCAAGAAAGCCTCCAGAATTATGTGCTGCTGTTGCATAGTGATGAAAGCCATAAAGTACCCTCTTATGCTATGACTTAGATAAAGTTAAAAATCTTGAAACTTTAATAAATGGTAACTGTATAAAGGGTTATGAGTAACCATACAAAGGGTTAGTACTTTTTTCATAATGAGGAATAACATAAATGGTAACCATACAAAGGGTTGATGGAGTAGTTACAAGTAATTGTTTAAAGGGTTACTAACTTTTCCATAATACAACACGACATAAATGGTAGTTGTTTAAAGGGTCACTAGCAGCGATACAAAAGGTTGCTAATATTATCATGACCAGGCACAAAAGATTTGATGGATGTATAAAGGGCCACGAGTAACTGTATAAAGGTTTACTAATTGCCAAAGCTGGGCATAAGAAAAGTCCAGTCAACTGAAACAACTTAAAGAAGTTAAAAGAGCGAATTACTGAACTAAGCTATAAGTTTTAGTAATAGTTTTCCTGCTTCACTCTTATAAGATACTTTAGGGTGAATTATGACTTGTTTCTTCTCTTATCCATTCATTACCCAGATGTTTTTATTCAAGGTCTCAATCTGGCTTTAGCAAGGAGAATGTTGAGACTCACTGAGTACCACTAGTGGTGTAGTAACGTTCCCTTTGTGGAACCTGCATCAACCTGTGTCAATGTTGACGTAGGTTTCATAGATGAGCAGACTACGAGTTAGGTTGCTTCATCCGAAAAGTTAATATGATGAACTCCACCCTTCACCATAGAGTTTCTTCTCTTTCGGTAGACATTATTATTCATTATTTGTTTATCCAGTATTGTTTGGGGATTATCCAAGAAATCTATGTCTTGTGCATTCCCCTTAGTACTCTAGTAAAGGCTTCATAGATGTGTTTATATTGGGTTATGGTTGTTCACATTACTTTGCATCATTTTCAGTACTTTCTAATATACAGATTGTGATATCTATCTGGATTATTTAAGAATTATTGAAAACAAGTTTTGATCAAAACGTTTATTTATTTAATTTAAATGCACGTGTGAATGTGATATTAATGTAAATGCTAGAACAGTCAAGTTGGTTTGCTCAGTCAAGTTAAGGTATCGGGTTCCAGTCACAGCTTGTTTAGAAAACAAGTCGTGACAACATCACCATGTGAAGAGAATACTTTTCTAAAGCATATGGCTTCACCCATGAAGTAATCATCACTTATTTTGCATCGCTTTAAGTGACGAAGAGATAACTTTTAATAAATATGTATATAAATTTGAAGCATTTAAATCAGGATTATCAATTGGGATGAGGAGCCCAATCCTATTGGGAAGTGGACAGATACTATCTAATTGGAGCCAGCAAAACAAGAGGCAGAGAAAGGGTCAAACGTATGATTTGAACCAATAGTCATTCCTCTGTAATGGCAATGACATATCCAGTCAAACAGTTATTATAAACAAATGAAAACATACAGAGTTGGAAAGGACTTCGCTAATCATAACAAGGTATCACCCTCATTCAAGAAATTAAACAATGAAGCTTGAATGGAAGCAGTAAAGGATGTCAATAGTCTCTCTAAAATTCCGGACGACCGGAGCGGAAAACCTCTCCCGACAATTGGAGAAGGAGAAAGCCATTCCTACGGGCCCGGAACTGTGATGAATGAAGTAAGAATTTCGGGCTAGGGCCTGAGAATTTACATCTAGGTGCTTGTCTAGTTCCCGGTGAGACCGTTGACTTTGCGAAGGCCCGAGGTCCCCGCCTTCTTTGCTTGAAGCTCAGGTATTCTTCCTTCACCTACTTATGAAATTGAAGCATGTAGTCTCGCTGCTAGTAGCCATGCTACCTTCTTTGGCCCTGCCTTACACACCTTATTTATCCTGCCTGCCGCCCTTGGAAACAGCCTTCCTTAGCTTTCGCCCTCCCATAGGAAACAGAGTTCTTTAATTTGAAGCTCCGTACTCTTGTGAAAACGGACTACACTGTCTCAACCACCCGCCTTTCCCTTCTTTTGTTTGTTCTGGACCCGAAAATGCCCGTTCGCTTGTCATTGGGGATCCCAATCTGACTTGCTCTATTTTTCCTTTTCAATAGGTAAAAGGACAGCAATAGTCTAAATGTCCAAATGTTTCGCTACCTTAGGACTCTCTTTTTCCCTTATAGAACAATTTCCTAAGATGGTAAAACTGAAAGCCTAAGAAAACTAGCCAAATCTTTTCTCTGTGAATAATCAATTCATTTTCTAATCCCCGAATATTGGATATATAGGATCCATATATCCAACCCTAGCTAATTGGGACCAATACATAATTGACTGAACGAGTTGAGGTAAACCTATCTATCAGAGTTATAAGTTACCGGATCATTTTTCAAAAACAGTAAATAAGGCCACTCAATCTAAAAACAAGGGAAGTACCATTGTACCATTTCAGTCAAATTTACACCAAATCCTCTCAGTTTGTCCGAAGAGGGGATAATAATTGGTACCCTTTCTGTACTATCAAAACGCCCAAACAATTCAGGCAAGGGAATAATTTGCTGCCAATGGCAGCATAACAATAGGAACCTAGACAAAACACCAAGGCAGATTAAGGCATGACATACAAATCCATCCAGAACAATACAGGTCGATTGCCATACTATCAAAATGAACAAAACAACATTTTTTTTTAATCTCTCAGTTGATAAGTACTGAAAGAAAACCTTACCACCACTTCCCACGAGACGCAAGTATAAAATGGCAAAATGAACAATCCAATAAAGATAAAAATCAATGTCTAACTCATTTATTCTCTCAAAACCCGACTATAACATTTTCAATGCAGAACCCTAACTGAATCGAATCAATTCAATCACAAACTTAACAATAAATTACATAGCAATGATAACAAGAAGTACTTCGCAACGGTAGAAGAAGCGAACCTGAAAACGAATTGGCTTCTTAGGGTTTCGATTCTCTATATCCTCAAATCGTCAAGCATAGATTATATCGGCGAAAAATGGCAGGAACGTAAACGACCTCTTCGTCTATTTCTCTTCTTTTTTTTTTCTTTTGTTGGGAGAGAGGGTTTTACAGTCCCAGCTGAATGTAGATTTCCACTTTCTCCTCCTCGCAAAGTAGGCCAAATAAATATTGACGATTCATTCTTACACGTTATTTTATAGTGCTAATTGTAAATAGGTTCACGGTAAATTTACTTTATCCCCTATAATTATATATATATATATATATATATATATATATTTGAAAATGAGAGAGAATAAATATTTATATGATTATAAAGTATCATAAACGTATTAATATATGATCAGGGTAAGCAGTGATTATATATAAGACTGACTTCGTTGGTTTGGATTGGAAAGAAGCAATTCGCTTTCAAAATAGCACGACCTACTTCAAAAATATCATCCGATTGAGCATGTTATCATATCTTTTCTCGATGGCAGGATGACTGCAACTGACGTTATTGAAGTCATGTGTAGAACTCAGTAATAAAACCTACTTGTGGAAGACAAAAAGATATCTAACTTCATTTTTTTTTCGAGTCGTCAACAAAATAATAACTATCAATTTTTAATAGGTGTAGTTAGCTAAAAAAAATATGTATTTTTTTAGTATGAAAAAATCATGTTGAAATCTTATTATACTAGCACTAATCAAATAAAGGAATAAGTAATTAAAAAGTTAAGCAGGTCGTTTCAAATTATGTATTTATTATTTTGTCATGTATATTTTAGTTAATTTTCATGTTATTTTTGTGAAGTTTATTTGCCAACTAAATATGGACTATTCTCAAATTTTGATTTTATAGAGTTATTTGAACATGTTGAAATTGTGTATGAGTTCTTCTCATTTTTAGGAATTGCAAATTTATTATTTTTAGAACACAAAAGGAAGATGTATCTCATTTTGAGTGATCAATAATGGTTAGTTGTATATGGGTTGTACTTTCTCTTGTCTGAGAAAGTCAGATAAAAATTTGGTTGATTTCTTTCTTTTTTTTTAGTTAATAATTAATATATCAATAGGATAAATCTAGTGATTATTATTATTCGCGGAAAAAAGATTAAAAAATATATTCTTAAATATGTGAAAGTGAATAAAAATACCATCAATATTAATTTTAAAATGCTCCTACCATCAATAATTGTGTTCAAAGATTGATCTTGATCTGCATTTTGAAACATACATATATAAAAAATAACATATGGCTAAATTCTTGATAAATTTAACATAGAAGAGACAAAAAATGAAATTCAACTCTTTTAATGAAATTCAACTCTTGTAATAAACTTTCAAGGATAGGAAGGAGTCTAGTGAATTTGGACAAGATACAATACACAAACTTGATGATCAAAACCAAGAGAACAACATATGATGGATATTAAATTGTATGTTTTTGGATTGCTGGGATACGCATTGACAATTTCTCCAAAAATTTACATGGTCTAATAAAATTTAGACTTTTCATCATGTAATAGAAAATAAAGGCATGATATACAAAGATACAACATATGCTATATGTTTTCTTCCTTTCTAGTATCTTCATCAAGATAAAAGAATATAGCTTCATAGTGACATGTTTAATTCCTTGGCTAATACAGTAATATGTGACTTCTTATATGGCCACTGGTTTTGCTTTTATGTTGGTAGTTTTTAGTGTCTCTGTAGCTTGTGCATATATGGTATCTCCTTTGTCATTTTAAGGCAAAACCCATATGAACTTCTTCGTGGATTGTCTCAACTTGCTCCATATGTTGTATTTTATCAATTCTATTATTGGTGCATACTATTTTTATATCGAACTAGTTTGAGATATTCTAAATATTAAGTTAAGATTGGCCATTTTGATGGAAGTGAATCGTCATATCATATTATATATTTGATATAATAATTTATTAACTATCATAGGTCCTTTATATTTAAATTTATTCGTCTCTTTTGTATCTATCATATAATTGAGGTCAAAACTGCAATAAATATGAAAATTAATTTTGATGAGCAATTATGTGTCCAGAATTCGATGACCATTCGAGATAATTATAATACTTCAAAAATAATTCCTGCATAAGAACCAAATATTCTTTAAATTTTTGTAATTGTAGGAGATATTAGAAAAAAAGAGATGAGACATGGTCTCATGTTTTGATTTCTAGTATCACCAATATCTAGAGCATAAGTTGACTAATAAGTTTTCTAGTACTTCATTAACTGATATTATGTATTTTTAGACCTTTTCAAAAAAAAAAAAATTGAATAGAAACCCATTGATCCACATAAATTTATGTCTTCTTTTTAATTGCCTTATATAATGTGGTCAACACTAAAGTACTAGATGAATGATATATCAGATTATGTTTATTTTATCTCCACTTTCTCATTTGCATTGGCCCTGCGAACTATATAGTATAATATTCTTAATAATATTCGATCATCAAATTAGAAGTTGAGATATCCTTATCTTAATTTATATCAAATCTAATGCTCAATAAGTTATCTGACAACTATTGTCTTTTGTCATATAATAGAGGCTCCTTATCTTGAACTATCAAAATTGCTTGTAATGCTTTTCTTTCATAAGTTGTAATATCTCGAAAGTTAAAAAGTTGGACTAAGATAGAAAATACAGAAACTAAAACTCGTGCATGATTCATGAGCCATGTCTACGACTCATAGATTATTTTATAGATCATAAATAGGTGCTCGTACATGGCACCTGAACTTGAGTATTTTTTAAATAATTATAGGATTGATGCTTTAAACTTAGAATTTTATATGTTCTTTAGCGCATTTTAGTAGATTTGATCTGTGTTGGTGTTTTTTTTAACGAAATAGAATTTGGAGTGATTTTTGCTAAGTGTTACAGACCTGAACTATTTTGGGGCTTTTTACGAGCCCATCTACAGACATGATTTGATCCAGGAGTTGTAGATGATGCTCATGGTTGTGATATACAATTGATGGCCGAGACATGAGAAACTACGAAGATGAAATACAAGTCATCCTCCTAAATACGACTCGTAAAAAAGGGTCATGAATGAAGATGCAGGAATTCAACAGCCCAATCTACAAAGGGATATTATGACTCATAAACCAAAGTACGAGCCCTAGATTGAGGCTCGAAGATGGATTTTGACTTTTTCACAGTGTAGTCTACGATGAAGACCATGAGCGTAAACAAAGCACGACTCATAAAAAAGCTCGTGGTACATGCCGATTCTAGTTGTTCTTGTTCATCTAGAACTTGATTTGTAACGACTCATGATATATGCCGATTCCAGTTTTCCTTGTTCATCTAGAACTTGATTTGTTATGTTTTATATATATGATTTTTTATTTTTCCTAAGAATATTACGCACTCTATTACTTCCAGAACTCATAAAAACATTGTGATATATTATTTTTGAATTTGTTCATACTTTTGGATGACTTTGGTGTTGAATTTCAAGTGAAGCTCTTTTATTTTGCATTGTAAGTTCATAATTATGCAAACATCGATTATCATAAATCAAAATACAATGAATATGAATAGCTAAATCCACAACTAGGATTGTGGGAACCATGAAGAATTAACAAAGTAAAGCCATTTAGTTAGTAACCTGGAATAGTATGCATGCATGTATTGTTTATCTCTTCGTGTTGATTGCTTTATAATGGAGGCCTATATTAGAACTCACCTTATTCTTCCTTGCCGAACCTAGGGGGTAATGAATGGGAAAAGAGATAAATAACATAAATTTAATGTGATTACACTCATCTAATTAGCTTGAACCCCCTTAAGGATGGCTAAAACTAGGACCATGGTAAGGGTTAGATTATCATAGACCCACAGACAAACCTAGTCAGTATTTACAAACCCTTTACATTACTACATTAGGTTGATAATTTCTTAAGTGGATTTCGTTAAATCTTTGCTTAAATACTATATTTTGGTTTAAATCATGAATATATGCAAATGATACGTATTGTTATCTATTTACATGAGTTTATGGATTTTGAAAAATTTCCTATCTTAAACTATTATAGGTTTTGAATCTCAATATGGGTTGTTTAAATTATGATATTAAAAGATATGCTCTCATGATAAATATGCACATTCCTATGGGATCTCATGTTCATGGTTTAATCGACAAGAACTTATGCTATGGTATAGTCCAATTTCGGGCATGAACATGATTTATAAGAATATGATCAAGATTGTAAAACCCCTTTTTATGATATTATAATACACCCTCTTGTAAAAGGAAAATGCTCACTTGAAAGAGGTCACGGTTTAAATGAGATACTCCTATTATGATGTGATGATTTACAAGCTTATGCATGTCATGATTATTATACTTATGTTTGTATATTTTGTGGAACAAGACTTATTGAAGTCGAGAATGAATGAATGATTGAAATGTGGTTTTCTCACCTAGCTATGATTATGAGATGAGGTATAGACAAGACTTAGGAGTTATCCTTATGATGATTATTAATGTATAAAATGCTTATTGAATGGGTTAGTAGAATACCTCTCCATATTAAATGACTCTATAATTCATGCTTATAATTATTTCGTAAGAGTTACACTTAGCACTGAGTGGACTTTGAGATAAATGTGGAAACTCCGCATTGGGTAGGATATGAGACCATCGGTGAAATCCCATTTTCCAATAGCTACTTGCCACCATAGGACAATAAGGTCACCCGCTAGTAGAGGTTGATTTCGAGACCACCTATTAGTAAAGGCTTGCCACTAGTTAGCTTTAGTGGATCCACTTAGGCATCTTAGGAGGTCACCTTCTTTCGGTGTAGGGGAGACATCGGGACTCCATGATTTATATCAGTTAAAAGTTGCTCTGGCACATGTCTATGATCTCTTGTTACTACTAATGGCATTTCTCATAAAGGTATATGACTTTGTCTTCAAGTATGCAAGGTGTTCTTCATTATTATTACTAATGTGGCATTCATGGTAAAATGGTCCTTCCCTTAGAGGAATGCATTGTTTTCCTAAAGACATTAATATCTTTACTTATGCATAAAAATCTACGTTCCTCATTATTCTAAGTTTAAGTGATTTATCATGCAATCAAATAAGTGTACATTTTTTACTTTCCACATGTATTATCTTGTGTTCCATGGCTTATGAAATGTTTTAAACAGTCATATTGTTCGCTATCTCATAACATGTTCCTCATTGTATTGCATACCCGCATACTTAGTACATCAAAGTACTAACACATACTTTTACCCACATGATTTAATCATGTAGGGATCGCAACATTTCCTCATCCACCTCCATCTCATCATAGCTAGTTCGACTTGTGAAGGCTTTGTTTGTGGTAAATCCTCTAGTTTGAGGGCATTATCCATCTTTCATCTAGCTTGATTATGTTAAGACATTGATTTTCTTACTATTTTACTTTTGAGGATGAGCCCGAGACATGTCTTGGCCCTTGCTCCATCTATGACAGAGGTATTGTTAGAAAGTATTCTATGTAAGTATGTATTATGTGATGACCTTGTATCTATGGTGATTCTCCCTTAGGTATCCCGTACTTGTTGTAGCCTATGATATTATTGGTTCGATGATGAAATCCCTAAGCCCCTACTTCCCATAAAGTGCATCCCATGTCTCCCTTTCTTAGAATTATTTGTTGTGATTCAGTGATGGACATTTCCTACCCTTCACCCTACAGAGTGTGATCTGAGTCCCTAGTCCCCCTAAAACTACTTGTTGATGATTGATATATGTCATCTTACCAAGGATGTGCATATGTACGCTATAAGGCTTGTTTGGGGCACCTTTGGGATTCGTATTTGCCATGTCACATTGTAACACCCCAATTTTTTTTTAAGTTAAGACCGAGTCATCCTTCATATGATATAGGATTTTAATTGACGATTCCTAATTGAGTATAAGTGTTAAAGTCAATTTCTTAGTTTAGAAATAGAACTAGAGATGATCTAAGGTCACACGAACCCTCCAGTACAAAGTTAAGCTAAAAACTTTCTTAGCGTTTGAGTTCCAATGTAAGATTTTATAAAAGTTAGGTGGACCAATGACTTCTAGATTTTATATACATGCTAGGATAATTCATAAGTATTTAAAGTATATTGGATGTGATTTAGAGTCATAAGGAATCTTTTACATCAAGTTAAGTCCAAAGAATTTCTACGACTAAGTTTTCGTATGAGTTGATAGAATGGTCAACTTCAAATGACTATATCTCCTAAAGTATGATGAGTTAGGTAACCCACAATATATCAAATCGAAGATATTTGAATTAGCTTTTCGACACATCTAATTTCGTATAAACAGAGTTCGGAATAGAAAATTATAACTATTTTACTGAAGACCTGTAGAGCTGTCTGAAGGTCCGCCATAGCTCCGTATCACAAACCTGACGTAAACCCTTTTTGGATAAGCTAAATGTCATCCTTTATTTTTATTTTGAGGGTACTATTATCCTAAAATCTTTGTAGGTCTATTTAAGGTCCCAAAATGCATAAAACGTGAGTTTTTATTATTACAACCCTCTTCTTCGCTCCTAAACATAAATACTCACGTATCATCAAGAAAATCATCAAGTTAGGGTTAGCTTTCAAGATTCATCATCAAGATAAGTTATTCTTCATAAATTTCAAGCTACCCAACCCAAATTTCTTCATCTATTCATAAATCTCTAATATAATCTTAAATCATAACCTAGGGTTTTAAGAAAATGAATTCAAGAATTCCAAGAAAGGATTCCCAGATTCTACTTTTTCAAGAATTAGGGTACTTCATCAAGAACTCTAAAGATTCTATGTCAAGAATTCAAGAATCAAAGAGAAGCCCTTCAAGCAATGTCTTTCCAAGTTCTTCCACTCTAAAAGATCTACCGAGATCAAGGATTTTCTCCAAGAAATCTAGTATTCATCAAATTTCGATTGCAATCTCAACTTTCCAGGTATGTAAGGCTAACTCAAAGCATGGAATTCTTCCATGTGCCCCCTTGATTGAATTAAGTTGATTGTGGAATGTAAGGAATTCTATAGGTTAAATTCTTGAGTATTCTATTGAAAATTATACCTATTGTATGTATTTTCTTAAGTTGATGATCATCACAAACTTGATTTACTGCATAAGTGGTTTTCATGAATTATTTCACAAAATTTATATGTTATTTTACTAAAGATTGCAAGAATGAACTTAGGGGATAAGTCTAGAGTCTTGATGGTATGACTGTGCTTGTAGTTTATGATTGTGGTCATGATTTTGAGAATGTTAACGACGATGTTGAGTAAGATTGATGTTCATAGAGTCTTAAAGAGCATGAATTAATTCTAAAAGAGTTGTTCCTAATCTAAGAGTTGATGGTTGATGAGACGAGTTGATGTATTATGTCCAAATGGGACTAAATGAAGGGAAATCTTGATGTTTGATGTCTTATGAGCATGTTGAGTTCTGAGAGGAGTGTTGAGCACTGAAAGAGTGAGAGTTAGTCTAACTTAAACTCAATAACTATGTGGCCAGCATATGAGAGGATTGAACCGTAAAATCGAATGTTTCCTTTGTCCCAAAAGAGGACTTGATGTTATTTATTTTGGATCCACTGATTCCATGCCCTTTACCCTGGGAAGGTACTGGATGGATGCGGCAACGACATCGCTTCGTTGTATCATCATCGGCTCATAGGTGAAGGTTGTCAGTTAGAGAAACTCCCAGAAAGTTCCTACCTTGAGTACTCTGAGTCGAGATGAGATGAGATGAGTTCCTTGAGATGAGTTTGATTTGATTGATGAGATTGATTGGTTGATGGGTCACTTGTCTACTCATTATTCTTGCTTTAGATGGACATTTGACATGTTGTTGTTTACTATTTCTGAGTTGATGATGTTCCATATTATTCTACTTGCTCCTGTTTCACTCAGCTATTTTACATATCGTACATTCCATGTACTAACGCCACCCGATGCTGCATCATTTCATGATGCAGATACAAGAGATAGAGGACTTCAACAGACGCACCGTTGAGGTTCAGAGTTCTCTAGTTCCAGAGATTAGTGAGTCCTCCTCTGCTTTTGGAGGATATCATTTATTATCTTTCATTTGTTTTGAGCTAGTCTTTTGAGTTTGTGGTAACCATGGCCTTTCATGGTACCATCCTAGACTATAGAAATAGAGGCTTCATAGACTAGGAGATGATGTTTTGATGTTGAGGTCCTTTCCTCTTTGAATTGAGTTTCTTAAAAATTGTTATTTCATCATGTCATAAATGTCGAGATTGATTCTTATTGGCCTACGACCTTTATTCATTGATGAAGTAATTGAGGTACCCACTGCCTTATTTTCCTTATTTTAAAACTTTTCCGCTGTATCCGATAATTGAATGATTGATTTGAGACCCTGTGGTTCGCTTGGGGACTAGCAATAGTCTCTGAGTGCAGGCCACGTCTAGGGTACCCTCCTGGGCATGGCACACACCTAGGTCCTAGTCTGAGGTCGTAACAAGCTTGGTATCAGAGCACTAGGTTTGTAAATGGTCATAGGAAATCCAACATACCGCATCAAATAGAGTCTTGTTAATGATTGTGAATTACGCCACAACTATGGATAGGAGACTATGAGGCATCTAGGAATCGTCTCACTTCTTTCCTGATCTATGCTATGTCTTAGAATTTTCGTAAGACTTCCTTGATCTAATGGATCATTCTTTGTGCTTTTCTAGATAATTCCTCCAAGAAGAATAACTCAAGCCCCTCAACATGAGGGAGTGACTTATGCAGAGTTTCGAGCCGTTTTCACTGTGTTGACACAAGTTATGACCAATCAAGTGAACCGAGGGGAAAATGCTCCGAATGTTTCCACCCTAACTTCTATAATAAGGGACTTTATGAGGATGAACCCTTTCGAGTTCTATGGTTCAAAGGTAGAGGAAGATGCTCAAGAGTTTGTGGATGAAATGCATAAGGTGTTCGCTGTTATGGGAATGACTTTGGAGGAAAAGGCAGAGTTGGTAGCCTTTCAAATAAAAGAGGTAGCTTAAATATAGCATACTCAATGGAAAAGTAAGACGAATAAAGGTTGGGGTCCTATTTCTTTGGCAGAGTTTAAAGACGCATTCATAGAATGCTTCTTTCCCCTAGAGTTGAGGGAGACAAAGATACAAGAATTTATCAACCTTAAGCAAAGAATATAAGTGTGAGGGAGTATTCACTCAAGTTCACCTGACTCTCCAAATATGCTCCATCGATGGTTGTCGATCCTCATGCTAGATTCAGCAAATATATGTTAAGATTATTTGAATTGCTTGTCTAAGAGTGTCAGACCATTGCACTTGTGAAGGAAATAGATATTTCATGACTTATCAATTATTTAAAGCAAATTAAAGATGAGAAGATGAGAAAGAATGCAAGAGAGTCTAATAGGGCTCACTTTGACGTGGGTGGATCATTATTCACTAAGGCTTTGGAGGCTATGAGTAAGAGGGAATGAAACCCCTATCTTAATTGTGACAAGTATGGTTAGATGCATTTAGGAGAATGCCTGGTGGGAGTAGAAGGTTGTTTTGAGTGTGGTGAGTTGGAGCACAAGAGGAAGGATTGCCCGATGGCCGCTAGAAGGGGAAGGGAAAGAGCTCACAATGCTTTGCTTGGTATGTATATATTTTTTTGAATATGGTAATGGTTGGTGCTAAATGGTTTCATGGTTGTGGTGTTGTAAGAGGCTGTGTTGAGATATTGGTAAAAGTGGTAATTTTCATGTTTATCCTCATATATCATTTATTTTAGTCTTAACTTGTTGCTTATTGTGCATACATGTTCCTGGAGTAGTTTTTTTTTGGAAATTTTAATGAAAACAATATTTGTCTTACATTATTTCATTCATGTTGGGTTGTCATATGTTGGTTCACTCTTATCATGCTAGAAAGATTCATATTCAAGGAAGAATGTTCCAAAGGGAGAGATATTATGACGTCCTATATCTTAAGCTAAGACCTAAATCACTCGTATTTGTATAGGCCCAACTTGATAAAATATAATGTGATAGGATAAATTATTAGGTATACCAAGTGTATTACATGTGATTTAGGATCATAAAGGGTTTCTTACATCAAGTCAAATCCAAAAGATTCCTATCAATTAAGTTTTGGTATGGATTCATATAAGAGTTAACTTCAAATGGTCATATCTCTTAGAAAAGAAAGATTTAGGTGTCCCACTAACTATCAAAATAAAGTTCTTTGAATCATCTTTCCAATGCATCCAATTTCCCCTTATTTGGAGTTCGGAGTAAATAGCTATGGCCATTTTTCTAAAGCTTGTTTGGGCAGCACAATTCGGTGAGCTGAGTGCTATCCGGTGAACCGTGATTGAGTCCACCGAATGGCTCCAAGAATCCTCAAAAGCTATCAATTTAGGCAGTCTAAAGGTCCTATTTGGCGATTCACTGAATAGTTCCGCGATAGGATCTCTAGACCACCAAATTAATCAACAGGGCTCACTAAAAAGTCATTTTTTCGACTTTTGATGATTTATTTATATTCCCCAAAAGGGTATTTTGATCTTTTACCCTAAATTCATCCTCCTAAGCCTATTTCATGCCCTAATAAGCTTCTCTTTTCACTTATTTCAAATTTCTTTCTCAAGGAAGAAAATCCAAATCCTCTATTGAAGAATAAGTTCCAATTCAAGCTCTTTACCCAATTCAAGACTTTTTCAACCTTCTTCTCTATTTTGCTCTAAGGTATGTGGGTTTCTTCATCTATGGGTCCTTCCACCCATGGGGTCCAAAATCCTTTTTAACTTCCTTTAATATCAAGATTTATTTCATTATGGATATTTCCTATTCCTACTTATATGCATAATTCATGTTGGAAATTTTCATTTATTGATTTGAACAGCATGAAATGAGCTAGTATTTATGATCTATTTACAATACTACATTGGTTTAATGATCTCTTAAATGGATTTTGTTAAACCTTTGCCTAAATGCTATATTTTGATTTAAATCATGAATATTATGTTCAAATAAGCATTTATTGTCATCTATTTACATGAATGTCCTATCTTGAACTATTATGGGTTTTTGAATCTCACTATGGGTTGTTTAAATTATGATTTTAAATGATATACTCTCATTATAAATATGCACATTCCTATAGGATCTCATGCAGATGGTTGAATTGAAAAGAACTTATTCTATGCTATGGTCCAATTATGGGCATGAACATGATTTGCAAGAATATGATCAAAATTATAAAACTTGTTTTTATGCTACCATAACACACCCTCTTACGAAAGGAAAATGCTCACTTAAAGGGGGTCACAGTTTTTAACAAGCTACTCCTATTATGATGTTATGATTTACAAGCTTATGCATGCAATGATTATACTTATGTTTATATAGTCCATGGAACAAGACCTATTGAAGTCAAGAATGAAAGAATGATTGAAATGTGAGTTCCCTCACCTAACTATGATTATAAGATGATGGTAAGCCATTAGTAGAGGCATAGAGAAGACTTAGAAGCTATCCTTATGATTATGATTAATGTTTTAAATGCTTATGGGATGGGTTAGTTAAATATCTCTCTATATTAAATGACTGTATGATTCATGCTTATGATTATTTCGTGAGAGATACACTTAGCATCAAGTGGACTTTGGGATAAATGCAAAAACTCCCTCATTAGCTAGGGCATGAGACTGTTAGTTGAATCCTATTTTTCCATAACTACGTGCCACCATAGGACAATAAGGGTCACCTGCTAGAAGAGGTTGATTTCTAGAACACCTATTTGTGGAGGCTTGATCACAAGTTAGCTTTCGTGGATCCACTTAGGCATCTTAGGAGGTCACCTTGGCAAGTGATCTCCCCCTTCTTTTGGTGTAGGGAAAACATTAGGACTCTATAGTTTAGCTCATATGGTTTATGTCGGTTAAAAGTTGGTCTCTCATATGTTTATAGTTCTTTGTTTCTACTGATGGAATTTCTTATAAAGGTATATGACTTTCTCTTCAAGTATGCAAAGTGTTCTTCATTATGATTACTAACGTCACATTCTTCGTAAGATGGTCCTTCCTTTGAAGGAATGCATTGTTTTCCTAAAGACATTACTATTGTCATTATGCATAACAACCTACGTTCCTCATTATTCTATGTTTAAGTGCTTTATCATTCAATACGTTCTTTACTCTCCACATGCATTATCTTATGTTCCATGGCTTAAGAAATATCTTAAATAGTCATATTGTTCACTAGCATATAACATGTAACTCATTGCATTGCATACCCGCATACTTAGTACATTCAAATTACTAACACATACTTTTGCCTACATAATTTAACCATGTAGGGACTAGAGCATTTCCCCATCCACCTCCTTGTGGCTAGTTTGACTTGTGAAGACTTTATTTGTGGTGAGTCCTCTAGTTTAGGGGTGATATACATCTTCCATCTAGCTTGATTGTGTTAAGACATTGATACTCTTACTATTTTACTTTTGAGAATGAGCCCGGGGCATGTCTTCGTCCTCGCTCCATCTATGACTTAGTGGTATTGTTGGATAGCATGCTATGTATGTATGATGTGAAAACCTTGTATCTATAGTGATTCTTCCTTAGGCCCCATCCTATACTTGTTGTTGCCTACGATATTATTGGTTCGGTGGTGAAATTCATAAACCCTTACTTCCCATAAAGTATGTCCTACGTCCCATTTTCTTAGAATTGTTTGTTGTGATTGAATGATGGAAATTCCTTACCCCTTCACCTCACATTGTGCAACCTAAGTCCCTAATCCCCCTAGAACTACTCATAGATGATTGATTTATGTTTTCTTACCAAGGATGTGCTTATGTATGCTATGAGGCTTATTTGGAGCACCTTTGGGTTTCCCATTCACTATGTCACATCTAGGCCTAGGCTTGGGTCATGACAGTGCTTTAGTTTACGGCTCGTGATCTTCATCGTAGTCTACATTGTGAAATGTCAGAACCTATTCTACAAGCCTCAATCTACACTTCGTACTCTGGTTTATGAGCCGTAATATCCCTTCGTAGGTTGGGCTACTGAATTCCTGCATCTTTATTCATGACCCTTTTTTACGAGTCGTATTCTGGACCATGACTCATACTTTATCTTCGTAGTTTCTCAAGTCAGGGACATCTACTATACATCACAACTACGAGAATCATCTACAGCTCGTGGATCAAACCACAACTCATAGATGGGCCTGTAAAATTCCAAAATGAGTGCACGTCTGAACACTTAGCAAAATTCATTCCAAATTTTCCCATAAAAATAAACACATATGCACATAGAATCTACTAAAATGCGCCAAAGAACATACACAATTCTTAGTTTACAATATCAAAAGCGTTGTAATTTGGCAGCACATCAACACCCTGAACTTAAAATCATTGCTTATCATGAAGTGACATACTTAATCTAATATAAACAGCAACAACATTCACACACACATCAATCATATGGCATCTATCATATCACAACCAACACAGAGTACCCTCAATAAAATCAGTGCACAAAAGCAATATTTCATCAAGTAAATACATCCCGAGTAATAAATGACAGAATGATTTAAACAAACAAGGTCACATAAACATTTAACAATCACCAAGATAGTTCAAAATTAATATTATTACTCAAGTGCCCTAAAGTAGTCCCTTTTCACACACTTAAATTTTCTTCTTTCAATGTGTGGGACTAAGTAATCACTCACTCTCACAAAAGAAATTCAAACACTGCATACAATATTATAGGCTTGCCCTTATATTTTATACTGTGACATTCAAACAGTTGATTTAGGATCACTATAGGACTTTGTAGGCTTGTAATGTACAAGAGTCGTATATTCTGGTCATAGTGACTAATTTTACCAACATTGTGTTACTTAGACTTATCCTACTAAACTCTATTAATTATGACTTGTTCTTCCCTCTTTCTTTGTTATCTCTATGTTATTATGCCTTTGAAACTGATTATTTCTTCTTATTTTTTCACTCATTTTTCTTCTTTTTGACACTTATCACGCACCCTATTTTTGCCCCCCTTTTTGTTTTACTACCCTACATCTCATATCCCATTGTTTTTTGTTTCTCTTTATAGTATCCACCCTCAACTTAGACTTTTTGCCTGAGTTGAAGTGCACATTGTCTTAGGATGAACCAGGGCCACCTATGGAAGCCACCCTCAACTTAGGAATTTTTCCTGAGTCGAGGTACATGATGTCCAAGGAGGGGCCAGGAAGGTGACTTGGGTAATTACAAGGAAAGAGTACATATAAGGCTCAAATATTCGGATCAAGAGATTAAATATTGCATTTGACTGGTTATATAGGCTAAGTGAACTAATTTAAAACATGGCCTATGATTCTTTCCTAACCAACTCTCCTACAGTCTAAACACAAACTAATAGGACAAGTTCTGGATTGATACACTATATATGAATAATGCAATTAACTCACACTCACATGGCATTGAATAAAACTATCAATCTAGGTATCTGCTCATGCTTTTTAGCTTAAATTAGCCTTATCCTATCAATATCAGTAATGCCATATAAAGACCTGATAAGATTACTACATAAACTATCACATAACACATTAAAACAAAATGGAGGGGTATCATTTTTCAATCCAACTCAGTACATAGCATAGATTTCAATAATATACTACAATTACTACTTAAACATCCTAAATATGTCGATTCAACAGAAAATAAAGGTCCTTAGGGAACAAACACAGGCTTGAAAACATTGCGCATTCAAAATTTGATGAGATATAGGCCTTGGTTACCCATACTTCATTAAGGCCTATAACTACCCACACCCCATCGAAAAATATTTGTGCATTGTCTTTCAATGTACTATATTAAGTACAAAACTAGAGATAGGGAATATGAAATCAAACCTGTGATGCCTAAGCACTGATGTTCATCTGTGTAGGACCACCCGGTGCATCCTGGGTAGCTTCCTCTATCATAACAGCTGAAGATGAGGGTCCAACATCCCTTACTCACTGTAACTTTCACTCCAGTCTCAGCTTTTCATCAATTAATGATGCTCGTCTGGTTACTGATATCTCACAATGCTCTTGTTTATGAGTGCATCTAGATGATGTCTCCAATGTTTCCTTGCTAGAACATGGTCTATTTCAGAGACTGGCACAGGAGGGTTGCCAGCAAATAAGTCTCGCGGTGGAGATAGAAAGGAAGGCATCAAAGTGACGCTGGTGTTGGTGCAGCTACGGCTTCCATGTCCTATCCAAGTTATTGGATCTTATCTCTAATCGATGCTAGGTCTGGAGTGAGTTTTCAAAGTCCGGAAACGTTCCTTTACTCTCCTCTCGAATGTGTCTATACGCCTATGATTATATTTGTCCCTCTGATCCAACACGACCTGATATCTCTCAGCCATGTGCTTCTCAGACTCATATATGGCCTTGAAAACCCAAGGCTAGAGCAACTGCAACAACTAAGTCAACTGGAAGTCAGTCTGAGTCTGATGTTACACTAGAGCCTATAGAGACTCGGCGGATATGTAGATAATACCCGCAGGCTGTGGATGGATAAGTATAGCCTCTGGCATTGTGGTAGATGTGGGGCCTATCTCAATCGTATCAGTAGTAGGTAGGACACTCTCAATTTTAGTAGCCTCTATCTCCTCTGGACCCCTCAAGCCCACAAAAAGTCTCATTGTAGGCTGTAGTGCTCATCTAGGTGCGATAGAATTTTCATCAGCCTTGATCCAGCCGGCATCCTAGGTCATTTCAACCTTTCTCAGTATGTCGATACTAGGAATAATCGAGACCCTTGTGTCTATACATAACCTATGAATTAGGTAAGGTAGTGGAATGGTGGCGGACCTTTAAAACACCTTTTTATGAATATCCACTACTATGTAGTGGGTAAATGTATATCATAACTAGACATAACGCTAGCAACCAATACGGCTTTATCTGAGGTCAGTGTATTTTCTGCCTGAGTCAGACAAATATGGAAGCATACCATGGCCTACCAAAACTTGGCCATGAAATTGAGTGAGGCCTTTTTTATTAGGCCTTTTATAGAACACCTACTCGACGTCTGTACCCTACTCAACTATGTAGTCCAGGAGCGGCTCAAGCATATTAGTGGCCTTAAGGCGAAAATTGAATGGAGGCCTTAAACTTAAAAAAATAATAATTAATTGATCATATAACCATACTCTAGATGTGCCAAACATATTCTAATAATTCTTTTATATTATAAATAAAACTTACTTAGTATTTTTTCTAAAAAAAATCTATAACCTATTATTACTAAAATAAAAATTGAGGCCTCTAAAATTTCGAGGCCTAAGACATTTTCTTTTTTTTTCTAACTCTGTCGAGCCACCCCTGATGTAGCTACCTACTTATCTAAGTAGATCTGCCCTTTGAGCTGGGTTGTGCATCACCTGTCAATCTTGTGCCAGCTGTAGTTTGTGGTCAAACTCTTCTATCATGGCGGGTGGTTGAAAATCTAGCCCATGTAAAAATCTCCTGATTGTGGCCTTCGATATGTTGACAAAAACGTCACAGACTAATGTCCGTAGTAAGGGCGGCCACTGGGGCATCTTGGACTTCTTGAGTACTCTGTTGATCATAGTGGATTCATATGATGCCTATAACTCATGAACTATTTTCAGGGCATACTTCCATAATGGTACAACCATCTAATTGAATTTATATCGAGAAAATAAATCTCAAACGGTAGGTGTGGCATCTAACCCAGATGTTAATTTCAGGGCTCCTCTATAATGGTTCTCGTGGATCGGCCCTACTCATCTTGTGCAAGGCCATGCTAGTAGATGTTGAATATCCCCCTCGAAACACCTTGTCGGGGTTGTCCTTACATCCAGATAGGGACTGATGTCAACTTGTTTGAATCAACCTATGACCCTGACTCTAAATCATCCTCAGAGCCTAACTGTTATTCTGACTTAGATCCACATCTTGACTGTGATTCAGGCCTCAATACAAATGTTGTAAATTGTATTATATCGCTCCCTGTGGCCTTGGCAACTCCTCCCTCATCAGACTGGGGAGGTGGTTTGTGTTGATAGGTGTTTGGGCAGGGACTATTTGTTGGTACTGGGCCCTAGTCTGCAGTGGCTTTATGCCCTTATCAAGGCTAATGTCAAGCTCCTTGATAGAGTCGATGTGCTCTAACTCAGTAGGCTCATCTCATAATCTCTGTCGGAGGGCTTTGGCTTTTGCTTGTTCTATTCGCATCAATCTTTAGAGCCATAGTACTTGTACAAAAATACTCATTAATATGCATCATAAAGATGAAAACCAAAAAGTAAACATTCATAAACTAATTGTCAAGGAAACTACAAAAGGTTATTTACGGACCGTAGTTGAAATTACATGCTGTAAAAGCCTATCATAGATTTAGAGACAAAACTTTTAGCTATTAGAACTGTAACTACGAACACCATTTATGAGTCGTAGATGAAACTACGACCCGTAGAATGGGTTTGTGGTTGTAGGGTCCTGAGAGTGTCTGCACAATCCAAATCTACGAACCTAGTTTATGACTCATAAATTAAACTACGAATCATAAAAATGGTTTCATACTATTGACTTAAGGTTTTCAAGTTTCTGAAACCCATCCTAAGCAGGGACATTATGAATCGTAAATGTAACTACGATCCGTAAAAGACCTCCATAGGTTGACTTTTCAGACCCTCCAAATCTAAGTCAATCTTTGGTATTTTTTCATGCAATTACAATATCACCCAACTAACTTCAAACTGTGAACATGCTACTTAAGACAAAATTTTCACTTTAATCAATTTTTAGGCTATTATATTCACAACAAGTCTCATTTAAACATCATTTTGAAGTTAGATTCTTCCAACTAATCCCAAACATCAATTTTAATCAGTTTAGCATATAATAACTGATCAAGCTTCAAGCATAATATAATTAAAACATGCATAAGCAATTTACTTGGTTCAACACATGTATAATTCATCTTTAGGCAAATACTGGCAATCAAATCCTTCATCAGTTCAGCTTCTTCAATTTCACATATAATTAAATTCCAATAGAAATAGGCAGGAACTAGGTCACAAGGATTTTCATCTTCACATGCAATGAATCCCTAATCGAAGTAATAGGCAAGATCAACAATCCAAATTTTTGAACACATGTCTATTTGAAAAATATAATTCAAAATTTTAATTAACAATCATAGCAGGGTTTACTTGCTAGGATGAAGATCTATGACAACTTTTTTGACCCAGGAAAGTTAATTGGGATTGCTCGAGTTTAGTCGGAAAAGGAGTTAGGAAAGCCAGGATGTTTGTCAGAAAAGGGTGATGTAAGGTTGGAAGGTTTTGACAATATTTGGAGGAATGAAGATGGAGTAAATTTTAAATTTCCCCACTTTAAATTTTAAATTTCCCCACTTTAACCTAATAGAAGCCAGGTCGATTTAAATTACTTCACAGTGGTCAAATATGAAATCCTATTTATGAGGTATATTTGAGACTACTGCTCAGATTCATGGGCGTTCGTAGAAGGCGTGAGCCTTTTTTATACATGAAATTCATGAGGATTGTATATGTGTCATAGTTGAAATTATGACTCGATGACAAGTTCCATAGATGCCTCTGACACTTAGAAAAATTCAAGACCTTACTTGGGATCTACGTAATTTGGTTACAACTCGTATTTTTGTTTACAAAATGTAAAGTTGGTACGTAGACCTGGAAATCTGAACAGTTCCAAGGACATGGGATCTACGAGATGTACCTATGAGTAATAATTGTTTATACGACTCATACAAATCCCTTGTAAAATCCCAAATCTCCCCCCTTCATTTTTTTTTAACTTTTTTGACTTGATCCTGCATATTCTCATAAAAATAAATAGTAACCCTGTATTTTTCCTAGACTCTTAGTAGACTTTTACAAAGCAAACTTGTAACAATGAAACTTATCTACTAAATCAAGACTCAAAATGAAAGAAAAAAAATTATAACTAATGAAAAGTAAATCTTGGGTTGCCTCCCAAGCATCATATGATTTAATGTTAGGACACGATGTAGCATTTCAAATAAATAAATGACAATTTCCATCATGAACCATGCATATAGGTAGCAATAGGAAGTACCCATAATGAAATAAATCTTGAAATTAAAGGATTGAGATGAAAAGGTTTTGACTCTATGGGTGGAAGGACCCATGGATGAAGAAACCCAAAGACGGTTGAAGAAGTCTAGAATTGGGTGGAGAACTTGGAGGAAATTGGAGCTTGTTCTTCAACGGAGGATTTAGGTCTTCTTCCTTGAGAGAGAAATTTGAAATAAGTGAAAGGAGAAGGTTATTAGGGCATGAAATAGGCTTAGGAGGATGAATTTAGGTTAAAAAGTCGAAATACCCTTTTTGGGGAATGTAAAGAAATTATTAAAAATTGAAAAATGACCTTTTAATGAGTCCCATCGATCAATTTGTTGGTCTGGAATAGGACCTTTAAATTACCAAAAGTGATAGCTTTTGAGGGTTCTCAGAGCCAATCGATGGACTCAAAGGGCGGTTCACCAAATTCTTTCGGCGGAGCTCTGATTGGCCTCAACTCGCCGAATCGCGCAACCTAGAGAAGCTTAAAAAATGGCCATACCATTTAATCTGAACTCCAAATAAGGAGAAATTAGATGCGTTGAAAAGAAAATTTGTAACTACCCCACCTAAGGGCCTAGTCTTCACACGGCGAATGAGATATCCAAAGATACCTCACCCAAGTCATCTTAAATATCTTAAGCATTCATAGGCAATGACATAATAATAAGATATAAAACTAAGGGGAAATGGGGCTAAGGGCTATAGGCTTAAACCATAATGAATTAAAAGAATTGAATACAACCATAGCATATGTGTCCAACAATATCTCTAACATAAGCTTGGCAGGGGCTAAGACATATTCAAGCTCACCCTCAAAATACAATCATAGCAAAAGAAATTATATAACTGAAAACTAAATTATCTTAATATATCAAACTAGAAATAACACTAGGATGTCGTCCCCAAACTAGAGGATTCACCAACTTCAGCTGCAACACTCTAATGCTCGCCACGTGGAGGATATCGAGGAGCACTGGTCTCTACATAGTTATATCATGTAGGCATAGAAGTATGTGTCAGTACTTTGAATGTATTGGTATGTAGATGCGCAATGCATGCCATGGAAATAATAAGATTCAGGATAAATCTCATGTTAAAATCATACATTTACAAAGGCATTTGTAAGTCATAGTCGAGCCAATATTATTTAAACATACAAAGGCAACTTTTAAAAAAAAACTTAGTAGGATACATGGATGAACAGAATTGTGAATAAGGAAGTCATACAAACTTGGGACATACATATGACTGATCATTTAAATCTTGTAATTTAACCATAGAGCATGAAATAATGCATATGAGAAATAAAGAACTTACACTTACTTGAATGCATGATGAGGCACATAGACTTAGGTTAGAGAGAAAACACATGTTGTTGTGAACAATTAAAATATTAATATCCTTGGGTGAACAATACATTACTTTACATAAAAGACTATTTTACTATGAAAGAAACATTAGTAATCATAGTGGAGACTACCTTTTATACGTGTAGACTTATTCATATACCTTACCATTTGGACTTGTGAAACAATGAGTCTTAGGAACTTTAAAACACCTTTGTACATAATACGAAGGAACCATCATGAATTATTATAAAAGAACACCTTGGGAAAATATGGAGAATATGAACATATATGAGAGCAACCTTTGACCAACATAAACCATGTGAGCTAAACCATAAAGTCTCGATATTTCCTCTACACCAGAAGAAAAGGGGAGATCACTTTCCAAGGTGACCTCCTAAGATGCCTAAGTAGATCCACTTAAGCCTGCTATTGAGCAACCTCTACTATCAGTTGGTATAGAAATCAACCTCTATTAGTGGGTGACTCCTATTTCCTACCACTACACGTAGTTATAGGATAATGGGATTCTACTAATGGTCTCATGCCTCTTATAATGGGGAGCTTACGCATTCATCCCAAGGTCCACTTGGTACTAAGTAAAACTCTCACGAAATAATCATAAGCATAAATCATAGAGTCATTTAATATGTAGAGGTATTCTACTAACCTATCCCATAATCGTTTATAATATTAATCATCATCATAAGGATAACTCTTAAATCTTGTCTATGTCTCTACTAACAGGAATCATCATCTCATAATCATAGTTAGGTGAGAGAACTCACACTTCAATCATTCATTCATTCTTGACTTTAATATCATTATAAGAGTGTGTCATGTCATAGGATATCTTATGATGTAATTCATCAATGCATGTAAATTAGCTTTAAGATCTTGAAACTTGAAGGAAATATGCATACTCATATGTATCCATGACAGCCAACCCATACTTGAAGTAACCCATAAACCAATTCACAAACGCAATACTTGAAATCAATGAGATATATGAGTCAATACACCAATTTTCGAAATTCATGTGACTTAGACTTGATTCATATACAATAATAATAAAGGAGTATGAACTTAAGTAAAATCAAGCAACCCTCCATCTACTTCATAACCTAAAATTCGATACGAAAAAAAAATCACAATTAGTCATGGAATCTTGAAAATAACTAGCTATTCATATATAAGAGTAGTAAGATTCACCAATTTAAAAGATAATATAAGAAACCCATATCATAATTTTCATCACCCCCAAATTGGCTTGTAAAGAAACCTCAAATAAATTCATAAATTTTAAGTCAGACAGTTTAGTTTATAGTTTCTCATGTATATAGATAGTAAAATCCATTAATTTAACATTAATTTTAGGAAACCCATGAAATATCTTTAAAACCCCAACTTCCATAATATAGGCATTCAAGTCATAACATCCATCCCATGAAATTAAACATTGTTTGATAATAATATAGGTTAACTAACATCAATAAATTCATAACATAAGCATTCGGAATCATAATATGAAAACCCATGAAGAATTACTTACTTGAAATTAAAGATTAGATTAGAAAATAATTTGGGTCTCTAAGGGTGAAAGGAACCCATGGATGAAATCTATATACCTTGGTAGAAGAAAAATGGAAGAACCTTGATTTGGAAAGAAGAACTTAAAACCCTAGGTTGATTTTCTTTTGAACTTGGGGAAGAGAGAACTTGAGAGAGTGAAAATATTTTGGGTTGAATAGTTTGATTGCGAGAGTGTTGAATATATTAGTATTGGTATGAGAGGGTAAAAGGGTCAAAACATACCTTAGGATGCTGAAAATATATGGGAGAAATGACCCGAAAACCCCACTTAAAAGCAAAAAGAATGCTTGGACGTAACCTTCCAAGAATACCACCCACACCCCGTCAACAACACTACAGGCTGTAGTGTTGGGTCGTATGTGTAGGCAGCCTGATAATGCTTCACTAAAATGGGCATAACTTTTTAGTTCGAACTCTAAATGAGGTGAAATTATTGGTGTTGGAAATATAATTCAAAGAGCTTTCACTTGGTAGGTTGTCCAACATCTAATTCATTATGTGTGAAAAGATATGATCATTTGAAGTTGATAAATATACGAACTTATGCTTGAACTTAGTTGATTAGAATAGTTTGCGTTTGGCTTGATGGAAAAGTGGCTTGGAATTACATGAGTGGTAATGAAGGGGCTTTTTAAGGCTGTTAAGGGCTTAAGGGGATAGGAAAGGTAAAAAAATACTATTCATAAAAAGTAGCCGGATCAATCCATGAAGGCCCAATAACAGGGCGTAAATAAATGAAAGGTCTGTCCTGCATATTGTAAATCATGATTCAGAATCTATCTCACCAGGCTCTGAAACCACAAACCCTTCCACGGTCCATAAAGTTTACCATGGGCTGTAAATCCCTTCATAGATCCCTTATGTACTTAACCAATATTTCAAATTTCTAGGACCCCATCTACAACCCATTATTATGACCCATAGAGCACTTTAAGACCTATAGAATTTTCTCGAACTTTACTTCCATAATTTGAATTTTTCCCAAAGTAAAATCAATAATCCATGAGGCCTTTTTACAGACCATGAATGTAAGGAACCAAACTTTGTAAGACCTTAATGGTGCTTAGATTTGGTTTCGGCAAGTTTTTGACCAAGGTGAAACCTTATGGGCACCTCCACAGGCCACGTTACTCACCACGGGCTGTGTGGAGGAGCCTTGAGGTGGTCCTTGGCCTTGTGTTTAGTGTGTTGGCCTTAACTTTGGATTTGGAGTTCAAGACCAAGTCTTGCACCATATGAACCCTACAGGGTCCATGTGGCACTTTATGGGATATGTGGTAGCTTGTATGATATAACCTTGGCCTTGAAAACCATATTTTGGCTAAGGAACATCACACATGAACCTCATACCATCCGCATACCTCTTTACGGGTCGTATGTCCCTCTATATGGGTGTTGGTGTAATAATCTTCTAAGTATGAAATCACCATCTCGGAACTTCGTCAGTAAAATATTTTCCAAGTGTTTTTTCATGGAAGTCCACAAGGTCTATATGCCTTCAAACGCACCGTATGCCCTCCATACCTGACCCCTGGCAATATTTTATCATCCATTTCATTAAGGGTGTTCTTGTAACTTTGGCTACTCTTAAGGAACGTTTGTGACTTTCTATGCTATCCTAAGACATTCAAATGACCTACACTCTTCTTCTCTCATGCAAATTCATTTAGAATTTCTTCAAGCTCCCTCATAAGAACTCCCCTAAAGTGAACCTTGGAGGATTGTCTAGAAGCCTAAGTAAAGGTCTCTTCGTCATCAAATTCCCCTTGTTTCTTCTTTAAGGTATGTGGGATTGATTCATGACCCCTTTCAACCATGAAGACCCAAACTCATTTACTTTGATTTTCATGAAATTGAGCTTACTTTAATTATGGGTTTTAAAGATTATTGTGTATTTGATTCAATTAAGATATATGCGATGTTTATTATTGATTTCAAATTGATTTAAGCCCTAATATGTTGAATTGCATGAATGTTACGAAGATTCGAATATGCATGTCACGACCCAAGCCTAGGGCCTAGGGCCTAAACGTGACATGGCGAATAAGGAACCCGATGGAACCCCAAACAAGCCTCTCGAACTTCTCATCACACTTCATCGGTCGCGAAGTACAATCAACATTAAATAAAGGGAATTAGGGACTAAGGGCAACCCATTTCAAAATAATATCATAGATTAAGAGTCAAGCTCATTTGCAAAATACTTGTCCAACGTACATCTCCACATATATCGATAGAATGGGGGCCATGACATACTACCAGCTCCCCTCATAGTCAAATACAAATACAAACTAAGATCTCAAAACATAGGAGTAGGAAACATAACATAGTCCTCGAATCATTGAGGACTCACCAACAATCCTGGATAAGCACCGCACTAGCCACGTGGATGGAGAGAAGGATCAAGAGTAGCTCCGATCCCTGCATGGTAACATCATGTAGGCAAAATATGCGTTAATACTTTGGAATGTACTAAGTATGTGGGGGTGCAATACAAGAATAGATAAGATACATAATCGAAATGCAAGAGATGGGTCATTAGACGTAGTATATAATCAAGATGCATTTACATGATCAATGTATAGTCAAATATGTTTAAGTAAATCCATCTTCATAATAGGTACCATATCTGAAGCTGAGCCAAGCAAATTGATGACGCATAAACCCCCTCATCTGGGTGAAATAAGTATTATCCCTTATTTCTGGATAGTGGCAATCCCACCTTGCCACACTAGGTGGATATGAGTACTTATCCCCCATATCATGGATAGTGACAATCCCTCCTTGCCACCCTAGGTGGATATGAGTACTTATCCCCCATATCATGGATAGTGACAATACCACCTTGCAACCCTAGGTGAATATGAGTACTTATCCCCCATATCATGGATATCCGACTCTTTTCCCCCGGACCGGGCATGGTTGTGGAACACTTTATATAGGAATTTACAATAGGCTCTAATGCAATTCTCATGTAGAAATGAATATATACACGAGTTTAGTTTATCATCAAAATGTCATTGTAACCTCATTCATATCTTATCTCAAGCTTTAAAACATCAATTCCTCATAATTCCATAATTGGACATTTTGTCAAATACCTTGGGGGCATGCAGTGGGGATCAAAGAATGTGTAACATGGAGTAGGACTCATGCAGTAAATCAGTGAACCAACCATCAATGAACACTTTAACATACTCCCAAGACAACATGTAAAGCCCCACATCAATTCTAAGTTTAGATTCAAGTTCTAGAGTGACAACATGTTCGAGACATTTACTTTCCCATGCTAGAATTTCACTGTGCAGAAAATTTATACAATGAACAAGACCAATGTGTAAATCTTCACTTAAAATCATGAAATAATGAGTAAGTTGGAGTTTAGGCACTATGGATGGAAGGACCCATGAGTTCAACACCACATACCTTGAGTTCTTATGAAGGCCTTGGAAGTGTCTTCAAAGGAGGCTTGAAACTTGGAGCAAGGACCTCTTCAATCTTGATGAAGGTTTTGGAGGGTTTTGGCTTGAGTTCTTGAGAGAAATATTTCTAGTGTGGGAAATGTCTTTTAGGAAATGTTTTAAGGAATGGGAACTGATTTAGTGCTATATAGGAAATAGAATTCGTCTTTGGGAAAACGGTTCCAACACTTAGAAAAAATAATGGGGCGGGTGAACAGTAAATTTGCTCACTAGAATTTGCATTCACTGCCCGGGCGGAGATTACGAAAATGGGCATAACTTCTTCTTCCGAACTCCAAACGAGGTGAAACGAAGTGCATTGGATAGCTAACTCACAGGGCTTTCCATGGATATATTATGGGCCACCCAATTCTTTGTGCTAATAGATATGATCCTCCAAAGTAGACCTTCCAAAAAGGCTTCACTTGGAGATTTCGAATTTTGATACGGTTGCTCTAAAATTCGGGTTAGACCTATTTCCCACTCCATTTGACCCCCTAAACAAGAATATCGTATTTTCAAAATAACAAACGAATTTTTAGATATAGCTAAAACAAGTTTCCGGTGACTTCCGAAACACTTTTTTTTGGGTCGTTTCAATATCTCTCCCTTGGGAACATTCGTCCCCGAATGTGGAAGAGGCATACAAGACAAGACTTATCAAGAACATTTCAGCCCCAACGTGAATGCAAGATTTCATTTAGAACATCACTTCAAAATTTCAAAACTTAGTGTGAAACACCCATAACTCATCATTTTAAACATATATGCATATGAATGATTTAGGGGCTGAAACGTAAGACTCAATGGAGTACAAAGGACTTGATTTAATACCTTAGGCTTGAGTGGAGTTGAATAGATAAGGATAACGTCTTTGCATGTCCACTTCGGCCTCCCAAGTTGCACTCTCCACTTGTTGATTCCTCCAAAGCACCTTAACGGACGCCACTTCTTTGCTCCTCAACTTCTTTACTTGTCTATCCAAGATCTGAACCGAGACCTCTTCATATGTCAAATTATCTTCCACGACAGCCACAACTTTAAGAGGTACAATAGCGTTAGGGTCACCAACACATTTCCTCAACATCGAGACATGGAACACCGGATGAACTAATTCCATTTCCTTTGGCAACCCCAATTCATAGGCTACTTTACCAACACTCCTTATTACCTCATAAAGACCAACATACCTAGGACTCAACTTTCCCTTCTTGCCAAAACGAACCACACCTTTCATTGGAGAAACTTTCAAATAAACCTAATCACCCACTTTGAATTCAAGATCTCTTCTCCTCACATCGGCATAAGACTTTTGATGACTTTGGGCCGTTTTCAACCTTTCCCTAATCATCCTTACCTTCTCAAGAGCATCCATGACCAGATCTGGACCCAACAAGGCCACCTCTCCAACTTCAAACCACCCAATCGATGACCTACACCGTCTACCATAAAGAGCTTCGAAAGGAGCCATACCGATAATAGAATGATAACTATTGTTGTATGCAAATTCAATCAAAGGAAGATGATCATCCCAATTACCCTTCAACTCCAAGACACAAGCTCTAAGCATATCCTCCAAGGTTTGAATTGTTCTTTTGACTTAGCCATCTATTTGAGGGTGGAAGGCCGTGCTAAGCTTTATCTTTGTACCAAGACCCCTTTGAAAAGATTTCCAAAAGTGAGAAGTAAATTGAGTACCACGATCCGAGATGATAGACAAAGGAATTCCATGTAACTTTACCGATTCATGAATGTACAACTTGGCATACTTTTCAGCTCCATAAGTAGCTTTAACCGGTAAGACATGAGCCGACTTTGTCATCCGATCAACCACTACCCAAACCGAATCAAAACCTTTTCTAGTCTTGGGCAAACCCACTACAAAATCTATGTTGATTTCCTCCCATTTCCAAGTAGGCATCTCAATGTCTTGAGTAAGGCCACCCGACCTTTGATGTTCGGCCTTGACTTGTTGGCAACTATGGCAACCCGAAACGAACTTTGCAATATCCTTCTTCATGCCACCCCACCAATACACATTCCTCAAGTCTCTATACATCTTTGTTGACCCCGGATGAATAGAATAAGAAGAATTGTGAGCCTCATCAAGGATTCTTTCCCTCACATCATCAACACAAGGAACACATAATCTACCTTGGTACCTAAGGGCACCATCTCCCTCTTGGGAGAAAACCTCCACCTTACCACTACTCACCAAAGCCTTCAATTCCACCAAAGAAGGATCAAGATCTTGCTTGGCCATCACCTTATCAACCAAGGAAGACCTTGAACCATCAACAACAACCACTCCTCCACCATCCACCTCATCCAACCTAACTCCCAACCTAGCCAACCGATGAACCTCCCTAGATAACTCCTTACTACCTTCCTTCACATGAGCCAAACTACCCATGGACACCCTACTCAATGCATCTGCCACCATATTAGCTTTCCCCGGATGGTAGTGCATACTCATATCATAATCCTTAAGGAACTCTAACCACCTCCTTTGCCTCAAATTAAGATCTTTTTGTGTGAACACATATTGGAGACTCTTATGATCGGTGAAGATATCGACATGCACCCCATACAAATAGTGACGCCAAATCTTTAAAGCAAAAACCACAGCGGCTAATTCAAGATCATGGGTGGGGTAATTCTTTTCATGAACCTTAAGTTGCCTAGAAGCATAGGCTATAACCTTACCACTTAGCATCAACACACAACCCAAACCAATACGGGAGGCATCACAATACAAAACCTTCTAACCTATCTGGAAGAGACAAAATAGGAGCGGACACAAGTCTTTCTTTCAAAGTTTGGAAACTTTTCTCACAATCATCCGACCACACAAATTTAGCCTTCTTTTGAGTTAACTTAGTCATAGGGGAGGCAAGAGAGGAAAACCCTTCCACAAATCTTCTATAATAACCCGCTAAACCCAAGAAACTCCTTATGTCTGACGGGGTCAAAGGTCTAGGCCAATTCCTAATAACGTCGGTCTTCTTAGGATCTACCTTAATACCATCCTCCGACACCACATGGCCTAAGAAGGCAACTTCCTTCAACCAAAACTCACACTTTTCATATTTAGCATACAACTTCTCTTCCCTCAATCTTTGGAGTACAACCCTTAAGTGGCCCATATGCTTTTCCTCACCCCGGGAATAGATCAAGATGTCATCTACAAATACCACCACAAAAGAATCAAGGTACGGTTTGAAGACCCTATTCATCAAATCCATAAAGATAGCCGGAGCATTAGTTAACCCAAAAGACATCACCACAAACTCATAGTGCCCATACCTAGTCCCAAAAGCCGTCTTGGGAATATCACACTTCCTCACCTTCACTTGATGATACCCGAACCGAAGATCAATCTTAGAGAAGTGACTAGCCCCATGCAGTTGGTCAAATAAATCATCAATCCTTGGAAGAGGATACCTATTCTTGATGGTGACCTCATTGAGTTGCCGGTAATCAATACACATTCTTAGAGACCCATCTTTCTTTTTCACAAACAAAATCGGAGCACCCCATGGAGAATGACTAGGTCTAATGAACCCCTTATCTAACAAGTCTTTCAATTGCTCTTTTAACTCCGCCGGGGCCATACGGTAAGGGGAAATAGAAACAGGTAGAGTATCGGGAAGGAGGTCTATACAAAAATCTATCTCCCTTTTGGGAGGGACACCAGGAAGGTCTTTTGGGAAGACATCTAGAAACTCACTAACAACCGGAATTGACTCAATAGGAGGGACTTTGGACTCTACATCATTGACCCTCACATGATGGTACAAACACCCTTTAGAAACCAACCCATGGGCTTTAATGCAAGAAATGAATTTCCCCTTCACCGCAACATCCCGACTCTCCTACTCAAGGAAGGGCTCATTAGGAAATTGAAACTTGACTCTACGAGTTCTACAATCAATAGAAGCATAATATGCATGCAACCAATCCATCCCAAGAATAACATCAAAATCCACCATATCCAACTCAACAAGATCACAAGGCAACACTTTATTCAATATGCAAACCGGACAATTTCTATACACTTTTCTAGCAATAATAGAGACACCAATAGGAGTAGACACTTCATATGACTCATGCAACAACTCCGACTCAACATGAAATTTTCTAGCAATAAAGGGGGTAACAAAGGAAAGGGTGGCACCCGGATCAATCAAAGTATAAACATCAAGATCAAAGATTTGCAACATACCGGTCACCACATCAGGGGTCTCCTCAACACCTTGTCTATCGTGCAAAGCATAAAATCGGTTGTGCCTTGGGGCACCACTTTGAGAAGCACCTCTACCCAAAGGAGTAGTATTAGCATTCCGAACCTTGCCACGAATCTTGGGACAATCCATCTTCTTGTGACCAATTTCCCCACATTCGTAGCATGCACCCACACCCCTCATACAAGAACCCCAATGCTTCCTCCCGCAATTAGAACATGGTGCATTCGGAGCACCCACACACTCCTTGGGGCCTAGGAAAGTTGTTCACAAACCCCCTACTAGCAACATGAGAGGACCATTGGCCTTGGAAAGGCCGACCTCCTCTAGAAGGCCCACCACCAAATCGAGCCCTCTTAGCCTCATGTCCCCTCCTCTTCCTCAATTTCTCCTCCTCCATTTTATCGGCATAAGTCATCAACCGGGACAAATCCATATCACCAATGAGCATCGCGAAATGACACTCCTCACTAACCAAATCGGAGACACCCATCACAAATTTATTCATCCTCGACCTAGAGTCGGCCACCAAGTGAGATGCATACTTAGAGAGTTGGGTAAATTTGAGGGCATACTCCCTCACACTCATAGCCCCTTGATTCAAGTTCATAAATTCCACCAATTTTGCCTCCCTAAGCTCCAGAGGGAAGAACCTATTAAGAAAAGCAAGCTTAAATTCCTCCCATAACACCACATAGCCACTTCCCTTTTCACACTTCCATTGATCAAACCAAATTTTGAGCAACACCCTTGAGTTGGTAAGCCGCCAACTCCGCCTTCTTAATAGCCCCAACACCCATAATGGTCAAGATTTTGCATACCTCGTCAATGAATTCTTGTGGATCCTCATCCACCTTTGAACCATGAATAACCGGAGGGTTCATCCTAATAAAATCTCTACATCGCGGAGCTCACTATTGGTGGGTGGTTCCTCCGGTGATCAGGCTCGTCTTCCTCTCCTATTTGGCATGACGATCTAGCATTTCAAAGAACAAGTGTTAGGGAGGAATCACTTATTACACTCTAAGCACGACATAGAACGGGAAGAAGGGAAACCTTTCCCACAAACGTTTCATAGCCTCCCACCCATAGTTGTGGCGCGCTTCACAACCATGAATAGGACTCTACTCAACACGGTGTGTTGGACTCCGAGGATCAAACAACCTAGTGCTCTGATACCAAGCTTGTCACGACCCAAGCCTAGGGCCTAAACGTGACATGGCGAATGAGGAACCCAAAGGAACCCCAAACAAGCCTCTCGAACTTCTCATCACACTTCATCGGTCGCGGAAGTACAATCAACATTAAATAAAGGGAATTAGGGACTAAGGGCAACCCATTTCAAAATAATATCATAGATTAAGAGTCAAGCTCATTTGCAAAATACTTGTCCAACGTACACCTCTACATATATCGATAGAACGGGGGCCATGACATACTACTGGCTCCCCTCATAGTCAAATATAAATACAAGCTAAGATCTCAAAACATAGGAGTAGGAAACATAACATAGTCCTCGAATCATTGAGGACTCACCAACAATCCCGGATAAGCATCGCATTAGCCACGTGGATAGAGAGAAGGATCAAGAGTAGCTCCGGTCCCTACATGGTAACATCATGTAGGCAAAATATGCATTAGTACTTTGGAATGTACTAAGTATGTGGGGTGCAATACAAGAATAGATAAGAAACATAATCAAAATGCAAGAGATGGGTCATTAAACGTAGTATATAATCAAGATGCATTTGCATGATCAATGTATGGTCAAATATTTTTAATTAAATCCATCTTCATAATAGGTACCATATCTGAAGCTGAGCCAAGCAAATTGATGACACACAAACCCCCTCATTTGGATGAAATAAGTATTATCCCTTATTTCTGGATAGTGGCAATCCTACCTTGCCACACTAGGTGGATATGAGTACTTATCCCCCATATCATGGATGGTGACAATCCCACCTTGCAACCCTAGGTGGATATGAGTACTTATCCCCCATATCATAGATAGTGACAATACCACCTTGCCACTCTAGGTGAATATGAGTACTTAACCCCCATATCATGGATATCCGGCTCTTTCCCCCGGACCAGGCATGACTGTGCAATACTTTATATAGGAATTTACAATAGGCTCTAATGCAATTCTCATGTAGAAATGAATATATACGCGAGTTTAGTTTATCATCAAAATGTCATTGTAACCTCATTCATATCTTATCTCAAGCTTTAAAACATCAATTTCTCATAATTCCATAGTTGGACATTTTGTCAAATACCTTGGGGGCATGCAGTGGGGATCAAAGAATGTGTAAAATGGAGTAGGACTCATGCAGTAAATCAGTGAACCAACCATCAATGAACACTTTGACATACTCCCAAGACAACATGTAAAGCCCCATATCAATTCCAAGTTTAGATTCAAGTTCTAGAGTGACAACATGTTCAAGACATTCACTTTCCCATGCTAGAATTTCACTGTGCAGAAAATTTATACAATGAACAAGACCAATGTGTAAATCTTCACTTAAAATCATGAAATAATGAGTAAGTTAGAGTTTAGGCACTATGGGTGGAAAGACCCATGAGTTCAACACCACATACCTTGAGTTCTTATGAAGGCCTTGGAAGTGTCTTCAAAGGAGGCTTGAAACTTGGAGCAAGGACCTCTTCAATCTTGATGAAGGTTTTGGAGGGTTTTGGCTTGAGTTCTTGAGAGAAATATTTCTAAGTGTGGGAAATGTCTTTTAGGAAATGTTTTAAGGAATGAGAACTGATTTAGTGCTATATAGGAAATAAAATTCATCTTTGGAAAAATGGTTCCAACACTTGGAAAAAATAATGGGGCGGGTGAACAGTAAATTTGCTCACTGGAATTTGCATTCGTTGCCCGGGCGGAGATTAAGAAAATGGGCATAACTTTTTCGTCCGAACTCCAAACGAGGTGAAACGAAGTGCGTTGGATGGCTAACTCACAGGGCTTTCCATGGATATATTATGGGCCACCCAATTCTTTGTGCTAAAAGATATGAACCTCCAAAGTAGACCCTCCAAAAAGGCTTCACTTGGAAATTTTGAATTTTGATACAGTTGCTCTAAAATTCGGGTTAGACCTATTTCCCACTCCATTTGACCCCCTAAATAAGAATATGAAGTCGTATTTTCAAAATAACAAATGGATTTTTAGATATAGCTAAAACAAGTTTCCGGTGACTTCCGAAACACTTTTTTTTGGGTCGTTTCAATGCATTATCCCTTTAAAGTTTGATTTGAGCATGAATAATCTAAATTGTGATTTGAATGTGGATTTTACTTATATTGAATTGTTGATTCAAGATTGAGTCTCTATTACCCATTGCTATTATCACATCATTCATGGCATATGCATACATGAGCTTGAGATTTTGATGAAAATGATTTGGTGGGTTAAGCCACATATGTTTATGAAAATGAATCGGTGAGTTAAGCTCACATATATGGTTATGACAAGAATGTGATCACATAAATGTTTATGACATGACTCTTTGAGAAACATTGGGTGTTTACACCATATTTGAAATTATGAATGGGCTATTCTTATGTATGAAAAGTATGATTCAAAATGTGTTTTGGCTTTTGAGCCCAAGTATGAATGATTATGAAGAATGTTTGGCTTTTAGCCCAAGTATGCATTGAAATGATTTGAATAGACTTGCACTTCCTTTAAAAGCATATATAAGTATATGTATTCTTGTGGGATAATGAACCAACATTGATGAGATTGGAGGCGTCAGGGCTATCCCCAAGGGTCCTCTTCCTCTCTCTTGTACTATATGCCAACATAGGTATTTGTTATGTTAACCCTCATCGAGATGGGAGGCTCGTAAGGTTCGGTTACAATAGTGATATGATATGATAAAATGTGAAAAGCCTATCCTAAATGGGAGGCCCCTAAGGAAGGTTACTTTTCTGAAATAGGAGGTCCGCAAGGAGAAGTATTGTTTACCTTTGGCAAGTATACCACCTCTTTTCCTATGTGGAGATAACATTGGATTCCAAGTAATAACTTGCTTGATCTTATATGTCAGTTGAGGTCTCATCCCCTCTTTACATAATCATCATGGCATTCATGCATCATGTGGCATATTGTCATATTACTTTTCTTCGGTTATATACTTCTTTCTATAGTATGTGCCCTAGTCATCTAAAACTGAATATAGGTTTAATAAGTTCGTATGCATTGTATGCATGTATACTTAGTACATTCAAACGTACTAATGCATACTTTTGCCTACATGATCTAACCATATAGGAACCGAAGACTATATTCATCTACCAATTGACAGCTAGTTTGGATTTGAGAAAGTGTTGTGGTGAGTCCTATCATCCAAGGACAAGCCGCTATCAATCTACCTTATTTCGCTTCCGCTTATATTATATTTTCTTTGAGGGTGAGCCGCGGATATGTCTTGGCCCCCGTCCTATTCTATGACTAGAGGTATTGTTGGACATCTTATAGATTTTTCTATGGATATATGCTATGTGTTGTTATTCGGAGATAATAGTTATGACTATCTATTGGATTTGGTTATTATGACTATCTATGATATGATTTGGGTATTGAAATGTGGAAGATCCTCGTCCCGTTTTGTCCCCATAGAATGAGTCATACTTACCTGCCCCTTAGTCCTTGCATGCTATGTGTTGTGTGAATCCATGCTAATCCCTATCCCTATGACATCCCCATAGTGTGAGGACTACTATCCCATCCCTTAGAACTATGTATTTATTATTTTGTTATGCACTTCTAAACCGATGATATGAATTTGGATACTTTGAGGCTTGTTTGAGGACTCTCGGGTTCTTATTTTCCATGTCACTCCTAGACCCTAGGTTCGGGTCATGACAAGCTTGTATCAAAGCACTAGGTTTATAAATGATCCTTAGGGTCCAACATGCCAGGTCGAGTAGAGTCCTATTCATGGGTGTGAAGTGCACCATGCCTATGAGTGGGAGGCTATGATGGCGTTCTAGGAATTGTCTCACTTCTTCATGTCTTAATGCTTTGGACCGTGTATTAAAGTTTCCTAATCCTGATGATGTCCTTGCTACATTATAGAAGATGCCTCCACGAAGAGCTCCCCTACTAAGACTGACCCCAGTTAATAAGGACCAAGTTCCTCAAGGGCCTATGAAAGAGCCGATCGCTAATGATGAATTTTGTAAGCTTTCCCAAGTGGTGACCACTCAGACTAGATAGCCTAATCTTCCTCCCTAGGCTCCCACTCCGGCTACTAGAGGGAGAGACTTTACTCGGATGGGACCTCCAAAGTTATATGGATCAAAGGCTGATGCGGATGCTCAAGAATTTTCATTGGTGAGCTCTCTAAGGTGTTGACTATTATGGGAGTTACTTTTTAAGAGAAGGCTGAGTTAGCTGCTTTTTAGTTGAAAGATGTGGCTCAAGTGTGGTACACTCAATGGTTGATGGAACGGGTTTGTGGTAATGGAGTTAATTGGAAAGAGTTCAAGTTTGCATTTCTGGATCATTTCTTCCCTTTTGAACTTAGGGAAGCTAAGATGACAAAATTTATCAACCTCAAACAGGGTGGTATGAGTGTGAGGGACAATGCCCTCAAACTCACAAAGCTCTCCAAGTATGCTCCTACTCTAGTGGCTGACCCCGTACATGAATACACAATGTTATTTTTGGGATCTCTAATTTGGTTGCAAAAGAATGTCGTACGTCTATGCGTATTCGGGATATGGACATCTCCAGGCTCATGACATATGCTGGATAAATTGAAGGGGAAAAGCTCAAGGAGAAGAGGGTACATGATTCTAAGAGGGCCTGTCACGATGGTGGGTTCTCTAACTCCAAGAGTTATGGTGGTTATGGTCTCTTTCAGCAAGAGTAAGGTTCTAATGCATGTGTTTCCAATTCTAGGGTGCCTCCTCCCAAGGCATAGGTTAGAGGTTGGCTAATGCCTTCTTTGTGTACTACATGCGGGAAGAATCATTTGGGTACTTGTGGGAGAGATTTAGGTGCATGCTATAGGTGTGGTGATAAGAACCACAAGGTTGCTGATTGTCCTAAAGATGCCCAGAAGGGTCAGGGTCAAGTGGCCCAACGAGGACAAGGCCAAAAAAGACCTCCACAAGGTGGTGCCCCTAGACATAATAGGTGCTATGCTTTGCATGCTCGTCAAGAAGTTGAGTTGACTCTGGATGTTGTGACTGGTATATTAAAAGTCTTTGATTTTGATGCTCATACTTTGCTTGATCCGAGTGAAAATTTATCTTTTCTGACTCCTCTTTTGGATGTTAAGTTTGGTTTGAACCCTGAAACTATAAGGGAGCCCTTTTCGGTTTATACTCCCGTAGGTGAGTCTACTATTTCCCAGAGAGTCTTTTGGGGTTTTCCTGTCTCTGTTTTGCTTAAAGTCCTGCCATGTGATCTTGTGGAACTTGAGATGTTTGATTTTGATATGATCTCAGAACGGATTGGTTGCGTGCTTCATATGCCTCTAGAGATTGTAGAACCCAAAAGTTCAACTTCCAATTTTTGAATGACCGTATTCTTAAATGGAAGGTTAGTGACTCTGCTATTGAAAGTTGATTTATTTCCTACCTCAAGGCCCGAAAGATGATTTCTAAGGGGTGTATCTATCATATTTTAAGGGTCAAAGATGTGGAATTTGAGTCACCTACTCTTGAATTGGTTTCAGTGGTGAATGAATTTCCAAATGTGTTTCCCGAAGATTTTCCTAGTATTCCTTTCGAAAGGGAAATAGACTTTGGCATATATCTTCTCTCGGATAGTCAACCTATATCTAGTCATCTTTATCGTATGACACCCACTGAGTTGAAGGAGTTGAAAGATCAGTTGAAGGACTTCTTGGATAAAGGCTTTATCAGGCCATGTATATCGCCATAGGGTGCGCTGGTGTTATGTAAGAAACAAAGATGGGTCTCTTCGGATGTGCATTGATTATCAACAGTTGAATAAGGTAACCATCAAAAATAAATATCTGTTGCCAAGGATCAACGATTTGTTTGATTAACTTCAAAGGGCCACCCATTTCTCAAAGATTGACCTCCGTTCCAGTTATCATCAATTGAAGGTTAGGGAGTGTGGCATTCCCAAAATGACTCTTCGGATTAGATATGGGCACTTTGAATTTATGGTGATGTTGTTTGGTTTGACTAATGCTCCGGCTATGTTTACGGATCTTATGAATTGGATGTTCAAGGCATTCTTTGATAGTTTTATGGTTGTCTTTATCGATGATATCCTAATTTATTCCCAAAGTGAGCGGGAGCATATAGATCATTTGAGGTTGGTTCTTCAGACTTTGAGAGAGAAGAAATTATATGCTAAGTTTAGCAAATGTGAGTTTTTGTTGGGTGAAGTAGCTTTTCTTGGTCATGTGGTATTCAGTGATGGTATTAGGGTTGACTCGAAGAAGATTAAGGCTGTGAAGAATTGGCCTATATCATTGACTCCTTCAGATATTAGATGTTTTCTTGGGTTGGCTGGTTATAATAGGAGATTTGTTGAAGGTTTCTCATCTATCGCATCTCCATTGACCAAGTTGACTCAAAATAAGGCCAAGTTTGTATGGTTGGATGAATATGAGAAGAGTTTTCAGACTTTGAAAGATCGGCTCACACCGGCTCCTATTTTGACTCTATCGAATGGTTTAGATGGGTTTGTGGTGTATTGTGATGCTTCTCAGACTGGTTTAGGTTGCGTGCTTATGCACCATGGTAAGGTGATAGCTTATGCATCAACACTATTGAAGGTGCATGAGTCGTAGTTACTCGACTTATGATCTTGAGCTAGCGGCTATAGTGTTTGTGTTGAAGATTTGGAGACATTATTTTTATGGGGTTCATGTTGATGTTTTCACCGATCACAAGAGTTTACAATATGTGTTCACCCAAAGGGATCTTAACTTGAGGCAAAGAAGGTGGTTGGAATTCCTTAAGGACTATGACATGAGTGTTCAATATCATCCCGGCAAGGCAAATATTGTGGCCGATGCTCTTAGTAGACTATCTATAGGGTGGCTCATGTTGAAGAAAGAAAGAGGAGTTGGTAAAAGATGTTTACCGTTTTACTAGGTTTGGTGTTAGGTTGGTTGACTCTAATGAGGGTGGTATTCATGTTCAGAATGGGGCTAAATCTTCTGTGGTTGTTGATGTCAAGGCTAAGCAAGATTTAGACCCGTCATTGGTTGAGTTGAAGGAGTTGGTTGCCAAAAAGAAGATAGAGGTTTTCTCCCAAGGGGAAGATAGTGTGCTTCAGTATCAAGATCGATTGTGTTTTCCGGATGTTGATGATCTTAGGAGGGTGATCATGAGCGAAGCCCATAACTCTCATTATTCTATTCACCCAGAATCTACCAAAATGTATCGAGATTTGAGGGAAGTGTATTGGCGGCCTGGTATGAAGAAAGATATAGCCAAGTTTGTATCCGAATGTCCTAATTGTCAACAGGTAAAGGTAGAGCATCAACGGCTTGATGGTTTGACTCAAGATATTGAGATTCCTACTTGGAAGTGGGAAGATGTGAAAATGGATTTTGTGGTTAGGTTGCCTCGGACTCGAAAGCAATTTGATTCAATTTGGGTTATTGTTGATCGGATGACTAAACTGGCTCATTTCCTACCGACCAAGACTACCTTCAGCGCCTAAGATTATGCAAAGTTGTATATCCAAGAGTCGGTAAGGTTGCATGGTGTGCCTAAGTCTATCATATCGGATTGTGGCACCTAATTTACTTCTCATTTTAAGTGATTGTTTCAAAAGGGCTTGACACCAAGGTGAAGTTAAGTACCGCTTTTTATCCTCAAATTGATGGACAAGCTAAGAGAATAATTCAAACTTTTGAGGACATGTTGAGGGCTTGTGAGTTTGAATTCAAGGGTAATTGGGAAGATCATCTACCCCTCATTTAGTTTGCTTATAACAATAGCTTTCATGGTAGCATTAGCATGGCCCCATTTGAAGCTTTGTATAGTAAAATATAGATCTTCGATGGGGTGGTTTGAGTTGGGAGAGATGGCTTTGATAGTCCTCGATTTGGTGTTGGAGGCCACGGAGAAGGTAAAGTTGATTAGGGAGAGGTTGAAAATGGCTCAAAGTCGCGAAAAGACTTATACGGATGTTAGGAAGAGGGATTTTGAGTTTCATATTGGAGATTGGGTGTATGTGAAGGTCTCACCCATGAAGGGTGTATTGTATTTTGGTAAGAGGGGTAAGTTGAGTCCTCGGTGTGTAGGTCCTTATGAGATTGTTGAGCATATTGGAAATGTGGCTTATGGGTTGGATTTGCCTCTGGATTTGATTCCATTCACTCGGTTTTCCATGTGTCTATCTTGAGGAAATTAATTGGTGATCCTAGTACAATTTTACCTTTGGAAGGTGTTGAGGTTTAGGAGAACTTGTCTTATAAGGAAGTTTCAGTTGAGATCTTGGATAGGCAAGTGAAGCTGCTTCGCAACAAAGATGTGTTCGCTTAAGGGGCTTTCGAGAAATCAACATGTGGAGAGTGCGATGTGGGAGGTGGAGTTGGACATGATGAAACGATATCCCCATCTTTTCCAATCTATTCAAGCCTAAGGTATTAGGTTCTCCCTTTTCCAAGTGGTCCTAATTCTTTCACTCTTGTGTTTATGACATGACATGCATACATGTGCACAAAAATGATTTAAAGATGTTTATATATGAGTTTTAGTGACTTAATGATTTCAAGTGATGAAAATATGCATTGCATCTTGTGTTTGGATGTTTCGTGTTCAAGTCAAGCCTTTCAAGCCTTGTTCTAGCACATTCGAGGACGAATGTTCCCAAGGGAGAGATGATGTAAGGACTCAGACTTTTTATGACCTTTATGGTGCTTGGATTTGGTTTCGGAAAGTTTTTGACCAAGGTGATACCTTATGGCACCTCCATGGGCCCGTGGCTCACCACGGACCATGTGGAGGAGCCATGAGGTGGCCCTTGGCTTTGTGTTTAGTATGTTGGCCTTAACTTTGGAATTCAAAACCAAGTCTCGCACCACATGAAGCCTACATGGTCCGTGTGACACTTTATGGGCCGTGTGGTGGCTTATGTGATGTAGCCTTGGCCTTGAAAGCCATATTTTGGCTAAGGCACATCATACATGAACCTCGCACATCCATATACCTCTTTATGAGCCGTATGGCCCTCCGTATGGGCATTGGTGTGAAATTTTTTAAGTATGGAATCACCGTCTTGGAACTTACTCACTAAAATATTTTCCAAGTTTTTCTTTATGGAAGGTCACACGGTCTGTGTGCCTTTAAACGGACCGTATGTCCTCCATACGGGACCCCTAGCAACATTTTATCATCCGTTTCATTAATGGCATTCTTGTAATTTTGGCTACTCCTAGGGGACATTTGTGACTTTCTATCCTATCCTAAGACATTCAAATGACCTATACTCTTATCTCTCATTCGAATTCATTCGACACTTAGAATTTATTCAAGCTCTCTCCTAAGAACTCCCCTAAAGTGAACCTTGGAGGATTGTCTTGAAGCTTAAGGGAAGGGTCTCTTTGTCATCAAATTCTTCTTGTTTCTTCTTAGTTAGCTACGGTATGTGGGATTGATTCATGGTCCCTTTCAACCACGAGGATCCAAACTCTTTTACTTTGATTTTCATAAATTTGAGCTTACTTTAATTATGAGTTTTTAAGATTATTGTTTATTTCATTCAATTAAGATGTGGTCTATGTTTTATGTTGATTTTAAAGTGATTTAATCCCTAATATGTATGAACATTATGAAGATTTGAATATGCATTGTCCCTTTAATGTTTGATTTGAGCATGGGTAATCTAAATTGTGATTTGAATATGGATTTTACTTATGGATTTACTTTAATTTCATATTAAATTGTTGATTTAAGATTGAATCTCTATTGCCCATTGCTATTCCTACATCGTTCATGGCATATGCTTACATGAGCTTTGGCTATTGGTGAAGATGATTCAGTGGGTTAAGCCACATATGTTTATGAAAATGAATTGGTTAGTTAAGCTCACATATATAGTTATGACAAGAATGTGATCACATCAATGTGTATGATATGGCTCTTTGAACAACATTGGGTGTTTACACCATATTTGAAATTGTGAATGGGCTATTCCTATGCATGAAAAGTATGATTTGAAATATGATTTGGCTTTTGAGCCCAAGTGTGAATGATTTGAAGAATGTTTGGCTTTTAAGCCCAAGTATGGATTGAAATGGTTTAATATGACTTGCACCTCCTTTAAAATCATGTATAAGTATATATATTCTTGTGGGATGATGAATTAGTGCTGATGAGATCGGAGGCATCAGGTCTATCCCAAGGGTCCTTTTCCTCTCTCTTGAACTATGTGCCATCATAGGTATTTGATATGGTAACCCTCATCAAAATGGAAGGCCCGTGAAGTGTGGACACAACATTCATATGATATGATAAAATGTGAAAATCCTATCTAAAATAGGATGCCCATAAGGAAGGTTACTTCTCCGAAATGGGAGGCCCATAAGGAGAAGTATGGTTTATCTTTGGCAACTAGACCACCTCTTTTCCAGTGTGGGTCTAACATTGGGATTCCAAGTAATCGCTCGCTTGGTCTTATATGTCGGGTGAGGTCTCATCCCCTCTTGATATAAGCATCATGGCATTTCATGCATCATGGATTTCATCACATATTGTTATATTACTCTTTTTTGGTTATATACTTCTTTGTATATGGTGTGCCCTTGTCATCTTACATTGAATGCAGGTTTAATAAGTTCATATTATTGCATGCCCATATACTTAGTACATTCAAATATACTAGCGCATACTTTTGCCTACATGATCTAACCATGTAGGGACTGGAGACTACATTCATCCACCATTTGACGGCTAGTTTAGATTTGAGAAAGTGTTGTGGTGACTCCTATCTCCCAAGGATAAGCCACCATCTATCTACCTTTGTTGCTTCCGCTTATGTTGTATTTACTTTGAGGGTGAGCTCGATACATGTCTTGGCCCCCGTCCTATTCTATGACCAAAGACATTGTTGGACACCTTATAGACTCTTATATGGATATATCCAATGTGTTGTTATTCAGATATGATGGTTATGGCTATCTATTGGATATGGTTATTATGATTTGGATTCATGTTATAATGTGAAAATTTGAAAAATCCTAAGCCCTATTTTGCCTTCATAGAGTGAGTCATACTTACGTCTTTGCGGGCTATGTGTTATGTGAATCCATGCTAATCCTATCCCTATGACATCCATATAGCATGAGTCCTACTATCTCGTCTGTTGGAACTATGTATTTATTATTCCATTATGCGCTTTTGAACTGATAATGTGAATTGTCATACTTTGAGGCTTATTTGGGGACTCTTGGGTTCCCATTCGCCATGTCACTCCTAAACTTAGGTCTGGGTCATGACAATGAACTAAACCATGACCTGTACTTAGGTCTTGTGCTTTCATTCCACTGACCAAATTTTCAACTTTTTCCTTGGCCTCAACCTCAAACTTGCGGGTCATTACATAATTCAAAGAAATTTAATTTGCTAGGTAGTGGGATACCTAAATTTTTAGGTGCTAAGATATATGACTATTTGAAGTTGACCCTTATATGAATTCATACAGTAACTTAACCGATAGGAATCTTTTGGACTTGGCTCGATGTAAGAAACCCTTTATGGCCATAAATTACATGTAATACGCTTGGGATACCTAATAATTAATCCTATCACATTGGAATTTATCAAGTTAGGCCAATACACATACGAGGATAAATTTGAGTCTTAGCTTACTAGGGCATCACATTCATGACTTGTAAAACGGCTTGTGGTACAAACCAATTCTAGTTTTCCTTTTTCGTCTTGAACTTGATTTGTTATGTTAATATATAGGATTTTTGATTTTTCTAAAGAATGTTACGCTCTCTATTACTTTCAGAACTCATAAAAACATTGTGATACATTATTTTCAAATTTGTTCATACTTTTGAATGACTTTGATATTGAATTTCAAGTGAAGCTTTTGGGTTTCATTCTTCTATTTTGCATTATAAGTTCATAATTATGTAAACAACGATTATCATTGATTATAATATAATGTATATGAGTAGCTAAATCTACAACTAGGGTTATGGTAACCATGAAGAATTAATAAAGTAGAACTGATTAGTTAGTGATCCTTGAATAGTGTGCAAGCATGTATTGTTTATCTCTTCATTTTTATTGCTTTTTAACTGAGGCCTATGTTAGAACTCGCCTTGTTCTTACTTGTTGAACCTAGGGGTAAAAAATGGGAAAAGTGATCAATAATAGAGATTTGACATAATTACACTCATCTAATTTGCCTAAATGAACCTAGGGATGGCTAAATCTTGGACTATGGTAAGAATAGTAATGTATACGTCCGTAGACAAACCTAGTCTTGTGGTGAAATTCATCTCTTTACCGAGCCTTGGATATAGGTCAGCTTAACTTACTAGTCCTAGAAAAGGTCACTATTATGAGGTTATACTGCCTTGTGAATTCATAGGGAACACAATACCCTACTTGAATTCCTTCACTGATTTCTCAACACCTGCATACAATCTGATTTTAGAATAAGTTTTATTTACTTTCTTATTTAATTGTACACCCCTCCTAGAAATTAGTCAGTTAATAACCTGAATTCACATAAACTAATCCAAGTTTGAACCATATTCCTCATGGGATTGACCCTAACCTTCGTTACGTTTTATGTTTGGCAATGAGCTTATACTTCTATGAGAGGTGTAATTTGGGTGCGATTATGTACAAGATCAAATTACGGAATTTAAAAGGAAATATGGTCCATAGAATTGGGCTGTAGATGGGATCCTAAGGTTAAAAAATATAACAACTCTCAGAATTTTATTTACGAAGCAACAAGATGAACCATAATATTTTGTATGAGCTATAAAATAGACTCATAGGTAGGGTCTTGAAAGTTCAAGATTTTTCTTTATGTTATATAGGGTTGGATGAGTGGGTTTTACGGCCCGCGGAAGGACCCCTAGCCATAGAAAGGAGTTCGTAGGTTGATACTTAGTATGTTCAAAGTGGAGGGCTGCAGGATGTTTTGCATGCACCAATTTCATAGAAGTTATTATGTCCAGTATAACTTGGTTCGTAGACCCCAATTTCAGCGATCCCAATTTTTTCCAAGTTCCATGAGGTAGTTGTATGACCGATATGAGGATCTATAATCAATAGATAACATGATTGACTCTGACCAAGTTTTATAAAGGGTATCTAGATATTTTCCACTTTCCTAATCATATAGATAACATGATTAACTCTGACCAAGTTTTATAAAGGGTATTTAGATATTTTCCACTTCCCTAATCCTTAAATTATGTCGTTTTGGAGCTATAACTACCCCAATAACCGTTTGTCTACTATAATTCTACCATATTCCCAATTATTCTTCCAATTCACGAATTCATCTTAAATTTCTTCTCCTACAAGACTCCAATTAATATCAACTAGGGTTTTCAAGTTCCATGATGTATTCTCAAGTTTTCTCAAGTTTTCTCCTCAAGGTACGTGGGTATTCATCCACGGACTCTTTTCACCCATGGAACACAAAGAATTCTCAAAATGTTCAATCAATTCCAAGCATGAAATTTATGAGCTTTTAATATTTTTCCTTCAATCACATGAATTATATTTTATCTTATAATTATACACATGAATTGATGTCAATTGCATGATTTTGATGATTTACAAGTACATTCTCTATAGAGCTATCTAGGGTTCATGAATTTCATTATGAGTTCTTTTAATTATGATTTAAATTGAAATTATTCCTCATGTTTATGCATGATTTTATTAAATTACATGCTTTATAGTTGATTTTAGATGGAATCATCAAAGTTAACCTAATTTTACTATAAGCTATGATCATGAATGAAAAAAGACTTCACTCAACTGTCAAGAAAATGTTTAAGTATGATTAATGGAAGTACTTAAAGAATGAGTGAAAGACAATGAAAGGATTTTCTTACCTACTTATGGATTTAAGGCGCGATAAGGACTAGTGAGACATTACTTGAATCACCAGGTTTGAATGAGCTACTCTATTCATGATGATGACTTAATCATTTCAAGTTTATGAATATTTTATTAATTTGTTGATTTCATTTTATTGAAATTTGACTTAGCACCGAGAAGTTTTGAGGTAGGGCTCAGTATGAAAGACTAAGGTTTGCTTCTTAAGGGAATCCCAAAAGCAACCTCTTTCGCAAAAATACGTGCCTCCATAGGTTTGCCTTAATGGCTTAGTAGTAGATACACATATAGATGATGATATTAAAATTTCTCATGGAGTCTACCTTGGAAAGTAGCCTCTCTTTTTGCAATTTAGGAGTTACATCAGATTCCATGGTGTAGCTCGCATAGTGTTGTTGGTGAAGGTCAATATACAAAATGGTCAAGTTTACTTTAAAAATTTTTACTATGTCATTGGTGGAGACCATATGCTTATTTCATATTTTATTTAACTATTGGTCTTGTATCTCACAATTCATGTTTTATGCTATCTCATGTTTGTTGATGCATATCGCTCACATACTTAGTATATTCAAAATATTAATGCATACTTTCCTTGCCTACATTGTGTTATATTATAGGGCTGGAAGTTCCTTCCTATTCTACTCATGCTTTGCTTCGAGTTGCACTTGAAGATTTATTGGTTAGTTTGCATGTTTTGAGACAAAGCCTATCATGTTATTTGCTATCTTTTGATCTATGTTGTCTCTTTGAGACTAGTTCCTTTTCTTATGTTGAAGGTGAACTATAAACTTGTCTAATCCCCCGTCCAAGACTAAAAGAGACATGTTGGATGTATTGGAGTCTATGTTGTCTTTCCACTTTGGGCTAATATTGTTTATTATTGTTTTTGTGTTGAGACTTTTAATCCCGCTTCATGTTTTAGTTCACTTACTTTAATCAACTTATGTATGCTCATGTATGACATGCTAAGATGGCTTGGTCGGGATTCTTTGGGATTGTGATCGCCATGTCATACCTAGGACCTAGCTTGGTTCATGATAAACTTGGTCTCTATGCACAAAGTTTAAAATATCCTAAGGAGTCTAAGATGACACATTAAGTAGAGTATTATTCATGGGTGTGGAGCGCACCACATCTATGAGTACGAGACTATGAGGTTTCTAAGAAAACTTCACTTCTTTCATGATCTAAGTTGCACGGCAGTGTGTATCTTAAGGATTTTGTTTCTAACACTTATTCTATCTGATTTTTGGAAGATGCCTCCAAGAAAACATGAATGCAAAGGGGAAGCGAAGCCCATGAGGAACAAGTCCCTTAAGTTCCCCATGATATATTAGCTGAGCTAGTTACTAATGCTAAGTATTTCATTGCCGTTCCAATGCTTACACAAGCTATCATTACATAAGTGAATCAAAGAGACATGACTCCTAATGTGGGGACGACGACAATGAGGGTTTGAGACTTCATGAGAATGAATCCACTAGAATTTCATGGTTCCAAGGTGGACAAGGATCTACAAGAGTTTATTGATGAGGTGTACAGGATCTTAGCTATCATAGGTATACCAAAAGAGAAGGCGGAGCTAGCTACTTACCAACTCAAAGGTGTTTCTCGAATTTGGTTTGAATTATAGAAATATAAGAGGGCTAAAAAAGTCATACCCATTGCATAGGAGGAACTTAAAGGGGGATTTCTTGATCGATTCATTTCATTGGAGTTGAGGGGAGCTAAAATCAAAGAATTTTATCAATATTAGACAAGGAGGCATGATCGTAAGGGAGTATGCCCTAAAATTCACTAGGTTGTCCAAATTTGCACTGTTCATGGTTTCCGAACCAAGGGCTAGAATGAGTAAGTTTGTAGCGGGTGTGTTAGACTTGGTATCCGAGGAATGCATGACCGCCATATTGATAAAAAATATGGACATGTTAAGGATTATGACATATTTGGAGCAAATAGAGGGTGAAAAGTTGAGAGAGAGGGTTAGAGAGTCTAAGCAGACTTGAGTTGATGGTGGTAGCTTTCCCACCAAAGGTCCAAAAATGGTGGCAATGGTCATTCCAAAGCTAGACAAAGTTATTTTCATCAAGGTTTATCCAACATTTTTGTCTAAGGTTCAACAAAGATAAGAGGTCAAACCCTTAGGCTCAAGAGAAGGTTCGGGTAGTCAAGTGGTTCCAGCATGTAATAAGTGTGGGAAAAACCATAGCATAGAGTGATTAGGTGGTTTGGAGTATGCTTTAGGTATGGAAAGCTGGGTCATCATGCTAAGGATTATAGGAGCGGAGACAACTGTCATGACCTGGACCTAGGGCCTAGCCATGACATGGTGAATGTGACACCCAAAGGCATCCTATCCAAGCCTCATGTTCATATTATAAACATTCATAAGGTAAAATAAGCATACACAAGAGGATAAGAAAGAGGAAGTTTATCAAAGTAAAAGTCATATTCTCATAAGGGAATCTACATCAATCCATTTAGTCTAATTCTGTGAGACCCCGTGTTTCTCGTCTTCCATTATTTAAATATTGTGGCATTATATAAGGAACATCTGAGTTTTGCTAGCACCTAAGGATAATAAGGCTGCAAATAAATGGTAATATCAGGGACCTAAAGTTTTAAGCCAAAGGAATACCCTAAATGCACGTTCAAGATTAAAGAAATGACCCGAGTGGCACCTCGCCCTTTTCGGAAGGTTTAAATTAGGTTTCACTTTTCAGATGGGACTAAAAGTTTATAATTTGCTAATAATGGATTCTTTTCAAGTTATTCTAATAGCACAAAGGTCATACATTAAGTTTTGGAATCAAGAAAGTTGTAAGATAAAGGTTGGCAAAAGTTATCGTAAGTTTCCTTAAGAAATCCTTCTTAAATTTGGGTCAAATGTATCAAGCCATATCTCCCAAAATACATAGAGTTAGAAGGTCCATGACCTATCAAATTGAAGATCTATGAGTCTAGTTTGCAACACTCAAAACCTTGCATCACACCGACCTCAGAATGAAGAGTTATGACAGTTTTACTGAGACTGCCTGAGCTGGAAACCGAGTCATGGGTCGGGTCGGGTTGACCCAACTTAATGTCGGCTATTTTGATATTTTAAAGCTAAAAAATGAGCTATTTTCGTCCCAAACCAGTATGAAACTGAAGAGAGAGCTCCCAAAAGTTCTCTAAGTGATTTAGGTAAGGTTTTCATGTTTTTACCGTTAAAATTCATCCTCGTGCCTAGAAATGTGTGCCTTACGCTTTACAATTGTCTTCCCCTCATATTAGCTGTGTTTGGAGATATTTTTGGGCTGTAAAAAAAGTGGTGTTCTTGCTGTGTATTGTTGGTTTGCAGCTGATGTGTTTAGCTAATAATTTTGGGGTTCTTTTACGGTCATTTTTACGAAGTTTTACGGATATTTCCTCGCATAAATGCTCCTTGCCGAATCTGGTCATTGATGTTAAATTTTTGACTATCTATATGTGTCTTTAAGATGCGTATATATAGTCTTTGCAAAGCGTAGAACGTAAGGCACAACTTTTATGAAGAAACCTTTGGCAATTGGACGTTCGTTGGAGAGGTATGTTAAGGCTAAGTTCTGTCCCTCCTTTTAGTACGAAATCCGGGAAGTTTCCCAAAACGTCAAATGTGATATCTTACTATTCTGTTGCTAGAAAGACCTTCTGTGAAAGGCATTGGGGTTGCAGCTGAGTTATAAGCATGATGGTATTAGGTTGAAATTTCATTCATTCGCTTAAACTGGACATTCAATTTCTATATATCATTTTGTCATTTTCTCGGCTACCTATTCATATGTTCGAGGTGTTTCTCTTCTTGGTGTAGTGCCATTAAAATAAATGTAGAATGTGAAGTGAATGTAGTATTCTCAAGTGATACTGTATAATTGAAGAATTTAACAAGTAACGCATTGGTTTCCAATATTCTCAAGTGAAATGCTCCTGTCTAAACTACTAAGGCACTTGATCCTGTTTAAATACATTCTTTTACTAATTGACATGGGACCAAATATAATCATTATGTAAAGCACCTTTATGAACATTTTCAAAGTTAAGGCTTCACTCTAAATGTTGGTTTAAGTTCCCAAACTTGTTAAAAAGGACATGTATGATCCCACGAGCCATATGTATATGCTATGACACCGATTATGATGTTATGAGAATAAGTGTACCAATGAGCCAAGATTGGCTGAATGGCAATGACTATGATGCTATGAGAATAAGTGTACCAGTGAACCAAGATTGGCTGAATGGCAATGAGTATGATGCTATGAGAATAAGTGTACCGATGAGCCAAGATTGGCTAAGTTCTTGCTATGGTCTACTATGTGCATTCAATATTCGTATCATACATTACACGTTATGCATGGACTTCGAGCTATAATCGAAGGTATGGGGCCTATTTGCCCTAATGTATATATGTATATCGTACAGATGGCCACAAGTTGGCAGATATGATGCAGGTTAGCTACCGGAAAGGACTACCAGTGCTAGCATTTGGTTGGGTATGTCATGTATTTGCATCTATATATATGTAATCACGACATGCGATACTCGAGCATACCATGCATTTTTTAATCACTAGGAGGTGGCTTATTGGCCATTAAGGCTACTTGAGTGTTGGTTACAGGTGGTATCTCTATTAACCTTTTTACTACGGTTATCTATGATTTTACTTCCTGCCTTATATACCAGTACATGTTTATTCGTACTGACGTCCCTTTGCCTGGGGATGCTGTATTTTATTTTGTGCGTGCAGGTTCAGGTAGGGGTGCTGATTTACCCCTCCACTAGGAGCCCTGTTCAGCTGTGAGTTGGTAAGCTCCACCTCTTCTTGGAGCTTTCATAGGATGCTTACATTTTGTTGTATAGTTGGGTATAGTTGGGGCCCTGTCCCGGCAGTGTTAGTGACTCTCTTAGAGGCTATTGTGGACATGTTATTGTGAGTTGGTCCTTTTGTGTTTTTCAGTCTCCAGTCATAAGATTGGCATGCATATATGGTATGTGCCTGTACCTCTATGGTGGCAGCCTTGTCGGCTAGCTAGTACTTTATCGTTCTGGTTTATCTATCTTGATGTACATGATTTACTGTTGACTAGGTCATGACCTCTAATATCCAGGCATAGTCTTTCAGACGTTGTGCTGCCCGATTTTCTTTTGGTCCCTAGTTAGTTCACTAGCATGTTTAGTGGCTTACCCGACCAATAATGGTATCAGGTGCCAGTCGCACCTCCCCTCTCTTTGGGGCGTGACAAATTCATGCCTCTACATTATAGATATTGCCGGGGACTAGCACATAACTCACCCTCAAGACATACATCAAAGGATGAAAGTGATAAAGTCTCTACATAAAGGAAAACATCATAAGGCTTGTTCCTGAAGTATAGGAACTCACCAACAAGTCTTCAAGCTCAAGATCTAAATCTGAGCCATGAAATGGAATAGTCACCTCGTCGTCCATCCCTACATGGTTAGATCATGTAGGCAAAGAAGTATGCGTTAGCACATGGAATGTACTACGTATGTAGGTATGCCATGAATCAAAGGACATTACAATAATATCAATATGTATAATCATGATTAATGGGATAAGGACACAATATGTATGAGCATGCAAGTTTAAAATCATGAGAAGAAGCATCATCAAATCCATTCATAAGTTACATTACATATATGGGAATAAAACCATAACCGACATATAAGACCATGGGGCCTATTACATAGAATCTTGATGTTCACTCTACATCAAGCTAAGAGGAGTCTACTTTGCCAAGGTGAACTCGGTCCTCACCCTATAGGCTCTATCCTAGCACGATGAGAACCTACATTTGACCCCACCCTTTAGGCAAGTCTACTTTGCCAAGGTAAGCACGATCTTCACCCTATAGGCTCTATCCTAGTATGGTGAGAACCATCATTTGACCCCACCTTTTAGGCTCTATTTTAGCACGGGGAGTGTCAGTCATAGTAGCTGATTGGATCCAATAGTACACCTTTAAGGCATAAAACATGAACATCATTCATACGGTGGCACCCTTGAAAATAGTCCCTATCACACAAGTCTACTCGGTGCTAAGTCATATCCCATGGAATACACAAATCATGCATATACATATCTTGCAACATATCTTATATTTCATTAAAATTACACTTATGAAACATTATGTCATAAGGATAGTCCATCTACTTTGCTTTCATCATAGTGTGGGTAGACATACCCATCTTAACATCATCATAAATATTTGAGTTTTCATCACCCTCTTTATCATAGCATCATCATAGTTTTCATAACATCATCATTGTCACAATATCATCACCATAAATCAACTCATATACCTTGGGGTGACCGGAGATAAACAAAGTTGTAGGATAGAGGAAGAATTTGGAAACCCTAGTTCTTGCCTTGCCTTGCCTTGAGAGCACCTTTCTTGCCATAGAATTTTTTAGAGTAAAAAAAATAAAGGAATGAATGAAGGAATTAGGGTGTAACGACCCATCCCAGGGGCGTAGTAGTCACATGGCGAATGGGATACCCAAAGGAACCTCACCCAAGCCATCTCTAGCATCTTAAACATTCATAGGCATTAAGTAAAACCTTTGCGGAAGGAAATAGGGGAAAAGGGGTCTAAGGGTCAATTTTGATAATGAAGCAACAACATTAAAAATAGTGGAATAATTACATAAATGCATTTCTCCATATGCATACCAACTACATCATAAACGGGTGGGATCGGTATCAATCGATCTCCATCAAATAGAAAAGAATCCAACAATAAGGGAACATAAAAAGTAAAATCCCCAGAAGGGATACAAATATATTATCTTAAACAAAGCAAAGATACAAGATAGAAGAAAAGTGGAGGAGTCCTGAACTAAGGGATCAACACATAAACTACTAGTCTTGGACGCCGAAAACTAGCCTCGAGTTGGTGGAGGAGAGCCTGTCCTTACATGGTTAAATCATGCGGGCAAAATATGCGTTAGTACGTTTGAATGTACTTTGTATGTGAGATACACTGCATGGATGAAATTGTAATGTCATTATGCCTAAACATAATATGCAAGGATATATATAAAGTAAATGATACATAGGCAAGCTTAAACGTGCACAAGGAATATGTCTCAGGATCAATATGAGACAATGCATATGAAAGCACATATAGTAAAACATAATATGAGATCGTAAGCTTGTGGGAATAGACCATAACCAGCACTAGGACTATGTGAGCTACTACACGGAATCCAATGAACTCCTTCCATTGAGAAAAGGCCAATGCACTCCTTCCATTGGGAAAAGGAGAATCTACTTGCCAAGGTAGATGTCCAAAAGATAGTAACTTTGAAATTGCATCTTTCATAACATCTGGGCCTATGTGGATCTACTAGCCTAGCCTATAAGGTCCTACGGTTGTACATAGTTAGAGACATTGAGATTTAGCTTCAAGGGATCATGCTTCAACTAACGAAATGAGTCCCAATCTCTAGTCATCTCACTGCTGAGTCATCCCATGAAATCTTTAAAATATACTCTTAGAATTATAAGTAGCAATCATAGGAGTAGCTCGAACTAAATAATCTTTCTTAAACATCTTTTAGGGAAATTAACATCATACATATATCTTTGTAAACTTAACTTTGAAGCTCTTTATTAATGCCCTAGTCATAATCATTAATCATAGGAAGCTTTCATTGAAAACAAGGTGCGCTTAGCTTTTAGCATGGAACAATTGTAAAACATGCGTCATAAGGAAATTTCTCTTAAAAGGGAACATCAAAAACACCCAACCTTAATCATATCTAAAATCATTATGGAATCAATATCATACTTCACATATGCATATATTTACTTAGTAAAATAGTTGCTAAACTTCATACGTATCATATAATAACATAAAGATCATAATCATCATAAGCATGCACATTAAATGATGATTTTAAAGGAAAGATAAAATATATTTAATGGGTGAACTTTATGGGTGAAAGGATACCAATAAATCAACTCATATACCTAGAAAGTAAGGAGAAATGGAAATGAAACCTTTGGGGATTAAACCTCGAAAACCCTAGCCTTGTTCTTGAGAGCCCCTTGCCTAAAAAGGCTTTGGAATTAGAAGAATAAGAGATTGAGGGGTGATTCTAGGGCTTGAAGACTAATATATAGGTCCCCTTTCCTGTCCCAAAACAATGTATTATAGGAATAGAAAGGACGAAAATAACAAAGTTGCCATATCTACTTCCGCTTCCTATGTAGCACCCTCAACTTATTGGTTTATCCAAAGCACCTTGAAGGATGCAACTTCCTTGTTCCTTAGCTTCTTCATTTGTCGGTTTAGGATTTCAACTGGTATTTCTTCGTAACTCAAATCCTCTTCAATGTTCACATCATGCAAAGGAACTATGGAACTTGGGTCACCTATGAATTTCCTCAACATCTACATGTTGAAGACCTGATGAATCGAATGCAACTCGTTGGATAGGTCCAACTCATATGCCACTTTCCCCACTCTTCTCACCACCTTGTAGGGTCCCACATATCTAGGACTCAATTTCCCTTTCTTACCAAATTGGAGCACACCTTTCATAGGAGACACCTTCAAGTAGACCCAATCACCAACTTGGAACTTAAGTTCCCTTCTTCTCATATCAGAGTAGAACTTTTGTCATGTTTCGGATGTTTGCAGTTTCTCCCTTATGCTCATAATTTTCTCCATAGCATTCATAACCAAATCTGGTCCTATTAATGCTGACTCACCGACTTTGAACTACCCAATGGGTGATATACACCATCTACCATACAATGTTTCAAATGGTGCCATCCCAATACTTGCATGAAAGCTATTGTTGTAGGAAAACAAGATAAGTGACAGGTATTCATCCTAACTCCCCTTAAACTCCAAAACAAAATCTCTCAACATATCCTCTAATGTTTGAATAGTCCTCTCAGCTTGCTCGTCTATTTGGGGATAGAGGCCGTACTCAACTTTTCTTTAGTGCCAAGTCCTCTTTGAAAATATTTTCAAATGTGAGAAGTGAATTGAACTCCATGATCCGATATGATGGACATTGAAATCTCATGCAAACTCACCAACTATCAGATATACAAGCGGGCATAGTCCTCGGCACTAAATATAGTCTTGACCGGCAATAAATAAGCTGCTTTCATCATGCGGCAAACTATCACCCATGTTGGAGTCAAAATGCGTTTTGGTATTTAGTAGCCCAACTACGAAATCCATGTTGATCTCTTCCCACTTCCAATTAGGAATGTCAATGTCTTGTGCTAGGCCACCCGATGTTTGGTATTTAACTTTGACCTGTAGGAAATTGGCACATTCAGGCACATATTGAGATTTGTCCTTCTTTATTCCATTCCACCAATAAATCTCTCTCAAGTCTCTATACAACTTGGTAGTGCTGGGATAAATGGAATATGATGAGTTATGGGCTTCTTACATGATCAACTACTTTAACTCACTATCATTGGGCACACACAACTTCCTTTGATACCGAAGTACACCATATCTCCCTTATGAGAAGACTTCTACCTTTCTATCTTTTACTAAGATTTTCAACTCAACCAAGGAAGGATCAAGGGCTTGTTTAGCCTTAACCTCATCAACCAAAGAAGATGCAGAACCATTGCACCATCAGTTACGGACTCACTTAATTTCTCTCCAGTCTAGCTAACCTATGGACATCTTTGGCTAACTCCCTTTTCCGTCATCTTCAGTATGGGACACACTAACCATGAAGATTCTTCTAAGGGTGTCAACTACCACATTGGCTTTATCGGGGGGGGGGGGGGGAGGGGTACTTCACACTCATATCATAATCTTGAGTAGCTCTAACCACCTCCATTGCCTCAAATTGAGATCCTTTTGGGTGAGCACGTATTAGAGGCTCTTGTGGTCGGTGAAAATATCCACATGAACTCCATACAAGTAACGTCACCAAATCTTTAAGGCCAACACCACCGCCACAAGCTCAAGATCATGAGTTGGGTAATTCTTCTCATACGCTTTCAACTGCCTTGAAACATAGGCAATCTCTTTACCATTTTGCATTAACACACAATCCAACCCAATCCTTGATGCATCACAATACACGACAAACCTATTATTCCCTTCTGGTAACGTCAATATGGGGCTAAAGTTAGCCAATTCTTTAAAGTCTAGAAACTCTTCTCATATTCATTCGTCCACATAAACTTAGCCTTCTTTTGAGTTATCTTGGTGAGTGGAGGTGAAATAGTGGAGAAGTCTTGCACAAACTGTCTATACTAACCAGCTAAACCCAAGAAACTCCTTATGTTGGTAGGAGTCAATGGCCTTGGCCAGTTTCTCACCGCTTATGTATTCTTAGGATCAACTTTGATGCCCTCACTTCATACCATATGCCTAAGGAAGGCAACCTCATCTAGCCAAAACTTGCATTTATCAAACTTTGCGTAGAGCTTTTGGTCCCTTAGGGTTTGAAATACTACCCTCAAGTGCTCCATGTGTGCTAGCTCACTTCGGGAGTAGATAAGAATGTCTTCAATAAACACCACAATGAACATGTCAAGATAAGGCTGAACACCCTATTTATAAGTTCCATAAATATCTCTGGTGTATTAGTGAGGCTAAAAGACATCACCTCAAACTCAAAATGACCATAACTAGTCCGAAAAGCTGTCTTAAGAGTGTCACTTTCTCTCACCCTAATAGGTGATAACCGGATCTCAAATCAATTTTGGAGAAATGAGTAGCCCATTTTAGTTGATCAAATAAATTATCTATCCTTGGGAAGGGATACGTATTCTTGATAGTAACCTTATTGAGTTGCCAATAGTCAATGCACATGTGGAGCGACCCGTCCTTCTTCTTTACAAATAGCATAGGGGCATCCCATGGAGACCGACTAGGCATAATGAAGCCCTTCTCCAATAAATCCTTCAGTTGCTCCTTTAGCTCCTTCAATTCTACGGGACTCGTTCTATAAGGAAGGATTGTGATAGGCTGAGTATCGGGTAAGAGGTCTATACCAATGTCTATCTCCCTTTCGGGAGAAACACCCGGTAACTCATTCGGGAAGACATCAGGAAACTCTTTTACAATAGGGACTGACTCAAGAGAAGGAACTTTGGAAGAGACATCTTTAACCCTCACTAGGTGGTAGATGCATCCATTGGGAATCATTTTGCAGGCCTTTACAAAAGAAATGAATCAACCCCTTCATGAAGTGTTGCTACCCTTCCATTCAAGAATTGGCTTATTAGGGAATTGGAATTTAACCCTACGGGTTCTATAATTAATAGAAGCATAAGAAGCATGCAACCAATTCATCCCCAAAATCACATCAAAGTCTACCATGGAAAGCTCGACTAGGTCACATGTAATGACATTGTGCAAGATAGAAGTAGGACAACTCCTATAGACTCTTTAGGCTATGATTGATTTACCTACAGGGTTACTTTCCTCATAGGGCTCATGGAGGACTTCGGGACATGCATGAAACTTATATGCAAAGAATGGGGTTACAAAAGATAAATTTGTTCTCGGATCTAAAAGTGCATATGCATCATAATAAAAAACTCATAACATACAAGTAACCACATCCGGAGCTTCCTCGACCTCTTGGCGACCACGAAGAGCAAAGAACCAGTTGGTCCTTTGGCCATCTTGGACTGGACCCCTTTTGCCTTGAGGCCTTGTGCCTCCGCTCGTGTAATCCTTACCATGGTGGCTAGGCTTTCCACAAGTGAAGAAGGCATTTGACTTGGTTAGGCATTCTCCTTTGCGAGGCTTCCCGCACTTAGGAAAATTTGGACTTTGGGGCTTGGGAGCCACCCCCTTGTCCTTTTGGTATAGCTGGAAACAGAACCAGGAGGTGCCATTTTCGATCCGGTTCCGTCCCAGTATTGGTACTGTACCAGCACAGTACAAGTAGTTGCCAGTTAAAGGGGTAACGGGATGGGAATGGGATTTTTTGCCGATTAATACCGGTTTCGGTCCGATATTACCGGTTTAGTTTAATTTTTTTAATTAAATAATAGGTTACCGTAGGGGTGGGGCCCACCACGGTAACAGGGCTGTTGGCAGTGTTGAAAAGAGCCGTTAAACGTCTCTTTTTAATTTTCAATCTCCATTTTTTATTTTTATTTTCAAAAATTCCTCCATTTTTCAACTATAAAAACCTTCAAATCTTTCTTTTTTTTCCAATCAAATAATCTCAATATTCTTAAAATCTCTCAACTTTCTCAAACTCTCCCATTTCTCAATTCTCTCTTCTATTATAAATTTATGATTATATTATACTAGTATACTAGTATCCTACTCTCAAATTAATTATAAATATTTATTATTTACTCTCTCAATTAGTATTAATTAGTTTGTCAATTTCGGTGGGCTAATTGCAATTTGGAGCAAATTTTGGTGGATCAATTTGGAGCATATTCAAGCTTCAAGTTTTATCAACTTCGGCTTCTACATTTGTTTTTAAACAGACGCCTAGTACATTCGTTCCAACTTATTTGTTCTTCTAATTAGTTTTTATTCTTTTATCCTTACTACTTGTCTACTTGAATTATTCTTTTATATTCATAACTTAATTAATTTCATATAATCTTTACTTGTATCATTTAATTTAGCATGGACTCCGATAGAAAAGGAAAGATACAAAAGTACTTTTTCTGGTGAAATTACTAAAGCTTTGACCGGTAAAATATCTGATGATAGTTCGTCTAAATCTACAAGACAACCACCACTTAGATTTAATACGAAAGATTTTACACACGTTGACGATACTTGTTTTAATATTGATTCTAATACCGAATTAGATCACGAATTTCTTGAATGAAGATTTGGTTTAAATGTAGATTTACCAGAAGATGATAATGAAGTTAATGAGGATGACGATATTTATGATGAAGATGAAACACAACCCCTATATACTGCTACTACTCGCCCTCCCGCTCCCAGTCCCCCGCTCCCCCCGTACAACCATCAGCATCTAATTGGCATAAGACGAAACGTGTAAAAAAAAAAGTTGTTTGACAATTTTTAACACAAAACAAAGATAAAAAAAAAGCAATTTGTAATAATTGCAGGTATGTTTAAATCATAAAACTTCGCGAAAGGGGGTGGGACGAGTCATTTGAAAAATCATTTAATGCATTATTGTAAATTAGGATTTTTGCATGCTCAAGCCATTGTGGGTGCTAAAAAATATGGAACTCCCCTTTCCGAAGAATCCGTAGGAGGTTCAAATATGGTGCAGTCGCAATTAAACCCTTCTAATATTTCCGGTTTTAGTATACATCACCCTTATAATAGACAACGGGTCTTAGACGAACTTGCAAGTAGATTGTTATTACTGGTTTGCCTTTTAGTTTTGCTGAAAATCCTGGTTTTATTCACTATATTCAAATTGTTTATAACCCATCTTTTAATGGTTTTACAAGAAATAAAATAAAAAAAATATGTTTTTGATTATAAAGCATGACATGTACAATATCTTCGTTGTTTATTTGCTTATAATACTTGTAGATTAGCAATTACTTCTGATATGGGTCGTAGTATAACCGGTAATGATCATTTTACAATTACCTGACATTGGATTGATGAAAACTGGAGTATGAAAAAAAGAATTTTGGGATATAAAAGTTGTGAAATGCGTAAAACTGATTCTTATATTACACAGACAATTCTTGATGTAATACTATTTTTTGGCATTTCTAGTAAAATAATTAGTGTAACTTTAGATAAGCTTTTAGTAATAAACCTACTATTGATTATTTAAGACCTATTTTTAGTTCTATTTACGGAGATGGTTTTCATATTAAATGTGCTGCTCATATTTATAATTTAATTGTTAAGGATGGTGTTTCATTATTTGAAAATGGTTGTAATAAAGTAGAAATTGCATATCATTTTATTTTTAAATGTCAAGTACATGCTGGGCGTAAAAAATTTGAAAGTCGGTGTAATTGAATGCAGTTTGCCTGTTAGGAAAATTCCAAAAACAGTAGCTACTAGGTGGAATTCATTGTATGAAATGCTAAAGTAGCTTATGAATATAGGAAACCCGTTACAATGCTTTGGAATGCCCATAATGCAAATATGACTTACTGACTTGATGAAAAAGATTGGAATGATATTAGAGATTTAATTGAATTTGTAAAAGTTTTTTATTTAGCTACTAAACAAATCTCTGGTCTGTATTATCCTACTACGTGTTTTGCTTTACCTAATATTTGTGCTATTTGTACTAAATTTGCCCTGTTTAAAAATAATCCAAAATTTAGAGAACCTGTTAAAAAAACTGATTGAAATATTTAGAAAATATTTTTCCCAATTCCTCAAATCTATTTAACTGCTTGTTTATTTACCCCGGCTTACAAAGAAGTCGATGTATCTCGCATGGTAGATAGTATATATGCAAATTTAGAAATTGAATACGATGAAGATAATCAATCACATAATTTGGATGTAGTTAAAAGTAGCATTAGAATAGAAGCTAGGAAATTGTATGATTTAGAAGAATATAATTTAGTAGAATATGTACAATATCAAGAACTACAACCATCTAGGGCTAGATACGAGGATGACATGTTAGAATTTCATCTTGGACTTACTACTAATGAAAACAATGATTTTGATGAATATCTTAACTAGGCTACATAATGCATTAAGGATACAGAGGGGAAGCAACAACTTTTGGCATGGTGAAAGAATCAGGGTAAAGCTTTTCCAAGACTTCAACGAGTGGTTCGTGATATCCTAGCTATTCAAGCATCATTGGTGGCTTCGGAAGGCGCTTTTAGTACCGTAAGATTCCAATTTGGAGACCATAGACATTCACTAGCAGTAGATAGTTTAGAAGTTTCAGTTTTATTTAGAGATCGGATAAATGTGGAGCGGAGGAATTTAGGGTGTCCAACTTTGCCGTCTCAATTTTGAAGCCAATATAGATAATGTTTTATCGGATTCAAGTGAAGACGACATGGATTTTTTGGAGGAACAAGCTCAAAAGCCGATTCCAGAAAATGTAACATTAGAAATGTTAGAAACAATTAGGCAATAATTTCAAAGTGATTTAAGATATTAGTGTTTTACAATAAATAAAACCTAGTTGAAACAGAACTCTTCCTAGAAGGTGACTACGTAAATTAGGTTCATTTCTAATATCTGTACAATTTTAATTTTAAAGTAACATAATAAAATTACAGGCTATTCGCCTTTTTTTTTTTTAAAAAGTTATTATCTTGAATTTACTTATAATTTAAGTTTTGAGTTTTTTTTAAAATATATTTCCCCCCTTATTTCTCAAATCTTTATTGACTTTAAAATATAAAAAGAAACATTCAAAATTTGAACATTAAAATTTAACTTTTATATTTAAATAATTTGAAATTTAAACTTTTAAAGTGAAATAAATTAAATTTTATATTTATATTTAAAAAGTTAAAAAAATTTAATTTTAAACTTTTAAAATTCAAACTCAAAATATTAAATTTTATATAAGTATAACTAGTTATAAATCTACTTTAAAACTTTTAAGTTTTAATACCTTGAAAAATTAAACTTAAATTTAAACTTCAAAAAATTTATATAATGATACTATATTTAATTTAACCTTTAAAATTTTAAACTTCAATTTTAACCTTTAAATATTAAACTTAATTTAACCTTTAAAAATTAGACTTTAAAGCTTATTAAAAAAACTGAATTTACCGGTCCGGTCCGGTTCCGTACCGGTTTACACCAGATCGGTAGGTAAGGGGCAAAATTGTCGGAATTGCCGGTACCAGTTCTTGAAATTCTCCCCTGCTTTATTATCAGTACTGGTAATTACCGGTCTGGTGGTGCCAGTACCGATCCCGTTGCCACCTTACCTTTTGGTGAGGAGGAGTATTGGTGGATCCTTGCCCCTTTTGCTTTTTTCCACCTTGGAATTTGTGACCACTGCCCCTTTGGTGAGAGTAGTTCCCACCTTTAACTCAAGCCCTCTTGGACTCCCTTGCCCTTTCACGAAGCTTCTCTTCTTTAATTTGCTCTGTGTACGTCATCAAGTGAGAAATATCCATCTCCTTGACCCTACATGTCGGTCTTGCATTCCTTGGATACAAGCTCGGAGACACCCAAAATAAACTTGTTCATAAGAGCCCTCGGATCCATGACCATAAACATACTTTGACAATTTGGTGAATTTAAGGGCATACTCCCTCACGCTCATGCTCCCTTGCTTCAAGTAGATGAATTCATAGAGCTTTGCCTCCCTAAGCTCAATGGAGAAGAACCTATCCAAAACGGAACATTTAAATTCCTCCCAACCAATAGGACCTGCTCTTTGGCCTCTCTCATCAGACCATTGCTCATACCAAATCTTGGCGACTCCTTTGAGTTGGTAAGACACTAACTCGGCCTTTTCTTTTGATGGAATGCCCATCACTGCAACCACCCGTTAGGCCTCCTTTACAAAGTCAATTGCGTCCTCTTCCTTCTTTGACCCATGGAACTCTGGCGGGTTCATACACATAAACTCTTGTACTCTTGCGGCTGGAGTAGGCACTTGAGGCGGTACCACTATCTCCTGGTTGGCCAATGCTTAGGCCAGTAGGGTGAACGTGGCTTTGAATTCCCCATGAGACACTCTATTGTCTTGTTGGAGAGGAGGGACTTTTTTTCCAGAGTGCCTCGTTGATGGGTAGCTCTTCATGGTAGCATGATCTAGAAACAAGAAAAAGCCCATCGTTAGTTAGCAAAAAACTTTATTCAACTCTAAGGCACGAAATGAATAAGAAAGAAGAGAAGACTTTCCTAAACCGTCTCATAGCCTCTCACTCAAGATGTTGGCGTGCTTCACAAACTTGAATAAGACTATGCTACGGGGTATGCATGGACATCCGAGGAACATTTTAAAACCTTGCGCTCTGGTACCAAGTTTATAGAAACCTGACCTAAGGGCCGTGTCATCAGATGGCAAATAACATACCCGAAGACACCTCACCCAAGTCATATCTAGCATCTTAAGCATTCATAGAAATTGAGTAAAACTTTTGTAAAAAAACGTAAGAGGAAAAGGGACTAAGGGAAAAGCACTAGAAATACTAAAATCAACTTGTTCTTCCATATGCATACCGTTTACATCATAAACGGATGGGACCAGTATCAGTCGATCTCCATCAAATAGAATGAAGTCTAAAACAGTGCAACATAGAACGTAAAAGTCTCAGAAGGGCTACAAATACATTGTCTTAAACAAAGCAAAGATACAAGATAGAAGGAAAAAGAGGAGAAGTCCCGAACTAATGGCTCACCATGAACAACAAAGCTAGTCATGAACGATGAGTACCAGCCATGGGCCGGTATAGGAGCGCCTGTCCCTACATGGTTAAATCATGCAGGCAGAATATGTGTTGGTGCGTTTGAATGTACTATGTATGTGAGATGCAATGCATTAATGAAGTTGTAATGCCATCATTATTAAACATAACATATAAGGATATATATGATAAAAGACACATAAGTAGCTTAACCATGCACAAGGAATATGACTCAAGATCAATACGAGACAATAGATAAGAAATCACATATAATGAAAACATAGCACGAGATCATAAGCTTGTGGGAATGGACCTTAATCGACATGTGATACCAAGTGAGCAACTACATAATCCAACATAATTCCCTACATTGGCACGGGGAGACCACTTGCCGGGTGGAGCTCCATCAACCTTAACGTGCGACATAATAACATAAATGGCCTACGTGGATCCACTAACCTAGCCTACAAGGGCTCCTATGGTGGCACATAGTTAATGTGACAAAGGGTTTCTTCTAAGGTTCCCTTGCCAAACCTCACCAGACGGTCACATTCGATGCTAAGTCATCACACAGAATCTTTAAAGTTCAATTTAAAATCATAAGTAGCAATCATATGAGTATCTCGAACTTAGGAACTACCAAGTGAGAATTGTCCTTTCATCTTGGGACCTTACTTAAACATCTTTTAGGGAAATCAGCATTAAACTCATATCTTTGATAAACATAACTTTGAAACGCTTCATTAATGCCCTCATCGTAATCATAAGTCATAGAAAGATTTACTTTAAAACTAGGTGGGCTTAGTTTTATTATAGAACAATCATAAATCACATAAGACATAGGAAATATCTCTTTAAAAGGAACATCAAAAAAGGCCAACCTTTATCGTATCGCAAATCATCATAGAATGAACATCATCCTTCCAATATGCATAATTTACGTAACAAAATAATTGCACAGAAGTATCATATAATAACATATATATATCATGAAATCATCATAAGCATGTACAGTAACTTGAGGGACATAAAGAAAAGGTAAAATAATTAATAGGGAACCTCATGGGTGAAAGGATACCCATAAATCAACTCATATACCTTGGGGTAACTGGAGAGAAACAAACTTGTAGGATTACAGAAGAATTTATAAACCGTAGTTCTTGCCTTGTCTTGCCTTGAGAGCCCTTTTCTTGCCTTAGAATTTCTGAGAGTAAGAAGGAGGGAATGAATGAAGGGATCAGGGCTTAGAGACTGATATAGGGCCCCCTTTTCATCCCCAAAACGACATATTTTAGGAATAGAAAGGATGTAAATGAAAAACTATCCTTCATTAAAACTGCCAAAATTGACCAACGAGACCCCAATTATGGGTTGTAAGATGATACACGGGCCGTAAGTCCCTTCATCTTTAAATTTCCTAAAAGTTGACTTTGTTAGACCACAAACCACAGACACATGTTATGGGCTGCGTAATCATTCATGGACTGTAGTTGGACACGTAGAGTCCACTTTTCTATACTCAAGGCTCTTAAACTGGGGGTCGTTACAACCAGAGCCATCCACGAAACCCCTTCTATGGGCCGTGGGTGCACCAACAATTTGTACTTTCCCTCGTGGAACTGAGTGTCACAAAAGTTGAGATACTAAAGTTGCAGCTTCTAAGCCATGAACATGCAACACGATCCGCCGTTCTACATTCGGACCATAACTCTCTCCGTAGATCAATCCTTGGCTTGGACAAAACTTTAGGTCCTTCAGGACTACTTCCTATGAACTTGTTGATGAGCCATGGTTCCTTATATGGTCCATCTAGTATCATGTAAATCAACTTCCAGAACTTCCTCAATTTTCCATTTTTATTGGGCACTTTCCACGAATAACAGCTACGACCCGTGGTTACTTCTACGGGTTGTAGAGTGGGTCGTAGGATCAGACCTGTAGAAAAATCCTGGACTTTTAGTTTTTCCAAGCCTATAAACATGAAGGGTGTTACAATATCTCCCCGTTGGGATCATTCATCCTCGAATGAGACAGAAATACGCTTGAATAGAGTATGAACACAACAATCATCATAGCATAAATTCAAAAGTGCAACTTAATCATCATTTTCATAAAATCATCAAACTTATGCATCAATTATCATTCAAAATAGTTTCATGATCATGTATGTATGCAACTTAACAAGAGATACACATTTGCAAGAATTTCAAAGGAATAGATCATATTAAGTACCTTAGGTTTGAATAGAAAGAAATGGGTAAGGGTATTGTTTCATCATGCCTGCCTTAGCCTCCCAAGTAGCACTTTTGACTTGTTGATTCCTCCATAATACTTTGACAAATGCAACCTCTTTATTTATCAACTTCTTCACTTGCCAGTATAAAATCTCAATGGATAAATCTTCATAGGTCAAATCTTCCTCAATAGACACATCTTTCAATGGAACAATGGAATAAAAATCACCCAAGTATTTTCTTAGCATGGAAACATGAAACACCAAATGATCCATAGCTAATTCCATAGATAAATCCAATTCATAGGCTACCTTCCCAATTCTCTTTACTATCTCATAATGTCCCACATATCTGGACTCAATTTGCCCTTCTGGCCGAAATGCATCACTCCTTTCTCTGGGGAAATTGTCAAATACTCTAAATCTTCTTCATTTAACTCTAATTCTCTTCTTCTAACATTGGCATATGACTTTTGATGACTTTGGGCAACCTTCAACCTTTCCCTTATGATTTACCTTCTCCATAGTATTAATTACCAAATTAAGGGCATTTCTCCAACTTCAAACCATTCGACCAGTGATCTACACCGTCTACATACATTTCTTCAAATGGAGCCAGCTAAACTTGAATGAAAACTATTGTTATAAGCAAATTCAATAAAAGGTATGTGATCATCCCAACTTCTGTTTAAATCAAGCACACAAGTCCTCAACATATCCTCCAACGTTTGTATTGTCCTTTCGGCTCATCTATTCGTTTGAGGATAAAATATGGTATTTAGCTTCACCTTCGTGCCAAGGACCTTTTGGAATGACTACAAAAAATGAGAAGTAAATTGAGCATCTCTATCTGATATAATGGACAATGGTACCCGATGTAGCTTTACCAACTCTTGAATATAAACCTTGGCTTAATCCTCTACACCATAAGTCTTTACCGGTAAAAAGTGGGATATTCTCATTACTCTATCCACAACCATCCATATTGAGTCAAATTGCCTTCTAGTCTTTGGCAAACTCGTGATGAAATCTATATTTACTATCTCCTATTTCTAAGTCGGTATCTCAATATCTTGAGCCAAAGCACCAGGTCTTTGATGTTCTACCTTCACTTGTTGACAATTTGGACATCCCATCACATACCTTGCTATGTCTTTCTTCATGCTATTCCACCAATACACTTCTCTAAAATCCCTATACATTTTGGTGGATCCCGTATGAATAAAATAAGAATTGTGAGCTTCATTGAGTGTTTTCTCCCTTAAGCCATCTACATTAGGTGCACATAATCGTCCTTGGTAATACAACATTCCATCTCCCCCTTGTAAAAAGATCTCTACCTTTTTACCGACCACCAAATTCTTCAACTCAACCAAAGTAGGACCCATGTCTTTCTTTGCTTTAAATTCTTCCATCAAGGATGATTCTGCCCCTTTAGGCACTCACACCACCATCACTCATGCTATTCAACCTCACCCCCCAAAACAAGCCAAACCGTGAAATTCTTTGACCAACTCTTTATTTCCACTCTTAACCTGTGCCATGCTGCCCATAAATATTCTACTTAACGCATCAACCACAACATTGGCCTTACCGTGGTGGTACATCACTTTTGTGTCGTAATCTTTCAAAAGTTCTAATCATCTTCATTGCCTTAGATTCAAATCCCTTTGGCTAAACACATACTGCAAACTCTTATGGTCGGTGAATATATCAACATGTACCCTTAGAGGTAGTGTCTCCAAATCTTTAGTGCAAACACAACAGCCAACAACTCAAGATCATTTGTCAGATAGTTCTTTTCATGCACTTTCAAATATCTCAAAGCATAGGCAATGACCTTTCCATGTTGCATCAACACATAAGTCAAACCTATATGTGAGGTATCACAATACACAATAAAACCATCCAGACCATCAAGAAATGTCAAAATAGGATCCAAAGTAAGATGATCCTTTAACAATTAAAAACTCCTCACGTTTATCAGAACATTGAAATTTCACCTTCTTTTGGGTCAACCTTGTCAAAGGAGAAGCAATGGAGCAAAATCCCTCACCAAACCTTCTATAATATCTAGCCAACCCCAAAAAGCTTCTAATATCAGATGGGGACAATGGTCTAGGCCAATTCTTCACCGTCTCCATTTTGTTTGGATCAACTCTAATACCATCACCCGAAATAATGTGACTAAGAAAAGTTACCTCTCTTAACTAAAATTCACACTTACTAAACTTGGCAAAGAGTTGTCTATCTCTTAATATTTGTAACATAATCCTCAAATGATCTTCATGGTCCTTTATCTCCCGCGAGTACACCAATATATCATTTATGAATACCACCACAAACATGTCCAGGTGTGCTTTGAAGATCCTGTTCATCAAATCCATAAAAGAGCTAGGAGAATTTGTGAGTCCAAATTATATAACCGAAAATTCAAAAAGACCATACCGAGTTCTAAATGCCGTCTTTGGGATACCATCTTCCTTCACCCTCAAAATTGGTGAAATATCTAGACCGAAGATCAATCTTAGAAAAGTAGCTTGCACCTTGTAGTTGATCAAATCGGTCATTGATCCTTGGAAGTGGATACTTGTTTTTGATGGTTAGTTAATTTTGATTGCCTATAAATCCATACACATTCGAAGTGATCCATCCTTCTTCCTTACAAATAATAGGGGAGCATCTCATGGTGACCTCTTATGAACCCTTTTTAAAGCAAGTCTTTCAATTGTTTCTTCATTCTTTCAACTTTGTCGGGGCCATATGATATGGAGGTATAGAAATAGGTTAGATGTCGGGCAAGAGATCAATACCAAAGTCAATTTCCCTTACAAGAGGAATACTAGGTAAGTCATCAGGGAACTCATTTACTATGGGGGCCGAATCAAGATTAGGGACATGGGACTCAACATCCATGACTCAGACAACATGATATATACAACCTTTGGAAATCATTTTCATAGATTTCATATAAGAGCCAAGCTTCCCTTTAAACACCAAATTGGTTCCCTTCCATTCAAGGATAGACTCATTAGGAACTCGAAATGTGACCTTGCGGGTCCTACAGTCAATAGAAGCGTAGGATATATACAATCAATCCATATCAAGAATAATATCAAAATCGGTCGTATCAAGCTCAATTAGATCATATGGGAAGGCTTTATGTAAGATCGACATGGGAAAACTTTGATAGACTTTCTTGGCTAGGATTGACTCATCAATAGAAGTATAGAACGAACAAGGTTCTAAGAATACTTTTGGAGACGCATCAAACTTTATGGCAATACAAGGAGTAACAAAAAACATATTGAAATTGAGGTCAAGCAAAGCATATACATCATGGTCAAAGACTTTTAACATACTGATAACCACATTAGGAGCCTCATCAACCTCTTGTCTAGCATGTAGAGCATATAATAGATTACCACATGGACCACTACCTTTAGCTTAGGCAGCTTGTTGCACTTTCCCCCTTTGAGCTACTTGACCTTAGGGACCCTTTTCCTTACCTTTATTAGCAACATTAGGACATTCGGCAATTCTATGTCCAATCTTTCCACAACCAAAACATGTATCGAAACCTCTCAAGCATTCATCAACATGGTTCCTCTAACACCTGGGGAATCTAGGAGAAATAACACCACCTTCCCAACATCCCTTGAGCCTTAGGATTGGCCCCTTTCTCTTTGTCAAACCTTTGAGAAGCACCTTTAGAAGACCCTTGGCCTTGTTGGAATTGCCACCACCAGACTTACCATAAGAGAATCCACCATCCTAACAAGCCTTGTTGGACTCCCTTGTCCTCATCTTTTGCAAATTTTCACTCTCTACTTGTTCGGCATATGTCCTGAGTCTAGAGATATCTATTTTCTTAATGAGCATGGAGGCCTTGCATTCCATCTTTACCAAGTTGGATATACTCAAAGTGAATTTGTTCATACGGACCCTAGAGTCGGCCACCAAACAAAAAGAAAATTTGGACAACTTAGTGGAACTTGAGGGCATACTCCCTCATACTCATACCACCTTGGTTCAAGTTTATTTATACCATCAACTTAGCTTCCCTCAGTCCAAATGGGAAGAAACGATCAAGAAAATTGGCCTTAAACATCTCCCAATCAATAACACCTTCACTGACTCTCTCTGACTTCCATTGAGTAAACTAAACTTGAGTCACTCCCTTAAGTTGATAAGTTACTAAATGTGCCGTTTCCTCAAAAGACACTTCCCGTAATCTCCACCACCTAATACACCTCATCAATGAATTCTTGTGGATCTTTATCCAACTTGGAACCATGAAACTCCAAGGATTCATTCTAGAAAAATCTCTTATCCTCAAAGCAGGAGTAGGAGTCTTTGGAGAAGGAATGGCTTAAGCACATCGTGGAGCTGGAGGAGCTTGGTTCACATTAGCATCATTTTCCCGTGGTAATGGAGCACATCGTGGAGCCATTTTTGAAAACATCAAGGGACAAGCATTAGGATACAAAAGCTTTAAAGATACGACATATAATACAAAAGAAGAGAAGTTTTCTTGAAATGTCTCATAGCCTCCTATTCATGGATGTGGTGCGCTTTACACCAATGAACAAGACTCTACACGACGCAGCATGTTGGACTCTCTAGGATGCTTTCAAACCTTGAGCTCTGATACAACTTTTGTCACGACCCCGACCTAGGGTCTAGCTATGACACAGTGAATATGACACCCAAAGGCATCCCTTCTAAGCTTGGTGTTCATATCATAAGCATTCACAAGGCAAAATCAGCACACATAAGAGAATAAGAAAGTAGAAGTTTATCAAAGTAAAATTCGTAGTTTCCATAAGGGAATATACATCAATCCATTTAGTTTAATTCATTTCTCTACATCAGAGATCTTGGCGGAGACTAGCACATAGCTTACTAGCTCACCCTCAAGACATACATCAAAGAATGAAAGTGATAAAGTCTCTGCATAAACGAAAATATCATAGGCTTGTTCTCAAAGCATATGAACTCACATACAAGTCTTTAAACTCAAGATCCAAATCTAGCCATGAAATTGAATAGCCACCTCGTCATCCGTCTCTATATGGTTAGATCGTGTAGGCAAAGAAGTATGCATTACACATGGAATGTACTAAGTATGTATGTATGCCATGAATCAAAGGACATCACAATAATATCTATATGCATAATCATAATTAATGGGATGAGGACACAATATGTATAAGCATGCAAGTTTAAAATCATGAGAAGAAACATCATCAAATCTATTCGTAACGTACATTACATATGTGGGAATAAGATCATAACCAGCATATAAAATCATGTGAATTATTACATGAAATCTTGATGTTCACTCTACATCAAGCTAAGAGGAGTCTACTTTGCCAAGGTAAACTCGATCCTTACCCTATAGGCTCTATCCTAGCACGGTGAGAACCATCACTTGACCCCACCCTTTGGGCTCTATCCTAGCAGGGTGAGTGTTCATCATATAAGCTAATTGGATCCAATAGCACAACTTTAAGGCATAAAACATGAACATCATTCCTATGGTGGTACATAGTTATGGGACTTGAGGATTTATATAAGGACCCTTGGAGATAGTCCCCCTTACACAAGTCCACTTGGTGGTATGTCATATCCCATGGAATACATAAATCACACATATGCATATTTTGCAACACAGTTTATACTTCATTAAAATCATACTTTCATAGCTTTCAAGATAATCATCATAATCTTTCATGAAACATCATGACATAAGAATAGCCCATCTACTTTGCTTTCATCATAGTGTGGGTAGACATACCCAGCTTGAAATCAACTTAAGAATTTGTGCTTTCATTGCCCTCTTTATCATAACATCATCATAGCTTTCACAACATCATCATTGTCATAATATTATCATCATTTAAATCATGCTTTTCATACTTAAGTTCATAATTGTGAAATTCCATAACATCATCATAGGAGACTAGAGCTAAATGTGGGCTTATGTACTTTTAAGTCAAAATCATGCAACTGAGTAAGATTCATAGAGAAAATATGCAATTGAAATCAAATTAGTCAATTAATAAAAGAACCCACATAAAATCATTAAGCGTAAATCATGCATATTTTGAAATCATATACTTTTGCTTGAAAATAATATACATCATGAAATTCATCCATAATTAGTCATAATCACCATATGGGAATCATAATCCATGCAATTAGGAATCATAACTTCAACGCCCATAAAAATCATCATGAAATTTGATAGAAAGGAGGTTTTTGATTGGGCTTCATGGATGGAACTATACCTCAAGTAGAATCTCTAGAGTTTGAGGAGGAAATATGGAAGATCCTTAATCAAACCTTCAGGCTTTAGCGTCAACGGAACTCTTGACTTAGAGAGAGAAATATTGAGAACCCTTGAGAGAAATTTGAATGAATTAGGAATAGGATTTTACAGAGGTTAGGTCAGTTAAGATAGCCAAAAAACATAGTTTAGGTCTTAGATAGATTTGTAATGTCAAAACACCCTTCATTAAAAACATGCCAAAGCTGTCCACAAAACCCTTTCAACGGGCTGTGGGTGCACCTACAGTCCGTACTTGCCTCGTGGAATTGAGTGTCAAAAAAGTTGAGCTACTAGAATTGCAAGTTCTAAGCCACAAACATGCAGCATGACCCATCGTTCCACCAACAGGCCGTAACTTCCTCCGTAGATCAATCCTAGACTTAAACAAATTTTTAGGTCCTTCAGACTACTTTTTTTTTGATGAACCTGTTGATGGCCGTGGTTCCTTATACGGTTCCTCTAGTATCGCATAAGTCAAATACCAAAACTTCCTTAATTTTTCATTTTTACTGGGAACTTTCCACGAATAGAACCTACTACACATGGTTACTTCTATAGGCCATAGAGTGGCTCGCAGGATCAGACCTTCTGAAAAATCCTGGACTTCCAGTTTTTCCTAGCCTATAAATATGAGAGGTGTTACAGTGACTGACCTTAAGCACAAGCACTAACTCAGACTTAGACTTAGACTTAGACTTAGTAGGGTATTGCTTCGATATCGGGTGGTGGAGGTCATCACCACAATGGCTTTTACGCCCTTCTGACTTATTAGGATGTGGAGGATTTGTCGGATATAGTTACTTGTACATCGCAACTCTTTCACTTTGATGTGTATGCTTTGCTTGATTCAGGAGATGATTTGTCTTTTGTTACTTCTTACCTTGCTATGACATTTGATATGTGTCTCGTGGTCTTATCCTTTTAAGTTTACACCCCTGTTGGTGGTTCAATATTGGCTAGGAGAGTCTATAGAAATTATCTAGTTGATGTGTTTCATTAAATGATTTCACATAACCTCATAGAACTTGAAATGACTAATTTTGATGTTATCCTTGATATGGATTGACTTCATGCTTGCTATTTTTCCATCGATTGTCAAACCCGTGGTCAAATTCTAATTTTTGAATGAGCCAATCCTAGAGTGGAAGGGTACTAATTATGTATTCAAAGGTATATTCACATCATGCTTAAATGCTTGTAAAATAATTTTTAAGGTTGCATCTATCATCTTGTATGAGTTGGGGATACTAATCTTAAAGACCCTACTCTTAAGTTAGTCCCCATCGCAAATGAGTTTCCAGATGTGTACTATGATCATTTACCCAGTATTCCTCTAGAAAGGGAAAATGACTACCATATAGATTTCTTTTTTGATACCCTATCCATCTCTATTTCTCCCTACCATATGGTCCTGATGTAATTTAAGGAGTTGAATGAAAAATACTTGTTCGATAAGGGCTTCATAAGGCCAAACATCTCACTGTGGGGTGCCCCTATGCTATTTGTGAGGAAAAAAATGGATCACTTCAAATGCATGTTGGCTCTCGACAATTGAATAAGGTTACCATAAAAATTAGTTTTCTATTCCAAGAATCAATGGTTTATTTGATCAGCTACATGGTGCAAGCCACTTTTCTAAGATGGATCATCGGTTTGGTTGCCACTAATTGAGGGCAAAAGAGTGAGATATTACTAAGGTTGCTTTTAGAACAAGTTATGATCACTTTGAGTTTTTGATTATGTCATTTGGCTTATCAAATGCTCTCATGGATTTCATGGATTTGATGAATATGGTATCCAAACCTTACTTGGATATGTTTGTGGTAGGCTTCATTGACGACATATTTGTTTACTCTCAAAATGAGAAAGTGGATATGGATCACTTGAGAATGTACTGCGAATTTTGATGGATCAACAATTATTTGCCAAATTTATTAAATATGAGGTTTGATTAAGATCTGTGGCATTCCTAAGTGATATTTTTTTTCTGATGACGGTTTAATGGTTGATCCTAAGAAAACAAAGGCGGTGAAGAATTGACCTAGACCTTTATCTATTTTGGATATTCGTAACTTTCTAGGCTTGGTCGGATATTGTAGAAGGTTTTTAGAGGGATTTTCATCCATTTCATCACTCTTGACTAAATTGACTCAAACGAAGTTAAAATTTCAATAGCCGGATAAGTGTGTGAAATATTTTTAAACTTTGAAAGGTCACCTTACTTTAGCCCCTATCTTGACATTACTGGAAGGATCAGACGGGTTTGTTGTTTATTTTGATGCCTCATAGGTTAGATTAGACTGTGTGCTGATGCAACATGGTATGTTTATAGCGTATGCCTCTAGAAAATTTGAAGTGCATGAGAGGAATTATCCCACTTACGATCTTGAATTGGCGGAAATTATGTTTGACTTGATGATTTGGCGTCACTATCTTTGTGGTGTGCATGTTGAAAGATTCACTGATCACGAGATCCTATAATATGTATTTAACCAAAAGGACTTGAGCGTTTGACAAACGAGGTAGCTTGAGCCACTATAAGTCTATGACATGAGTTTGTAGTACTGTTTGTACAAGACGAATGTGGTTGCCGATGCTTCCAGTCAAATATTTATGAATTATGCTTTCCATGTCAAGTATGCAGAGAAAGAGTTAGTTAAAGATGTATATAGGCTAGCCTATTTGGGTGTCTGATTGGTTGACTCAAATGAGGGTGGTGTACTTGTCCATTTTTGTAATGACCTTATTAGTCATTTTTGAGTCTATCTTTGAAAATTACTATTTTTCTCTTTCATAAGTTGCTTGTTCGAAATGAAATTCTGAGTTTTAAAACTAGAAAATATGAGTTTTGGCATTTTGAAAGCTTAAGTTGTTGAAAAGTGAGTTTGTACCATTTTGAGTTTCTGGTGTCAGATAAAACATCCATCTATTCCATTAGCTTTGGAACATCAAATCTGGTGTAGGAGAAGTTATAGAAACGAATTCAAAGTTAAAATGAAGATTTTGGATCCAAAGTTGTGTTTTAATTATTTCCGAAGCCAATGTTTGAGTTTGGTTAACGTTCATAGACCGGAAGCTTGGATCAAAATTTTGACAGTTTCAGTAGTTTCGGATGATGACACTAATGCTAGAAATGGTCTCATCATAATTTTGGAGTTGCCGAGCACCGTTTTAGTATTTTGTGTTTTAAACTGGTTTGATTGAGTTGCATTGGTAATTGTCTTGAGAAAACCTCGAAATCGAATCCTAATTATTCTATTGAGTTTGGATTGTTGTTTCTACTATGGATACATGTCTAGTTTGTGAAATTTGGGTTTTGGATGAATTCCGAGGGTCCGTTTCGAGTTGGCAATTTGGGTTAGTTTTGCTGGTTTGAGAACATCTGGTACAACCCACTTTTCTTCTCCATGTTCGCGGAGAAGCCTCCATGTTTGTAGAGGTTTGAGTGGCATAAGGTCCGCCTTCATAGAGGAAAGTCCATTTCTAATCCGCGTTCACGGAGAAGGCAAGCTTAGTTGACTTTCGCATTTGCGGATTCTAGTCCGTGTTCGTAGAGGTGTTGTGCGTCTGAATAGTTTTAATTCTGAGAAAAGACCATTTTAAACCATTTTCAAAAATTTTAAGCTTTGAGAGACAATTTTGGCGAGACTTTTTATGAATTTCTTTTGGATAAGTGTTTCTGTCACCATTTTGATTAAATTCCATAACTTTTATCTTGATTTTGTCTTGAATTCATAAATTTGGGTATCTAAAATGGGGGATTTTAAGTCTTTGATTTGGAAACTTTAATGGATGATTTCTCCTTCATTTTGAACTCAATTTTGTGGGATTTTCACCCACGAACTCCTTTTCTCGTGTAGATTCATAATTTTCGATCAATTTCTAGATTCAAGAACTTCAATTTTTAGCCCCAATTTTGACCATTTTATCTCTAAGCCTAATTCATGTCAATATGGATATCAGAATTTATCTCTTGATGCATAGTATCAATTTTTGATAATGGTTGGTTGATTCGATGATCGTTCGGAGGCTTGAGTTGATAGAATGCTTGTTCGAGTGCGGTTTCAGCATCGAGGTAGGTTCGGTTAACCTTTTGGGACTGGATTTGAGTTATTGGATATGTTCATGTGATAAATTTAAGATTTAGAGTGACTCATGAGTAATTGGATTGATATGATAGAATTGTGATGGAAATGTGATACCGGTTATGTTGAACCTTGAGTAAATTGTGATTCTATTGATAAATTGAGATAAAATCTTGAGAATTGAGGTTGGATATTATTGTGATGATATGAGACTTTGGAGAGTTTTGTGGTAAATTAATGATAATTGTGATATATTTGATATTTATGAGCATATTTTAGGACTTGCGGAGTCAAAAATCATTGGCTTATTGATTTTGACGAGAGTGTGGTAATAAGGGACATATTGATTGTATTGTGGTACTAGTTGATGCACCTGGCATGGCCTTATTGATGATTTGTCTATTGTACATGACTGTTATCATTTGTATTGCTATTGCATATATTCAGATTATGGCATTGGCATGCATTCATATCATGTACCATCTGTACAACCCATTGATTACGCTAAGGTAGCAAGGTTGAAATACTATACCACCTTTATAAAACCCCTTGCCTATGCTGGGATAGCAAGCGAGGGATTGCACCACATTTCACACCTTTTGACCACACTGAGGTGACAAGGGCGAGATATTGTGATACCTTAGATCATGCTGAGGTGACAAGGTTGAGAGATTTAAGTATATGGTGTGGCGATACTCCCATGAGTTCTATTTTGTAGCATCAACTCAGTAGATGTATACACCAGTGAGAAACACTCTTGATTCCACCCCATGCATTGTATTTATACATTTCATTGCATTGCAACATTTATTATTATTGCCATCTTCCCATATATATAATGTATATATATGTTGTTATGCAGTAACACTTTTAATGCATGTGATATGATTCTTCATTATTACATACTTGTTCAATTTCTCTTACCCAGTCTATCTAACCTACTGGGTTGTCACGACTCAAGCCTAGGTCCTAGACGTGACACAACGAATGGAAAACCCAAAAGCAACCCAAATAAGACTCTTAGCATATCATTTGCATATCCTTGGTTTCGGAATATAAAACAAACATTCAAAAAATAATTCTAAAGGAATAGGGGCTTGTGACTCACCCTATGGGGATAGATAGGGGAAAAGGATTTGCATGAATGACATAACAAGCAAGTACCAAGGGGAGGGTAAGCGAGACTGAAGCTATGGGGAAATAGGGACTTAGGACTTTCATCACTTTCCATCATTATCAATAGCATCAAATAGCATCAAATAAGGGTTAGGGTCGAAGGGATAAGTCTCCGTAAAAGCTCAATATCTCAACGTAGGTACGTAATATAAGTATCCAACAACACCTCTAAGTGTTGATAGGGCGGGGGCTAAGACATGTCTCGGGTTCACCCTCAAACTAGAAAATAAAGTGGAATAAAGTCTCATCATAAACAAGATAAAAACTGGATATTGTCCCTAAACTAGAGTACTCACCAGAAGCAAATTCTTCTATGATCCAAATGCTAGCCACGTGGAGGATATTAAGGAGCGCTGGACACAACATGGTTAAATTATGTAGACAAAAGTATGCATTATTAATTTTAATGTACTAGTATGTGGGGATGTAATGCACAAAACATGAGTCATAGAACTAGTGAACAACATGATAATTTGAAAACATCACTTGAACCGTAAAACATAGGATAATGAGGGACATAAGTTATCATGCATAAGTAAAATAGCCATATCCATTGGGAAAATATTGCTTTTACATAAAAGAAAGAACCATCTAATGTAAATAAAACTCTTGCAGTAATAGTGAAGGACACAATACAAACTTGGAAATAAGATCATATACCTTTATGATAAAAGCCATTTCCAATAACAAGGAAACATAGCATATATGAAGAAAACCATTTGAACTCTAGAGACAATGGGTTATATAACTTTAAGACACCCTTGGACATGACATAAAGAAATCATCATAATCATCATAAGAGGGACAACAAGGGACCATAAACTTGAATATGTGTGAGAGAAATCTTTAACCGACATAAACCATGTAAGCTAAGCCATGGAGCCCCGATGTTTCCCCTACACCAAAATGAGGGCGAAGTCACTTTCAGAGGTGACCTCCTAAGATGCCTAAGTTGATCCACTAAAGTGAGCCATTAAGTAACCTCTAATAATAGTTTGTCTAGAAGCCATCCTCTACTATCAGCAACCCCTATTTCCTACGATGGCATGTAATTATTGGATAGTGGGATTCTACTAATTGTTTCTTGCCCTAGCTATGGGGAGTATCTGCATCTATCCCAAGGTCCACTCGGTGATAAGTGTGACTATCACAGAATAACCAAAGATATGAATCATTGAATCATCTAGTATGGAGAGGTATTTTACTAACCTATCCCATAAACATTTAGACACAATAGATAGGAATTCTACTAGATCATCTTATAAGCATTTGGATACAATTGAGAGGAAATCTACTAACTCATCCCATAGGCCTATCAAAACGATAGAGAGGTATTCTACTAACCCATTCTAGAAGACGTTTGAACAAAGATCATAATCATAAGGATAACTTCTAAATCTAGTTTATTCTCTACTATCGGCCCATCATCATCTCATAATCTTCACTATATGGAGGACTCATACCTCAATCTTTCATTTATTCTAAACTTCATTAAGACTAGTCGCATTATACATACAAACATGAAGGTAATCATGACATGATAACATGCATAATCTCATAAAAGCTTAATATCATCAAAGAGTAGCTCGCAGAAACTAATGATTCATAAAATGGGGCTTCATAACATTCAAAACATTCACAATGTTCTAATGAGCTCATAGCATGCATGATAGCCCTTCAATTCTTAATATTCATAATTAACGTGTCTTACAATAGGAATTTCATCAACATAGAAGCTTGTCAATTACATTAGCCAAAACATGGTGGATAATATGCAAATAAGCTTAATTGCATGCAATTCAAGAGTATAAACATGACGGGAGCAAAATAAAGTCATTTAAGTATCATTCAAAACAACCCACCAGTATTGTAGTAAAACAACAAATTGGGTTTCATGAAACCATTCGAAAATCCGCAATCTTTCCAAGTCTCTTATAAATATTTAGTATCATAATCATAACATAATCTCATTCCTTGATAGGAGCCAATGCATCAATAGATCAATAGCCAATAAATTCCCAACATATTTCATGTAATGGAGTGAGAATAGAAGTTACCCATAATGAATTAGTCATTAAAATCAAGAAATTTGATGAAAATACTTTTGGGACTCCATGGGTGAAAGGACAAATGGATGAAACACCCACATAAATTAAACTTAAGATTTCTTGAAGGAAACTTGAGAAAGACTTGGGGCTTCAATTGTATTCTTGAAATCCAAGGAGAGTTCTTGAGATTCTTGAAATTGATTGGAGGATTTGATGATGAATGGGAGGATTTAGATAGTGTATATGAGAGATTTAGGGCTTGGAATGGCTAAAAAATGAGGAATTCCTGTCTATATAGGTATTGGGTTATCACCCAATTACCCTCAAGTAAAACAGGAAATTTTTGACCTATGGAGCGGCAAGTCTGCGATGCGGACTTGTCACAGACCCTGCAGGTTTGTGCAATTTCATCAAAAAATTATTTTCTGACATGGGCAACCCATATATTGTAGGTAACAATTTTCTTATGCAGTTATGCCTCCTGAACAAGAATATGAAGTCAAATTTGCAAAATAATGCATGGATTTTAAGATATTCAAACAATGCGTTACAGGTTTTTTCTAAGCTACGTTGAGGGGTGTTACTATATTCCCCCTTGAGAACATTCGTCCTTGAATGTGAATAGAGCTAGCATGAATAAAATGGAACAACATCTATCTACTCCTTACAATATATATACATACATATATGCATATATATATATACACACACATATATGTATACGATAATGCAAATTAAACATTGTTTTCATGCAACTTTCAAAATCTCTAACATGGACATCATTTTAAAAGCATGAGTATCACATTTTTCATAATTGCACATAGAACTTTAATAAACTTACTCCATGAGCATGCTTTTATAATAAGTAACATGTCAAGACTAGAAAAATGATGTATGAGATTGAACATAAACTGCCATTGTTACCAATATGACAACATGACCACTTACCAAAGTATCAATCATAGCACCACAACTTACAAAACTATTTAGTACCAACCATAAGCTTATTCAAGGAAACTCTTACGTACCGGGAATATCATTATGAGCTCTCTCTCTTCCCTTTCTAGCAGCCATCAGGCAATCCTTTCTCTAGTTCCCTGTCTTACCACACTAAAAGAAACCTTCTTTACCCACCAAGCACACTCTTAGGTGCATCTTACCACACTTGTCACAAGTAGGATATGAGTTTCTTTCCTTCTTACTCCAAGCCTCCAGTGTCTTGGTAAATGACGATCCACCTTCATCAAAACGAGCTCTCTTAGACCCTCTTACTTTCTTCCTTATATTCTCATCTTTCATTTGCTCCACATAAGTCACGAGCCTTGAAATATCCATCTCCTTTACTAGTAAAGTGGTTTGACACTCTTGGTCAAGCAAGTCAGATAATCCGACATAAATATGCTTATTCTTACATAAGGGTCCGCAACCAAGGATGGGGCATACTTGGAGAGTTGGGTGAACTTGAGGGAATACTCCCTCATATTCATATTCCCTTGCTTAAGGTTGATAAATTATTGCATCTTAGCTTCCCTCAACTCTAAGGGAAAGAAACGATCTAGAAATGCTTCCTTGAACTCTCCCTAAGAAATGGGACCCCAATTTTCACTCCTCTCATTCTTCCATTGAGTGTGCCATATTAAAGCAACCCTTTTCAATTTGAAGGCCACCAACTCCACCTTTTCCTCCGAAGTCACACCCATAACGGCCAACACCTTATGCACCTCATCCATAAACTTTTGAGCATCCTCCACATTTGAACTATGAAACTCAAAACGGTTCATCCTAGAAAAATCATTTACCCTTGAAGCCGAGGTAGAAGTATGCAAAACATTAGTACCTTGGTTGACTTGATTGGCAAATTCTTGTTCCATCATGGTGAAAAAATCCCTAAATTCTGCATGAGAAACATTCTCCTCTTGTTGTATAGGAGGGGCTCGATCTTCACCATCACCTATTGGAAAAAGGTGTTCTTCTTGGTGGTATCTTTTAGAATGGCAAAGAGTAGTGAGAGAAAAAACCTTAGGTACCTGTAATGGCATGAAATGAATCATAATTAAGTGAAACGTTTCCTAAAATGCCTCATAGCCTCCTATCCATAGTTATTGTGTGCTTCACAACCATGAACAAGACTCTACCAACGTTGTATGTTGGATGTATGACGACCATTTATTTACCTAGTGCTTTGACAAACTTGTCAAGGCCCAAGCCTATGGCCTAGACATGACACAACGAATGGGAAATCTGAAGGTAACTCAAATAAATCTCTTGGCACATCATTTACACATCCTTAGTTTCGGAATATAAAACAAACATTCAACAAATAATTTTAAGGGAATAGGGGCTTATGACTCACACTATGGGTAGGACAAGCAAGTACTAAAGGGAGAGTAGGTAGGGCTCAAGCTATAAGGAAATGGGGACTTAGGACTTTCTTAACTTCCCATCATTATCAATAGCATCAAATAGAGTTACATAGGGGATAGGGTCTAAGGGATAAGTGTCCATAAAATCTCAACATAGGTACATAGCGGAAGTCTCCAGTAACACCTCTAAGTATGAATAGGATGGGGGCCAAGACATGTCCGGGCTTACCTTCAAACTAGAAAATAAAGTGGAATAAAGTATCAACATAAAGAATATAGAAACCGGATATTCTCCCTGAACTAGAGTACTCACCACAACCAAAATCTTCTCTGATCCAAATGCTAGCACTTGGAGGATAACGAGGAGCGTCGGTCCTACATGGTTAAATCATGTAGGAAAAAAGTATGCATTAGTACTTTGAATGTACTAGTATATGGGCATGCAATGCACAAAACATGAGTATAAAACTAGTGAACAACATGATCATTTAAAAACATCACTTAAACTGTAAAACATAGGATAATGAGTGGCATAAGTTATCATGCATAAGTAAAATGGCCATATCCCTTTGGAAAAATATTGCTTTTACATAGAAGAAAGAACCATCTAGTGTAAATGAAAGGGAAAAAGCATAACGTCACATCTAAAGGTGTACTGAAAAGCAGAATACATGCTTCCACTATGGAGGATGACCCATTACATACCCGCAATACTCAAATGTGAATTATTTTCTCCCTTCTTAACCTAGCTTCAAGCGCGTTTCAGTACGTCTATAAAGGTGCGTCAACATTTCAATTTTCTGTTCTTTTACTTATTAAAATGATCCAACGGTCTAAAATTACCCATTAAACCTCGTTATAACCCACCAACCCACCCTAATTCTTAACAAATAAAAATAAAGAACCCTAAATCCTCAAATTGAAGTTCAAGCACACCCTATTTGTTTGAATAAAAGGTAATCTTTTTCATTTTTTTTATCCATTTCTCTCTTTATCATTTTGATTCATTTCTTTCTTTTCCATTTTGATTTTTCTATTTTCGTAGAGTTTTTGAATATTTGTTGTATTGAGTTGTTGTAATGATTTCTGTTAATGAAGTGGTTAAATGGGTCGAAGAATCTTAAGTAAGCTCTATATGCAAGACACAGATCATGAAGTGGACGAGATGCATGCAAACATGAATTTATTCTTCCATTGTTAACCTCTTGGACGTTAAGAAATCGTAGTAGAAGATATTGGGTTTATCCTTAATATGGGGTAAATTAAGGAAATTAACATCTAAAGTTGTATGAACATTTGATTTACTATATGATAAGTTGAATTTATGCCTTTATAATTGATCTTCAAGAGTTATAAGCTGATGTATTTTGTTGTTTCTATTCCCTTTAGAATGGTAGATCATGCGAATTTTTGCTTTGGAAGGATGACTATATTGATTCAAGATCAAAATTTATAATTCCTAAGTTGCTGGGGAAGAATAGGTGAGCTTGAGAAAAGACACTTTAGAAAAGATTGAGAACAAACCTGCTAGGTTGACCAATTCTGTGGAAAGCAAAACATTACATATGAACGAAATTGAGTCGAAACTGGACAATTTTGACAATGATTTGAAGAAGATGAAAGAAAATGAGAAGAAGTGGAAAAGCAAATTGGCTATGTCCAAGAAAAGGGAGAAACAACTTTAGATTACTCTCTTGTATATTTGTATTCCAGGTATAAGTTTTGTTTTTCAAGATATATTCTCATTGAAAGGAGATGCAAGGAAGTGTCCATGATAGCTCGATGCAGTTGTAGTTGTAATAATGTAAGAAATTGGTGTTGTAAGGAATTAGTGTTGTTAGTGTTGTAATGAGACTTTTTTTGGTGTAAGTGTACTTGTAGGTTTGTAAGAATTTGGTGTTGTAACAAGGAATTGGCATTGTAATGATCTTTTTTGGTGTAATGAAATGTTAAACTTGATCAAAATTTGTCATTTTGTCTATCTATATTTCTCTTATGTTGGTGGAATGAAATGTTGGTAAAGAAGTGAGCATGAATTATACATTTATTTGGGACATCGTTACATATCACAAATAGAGGCAAAAGAAAACATAGTAGAAAAGCACATAGTTACATAGATCTCTCATGATAAACAAGAGAAAACCCATTGCTTGACATTCGTAACAAAAGAGAATCCCAAAATTAACATATACTCTACAATCACAACTGCCAATTCATAGCAAAAGAGAATCCTAAAATCCAAAACTAAAGTACAGTCACGACTATTGTTTTAGTAGAATCACGATTGCCTAAGCATTCTGTTAAATATAGTTACAACAAAATATAATATTTCAACTGCAGTCATAACTGTCAAACATCTAGAAAAAAGACATTGGAGCATTAGAGCTCTCTTGACTCAAATGTGCTGCTTTAGAGCTTGTCTCAATATGGTTTTTCCTCTTCATTTCTTCAAATTATATTGATGTCACAACCTATTTTCCCTTCCATTTCATACCTTTTGTCAATTTACTCCCAAGATCCCTAGTGACAAATGTTGAAGACTTCACATTCCTAAAGCTTTTGACTGGCCATTCCAGGCTGCTCAAACAAGTATAAGTATTTTTTGTTAATTTTTGTGTTAATAAGGATTGCAAATGATGTGCAAGTATACAAAGATACTTACATTAATATTAATAGTTCCACTTTCTATGTGAAATACCCCCATTCCAACCATTCTTGGTTTGCTTGCAACACACCCCTAAGAAAGTAACAAATTTTAGATTCCATGAAAATATAATTTTTTGAAGTAAAACTAAATCACCTCTTTTGTTGAACTCTTTGGTCTACCACTTCCTCTTCCAATAGGAGCACTTGATCCAGCAGGAAGTATGGAAATTAATCCAGTAGCAGGGGTGGAAGTTGATCCAACATGTGTGGCATTTGATACAACAGCAGAGGTGGAATTTGATCTAGCAGGTTTGGAACTTGGTCTAGCAAATAGGGTGAAAGTTTGTCTTGCACGCTGCTCAAATGAAAATAAATAACTTTTGTTAATATTTGTCTTAACAATATAAATAAAGTAAAAGTAAAAAATACATCACCTTCTTTTTTGAACCCTTTGGTCTACACCTTCCTTTTCTAATGGGAGCACTTGATCCAGCAGCAGAGGTAGAACTTGATCCAGCAACAAGGGTGGAACTTGGTCCAGCAGCAGGGGTGAAAGTTGGTCCAACAGCCTTTGTGGCATTAGAAGCAACACTAATTGGTCACTTTCCTTTATTTTATACCTTCCTATGGTAAGTAATTCAGCTCATCTCAATCCCCCTTTTAGACATCTTTCCAGTTTTTTGACGTTCACCTATATCCTTCCTCCTAGCCTTCTTAGGTCTTCCTGGAAGCTTTCTAACATGAGGTGGTACAAAAATAGAAGTTTTGTCATTTAGGACACTTTTTTTAGTTTCATAACTGGCTGAATAAAGTAGTTGTAATTTTCTATGGTGAAGAACAACTATTGCATGAGGACATGGTATGCCTTTGAACATCCATGCTCCACAACTACAAGTCTGTCTCTGAATATCCATAACATGTTTGTATGGTGCATGAACCACCTCATAACTAAATCAGAATTCCATCCAATGCTGCATTTCATAGACTTGGCTGTGTTATCTTGTAAAACTTTCATTGCCATTAGAGAAAAGTGATAGATCCAACCACTAAAAAGTCTCTCATCTGTCCAATTCTTTTCATCATTTTAACTCTAATTTTTTCAAGCATTGTAATTATAGTCTTGTGTCTTGCAGCTAATATCCATGCGTTGAAACTCTCAACTATGCTATTATCTACAATATCATATTTTGTGATAAAACTAAAGTAAACCTTGCTCCACCTTTCTGGTTATTCCCCAACCCTTTCATATAACTAATGTTATCCGTCAACTCTGCCTCCAAAGTAGACCTCGCACACCTCCAAAAATATTTTCTCCTCTTAATGCCTTTCCATTTACTGGACCAGTTAGCAAGGATGTGTCTAACATACATCTTGTGCTCAGCAGTAGGTAGATGGGTACTTATGGCATTTTCAAGACCCTATAAGAAGTCCAAAAATATTAGATGAATAAATAGGAACTAAATAATATTCAAGGGATTAAAAATAAACAAGAAATCAAGAATATTAGATGAAGTGAATTAATTCTAACCTTTTGCATATCAGTTATGATTTTCATGTCTGTTCCATTACCCAACTGAAGATCTCTTTTCACAAGATTGACAAACCAACTCCAAGTATACTGATTTTCAAGCTCAACTACTGCCCAAGCTAGTGACAGCATTTGATTGATGCCATCTTTACAAGCAAAAACCAGTAACTGACCTTTATAAATCCCCTTTAGAAAAAAACCATCTAAACTAATACACTTTTTACAACAGACAAGTAGGACTTCTTCATTGTATCAAAATATATGTAGGAACCTTGAATATGTTTTCTACCATCTTCAGATTTTTCCTCATGAAGCTTGACTACATATTTACTACCCGAATTACTTCTTAGCAACATATCTCTATATTCTAAAATCCTCCCAAACTCATGATTGTAGATACCCATTAACTCTAGCAATACTTTATTTCTTGCTCTCCTACACATTATTCTCCCAACATGTAAATCCAATTATTTTTTTAATAATATCTTGAAATTCAAAAATCCTAATGTTAGGTTGTTCCTTTGTCCTCTTATTATAGTGACTATCCAAAAACTTGCTATTACAAAGCTTGTTACTATAAGTAGGGTCACACTTGTGGACTAGATTATATGTCTTGACAATAAAATTATTTGTCCTAGAATCAAAGATAGAAAATAGAACCCAAGGACAACCAACTAGACATCTAACTCTTACCTTTGAAGGTTCATTAATATGCATTTCAATAACAACATGCTCATCAACAACATATTTGGTAATAACAACTCTAAATGTATTAACACTTTCAAATGCAAGGCCCAATTCCCAAACTACTTTCTAACAAGTAGAATCAAATAAAGTTTTTTTTACCTTCTTTCTCCTTCTTTAACTCTCTTTTCAACCACTGTTTCATCATTACTATAATCATCTGGATCTGTTTCAAAGCTGCCAACTTCATCTTGGGGATAATAAGGTTAATTACCACCTAACTTACCTTCTAAACTGTTTCTATTACCACCCATTGATTCATCATCCCTAGTATCTGGTCCATTTTCCAGTTCCTAACTTTACATGATTAGATAATGTATCTCTTTCTCCCCTCTTCCTTCTTTTTGTTTTCCTCTTTTCTTCCCTAAAAGTTCTTACTTCTTCATGTACATCATTCCTATCATCTAATATTCCTCTGTTTGATGATTCTACATCAGACGCTTGATTAGTAGGAGGATGGACAGGGGCAGAAGTTGAATAAAAAACTATATCAATACAAGAATGGACATGGGTAGAAGTTGAACCAAAAACTGTATCTGTACAAGAATGGACAGGGCATGAGCTACATTAGAAGTTGGAACAATAGAGGGATGGCCAGAGTCAACACTTGGATCTGTAGAAGAATGGATAGGTCAAGAAGTATTTGGAGAAGTAGGGTTAGGGTTTTAAGCATTATCTTGGGTCTCATGGTTTGGTTCTAACTCAGCACTAAAAGAACCATTAGGCCCAATATTTTGAGATGTCCCCTCTCCAGTTTTGCCTTCTACTTATTCCAGTGTACGTGGGACCAAAGTAGAATTTGCAACCAAGACACAAATGAATGCTTCCAAAATTTCTCCACCACTCAGATATTCATAAATTATAATAATATCCACGTCTGATTTAATTTCTAACAAAGCAGAAGTACTAGACAGTCTCACATACAGTATGCATTGTCCAGGTTCATACCTTAACGCTTGCAGATAATTGCTCAATTCAAAATAAGAGTCTTTATCTATATCAACATCTAAAAACTGAGTAATCTATCCACCATCATAAAGGGTTTCCACATTTATTCAGTATTCATAAAATCCCCGTGGTAAAATTTCAAAGTAATCAAATCAAAAGACATTTTTAACAACCTGAAAATAGATTAAACACGACATGTAAACCAATTCAAAACATAATTTTGTAGAACTTCACTTTATACTCAACACAACAAACAGATACAACAACAAAAAAATGCAAACTAGCTACAATAATAAGTGGAAAGAACCTTAATAATGAAGACAAAACACATTTTGCAACATAAGACTCAAAAACCCTAGCCTATGTAATATAGAAAGTGAACTGACTTTTTAGCAACGAAAACAAAGACATAATAGATGGTCCAAATGATGAACTTGTTAAATGAAATCACAAAATTTCTGCCAAAGTGACTAAAAAAGACAATAAAATCGAAGAAATCCATAGCAATTTCTTCGAATACTATTTGGTGTTCTTGGAGGAGCTAAAACGATAGGTCAAATGAATGGGTTTTGTCTAAATGAATCGGTTCAAAGGGAAATGAATTGATTTGGACTATTTTTAATACGTGGCAACCATAGAGGGAAAGTGACAATCATTCGATCCCTTTACGTTGAGTTTAGGGGTCGGAAGGAGGAAAATAATTCACTTATGAGTACGACAGGTGTGTAATAGGTCATCCCATAGTTGAAACATATATTCTACTATTCTACTTTTCAATACAACTTTAGGTGTGACTTTATGTTTTCTCCCTGAATGAAACTCTTGTATTAATATTGAAGGACACCATATATACTTGGAAAGAAGGTCATATACTTGTATGATAAATGCCATTTCTAATAAGAAGGAACCATAGCATATGTAAAGAAAACCATTTAAACTTTAGAGACAATGAGTTATACAACTTTAACACACCATTCGACATGAAATAAAGGAATCATCATAATCATCATTAGAGGGACAACATGGGACCATAAGGAGAACTTGAAAATGTGTGAGAGAAACCTTTAATCAATATAAACCATGTGAGTTAAGCAATGGAGTCCCAGTGTTTCCCTTACACCAAAAGGAGGGGGAAGTCACTTGCCAAGGAGACCTCCTAAGATGTCTAAGTGGATCCACTAAAGCGAGCTATTAAGCAACCTCTAATAATGATTGGTCTAGAATGCATCCTCTACTATTAGTGGCCCCTATTTCCTACGGTGGCACGTAGGTATTGGATAATGGGATTCTAATAATGGTCTCTTGCCTTAGATATAGGGAGTACCCACATCTATACCAAGGTCTACTAGGTGCTAAATGTGACTCTTACGGAATAACCAAAGACATGAATCATAGAATGATCTAGTATGGAGAAGTATTTTACTAACCCATCCCATAAACATTTAGACATAATGGAGAGGTATTCTACTAACTAATCCTATAATCCTATTGAAACAATAGAGAGGTATTCTACTAACCCATTCTAGAAAACGTTTGAACATAGATCGTCATCATAAGGATAGGTCCTAAATCTAGTCTAAGCCTCTATTATCATCCGATCATCATCTCATAATCTTCATTAGATGAAGGACTCATACCTCAATCATTCATTCATTCTAAATTTCACAAGACTAGTCCCATTAGACATAAAAACGTGAGGGTAATTATGACATGCACAATTTGTATACCATAGCATGCATAATCTCATAAAAGCTCAATATCAGGAAAGAGTAGCTCATCAAAACCTATGATTCATAAAATTAAAGAAAGCGGATTCATATCATTCAAAATATTCACAATATTCTCATGAGCTCATAGCATGCGTGATATCCCTTCAACATTCTTAACATTCATAATTTACATATCTTATATTAGGACTATTACCAACATACAAGCTTGTCAATTACTTTAGCCAAAACATGGTGGGTAATATACACATAAGCTTAATTGCATGTAATTCAAGAGTATATAACATGATAGGAGCAAAATAAAGTCATTTAAGAATCATTCAAAACAACCCACTAATATTGTAGTAAAACCTCAATTTGTGTATCATGCAAAGCATTCAAAAATCTATAATCTTTCCACGTCTTTCAAGATTTCATGGCATACAAAGATTTAGTATCATAATCATAACATTATCATATTCCTTGATAGGAGCCCATGCGTCAGTAGATCAATAACCAAGAAATTCTCAATATATTTCATGCAATAGAGTCATAATAGAAGGTACTCATAATGAATTAGTCATTAAAATCAAGAAATTTGTTGAAATAGTTTTGGGACTCCGTGGGTGAAAGGATCCGTGGATGAAAGACCCACATACCTCAAACATGAGATTTCCTAATGGAAACTTGAGTAAGACTTGGGACTTCACTTATATTCTTGAAATCCAAGGTAAGTTTTTGAGATTCTTGAAATTGATTGGAGGATTTGATGATGAATTGAGAGGATTTTTGGAGGGTTTATGGGAGATTTAGGGCTTGGGATGGATGGAAAATGAGGAATATATGTCTATGTAAGTATATATGGTTATTACCCAATTACCCTCAATAGAAACAAAAAATTTCAGAAATTTTTAACCTATGACATGGCTAGTCCGCGAACAACATATACATTGTAGATGACCATTTTCCTACTCAATTTTGCCTCCCAACAAGAATATGAAGTTGGATTTATGAAATAATGCACGGATTTTAAAATATTAAAAAAAATGCATCATAGGGTCTTTCCAAGCTACATTAAGGGGTGTTACAATATACCCCCTTAGGAACATTTAACCTCGAATGTGAATATGAATAGAATTTAACAACATCTATCAACTCCTTACAAATAAAATAATGCAAATTAAACATTCGTTTAATGTAACTTTCAAAGTCTCTAACATGGACATCACTTTAAAAGCATGAGTAGCATATTTTTCATAATTGCACATGAAGCTTCAATCAACTTACTCTATGAGCATGCATGCATAATAAGAAACATTTGAAGACTAAATATATGATGTATGATATCAAACATGAACTACCATTGGGATCAATATGCCAACACAACCACTTACCAAAAGATCAATCATAGCACCACCACTTACGAAACCATTTAATGCCAACCATCACCATATTTAAGGAAACACATACGTACTGGGCATAACATTATGAGCTCTCTATCTTACCTTTCTAGTGGCCATCGGGAGGGGCTTGATCTTCGGCCCTAAACTCTGAAGGAGAAACATTCTCCTCTTATTGCACGGGAGGGGCTTGATCTTTGGCATCATCTATTTGAAAAGGTGCTTTTCCTGGCGGCATATGCTAAAAATGGCAAAGAGGGCATTGTTAGTGAGAGGAATAAACATAGACACTTCTAATGGTACACATGAATCATAATGAAGTGAAACATTTCCTAAAAACCCTCATAGCCTCCTATCCATAGTTGTGGCACGCTTCACAGCCATGAGCAAGACTCAATTCGACGCAACGTGTTGGATGTCTGAACCATTTATAAACCTAGTACTCTGATACCAAGCTTTTCACAACCCAAGCCTTTAGCCTAGACGAGACACAGAGAATGGGAAACCCGATGGCTACCCAAATAACCCTCTTAGCATATCATTTGCACATCCTTGGTTGCGGAATATAAAACAAACATTCAACACATAATTCAAAGGGAATAAGGGCTTATGACTCATGCTATGTTAGACAGGGGAAAAGGATTTGCATGAATCACATAACAAGCAAGTACTAAGGGGAGGGTAAGTAGGACTCAAGCTATTGGGAAATAGGGACTTAAGACTTTCATCAATTTCCACCATTATCAATACATCAAATAGCGTCACATAAGGTATTAGGGTCTAAGGGATAAGTCTCCATAACAGATCAATATCTCAACATAGGTACATAACATAGGCATCCAACAACACCTCTAAGTATGAATTAGGCGGGGACCAAGAAATGTCTCGGGCTCACCCTCAAACTAGAAAATAAAGTGGAATAAAGTCTCAACATACACAAGATAGAAACCAGATATTATCCCCAAACTAAAGGACTCACCACAATAAAAATCTTCTATGATCCAAATGCTAGCCACATGGAGGATATTGAGGAGCATCGGTCCCTACATGATTAAATCATGTAGACAAAAGATATGTGTTAGTACTTTGGATGTATTAGTATATACGCATGCAATGCACAAAACATGAGTCATAAAACTAGTGACCAATATGATCATTTAGAAACATCACTTGAGTCGTAAAACACAAGATAATGAGGGACATAGGTTATCATGCATAAGTAAAATAGCCATATCCTTTGGGAAAATATTGGTTTTACTTCAAAGAAAGAACCATCTAGTGTAAACAAAACTCTTGTAGTAATAATGAAGGACACCATACATACTTGGAAAGAAGATCATATATCTTTATGATAAATACCATTTCCAATAACAAGGAACCATAATATATATGTAGAAAATCATTTGAACTTTAGAGACAATGAGTTATACAACTTTAAGACATCCTTGGACATAACATAAAAGAACCATCATAATCATCATAAGAGGAACAACATGGGCCCATCAGTAGAACATGAGCATGTGTGAGAGAAAACTTTAATTGACATAAACCATGTGAGCTAAGCCATGGAGTTCTGATGTTTCCCTTATACCAGAAGGAGGGGGAAGTCACTTGCCAAGACGACCTCCTATGATGCCAAAGCAAGCTATTAATCAAACTCTAATAACGGTTGGTCTAGAAGCCATCCTCTACTATCGGTGACCCCTATTTCCTAGGTGGCACGTAGTTATGGGATAATGGGATTCTATAAATGGTCTCTCGCACTAGTATGGGGAGTATCCATATCTATCCCAAGGTCTACTCAGTGCTAAGTGTGACTTTAACAAAATTACCAAACACATGAATCATAGAATCATCTAGTATGGAGAGGTATTTTACTAATCCATCCCATAAACATTTAGACACAATGGAGAGGAATTCTACTAACTCATGCCATAAACATTTAGACACAATGGAGAGGAATTCTACTTACCCATCCCATAAGCCTATCAAAAAAGTAGAGAGGTACTCTACTAACGCATTCTAGAAGATTTTTGAACATATATCATCATCAAAAGGAGAGCTCCTATATCTAGTTTATGCCTCTACAATTGGCGTATCATCATCTCATAATCTTCATTAGGTGGAGGGCTTATGCCTCAATCATTCATTTTAAATTTCATAAGACTAGTCCCATTAGACATAAAAACATGTGCGTAATCATGACATGCTTAATTTGTATACCATAACATGCATAATCTCATAATAGCTCAATATTATCAAAGAGTAGCTCATCAAAACTAATGCTTCACAAAATCAAAGAAAGGGGCTTCACATCATTCAAAATATTCATAATGTTCTCATGAGGTCATAACATGCATGATAACCCTTTAACATTCTTAAAATTTATAATTTACATGTATTGCAATGGAATTTTCATCAACGTAGTAGCTTGTCAATTACTACAGCCAAAATATGGGAGTTAATATGCACATAAGCTTAAAATCATGTAATTCAAGAGTATAAAACACGAGAGAACTAAAATAAAGTCATTTAAGAATCATTTAAATTAATCCACCAACACTGTGGTAAAATCCCAATTTGGGTATCATGGAAATCATTCAGAAATCCATAATCTTTCCAAGTCTTTCAAGATTTCATGTCATACAAAGTTTTAGTATCATAATCATAACATAATCTCATTCCTTGATAGGAGTCCATGCATCAATAGATCAATAACTAAAAAATTCCCTACATATTTCATGCAATGGAGTGATAATAGAACTTACCCATAATGAATTAGTCATTAAAATCAAGAAATTTGATGAAAATACTTTTGGGACTCCATGGGTGAAAGGACCTATGGATGCAAGACTCGTATACCTTAAAATTGAGATTTCTCGAAGAAAACTTGAGAAAGACTTGGGGTTTCACTTGTATTCTTGAAATCCAAGGTGAATTCTTGAGATTCTTGAAATTGATTGGAGGATTTGATGATGAATTAGGAGGATGTTTGGAGTGTTTATGAGAGATTTAGGGCTTGGAATAGCAGAAAAATGAGGGATTCCCATCCATATAGGTATTGTCACATGGTTACTGTTGACTGGCCGTGAACAGTGCTTATTATTTTTACCTGTTTTGATTTTGGGTTTTACGTAAGTATAAATTGGTTTGAGGGTGTTTTGGGTATTTTTCACCCCTCCTAAGTCCATAAATCAGCTGAACTTCTCTATATTTTAGCCATTTCCTCATTTTTCCTCACTCTCTCCAAAATTCCTCCCACAAGAATTCTCCAACTTCTCTCTAGGATCCTCAAGTCAAGACCTTCAATTTGGAGTCCATTTTCTCTTCAAGTTCATTCTCAAGATATAGGTATGTGTGTTTTGATTCTTGGTCTCTTTCAACCAAGAAAACCTAAAGTTCCTTTCAAACTACTTTATGAAATTGTCTACTTAAAACGTGAATTTTTATTACTTGATCTTGGTAACTTTGAACAATGCATGTTATGTACATTATTCCGAATTTTAAGTTGTGGTAAGCTTTAGTACTTAAAATTATGCAAATTATGAACATGCATGTCCTTCAAAGATGTTGTTATGCATGAGTGATATCTATTACAATTTTCATGTTAATTTTACTATGGATTTCCTAGTTTTTATATTATATTGTTATGTTTTAGATATACTCTACATTACCCATGTCATCCCTACATTATGCATTGCATCATACTCATGGCATTGATACATGAAAATTTTGTATATTGATTAAGTCCAATTTTGTTTTTGAAAAGAATTATGATATGATTTTGGTAAAGCATTGGGTATGACAAAGAGGTGATCATCGGTATGTCTATGATTATGGCTCTTGGAGCATCTTGGGTGCTTGCACCATCTTGTATTATGGCTCTTGGAGCATCTTGGGTGCTCGCACCATCTTGTATTATGGCTCTTGGAGCATCTTGGGTGCTTGCACCATCTTGTACTTGGCTCTTGGAGCATCTTGGGTGCTTGCACCATCTTGTGTATATAAATGAGCTATTCCTTGCACGAACCATGTGATTTTGATCTTGTGATTTGGCATTTGAGCCTACATGTGCATTTAACATTTTGAAATGGATATTTGACTCTTTTGAAAGCATATGTATATATATAAGTATTCTTGTGGGATGTATTAACTTAGCACCGATGTATTGGGGGTCCTCCCCCTTTCCTTGAACTATGTGCAAACATAGGGACAGATGTTATTCGTCTATTCTGTTTATGATATGACATATCTTGATATGATTCTGTAAATCCTTCTGAAAAGCGTGGTCATAAAGAAGGTGACCATCCACCGAAAAGCATGGTCATAAGGTGTGATGTAGATTACCTTTGGCAAGTAATCTTCTCCCTACCGGTGGAACGTCCCAATCGGCCCAATTCGTGTAATAGCTTGCATGGATTTGGTTTGTCGGTTATAGTCAATTCCTGTTGTATAGGAGCATTATCGCATTGCACGCATCATGCATTCCATGGCATCTTGTATACTAAATTCCTTTTCTTTTATGATCCTTGTATATTATGTGCCCTTGTCATCTAACATCAATATGAAGGTCTGGTAAGTCATATGCATTGCATACCCGCATACTTCGTAAATTCAAACGTACTAACGCATACTTTATGCCTATATGATTTTACCATGTAGGGACCGTGTGTTATGATCATCCACCACTTGACGGGTAGCTCGAATTCGGAGAGTTGATATTATGGTGAGTCCTATCTTCCAAGGACAAGACACCTTCCTTCTACCTACGTTGTTTTCTATTTATCTTCTTAGTTGAGGGTGAGCCCGAGACATGTCTTGGCCCTCGTCCCATCTTATAACTAAAGACATTGTTGGACACCTTGTAGACTCTCATTGATTCGATAAGTTATGTGTTGTATGTGAAGCTTATGACTTAGTCATTTATTGGATATGGCTATCATGAATTGATTATGGGAATTATGATATGTATATGTGTTTGAGGTGGAGATGTGAAAGATCCTAAGTCCCGTATCGCCCCCATAGAGTGAGCCCTACTTTCCCGCCCCTTAGTTCTTATGTGCTATGTGCTATGTGAATCTATGCAAATCCCTTTCCCTTCAATATCCCCATAGCGTGAGTCCTACTTTCCCCATCCCTTAGAACTATATGTTTACTATTTGAATGTTTCCGAACCGATGATGTGGATTTGGATACTTTGAGGCTTATTTGGGGACTCTCGGGTCTCTATTCGTCGTGTCACATCTAGGCCCCAACCACGGGTCGTGACAGCATGAGCCTAGCAAACATAAGCAAGGTAAGAGGGACAGGCCCTATTTTCGAAAAAGGTCTTAAAACTATGCACCATCCTCAACAAGTGCACCAGCTCTGAGTAATAGTATGATTAGAAGTCTCAGGCTATAAGAATTTCAAAGCTCAAGGGCTCTCAATCCTAAGCTAGTGTGACTCAAGGTTTGAGGGGGAAACTACTATGTGGCAAGTGTGGTAAGCTCTATCTAGGTTAGTGTTGTGAGGGCACCAATGCTTGCTGCCGATGCGGACAGAGTGGTCACTTCCAGAATGAGTGCTCAATGAGGAGGAGGGGTGATGGAGGTAATAAAGCTCACTCTTCAGCAGCACCACATAGAGGTTCCACGACTAATATGGGTGGAGGGACAAATCGTCTGTATGCGATGGGAAATCAACAGGATTAGGAAGTTCCACCAAAAGTTGTCACGGGTATGCTTTGAGTCTTTTCATTTGGTGTGTATGTCTTGTTGACACCCAATTTTGCCTCGCCATATTTAATTGGTCTAATTTCCTTAAAAAATAAAGAAATATAAATAATAAAAAGTTTTATCTACTACTTTCTTTAATATATATATATATATATATATATATATATATATATATATATATATATATATATATATATATATATATATATATATATATATATATATATATATATATATATATATTATCTACTACTTTCTTTAGCATCTTTGAGAATCTTATGTCATACAAATATCACTTTAAGTACTCAATCAATTTTTTTTACCAAACATAATTCCTCATTGTTACGAGTAAATATTTTTTTATGTTATTCAAATGAAGAAGCTTGACTAATTTAATTTTATTATTAATCAATACTAATTTTATTTAATTCTTCTCAAATAACTTAATCCTACAAAGTAATCGATTTTTTGTACTTTTCATTTTATTCTCTCGATTTCGGCTCTCTAATAATCTTAAATTTTAAATTTATGATAAAACTTTTATAAGGTATGAAATATTTTACTACTACTGATACTATTATTATTATTATTATTGTTTTATTATTGATGTTGTTGTTATTTTTTTTATTATTATTGATAAACCTCTCATTCTTTTTGGTTCAACCAATTCTTTTACGAATATTATTTCTTATAAAAAATTAAATTGAAAAATATGTATATGAATGTTACTATTTGCTTTCACGTTTTTGAGAAGCTTATTACAAATGTATATCGTTTTAAAGTGTTAAATCGATTTTTGATTGAACAATAATTTTTTTAATTGAAATAAGTATTCTTCATATATTTTTCAAAAAGGGACCCTGATTAATTAATCTTATTACCAACCCATGCTAATTTTATTTTAAGAATGACCAAGTTTTGTGAATATAATTAATCTTGCAAAATAATAATTTTTTTTAAGATAAAAAAAAATTGGGATATGACTATTTAATAAATAAATTGGTCATAATTTGAATAAGATTAATTAAGTCAACTTTGGCGATCCAAGTTCCTTAAAATTAGCCAATCCATGAGTGCCACGTAGGCAAGCACATGGATTGTGCTTATTCATCTATAATCTCAGCCCTCCAATTTGATCCGACGGACCAATTTAATTTGGATACTGCCCATTATATATGTCTGTAATATAATATGTATATTTATTTATTTTCAACTCTTGATTTATTTTTGGTCGTCGGATCAAAGGATCAAACGGTCTTGATCAATCAGCAAATATTTTCTTGCTTGATAGTAGCCATACACTCCTTTTTTAGAACAGGTTTTGCTTCCTCTTTCTCTCCTTTTTCAGCTCCTAGCCCTGCGACCCCTTCCCCTTTCCACCGAAATCCGCCAAATTTTGCATAGAAGAGCAATGATCCATCATCTCCAACGTCTCCCTCATACTCTAAAGAAGGAGAAAAGACTCAGAAAATGTTGGGTTTCAAGATGTACCGATGGGTTCCGCCATAAATGGCCTCCAAAACGTTTTCATCCCTTCAAATCAATTTGAAAGATATCACCTCACAAGCCTACTCATCCTCCCACTTGCTTTGAGACTTAGAGTCCTAGGAATTCAAATTTTGAATTCTTGAGGCTTCACTGAGAAGAGTCCGTTGCAAGCTTGAAATTGGCTATAAAAAGGGGCAGATTGAAACCAACAAGAAAAAATGACGGGGAGTTCATCTGAAAAGAAAAACAGAAACATACTTCTAGCTTTACGATTCGATTTTTTTATCCTTCTGTCTTTTTCTTAGATTTCAAGTTCAAGTTTGGAAGAAGTTTTGGTCGGAATTCTTCATATAGAAGCGCATATTTGCTTCTCGACAAAAGGTAACACTTCCGCTTCCTATGTAGCACCCTCAACTTATTGGTTTATCCAAAGCACCTTGAAGGATGCAACTTCCTTGTTCCTTAGCTTCTTCATTTGTCGGTTTAGGATTTCAACTGGTATTTCTTCGTAACTCAAATCCTCTTCAATGTTCACATCATGCAAAGGAACTATGGAACTTGGGTCACCTATGAATTTCCTCAACATCTACATGTTGAAGACCTGATGAATCGAATGCAACTCGTTGGATAGGTCCAACTCATATGCCACTTTCCCCACTCTTCTCACCACCTTGTAGGGTCCCACATATCTAGGACTCAATTTCCCTTTCTTACCAAATTGGAGCACACCTTTTATAGGAGACACCTTCAAGTAGACCCAATCACCAACTTGGAACTTAAGTTCCCTTCTTCTCATATCAGAGTAGAACTTTTGTCGTGTTTCGGATGTTTGCAATTTCTCCCTTATGCTCATAATTTTCTCCATAGCATTCATAACCAAATCTGGTCCTATTAATGCTGACTCACCAACTTTGAACTACCCAATGGGTGATATACACCATCTACCATACAATGTTTCAAATGGTGCCATCCCAATACTTGCATGAAAGCTATTGTTGTAGGAAAACAAGATAAGTGACAGGTATTCATCCTGACTCCCCTTAAACTCCAAAACAAAATCTCTCAACATATCCTCTAATGTTTGAATAGTCCTCTCAGCTTGCTCGTCTATTTGGGGATAGAGGCCGTACTCAACTTTTCTTTAGTGCCAAGTCCTCTTTGAAAATATTTTCAAATGTGAGAAGTGAATTGAACTCCATGATCCGATATGATGGACATTGAAATCCCATGCAAACTCACCAACTCTCAGATATACAAGCGGGCATAGTCCTCGGCACTAAATGTAGTCTTGACCGGCAATAAATAAGCTGCTTTCATCATGCGGCAAACTATCACCCATGTTGGAGTCAAAATGCGTTTTGGTATTTAGTAGCCCAACTACGAAATCCATGTTGATCTCTTCCCACTTCCAATTAGGAATGTCAATGTCTTGTGCTAGGCCACCCGATGTTTGGTATTTAACTTTGACCTGTAGGAAATTGGCACATTCAGACACATATTGAGATTTGTCCTTCTTTATTCCATTCCACCAATAAATCTCTCTCAAGTCTCTATACAACTTGGTAGTGCTGGGATAAATGGAATATGATGAGTTATGGGCTTCTTACATGATCAACTACTTTAACTCACTATCATTGGGCACACACAACTTCCTTTGATACCGAAGTACACCATATCTCCCTTATGAGAAGACTTCTACCTTTCTATCTTTTACTAAGATTTTCAAATCAACCAAGGAAGGATCAAGGGCTTGTTTAGCCTTAACCTCATCAACTAAAGAAGATGCAGAACCATTGCACCATCAGTTACGGACTCACTTAATTTCTCTCCAGTCTAGCTAACCTATGGACATCTTTGGCTAACTCCCTTTTCCGTCATCTTCAGTATGGGACACACTAACCATGAAGATTCTTCTAAGGGTGTCAACTACCACATTGGCTTTATCGGGGGGGGGGGGGGGGGTGGGTGGGTACTTCACACTCATATCATAATCCTTGAGTAGCTCTAACCACCTCCATTGCCTCAAATTGAGATCCTTTTGGGTGAGCACGTATTAGAGGCTCTTGTGGTCGGTGAAAATATCCACATGAACTCCGTACAAGTAACGTCACCAAATCTTTAAGGCCAACACCACCGCCACAAGCTCAAGATCATGAGTTGGGTAATTCTTCTCATACGCTTTCGACTGCCTTGAAACATAGGCAATCTCTTTACCATTTTGCATTAACACACAATCCAACCCAATCCTTGATGCATCACAATACACGACAAACCTATTATTCCCTTCTGGTAACGTCAATATGGGGCTAAAGTTAGCCAATTCTTTAAAGTCTAGAAACTCTTCTCATATTCATTCGTCCACATAAACTTAGCCTTCTTTTGAGTTATCTTGGTGAGTGGAGGCGAAATAGTGGAGAAGTCTTGCACAAACCGTCTATACTAACCAGCTAAACCCAAGAAACTCCTTATGTTGGTAGGAGTCAATGGCCTTCGCCAGTTTCTCACCGCTTATGTATTCTTAGGATCAACTTTGATGCCCTCACTTGTTACCATATGCCTAAGGAAGGCAACCTCATATAGCCAAAACTTGCATTTATCAAACTTTGCGTAGAGCTTTTGGTCCCTTAGGGTTTGAAATACTACCCTCAAGTGCTCCATGTGTGCTAGCTCACTTCGGGAGTAGATAAGAATCTCTTCAATAAACACCACAATGAACATGTCAAGATAAGGCTGAACACCCTATTTATAAGTTCCATAAATATCTCTGGTGTATTAGTGAGGCTAAAAGACATCACCTCAAACTCAAAATGACCATAACTAGTCCAAAAAGCTGTCTTAAGAGTGTCACTTTCTCTCACCCTAATTGGTGATAACCGGATCTCAAATCAATTTTGGAGAAATGAGTAGCCCATTTTAGTTGATCAAATAAATTATCTATCCTTGGGAAGGGATACGTATTCTTGATAGTAACCTTATTGAGTTGCCAATAGTCAATGCACATGTGGAGCGACCCGTCCTTCTTCTTTACAAATAGCATAGGGGCATCCCATGGAGACCGACTAGGCATAATGAGCCCTTCTCCAATAAATCCTTCAGTTGCTCCTTTAGCTCCTTCAATTCTACGAGACTCGTTCTATAAGGAAGGATTGTGATAGGCTGAGTATCGGGTAAGAGGTCTATACCAATGTCTATCTCCCTTTCGGGAGAAACACCCGGTAACTCATTTGGGAAGACATCAGGAAACTCTTTTACAATAGGGACTGACTCAAGAGAAGGAACTTTGGAAGAGACATCTTTAACCCTCACTAGGTGGTAGATGCATCCATTGGGAATCATTTTGCAGGCCTTTACAAAAGAAATGAATCAACCCCTTCATGAAGTGTTGCTACCCTTCCATTCAAGAATTGGCTTATTAGGGAATTGGAATTTAACCCTACGGGTTCTATAATTAATAGAAGCATAAGAAGCATGCAACCAATTCATCCCCAAAATCACATCAAAGTCTACCATGGAAAGCTCGACTAGGTCACATGTAATGACATTGTGCAAGATAGAAGTAGGACAACTCCTATAGACTCTTTAGGCTATGATTGATTCACCTACAGGGTTACTTTCCTCATAGGGCTCATGGAGGACTTCAGGACATGGATGAAACTTATATGCAAAGAATGGGGTTACAAAAGATAAATTTGTTCTCGGATCTAAAAGTGCATATGCATCATAATAAAAAACTCATAACATACAAGTTACCACATCCGGAGCTTCCTCGACCTCTTGGCGACCACGAAGAGCAAAGAACCAGTTGGTCCTTTGGCCATCTTGGACTGGACCCCTTTTGCCTTGAGGCCTTGTGCCTCCGCTCCTGTAATCTTTACCATGGTGGCTAGGCTTTCCACAAGTGAAGAAGGCATTTGACTTGGTTAGGCATTCTCCTTTGCGAGGCTTCCCGCACTTAGGAAAATTTGGACTTTGGGGCTTGGGAGCCACCCCTTTGTCCTTTTGGTATAGCTGGCAACGGAACCAGGAGGTGCCATTTTCGATCCGGTTCCATCCCAGTATTGGTACTGTACCAGCACAGTACAAGTAGTTGCCAGTTAAAGGGGTAACGGGATGGGAATGGGATTTTTTGCCGATTAATACCGGTTTCGGTCCGATATTATCGGTTTAGTTTAATTTTTTTAATTAAATAATAGGTTACCGTAGGGGTGGGGCCCACCACGGTAACAGGGCTGTTGGCAGTGTTGAAAAGAGCCGTTAAACGTCTCTTTTTAATTTTCAATCTCCATTTTTTATTTTTATTTTCAAAAATTCCTCCATTTTTCAACTATAAAAACCTTCAAATCTTTCTTTTTTTTTCAATCAAATAATCTCAATATTCTTAAAATCTCTCAACTTTCTCAAACTCTCCCATTTCTCAATTCTCTCTACTATTATAAATTTATGATTATATTATACTAGTATACTAGTATCCTACTCTCAAATTAATTATAAATATTTATTATTTACTCTCTCAATTAGTATTAATTAGTTTGTCAATTTCGGTGGGCTAATTGCAATTTGGAGCAAATTTTGGTGGATCAATTTGGAGCATATTCAAGCTTCAAGTTTTATCAACTTCGGCTTCTACATTTGTTTTTAAATAGACGCCTAGTACATTCGTTCCAACTTATTTGTTCTTCTAATTAGTTTTTATTCTTTTATCCTTACTACTTGTCTACTTGAATTATTCTTTTATATTCATAACTTAATTAATTTCATATAATCTTTACTTGTATCATTTAATTTAGCATGGATTCCGATAGAAAAGGAAAGATACAAAAGTACTTTTTCTGGTGAAATTACTAAAGCTTTGACCGGTAAAATATTTGATGATAGTTCGTCTAAATCTACAAGACAACCACCACATAGATTTAATACGAAAGATTTTACACACGTTGACGATACTTGTTTTAATATTGATTCTAATACCGAATTAGATCACGAATTTCTTGAATGAAGATTTGGTTTTAATGTAGATTTACCAGAAGATGATAATGAAGTTAATGAGGACGACGATATTTATGATGAAGATGAAACACAACCCCTATATACTGCTACTACTCGCCCTCCCGCTCCCACTCCCCCGCTCCCCCCGTACAACCATCAACATCTAATTGGCATAAGATGAAACGTGTAAAAAAAAGTTGTTTGACAATTTTTAACACAAAACAAAGATAAAAAAAAGCAATTTGTAATAATTGCAGGTATGTTTAAATCATAAAACTTCGAGAAAGGGTGTGGGACGAGTCATTTGAAAAATCATTTAATGCATTATTGTAAATTAGGATTTTTGCATGCTCAAGCCATTGTGGGTGCTAAAAAATATGGAACTCCCCTTTCCGAAGAATCCGTAGGAGGTTCAAATATGGTGCAGTCGCAATTAAACCCTTCTAATATTTCCGGTTTTAGTATACATCACCCTTATAATAGACAATGGGTCTTAGACGAACTTGCAAGTAGATTGTTGTTACTGGTTTGCCTTTTAGTTTTGCTGAAAATCCTGGTTTTATTCACTATATTCAAGTTGTTTATAACCCATCTTTTAATGGTTTTACAAGAAATAAAATAAAAAAATATGTTTTTGATTATAAAGCATGACATGTACAATATCTTCGTTGTTTATTTGCTTATAATACTTGTAGATTAGCAATTACTTCTGATATGGGTCGTAGTATAACCGGTAATGATCATTTTACAATTACCTAACATTGGATTGATGAAAACTGGAGTATGAAAAAAAGAATTTTGGGATATAAAAGTTGTGAAATGCGTAAAATTGATTCTTATATTACACAGACAATTCTTGATGTAATACTATTTTTTGGCATTTGTAGTAAAATAATTAGTGTAACTTTAGATAAGCTTCTAGTAATAAACCTACTATTGATTATTTAAGACCTATTTTTAGTTCTATTTACGGAGATGGTTTTCATATTAAATGTGCTGCTCATATTTATAATTTAATTGTTAAGGATGGTGTTTCATTATTTGAAAATGGTTGTAATAAAGTAGAAATTGCATATCATTTTATTTTTAAATGTCAAGTAAATGCTGGGCGTAAAAAATTTGAAAGTCGGTGTAATTGAATGCAGTTTGCCTGTTAGGAAAATTCCAAAAACAGTAGCTACTAGGTGGAATTCATTGTATGAAATGCTAAAGTAGCTTATGAATATAGGAAACCCGTTACAATGCTTTGGAATGCCCATAATGCAAATATGACTTACTGACTTGATGAAAATGATTGGAATGATATTAGAGATTTAATTGAATTTGTAAAATTTTTTTATTTAGCTACTAAACAAATCTCTGGTCTGTATTATCCTACTACGTGTTTTGCTTTACCTAATATTTGTGCTATTTATACTAAATTTGCTCTGTTTAAAAATAATCCAAAAAATTTAGAGAACCTGTTAAAAAAACTGATTGAAATATTTAGAAAATATTTTTCCCAATTCCTCAAATCTATTTAACTGCTTGTTTATTTACCCCGGCTTACAAAGAAGTCGATGTATCTCGAATGGTAGATAGTATATATGCAAATTTAGAAATTGAATACGATGAAGATAATCAATCACATAATTTGGATGTAGTTAAAAGTAGCATTAGAATAGAAGCTAGGAAATTGTATGTTTAGAAGAATATAATTTAGTAGAATATGTACAATATCAAGAACTACAACCATCTAGGGCTAGATACGAGGATGACATGTTAGAATTTCATCTTGGACTTACTACTAATGAAAACAATGATTTTGATGAATATCTTAACTAGGCTACATAATGCATTAAGGATACAGAGGGGAAGCAACAACTTTTGGCATGGTGAAAGAATCAGGGTAAAGCTTTTCCAAGACTTCAACGAGTGGTTCGTGATATCCTAGCTATTCAAGCATCATTGGTGGCTTCGGAAGGCGCTTTTAGTACCGTAAGATTCCAATTTGGAGACCATAGACATTCACTAGCAGTAGATAGTTTAGAAGTTTCAGTTTTATTTAGAGATCGGATAAATGTGGAGCGGAGGAATTTAGGGTGTCCAACTTTGCCGTCTCAATTTTGAAGCCAATATAGATAATGTTTTATCGGATTCAAGTGAAGACGACATGGATTTTTTGGAGGAACAAGCTCAAAAGCCGATTCCAGAAAATGTAACATTAGAAATGTTAGAAACAATTAGGCAATAATTTCAAAGTGATTTAAGATATTAGTGTTTTACAATAAATAAAACCTAGTTGAAACAGAACTCTTCCTAGAAGGTGACTACGTAAATTAGGTTCATTTCTAATATCTGTACAATTTTAATTTTAAAGTAACATAATAAAATTACAGGCTATTCGTCTTTTTTTTTTAAAAAGTTATTATCTTGAATTTACTTATAATTTAAGTTTTGAGTTTTTTTTAAAATATATTTCCCCCCTTATTTCTCAAATCTTTATTGACTTTAAAATATAAAAAGAAACATTCAAAATTTGAACATTAAAATTTAACTTTTATATTTAAATAATTTGAAATTTAAACTTTTAAAGTGAAATAAATTAAATTTTATATTTATATTTAAAAAGTTAAAAAAATTTAATTTTAAACTTTTAAAATTCAAACTCAAAATATTAAATTTTATATAAGTATAAATAGTTATAAATCTACTTTAAAACTTTTATATTTATAACTGCTTTAAAACTTTTAAATTTTAATACCTTGAAAAATTAAACTTAAATTTAAACTTCAAAAAATTTATATAATGATACTATATTTAATTTAACCTTTAAAATTTTAAACTTCAATTTTAACCTTTAAATATTAAACTTAATTTAACCTTTAAAAATTAGACTTTAAAGCTTATTAAAAAAACTGAATTTACCGGTCCGGTCCGGTTCCGTACCGGTTTACACCAGATCGGTAGGTAAGGGGCAAAATTATCGGAATTGCCGGTACCAGTTCTTGAAATTCTCCCCTGCTTTATTATCAGTACTGGTAATTACCGGTCTGGTGGTGCCAGTACTGATCCCGTTGCCGCCTTACCTTTCGGTGAGGAGGAGTATTGGTGGATCCTTGCCCCTTTTGCTTTTTTCCACCTTGGAATTTGTGACCACTGCCCCTTTGGTGAGAGTAGTTCCCACCTTTAACTCAAGCCCTCTTGGACTCCCTTGCCCTTTCACGAAGCTTCTCTTCTTTAATTTGCTCTGTGTACGTCATCAAGCAAGAAATATCCATCTCCTTGACCCTACATGTCGGTCTTGCATTCCTTGGATACAAGCTCGGAGACACCCAAAATAAACTTGTTCATAAGAGCCCTCGGATCCATGACCATAAACATACTTTGACAATTTGGTGAATTTAAGGGCATACTCCCTCACACTCATGCTCCCTTGCTTCAAGTAGATGAATTCATAGACCTTTGCCTCCCTAAGCTCAATGGAGAAGAACCTATCAAAAATGGAACATTTAAATTCCTCCCAACCAATAGGACCTGCTCTTTGGCCTCTCTCATCAGACCATTGCTCATACCAAATCTTGGCGACTCCTTTGAGTTGGTAAGACACTTACTCGACCTTTTCTTTTGATGGAATGCCCATCACTGCAACCACCCGTTAGGCCTCCTTTACAAAGTCAATTGCGTCCTCTTCCTTCTTTGACCCATGGAACTCTGGCGGGTTCATACACATAAACTCTTGTACTCTTGCGGCTGGAGTAGGCACTTGAGGCGGCACCACTATCTCCTGGTTGGCCAGTGCTTAGGCCAGTAGGGTGAACGCGGCTTTGAATTCCCCATGAGACACTCTATTGTCTTGTTGGAGAGGAGGGACTTTTTTTTCCAGAGTGCCTCGTTGATGGGTAGCTCTTCATGGTAGCATGATCTAGAAACAAGCAAAAGCCCATTGTTAGTTAGCAAAAAACTTTATTCAACTCTAATGAACGAAATGAATAAGAAAGAAGAGAAGACTTTCCTAAACCGTCTCATAGCCTCTCACTTAAGATATTGGCGTTCTTCACAAACTTGAATAAGACTATGCTACGGGGTATGCATGGACATCCGAGGAACATTTTAAAACCTTGCGCTCTGGTACCTAGTTTATAGCAACCTGACCTAAGGGCCGTGTCATCAGATGGCAAATAACATACCCGAAGACACCTCACCCAAGTCATATCTAGCATCTTAAACATTCATAGAAATTGAGTAAAACTTTTGTAAAAAACGTAAGAGGAAAAGGGACTAGGGGAAAAGCACTAGAAATACTAAAATCAACTTGTTCTTCCATATGCATACCGTTTACATCATAAACGGATGGGACTAGTATCAGTCGATCTCCATCAAATAGAATGAAGTCTAAAACAGTGCAACATAGAACGTAAAAGTCTCAGAAGGGCTACAAATACATTGTCTTAAATAAAGCAAAGATACAAGATAGAAGGAAAAAGAGGAGAAGTCCCGAACTAATGGCTCACCATGAACAACAAAGCTAGTCATGAACGATGAGTACCAGCCATGGGCCGGTATAGGAGCGCCTGTCCCTACATGGTTAAATCATGCAGGAAGAATATGTGTTGGTGCGTTTGAATGTACTATGTATGTGAGATGCAATGCATTAATGAAATTGTAATGCCATCATTATTAAACATAACATATAAGGATATATATGATAAAAGACACATAAGTAGCTTAAACATGCACAAGGAATATGACTCAAGATCAATACGAGACAATAGATAAGAAATCACATATAATGAAAACATAGCACGAGATCATAAGCTTGTGGGAATGGACCTTAATCGACATGTGATACCAAGTGAGCAACTACATGGAATCCAACATAATTCCCTACGTTGGCACGAGGAGACCACTTGCCGGGTGGAGCTCCATCAACCTTAACGTGCGACATAATAACATAAATGGCCTATGTGGATCCACTAACCTAGCCTACAAGGGCTCCTATGGTGGCACATAGTTAATATGACAAAGGGTTTCTTCTAAGGTTCCCTTGCCAAACCTCACCATCTGGTCACATTCGATGCTAAGTCATCACACAGAATCTTTAAAGTTCAATTTAAAATCATAAGTAGCAATCATATGAGTATCTCGAACTTAGGAACTACCAAGTGAGAATTGTCCTTTCATCTTGGGACCTTACTTAAACATCTTTTAGGGAAATCAGCATTAAACTCATATCTTTGATAAACATAACTTTGAAACGCTTCATTAATGCCCTCATCATAATCATAAGTCATAGAAAGATTTACTTTAAAACTAGGTGGGGTTAGTTTTATTATAGAACAATCATAAATCACATAAGTCATAGGAAATATCTCTTTAAAAGGAACATCAAAAAAAGCCAATCTTTAATCATATCGCAAATCATCATAGAATGAACATCATCCTTCCAATATGCATATATTTAAGTAACAAAATAATTGCACAGAAGTATCATATAATAACATATATATATCATGAAATCATCATAAGCATGTACAGTAACTTGATGGACAAAAAGAAAAGGTAAAATAATTAATAGGGAACCTCATGGGTGAAAGGATACCCATAAATCAACTCATATACCTTGGGGTAACTGGAGAGAAACAAACTTGTAGGATTACAGAAGAATTTATAAACCCTAGTTCTTGCCTTGTCTTGCCTTGAGAGCCCTTTTCTTGCCTTAGAATTTCTGAGAGTAAGAAGGAGGGAATGAATAAAGGGATCAGGGCTTAGAAACTGATATAGGGCCCCCTTTTCATCCCCAAAACGACATATTTTAGGAATAGAAAGGATGTAAATGAAAAACTATCCTTCATTAAAACTGCCAAAATTGACCAACGAGACCCCAATTATAGGCTGTAACACGGGCCGTAAGTCCCTTCATCTTGAAATTTCCTAAAAATTGACTTTGTTAGACTCAAAACCATAGACACATGTTATGGGTTGCGTAATCATTCACGGACTGTAGTTGGACACGTAGAGTCCACTTTTCTATACTCAAGGCTCTTAAACTGGGGGTCGTTACAACCAGAGCCATCCACGAAACCCCTTCTATGGGCCGTGGGTGCACCAACAATTTGTACTTTGCCTCGTGGAACTGAGTGTCACAAAAGTTGAGATACTAAAGTTGCAGCTTCTAAGCCATGAACATGCAACACGATCCGTCGTTCTACATTCGGACCATAACTCTCTCCGTAGATCAATCCTGGGCTTGGACAAAACTTTAGGTCCTTTAGGACTACTTCCTATGAACTTGTTGATGAGCCATGGTTCCTTATATGGTCCATCTAGTATCATGTAAATCAACTTCCAGAACTTCCTCAATTTTCCATTTTTATTGGGCACTTTCCACGAATAACAGCTACAACCCGTGGTTACTTCTACGGGTTGTAGAGTGGGTCGTAGGATCAGACCTGTAGAAAAATCCTGGACTTTTAGTTTTTCCAAGCCTATAAACATGAAGGGTGTTACAATATCTCCCCGTTGGGATCATTCATCCTCGAATGAGACAGAAATACGCTTGAATAGAGTATGAACACAACAATCATCATAGCATAAATTCAAAAGTGCAACTTAATCATCATTTTCATAAAATCATCAAACTTATGCATCAATTATCATTCAAAATAGTTTCATGATCATGTATGTATGCAACTTAACAAGAGATACGCATTTGCAAGAATTTCAAAGGAATAGATCATATTAAGTACCTTAGGTTTGAATAGAAAGAAATGGGTAAGGGTATTGTTTCATCATGCCTGCCTTAGCCTCCCAAGTAGCACTTTTGACTTGTTGATTCCTCCATAATACTTTAACAAATGCAACCTCTTTATTTATCAACTTCTTCACTTGCCAGTATAAAATCTCAATGGATAAATCTTCATAGGTCAAATCTTCCTCAATAGACACATCTTTCAATGGAACAATGGAATAAAAATCACCCAAGTATTTTCTTAGCATGGAAACATGAAACACCAAATGAACCATAGCTAATTCCATAGACAAATCCAATTCATAGGCTACCTTCCCAATTCTCTTTACTATCTCATAATGTCCCACATATCTGGACTCAATTTGCCCTTCTGGCCGAAATGCATCACTCCTTTCTCTGGGGAAATTGTCAAATACTCTAAATCTTCTTCATTTAACTCTAATTCTCTTCTTCTAACATTGGCATATGACTTTTGATGACTTTGGGCAACCTTCAACCTTTCCCTTATGATTTACCTTCTCCATAGTATCAATTACCAAATTAAGGACATTTCTCCAACTTCAAACCATTCGACCAGTCATCTACACCGTCTACATACATTTCTTCAAATGGAGCCAGCTAAACTTGAATGAAAACTATTGTTATAAGCAAATTCAATAAAAGGTATGTGATCATCCCAACTTCTGTTGAAATCAAGCACACAAGTCCTCAACATATCCTCCAACGTTTGTATTGTCCTTTCGGCTCATCTATTCGTTTGAGGATAAAATATGGTATTTAGCTTCACCTTCGTGCCAAGGACCTTTTGGAATGACTACAAAAAATGAGAAGTAAATTGAGCATCTCTATCTGATATAATGGACAATGGTACCCGATGTAGCATTACCAACTCTTGAATATAAACCTTGGCTTAATCCTCTACACCATAAGTCTTTACCGGTAAAAAGTGGGATATTCTCATTACTCTATCCACAACCATCCATATTGAGTCAAATTGCCTTCTAGTCTTTGGCAAACTCGTGATGAAATCTATATTTACTATCTCCTATTTCTAAGTCGGTATCTCAATATCTTGAGCCAAAGCACCAGGTCTTTGATGTTCTACCTTCACTTGTTGACAATTTGGACATCCCATCACACACCTTGCTATGTCTTTCTTCATGCTATTCCACCAATACACTTCTCTAAAATCCCTATACATTTTGGTGGATCCCGTATGAATAAAATAAGAATTGTGAGCTTCATTAAGTGTTTTCTCCCTTAAGCCATCTACATTAGGTGCACATAATCGTCCTTGGTAACACAACATTCCATCTCCCCCTTGTAAAAAGATCTCTACCTTTTTACTGACCACCAAATTCTTCAACTCAACCAAAGTAGGACCCATGTCTTTCTTTGCTTTAAATTCTTCCATCAAGGATGATTCTGCCCCTTTAGGCACTCACACCACCATCACTCATGCTATTCAACCTCACCCCCCAAAACAAGCCAAACCGTGAAATTCTTTGACCAACTCTTTATTTCCACTCTTAACCTGTGAAATGCTGCCCATAAATATTCTACTTAACGCATCAACCACAACATTGGCCTTACCGTGGTGGTACATCACTTTTGTGTCGTAATCTTTTCAAAAGTTCTAATCATCTTCATTGCCTTAGATTCAAATCCCTTTGGATAAACACATACTGCAAACTCTTATGGTCGGTGAATATATCAACATGTACCCTTAGAGGTAGTGTCTCCAAATCTTTAGTGCAAACATAACAGCCAACAACTCAAGATCATTTGTCAGATAGTTCTTTTTATGCACTTTCAAATATCTCAAAGCATAGGCAATGACCTTTCCATGTTGCATCAACACATAAGTCAAACCTATATGTGAGGTATCACAATACACAATAAAACCATCCAGACCATCAAGAAATGTCAAAATAGGATCCAAAGTAAGATGATCCTTTAACAATTAAAAACTCCTCACGTTTATCAGAACATTGAAATTTCACCTTCTTTTGGGTCAACCTTGTCAAAGGAGAAGCAATGGAGCAAAATCCCTCACCAAACCTTCTATAATATCTAGCCAACCCCAAAAAGCTTCTAATATCAGATGGGGACAATGGTCTAGGCCAATTCTTCACCGTCTCATTTTGTTTGGATCAACTCTAATACTATCACCCGAAATAATGTGACTAAGAAAAGTTACCTCTCTTAACTAAAATTCACACTTACTAAACTTGGCAAAGAGTTGTCTATCTCTTAATATTTGTAACATAATCCTCAAATGATCTTCATGGTCCTTTATCTCCCGCGAGTACACCAATATATCATTTATGAATACCACCACAAACATGTCCAGGTGTGCTTTGAAGATCCTGTTCATCAAATCCATAAAAGAGCTAGGAGAATTTGTGAGTCCAAATTATATAACCGAAAATTCAAAAAGACCATACCGAGTTCTAAATGCCGTCTTTGGGATACCATCTTCCTTCACCCTCAATTGGTGAAATATCTAGACCGAAGATCAATCTTAGAAAAGTAGCTTGCACCTTGTAGTTGATCAAATCGGTCATTGATCCTTGGAAGTGGATACTTGTTTTTGATGGTTAGTTAATTTTGATTGCCTATAAATCCATACACATTCAAAGTGATCCATCCTTCTTCCTTACAAATAATAGGGGAGCATCTCATGGTGACCTCTTATGAACCCCTTTTAAAGCAAGTCTTTCAATTGTTTCTTCATTCTTTCAACTTTGCCGGGGCCATATGATATGGAGGTATAGAAATAGGTTAGATGTCGGGCAAGAGATCAATACCAAAGTCAATTTCCCTTACAAGAGGAATACTAGGTAAGTCATCAGGGAACTCATTTACTATGGGGGCCGAATCAAGATTAGGGACATGGGACTCAACATCCATGACTCAGACAACATGATATATACAACCTTTGGAAATCATTTTCATAGATTTCATATAAGAGCCAAGCTTCCCTTTAAACACCAAATTGGTTCCCTTCCATTCAAGGATAGACTCATTAGGAACTCGAAATGTGACCTTGCGGGTCCTACAGTCAATAGAAGCGTAGGATATATACAATCAATCCATATCAAGAATAATATCAAAATCGGTCGTATCAAGCTCAATTAGATCACATGGGAAGGCTTTATGTAAGATCGACATGGGAAAACTTTGATAGACTTTCTTGGCTAGGATTGACTCATCAATAGAAGTATAGAACGAACAAGGTTCTAAGAATATTTTTGGAGACACATCAAACTTTATGGCAATACAAGGAGTAACAAAAAATATATTGGAGTTGAGGTCAAGCAAAGCATATACATCATGGTCAAAGACTTTTAACATACTGATAACCACATTAGGAGCCTCATCAACCTCTTGTCTAGCATGTAGAGCATATAATAGATTACCACATGGACCACTACCTTTAGCTTAGGCAGCTTGTTGCACTTTCCCCCTTTGAGCTACTTGACCTTAGGGACCCTTTTCCTTACCTTTATTAGCAACATTAGGACATTCGGCAATTCTATGTCCAATCTTTCCACAACCAAAACATGTATCGAAACCTCTCAAGCATTCATCAACATGGTTCCTCTAACACCTGGGAATCTAGAAGAAATAACACCACCTTCCCAACATCCCTTGAGCCTTAGGATTGGCGCCTTTCTCTTTGTCAAACCTTTGAGAAGCACCTTTAGAAGACCCTTGGCCTTGTTGGAATTGCCACCACCAGACTTACCATAAGAGAATCCACCATCCTAACAAGCCTTTTTGGACTCCCTTGTCCTCATCTTTTGCAAATTTTCACTCTCTACTTGTTCGGCATATGTCCTGAGTCTAGAGATATCTATTTTCTTAATGAGCATGGAGGCCTTGCATTCCATCTTTACCAAGTTGGATATACTCAAAGTGAATTTGTTCATACGGACCCTAGAGTCGGCCACCAAACAAGAAGAAAATTTGGACAACTTAGTAGAACTTGAGGGCATACTCCCTCATAGTCATACCACCTTGGTTCAAGCTTATTTATACCATCACCTTAGCTTCCCTCAGTCCAAATGGGAAGAAATGATCAAGAAAATTGGCCTTAAACATCTCCCAATCAATAACACCTTCACTGACTCTCTCTGACTTCCATTGAGTAAACCAAACTTGAGTCACTCCCTTAAGTTGATAAGTTACTAAATGTGCCGTTTCCTCAAAAGACACTTCCCGTAATCTCCACCACCTAATACACCTCATCAATGAATTCTTGTGGATCTTTATCCAACTTAGAACCATGAAACTCCAAGGATTCATTCTAGCAAAATCTCTTATCCTCAATGCAGGAGTAGGAGTCTTTGGAGAGGGAATGGCTTGAGCACATCGTGGAGCTGGAGGAGCTTGGTTCACATTAGCATCATTTTCCCGTGGTAATGGAGCACATCGTGGAGCCATTTTTGAAAACATCAAGGGACAAGCATTAGGATACAAAAGCTTTAAAGATACGACATATAATACAAAAGAAGAGAAGTTTTCTTGAAATGTCTCATAGCCTCCTATTCATGAATGTGGTGCGCTTTACACCAATGAACAAGACTCTACACGACGCAGCATGTTGGACTCTCTAGGATGCTTTCAAACCTTGTGCTCTGATACAACTTTTGTCACGACCCCAACCTAGGGTCTAGCTATGACACAGTGAATATGACACCCAAAGGCATCCCATCTAAGCTTGGTGTTCATATCATAAGCATTCACAAGGCAAAATCAGCACACATAAGAGAATAAGAAAGTAGAAGTTTGTCAAAGTAAAATTCGTAGTTTCCATAAGGGAATATACATCAATCCATTTAGTTTAATTCATTTCTCTACATCAGAGATCTTGGCGGAGACTAGCACATAGCTTACTAGCTCACCCTCAAGACATACATCAAAGAATGAAAGTGATAAAAGTCTCTGCATAAACGAAAATATCATAGGCTTGTTCTCAAAGCATATGAACTCCCCTACAAGTCTTTAAACTCAATATCCAAATCTAGCCATGAAATTGAATAGCCACCTCGTCATCCGTCTCTACATGGTTAGATCATGTAGGCAAAGAAGTATGCATTACACATGGAATGTACTAAGTATGTACGTATGCCATGAATCAAAGGACATCACAATAATATCTATATGCATAATCATAATTAATGGGATGAGGACACAATATGTATGAGCATGCAAGTTTAAAATAATGAGAAGAAACATCATCAAATCTATTCGTAACGTACATTACATATGTGGGAATAAGATCATAACCAGCATATAAGATCATGTGAATTATTACATGAAATCTTGATGTTCACTCTACATCAAGCTAAGAGGAGTCTACTTTGCCAAGGTAAACTCGATCCTCACCCTATAGGCTCTATCCTAGCACGGTGAGAACCATCACTTGACCCCACCCTTTGGGCTCTATCCTAGCAGGGTGAGTGTCCATCATATAAGCTAATTGGATCCAATAGCACAACTTTAAGGCATAAAACATGAACATCATTCCTATGGTGGTACATAGTTATGGGGCTTGAGGATTTATATAAGGACCCTTGGAGATAGTCCCCCTTACACAAGTCCACTTGGTGGTATGTCATATCCCATGGAATACATAAATCACACATATGCATATTTTGCAACATAGTTTATACTTCATTAAAATCATACTTTCATAGCTTTCAAGATAATCATCATAATCTTTCATGAAACATCATGAAATAAGAATAGTCCATCTACTTTGCTTTCATCATAGTGTGGGTAGACATACCCAGCTTGAAATCAACTTAAGAATTTGTGCTTTCATTGCCCTCTTTATCATAGCATCATCATAGCTTTCACAACATCATCATTGTCATAATATTATCATCATTTAAATCATGCTTTTCATACTTAAGTTCATAATTGTGAAATTCCATAACATCATCATAGGAGAGTAGAGCTAAATGTGGGCTTATGTACTTTTAAGTCAAAATCATGCAACTGAGTAAGATTCATAGAGAAAACATGCAATTGAAATCAAATTAGTCAATTAATAAAAGAACCCACATAAAATCATTAAGCGTAAATCATGCATATTTTGAAATCATATACTTTTGCTTGAAAATAATATACATCATGAAATTCATCCATAATTAGTCATAATCACCATATGGGAATCATAATCCATGCATTAGGAATCATAACTTAAACGCCCATAAAAATCATCATGAAATTTGATAGAAAGGAGGTTTTTGATTGGGCTTCATGGATGGAACTATACCTCAAGTAGAATCTCTAGAGTTTGAGGAGGAAATCTGGAAGATCCTTAATCAAACCTTCAGGCTTTAGCGTCAACGGAACTCTTGACTTAGAGAGAGAAATATTGAGAACCCTTGAGAGAAATTTGAATGAATTAGGAATAGGATTTTACAGAGGTTAGGTCAGTTAAGATAGCCAAAAAACATAGTTTAGGTCTTAGATAGATTTGTAATGTCAAAACACCCTTCATTAAAAACATGCCAAAGCTGTCCACAAAACCCTTTCAACGGGCTGTGGGTGCACCTACAGTCCGTACTTGCCTCGTGGAATTGAGTGTCAAAAAAGTTGAGCTACTAGAATTGCAAGTTCTAAGCCACAAACATGCAGCATGACCCATCGTTCCACAAAGAGGCCGTAACTTCCTCCGTAGATCAATCCTAGACTTAAACAAATTTTTAGGTCCTTCAGACTACTTTTTTTTTGATGAACCTGTTGATGGGCCGTGGTTCCTTATACGGTTCCTCTAGTATCGCATAAGTCAAATACCAAAACTTCCTTAATTTTTCATTTTTACTGGGAACTTTCCACGAATAGAACCTACTACACATGGTTACTTCTATAGGCCGTAGAGTGGCTCGCAGGATCAGACCTTCTGAAAAATCCTGGACTTCCAGTTTTTCCTAGCCTATAAATATGAGAGGTGTTACAGTGACTGACCTTAAGCACAAGCACTAACTCAGACTTAGACTTAGACTTAGTAGGGTATTGCTTCGATATCGGGTGGTGGAGGTCATCACCACAATGGCTTTTACGCCCTTCTGACTTATCAGGATGTGGAGGATTTGTCGGATATAGTTACTTGTACATCGCAACTCTTTCACTTTGATGTGTATGCTTTGCTTGATTCAGGAGATGATTTGTCTTTTGTTGCTTCTTACCTTTCTATGACATTTGATATGTGTCTCGTGGTCTTGTCCTTTTTAGTTTACACCCCTGTTGGTGGTTCAATATTGGCTAGGAGAGTCTATAGAAATTATCTAGTTGTGGTGTTTCATTAAATGATTTCACATAACCTCATAGATATTGAAATGACTAATTTTGATGTTATCCTTGATATGGATTGACTTCATGCTTGCTATTTTTCCATCGATTGTCAAACCCGTGGTCAAATTCTAATTTTTGAATGAGCCAATCCTAGAGTGGAAGGGTACTAATTATGTGTTCAAAGGTATATTCACATCATGCTTAAATGCTTGTAAAATAATTTTTAAGGTTGCATCTATCATCTTGTATGAGTTGGGGATACTAATCTTAAAGACCCTACTCTTAAGTTAGTCCCCATCGCAAATGAGTTTCCAGATGTGTACTATGATCATTTACCCAGTATTCCTCTAGAAAGGGAAAATGACTACCATATAGATTTCTTTTTTGATACCCTATCCATCTCTATTTCTCCTTACCATATGGTCCTGATGTAATTTAAGGAGTTGAATGAAAAAGACTTGTTCGATAAGGGCTTCATAAGGCCAAACATCTCACTGTGGGGTGCCCCTATGCTATTTGAGAGGAAAAAAATGGATCACTTCAAATGCGTGTTGGCTCTCGACAATTGAATAAGGTTACCATAAAAATTAGTTTTCTATTCCAAGAATCAATGGTTTATTTGATCAGCTACATGGTGCAAGCCACTTTTCTAAGATGGATCATCGGTTTGGTTGCCACTAATTGAGGGCAAAAGAGTGAGATATTACTATGGTTGCTTTTAGAACAAGTTATGATCACTTTGAGTTTTTGATTATGTCATTTGGCTTATCAAATGCTCTCGTGGCTTTCATGGATTTGATGAATATGGTATCCAAACCTTACTTGGATATGTTTGTGGTAGGCTTCATTGACGACATATTTGTTTACTCTCAAAATGAGAAAGTGGATATGGATCACTTGAGAATGTATTGCGAATTTAGATGGATCAACAATTATTTGCCAAATTTATTGAATGTGAGGTTTGATTAAGATCTGCGGCATTCCTAAGTGATATTTTCTTTCCGATGACGGTTTAATGGTTGATCCTAAGAAAACAAAGGCGGTGAAGAATTGACCTAGACCTTTATCTATTTTGGATATTCATAACTTTCTAGGCTTGGTCAGATATTGTAGAAGGTTTTTAGAGGGATTTTCATCCATTTCATCACTCTTGACTAAATTGACTCAAACGAAGTTAAAATTTCAATAGTCGGATAAGTGTGTGAAATATTTTTAAACTTTGAAAGGTCACCTTACTTTAGCCCCTACCTTGACATTACTGGAAGGATCAGATGGGTTTGTTGTTTATTTTGATGCCTCATAGGTTAGATTAGACTGTGTGCTGATGCAACATGGTATGTTTATAGCGTATGCCTCTAGAAAATTTGAAGTGCATGAGAGGAATTATCCCACTTACGATCTTGAATTGGCGGAAATTATGTTTGACTTGATGATTTGGCGTCACTATCTTTGTGGTGTGCATGTTGAAAGATTCACTGATCATGAGATCCTATAATATGTATTTAACCAAAAGGACTTGAGCGTTTGACAAACGAGGTAGCTTGAGCCACTAAAAGTCTATGACATGAGTTTGTAGTACTATTTGTACAAGACGAATGTGGTTGCCGATGCTTCCAGTCAAATATTTATGAATTATGCTTTCCATGTCAAGTATGCAGAGAAAGATTTAGTTAAAGATGTATATAGGCTAGCCTATTTGGGTGTCTGATTGGTTGACTCAAATGAGGGTGGTGTACTTGTCCATTTTTGTAATGACCTTATTAGTCATTTTTGAGTCTATCTTTGAAAATTACTATTTTTCTCTTTCATAAGTTGCTTGTTCGAAATGAAATTCTGAGTTTTAAAACTAGAAAATATAAGTTTTGGCATTTTGAAAGCTTAAGTTGTTGAAAAGTGAGTTTGTACCATTTTGAGTTTCTGGTGTCAGATAAAACATCCATCTATTCCATTAGCTTTGGAACATCAAATCTGGTGTAGGAGAAGTTATAGAAACGAATTCAAAGTTAAAATGAAGATTTTGGATCCAAAGTTGTGTTTTAATTATTTCCGAAGCCAATGTTTGAGTTTGGTTAACGTTCATAGTTCGGAAGCTTGGATCAAATTTTTGACAGTTTCAGTAGTTTCGGATGATGACACTAATGCTAGAAATGGTCTCATCATAATTTTGGAGTTGCCGAGCACAGTTTTAGTATTTTGTGTTTTAAACTGGTTGATTGAGTTGCATTGGTAATTGTCTTGAGAAAACCTCGAAATCGAATTCTAATTATTCTATTGAGTTTGGATTGTTGTTTCTACTATGGATACATGTCTGGTTTGTGAAATTTGGGTTTTGGATGAATTCCGAGGGTCCGTTTCGAGTTGGCAATTTGGGTTAGTTTTGCTGGTTTGAGAACATCTGGTACAACCCACTTTTCTTCTCCATGTTCGCGGAGAAGCCTCCATGTTTGTAGAGGTTTGAGTGGCATAAGGGTCCGCATTCATAGAGGAAAGTCCATTTCTAATCCGCGTTCACGGAGAAGGCAAGCTTAGTTGACTTTCGCATTTGTGGATTCTAGTCCGTGTTCGTAGAGGTGTTGTGCGTCTGAATAGTTTTAGTTCTGAGAAAAGACCATTTTAAACCATTTTCAAAAATTTTAAGCTTTGAGAGACAATTTTGGCGAGACTTTTTATGAATTTCTTTTGGATAAGTGTTTCTGTCACCATTTTGATTAAATTCCATAACTTTTATCTTGATTTTGTCTTGAATTCATAAATTTGGGTATCTAAAATGGGGGATTTTAAGTCTTTGATTTGGAAACTTTAATGGATGATTTCTCCTTCATTTTGAACTCAATTTTGTGGGATTTTCACCCACGAACTCCTGTTCTCGTGTAGATTCATAATTTTCGATCAATTTCTAGATTCAAGAACTTCAATTTTTTGCCCCAATTTTGACCATTTTATCTCTAAGCCTAATTCATGTCAATATGGATATCAGAATTTATCTCTTGATGCATAGTATCAAGTTTTGATAATGGTTGGTTGATTCGATGATCGTTCGGAGGCTTGAGTTGATAGAATGCTTGTTCGAGTGTGGTTTCAGCATCGAGGTAGGTTCGGTTAACCTTTTGGGACTGGATTTAAGTTATTGGATATGTTCATGTGATAAATTTAAGATTTAGAGTGACTCATGAGTAATTGGATTGATATGATAGAATTGTGATGGAAATGTGATACCGGTTATGTTGAACCTTGAGTAAATTGTGATTCTATTGATAAATTGAGATAAAATCTTGAGAATTGAGGTTGGATATTATTGTGATGATATGAGACTTTGGAGAGTTTTGTGGTAAATTAATGATAATTGTGATATATTTGATATTTATGAGCATATTTTAGGACTTGCGGAGTCAAAAATCATTGGCTTATTGATTTTGACGAGAGTGTGGTAATAAGGGACATATTGATTGTATTGTGGTACTAGTTGATGCACCTGGCATGGCCTTATTGATGATTTGTCTATTGTACATGACTGTTATCATTTGTATTGCTATTGCATATATTCAGATTGTGGCATTGGCATGCATTCATATCATGTACCATCTGTACAACCCATTGATTACGCTAAGGTAGCAAGGTTGAAATACTATACCACCTTTATAAAACCCCTTGCCTATGCTGCACCACTTTTCACACCTTTTGACCACACTGAGGTGACAAGGGCGAGATATTGTGATACCTTAGATCATGCTGAGGTGACAAGGTTGAGAGATTTAAGTATATGGTGTGGCGATACTCCCATGAGTTCTATTTTGTAGCATCAACTCGGTAGATGTATACACCAGTGAGAAACACTCTTGATTCCACCCCATGCATTGTATTTATACATTTCATTGCATTGCAACATTTATTATTATTGCCATCTTCCCATATATATATAATGTATATATATGTTGTTATGCAGTAACACTTTTAATGCATGTGATATGATTCTTCATTATTACATACTTGTTCAATTTCTCTTACCCAGTCTATCTAACCTACTGGGTTGTCACGACTCAAGCCTAGGTCCTAGACGTGACACAACGAATGGAAAACCCAAAAGCAACCCAAATAAGACTCTTAGCATATCATTTGCATATCCTTGGTTTCGGAATATAAAACAAACATTCAAAAAATAATTCTAAAGGAATAGGGGCTTGTGACTCACCCTATGGGGATAGATAGGGGAAAAGGATTTGCATGAATGACATAACAAGCAAGTACCAAGGGGAGGGTAAGCGAGACTGAAGCTATGGGGAAATAGGGACTTAGGACTTTCATCACTTTCCATCATTATCAATAGCATCAAATAGCATCAAATAAGGGTTAGGGTCGAAGGGATAAGTCTCCGTAAAAGCTCAATATCTCAACGTAGGTACGTAATATAAGTATCCAACAACACCTCTAAGTGTTGATAGGGCGGGGGGTTAAGACATGTCTCGGGTTCACCCTCAAACTAGAAAATAAAGTGGAATAAAGTCTCATCATAAACAAGATAAAAACTGGATATTGTCCCTAAACTAGAGTACTCACCACAAGCAAAATCTTCTATGATCCAAATGCTAGCCACGTGGAGGATATTAAGGAGCGCTGGACACAACATGGTTAAATTATGTAGACAAAAGTATGCATTATTAATTTTGATGTACTAGTATGTGGGGATGTAATGCACAAAACATGAGTCATAGAACTAGTGAACAACATGATAATTTGAAAACATCACTTGAACCGTAAAACATAGGATAATGAGGGACATAAGTTATCATGCATAAGTAAAATAGCCATATCCATTGGGAAAATATTGCTTTTACATAAAAGAAAGAACCATCTAATGTAAATAAAACTCTTGCAGTAATAGTGAAGGACACAATACAAACTTGGAAATAAGATCATATACCTTTATGATAAAAGCCATTTCCAATAACAAGGAAACATAGCATATATGAAGAAAACCATTTGAACTCTAGAGACAATGGGTTATATAACTTTAAGACACCCTTGGACATGACATAAAGGAATCATCATAATCATCATAAGAGGGACAACAAGGGACCATAAACTTGAATATGTGTGAGAGAAATCTTTAACCGACATAAACCATGTAAGCTAAGCCATGGAGCCCCGATGTTTCCCCTACACCGAAATGAGGGCGAAGTCACTTTCAGAGCGGACCTCCTAAGATGCCTAAGTTGATCCACTAAAGCGAGCCATTAAGTAACCTCTAATAATAGTTTGTCTAGAAGCCATCCTCTACTATCAGCAACCCCTATTTCCTACGATGGCATGTAATTATTGGATAGTGGGATTCTACTAATTGTTTCTTGCCCTAGCTATGGGGAGTATCTGCATCTATCCCAAGGTCCACTCGGTGATAAGTGTGACTATCACAGAATAACCAAAGATATGAATCATTGAATCATCTAGTATGGAGAGGTATTTTACTAACCTATCCCATAAACATTTAGACACAATAGATAGGAATTCTACTAGATCATCTTATAAGCATTTAGATACAATTGAGAGGAAATCTACTAACTCATCCCATAGGCCTATCAAAACGATAGAGAGGTATTCTACTAACCCATTCTAGAAGACGTTTGAACATAGATCATCATCATAAGGATAACTTCTAAATCTAGTTTATTCTCTACTATCGGCCCATCATCATCTCATAATCTTCACTATATGGAGGACTCATACCTCAATCTTTCATTTATTCTAAACTTCATTAAGACTAGTCGCATTATACATACAAACATGAAGGTAATCATGACATGTATAATTTGTATATGATAACATGCATAATCTCATAAAAGCTTAATATCATCAAAGAGTAGCTCGCAGAAACTAATGATTCATAAAATGGGGCTTCATATCATTCAAAACATTCACAATGTTCTAATGAGCTCATAGCATGCATGATAGCCCTTCAATTCTTAATATTCATAATTTACGTGTCTTACAATAGGAATTTCATCAACATAGAAGCTTGTCAATTACATTAGCCAAAACATGGTGGGTAATATGCAAATAAGCTTAATTGCATGCAATTCAAGAGTATAAACATGACGGGAGCAAAATAAAGTCATTTAAGAATCATTAAAAACAACCCACCAGTATTGTAGTAAAATAACAATTTGGGTTTCATGAAACCATTCGAAAATCCGCAATCTTTCCAAGTCTCTTATAAATATTTAGTATCATAATCATAACATAATCTCATTCCTTGATAGGAGCCAATGCATCAATAGATCAATAGCCAATAAATTCCCAACATATTTCATGTAATGGAGTGACTATAGAAGTTACCCATAATGAATTAGTCATTAAAATCAAGAAATTTGATGAAAATACTTTTGGGACTCCATGGGTGAAAGGACAAATGGATGAAACACCCACATAAATTAAACTTAAGATTTCTTGAAGGAAACTTGAGAAAGACTTGGGGCTTCAATTGTATTCTTGAAATCCAAGGAGAGTTCTTGAGATTCTTGAAATTGATTGGAGGATTTGATGATGAATGGGAGGATTTAGATAGTGTATATGAGAGATTTAGGGCTTGGAATGGCTAAAAAATGAGGAATTCCTGTCTATATAGGTATTGGGTTATCACCCAATTACCCTCAAGTAAAACAGGAAATTTTTGACCTATGGAGCGGCAAGTCTGCGATGCGGACTTGTCACAGACCCTGCAGGTTTGTGCAATTTCATCAAAAAATTATTTTCGGACATGGGCAACCCATATATTATAGGTAACAATTTTCTTACGCAGTTATGCCTCCTGAACAAGAATATGAAGTCAAATTTGCAAAATAATGCATGGATTTTAAGATATTCAAACAATGCGTTACAGGGTTTTTCTAAGCTACGTTGAGGGGTGTTACTATATTCCCCCTTGAGAACATTCGTCCTCGAATGTGAATAGAGCTAGCATGAATAAAATGGAACAACATCTATCTACTCCTTACAATATATATACATACATATATGCATATATATATACACACACATATATGTATACGATAATGCAAATTAAAGATTGTTTTCATGCAACTTTCAAAATCTCTAACATGGACATCATTTTAAAAGCATGAGTATCACATTTTTCATAATTGCACATAGAACTTTAATAAACTTACTCCATGAGCATGCTTTTGTAATAAGTAACATGTCAAGACTAGAAAAATGATGTATGAGATTGAACATAAACTGCCATTGTTACCAATATGACAACATGACCACTTACCAAAGTATCAATCATAGCACCACAACTTACAAAGCTATTTAGTACCAACCATAAGCTTATTCAAGGAAACTCTTACGTACCGGGAATATCATTATGAGCTCTCTCTCTTCCCTTTCTAGCAGCCATCAGGCAATCCTTTCTCTAGTTCCCTGTCTTACCACACTAAAAGAAACCTTCTTTACCCACCAAGCACACTCTTAGGTGCATCTTACCACACTTGTCACAAGTAGGAGTTTCTTTCCTTCTTACTCCAAGCCTCCAGTGTCTTGGTAAATGACGATCCACCTTCATCAAAACGAGCTCTCTTAGACCCTCTTACTTTCTTCCTTATATTCTCATCTTTCATTTGCTCCACATAAGTCACGAGCCTTGAAATATCCATCTCCTTTACTAGTAAAGTGGTTTGACACTCTTGGTCAAGCAAGTCAGATAATCCGACATAAATTTGCTTATTCTTACATAAGGGTCCGCAACCAAGGATGGGGCATACTTGGAGAGTTGGGTGAACTTGAGGGAATACTCCCTCACATTCATATTCCCTTGCTTAAGGTTGATAAATTATTGCATCTTAGCTTCCCTCAACTCTAAGGGAAAGAAACGATCTAGAAATGCTTCCTTGAACTCTCCCTAAGAAATGGGACCCCAATTTTCACTCCTCTCATTCTTCCATTGAGTGTGCCATATTAAAGCAACCCTTTTCAATTTGAAGGCCACCAACTCCACCTTTTCCTCCGAAGTCACACCCATAACGGCCAACACCTTATGTACCTCGTCCATAAACTTTTGAGCATCCTCCACATTTGAACATGAAACTCAAAATGGTTCATCCTAGAAAAATCATTTACCCTTGAAGCCGAGGTAGAAGTATGCAAAACATTAGTACCTTGGTTGACTTGATTGGCAAATTCTTCTTCCATCATGGTGAAAAAATCCCTAAATTCTGCATGAGAAACATTCTCCTCTTGTTGTATAGGAGGGGCTCGATCTTCACCATCACCCATTGGAAAAAGGTGTTCTTCTTGGTGGTATCTTTTAGAATGGAAAAGAGTAGTGAGAGAAAAAACCTTAGGTACCTGTAATGGCATGAAATAAATCATAATTAAGTGAAACTTTTCCTAAAATGCCTCATAGCCTCCTATCCATAGTCGTTGTGTGCTTCACAACCATGAACAAAGACTCTACCAACGTTGTATGTTGGATGTATGACGACCATTTATTTACCTAGTGCTTTGACAAACTTGTCAAGGCCCAAGCCTATGGCCTAGACATGACACAACGAATGGGAAATCTGAAGGTAACTCAAATAAATCTCTTGGCACAGCATTTACACATCCTTAGTTTCGCAATATAAAACAAACATTCAACAAATAATTTTAAGGGAATAGAGGCTTATGACTCACACTATGGGTAGGACAAGCAAGTACTAAGGGGAGAGTAGGTAGGGCTCAAGCTATAAGGAAATGGGGACTTAGGACTTTCTTAACTTCCCATCATTATCAATAGCATCAAATAGAGTTACATAGGAGATAGGGTCTAAGGGATAAGTGTCCATAAAATCTCAACATAGGTACATAGCGGAAGTCTCCAATAACACCTCTAAGTATGAATAAGATGGGGGCCAAGACATATCCGGGCTTACCTTCAAACTAGAAAATAAAGTGGAATAAAGTATCAACATAAAGAATATAGAAATCGGATATTCTCCCTGAACTAGAGTACTCACCACAACCAAAATCTTCTCTGATCCAAATGCTAGCACTTGGAGGATAACGAGGAGCATCGGTCCTACATGGTTAAATCATGTAGGAAAAAAGTATGCATTAGTACTTTGAATGTACTAGTATATGGGCATGCAATGCACAAAACATGAGTATAAAACTAGTGAACAACATGATCATTTAAAAACATCACTTAAACTGTAAAACATAGGATAATGAGTGGCATAAGTTATCATGCATAAGTAAAATGGCCATATCCCTTTGGAAAAATATTGCTTTTACATAGAAGAAAGAACCATCTAGTGTAAATGAAAGGGAAAAAGCATAACGTCACATCTAAAGGTGTACTGAAAAGCAGAATACATGCTTCAACTAGGGAGGATGACCCATTACATACCCGCAATACTCAAATGTGAATTATTTTCTCCCTTCTTAACCTAGCTTCAAGCGCGTTTCAGTACGTCTATAAAGGTGCGTCAACACTTCAATTTTCTATTCTTTTACTTATTAAAATGATCCAACGGTCTAAAATTACCCATTAAACCTCGTTATAACCCACCAACCCACCCTAATTCTTAACAAATAAAAATAAAGAACACTAAATCCTCAAATTGAAGTTCAAGCACACCCTATTTGTTTGAATAAAAGGTAATCTTTTTCATTTTTATCCATTTCTCTCTTTATCATTTTGATTCATTTCTTTCTTTTCCATTTTGATTTTTCTATTTTCGTAGAGTTTTTGAATATTTGTTGTATTGAGTTGTTGTAATGATTTCTGTTAATGAAGTGGTTAAATGGGTCGAATAATCTTAACTAAGCTCTATATGCAAGACACAGATCATGAAGTGGACGAGATGCGATGCAAACATGAATTTATTCTTCCATTGTTAACCTCTTGGACGTCAAGAAATCGTAGTAGAAGATATTGGGTTTATCCTTAATATGGGGTAAATTAAGGGAATTAACATCTAAAGTTGTATGAACATTTGATTTACTATTTGATAAGTTGAATTTATGCCTTTATAATTGATCTTCAAGAGTTATAAGCTGATGTATTTTGTTGTTTCTATTCCCTTTAGAATGGTAGATCATGCGAATTTTTGCTTTGGAAGGATGACTATATTGATTCAAGATCAAAATTTATAATTCCTAAGTTGCTGGGGAAGAATAGGTGAGCTTGAGAAAAGACACTTTAGAAAAGATTGAGAACAAGCCTACTAGGTTGACCAATTCTATGGAAAGCAAAACATTACATATGAACGAAATTGAGTCGAAACTGGACAATTTTGACAATGATTTGAAGAAGATGAAAGAAAATGAGAAGAAGTGGAAAAGCAAATTGGCTATGTCCAAGAAAAGGGAGAAACAACTTTAGATTACTCTCTTGTATATTTGTATTCACGGTATAAGTTTTGTTTTTCAAGATATATTCTCATTGAAAGGAGATGCAAGGAAGTGTCCATGATAGCTCGATGCAGTTGTAGTTGTAATAATGTAAGAAATTGGTGTTGTAAGGAATTAGTGTTGTTAGTGTTGTAATGAGACTTTTTTTGGTGTAAGTGTACTTGTAGGTTTGTAAGAATTTGGTGTTGTAACAAGGAATTGGCATTGTAATGATCTTTTTTGGTGTAATGAAATGTTAAACTTGATCAAAATTTGTCATTTTGTCTATCTATATTTCTCTTATGTTGGTGGAATGAAATGTTGGTAAAGAAGTGAGCATGAATTATACATTTATTTGGGACATCGTTACATATCACAAATAGAGGCAAAAGATAACATAGTAGAAAAGCACATAGTTACATAGATCTCTCATGATAAACAAGAGAAAACCCATTGCTTGACATTCGTAACAAAAGAGAATCCCAAAATTAACATATACTCTACAATCACAACTGCCAATTCATAGCAAAAGAGAATCCTAAAATCCAAAACTAAAGTACAGTCACGACTATTGTTTTAATAGAATCACGATTGCCTAAGCATTCTGTTAAATATAGTTACAACAAAATATAATATTTCAACTGCAGTCATAACTGTCAAACATCTAGAAAAAAGACATTGGAGCATTGGAGCTCTCTTGACTCAAATGTGCTGCTTTAGAGCTTGTCTCAATATGGTTTTTCCTCTTCATTTCTTCAAATTATATTGATATCACAACCTATTTTCCCTTCCATTTCACACCTTTTTTCGATTTACTCCCAAGATCCCTAGTGACAAATGTTGAAGACTTCACATTCCTAAAGCTTTTGACTGGCCATTCCAGGCTGCTCAAACAAGTATAAGTATTTTTTGTTAATTTTTGTGTTAATAAGGATTGCAAATGATGTGCAAGTATACAAAGATACTTACATTAATATTAATAGTTCCACTTTCTATGTGAAATATCCCCATTCCAACCATTCTTGGTTTGCTTGCAACACACCCCTAAGAAAGTAACAAATTTTAGATTCCATTAAAATATAATTTTTTGAAGTAAAATTAAATCACCTCTTTTGTTGAACTCTTTGGTCTACCACTTCCTCTTCCAATAGGAGCACTTGATCCAGCAGGAAGTATGGAAATTAATCCAGTAGCAGGGGTGGAAGTTTATCCAACATGTGTGGCATTTGATACAACAGCAGAGGTGGAATTTGATCTAGCAGGTTTGGAACTTGGTCTAGCAAATAGGGTGAAAGTTTGTCTTGCACGCTGCTGAAATGAAAATAAATAACTTTTGTTAATATTTGTCTTAACAATATAAATAAAGTAAAATTAAAAAATACATCACCTTCTTTTTTGAACCCTTTGGTCTACACCTTCCTTTTCTAATGGGAGCACTTGATCCAGCAGCAGAGGTAGAACTTGATCCAGCAACAAGGGTGGAACTTGGTCCAGCAGCAGGGGTGAAAGTTGGTCCAACAGCCTTTGTGGCAATAGAAGCAACACTAATTGGAAACTTTATTGTATACCTTCCTATGGTAAGTAATTCAGCTCATCTCAATCCCCCTTTTAGACATCTTTCCAGTTTTTTGACGTTCACCTATATCCTTCCTCCTAGCCTTCTTAGGTCTTCCTGGAAGCTTTCTAACATGAGGTGGTACAAAAATAGAAGTTTTGTCATTTAGGACACCTTTTTTAGTTTCATAACTGGCTGAATAAAGTAGTTGTATGCCTTCATGTAAGTTTCTCTACCGTACCAAAGAGACATGTAGTTAATTGGATCTAATTTTCTATGGTGAAGAACAACTATTGCATGAGGACATGGTATGCCTTTGAACATCCATGCTCCACAACTACAAGTCTGTCTCTGAATATCCATAACATGTTTGTATGGTGCATGAACCACCTCATAACTAAATCAGAATTCCATTCAATGCTGCATTTCATAGACTTGGCTGTGTTATCTTGTAAAACTTTCATTGCCATTAGAGAAAAGTGATAGATCCAACCACTAAAAAGTCTCTCATCTGTCCAATTCTTTTCATCATTTTAACTCTAATTTTTTCAAGCATTGTAATTATAGTCTTGTGTCTTGCAGCTAATATCCATGCGTTGAAACTCTCAACTATGCTATTATCTACAATATCATATTTTGTGATAAAACTAAAGTAAACCTTGCTCCACCTTTCTGGTTATTCCCCAACCCTTTCATATAACTAATGTTATCCGTCAACTCTGCCTCCAAAGTAGACCTCGCACACCTCCAAAAATATTTTCTCCTCTTAATGCCTTTCCATTTACTGGACCAGTTAGCAAGGATGTGTCTAACATACATCTTGTGCTCAGCATTAGGTAGATGGGTACTTATGGCATTTTCAAGACCCTATAAGAAGTCCAAAAATATTAGATGAATAAATAGGAACTAAATAATATTCAAGGGATTAAAAATAAACAAGAAATCAAGAATATTAGATGAAGTGAATTAATTCTAACCTTTTGCATATCAGTTATGATTTTCATGTCTGTTCCATTACCCAACTGAAGATCTCTTTTCACAAGATTGACAAACCAACTCCAAATATACTGATTTTCAAGCTCAACTACTGCCCAAGCTAGTGGCAGCATTTGATTGATGCCATCTTTACAAGCAAAAACCAGTAACTGACCTTTATAAATCCCCTTTAGAAAAAAACCATCTAAACTAATACACTTTTTACAACCAGACAAGTAGGACTTCTTCATTGTATCAAAATATATGTAGGAACCTTGAATATGTTTTCTACCATCTTCAGATTTTTCCTCATGAAGCTTGACTACATATTTACTACCTGAATTACTTCTTAGCAACATATCTCTATATTCTAAAATCCTCCCAAACTCATGATTGTAGATACCCATTAACTCTAGCAATACTTTATTTCTTGCTCTCCTACACATTATTCTCCCAACATGTAAATCCAATTATTTTTTTAATAATATCTTGAAATTCAAAAATCCTAATGTTAGGTTGTTCCTTTGTCCTCTTATTATAGTGACTATCCAAAAACTTGCTATTACAAAGCTTGTTATTATAAGTAGGGTCACACTTGTGGACTGGATTATATGTCTTGACAATAAAATTATTTGTCCTAGAATCAAAGATAGAAAATAGAACCCAAGGACAACCAACTAGACATCTAACTCTTACCTTTGAAGGTTCATTAATATGCATTTCAATAACAACATGCTCATCAACAACATGTTTGGTAATAACATCTCTAAATGTATTAACACTTTCAAATGCAAGGCCCAATTCCCAAACTACTTTCAAACAAGTAGAATCAAATAAAGTTTTTTTTACCTTCTTTCTCCTTCTTTAACTCTCTTTTCAACCACTGTTTCATCATTACTATAATCATCTGGATCTGTTTCAAAGCTGCCAACTTCATCTAGGGGATAATAAGGTTAATTACCACCTAACTTGCCTTCTAAACTGTTTCTATTACCACCCATTGATTCATCATCCCTAGTATTTGGTCCTTTTTCCAGTTCCTAACTTTACATGATTAGATAATGTATCTCTTTCTCCCCTCTTCCTTCTTTTTGTTTTCCTCTTTTCTTCCCTAAAAGTTCTTACTTCTTCATGTACATCATTCCTATCATCTAATATTCCTCTGTTTGATGATTCTACATCAGACGCTTGATTAGTAGGAGGATGGACAGGGGCAGAAGTTGAATAAAAAACTATATCAATACAAGAATGGACATGGGTAGAAGTTGAACCAAAAACTGTATCTGTACAAGAATGGACAGGGCATGAGCTACATTAGAAGTTGGAACAATAGAGGGATGGCCAGAGTCAGCACTTGGATCTGTAGAAGAATGGATAGGTCAAGAAGTATTTGGAGAAGTAGGGTTAGGGTTTTAAGCATTATCTTGGGTCTCATGGTTTGGTTCTAACTCAGCACTAAAAGAACCATTAGGCCCAATATTTTGAGATGTCCCCTCTCCAGTTTTGCCTTCTACTTATTCCAGTGTACGTGGGACCAAAGTAGAATTTGCAACCAAGACACAAATGAATGCTTCCAAAATTTCTCCACTACTTAGATATTCAGAAATTATAATAATATCCACGTCTGATTTAATTTCTAACAAAGCAGAAGTACTAGACAGTCTCACATACAGTATGCATTGTCCAGGTTCAAACCTTAACGCTTGCAGATAATTGCTCAATTCAAAATAAGAGTCTTTATCTACATCAACATCTAAAAACTGAGTAATCTATCCACCATCATAAAGGGTTTCCACATTTATTCAGTATTCATAAAATCCCCGTGGTAAAATTTCAAAGTAATCAAATCAAAAGACATTTTTAACAACCAGAAAATAGATTAAACACGACATGCAAACCAATTCAAAACATAATTTTGTAGAACTTCACTTTATACTCAACACAACAAACAGATACAACAACAAAAAATGCAAACTAGCTACAATAATAAGTGGAAAGAACCTTAATAATGAAGACAAAACACATTTTGCAACATAAGACTCAAAAACCCTAGCCTATGTAATATAGAAAGTGAACTGACCTTTTAGCAACGAAAACAAAGACACAATAGATGGTCCAAATGATGAACTTGTTAAATGAAATCACAAAATTTCTGCCAAAGTGACTAAAAAAGACAATAAAATCGAAGAAATCCATAGCAATTTCTTTGAATACTATTTGGTGTTCTTGGAGGAGCTAAAACGATAGGTCAAATGAATGGGTTTTGTCTAAATGAATCAGTTCAAAGGGAAATGAATTGATTTGGACTATTTTTAATACGTGGCAACCATAGAGGGCAAGTGACAATCATTCGATCCCTTTACGTTGAGTTTAGGGGTCGGAAGGAGGAAAATAATTCACTTATGAGTACGACAGTTGTGTAATAGGTCATCCCATAGTTGAAACGTGTATTCTACTATTCTACTTTTCAATACAACTTTAGGTGAGACTTTATGTTTTCTCCCTGAATGAAACTCTTGTATTAATATTGAAGGACACCATATATACTTGGAAAGAAGGTCATATACTTGTATGATAAATGCCATTTCTAATAAGAAGGAACCATAGCATATGTAAAGAAAACCATTTAACTTTAGAGACAATGAGTTATACAACTTTAACACACCATTCGACATGAAATAAAGGAATCATCATAATCATCATTAGAGGGACAACATGGGACCATAAGGAGAACTTGAAAATATGTGAGAGAAACCTTTAATCAATATAAACCATGTGAGTTAAGCAATGGAGTCCCAATGTTTCCCTTACACCAAAAGGAGGGGGAAGTCACTTGCCATGGAGACCTCCTAAGATGTCTAAGTGGATCCACTAAAGCGAGCTATTAAGCAACCTCTAATAATGATTGGTCTAGAATGCATCCTCTACTATCAGTGACCCCTATTTCCTACGGTGGCACGTAGGTATTGGATAATGGGATTCTACTAATGGTCTCTTGCCTTATATATGGGGAGTACCCACATCTATACCAAGGTCTACTAGGTGCTAAATGTGACTCTTACGGAATAACCAAAGACATGAATCATAAAATGATCTAGTATGGAGAGGTATTTTACTAACCCATCCCATAAACATTTATACATAATGGAGAGGTATTCTACTAACTAATCCTATAATCCTATTGAAACAATAGAGAGGTATTCTACTAACCCATTCTAGAAAATGTTTGAACATAGATCGTCATCATAAGGATAGGTCCTAAATCTAGTCTAAGCCTCTATTATCATCCGATCATCATCTCATAATCTTCATTAGATGAAGGACTCATACCTCAATCATTCATTCATTCTAAATTTCACAAGACTAGTCCCATTAGACATAAAAACATGAGGGTAATTATGACATGCACAATTTGTATACCATAGCATGCATAATCTCATAAAAGCTCAATATCAGGAAAGAGTAGCTCATCAAAACCTATGATTCATAAAATTAAAGAAAGCGGATTCATATCATTCAAAACATTCACAATATTCTCATGAGCTCATAGCATGCGTGATATCCCTTTAACATTCTTAACATTCATAATTTACATATCTTATATTAGGGCTATTACCAACATAGAAGCTTGTCAATTACTTTAGCCAAAACATGGTGGGTAATATACACATAAGCTTAATTGCATGTAATTCAAGAGTATATAACATGATAGGAGCAAAATAAAGTCATTTAAGAATCATTCAAAACAACCCACTAATATTGTAGTAAAACCTCAATTTGTGTATCATGCAAAGCATTCAAAATCTATAATCTTTCCACGTCTTTCAAGATTTCATGGCATACAAAGATTTAGTATCATAATCATAACATTATCATATTCCTTGATAGGAGCCCATGCGTCAGTAGATCAATAACCAAGAAATTCTCAATATATTTCATGCAATAGAGTCATAATAGAAGGTACTCATAATGAATTAGTCATTAAAATCAAGAAATTTGTTGAAATAGTTTTGGGACTCCGTGGGTGAAAGAATCCGTGGATGAAAGACCCATACCTCAAACATGAGATTTCCTGATGGAAACTTGAGTAAGACTTGGGGCTTCACTTATATTCTTGAAATCCAAGGTAAGTTTTTGAGATTCTTGAAATTGATTGGAGGATTTGATGATGAATTGAGAGGATTTTTGGAGGGTTTATGGGAGATTTAGGGCTTGGGATGGATGGAAAATGAGGAATATATGTCTATGTAAGTATATGGTTATTACCCAATTACCCTCAATAGAAACAAAAAATTTCAGAAATTTTTAACCAATGACATGGCTAGTCCGCGAACAACATATACATTGTAGATGACCATTTTCCTACTCAATTTTGCCTCCCAACAAGAATATGAAGTTGGATTTATGAAATAATGCACGGATTTTAAAATATTAAAAAAATGCATCATAGGGTCTTTCCAAACTACATTAAGGGGTGTTACAATATACCCCCTTAGGAACATTTAACCTCGAATGTGAATATGAATAGAATGTAACAACATCTATCAACTCCTTACAAATAAAATAATGCAAATTAAACATTCTTTTAATGTAACTTTCAAAGTCTCTAACATGGACATCACTTTAAAAGCATGAGTAGCATATTTTTCATAATTGCACATGAAGCTTCAATCAACTTACTCTATGAACATGCATGCATAATAAGAAACATTTGAAGACTAAATATATGATGTATGATATCAAACATGAACTACCATTGGGATCAATATGCCAACACAACCACTTACCAAAAGATCAATCATAGCACCACCACTTACGAAACCATTTAATACCAACCATCACCATATTTAAGGAAACACATACGTACTGGGCATAACATTACGAGCTCTCTATCTTACCTTTCTAGTGGCCATCGGGAGGGGCTTGATCTTCGGCCCTAAACTCTGAAGAAGAAACATTCTCCTCTTATTGCACGGGAGGGGCTTGATCTTTGGCATCATCTATTTGAAAAAGGTGCTTTTCCTGGCGGCATATGCTAAAAATGGCAAAGAGGGCATTGTTAGTGAGAAGAATAAACATAGGCACTTCTAATGGTACACATGAATCATAATGAAGTGAAACATTTCCTAAAAACCCTCATAGCCTCCTATCCACAGTTGTGGCACGCTTCACAGCCATGAGCAAGACTCAATTCGACGCAACGTGTTGGATGTCTGAACCATTTATAAACCTAGTACTCTGATACCAAGCTTTTCACAACCCAAGCCTTTAGCCTAGACGAGACACAGAGAATGGGAAACCCGATGGCTACCCAAATAACCCTCTTAGCATATCATTTGCACATCCTTGGTTGCGGAATATAAAACAAACATTCAACACATAATTCAAAGGGAATAAGGGCTTATGACTCACGCTATGTTAGACAGGGGAAAAGGATTTGCATGAATCACATAACAAGCAAGTACTAAGGGGAGGGTAAGTAGGACTCAAGCTATTGGGAAATAGGGACTTAAGACTTTCATCAATTTCCACCATTATCAATACATCAAATAGCGTCACATAAGGTATTAGGGTCTAAGGGATAAGTCTCCATAACAGATCAATATCTCAATGTAGGTACATAACATAGGCATCCAACAACACCTCTAAGTATGAATTAGGCGGGGACCAAGAAATGTCTCGGGCTCACCCTCAAACTAGAAAATAAAGTGGAATAAAGTCTCAACATACACAAGATAGAAACTAGATATTATCCCCAAACTAAAGGACTCACCACAATAAAAATCTTCTATGATCCAAATGCTAGCCACATGGAGGATATTGAGGAGCGTCGGTCCCTACATGATTAAATCATGTAGACAAAAGATATGTGTTAGTACTTTGGATGTATTAGTATATACGCATGCAATGCACAAAACATGAGTCATAAAACTAGTGACCAATATGATCATTTAGAAACATCACTTGAATCGTAAAACACAAGATAATGAGGGACATAGGTTATCATGCATAAGTAAAATAGCCATATCCTTTGGGAAAATATTGGTTTTACTTCAAAGAAAGAACCATCTAGTGTAAACAAAACTCTTATAGTAATAATGAAGGACACCATACATACTTGGAAAGAAGATCATATATCTTTATGATAAATACCATTTCCAATAACAAGGAACCATAACATATATGTAGAAAATCATTTGAACTTTAGAGACAATGAGTTATACAACTTTAAGACATCCTTGGACATAACATAAAAGAACCATCATAATCATCATAAGAGGAACAACATGGGACCATCAGTAGAACATGAGCATGTGTGAGAGAAAACTTTAATTGACATAAACCATGTGAGCTAAGCCATGGAGTTCTGATGTTTCCCTTATACCAGAAGGAGGGGGAAGTCACTTGCCAAGACGACCTCCTATGATGCCAAAGCAAGCTATTAATCAAACTCTAATAACGGTTGGTCTAGAAGCCATCCTCTACTATCGGTGACCCCTATTTCCTAGGTGGCACGTAGTTATGGGATAATGGGATTCTATAAATGGTCTCTCGCACTAGTATGGGGAGTATCCATATCTATCCCAAGGTCTACTCAGTGCTAAGTGTGACTTTAACAAAATTACCAAACACATGAATCATAGAATCATCTAGTATGGAGAGGTATTTTACTAACCCATCCCATAAACATTTAGACATAATGGAGAGGAATTCTACTAACTCATGCCATAAACATTTAGACACAATGGAGAGGAATTCTACTTACCCATCCCATAAGCCTATCAAAAAAGTAGAGAGGTACTCTACTAACGCATTCTAGAAGATTTTTGAACATATATCATCATCAAAAGGAGAGCTCCTATATCTAGTTTATGCCTCTACAATTGGCGTATCATCATCTCATAATCTTCATTAGGTGGAGGGCTTATGCCTCAATCATTCATTTTAAATTTCATAAGACTAGTCCCATTAGACATAAAAACATGTGGGTAATCATGACATGCTTAATTTGTATACCATAACATGCATAATCTCATAATAGCTCAATATTATCAAAGAGTAGCTCATCAAAACTAATGCTTCACAAAATCAAAGAAAGGGGCTTCACATCATTCAAAATATTCATAATGTTCTCATGAGGTCATAACATGCATGATAACCCTTTAACATTCTTAAAATTTATAATTTACATGTATTGCAATGGAATTTTCATCAACGTAGTAGCTTGTCAATTACTACAGCCAAAATATGGGAGTTAATATGCACATAAGCTCAAAATCATGTAATTCAAGAGTATAAAACACGAGAGAACTAAAATAAAGTCATTTAAGAATCATTTAAATTAATCCACCAACACTGTGGTAGAATCCCAATTTGGGTATCATGGAAATCATTCAAAAATCCATAATCTTTCCAAGTCTTTCAAGATTTCATGTCATACAAAGTTTTAGTATCATAATCATAACATAATCTTATTCCTTGAAAGGAGTCCATGCATCAATAGATCAATAACTAAAAAATTCCTTACATATTTCATGCAATGGAGTGATAATAGAACTTACCCATAATGAATTAGTCATTAAAATCAAGAAATTTGATGAAAATACTTTTGGGACTCCATGGGTGAAAGGACCTATGGATGCAAGACTCGTATACCTTAAAATTGAGATTTCTTGAAGAAAACTTGAGAAAGACTTGGGGTTTCACTTGTATTCTTGAAATCCAAGGTGAATTCTTGAGATTCTTGAAATTGATTGGAGGATTTGATGATGAATTAGGAGGATGTTTGGAGTGTTTATGAGAGATTTAGGGCTTGGAATAGCAGAAAAATGAGGGATTCCCATCCATATAGGTATTGTCACATGGTTACTGTTCACTAGCCGTGAACAGTGCTTAATATTTTTACCTGTTTTGATTTTGGATTTTACGTAAGTATAAATTGGTTTGAGGGTGTTTTGGGTATTTTTCACCCCTCCTAAGTCCATAAATCAGCTGAACTTCTCTATATTTCAGCCATTTCCTCATTTTTCCTCACTCTCTCCAAAATTCCTCCCACAAGAATTCTCCAACTTCTCTCTAGGATCCTCAAGTCAAGACCTTCAATTTGGAGTCCATTTTCTCTTCAAGTTCATTCTCAAGATATAGGTATGTGTGTTTTGATTCTTGGTCTCTTTCAACCAAGAAAACCCAAAGTTCCTTTCAAACTACTTTATGAAATTGTCTACTTAAAACGTGAATTTTTATTACTTGATCTTGGTAACTTTGAACAATGCATGTTATGTACATTATTCCGAATTTTAAGTTGTGGTAAGCTTTAGTACTTAAAATTATGTAAATTATGAACATGCATGTCCTTCAAAGATATTGTTATGCATGAGTGATATCTATTACAATTTTCATGTTAATTTTACTATGGATTTTCTAGTTTTTATATTATATTGTTATGTTTTAGATATACTCTACATTACCCATGTCATCCCTACATTATGCATTGCATCATACTCATGGTATTGATACATGAAAAATTTGTATATGGATTAAGTCCAATTTCGTTTTTGAAAAGAATTATGATATGATTTTGGTAAGGCATTGGGTATGACAAAGAGGTGATCATCGGTATATCTATGATTATGGCTCTTGGAGCATCTTGGGTGCTTGCACCATCTTGTATTGTGGCTCTTGGAGCATCTTGGGTGCTCGCACCATCTTGTATTATGGCTCTTGGAGCATCTTGGGTGCTTGCACCATCTTGTACTTGGCTCTTGGAGCATCTTGGGTGCTTGCACCATCTTGTGTATATAAATGAGCTATTCCTTGCACGAACCATGTGATTTTGATCTTGTGATTTGGCATTTGAGCCTACATGTGCATTTAACATTTTGAAATGGATATTTGACTCTTTTGAAAGCATATGTATATATATAAGTATTCTTGTGGGATGTATTGACTTAGCACCGATGTATTGGGGGTCCTCCCCCTTTCCTTGAACTATGTGCAAACATAGGGACAGATGTTATTCGTCTATTCTGTTTATGATATGATATATCTTGATATGATTCTGTAAATCCTTCTGAAAAGCGTGGTCATAAAGAAGGTGACCATCCACCGAAAAGCATGGTCATAAGGTGTGATGTAGATTACCTTTGGCAAGTAATCTTCTCCCTACCGGTGGAACGTCCCAATCGGCCCAATTCGTGTAATAGCTTGCATGGATTTGGTTTGTCGGTTATAGTCCATTCCTATTGTATAGGAGCATTATCGCATTGCACGCATCATGCATTCCATGGCATCTTGTATACTAAATTCCTTTTCTTTTATGATCCTTGTATATTATGTGTCGTTGTCATCTAACATCAATATGAAGGTCTGGTAAGTCATATGCATTGCATACCCGCATACTTCGTAAATTCAAACGTACTAATGCATACTTTATGCCTATATGATTTTACCATGTAGGGACCATGTGTTATGATCATCCACCACTTGACGGGTAGCTCGAATTCGGAGAGTTGATATTGTGGTGAGTCCTATCTTCCAAGGACTAGACACCTTCCTTCTACCTACGTTGTTTTTTATTTATCTTCTTAGTTGAGGGTGAGCCCGAGACATGTCTTGACCCCCGTCCCATCTTATGACTAGAGACATTGTTGGACACCTTGTAGACTCTCATTGATTCGATAAGTTATGTGTTGTATGTGAAGCTTATGACTTAGTCATTTATTGGATATGGCTATCATGAATTGATTATGGGGATTATGATATGTATATGTGTTTGAGGTGGAGATGTGAAAGATCCTAAGTCCCGTATCGCCCCCATAGAGTGAGCCCTACTTTCCCGCCCCTTAGTTCTTATGTGCTATGTGCTATGTGAATCTATGCAAATCCCTTTCCCTTCAATATCCCCATAGCGTGAGTCCTACTTTCCCCATCCCTTAGAACTATATGTTTACTATTTGAATGCTTCCGAACCGATGATGTGGATTTGGATACTTTGAGGCTTGTTTGGGGACTCTCGGGTCTCTATTCGTCGTGTCACATCTAGGCCCCAACCACGGGTTGTGACAGCATGAACCTAGCAAACATAAGCAAGGTAAGAGGGACAGGCCCTATTTTCGAAAAAGGTCTTAAAACTATGCACCATCCTCAACAAGTGCACCAGCTCTGAGTAATAGTATGATTAGAAGTCTCAGGCTATAAGAATTTCAAAGTTCAAGGGCTCTCAATCCCAAGCTAGTGTGACTCAAGGTTTGAGGGGGAAACTACTATGTGGCAAGTGTGGTAAGCTCTATCTAGGTTAGTGTTGTGAGGGCACCAATGCTTGCTGCCGATGCGGACAGAGTGGTCACTTCCAGAATGAGTGCCCAATGAGGAGGAGGGGTGATGGAGGTAATAAAGCTCACTCTTCAGCAGCACCACATAGAGGTTCCACGACTAATATGGGTGGAGGGACAAATCGTCTGTATGAGATGGGAAATCAACAGGATTAGGAAGTTGCACCAAAAGTTGTCACGGGTATGCTTTGAGTCTTTTCATTTGGTGTGTATGTCTTGTTGACACCCAATTTTGCCTCGCCATATTTAATTAGTCTAATTTTTTTTTACCAAACATGATTCCTCATTGTTACTAGTAAATATTTTCTTATGTTATTCAAATGAAGAAACTTGACTAATTTAATTTTATTATTAATCAATACTAATTTTATTTAATTCTTCTCAAATAACTTAATCCTACAAAGTAATCGATTTTTTGTACTTTTCATTTTATTCTCTCGATTTCGGCTCTCTAATAATTTTAAATTTTAAATTTATGATAAAATTTTTATAAGGTATGAAATATTTTACTACTACTGATACTATTATTATTATTATTATTGTTTTATTATTGATGTTGTTGTTATTTTTTTTTATTATTATTGATAAACCTCTCATTCTTTTTGGTTCAACCAATTCTTTTACGAATATTATTTCTTATAAAAAATTAAATTGAAAAATATGTATATGAATGTTACTATTTGCTTTCATGTTTTTGAGAAGCTTATTACAAATGTATATCGTTTTAAAGTGTTAAATCGATTTTTGATTAAACAATAATTTTTTTAATTGAAATAAGTATTCTTCATATATTTTTCAAAAAGGGACCCTAATTAATTAATCTTATTACCAACCCATGCTAATTTTATTTTAAGAATGACCAAGTTTTGTGAATATAATTAATCTTGCAAAATAATAATTTTTTTTAAAATAAAATAAAATTGGGATATGACTATTTAATAAATAAATTGGTCATAATTTGAATAAGATTAATTAAGTCAACTTTGGCGATCCAAGTTCCTTCAAATTAGCCAATCCATGAGTGCCACGTAGGCAAGCACATGGATTGTGCTTATTCATCTATAATCTCAGCCCTCCAATTTGATCCGACGGACCAATTTAATTTGGATACTGCCCATTATATATGTCTGTAATATAATATGTATATTTATTTATTTTCAACTCTTGATTTATTTTTGGTCGTCGGATCAAAGGATCAAACAGTCTTGATCAATCAGCAAATCTTTTCTTGTTTGATAGTAGCCATACACTCCTTTTTTAGAACAGGTTTTGCTTCCTCTTTCTCTCCTTTTTCAGCTCCTAGCCCTGCGACCCCTTCCCCTTTCCACCGAAATCCGCCAGATTTTGCATAGAAGAGCAATGATCCATCATCTCCAACGTCTCCCTCATACTCTAAAGAAGGAGAAGAGACTCAGAAAATGTTGGGTTTCAAGATTTACCGATGGGTTCCGCCATAAATGGCCTCCAAAACGTTTTCATCCCTTCAAATCAATTTGAAAGATATCACCTCACAAGCCTACTCATCCTCCCACTTGCTTTGAGACTTAGAGTCCTAGGAATTCAAATTTTGAATTCTTGAGGCTTCACTGAGAAGAGTCCGTTGCAAGCTTGAAATTGGCTATAAAAAGGGGCAGATTGAAACCAACAAGAAAAAATGAGGGGGAGTTCATCTGAAAAGAAAAACAGAAACATACTTCTAGCTTTACGATTCGATTTTTTTATCCTTCTGTCTTTTTCTTGGATTTCAAGTTCAAGTTTGGAAGAAGTTTTGGTTGGAATTCTTCACATAGAAGCCCATATTTGCTTCTCGACAAAAGGTAACACTTTTTTTCGATGATTTTAATTTCCTTCGTCATCGATTGTTGGCTGTTGATTCTATGTATTAGCCTTTCAAACGTTGCATTTTGTTTTTAAAGTGATGACTGCTCAATTCTTGACTATAGAGAGTTTTTAGAGATAGAGCTATATGAATGCTTGAAATTATTACTATATTTTTGTTCTGATTCGGTGAACTCTTTAGGCCGAGCTTATCGATTAGAGTACCAAATATCTCACCTGAACATCTATTAGCTCATTGTAGTATGCATTCAATATTGTTACAAGTTCGTTTCTTTTAGTTTACTATGACATTGTGAATCATTAGCGCTTACCTCTGTATCGGTTTCTCGCAGTTGAGTTTGATTTCTCCTAATAGCTCTGTAACATATGAGAATGCCCTATGAGTGCTTATTTTGAAGTTTTGACACATTAAGGCTGCCACATGTTTATTAATCTTGTTGTCTTACATATTAATTACCCGCATAATGCTATCCAAAACAGGCTGCATATGAGTTGTCTTAATTTAGTGATTAATCGAGTGTATGTTCAAGTTTAATGCTTGTTAAGTCCTTCTGGTCTGCTAGTTATGTTTTTATCTACATTTTTATGATTTTGAGTACTTTGGTGGCTAAATATTGTCTTCTTTAGGCTACTGTTATGATCATTTACTCTCTCTTTATTTGTTATTTGGTCACTATTTGTTCGATTAGTTGAACCATAGTTTCAAGTTTTGTTATGATCATTTTTTGTCTAGTTTTTGCAGCTAGTGCATTTTAGGGGATAGGTTGTTGGGTGTGTTAATCATGTATCTCATTGGAAGTCTAGATATTGCGTTGGTCCTTAGCATAGACTAACCCATGCCTTCTCTTGCTTTATTTTATTTCTTGTATTAGCAATAATAAGTTTACATGCTCTTGACTCTTAACTGTTTAGTGGAAGAATGTCATTTGTTTCCATTAGCTTCTTGCTGTTTTGGTATGATCGTATCATATAATAGTATTTAGGAGTTGTTTGACATACATTTAATGATTTTTAACACTTATGGAGATCATGTAGTCTTATTTCTTCAAATCTGATGGCTGTCTAAGAAGGCAAGTACCACGTTGTCTTTATGTTAACCCATTTTATAAATATATAGTTGCACTCTGTTTACTCTCTAGTATGATGACCAAATGGTGTGCTTATTGCTATTCACTTGTGTTATAAGATGTTAGGAATTCGGGACTTATACTTTAAGTTTCCCTAAAAATGATATTTAACATGTTTAAATTCTCATCGTTATTATGAGAGTTCTCTGGTTGCTTTATGCAGTGAGACAACCGTTAATAGAGTTCCTTAACGTATTTTTATGTATTTCTTTGATCTGTTTCGAATGAATACACTTACATGTTATCATAGTTGCCAACCATTTTGTATACTGGTTCACATATCAGCAGCCTTCGGTTTTGCATAAAAGAACTCTAAGAGGCTGAAAATTCTACAAATGTTGACTTTGTCCATCATGACATTTTTCGTCTTTTTAAATGTTCAAATGTTGGGGCAGTTATCTAAACACGTCTTTGATTAATCATGTGTGTGCAAAATTTTTTGCTAGCTTCAGATTATAGCAAAACTATATGGGTTTGAACTTTGGTGCCTTGTTTGTAGTTTTTTATTTCGATTCCAATATAGATATCATGTTTTAAAAAGAGAGAATGTTTTCAATCATTTGTGAATAGCAATCTGTTCAACCAACCTGTGGTAAATTTTTTAATAGTAATATGTTCAACTAGTCACTTGTGAAATTGTGAATCCCTCTTAAAAGAGGTAATCTGTTCAATTGGTCAACTGTGCACTTTGGTTACTCTATTTCTTGCTTATTCAAAACTTTTCAGTTCCCATTAATATATATCTTATTCCACTAAATTTATCGTCGAGTAATTCCTGATTCCCCCCCCCCCCCCCCCCCCCGCTTTATGTTTCATGTACAACTGTTTCATGTACAACTGGAGAGTTGGAATTCCTACTTTGGAACTCGTTTTGGCAAAAATATGGGCCAGCAACCATTAGGATCGGCACTCGGAGTCTTAAAATTAGGATTCGACATTCACCTGTCATTCCCGTTATTACTTAGATTGCATTTCTTGTGATACTAATCGATAAGTATATATTTCATATATATTATTGTTGATATAGTGACTAACCTCTTGTCTTTATTTGAAGATTAATTTATGTGGATTAGTGTTATTTGCTAAAGTTGATGTTATTTTCTTTTGACAACATTTTTTTCTATCATTATTTAAAAGATTATTCTTGAAATAGGTCAAACTTCTTAGAAAATTTATCCTTTGGGAAAAGTATTTTGAACTAATTAAAGGCCTAAATAATCACTTTTAGAAATAGATATATTTATGATAACATACTTTGGTCTATTAAAATATTGTAGGTTTTTAAGTTAATTTTCTCAAATATAATGTAATTTGTTATTTGGGTTATTTTAAATCCTTTTAATGGGTTTATTGTTAAAATGATAAAAACAAAATGTATTTGGGCATCTTAGATTATGTGGATTAATTTCTCATAAATTATCACTATATCTTTTGGTAAAATAAATATGACTTTTGAGATATTATGCTATTTTCTTAATATAACCTCTCGAGATTTAAGATATTTCTTAACAGGTTCAATAATACAAGGTGTGTATGTGTATGCGTCATATGCGAGTTATATGTTATCCTAGTTTTCTTTTCTATACTTGGTATATTATTATTATCCATCACATTTTAATAAATATTATCTATAATATATATATATATATATATATGTATACACACACAATATTTTACACCTTATCATATATTTTTACTACATCTTATATGTCACGCCCCGGGAGGGTACCCTTGGCGTGGCCGGCACTCGGAGACTATTGCTAGCCCCCAAGCGAACCACCTAGTCTCATCACATCATTCAATCACACACTTCTAATGATTAGCGGAAATTATATGCAAGTAATGGACACAATTCATCTAAAGTTCTCAATATAATATAGATAAAATAACGAAGGCTAGTAGAAAGAACTAGCTCACAATCTCAACATCAATACTTGACACCTGTCTATGAAGCCTCTATCACTAAATCATGTGGTGCCAATGACAGACTCATGGCTACCCAAAGCAAAATAAGAAGATAGTCCAATCCTAACTCTAAAGCATGATGAAATAAAATACTGGTTCCTCCGGAGTAGGGGAGGCTCACCAAATCAACTTCGGATCTCTGATCTTTAATGGAGCGCCTGTTGATGATCTCTAGTACCTGCCTCTACATCATAAAACGATGCAGTCCAGAGTGGACGTCAGTACTTGGAATGTACTGGTATGTAAAATAGCTGAATGAAACGGAAACCAGTAGAAAATATGGAAAGTAACATCAAGCCAAAATAAACGTCATAATCACATTAATCGCCAGCTTGCCTCTCTACGAAAGAGTACAAAGTGGACAAGTGACACAACATTATCTCAGACTCATCAAAAGTCTCAACTCACCACATGAATCATCTCAGAGGAGTTCACCCCCTCTCATCTCATCTCATCTAGACTCAGAGTAAGGTACGAATTTCCCCAGGAGTTTCTCTTAACCGACAACACTCACTTATGAGCCAGTGAATGTACAAAAATCACCCTGATGTTGCCACAGTGGTCCCAAACTTGCCAGGTAAGGAACACTGGATCCCATATCAATAAACCCGACATGGAATCAAACTGAACAGATCCTCTATTGCTTTCAGGGACTGTTAAACCTCGAGGGAAACCATATGTGTGTATGTGATAGTTTAAGCCTCTCCTACGTTTGGCGACGTAGTTAATGAGTTCGAGTGGGACTCACTCCTGCTCATTTCGGTGCTCGATACTCCTCCCGACTCAGTGCTCATATAATCAACCTCAACCAGTCTCATAGGGATTCACTCCCCGTCAACGACTGCCAATCTCATAGGGACCCACTCCCCGTCCACGACTGATATTTCAACGGGACCTTGGCCGCTTTCATCAATTACCTCATAGGGACTTCCACCCTATCATCAACATCTCATAGGGATTTTAACCCTATCATCAACACCTCCTCAATGACTCAAGATTATATAACCGTCATTAGGAAACAAGTGAATAAACACATCGGTAGAGTTCATTTATAGAGACTCATACAACAATCAAGGTTTCACCAACTCATCATCACAGTCAACAATTCCAATGCAAGGCTCTAGACTCAAGTCTCAAGTTCATTATGCATGCTCTTCAAAATAGTCATGTAGGATTATGCAAATTCCATGAAAGTATTCAATTTAAGAAAACAAATATCATGATGATCATCAACATAGAAAACATGTACTTTCAAATATAATTTTCAAGAAAATCCATCAAAGAAATCATGCATGTAGACCCTTCAATCATCAATTCAACTATGACCTCTATGGGGCACATGAGAGAACAATCCCATGTTTTAGTTTAGCCTTACATACTTGTGATGCCACTGTGCAACCGGGTGATGTCGAGGATCTCCTCTCGTATTTCTCACCCTAAGCCTTTCTCTCCTCTCCTCAAGCCCTAGCCTTGTTAGATTTTGGAATAGGACTTAGAATAGGTTTTGCTAGACTCTTTTCGTGTAGAAACGACCTTACTAGCTGTGTATTAGTGTTTATGAGGGGTTAGGGATTGACCAGAATGCCCCTCGAAATAAATTGGAATTTCCAGTTCGGAATATACATGGTCCGCGACGTGGACCTATCGCGAACTGTGTATTTTTGGAAAAGTGTTTTTTTAAACGAGTTTTCTCCATCCCGTCGAAAATCTGGAAAAATATATAAGTGCCTCTCCGCGGCAGGTGCGCGTCGCGCCTCTGTCGCGGACAGTCACTGTTTTGTGACTTGGATCAAAAATTTATCTTCGATTGGGTCGCCCTAAAATTCGACCCGGACCATTTTCCCACTCCATTTTCATGCTGATCACGAATCCGGTCTCGAATTTGCCATACGAGCCCGGGAAGATGCGTTACGCGCGTACCCTCACTCTAGGGGCACTTTGGTAATTTTACTGGGCGTCACATCATCTCCCCCTTGGGATCATTCGTCCTCGAATGAGGAGTGGAGATGGGGACTAAAGCACGAATAGACTCAAGACACATTCCCACACTCAATTCAATAAATCAACCCTCGACTCAATGATAGCAAGTCACATAAAAGAATACAACACTTAGCTTAGTGAAGAGTAAGGATTTTTACCTTCAGTACTTTCACTATCAGTTGGCACGAACAGGTGCGGATACTTTGCCTTCATCTCCTCCTCAGCTTCCCATGTGGCTTCTTCAACGAATTGATTCCTCCACAGGACTTTGACGGAGGCTATTTCTTTGTTCCTTAATTTACGAATCTGACGATCCAGAATTAGAACCGGAACCTCTTCGTAAGATAGGTTATCCTTCACCGCAATGCTATCAACCGCGATCACCAAGGCCAGATTTCCCAAGCATTTCTTTAGCATTGACACATGGAACACCAGGTGCACCCCATCTAACTCGGAAGGCAACTCTAACTCGTAAGCCACCTTCCCAATTCTTTTTACAATTTGATAGGGTCCAACATATCGTGGACTCAACTTTCCCTTCTTCCCAAATCTTAGGACACCCTTCATAGGTGACACTTTCAAGTACACCCAATCGTCCACTTCGAACTCTAAGTCTCTCCTTCTCACGTCGGTGTAAGATTTTTGGTGACTTTGGGCAGTTTTTAACCTCTCTCTAATGACCTTGACCTTCTCCATCGACTGGTGAACGAGATCAGGTCCAATGAGCTCCGCTTCTCCAACCTCAAACCACCCAATAGGCGATCTACACCTCCTTTCGTACAAGGCTTCATAAGGAGCCATTTGAATGCTTGCATGATAACTATTGTTATATGCAAATTCAGCCAGTGGCAAATGATCATCCCAATTCTCTTTGAAGTCAAGCACACAAGCTCTCAACATATCCTCCAGTGTTTGAATTGTACGCTCCGCCTGACCATCTGTTTGTAGATGGAAAGCCGTACTCAGGTTCACCTTCGTACCCAAACTTTTCTGGAATGATCTCCAGAACTGGGAGGTAAATTGAGCTCCTCTATCTGAGATGATGGACAAGGGGACTCCATGCTACCTCACAATCTCCTGGATGTACAACTTGGCATACTCTTCCGCTGTGTTCGTTGTCTTGACTGCCAGGAAGTGAGTTTACTTGGTCATTTTGTCCATGATCACCCATATCGAATCATGTTGCTTTCGAGACCTTGGCAGACCAGTGATAAAGTCCATATTAATCATCTCCCATTTCCATTCCGGAATTTCAAAGTTCTGAGCTAATCCACATGGCCTTTGATGCTCAACCTTCACTTGTTGGCAATTTGGGCATTTCGAGACGAACTCCGCGATGTCCCTCTTCATTCCATTCCACCAATAGACCTCCCTTAAGTCATGGTACATTTTGGTGGAGTCAGGATGAATGGAATATCTAGTGTTATGAGCTTCTGCCATTATTCTGTCTCGTATGCCATCAACATCTGGGACACACAATCGACTTTGATATCTTAACACTCCATCTCCCCCTTTGGAGAAGACCATCACCCTCTGATTTTGGACATCCTCCTTTAATTGGAGTAGGATAGGGTCTTGGTCTTGCTTTTCCTTCACCTCCACCACTAACGAGGAAGCAGACCCGTCCTGGACATTAACTCCTCCTTCGTTGTTCTCCTCGAGTCGGACTCCTAATCGAGCCAACCGGTGCACGTCCTTGGCTAACTCCCTCTTTCCTTCCTCCACATGGGCTGTGCTACCCATTGATAACCTGTTAAGAGCATCAGCCACGACGTTAGCTTTACCTGGGTGGTAGTGTATGGTCATGTCATAATCCTTAAGCAATTATAACCATCTCCTCTGTCGCAAGTTGAGTTCTTTTTGGCTAAAAACATACTGCAAGCTCTTGTGGTCAGTGAACACATCCACATGCACTCCATACAAGTAGTGCCGCCAAATTTTGAGTGCAAACACTACTGCTGCCAATTCGAGGTCATGGGTTGGGTAGTTCCTCTCGTGAACCTTGAGTTGCCTGGAAGCATAAGCTATCACTTTCCCCCTTTGCATTAATACACATCCCAATCCAACCATCGAGGCATCACAATAAATTACAAAGTCTTCGGTCCCGTCGGGTAGAGTTAGGACTGGTGCAGTAGTTAACATTGTTTTTAATTCCTGGAAACTCTTTTCACATTTTTCGGACCACTGAAACTTGACCTTTTTCTGAGTCAATTTGGTCAGTGGCACGGATAGGGAAGAAAATCCCTCCACAAACCTGCGGTAGTAGCCTGCCAGCCCCAAGAAACTTCTGATATCAGTTGGAGTGGTCGGTCGGGGCCAGTTCTTGACCGCCTCAATCTTTTGGGCATCCACTCGAATACCGTCACCAGAAACAACGTGGCCTAGGAAAGCCGCTGACTCACGTCAAAATTCACATTTGGAGAACTTTTCATACAACTCATGGTCCTTAAGAGTTTGGAGGACCACTCTGAGGTGGTTAGCATGCTCCTCCTCACTCCTTGAATACACCAAAATGTCGTCGATGAACACAATCACAAACAAATCAAGATATGGCTTGAACACTCTATTCATCAAGTCCATAAAGGCGGCAGGTGCATTTGTCAGTCCCGAAGGACATGACCAAGAACTCAAAATGGCCATATCTAGTCCTGAAGGCTGTCTTTGGAACGTCACACTCCCTCACCTTCAACTGATGGTAGCCAGATCTAAGGTCATCTTAGAGAAGCAAGAGGCACCCTGAAGTTGGTCAAACAAATCATCTATCCTTGGGAGGGGATATTTGTTCTTTATCATGACCTTGTTCAGTTGCCTATAATCAATACACATTCTGAGAGACCCGTCTTTCTTCCGCACGAATAAAATAGGGGCACCCCATGGCGAAACACTTGGCCTAATGAAGCCCTTTTCCAGCAAATCTTTTAATTGCTCTTTCAATTCTTTTAACTCGGCGGGGGCCATTCTGTAAGGTGGGATTGAAATAGGCTGGGTATATGGAAGAACATCAATCCTAAAGTCAATCTCCCTATCGGGAGGGACTCCGGGCAGATCATCAGGAAAGACTTCTGGAAACTCGTTGACAACCGGAACTGACTAAAGAGTTGGGGACTCAACAGCATCAGATTTCACTCTCACCAAGTGATAAATACAGCCTTTGGAAATTAACTTCCGGGCTTTAAGATATGAGATAAACCTTCCCCTAGGTGTCACTGAGTCACCCTTCCACTCCAGAACTGGTTCATTGGGAAATTGGAACTTAACCGTTCGGGATCTACAATCCACAGAGGCATAACAGGCGTGAAGCCAATCCATGCCGAGGATCAAATCAAAGTCAACCATCTTTAACTCAATCAAATCAATAGTGGTGTCCCTCTGATGAATGGACACTACACAAGCTCTATAGACTCTTTCAGCTCGAGTGGACTCACCTATCGGAGTAGAAACATCAAAGGGTTCAAGAAGACTGTCGGGGGTTTTATCAAATTTACTGGCCACATAAGGAGTTACAAATGACAATGTGGCACCAGGATCGATCAAAACATAACAATCAAAAGTAAAGACTCGGATCATACCCGTCATGACGTCTGGAGAATTTTCCTGATCTTGGCGACTCCCCATAGCATATAAGTGGTTTGTGGCCCCGCCTGTACCTGACGTAGTGGCCCTTGGGTTCCCTCTAACCGGTGGGGCTGATGCGACAGACTGGGCCTGGCCAGCCCGTTTTGGACAATCCTTCTTATAGTGGCCTACTTGGCCACACCCGAAGGATGCGTCATTCCTATCACGACATCTCCCCCAATGCGCCTTTCCACAGTTATCACACTGTGGCCTACTCTGAGAACCTTGAGCCACACTAGCTTGGGACTGGTATCCGTGGTTCCCTTTATTCCGGAACCTCTGATCATACGTGCCTTTAGGCACAGGTGCAATAGCAGCTGAGGGTGCTGGAAATCAATTCCCATTACCTCTCCTTCCACCCTCGTGGCTGGATGTCTTAGCCCTCTTGCGCTTGAACTCTTCCCTGTCCTATTGTCTTTCTTCGTCAGCTTGTTGCACGAATGTCATCAGTCGCCCGATGTCCATGTCACTCACAAGCATAGCTCCTCTTCCATCTCTCTTGGGTCCTCTATTCAACCCATCTGCATACATTCCCATCCTTCCCCTCATATTAGCAACCATGTCTGGAGCATAGCAGGATAGTTGTGTGAATTTCAACCCGTACTCCTGCACGGTCATGGAGCCCTGCTTCAGATTCAGGAACTCCCTCACCTTAGCCTCTCTTTTCTCCCTTGGGAAAAAGCGCCCCAAGAAAGCCTCCTCAAACACCGCCCAAGTCACATATGAAGCATCGTCTCCTCGGCTCGTCTTCCATTGGTCAAACCACAACTTGGCCACCCCTTTGAGTTGGTAGGCGGCCAATTCAACCCTATCAGCATCAACCACGTGCATCACTTGGAACACCTTCTCAAGTTCCTCTACAAAGTTCTTGGGGTCTTCAGTAGATACTGACCCCGTGAACTCAGGCGGGTTCATCCTCAGAAATTCTCAGACTCTAGAGGTGCCATGAGAGTCTGTCCCACCTGCACCTTGCCCTCACAGCAGGTGCTGCGATAGCTTGGGCCAAAGTTTGAATGGCTTGGCATAGCTCAGCATTCGAGATCTCATCTTGAGGGGGTTGCCCAACAGGGACAGTTGGATCCACGGGCCCCTCGGGTACTTGAGGCTTAGGTGAGTTAACAACTTGCCTAGCAGGACGTCCCCTTTCTCTAACAGCTCTTCTGGGAGGCATGTTATCGATTCTGCACGTGTAACGCACAAATTAGAGGATAGTTTTCATAGAGTCCCACTCTTTCGCACGAATGGAAATAAGAAAGAAGTGTTATCATTCCTAATGTCCCATAGCCTCCTGCTTATGAAGTGTGGTCGACAACACACCCATAAACAAGACTCTACTAGACACGGGTTCATAGATTCCCTAGGACACTTGAACTCTATGCTCTGATACAGAGTTTGTCACGCCCTGGGAGGGTACCCTTGGCGTGGCCGGCACTCGAAGACTATTGCTAGCCCTCAAGCGAATCACCTAGTCTCATCACATCATTCAATCACATACTTCTAATGATCAGCGGAAATTATATGCAAGTAATAGACACAATTCATCCAAAGTTCTCAATATAATATAGATAAAATAATGAAGGCTAGTAGAAAGAACTAGCTCACAATCTCAACATCAATACTTGACACCTGTCTATGAAGCCTCTATCACTAAATCATGTGGTGCCAATGACAGACTCATGGCTACCCAAAGCAAAATAAGAAGATAGTCAAATCCTAACTCTAAAGCATGATGAAATAAAATACTGGTTCCTCCGGAGTAGGGGAGGCTCACCAAATCAACTTCGGATCTCTGATCTTTAACGGAGCGCCTGTTGATGATCTCTAATACCTGCCTCTACATCATAAAATGATGCAGTCCAGAGTGGACGTCAATACTTGGAATGTACTGGTATGTAAAATAGTTGAATGAAACGGAAACCGGTAAGAAATATGGAAAGTAACATCAAGCCAAAACAAACATCATAATCACATTAACCGCCAGCTTGCCCCTCTATGAAAGAGTACAAAGTGGACAAGTGACACAACATTATCTCAGACTCATCAAAGTCTCAACTCATCACATGAATCATCTCAGAGGAGTTCACCCCCTCTCATCTCATCTCATCTAGACTCAGTGTAAGGTACGAATTTCCCCGGGAGTTTCTTTAACCGACAACACTCACTTATGAGCCAGTGAATGTACAACAATCACCCTGATGTTGCCACAGTGGTCCCAAACTTGCCAGGGAAGGAACACTGGATCCCATATCAATAAACCCGACATGAAATCAAACTGAACATATCCTCTATTGCTTTCAGGGACTGTTAAACCTCGAGGAAACCATATGTGTGTATGTGATGGTTTAAGCCTTTCCTATGTTTGGTGATGTAGTTAATGAGTTCGAGTGGGACTCACTCCTGCTCATTTCGGTGCTCGATACTCCTCCCGACTCAGTGCTCATAAATCAACCTCAACCAGTCTCATAGGGATTCACTCCCCGTCAACGACTGCCAATCTCATAGGGAGCCACTCCCCGTCCACGACTGATATTTCACCGGGACCTTGGCCGCTTTCATCAATTACCTCAGAGGGACTTCCTCCCTATCATCAACATGTCATAGGGATTTTAACCCTATCATCAACACCTCCTCAATGACTCAAGATTATATAACCGTCATTAGGAAACAAGTGAATAAACACATCGGTAGAGTTCATTTATAGAGACTCATACAACAATCAAGGTTTCACCAACACATCATCACAGTCAACAATCCCAATGAAAGGCTCTAGACTCAAGTCTCAAGTTCATTATGCATGCTCTTCAAAATAGTCATGTAGGGTTATGCAAATTCCATGAAAGTATTCAATTTAAGAAAACAAATAGCATGATGATCATCAACATAGAAAACCTGTACTTTCAAATATAATTTTCAAGAAAATCAATCAAAGAAATCATGCATGTAGACTCTTCAATCATCAATTCAACTATGACCTCTATGGGGCACATGAGAGAACAATCCCGTGTTTTAGTTTAGCCTTACATACCTGTGATGCAACTGTCCAACCGGGTGATGTCGAGGATCTCCTCTCTATTTCTCACCCCAAGCCTTTCTCTCCACTCCTCAAGCCCTAGCCTTGTTAGATTTTGGAATAGGACTTAGAATAGGTTTTGCTAGACTCTTTTCGTGTAGGAACGACCTCACTAGCCGTGTATTAGTGTTTAGGCGGGGTTAGGGATTGACTTGAATGCCCCTCTAAATAAATTGGAATTTCCAGTTCAGAATATACACGGTCCGCGATGCGGACCTATCGCGAACTGTGTATTTTTGGAAAAGTGTTTTTTTAAACGAGATTTCTCCATCCCGTCGAAAATCTGGAAAAATATATAAGTGCCTCTCCGCGGCAGGTGCGCGTCGCGCCTCTGTTGCGGACAGTCACTGTTTTGTGACTTGGATCGAAAATTTATCTTTCAATCAGGTCACCCTAAAATTCGACCCGGACCATTTTCCCACTCCATTTTTCATGTTGATTATGAATCCGGTCTCGGATTTGCCATACGAGCCCCGGAAGATGCGTTACGCGCGTACCCTCTCTCTAGGGGCACTTTGGTAATTTTACCGGGCATCACATTATAGCTAGTGTTATTTTACCACAACATGAAATAAGAAGGCTTCATACATTTTGAACAACATATCAATTTTACATGAAAAGATATGAACTTTCCCTAGTATCTTGACATTTTTTGTCACAAAACACCATTTTGTTGAGATTCTTATACCACATGTCACATATATATGTCTATATATTTACACCCCATCTATTATCTCATTTATTTATTTACTTTTTCTATTTTTACATCTTGATTTCGTATGTATAAGTTGTCATACCTAATTTTCTTATGAATTGCGTACGATTTTATAGGATCATTCATGCTATACGATTTTAAACATACGTCTATATTTTTCTAAATATATAAATTCTCACATGTTTCAAGTTTATCTATTTATTATATTAGTTACTTATTTTTATTACACAATAAATAATATATATTTTCACTAACACTTCTCACAGATATTATCGACAATACGTAGGACATGTCTTGTATGTTGTTCTTTTTTCTAACTCAAATTGATTATTTTTTTATCACTAATTTTAAGAAAATAATTGAGTAATTTATCACTAATTATATTTTCCTAAGCTAAGTTTAAGGACTATCTTTGGATAGACTTTGAGGGATGCCTAACACTTTCTCCTCGAGTAACTAAAACCCTTACTTAGAATTTTACTGATTTCGCAAAATCAAAACAGAGTCTACATTTATATTTTCTTAAATTGGTCTCATAATATTTTCCTTAAAATTAGGTGGCGACTCTAAAAACCTTTTTTCAAAAACCAAAAGAGCATGACCACATGATGTTGCGAACTATTTAATTGGTTCGAAATTAGGGCACGACAAAGTGGCGACTCTGCTAGGGAATTTTAACTTTTAACCTTAATACACCGAGTTTAGGAATGATGTTTGTGATTATTTGTTAGTTAACTATTTGTCTTATATATTGCTTTGATTGAAAGGTCGCAAGTCAAATCCAACCTTGCATTCCTTATTTGTTTGAAAACACTATTTGTTACTACTTTCCTATATTGTCATCCACACTTTCTATCGAGTCCTCAGCCGTACACTTACACACACTGATTCACGTGGGGAATGTCTCACACTCCCCCAAACCTTAATTTGGATTCCTTAGCTTCTGAGTTGGTGCAATAAGTTTAGTATGCCTTCTCGCAAACCTTCACTCTACTCTTAAGCACTTAGGGAAAACTCTTACTCTAGAAAATAGGTCATGTTGTAGACACCTTAGGCGAGGTGGTTCAAGGAATCGTCTTTGCAATTAGGAAGCCGCCCTTTTGTCAAAGGTTATACACCCGACGACATATTTTTGTGAAAGTCGATATGAATGATCCAAACTAAAACACATGATGGATTTCGAATAGACATACTTATCATCATACCTTTTCTTTTTTAGATGAACATCAACCGGAACCTCCCAAACATTAAGATGGTCACCTCCGTGCCGCATATCCTGCAGAACTGGTGGCAAAACATCCATAGAGTGCATGGAGCCGAAATCAAGAGACATCTAGGAGGATTGATGTCGTCGATGAAGGTTCAGGAAAATAAAATGCTCCTCGCCCTATTGATGGAATTTTGGGACCCTAACACAGTGACTTTAAATTTTTTGGATTTTGAAATCACTCCTATGCTGGAGGAGTTCAGTACATTTATAGAGCTACCCATCAGCGGGAGGTTACCAATATGCCCGTCAACCATAAGCGTGGGGGATTTTTTAATACTCCTGGGGTTTCACACCTCTCCGTCACTGAGGAACGTAGAAGGTGGAAAGGTTAAACTAGATTATCTTTTCACGAGATTCGCCCGACTTGAGAGTTTCAATGAATATCGTGAGGAATTTTCTTGCAATCGCAGGCAATTGATAAGCACGCGGTCGAAGATCTTTGTATTGGCCTTGTTTGGGTGTGATAGTTTTCCCAATGAGACTCCATTTCATTGACATCAGCATCCTCCCCGTAGTTGTTGACCTATTTGATGCACCGCATGGCTGATCCTTGGTGCACATGGTACTCGCTGAGGTGTTTCAATCAGTATCTGCATGCACGAGAGGGCATGACTTTTTCGGGGGATGCAACCTATTGCTACAAGTTTGAAAGATTGAGCACTTCTACCGTCGACCCCCATAAATAGACTATATGATAGACATTTGCAGTATGATCTAGAGTCACAAAGATCGTCTCTGATATTGGGACACGTCAGTCAGAGAAGAAGAGTGGCGCACATTTTTGACAAATCTCACTGGGGGCTCCATTCAGTGGAAGTTTCATTTGGTATCTGGGTTGGCCTTTGTAAGAACTTGACACTATTGAGCTGGTTGGGTTAAGAGGCGTCCAACCATATGCACCTCTCGGGGGCATGCGATAGTTTGGAGTTATCTGGGGCGTGCCACTGTGGTCATGCATGGTACTACACGATGTTGATCATGTTTTAGTCCCTGCTATACAGATGAGGAATTTGCAGCTAGAATGGGATTACATGATCACGACTAATGTGGGAAATGAGAAATGGTGCACACCAGAATACTACGCCTGGCATACCACTGTGAGCCACATGGTCCAACCCAGTGCAGAGGGATTTAGGGGCTTTGTGGACGATCGGTGGGCCATTTGGATCAAAGAAGAGGTACATCCTCGTATAGAACTCACAACGCCCATGTATAATCAAATAGTTCCAGGATCCATGGATCATTTGATCCAAAGGATAGAAGAAGATCTAGAGGAGGACCCAGGAGAAGATCCAGGGAAGGATCCCGAGGAAGACCCAGAAGAAGACCCTGAGGATGATCCGTAAGAAGAGCCCGAAGAGAATCCAGAAGAAGACGAAGTCATGGGAGATGGACCTTCCACGACGGCAAAAGATGACCACTCTAAGTATGCATCCATGGAGTTTGATCGTATAGATGATTCGGAGACGGGTCCGAACACTCCAAAACACTACCCAGGGCCATACTATGAGTGGGACGATAACGATAATGATGGTCCAACTTGGCCTTAGCTTTATCTTTTGTACTTTGTCATATTCCATTGTAGGGTCACGTGACGCATCCTTTGCATGCTTTTCCCTTCCCTCGCTCTCATTATCTAGTTTCCTACCCGGCTGCTCTATTGTATGACTCAAGACATTTTTTATCAATGAAAATTATGTTGTTTCGAATTTGCAATGTGTTTTTATTATCAAATTAATTGCAATGTAGGCTAAGCTCTAGCAAAAAGAGGTCCCATATTAGGACATATCTTGAATGTCGCCAACTTGGTGTATATATGTATTACATATTTGCTATATACATCTTTTCCTTTTCTTTACAACATCTCCCAAACTAACATAGTTTTCCATTTCTTTTTTTCTTTTTTGTTTTGGTTATTGTTAATCCCGAAAGAACGTTGATTTGTGTCGACTTGCAAACTGACTGACTCTTGATACAACCTTTGATCCAAAAGAAAGATGACCCATGGAGAAGAATTTGACACCGCTGCAAATATAATAGTACTCATTGAAAACCCGGAAAGTTCTCAAAATACCGCTCAAAATGATGAGAGAATGGCTCTTATGGCACAAGAATTGAAGGCCTAAGGGAGGAATTGCGTCAAGTACAAGACTTGGCCAAGCTTTCAGCTACTACTCTTCGAACCTTCAAAACACCTATCTACTTTCCAAAAACTTACCTACCTTCCAACGACTCACTGAAACTACCTAGGCATACCCAACATGCTCCAATTCATGGCCAAGCACTGCTAGCTGCTTCATCAATGGTCAGGACCACTCCTGACCATCCTCCACAAGATCACACAATGCCCTCCCTATCCCGCGATGCAGCAGATACTCGGGGCACATATTGCTGCTCCTTATGAGCCATATGTGCCACCTGTATGTGCTGTTGAAACCCCTACTTTCATGACCCCAATACAAGGTTGATCAATATGCAGAAATAGAGAAAGATGCTTGTTTGAAAGAAGATGAGTCAATAAATGCCCAACTTCATGGTCTAAGGAAGGCGTTAAAAAGTCACAAGGGGAGTGGAGATCCTGAATTATGATGACTTGCGCATTCACCTCGACAACGATATGCCAGTAGGGTAAAAGCCGTCAAAGTTTGAACTATTTGATGGGAAAGGTAACCCTCATGCGCATTTAAGGGAATATTGTGATAAGTTAGTCGGTGTGTGGAGAAATGAGAAGCTAAGGATAACATTATTCATTTGAAGTTTTTCTGGAGAAGCCTTAACTTAGTATACTCGTCAGGATCCTTGCAAATGGCATGATTGGAAAGAAATGGCCAAGGAGTTCATGACTCATTTCAAATTTAACACTGAAATCACTCCAGATAGGTTCTCATTAGCCAACATACAGACGAAACCCTCTGAGGACTTCCAAGAATATGTATGACGCTGGAGAACTGAGGCTTCTAGGGTCCAACCACAACTGGATGAGAGTGAGCTCTCCAAATACTTTATTCGAGCTCAAGAAGGCATCTACTTTGACAAGATGATGTCGATGATGGGCCAGAAGTTTGCCGAATCGGTCAAAATAGGAGACTTTATAGAGGAAGGCATCAAATCTAGAAAGATTCAGTCCATGGATGCATTGCAAGCTTCAAGTAAGGCCATATAATTGGGATCCATCAGTGGCATCAAGAAGAAAAAGGAGGATGTCTCGACTGTCACCTACCACCATGCAGGTTCATCTCACCGACACCCCAACAATCCTCAAATTGCTGCACATGCTCCGTACATTCGATACCAAGTATATAATACCCAACCCCACCACAATTCACCCCGAGCACCGGCACACCAAAATCCACCAAGACCATTTGTCCCCGTCTAAGCACCAATCCATCAAAATAGGCCAGCGTATGCGCCAAGACTCCGTCCAAATCTTGAAGCCAGGAACATTCGTGCTACACACCCATTGCCGAACCATATAAACAGTTATTTGAAAGACTAAGGGCAGAGAAGGTGTTGCAGCTAGTTGAAGGAAAGCTCCCTGATCCCATTCCTCGCAACTTTGATGGGAGCAAGCGATGTGCTTACCATTCAGGGATCCAAGGATACGACACGGAGGACTGTAATGGGTTGAAGAATCAGATAGAGTCTCTGATCAAGAGGGGTATTATAAAATGCACTCCAGCACCTCCAAATGTGAAAAATAACCCTTTGCCAAATCCAAGAATCGAGAAGTCAGCATGGTCACCCTAGAAGGGGAATATGACTTGGAAGGAACTATCTTGCCTGGTTGGAACACAGAAGGAGTTGCTACTGCGTCTTGGGTGCAGCCTGTTATCATAGTTCAGTTAAGGGAACCTCTGACTGTCCAAACCTACTTGCCAAGAGCTGTGGTAACCACTTTGATCACCAAGAAGTCTGAGTATGACACCAAAGCAGTCCCACGGGATTAGCAAGCGAAAGCTATGGGTAAGATGATTGATACCGTTGTGGCTCAAGGAATGACTAGGTCTGGAAGATGTTATGCTCTTGGAAATCTTAATCGAGGAGTTATTGGGAAAGAATAAAATTTGAAAAGAAATATCACTAATGTCGAAGCTGCTGAATTATGGAAGAAGGTGCAACCCAAGGACTATCGGCAGAAGAGGTTGGACATAACAAAACACTTCACATCGCGGTAAAATATTATGGCAAGATTGTGACTTCAGTTCTGATTGATGGTGGTTTTGGATGCAATATTTTCCCTTTCACAACACTGAGGGATTTGGGTGTGAACATGGGAGAGATAAGAGAGAGTCATGTGAAAGTAAGAGCTTTCGATGGGGCACAAAGAAGTGTCATTGGAGAAACATATTTCACATTGCAGGTGGGGCCAGCTGAATTCTCTATTTTTTTTCAAATGATGGATGTGTCGTCTAACTACAACCTGTTGCTGGAAAGACAATGGATCCACATGGCGAGAGCTGTGCCATCAACTCTTCATTAGTATGTAAAGTCTGAGTAGGGTTGCATGGAAGTTACCATCCATGGGGAGCATAGTCACCTCATCTAGTCTATTGATTCTGTTCCGGTCACTGGCGAGTTAGATGGACCCATCTTTCATACTTTTGAAGTTATGTAAGCTACGAATGTTGATGAGAAAGTAGGGTCGGAGAAGTAAAATTATCAAGCGCGGCAAAGATGGTTGCCTCAGAGATGTTGAAGTATGGATATCAGCCTAGAACGGGACTTGGAGTCAAGCGTAATGGCATAGTTGAACCAATCCAGCTAAAGCATCAAAAAGGTACCACCGGACTTGGATATTAGCCTATATAGGGAAGATGACATTTGTTCCAAAACAAGCTCCAACCCTAGGTCTAGTAGTTGAAGATGACATCATGGAAGGAATAGGAAATTTGTTCGTAGCCATGATCGGAGAAGAGAAAGAGATAGATTTCATCAAATTGACCATTCATGATACCGAGCCTGGAGTACCATTGCAGAACTGGACCATCAGCCCATCTCTATTTCAACAAGAATCCTAGTAGTGTGGAAAGTAATAGTTTTTAAAATTTGCATGATCAAAATTGAGGCTTGAATCATGCTTGATCCTTTTTTGTCGCTTGCCTCTTTTGAAAAGCTAGAATGCTTTTGAATAAAAGTCTTATTTTCCTAAAATATCTCATTATTCTAAAAGTATCTATTTATTTATTTATTTATTTATTTTCACTTACCGTTTATATTTTTCAGCACTCGTATTAATAAAAATCCTTGTTCAACGGTTATGACATGTCATGAATTAATCGAGCAAAGCAGAATCAACGAGTTGGATCACGAAGAGTATGATGAAAGCATGTTGCCAGAAAATTTGCCACATGAGATCGAGCAGCTTGAAAGTCAGAAGAAGCCAACATAGAAGAGACAGAGGTTGTCAACTTAGGAGACGAAGAAGTCACAAAGGAAACACGGGTCAGCATACACTTAGAGAGCGAAAGGAAACATGAATTGATAGATTTGCTTAAGCAATATGTTGATGTATTTGCTTGGTCTTACGATGACATGCCAGGATTAAGCACTGACATTGTCACAGACAAGTTGCCAATCGATCCCACTTGTCCACCCGTCAAGCAAAAGACAAGAAAATTCAAGCCTGTTTTGAGTCTCAAGATTAAAGAGGAAGCAACTAAGCAAATCGAAGCTAATGTTGTAAGGGTTACAAATTACCCCACGTGGTTTGCCAACATTGTGCCAGTGCCAAAAAAGGATGGGAAAATCAGAATATGTGTAGACTATCGAGATCTCAATCGAGCTAGTCCTAAGGATGATTTTCCTCTTCCAAATATTCACATACTCATTGATAATTGTGCAAAGCATGAGTTGAAATCATTTGTGGATTGTTTTGCGGGATATCACCAGATCTTGATAGATGAAAATGATGCAGAAAAGATGGCATTTGTCACACCATGGGGCATGTATTGCTATAGGGTGATGCCATTTGGTCTCAAAAATGCTGGAGGAACCTACATGAGGGCAATGACCACTCTTTTCCATGATATGATCCACAAGGAAATTGAAGTATATGTGGATGATATCATTATCAAGTCCAAGAAGAGTTTAGAACACTTGGGTGATTTACGAAAGTTCTATGAAAGATTACAGAGGTATGACTTAAAATTGAATCTACCAAAGTGCGTATTTGGAGTACCCGCAGGAAGATTACTAGGATTCATTATCAGCCGAAAGGGCATAGAGTTGGATCTGTTAAAGGTTAAAGTGATCCGAGAACTACCTCCTCCTAGGACCAAGAAGGACGTGATAAGTTTCTTGGAGAGACTTAACTACATCAGCCAGTTCATCGCTCAGTCCACAATAATATGTGAACCCATATTCAAGTTACTAAAGAAAGATGTTGCCAAAAATGGACGGAGGAATGTCAAAAGGCTTTCGACAAAATCAAGGAATATTTGTCCAACTCGCCGGTATTGGTCCCACCTGATCCTGGAAGGCCTTTGCTATTGTACTTATCTGTCGTGGATGGTGCATTTGGATGCGTGTTGGGGCAACACAATGAGACAAGTAGGAAAGAACAAGCCATTTACTACTTAAGCAAGAAGTTCACCCCATACGAGGTAAGATACACCTTGTTGAAATGAACTTGTTGCGTTTTGACTTGAATCGCGCAAAATTTTAGGCACTACCTATCCGCATACACCAAATACTTGATCTCAAGAATGGATACACTCAAGTATATCTTTTAGAAGTCGATGCCTACAGGTAAATTGGCAAAATGACAAATTTTGTTGAGTGAGTTTGATATTGTCTATGTGACACAGAAAGCCATCAAAGGACAAGCCTTGGCTGACCACCTTGCAGAAAATCCAGTGGATCAAGAAGATTACAAGCCACTCAAAACCTACTTCCCTGATAAAGAGGTGTTGTTTGTGGGAGAAGACATATCAGAATCATTTGATGGGTGGAGGATGTTCTTTGATGGAGCAACAAATTCCAAAGGAGTCAGAATAGGAGCGGTATTAATTTCAGAGACAGACCAGTATTACCCAATTTTAGCCTAGATCATATTTGATTGTACAAATAACATGGAAGAGTATGAAGCTTGTATTTTGGGGCTCAGGATGGTGACAGGGATTCCAATTTGTTGATTCATCAAGTTTGAGGAGAATGGGTTACTAAGGATGTTAAGAGCCTTCCTTACTTGCATTACATAAAGAAGTTGAGTAGGAGATTCACAAAGATTGAATTCAAGCATGTCACTCGAACTCAGAATGAGTTTGCCAATGCTTTAGCAACATTGTCCTGAATGATTCAGCATCCAGATAAGAATTACATCGATCCTATTAGGGTGGAGATACACGACCGACATGCCTATTGTTTTCATGTAGATGAGGAATTGGATGGAAAACCATGGTACTACGACATCAGGAGATTGATAGAACCACAAGAGTACCCTGAAGATTCCACAAACAAGCAAAAACAAACTTTGAGAACAATGGCCAATCATTTTTTTATTAACAAGAAGATCCTATACATGAGGACTCTAGATTTAGGATTGCTAAGATGTGTCGACGCCAAGGAAGCGACAAGACTTTTAGAAGAAGTACATGCAGGAACATATGGGCCTCACATAAACGGGTTCACTCTGGCGAAGAAGATTTTAAGAGCTGGATATTTTTGGATGACGATGGAGAGAGATAGCATTTGATATGTGCAAAAGTGTCACCAATGCCAAGTGCATGGAGATTTTATCCGAGCCACACCGAACGAGCTTAGTGTGATGAGTTCTCCTTGGCCATTTGCCGCATGGGGCATGAATGTGATTGGACCCATAGAGCCCGCTGCATCAAATGGACATCGTTTCATCCTAGTTGCTATCAATTATTTCACAATATGGGTTGAAGCTTCGACATACAAGGTGGTGACTAAGAAGGTAGTGGCAGATTTTGTTCACAACAATATAGTTTGTCGATTCAAAATTCCAGAATCTATCATCACAGATAACGCAACGAATCTTAATAGTGATCTTATGCAAGAGATTTGTGAAAGGTTCAAAATCACTCATCAAAACTCCACAACCTATCGGCCACAGATGAATGAAGTAGTGGAGGCCGCAAACAAGAACATCAAGAAGATTTTGAGGAAGATGATAGATAGTTACAAGCAATGGCATGAGAAGCTACCATATGCTTTGCTCAGTTATCACACTATGATTAGAATATCCATGGGGGCAACTCCTTATATGTTGGATTATGGTTCAGAGGAAGTAATACCTGCTGAGGTGAAGATACCATCTTTAAGGGCTATCCAAGAAGTTGGTTTGGATGACGCAGAATGGATTCGCAGTCGGATCAAACAGTTGATGCTCATTGATGAGAAAAGGATGGAAGCAGTCTGTCACGGTCAGCTACACCAAAATAGAATGGCTAAGGCATTCAACAAAAGGGTTAAGGCCTCGACAGTTCAAACCAGGAGAGTTAGTATTGAAGATGATATTTCCCCACCAAGGAGAAGCCAAGGGAAAATTTTCACCGAACTGGCAAGGTCCCTCTATAGTTCATATAATACTCTCTGGAGCAACACTGATCTTAGCAGAAATGGATGGCACAGTGAGCACCAAGCCGATCAATTCAGACGCCATCAAGAAGTACTACATCTGAAGATACGAAGGCTAGTTTATTTTTGCATTTTTTTAATGTAACAGAACTACGTCTCGACCTGACTTCCCAGGGTGGGGTACGTAGGCAGCCCACATCGGGTCCGGTCTCCATAGAAGATCCAAAAGCATTGTTTCTATGTAGTTAGAACTACGCTGACCTGACTTCCCTTGGTGGGATATGTGGGCAATCCTTGTCGGATTCAGTCTCTTCATATTTTACTTTTTTGTTGTACTGAACTACGTTTTGACCTGATTCCACTTGGATATGTAGGCGGCATGAGTCAGGTCCGGTCATTGCATTACATGTTATTTTTCCCCTTTGTACTTGAACTATGTTTTGACTTAATTCCACTTGGATACTTAGGCAGCCTGAGTCAAGCTTAGTCATTGCATTGCATAATTTTCATTCTTTTACCCCTAAACTACATATAGACTTGATTCCCATCTGAGGATATGTAGGCAACCTTTAAGGTTTGGTCGTACCCATAGGAAACCCTCCTTAATTATGCATCATTGGAAAGCAATAATCTCACAAAAGAGTCAGGGATATGTTATCAGAAGATGAGAGCACGAGAAGAACTATATTGGGATATAAAGAAGCTCGGTGGACCTCGAAACGTGTCATAACCTAAGAATGATTGAAGATTACTGTATATATATACATTCATATACTTATATATCTAATATACTCCCTTATAAAGGACATACTATTCTTTTTTTAATTTTTTTTCAAAATGTTTCTTTACTATTCCCCCTGCCAAGTCTCCAGGTCATGAGATCGAGGACGGTTTGGAGAAATATTGAATGTTTTGATGACGAAGCTAAAATTCGCGAGTCGACACAAGTCAACACCGTCTCCCAAACTAAAAATGTTTCTTTGAGCGCAGGAAGACAGGAAATCAAGGAAGCAAACATCAAGTCTCGAGACACGACTGGAGACGCCATTCGACTTATTCTAAACATAAGCCAAAATATTTTCGCCTTATTTACTTTCTTGATGTGCTACATATTTTCTATCTGTTAAGGTTCCATTTTGAATCTTTAAAGGTACACTTGAGATCTGGATCAAAATACAAAGGGGCCCCATAGGACAAATAGGAAAATTTGCTTTTTATCAAGAATAACTCCACCAATTGGATACCACCGTCTAACTACATCGAATAAGCTCCGTCGAAGGGAGACCACCACCTAACTACATCGACAAATTCTGCTAATTGGAGAATTACATCTAATTGCGTCAAACTCCATCACTTAGAGGCAGTACACAACAAACGTCGTCCAAACGCCGCCAATCGGAGGTTGTATATAGCAAACGCCATCCAAATTCCGCCAACGAGAGGATGTAAACAACAAACATTTTCAATACCGATCGAAGGCTACACATCGTAGATGCCATTCAGACTCAACCAATTGGAGAATATATATAGCAAGCACTATCCAATCTCTGCCAATCATGGATTGTACATAGTGAACACCGTTCAAACTCCACAATTTAGAGGCTATACATATCCGGCATCGTCAAGATTCCACAATTGGAGCCTGTATATAAGTAAAAGAAGCGACACTCTACCGATCAAGGATCACAATATAGCAGCACCATCAAAGCTCCATCGATCAGCGACATGCATGCTAGTAACCTCGTCATACACCTATAGTTAAATTTTATATTTACATACTTCGTAGCACAAATACAAGCGTTATATTTAACTGTCTCGCTAGTCGGAGGCTTTACATTACAAGTTTTACTTCGCTAAATACATGCATTACATTACAATCACCTCACCAGTGGGAGGCTTTACATTACAAGTTTTGCATTGCCAGATACAGGCATTACATTACAATCGCTCCGCCTGTCGGAGGCTTTATATTATAAGCTTTGACTCCCTAGATAAAGGCATTATGTTACAACATCTTCACCAATCGAAAGATTTATATTTCAAGCTACTTTACCTACATTGCATTCGCGACACAAGATAATGACATCAACGATCGTTTGAATATCTACACTTTACTCTCCATATTATTACTTTCATTTATAATTACGAACCACAATAGGTACTTTTCACCCTTTTACCTATTTAGCAGGAAAACATATCGCAACGTGGAACTCTATCTTAGCAGCAAACTAGGGCAAGCTGGTGGAATGTCAAGCATCCTTAGCTACGTCAAGGATTCACTTTCAGAACCCAATCCAACTTGATTCAGGTTCAACTCTTTGTTTAACTTTCATAACTCAGTATCACCATAACTCGATGCTGGGGCAATTTTTTTCCCTCTCCATCAAAGTTTTCTTGTAGAAATTGCTACAAAGCATCTCTCTTTCCCAGTTAGCCATTAGAACTGTGCTCGACCTAATTCACAAGTGTCGGTATATGTAAGTTACCTTAGCTTGAGTGTGGTTATTTTCATTTCATTCATACTAACCTCTTCATACTCCATCACCTAAGTAACTCAGTATTGCCATAATTCGACACTAGGGCAAATTTTGAATTTGATCAAAATTTATTATGATTTTGCCCTCTCGAACTACATATAGCCTGATTTCTCAAGAAATCTGAGATTTGTAGGCAACTCAGAAAATAAGAGTCCGGCCATAACTGCATAAAATGTCAAGTGATTGCTAAAAAGATTGTTTGATTGACCAAAATTGGATTGTGTCAATATTTCTTTGTCCATACCTTAATTACTCTCTTCCATGGACAAAGAATTAACACCCAATTTTGGCTCGTCATATTTAATTAGTCTAATTTCCTTTTAAAAAAAGAACTTTTTAAAAAAGAAAAAAATAATAATAAAAATATTTACGAAATATTTTTACTACTACTACTACTATTGTTATTATTATAAATTTTATTATTATTAGTACTATTACTATTGCTATTACTATTATTGTCGTTTCTAGTATTTTGATAAAATTTTCTTATTTTGTTCGACAAACATTTTTATGGATATCATTTCTTACAAAGATTTTATATATGATTTATATATATATAGATGTTATTTACTACTTTCTTTAGCATCTTTGAGAATTTTAGTCATACAAATATCACTTTAAGTACTCAATCAATTTTTTTTATCAAACATGATTCCTCATTGTTACGCATAAATATTTTCTTTTGTTATTCAAATGAAGAAGCTTGACTAATTTAATTTTAATATTAATCCATACTAATTTTATTTAATTCTTGTTAAATAACTTAATCCTACAAAGTAATCGATTTTTTGTACTTTTCATTTTTTCTTCTCGATTTTGGCTCTCTAATAATTTTAAATTTCTAGTTTTGGCTCTTCGTGTTCAATTAGTGGAACTTGAAAAAAATAAAGAGAAAGAAAAATGATTTTTTTAAGGGATGATAAAACTTTTATAAGGTATAAAATATATTACTACTACTACTAATACTATTATTATTATTATTTTATTATTGATGTTGTTATTTTTTTTATTATTATTGATAAACCTCTTATTCTTTTCGATTCAACCAATTATTTTACGAATGTTATTTCTTATAAAAAATTAAATTGAAAAATATGTATATGAATGTTACTATTTGTTTTCATCGTTTTTAAGAAGCTTATGACAAATGTCGTTTTGAAGTGTTAAATCAATTTTTGATTAAACAATAATTTTTTTATAATTTAAATAAGTATTCTTCATACAGTTTTCAAAAAAGGAGCCTGATTAATTAGTCTTATTACCAACCCATGCTAATTTTATTTTAAGAATGACTAAATTTTGTGAAAATAATTAATCTTGCAAAATAATAATTTTTTTTAAAAAAAATAAAATTGGTATATCACTATTTAATAAATAAATTGGTCATAATTTTAATAAGATTAATTAAATCAAATTTGGCAATCTAAGTTCCTTCAAATTAGCCAATCCATGAGTGCCACATAGGCAAGCACATGGATTGTGCTTCTTCATCTATAATCTCAGCCCTCCAATTTGATCCGACGGACCAATTTAATTTGGATCCTGCCCATTATATATGTGTGTAATATAATATGTATATTTATTTATTTTTAACTCTTGATTTATTTTTGGCCATCGGATCAATGGATCAAACAATCCTGATCAATTAGCAAATCTTTTCTTATTTGATAGTAGCCATATGCTCCTTTTTCACAAAAGGTTGTGCTTCCTCTTTCTCTCCTTTCTCAGCCCCTAGCCCTGTGACCCCTTCCGCTTTCCACCGAAATCCATCGGATTTTGCTAAGAAGAGTAATGATCTGTCACCTCCAACGTCTCTCTCATACTCAAGGAAGGACAAACGACTCAAAAAATGTGGAGTTTCAAGATTTACCCATGGGTTCCGCCATAAATGACCTCAAAAATATTTTCATCCCTTCAAATCAATCTAAAACATATCACATCACAAGCCTACTCATCCTCCCACTTGCTTTGAGACTTAGACTCCTAGGAATTCAAATTTTGAATTATTGAGGCTTCACCGAGAAGAGTCGGTTGCAAGCCTGAAATTGACTATAAAAAGGGGCAGATTGAAACCAACAAGAAAAATCGAGGGGGAGTTCATCTAAAAAACCAAATAGAAACATACTTCTAGCTTTACAATTTGAATTATTTTTTATCCTTCTGTCTTTTTCTCGAATTTCAAGTTTAAGTTTGGAAGAAGTTTTGGTTAAAATTCTCCACATAGAAGCCCTTGTTTGCTACTCGACAAAAGGTAACACTTCTTTCCAATTATTTTAATTTCCTTTGTCATTGATTGTCGGTTGTTAATTCTGTGTGTTAGCCTTTCAAATGTTGCATTTTCTTTTTAAAGTGCTGACTGCAAAATTTTTGACTGTAGAGGGTTTTCGGAGATAGAGCTATATGAATTTCTTGACTAGTTAATGGCTTGGAATTTTTGATATATTTCTGTTCTGATTCAGTGAACTCTTTAGAGCAAGCTTATCGGTTAGAATACAAGATGTGTCACCTGAACATCTGTTAGCTCGTTGCAGTATGCATTCTATATTGTTACCAGTTCGTTTATTTTAGTTTACTATGACATTGTGAATCATTATTGCTTGCCTATGTATCGGTTTTTCGCAGTGGCGTTTGATTTATCCTAATAGCTCTGTAACAGTTGAGAATGGCCCATGAGTGCTTATTTTTAAGCTTTGACACTTTAAGGCTGCCATATGTTTATCAATCTTGTTGTCTTACATATTAATTACCCGCATAATGCTATCCAAAATAGGCTGCATATGGGTTGTCTTAATTTAGTGATTGAGTGTCTGTTCAAGTTTAATGCTTGTTAAGTCCTTCTGGTCTGCTAGTTATTTTTTTATCTACATTTTTATGATTTTGAGTATTTTGGTGGCTAAACATTATCATCTTTAGGCTACTGTTATGATCATTTACTCTCTCTTTATTTGTCAATTGGTCACTGTTTGTTCGATTAGTTAAACCATAGTTTCAAGTTTTGTTATGATTATTTTTTGTCTAGTTTTTGCAGCTTGTGCATTTTAGGGGATAGGTTGTTGGGTGTGTTAATCATGTATCTCATTGGAAGTCTAGATACTGCATTGGTCCTTAGCATAGACTAACCCATGCCTTCTCTTGCTTTTTTTTATTTCATGTATTAGCGATAATAAGTTTACATGTTGACTCTTAACAGGTTAGTGGAAGTATGTCATTTGTTTCCATTAGCTTCTTGTTGTTTTGGTATGATCATATCAGGTAATAGTATTTAGGAGTTGTTTGACATACATTTAATGATTCTTAAAACTTATGGAGATCATATAGTCTTATTTCTTCAAAGCTGATGGCTCTCTAAGAAGGCAAGTACCACGTTGTCTTCATGTTAACCCATTTTATAAATATATTGTTGCACTCTGCTTACTCTCTGGTATGATGACTAAATGGTGTGCTTATTGCTATTCACTTGTGTTATAGGATAGTAGGAATTCGGGACTTATTCACCATGTCCTATCTTGTTCACTTATACTTTAATTTCCCTAAAAATGATATTTAACATGCTTAAATTCTCATCGCTGTTATGAGAGTTCTCTAGTTGCTTTATGCAGTGAGACAACCGTTAATGGAGTTCCTTAAAGTATTTGTATGTATTCCTTTGATCTGTTTTGAATGAATACACTATTCCTTTAATCTGTTTTGAATGAATACACTTACATGTTATCATAGCTGCCAACCATTCTGCATACTGGTTCACATATCAGTGGCCTTCGATTTTGCGTGAAAAAAATCTAAGAGGCTGAAAATTCTACGAATGTTGACTTGGTCCATCATGACATTTTTCGTCTTTTTTAATGTTCAAATGTTGGAGCAGTTATTAAAACACGTCTTTGATTAATCACGTGTGTGCAAAATTATTTGTTAGCTTCAGATTATAGCAAAACTATATGGGTTTGATCTTTGGTGCCTTGTTTGCAGTTTCTTATTTCGATTCCAATATAGATATCATGTTTTAAAAGGAGAGAATGTTTTTGATCATTTGTGAATAGCAATCTGTTCAACCAACCTGTGGTAAATTTGTGAATAGTAATATGTTCAACTAGTCACTTGTGAATTTGTGAGTCCCTCTTACAAGAGGTAATCTGTTCACTTGATCAACTGTGCACTTTGGTTGCTCTATTTCTTGTTTATTCAAAACTTTTCGGTTCCCATTAATATATATCTTATTCCAGTAAATTTATCGCCGAATGATTCTTAATTTTTCCCCCTTCTGTTTTATGTTTCATGTACAACTGGAGAGCTGGAGTTCCTACTTTGGAACTCATTTTGGCCAAAATATGGGCCAGCAACCATTAGGATCGTCAGTCGGAGTCTCAAAATTTGGAGTTGACATTTCCCGACCGTTTCCATTATTACTTATATTGCATTTCTTGTGATACTAATCGATAAATATATATTTCATATATGTGATTGTTGATATAGTGACTAACCCCTTGTCTTTATTTGAAGATTAATTTATGTGGATTAGTGTTATTTTCTAATGTTGATGTTATTTGCTTTTGACAATATTTTTCCTATCATTATTTAAAAGATAATTCTTGAAATAGGTCAAAATTCTTAGAGAATGTATCCTTTGGGAAAAGTATTTTAAACTAATTAAAGGCCTAAATAATCACCTTTAGAAATATATATATTTATGATAACATACTTTGGTCTATTAAATACTGTAGGTTTTTTAAGTTGATTTTCTCAAATATGATGTAATTTGTTATTTGGGTCATTTTAAATCCTTTTAATGGGTTTATTGTTAAAATGATAAAAACAAAATGTATTTGGGCATCTTCGATTATGTGGATTAATTTCTCATAAATTATCACTATATCTTTTGGTAAAATAAATATTACTTTTGAGGTATTATGCTATTTTCTTAATATAACTTCTCGAGATTTAAGATTTTTTTAACAGGTTTAATAATACAAGGTATGCATATATATGCGTCATATGCGAGGGGTGTGTGTGTGTGTGTGTGTGTGTGTATATATATATATATATATATATATATATATATATATATATATATATATCATATATTTTTACTACATTATATAGCTAGTGTTATTTTATCACAACATAAAATAAGGAGGCCTCATACATTTTCAAAAACATATTTATTTTACATGAAAGGATATGAACATTTTTTGTCACAAAACTCCATTTTGTTGAGATTCTTATACCACATGTCACATATATAACAACAACAATATAACCAGTGGAATCCCACAAGTGGGGTCTGGGGAGGGTAGAATGTATGTAGACCTTACCACTACCTCATAGAGGTAGAGAGGTTGTTTCCTGGGAACCCTCGTCACAAAAACCCATAAGCAGAATAAGCTAGATATGGAAAAAAGGAAAGGAAGAGAAAGAGAAAGTGAATAGCAAGAGCGATTAATAACGAAAAATACATGATAACAAGTAAATGCAAGAGAATTAACATATATAAGGCTGATAAATATGACACCGGACAACTCCTACCTATCTAACCTATTAGCCTGCTACTCTAATTCGTGACCTCCACTCCTTCCTATCTAAGGTCATGTCCTCAGTGAGATCAAGTTTCACCATATCTTGTGTGATCACCTCCCCCCAATACTTCTATGCTCTACCTCTACCCCTCCATGTAACTCCCAAATCCAGCCTCTCGCACCTCCTAATAGGAGCATCGGTACTCCTTCTCTGCATATGTCTAAACCATTATAGTCTCGCTTCCCTTATCTTTCAGCTACAGGGGCCACCTCTAGCTTCTCTCGAATGACATCATTCCTAATCTTATCACTCGTGGTGTGACCGTATCCATGTTAACATCTTTATCTCTGCGACCTGCATCTTCTGAACATGTGCATTTTATATTGGCCAACACTCCACCCCATACAACAAAGATGGTCTAATCACCATTCTGTAGAACTTACCTTTGAGTTTAGGTGGTATCTTCTTATCACACAATACTCTAGAGGCCAACCTCTATATTGTCCATGTTGCCCCAATATGATGTGTGACATCATTGTCAATATCCCCACTACTCTAGATGATGGACCCTAGACGCTTAAAGCTTTCCCTCTTGGGGATAAGGTGAGCAGAAAGCCTCACATCAATGTCTGCATCATCCCTCGCAGCACTGAATTTGCACTCCAAGTATTCTGTTTTGGTCCCGCTCAGTTTGAATCCTTTGGACTCCAAAGTATGTCTCCAAACCTCCAACCTAGCATTAACTTTGGTCCTGGTCTCACTAATCAATATTATGTCATCTGCAAACAACATACACCCTAGGACTTCCTCCTAGATAGATCGTGTCAGCTCATCCATCACCAAAGCAAACAGAAAAGGGCTTAACACAGATCCTTGATGATGTCCCATCTCAACAGAAAAATATTATGTGTCTCCTCCCACCGTTCTTACCCGAGTTTTTGCTCTATCGTACATATCCTTTATCACTCTAATATATGCCATTGGGACGTCTTTCACCTCTAAATACCTCCATAAGACATCCCCCGAGACTTTGTCGTAGGCCTTCTCGAGATCAATGAACACCATATGAAGGTCCGTCTTTCTTTCCCTATATTTCTCCACTAATCTCCGAACAAGGTAAATTGCTTCAGTAGTCGACCGCCTTGGCATGAATCCAAACTGATTTTCTGAAATAAACACTACTTTTCTCACCCTCATCTCCACCACTCTCTCCCATGCCTTCATAGTATGACTTAACAACTTGATACCTCTATATTTATTACAGTTTTGAATATCACCCTTGTTCTTGTACAGTGGAACCATTGTACTCCTCTTTCATTCATCCAGCGTCTTGGCAGTCTTCATAATCGCATTGAACAGTCTGCTCAGCCACTCTATGCCATCCTTGGCCATGTTCTTTCAAAAATCTACCAGAATCTTATCAGGTCCGATCGCCCTCCCTCTCTTCATCCTACTAATAGCCCTTCTAACCTCCTCAACTTTGAACCGCCTGCAATAACCAAAATCTCGATGACTTTCAGAGTTTCCTATTTTTACACCCCATCTATCTCATTTATTTTTTACTTTTTCTATTTTTATATCTTGATTTCGTACGTATAAGTTGTCATACCTAATTTTCTTATGAATTGCTTACGATAAATTTTTTATAGGATCATTCACGCTCTACGATTTTAAACATACATCTATATTTTTCTAATATATAAATTCTCACATGTTTCAAGTTTATCTATTTATTATATTAGTTACTTATTTTTAGTATACAATAAATAATATATATTGTCACTAACGCTTTTCATGGATATTATCGACAATACTAGGACATGCCTTGTATGTTGTTCCTTTTTCTAACTCAAATTAATTTTTTTATCACTAATTTTAAGAAAATAAATGAGTAACTTATCACTAATTATATTTTCCTAAGCTAAGTTTAAGGACTATTTTTGGATAGGCTCCGAGGGATGCCTAACACTTTCCCCTTGAGTAACTAAAACCCTTACCTAGAATTTTACTGGTTTCACAAAATTAAAACAGAGTCTACAATTATATTTTCTTAAATTGGTTTCCTAATATTTTCCTTAAAATTAGGTGACGACTCTAAAAATATTTTTTCAAAAACCAGAAGAGCATGAACACATGATGTTGCGAACTATTTGATTGGTTCGAAATTAGGGCGCGACATGTCTTGCTTGATCTAGGTTCCACTTTATCATTTGTAACTCCATAAGTGGCTAGTAAGTTTGAGATCCTACCTAAATGTCTTCTTGAGCCCTTCAGTGTTTCTACTTTTACTGGTGAGTCCATTTTAGCTTAAAGGATATATAGAGATTGCACCGTGTCTATCTACCATAGAGATACTTTGGCAGACTTAGTTGAGTTAGAGATGATTGACTTTGATGTGATTCTTGGCATGTATTGGCTTTACACCTGTTATGCCTCTGTCAATTGTAGAACGCGGATGGTGAAATTTTAATTCTCGAATGAGCCTGTTATAAAGTGGAAAGGTTGTCCTACAGTTCCCAAAGATAAGTTTATTTCCTACCGTAGGGTAAGAAAATTAATTTCTAAAGGATGTATTTATCACCTCGTGCGAGTTAAGGATGATGATGTAGAGTCCCCACCTTTGGAGTCAGTTTCAGTTGTCAATGAGTAGTCTCATATCTTCCGTGATGATTTTCCTAGAGTCCTTCCTGACTAGGAGATTGACTTTGGGATTGATGTTCTCCCCGATACCCAGCCTATCTCTATTCCGCCTTATAGAATGGACTCCATAGAGTTGAAAGAATTGAAAGAACAGCTAAAAGATCTCTTAGATAAGGGATATATTAGGCCGAGTGTCTCTCCATGGGGCCCTCCTGTCCTATTTGTTCGAAAGAAAGATGGTTACCTTAGGATGTGCATAGATTATCATCAGTTGAATATGGTAACAATTAAGAACAAATATCCCCTTCTGAGGATTGATGGCTTATTCAACCAACTTCAAGGTGCCACTGTTTTATCCAAGATAGACCTCAGATCAGGCTATCACCAGTTGAAAGTAGGAGAATGTGACATCCTGAAAACAACTTTTTGACCCTGATATGGTAACTTTTAGTTTCTAGTAATGTCCTTCGGGTTGACAAATTCTCCTGCCGCTTTCATGGACTTGATGAATAGAGTATTCATATAGTACCTTGACATGTTTGTGATTGTGTTCATCAATGATATATTAGTGTACTCTAGATATGAGGAATAACATGTCGATCATCTTCGAATTGTTCTTTAGACCCTCTGAGATAAGGAGTTGTATGCCAAATTTTTGAAATGTGAGTTCTGGCTTAAATTGGTGTCATTTTTGGGCCATGTTTTCTCAGGTGATGGCATTTGAGTGGATATGCATAAGATTGAGGTAATTAAGATCTGGCACCTCTCTAATTGACATAAGGAGTTTTTTGGGTTTGGCTGGTTACTACCGTAGATTTGTTGAGGGATTCTCTTCTCTATCCTCACCATTGACTAAGTTGACTCAAAATAAAGCTAAGTTTCAATGGTCGGGCGAATGTGAGAAGTGTTTTCAAGAGTTGAAAACCAAATTAATGACCATACTAGTATTGACTCTACCTGAAAAGAAGCATATTTTTATGATCTATTGTGATGCTTCTATAATGGGATTAGGATGCATTCTGATGCATAGAGGTAAGTTCATAGCCTATGCTTTCAGGCAACTCAAGAACCATGAGAGGAACTATCCAACTCATGACTTAGAATTGGCTGCAGTGGTATTTGCACTCAAGATTTGGCGCCACTACTAATACGGAGCACATGTTGGTGTATCACAGACCACAAGAGTCTGCAATATATCTTTATCCAGAAAGAGCTTAAGTTGAGGTAGAGTAGATGGCTCGAGTTTCTCAAAGACTCTGGCATAAAAATCCTCTACTATCCAAGTAAAGCTAATGTGGTTGTTGATGCTCTTAGCAGGTTATCTATGGGGAGCACCGCTCATGTGGAGGATGAGAAAAAGGAGTTGCCCAAAGAAGTTTACCGACTAGCATGATTTGGAGTTCAACTAGAGTTAGTAAAGGTGGAATACTTGTGAATAATGGGTCTACATCATCCCTTGTAGTGGAGGTAAAAGAGAAACAAGATCCCATCTTACTCCAATTGAAGGAAGATGTGCATAAGCAGAGAGCGACGACATTCGTCAAAGGGGGAGATTGGTATTGAGATACCAAAGTAGATTGTGTGTTCCAGACGTTGATGGTGTTCGAGAGAGGATCATGGCAGAGGCCCATAAATATAGATATTCCATCCATCTAGGGTCTACCAAGATGTACCATGACATGAGGGATGTCTACTACTACAGTGGAATGAAGAAAGACATTGTTGAGTTCGTTTCCAAGTGCCCGAATTGCCAACAAGGTAAAGTTGAGAACTAAAGGCCATGTGGAGTAGTTAGATTTTTGAGATTCCAAAGTGGAAATGGGAGGTTATTAAAATGGACTTTGTCACAGGCTTATCGAGGTCCTGCAGACAGCATGATTCAATTTGGGTTATGGTTGATCAGATAACTAAATCTGCACACTTCTTAGTAGTAAAGTCGACAAACACTATAGAGGATTATGCTCGATTATAACTAAGGGAGATTTTCAGATTGCATGGAATTCCTTTGTCGTTGATATCAGATAGAGGGGCCCAGTTCACTGCCCAATTCTAGAAATCCTTTCAGAAAGGGCTAGGTTCAAAGGTGAACCTTAATACTGCTTTCCACCCTCAAACTGATGGTCAGGTAGAGCTGACGATACAAACTTAGGAGGATATATTGAGGGCTTATGTCATTGACTTCAAAGGTAATTGGAATGGCCACTTGCCTTTGCTTGATTTTTCCTGCAACAACAGTTTTCATTCAAGCATCTAAATGGATCCTTATGAGGCCCTCTATGGGAGGAGATGTAGATCACCGATTGGGTGGTTCAAAGTAGGTTAAGCAGGGTTAATTGAGCCAGACTTGGTACATTAGGCTATGGAGAAGGTAAAGATTATCCAAGAGAGATTAAGAACTGCACAAAGTCGTCAGAAGTCCTATATTGATGCTAGAAGAAGAGACTTGGTATTTGTGGTCAACGATTGGGTGTATCTGAAAGTATCACCCATGAAGGGTGTGATGAGGTACGAGAAGAAGTGGAATTGAGCCCTCGATACATTGGTCCCTACCAATTGTTAAGAGAGTGGGAAACGTAGCTTATGAGTTGGAGCTTCCACAAAAGCTGGCAGCCATTCATCCGGTCTTTCACATTTCTATGCTTAAGAAGTGTTTGGGAGATCCATCCTTAGTTGTTCCTGTTGAAAGCATTGGAGTGCAGGATAGTTTGATTTATGAAGAGGTCCCAATCCAAACCGTTGATTGTCAAGTTCGCAAGTTGAGAACCAAAGAGGTTGTATCTATAAAGGTGTTTCAGAGAAGTTAATTTGTTGAAGAGGCTACATGGGAAGCTGAAGAGGATATAAAGGATAGATACTCTCACCTATTCATGCCTCCTAATGATGAAATTGATGGTAACAATTCATTTCTACCCTCTGAGTTACTTTTCCATTGTTGAGTTGAGTTCTCTAAATTGATGTTTCTCACGAGTCTATGAGTATTTGAGTATGCATGACTTTAACTATATTCATGCCTAATGATATTGTTAGAATTAGTCTTTTGATTCTAAATCTCGAGTTGAGTTTGATTTCTAATGTATGATTATCCGAGTATCCAAGTATTTGAGTTCCTTCTTGATAGGTCTCCTAGTTGCTCATCATTCGAGGACGAATGATCCCAAGGGGGAGATAATGTAACACCCCTAATTCTTTCCACCTAGTATAAGAAGATGTATAGAGAAAACTGAGAGAATGACTGAGAAAAAGAAGCTGAAAGAGAGTCCACGAGAGCCATCTACGACCAGTAGATGAGGTCTCGTAAACCCTCCTCAAAATTACTGGGTGGAATTCTCTAAGTCTAAAGCCTACATACAAGACCACCTACTGCCCGTAAAGTGTTCCACGACCCATAAAGTGGTTCTGTGAATTGATGGTCCAAAAATCAACTTTCAGTATCTTGAGTTATGAGTTATAAAATGGCAAGTAAAACATTTTATTTTATGGCTCGTAGAAGAGGTTTTGTGCCAAATTCCAATAACTCAAATTTTAGGACCCCTTATTTACGAGAAGTAGTTTACCGCCTATAGAATGTTCTATGGCCCGTAAATGGGGTCTCGTAGACCTATTCGACAGTTTTAAGAAGGGTGTTTTTGTCTATTCCTACCCCTTTTAATTAAAAACTAAGACGTTTTCGACTTATTAAAGTCCTAAAATAAAACCCTAAGGATATTTTTACCGTTCTTCATACTTAGGGATTTCTTGAGGAATACCAGAAAAGGGAGAAGAGGAAGAGTTTCAATTCAAACGGAGGATCAACCGGAGATTGATTGTTTCTTCTATTCTCAGGTATGTAAGGCTAACCAAAACATGGATTTTGTTGTTCTATGTGCCCCATAACCCGGATTGATGGTGTTATGAGTAAATTGAGTCTCGCATTAGATGATTTTGCCATACTACATGAACCCTAGCATGATTTCTTACTATTTTTATATATTTTACTTACATGATCGTGCATGAGCATAATTGGATCATATAGAGTCTATGGAATCCCTAAATGCTTCAATTCTACAATTGTTCTCCTAAATTCCATGAGTCAGAATGATGCATAATTGAGTCCTTATGAGTCAAGAACTGAACCTAAAAACGATGTAACTTAAAGGGTTAATGGTTGATGTGATGAGTTGAGTTGACGAATGTCCAGTGAGACTAGATGATTGAGTTTACCATAGGGTTGATACCTTATGAGCATATTGAATCTTCGGAGGAGTATTGAGCACCAAATTGATTAAGGGTAAATACAACTCGAACTCAATAATTACATAGTTGGCGTAGGAGAGGATCGAATTGTAAAATTGGATGTTTCCTATTGTCCCAAATTGAGGACTTGATGTTACTGATTTTGGATCTATTTATGGGATGTCCTATACCCCCGATAGGGTATTGGATGGATGTGGCAATGATTTTGCTTCATTGTATCATCACCGGCTCATAGGTGATGGTTGTCGGTTAGTGAAATTCCCAATTAGGCCTTGATAGTACTTTGTGTGGATGATACATAGATGATGGATGAGTACGCCATTGTCTAAATTGCATTCTTACTTTAAACACTTGATGATTGAGTTCCCTTCTTCTTGAGTTGAGCTATTTGAGTTGATATTATTCTTTCTTTACATGTTTCTTTCTACCATTTTATATGCTCGTACATTCCACGTACTTACGTCCATTTAGGCCTGCATCTTTTCATTATGGAGACATAGGAACTATGGTCATCAGTAGGCGCCCATTGAGGACCTATTTGCTTTCAGCTAATTGGTGAGCCCTCCCACACTTTCGGAGGATATCATATTTCTGTTTCAGCTTTGAGTTTTAGACACATTTTATTCTATTTAGAGGTAGCTATGAGTTTGTCATTGGCACCATTATTCAGATGTTTTAGAGGCTTTATAGACTAGACTGTTGAGTTGTGATTGAATGTTATGTTGACTAGTTTCCTTTCATACTAGTCTTGCTTAGTTTATGGATGATATGTCCGGCGTTTGACATTTATTTATCAGTTGACATTTCCTTTCTTTATGTATTCTTATTCCCTGATGTCTTCTGCTTTTAGAATGTGATTGAATGAACGTAATGAAGCAAAGTGATTTACTTGGGGCCTAGCAATATTCTTAGAGTGCCGGCCACGCCAAGGATACCCTTCGGGGGCATGACACTCAAAATCCTTAATGAACACATAGAACTTTAGGTCCATACCATAGTTCCCCCATAAGTCATCTATCATAATTTGCATAATACAAATTAAAATAAACCCAATATCATCCTCACATCACTATTCGTCAATTGAATTTAATTCATTCCTTGTAAAAAAATTATGGATATACCCCCAATAAGTTTTTGCCGACTCGGTTCATATTATATGATCATGTCAGAACTCAAAGGTAAAAATCTATATCACCTTCAACTTTGAACGAAAGATCTACACGAGATGTCGTATTCCTTCACCTTTCTTAGATTCCTTTCATAACGTCAATCTCAAATGCCTTAAATTGTTCAATATATTTGATTTTTATTCTTTTAACTACTAACTCATGATATATTTTTTCTCATACTCTAAACAAAAACTTTAAGTAACACCCCTCCTTAGGTCCATTATTTATTAAAAGTAATTAACTTTGCTATTCAAATCATGCATAAGTCCTTTCAAATGTTCAATATCCTATACAATTCTATCAGTTCATACTCTATCAATTCATACCATGGCAAAACATACTACCATGAACATAGACTCACTATTAAGAACTTGAATTCTAACTCCAATGATATAGCCCAATTCCCCTTATTTGTCAACATTAACTCATACCATGAAGATCTTTATGAATTCATGTATCTTGACTTATTATTGATCGCCTCTTTATAGACTTTATAAAAATTTCAGTATACTAATCACTATACTCAAAATCACTAAAAGAGCCTATCACAATATTCAAGCCACAGATATATAGATTGTTTTTCAAATACTACCCAATAGTTTTCTAACCCAGATTAATGATACGTAATATTATCACTATAACAGAAGCCAAAAGATGGAATCACGTGTCTCTAAATTCATTTCTCCACTCTCTCGAAAGATACATCTTTGACCTTTACCATTAGAGTGAATGTCTTTGTTCTTGTATCTTTCTAAAGGCTAACCTACATCTCATTAATTTTATTCAGTTTTGACTCTAGCTCTTTTTAACTCTATTCGAGCAGTGTCTCAACACATTCTATATCTTTTCATATGATCAAGTTACATGTCAAATAATAGTAATTCATAACTTTAAAGGTCCACAAGTCATTATTACCTATCGAATTCATTTGATTAAAAAAAATCCTTATCATACAATTGCATCCTGATTATAATCCATCATGAATTCTTATTATCATTATTCTCAGTAGTTATTGCCGTCGTCTCAAAGTCAACCTTATCATCGACGTGATACTTTGAACTCGTTTATACCAACAAAATCCAAAGGACTAACCCAATTTTTTACACACGCTCCTACTAAATTCCTCCATTGCTTTCCCTCAAGTTACTCGTTAGGACTTTATTTATTCATAATCTTGTCATTCTAATATTGATCCACTCCCTTGGAACTTCTAATGAAATCACCAATCCTTATAAAATCCTTGAGATACATTTCACCAACTACGCATTCGTCGTAGAAAAGATCCATCACTAAATATTTTCTTATCAATGCTTAACCCAAGTGTTCATAGTAACAAACTAGTTGGTCTCTCAAATGTGGATGCAACTCGAATCACATTAGACGAGCATATAATACAACTAATAACTCTTTAAGCAATTAATATTTCCACTTGACAATAATGTATTCATTTTCATATACCACTATTACTACACCATGACAAAAAACATAAGATCCACCACTAGAACACATCATAATTACTAAAATAAATAGTACCCAAAGTAAATCATAGACTTAAAGTCTCATACAATTATATAATATCTTGGATATACTTCTTAGGCCCTCTTCTTATATAATGAGTTAGCCTTAATTCACTATTTTCATCGAAGGGTCACATTCACTGTACTCGTAATATCACACTTCTTTCAAGTCAACATCTTAATTTCTTGCTTATGCTATGTCAAACCTACTAGAGCAAATCTCCAACTAATAGTATCATTTTTGTCATGCTATCCCCTTTTCTAAGCATTCAAGTAATTCCTTCAAGTCTCCTCAAGTTTCCCTAATTGATTTCAAGTTTTAAGTATGTGGCCCTTCCATCCATGGGTTCTTTCACTCATTGGTGTAAATTTCTTGGTTTCGATGATTAATTCTTCATGGGTAATTCCTATTATTAACTACAAGCATAATTTTTGTTGGATTCTTATCAAGCATGGGTTTGATTATGTATGAACACCTAATGAGGTTTGATACTATGAATGGTTTTATGATACTCACACTATGTATGTTGTAATGTTGTGTAAGGCTATGAGAAGTATGGATTTTAAGGTAAATTTCATGATACCAAAATTGAGGGTTTTGCTATAATGATAGTGGGTTTCTTTGAATGGTTCCTAAATGACTTTATTTCACTCTCCTTATGTCCTATACTCTTGAATTACCTGATTATAAGCTCATACGCATATACCCACCATGTTTTGACTAAAGTTATACGACAAGCTTTTTATGTTAATGCAAGTCTTATTGCAAGATATGCAAGTTGTGAATATTGTGAATGATTGAAGGGCGAATAAGTACGCTATGAGTTCATGAGAATGTTATGAAAGTTGTGAGTGATGTGAAGCCCTTTCTTTGATGCTATGAAGCTTTGGTTTTGATGAGATACTCATGTGATGATATTATGATCTTACAACTCTATGCATATTATGAATATGATTATAATTGAAGTATTCTATGGAATGTTGACCTAGCACCGAGAGGACTTTTGTAGATTTTCATTATCCCTAAACTATGTGCCACCATAGGTTTGTAGTGTTAACTCCTCAAATGGGCTTGCACCTACCGAAAAGGCCATTCCATAAGGTAAAGATATCTTTTAACACCTATCGAAAGGGACATGCCGTAGGTAGTGATATCTCTTAACACCTATCGACAAGGCCATGTCGTATGGTAAGGACATCTTGTAACACCTATAAAAAAAGCCATGCCATAAGGTAAAGACATTTGGTACCACTCTTGGAAAAGGTGATGCCATAAGGTGAGGGTATGGTTTACCTCAGCAAAGTAAACTACTCTTTTTTCGAGGTGAAGTAAATATCAGAATTCCATGTAGTATCTTGCATTTGTGTTATACATCGGTTATGGTTTTTTCCCACTTATGTATGCTATGATGTGTGATTTGAATATCTTCCATGCATGTTTTGACTTAAGCATTGATCATCTATGTCATATTGAACTTATATTCATTGTATATGATTATCCATCTTATTTATTTATGGATTATGTACACTTGTTAGATTGCACCCCATATACTTAGTACATTCCAAGTACTAATGTATACTTTTGCCTATATGATCTAACCATGTAGGGACCTAAGCTCCTATCATCCATCTTCACGTGGCTAGTACATTGGTTTAAAGATTGCTATTGGTGAGTCCTTCATTTCGAGGACAATAACCACTTTCTTTCATGCATATGTTAAGACTTGTTTACCTTAGGATATTTACTTTTGAGCATGAGCTTGGGAGATGTATTGGCCCTTATTCCACAAATTTTTGGAGGTGTTGCTGGATAATGTTAAAGTGCTTGACTTTTATGATGTTGTATTAATAAAGAATTCCTTTAGTCTCTATCCCTTGTATGCATTTGTTAGATGTTGATGGCATGTGATGAAATTCCTAAGCCCCTAATTTCTCCACAACTTGAGTCCTACTCACCCTCCTCTTAGTCTTTTGCTTGTGACCGGATAATGGAAATTCCTGTTCCCTTTCTATCCCCGTAGCTTGAGTCCAAAGCCCCAATTTCCCTTAGATTTTAATTATGTGATTTTTGCTTTATGTTTCCGCAACCATGGATGTGCTTACTTATGCTCAAAGGTTGGTTAGAGATTCCTTCGGGTTCCCCATTCATTGTGTCGCTCCTAGTCCCTAGCCTTGGGTCGTGACAAGCTTGGTATTAGAGTACTAGGTTTGTAAATGGTCCTAAAAAATCCAACACACTGCGTTGAGTAGAGTCTTATTCATAGTTGTGAAGCGCACCACAACTATTAATAGGAGGCTATAAGGCATTTAGGAAATGATTCACTTCTTCATAATATATGTCGTTCTTTAGAACATGATTTAATATTTCCCATCTTTGATGCTTGCCTTTTTGGGATTCTTGATCATGCCACCAAGAAGAATGACACAAAGATCTCCAACTCCCGAGGGAGATCCAGCCCCTCTGGCAGCCACAAACTCTCCAAGAGGAAGTTGGGTCACCCATGTCAAGTACCGTAATGTTGTCTCTTTATTTGCAAGGGCCATAGCCAATCAAGTTAACCAAGGGGCCCAAGATCTTCATGCTCCTACTCCAGTCTCAAGGGTGAGAGACTTTTACCAGAATGAACCCTCAGGAGTTTTATGGCTCTAAAGTGGAGAAAGATCCCCAAGAATTTATTGATAAGGTGCATAAGGTTCTTGCATTATGGGGGTAAGCTTGGAGAAGAAGACGAAACTTGCGGCTTATCAACCCAAAGTCCTTACTCAAATAAGGTTTGCTCAATGGAAGATGGAGAGGGAGAATGATGAGACTATTCCTTGAGAAGAATTCAAAGCCGCCTTCCTCAACCTATTCTTTCCTATTGAACTAAGGGAGGCAAAGATAATGGAGTTTATGAATCTCAAAAAAGGGTCCATGAGTGTGAGGGAGTATTCTCTCAAATTCAACAACCTCTCAAAGTATGCTCCTCACTTATTTGCCGACTCTAGGGAAAGTATGAATAAGTTTGTTTCAGGAATATTTGACTTGGTTAATGAAGAATGTTGTACTACTATGCTTGTTGGGAATATGGACTTATCTCGGCTTATGATATATGCTGAGTAACTTGAAGGAGAAAATATTAGTAAGAGGATGAGTGGGGTGTCCAAGAAGGCTCGTCATGATGATGGATTTCAAGGTGCCAGAGGTGGTCGTTTCCAACAAGGCCACAGATTTCAAGGACAAGGATTAACAAAGCTCAAAACCAAAGGTTCACTAATGATAGGGTGCCTAACCCTAAAGCTCAAGGTAGAAATGGTGGACCAATACATCATAGGTGCTCAAAATATTGGAGGAATCATAGTGGCACATGTTAGAGGAACATGGGTGTATGCTTTGGGTGTGAAAATATGGGCCACAAGGTTGTTGATTGCCCACATGCTCAAAAAAGAGGTAGAGATGGTCATCTTCAATGCAAGGTGGCCATGTAGGTCAAGGGGCACATGGTGGTCAACAAGTGGGTGACCTATGTCACAGGAAGTTCTATGCTCTTCAAGAGAGGTAAGGGGTAGATGAGGTGCCCGATATTATTATTGATATGTTAAAGGTTTATGATTATGATATGTATGCTTTATTGGATCCGGGTGCCACTTTATCTTTCATTACCCCATTTGTCGCTAATAGGCTTGAGGTGTGTCCTAAATTTTTATGTGAATCCTTTGAGGTGTCTACCCCCATTGGTGAGTCTATTGTTGCTAAAAGAGTTTATAGGTATTGTCCCGTGTCCATATTACATAAAGTCTTGCCTTATGATTTTGTTGACTTGACATTGTAGATTTTTACATTGTTTAATGGATTGGTTACATGCATATCATACTTGCATTAAATGTAGAACCTGGCAAAGTTCGATTCTAATTTCCTAATGAACCCATCCTTCAGTGGGAAGTCATGATTCGATGGTTAAGGGTGGGTTCATATCTTGTCTTAAGGCTCAGGAATCGATTGCTACGGGTTGTATTTATCATCTTGTAAGAGTTAGGGATGCTTAGTCTAAATTCCCTCCTATTGAGTCGATTCAGGTGGTCAATGAGTTTCTTGATGTCTTTTTCGATGAATTCCCCAGTATTCCTCCGAAAAAGGAAATATATTTTGGTGTATACCTCCTCCCCAATACACAACCTGTTTCTATTCCTCCCTACTGTATGGCCCCGGTGGAATTGGAATAGTTGAAGGACCAATTAAAAGACTTATTGGAGAAGAGTTTTATTAGGCCTATCCATTCACCCTGGTATGCACCGGTGTTGTTTGTAAGGAAGAAGGATGGTTGAGTTTAAATGTGCATCAACTACCAGCAAATCAACAAGGTCACCACAAAGAATAAGTATCATCTACCAAGGATAGAGATCTATTTGACCAATTACAAGGGGCTAGTCATTTTTCTAAGATTGATCTTCGGTCCGGATACCAACAAATGAGGTTAAGGGAATGTGATATTCCTAAAATGACTTTTCGGACTAAATATGGGAATTTTGAGTTTTTGGCGATGTCAATTGGCCTAACTAATGCACCGACAATATTATGGATCTTGTGAATAGGGTCTTTAAACCCTACCTTGATATGTTTGTTGTGGTATTCATTGATGATATCTTAATTTATTCCCGGGGTGAGAGAGAGTATTTGAAACATTTGAGGATAGTGTTGCAAACCTTGAGGGATAAGAAGTTATTTGCTAAGTTTGATAAATATGAATTTTTGTTGAAAGAGGTTGCATTTTTAAGGTATGTAGTGTCGGTTGAAGGGATTAAACTGGATCCTAAAAAGATAGAAGTGGTAAGGAATTAACCTAAGCCCTTGACTCCGATGGGCATTAAGAGTTTCTTGGGCTTCGTGGGGTACTACCGGAGATTCATTGAGGGCTTTTCTAAATTTTCTTCTCCTTTGACAAAGTTAACACAAAAGTAGGTGAAATTTGCTTGGAACGATGAATATGAAAAGATTTTTCAAACTTTAAAGGACAAGCTTAAAAGGGTTTGTTGTATATTGTGATGCTTTAGGAATTGGTTTGAGGTGTGTATTGATGCAAAGTGGCAAGGCCATTGCCTATATTTCTAGACAACTAAAAGTGCATGAACGTAATTAAGCTATCCATGATATTTAGCGAGTAGCCATGGTATTTGCTTTGACAATATGGCATCATTATTTGTATGGGATTCATGTAGATGTCTTTATCGACCACAAGAGTCTTCAATATGTTTTCACCTAAAGAGTTCTCAATTCGAGGCAAATAAGATGGCTAGAACTTCTTAAGGATTATGATATGAGTGTGCATTATCACTCGAGCAAGGCTAATATTTATGCCGATGATATAAGTAGAGTTTCCTTGAAGAGTGTGGCTCATATTAATGATGATAAGAGGGAATAGGAAAGAGAAGTCAATCGGTTGGCTAGGTTGGGGGTTAGGTTGAATAAAACCAAAAATGGAGGTGTGGTGGTTCTAGATGGTTCCAAATCTTCTTTGATTGAAGAGATCAAATCCAAGCAACACCTTGACCCCCTCTTTGTTAAAGTCAAAGGCATTAGTGAAAGAGGCAAAGTGGAGTTTTTCTCCCAAGAGGGAGATGGTGTTCTTAGGCATCAAGGTAGATCGTGTGTGCCACGTGTTGATGGGTTGAGGAACTTGATTTTAAAAGAGGCACATAATTCATCCTATTCAATTCACCCCACTTCTACAAAGATGTATAGGGATTTGAGAGAAGTGTATTGATAGGGTGGTATGAAAAGAGATATTGTAAAGTTTATAGCCGGAAGTCACATTTGCCAGTAAGTCAAAGCTTAACATCAAAGGCCAAGTGGCTGTCATGCCCCACGCCAAGGGCCTAGATGCGACACAGCAAATGGAAACCCGAAGGAATCCCAAACAAGCCTACTAAGCATGCATAGCATATCCTTGGTTTTGCAAAAGCATAAAAGTGCAATAAACATGTAGCATATATAATTTCTGCGGGAAACGAGGCTTCAGACTCAGGATATAGGGATGTTATAGGGAAAAGGATGAGCATGAATCACATAGCAAATAATTTGTAAGGGGCAGGTAAGTATGACTCATGCTATGGGGGGAATAAAAGACTTGGGACTTCTACCTTATCACCATCATATCAAGCATTTAACATAAAAATAGAATATGGGACTAAGGGATGCCTTTCATAATACAAAAGCATAATAAGTCAAGCTCAATCATACCTAGCCATCACAATATCCAACAACACCTCTAATCATGAATAGGACGGGGGCAAAGACATCTATCGGGCTCACCCACTAAAGACAGTATGCAAAAATAAATGATTTTAAACAAGGCATAAAAGTACGTGGAATTTTGTCCCCAGAAAACATCATGATTCCATGTAATAGTCCATATGATCTTATATGTCGGTTATGGTCTTATTCCAACATATGTAATGTTAAGGTTATGAATGGATTTGATGATGCTTCTTCTCATGATTTTAAACATGCATGTTCATATATATTGTGTCCTTATCCTATTGTGATTATGCATACTGATATTATTGTGATGTCCTTCAATTAATGGCATACCTACATACTTAGTACTTTCCATGTACTAATGCATACTTCTTTGCCTACATGATCTAACCATGTAGGAACAGACGACGAGGCGACTATTCCATTTCGTGGCTAAATTTGGATTTCGAGCTTGATGACTTGTTGGTGAGTTCCCATGTTTCGAGAACAAACCTTATGATTTTTTCCTTTATGTTGAGACTTTATCATTCCTATGATGTAGAGGAATGATTTGGACTTTATGGATGGATGTACATTCCCTTGTGGGAACTGTGATTTTCACTTTGGCAAACTTCCACTTGCTTATTCTCTTATATATGCTTATTTGACCTTATGAATGTTTATGATATGAACACAAGGCTTGTATGGGATGTCTTTGAGTGTCATATTCGCTGTCCCGGTTAGGCCCTAGGTTCAGGTCATGACACCCGAAGGCATCCCATCCAAGCCTCATGTTTATATTATAAGTATTCATAAGGTAAAATAAGCAACATAAGAGAATAAGCAAGAAGATATGCATAAAACTAAGTACATCATAGCTTCCCTTAGGGAATTTACATCAATTCATAGTGTCCAAAACATGCCTCTACATCATAAGATCTTGGCAGGGTCTAGAACATATCTTACTAGCTCACCCTCAAGATATACATCAGAAAGAAAATGATAAAGTTTCAGCATATGGAAACATCATAAATTGGCTTGTTCCTGAAGCATGAGAACTCACCAACAATCCTTAAGCTTGGAATCCAAATCTAGCCATGTAATGGAATAGTCGCCTCATTGTCCGTCCCTGCATGGTTAGATCATGTATGCAAAGAAGTATGTGTTAGTAAGTGGAATTTACTAAGTATGTAGATATGCCATGAATCAAAGAACATCAAAACATAATATAAATATGCATAATCATAATCAATAGGATAAGAACATAATATGTATGAGCAATGAAAGTTAAAAATCATGAGAAGTAGCATCATTAAATCCATTCATTAAACTTAGAATATATATATTGGAATAAGACCATAACTGACATATAAGACCATGCATACTATTAAATCAAATCTTGATGTTCCCTCTACATTAAGTAAAGAGGAGTCTACTTTGCAGAGGTAGACTCAATCCTCACCTTTTAGGCTCTATCCTAGCGTGGTGAGAACCCATCCTTTAACTCCCACCCTTTAGGCTCTATCCTAGCACAGTGTGTGTCCATTAAAAACTTTATGGATCAATTAGCACACCTTTAAGGCATAAAAACATGAACATCATTCATATGGTGGCACATAGCTATGGGACTATGGAATCTACCAAAGCCCTCTCGATTCTAAGTCATATCCCACGAAATACATAAATCATAGATATACATAGCTTTCAACATAGTTCATATTTCATCAAAATATACTTTCATAGTTCGTAAAATATTCATCATAATATTTCATGAAAATACCTCATGTCATAAGAATAGTCCATCTACTTAGCTTTTCATAAAAATGTGGGGAAGCACTCCCACCTTAGCATTATCATCATAAACATTAGGATTTCATCACCCTCTTTATCATAGCATTATCATTGTCATAACATCATCATTGTCATAAAACATGCTTTCACATACTTAAGATCATAATCATGAAAATTCATAACTTTATAATAAGGTGATTGAGTCAAAATCATGCAATTAGGTGAGATTCATAGTGGAAAATATACATTTACAATCTATTTTGATCATTAGTAAAGGAACCCACATCAAATCATTAAACCTAAATCATGAATACTTGAAAATCACTTAATTTTGCTTGAAAGTCACATAAATCATATAATTCTTCATAATTGGTGCATAATTAGACATAATTATTATATAGGAATCATAATTCATGCATTTGAAATCATAGCATAAAAGCCCATAGGAAATCATCATGGGATTTTGATAAAAATGAGATTTTAGATTGGGCTTCATGGACGACACTAATCTATGAATGAAGCCCTACGTACCTATGGTGAGAATCCTTTAGAATTGAAGATGAAAATCTGGAAAAATATGGCAAAACCTTTAAGCCCTAGCTTCAACAGAATCCTTATTCTAGAGAGAGAAATATTTTAGAACCCTTGAGAGAATTATGAAGATTAAAGACTTTGAATGGTTTAGAGTAGAACTAGTAAGAGCTAGGTCAGTTAAGGTAGTTAGGAGGGCCAAAATGACATAGTTTAGGTCTTAAACGGATTGAAAATGTCAAAAACACCCTTCATTAAAAACTACTAGAGCTGTCCACGAGACTCTGTCTACAGGCTGTGGTTCAACCTACGGATCGTGACTTGGCTCGTCGAAACATGAGCCACAAAAGTTGAGTTACTGGAATTCACACATTTCAGTCCATGAACATGTAGGATGACTCGTAATTCCATTTAGGGGCTGGAAGTCCTTTCGTAAAAGTGATTCAAGACTTAGAAAATTCTAGGCCCTTCAGGACTCCTTTCTACAAAACCTTTGATGGGTTATGATTCTTTATACGGTCCGTCCTATTAATTTGTACATAAACTTCAAGAAATTATTCAACTTTCCATTTTCACTAGGCCCAATCCACGAACACACCAATGATCTGTGGTTTCATCCATGAGCCGTAGCTAGCTCATTGGACCAAACCAGCACCAAAATCCTTATTTTTCAGTTTTCCAAGCCTATAAACATGAGGGGCGTTACAATATCTCCCCTTGGGATCATTCATCCTCTAATGAAATATGCTTCAATAGCGTAGAAACACAGTCATCATCATAACATATATGCAAAAAATGCAACTTAATCATTATTTTCATAAAATCATCAAACCTATGCATTAAATATCATTCAAAATAGTTTTATGATCATGCATGCATGAAATGTAACAAGAGATACATATTCAAGAAAACCTCAAAGGAATAAATCATATTAAGTTAGGCTTGAATAGAAGGAAAGAGATAATGGTATCATTTCATCATGTCCGCCTTAGTGTTCGTCGCCCAAGTTACACCTCCTTTTTAGAGGATAAAGCGATCGTTGTCAAGATATAAAATCAAACCAAGGTTAGGGTCGAACCCATAGGAAATACGTAGACTCAAGACAAATTTACCAACATGCATTCCGAGTAGTTAATCAACTAAATCCCCCAAAGGGTTTTTTTTACAAAAATCAATGAGAAAAATAACCTAACTAATGATCACGAGAGAAGGATCAATAACAGAGAGCAAGTAGGGTATTGAATTCCCCATGATTCTCCAACTTAGTTCACCAATAACCTAATTCTTGTCTAGTGTATATCATGCATGATGATAATTTAAGTTCACCAAGCCCTTTGGTAAAAGGTGAGAGGCAAATTTCACTATACGACTTGGCTCATCTCCATAGTGTGCATTACTAACCATTAGCTATAAGTCCCAGTACAACCTCCCATTGGCCCAGTATGGTTGATTAGATGAGAACACATCAATCAAATCATGTTAATTAATCTCTTTTTTCCTATTCATTACTCTTTTAGTCTAGTCAATAATACTTGGTGGGTTGTAATGTTGGCCACCATAAAAAAACATGCAAAAGGAAGAGAGTTATTTAATACATGCATATTCACCTTCCAAGAATCATGAATTATTCGATTTTATTTTGTTAGTTTTTTATGATTCTCACAACCCTAGTTGTGGATATAACTACTTGTACTTTGTATAGATGAAGAGATTATGTATTTAGAAAACATAATTAAACACTTATACAACTGAATTAAGAACACTCAAATCCATTGTCAATGAAAATCACAAGCTTGAAGATTGAATTATACCACAAATGTTTTCAAAGACTATATTACAATCTTCTCTCTAAGAATAATGAGTTCTCTGAATACTAAGCTAAACTTTTTGTACAATAGTCGTCCCACCATTGAAAAATAACCCTAAACATCTATTTATAATAAGTAAAAATAAATCCTAAACAAATTAGGAAAACTCGTTGGCAAACTCCACAAAAGTATTTTATAACTCGTATTGTCCTCTATGATTCGTAGTCGGGGTCTCATAATCAGCTGCTGGAATTCGGGACTTCTCTTCTACGACAACCCTTCACGACTTGTAAAGTGGTTTACGACCCGTAAAAGGGATTTCGTGTGATAACATTCTTGAAAATCCATTTCTCTAGTTCTCAGGGCATGAAAGCTCTTCTACGACTCATATAGTGATACATGACTCGTCTGCACGTTCGTAGAATTAACTTCGAAAACTTGGGCCCTTAGTGGATTTTTTTCATGAAATATCTTTACGAATTGTAGAATTTTCTATGACTCACAGAAGGTCTCGTACAGCAGCAAAAACTAGCAACTTCTGCAATTTTCCCCCAAATCATGGCCAACATGTATTCCTTCAAATATAAACACATAAAAAACAACTAAAGTCGCATTGACAACACACAAAACCCTAAGTTTTAAGCATCAAAAGTGTTGTATTTTTGCAGCACATCAACACCCTCAACTTAAAATTGTTGCTTGTCCTTAAGTGACAGACTTAATCTATCCAGACAATACAGTAAAACACAAACCTCAGCTCAATGGCATAAATCACATATATCTCAAACTCAGATACCCACACCTACTCATTAAAACAGGATTAGATAGTTGTTTAATAAGCCAATGCAAACTGGTGCATGTGACAACACAACTATGACACGCAAGGCATTATCAATAACCCACAATTACTGAACAAGTCTAATGCTAATAATACAATTATAGTGCCCTCATAGAAAGAAGTACCATATCAGACACTCTATGATATTTTCATGTTTTAGCCTTGGGACTGTGCAAACTCATTTACCCTCACAACCGACATTCATGCATAATGACTAATACCATAGACTTTCCCCTATACTCATGACTTAGACCTTAAACTAATTGGACTAGGATCACTCTAGGACTTTCTAGGCTTGTAATGTAGGCTCAGGGGGCTTTTGTATGATATTTTTGAAAAATAGTGACTAAAGGCCCTCCTTGAAACTTCGTTCTTCCACACTTTGCCCCACCAACTCTGTTATTTTCACCTTATTCTCCCTTTTTCCTCGTTCAAGCTTTTCTGGGTGCTTGATTATCATTTTCAGCCTTTTGCCTTATTTTCATAGTTTATTTTGCTTTTTAACTATCAATTAAGGCATCTTTCATTTTTCTTGCACCCAGTGCATGATTTCTCTCCTTTTTCTTTGCATCCTTAAATCACATCCCTTATTTTTGTTCTTTAACCTTACACTAGCCACCCTCAAATTATGCTTGTGTCCTATGTAGAGGTGTACACTATCCATCCTTAGAACTAAGGCCGCTTTTGGCAGCCACCCTCAACTTGGGATTTTTGCCACAGTCAATGTACACAATAATCAAGGAAGGACTACGACAAAATTCATAGATTTTTTACTAGACAAGGCTAGGTAAATCAGGTATTTTGAAAGAATAGGCACATTTTAGGCTCAAACATTAGGAACAAGGGATATATCATCTCTTTGGTTGGTAATTCTTAGGCTAAAGTAGACTATTTAAGAAAAATGGCCTAAGATCCTTTCCCAATCCAACTAATCTACAACCTAACTTAGAGTAACCGGGCAAATTCTAAATCAGCAAAAAATACATGAATTTAGAAAATAAGGCTCACACTCACATGGCATTACATACATTATCAGCAAAAGGACTCTCAGACCATGCTTCTCATCTCAATCTACCCTTACTTGTCAGAACATGTATTGTCAATCACCTAAACATGCATGGTTACTATCTAACTACTAATCAAAATTCTTAGGGGGTACTATATTTTCAAACAAAGCACAAAAGCATATTATATGCCACAAGTATTGGTACTATATGTTATACATACTATCTAAACATCCTAAACATGCCGATTCAACAAAAATGAAATATCCACAGTGATAAAGAACATAAACAAGAAAATTGGGATAAAAAATTAGGGCAGTTACGGACCATAAGCTACTCAGACTTCACTGAGGTCCATAACTACCCAAACCCCATAAAAAAGGATGTGCATTGTCCCAATGCACAAAATTAAAATAAAATAGAACATAAGGGGTCAAAAATACAAACATGGGCGCCTAAATGCCTGTGTTCCTTGGGTTGCCTCCCAATATTCAAATTTGGGCACTCAGACTTCCCCTAAATTTTCAAAAATAAAATTGACACAAAACAAACAACAAAAGGACTATATAGAAAAAGAAAATAATAAGTTACACAACTAGATGGAGACCTTTCACTTCTTCTTCCACCTTTATTATGAATTGTACCCCGAATTTCTTTTTCAATTTTCTATTATGCTCAAAGGGTAGTAGTATAGAAATAAGGGAAGCACACAATAGAGATTGCATGTTGTAGTTCCTAGCCTTTTAATAAGGAATGTAATTTTTTTATTTGTGCCTAAAAAATTCAAGAATAAAACAATTTCTTTCCTCCTCCTTACATTCATCTATATGCTCAAATGATTTGACTAATACCTTATCATCTAAACATAATGTAGAAAAGTGAGTGAAATGATGTCCAATACATCCTAATTCATGAATTTTATTATCATTTACATCCTCATGTTTACAACATACTAGAGTTTTTAAAGATAATACTATCTACTTCTTCATATAACTTTCGCGTATTTTTCTCAATAGTGACAACATCAATAATAGTATGATCAAGAAGTTGACCCGCAAATTTTAGCTCTTCAAATTGGCTTAAGCATTTTTTCTTCCTCAAACAGTTCATAAATAGCTTGTTGAGAATCAAACATATCAACTTTTATGCTCAACTCACTACTTAAAATGTGGACATCCAAGCCAAATTGATGAACATCTGACAAAAGCACATAGTTGTCTAAGTTGAGTTTTTCTAATATTTTCAAGAAACACACATTGCGATTCAAATAATTGTGTATAACTCCTTTCATCCCTATACTATAATAATCAAATATTTCTTCAGCTGAGGGTGTCATATTAATAAGAAAAAAATACAAAAACAAAAACAAAAACAAAACACAAAATGTCGGAAATAAGGATTAACACTCGAATTACAAATGAATTTACTAAGTCTAGCTGTATTCCCCAGCAATGGCGCCGAAATCTTGTTCGTCGTCCAAATTACACCTATTTTTTAGAGGATATAGCAGTCCCTGAGAAGATATAGAACCTAAACAAGGTGATGGTCGAACCCACAGGGAATACATACACTCAAGACAACTTCACTAACATAAAATGCAAGTAGTTAATCAACTCAATTCCCTAAAAAGGAGGGGTTTAGCAAAACTCAATGAGAAAAATAATCTAACTAACGATCATGACAGAAAGATCAATAATGGAGAGCAACTAGGGTATTGTGTTCCCATGATTCTCCAGCTCAGTATCACCAAATAACCTAATTCTTGTCTAGTGTATAGCATGCAAGACAATAATTTATGTTCACTAAGCCTTTTGGTCAAAGATGATAGGCGCATTTTACAATTCGACTTGACCCATCTCCAAAGTGACTATTACTAACCAATACCTATAAGTCCCAGTACAACCTCCCCTTGGACCTATTTGGTTGATTAGATGAGAACACATCAATCGAATCCTTTTAATTAATCTTTTTTTCCTATTCATTACTACCTTGGTATAGTCAATAACACTAGGCAGGTTCTAATGTTGGTTACCATCGGAAAACATGCAAAATGAAGAGAGTTAATTAATACATGCATATACATACACCTTACATGAATCGTGAATAATCTGATTTTACTTTTGTCAGTTCTTCATAGTTCCCACAAAATCTTAGTTGTGGATTTAGCTACTCATACTTTGTGTAGATGAAGAGATTATGAATTTAAAAGAGATAATTAAATACTCACACAACTGAATCAAGAACACACAAATCCAATGTCAATGAAAATTACAAGCTTGAAGATTGAATTATATCACAAGTGTTTTCAAAGGCTCTCTCACGATTCTTCTCTCTAAGAATAATGAGTTGTATGAACACTAACCTAAACTAGGCTAAACTTTTTGTACACTAGTCGTCTCTCCATTGAAAAACAATCCTCAAAACCTATTTATAATAAGTAAAGACAAATCCTAAACAAATTAGGAAAGCTGGTCAGAAAACTGCACGAAAGCATTTTACGACTCGTATTGTCCTCTACGACTCATAGTTGGTGTCACGACCCGAACATGGACATGATGACACTCGTCTTAACCCACCAAGACAAGTCAGCCTAAAAACACAATTAACATAATAAAGTGCGAGAAGATACTAAAAATAAAAGATTAATTGCGGATGATAAGTCAACTTAATTAAAAATCCCCAAAACCTGGTTGTCACGCGCACAAGCCTCTAATGTATTACAATAGATTTGAAAGAAATGTATAAGTCTCAAATGATATTGTTTCTAAAGTAGAACAAAATCATAAATAGGAGTGAGAAGTTAGCTGGGATAGCAAAGAGCTACCTCACACAATCTCCACAGGAAGCCTCGGACAAGGTAGAATATAGGGTATCACGAAGATCCGGGCTCGTAACCTACACAAATGTAGTAGCAAGGGGTGAGTACCTAACACACGGTACTCAACAAGTGAATTACTAAACACAAAATTAAATAATATAGAATACAAGTACTCCTAACACTCCGACAGAACCTCCACAAGTACCACCTGCATAAAGTCAGCTCAACCTAACAGTTCACAATGTACATAGCCTATAGCTCAATACCCACACAAATATTTATAGTTCAACAACATAATGATCAAGTTCATCCATCACAAGTTCCATAAAGACACTCGCAAGTTCATAGACAATAATAATGTGTGATACAATGCAATGCAATGTCAAATATCATGATGCATGCCTGGCTTAATGATACACACCCGCTGTCTCGCAGTCCGGGACCCATGGGGGACTTTTAGCCCGTGCATCCGTCGCGGCGTGCGTCTCGACCCTCGAATCATATTAGTATCCGTCGCGGCGTGCGACACGACCCTCGAATCATATATAGTATCCGTCGCGGCGTGCGACACGTCCCTCGAATTATAATATCCATCGCGACATGCGACACGACCCTTGAATCATATAGTATCCTCTTTAACTCTTATTCTTTCCCAGTCCTCATAAGACTTGTCACACAGGTCAATGAAAATAGGCATGCTTACAAGATAATGGGAAAATGACTAATTTTAACACAATGCATAATTCACAACAACATGATCTTAATACAACGTCAAAACTACTTGATATGTCAAAATCATTCCCAACCTTCACACAAGGAAGCACGAGATTCTATATATTTAACAAAGGTTAAGAAATTCACTTGCCTCAACTAATAGTATTACTCCGAATCTTGAGTCTTTTATAACGCTTTCAGATGATCAAAATCTGTTCAAATACATAATCTACATAAGAAAACGAATCCAATGACACTCATATTGCTATATTTATTTTTTTGCTCAAAAATCGGGTCGAAAAGTCATCCCGAGCCTTTAAATTCAAATCTGAAATTTTCTTTCAAATTATGTTTACCCATCATAAAATAACCTCATATCTTAAATTTCAGCTAAATCGGATCGTTATTCGACCCCCAAATCAGAATTTTATTCTAAGAACCCTAGGGTTATATTTTCTTAATTTAACATAAATTATACACGTTTCTACCCTAAATATTTATTCATAATCGCATGAAAACTTAGTAGAAAGGATGAGAATAATTACCTTGATGTTTTGGAATGAAAATCACAATTTTTCTCTATCTTTTTCCCTTCCGAATTTTTTTCTCTTCTGCGTTTTTTTTTCTGTTCTGCATTTTCCGTTTCTGTTTTCTTTAAGCCCTTCAGTTAAATCCCCTCTTTCTCCTTTTTCTTTTCTTTTTTTTTTATATCTATTTATTATTATTATTATTATTACTATTATTATTTTAATTTCTTTCTAAATTAATTAAGTATTAAAAGTGATTAATTTTTTTACTAATTTTTATTTTAACACATATAGAATAAATGGTATAAGTCATTAAGTAAATTATTAATTTAATTCATCAATTAAATTAATTATTAAAAATTACTCATTAACTAAATAATCGTAATTATCGAACCATCCAAAATTTTCAATTTAAATTTACGGAAAGGGTCTTCTATGGAAAGGTGAGGATTCGTTCTCAATAGGGTCTTCTAGAGCTCGAACCCTCCTGTCTGCATAACTCTTTTGTCGACTCTGAGTGGTCAACAACCTACCTTGAATCATACGAACTTGTTCTATAGCATCCCTGAGAAAATCTGCATCTAATGAGTCCATCTCAGCGGAATCAAACCACCCAATCGGGGATCTGCACCATCTACCGTACAAAGCTTCAAATGGATCCATCTGAATACTGGAGTGATAACTATTATTATAGGCAAAACTCTGCTAAGGGCAAGTGTTGATCCCAACGGGAACCAAAATCGATCACACACGCTCGAAGCATGTCCTCCAACACCTGAATCGTCCGCTCAGACTGTTCATCTGTCTGAGGGTGAAAGGCTAAACTCATATCCAACCGAGTGCCTAAACCATGCTGCAAGGCCCTCCAAAAATGTGAAGTGAAGAGTGAACCCCGATCCGAAATTATAGATACAGGCACACCATGCAATCTAACTATGTGACTGATGTAAAGCTCAGCCAACTTCTCCGCTGTATACTTAACCTTGACAGGAATGAAATGGGCAGACTTAGTTAATCGATCCACAACCACCCAGATAGAGTCATAACCACCCACAGTAGTGGGCAAACCCACCACAAAGTCCATGGTGATACGCTCCCACTTCCATGTAGGAATGGGCATCCTCTGTAACTCACCTCCAGGTCGTTGGTGCTCACACTTAACCTGATGACAAGTTAAACACTTGGACACGAAATCTGAGATGTCTTTTTTTATGCCACACCACCAGTAATGTTGACTCAGGTCATGATACATCTTTGCTGCTCCTGGATGAATGAAATAACGAGCACAATGAGCCTCATCCATGATCACTCTAATCAAGTCGCCCACCTTAGGCACACAAATTCGACCTCCAATCCTCAAGACACCATCAGGATCAAGTGTCGCTTCCTTAGTCTCTCCTTTAATCACCTTGTCTCTGATGAGACACAACTTTTCATCCTCAAACTAGCGCTCTCGAATCTGGTCCATCAAGGAACAACGAGCCTCAATGAAAGCAAGTACACCACCCTCATCCGAAAGTTGTAACCTGACTAGGCCATTAGTTAGACGCTGGACATCCCCGGCCAAAGGTCGCTCCTCAACTCGAATGGCGGCTAGACTTCCCATGCTAGAAGTCTTTCTACTCAAGGCATCAGCCACCACATTAGCCTTCCCCGGATGATATAAAATGGTCAAATCATAGTCTTTTAGCAACTCAATCCACCTACGCTGCCTCAAGTTCAGATCATTTTGATTGAAAATATACTGAAGACTCCTATGATCAGTGAAGACCTCACAATGTACACCATATAAGTAATGACGCCACAACTTAAGCACAAAAACCACAGCCGCTAGCTCCAAGTCATGGGTAGGATAATTCTTGTCATGAACCTTCAACTGTCTAGAAGCATAGGCAATCACTTTCCCCTTTTGCATCAACACACTACCTAATCCAACCCCTGAAGCATCACAATACACCGTAAAGTCCACACCTGCCTCAGGTAGTGTCAAAATGGGAGCTGAAGTCAACAAAGTCTTGAGCTTTTGGAAGCTCTCCTCACACTCATCGGACCAATGAAAGGCTACATTTTTCTGAGTCAATCTAGTCAATGGGGCTGCAATAGAAGAAAAATCCTGAATAAACCATCGATAATACCCAGCTAACCCCAAAAACTATGAATCTCGGTAGCTGAAGTAGGTCGTGTCCAACCTCTCACTGCCTCCACCTTATCCGGATCCACTCTAATCCCTTCCTTTGACACCACATGCCCTCGGAATACCACCGAATCAAGCCAAAACTCACACTTGGAGAATTTTGCATATAATCTTTCCTCTCTCAATCTCTGTAGCACTATCCTCAAGTGACAAACATGATCAGCCTCAGTCTTGGATTATACCAAGATGTCATCAATGAATACTATCACAAAAGAATCCAAGTACGGACGAAACACCCTGTTCATCAGCTCCATGAATGTTGCAGGTGCATTAGTCAACCCAAAGGACATTACCAAAAATTCATAGTGGCCATAACGGGTTCGGAAAGTTGTCTTAGGAATATCTGATGCTCTAATCCTCAACTGATGATAACCAGACCTTAGGTCAATCTTAGAGAACAAAGTCGCTTCCTGAAGCTGATCAAACAAGTCATCGATACGGGGAAGAGGATATTTGTTCTTAACAGTCACCTTGTTTAACTGCCTGTAATCAATACACATCCTTATAGACCCATCTTTCTTTTTCACAAATAAGACTGGGGCACCCCATGGTGACACACTAGGAAGAATAAACCCTTTGCTCAACAAATCTTGAAGTTGCTCCTTTAATTCTTTCAATTCTGCTGGAGCCATTCTATATGGAGGGATGGAGATGGGCTTAGTGCCTGGCTCTAGATCAATAGGAAAGTCAATATCCCTATCAGGAGGAACACCTGGAAGGTCAGTAAGAAACATATCGACAAACTCCTGAACCACAGGAATAGACTCAATAGGAGTTGGCTCAACACTGGTATCTCGAATGAAAGCCAAGTAAGACAGACACCCCCTATCAATCAATTTCTGAGCATGGATGTAGGAAATAACCTTGCTAGGATAAGAACCACTATCACCCTTCCACTCAATCTTTGGTTCACCGGGCATGGCTAAGGTCACAGTTTTTGCATAGCAATCAAGAATAGCATATCCCCACTTGTGGGATTCAACTGGGTATGTTGTTGTTGTTGTTGTTGTAATCAAGAATAGCATGATAAGGAGAAATCCAATCCATCCCCAAGATAACATCGAAGTCTACCATCTCTAAAATAATCATATCTACCCAAGTATCATACCCAACCAGAGAAACAAGACAGGATCGATACACTCGATCCACCACTAAGGGCTCACCTACTGGTGTGGAAACATGGATAGGAACAGGCATACGATCACATAGTAAATCAAATACAGATGAAAAGTAGGAGGACACATAAGAATAGGTAGATCCAGGATCAAACAATACATACGCAGATCGATGACAAACCGGGATAATACCTGTGATAACTGCATCTGAACCCTCGGCCTCGGGCCTCCACGGAAATGCATAACACTGTGATCCCCTACCACCACCTGTCTAAGCAACGCCTCTCCCCCTACCCTGCGGAACTATGGCACCAGTCGCCCCTCTACCTGAAGTGTGACCACCTCTATCTGTCTGAGCTCTGTCTCGCCCCTGTATGGTGGTGGGGTCGGTGGTCTAGTCTGAACTGAAGATCTGGGATGAGTCCCTCCTCATCCCCTTAATGAGGGACAATGTCGTATCAAGTGATCAGGATCTCCACAACCATAAAAAAATTTCTGACTCTGGGACGGAGGTGTTGATCCTGAAGAACTACTATAGATGCCTCGCCCTGTAGGTCGTTGTTGCGAACCATACAAGTCATGACCCGTACTATGAGATCCACGATGTGTCTGACCACCCCTAGGAGTAGGTAATGATGCATGAACTGGTCCTCGACGCTGGGATGAGTCACTCCCTCTATAGGGCCCTCTACCTCCAGATGAGGTACCAAAAAACTGATCGGACGCACGGGCCCTCTTGGGGTCCCCGAACTCTTCTCTCTCCATCAGCTCTGCCTCCTTGGCCGCACTCACAATAGACTGGAAAGAGGCTCCATCCCTAGATACTCTAAACACTGCCTGTCGGATAGAATAGGTCAGTCCTCTCACAAACCTACGAACTTTCTCTGTCTCATCTGGAATAATGGCTGCAGCATGTCTAGATAACTGACAGAAACAGGTCTCATACTCGGTGACTGATAAGTCGCCCTGCCTCAGACTCTCAAACCTCAAGCGGCTCTCCTCCCTCACGCTCCAAGGGACAAACCGATCATAGAAAGCACTAGAGAACATCTCCCAAGACACTGGGGGATATCCCACTGGCAAAGACCCTGAATACGTCCTCCACCATTCTCTGGCTGGCCCACGAAGCTGAAGTGTAACATATCGAACCCCGTGTGACTCAGCTAAGCTGACGGTATCCAACAGCTCTCTGCAAGTAGTCAGAAACTCATAAGCATCCTCTGTCCTCCCACCCTGAAATTGAGGTGGGTTCATTTTCCTAAACCTCTCATAGCAGCGCTGCTCAGTCTCAGTCAATGTGGCCACGGGTGCACCCCGAACCTCAACAGCTGGTGTAGGATTAATCTCAACTCTAGGATCAAGTGGTGGCTGCTCTACTGGACCGCGAACCATGGGAGTCTGATGCTGATCTGGAGTCTGAGCCCCTCCTCCGGTCTGAGAACCGCCTGGCATGCCTGTCGAGTTACCATTTGGAGCAAAACTCTCTAGTACATTCAGCACCCTCAGTAAGGTATCCTGCAGCAAAGGTGAGGCTACGTGCTCTGAAGGAACTTGCTCCTCACCAACCTCTATCTGTGGCTCTAGAGGAGCCCCTCTAACCTATCCTCTAACTCGTGTCGCACCTCAGGCACATCCTCTAGTTCGGCCCCTTCCCCTACCTCTAACTGGGCCCTCAACAACGGTCTCGGGAGCTGCCCCACCTCTACCACCAGAAACAGTAGCCCTAGTCCTTGCCATCTGTCAAATGAATAGGGGCAGAACTCCAGCATGATAAGAGAGAGTAAATAAAGAGAAGTTTCCTAACAGTCTTTATAGCCTCTCAAAGATAAGTACAGACGTCTCTGTACCGATCCTTGAGACTCTACTTAGACTCGGCTTGTATGCACGTGAGACCTATGAACCTGGGGCTCTAATACCATTTGTCACGACCCGAACATGGACGTGATGGCACTCGTCTTAACCCACCAAGACAAGTCAGCCTAAAAACTCAATTAACATAATAAAGTGTGAGAAGATACTAAAAATAAAAGATTAATTGCGGATGATAAGTCAACTTAATTAAAAATCCCCAAAACCTGGTTGTCACGCGCACAAGCCTCTAATGTATTACAATAGATTTGAAAGAAATGTATAAGTCTCAAATGATATTGTTTCTAAAATAGAACAAAATCATAAATACGAGTGAGAAGTCAGCTGGGATGGCAAACAGCTACCTCACACAATCTCCACAGGAAGCCTCGAACAAGGTAGAATATAGGGTATCACGAAGATCCGGGCTCGTAACCTACACAAATGTAGTAGCAAGGGGTGAGTACCAAACACACGGTACCCAACAAATGAATTACTAAACACAAAATTAAATAATATAGAATACAAGTACTAACACTCCGACAGAACATCCACAAGTACCACCTGCATAAAGTCAGCTCAACCTAACAGTTCACAATATACATAGCTTATAGCTCAATACCCACACCAATATTTATAGTTCAACAACATAATGATCAAGTTCATCCATCACAAGTTCCATAAAGACACTCGCAAGTTCATAGACAATAATAATGTGTGATGCAATGCAATACAATACAATGTCAAATATCATGATGCATGCCTGGCCTAGTGATACACACCCGTTGTCTCGCAGTCCGGGACCCATGGGGGACTTTTAGCCCATGCATCCGTCGCGGCGTGCAACACGACCCTCGAATCATATCAGTATCCATCGCGGCGTGCGACACGACCCTCGAATCATATATAGTATCCCTCGCGGCATGCGACACATCCCTCGAATTATAATATCCGTCGCGGCGTGCGACACGACCCTCGAATCATATAGTATCCTCTTTAATATTTATTCTTTCCCAGTTCTCATAACACTTGTCACACAGGTCAATGCAAATAGGCATGCTTACATGATAATGGGAAAATGATTAATTTTAACACAATGCACAATTCACAACAACATGATCTTAATACAACGTCAAAACTACTCGATATGTCAAAATCATTCCCAACCTTCACACAAGGAAGCACGAGATTCTATATATTTAACAAAGGTTAAGAAATTCACTTGTCTCAACTAATAGTATTACTCCGAATCTTGAGTCTTTTGTAACGCTTTCAGATGATCAAAATCTGTTCAAATACATAATCTACATAAGAATACGAATCCAATGACACCCATATTGCTATATTTATTTTTTTGCTCAAAAATCGGGTCGAAAAGTCATCCCGAGCCTTTAAATTCAAATCTGAAATTTTCTTTCAAATTATGTTTACCCATCATAAAATAACCTCATATCTTAAATTTCAGCTAAATCGGATCGTTATTCGACCCCCAAATCAGAATTTTATTCTAAGAACCCTAGGGTTATATTTTCTTAATTTAACATAAATTATACACGTTTCTACCCTAAAAATTTATTCATAATCTCATGAAAACTTAGTAGAAAGGATGAGAATAATTACCTTGATGTTTTGGAATGAAAATCACAATTTTTCTCTATCTTTTTCCCTTCCGAATTTTTTTTCTCTTCTACGTTTTTTTTTCTGTTCTGCGTTTTCCGTTTCTGTTTTCTTAAATCTGAGGGCTGCGCAGCAGCCCTTCAGTTAAATCCCCTCTTTCTCCTTTTTTTTTTCTTTTTTTTATATCTATTTATTATTATTATCATTACTATTATTATTTTAATTTCTTTCTAAATTAATTAAGTATTAAAAGTGATTAATTTTTTTACTAATTTTTATTTTAACACATATAGAATAAATGGTATAAGTCATTAAGTAAATTATCCATTTAATCCATCAATTAAATTAATTATTAAAAATTACTCATTAACTAAATAATCGTAATTATCGAACCATCCAAAATTTTCAATTTAAATTTACGGAAAGGGTCTTCTATGGAAAGGTAAGGATTCGTTCTCAAAATGACCTAACGGGTCATTACAGTTGGGATCTTTTAATCAGGTGCTAGAAATTTGGAATTCTCTTCTATGACACCCCCTTCATGACTCATAAAGTGGTTTACGACCCATAAAGAGGGTTTCGTCTGATAACATTCCTGCAAGTCCAATTCTCTAATCCTCAGGGCACAAAAGGTCTTCTACAACTCGTACAATGATCCATGACTCATCTGCATGTTCGTAGAATTAACTTCTAAAACTTGGTCCCTCATTGGAATTCTTAATGAAATATCTTTACGACTCGTAGAAGGTCTCGTACAACAGCAAAAACCAACAACTTCTGCAATTTTTCCCAAAATCATGGCCAACCTGTATTCCTACAAATCTAAACATAATAACACATAAAAATAACTAAAGTCGCATTGAGAACACTCAAAATCCTAAGTTTTAAGGATCAAAAGTATTGTATTTTGGCAGCACATCAACACCCTCAACTCAAAATTGTTGCATGTCCTCAAGTGACAGACTCAATCTATCTAGATAATACAGTCAAACACAGACCTCAACTCAATGGCATACATCAGATACATGTCAAACTAAGATACCCACACCAACTCTTCAAAATAGTATTAGATAGCTATTTAGCAAACCAATGCACACTGGTGCATGTGACAACACAACTATGACACATAAGGCATTATCAACAATCCACAATCACTAAACAAGCCTAATGCTAATATTTTGCAATGCAACTGCCCTCACAGAAAGAAGTCCCATATTTGGCACTCAATGATATTTCAATATTTTAGTCTTGGTACTATGCAAACTCAGTCACCCTCACAACCGAAATTCATGCATAATGACTAATACCATAGGCTTGCCTATATACTCATCACTTAGACCTTCAACTAATTAGACTAGGCTCACTTTAGGACTTTCTAGGCTTGTAATGTAGGCTCAAGGGGCTTTGGTATGATATTTTTGAAAAATAGTGACTAAGGCCTTCCTTGAAACTTTGTTCCTCACTTTTCCCCACCAACTCTGTTATTTTCACCTTATTCTCCCTTTTTCCTCACTGATTTTTTTTTTGGGTGCTTAATTATAATTTTTCAGCCTTTTGCGTTATTTGCATAGTTCATTTTGCTTTTTAACACTTAATTAAGGCATCTTTCATTTTTCTTACACCCAGTACATGATTTCTCTCCTTTTTCTTTGTATCCCTAACTCACCTCTCTTATTTTTGTGATTTACCCTTACACTAGCAACCCTCAAATTAGGCCTTTGGGCTGTGTTGAAATGCACAGTATCCATCCTCAGAACCAAGGCCACTTTTGGTAGCCACCCTCAACTTAGGTGTTTTGCCACAATCATTATACACAATGTTCAAGTAAGGACCAAGGTCAAATTAAAGATTTTTAACTAGCCAAGGCTGGGTTAATCGGGTGTTTTGAAAGAATAGGTACATGTTAGGCTCAAACATTAGGAACAAGGGGTATATCATCTATTTGTTTGGTCATTTTTAGGCTAAAGTGTACTATTTAAGAATAATGGCCTAAGATCCTTTCCTAGTCCAACTAATTACAATCTAACTTAGAGTAACCGGGCAAGTTCTGAATCAGCACAAAATACATGAATTTAGCAAATAAGGCTCACACTCACATGGCATTGCATACGTTATAAGCAAAAACACTCTCAAATCATGCTTCTCATCTCAATCTACCCTTATTTATCAGAACAGATATTGTCAACCACCTAAACATGCATGGTTACTATCCAAGTACTAATCAAAAAATTTTGGGGGGTACCATTTTTTCAAAAAAATACAAAAATATGCTATTTGCCACAAGTATTGGTACTATATGTTACACATATTATTTATACATCCTAAACATGCCGATTTAGCAGAAATTACATATCCAGAGGGAAAAAAAACACATGCGAGAAAATTCGGGGTAAAAAATTGGGATAGTTATGGACCATAAGCTACTCAGAATTCATTGAGTTCCATAACTACCCACACCCAAAAAATATGTCACTACAACATTTCAGGCCTATGGCCACACTAAATCTGGACAACGCTTGCAAAGTGTTGCCTAAAATATTTTGGAGAACACTTTTAAAGTGTAGCCTTAGTTTTTAGCTATTGGCCACAGTATTACTAGGAACGTTTGTAAAGTGTTCTCTTTAGTTATATAGGCTATACTTGACAAATGTTGCTATATCATGATGTAATTAGCAACGCTTACTTACACATATGACTACACTTTTAAAATGTGCTATTTTATAATTTTAAGAACAACATTTTATGAGGTGTGGCCTTATAATTTTCATAATATTATTATCAAAATAATCTATTCCCAAAAAAATTATTACCAAAATATTCTATTCCCCCAAAAAATTTAACTCTCCCTCCAATTTTTAATTGGTAAAAGAAATAAAAAAAAAACTCAGCAAATAATCCCTCAGCAAACCCCAGCTTCGTCCTCAGCAAACCCCAGCGTCGTCCTCAGCAAAGCTTCGTCCTCAGCGAAGCTCCGTCCTCAGCAAAGCTTCGTCCTCAGCAAAGCTCCTCAGCAAACCCCAAAAGCTCCGTCCTCAGCAAAGCTTCGTCCTCAGCAAAGCTCCGTCAGCAGCAAGAGCCAACATTATCGCTCCATTAGCAGCAAGAGTCAGCAAAGCTCGCTCCAATTTTTTCATTGGTAAACAAAATAGACCTATTCTCCTTTAAATTCTTCTTTCGCATCAGAGAAAACCTATTCTCCTTTCTTCTTTTTCGCATCAGAAAACATTGGTGAGGTCCTCACCAACATTGCTCTGCTTTCTTCTTTCGCCGGACAATTCTTTAAACCCCTTTGATTTGTAGTTGCTGCTGTAGTTGCTGTAGTTCAGTCGGTTATCACATTTGATCTGTAGTTGCTGCACAGGTATGTCTCCATAACCCTTCACCACTTTAGTAGTTTCCCTTGTCCAACTTTTCTGTCACCATTTAAATTGCTCTTTAGCATAAAGGGTGTTTTCGCCGGATAACTCTTTAAATCACTACGATCTGTAGTTGCTGTTGTTGCTGTAGTTCAGTCGGTCCTCACATCTGTAGTTGCTGCACAGGTATGTTTCCATAACCCTTACCACTTTAGTAGTTTCCCCTGTCCAACTTCTATCACCATTTAAATTGCTCTTTCGCATAAAGGATGTTTTCGCCGGATAACTCTTTAAATCCCTATGATCTGTAGTTTCTGTTGTTGGTGTAGTTGCCCTTGACAGATAACATGAAGTTGGACTGTCAATCGATTAGTCTAACAACAAAGTTCAGGGTATATTTCGGATCAACCAATTAAAAATGTTTTACATCTGATAGATAAGATAAGCCCTTCTCCTTCTCTTTACTCTACTTTCTGCACAACTAAGGGAGTCCTAAAAGCAGAAAAGGGAATCTCTGCCATGCCAGCAAAGATAGACGATGGAGAAAAATCTTCCATGTAAAACTAGAAAACCAGTTTAGAATGGGCAACATGTTAAAATATCCACTGAGAAACTTAGGCTATAATTGGAATTACCTCTCTTCACACGCCCTTCACATTTAAGTACAAATTGAATATAATGAGACTTCTTGAAGCTTGTTTAAATTTCACGTTGCAATATCAGATATGTAGTGCAAGATAACTTTGTGCAAACTCAACTCCTCAAGATTTATACCAGGATCCGAGATTCTGGTTGACATTTAATTCAGAAGTTAGAACTGGGATGTTCAAGACTAGACCTGATATTCAAGGGCCAGTCTGGTTTTGTCTGTAGAAGTATCAAGAATGATGTTCTCTTATAGATTTAGGAAATGCGAATGTTCAAAGTCTTACTCTTCTACTGAAACCAGTCCATTTAAATCCCTTAGCAGAGATGAGATCATGTTATTGACTCAACCTGATGAGTCTTAAGTATTCAAATTTTCTTTTCAAGGGACTCAAAAATGGTTAGAGGTAGGGCAACTACAGATCAAGTTGTTGAAAAGTATGAATACTTTTTGAAATTTCTCCATGTGGTTCAACTAATCTTGGATTAATTTCAGGTAATTATTGGGATGATTTGGGATTAGCTGATAACATAAGGTTTAGTGAAGAAAATAAGGTTGTCTATTTTTCATGTTGGATAATTAATCCAGGAAATCAAGATCTTGTGTTGATTACTCCATCTTTTGGTGATGAAAGTGGCTCCGGAACGAATGTTATAGTTACCCTGAGAGATTGATATTTTCGTAGAGCGAGTTTTTGCTTTTTCGCTAGACTATTCTACATAAATCTGAATTAGTCAACTTTGTAGATTTCAGTATACAGATAAAAGATCGAAGAAGCCACGTACGCCCAACCACACACAACCCCACCCAAAAAAATATTGCATGCTTGTTTTGTTTTTTATTTTCCATGATATTAACTCAAGATATGATATTCTTGTTATTGTATGATTTATTATGAATGCAATTTTAAAAGATGCACTACTATGGTGATTAAAAGTTCTAAAAGGTAAGTGGTAGACTTAGAATGATGTGGTAAGCATACAATGCAATGGAAGAAAAGGAACCATATGAATGATACCACTTGGTCGGGATTAAGGTATAGTTGTTCATACACTTGCATTTGAACCCAGCCAGATAAGTGTGAGACTTTTTGAACATGTAACTTTCTCTTACCCTTAACTGCCCAGTTCTGAAATCTATACACAAAAAGAAGGAAAACAGATATCACAATATGCAACCTTACAATCTGTTAATATGCAACAGAACTATCCTCTCAAGGGTGTAGTCTTCTTCTTGCAATCCGTTAATTCTATCTATCCCTTTTTGTTCTATATGCAGTGGTGTTAGGCCATTCGGTGTTTGAAGATTGATTTGGCTTAACATAAGTGCAATGACTAGGTAAGACATTCTTATCATTGTCAGCGCATGATTTCACTAACTTACTTGTGACATTTAGAAGTTATTTGTAAATTAATTAATATCTTGATGATTGTTTATTGAAAGATTTAATATCAATATTTATCTTTAGGAATCCAAATATCCCATCCAAGGAGTGGATGAATTTGGCGAGGTATAGCAAAGAGTATATTGATGGTATTCAATCTTTCTTAGATTTTGCTTACTCTTATGGGGATCCTCAAGGTGAAGAAATCCAGTGTCCATGTGCAAAGTGTTGTAATATTCGTTGGACTCGAAGAGATGTAGTGTATGATCATCTAATATGCTATGGATTTGTTCAAGGTTATACTAAATGGATTAATCACGGGGAATGGGAAATCCAGTTGAATGTTGATGATGATATGGCTGACTCCCGTGATGACATTAATGGATTGTTGAATGATCATTTTAGAGATGTTGCACAGGGTGAAGAAGTTCATGAAGGGCCTAATGAAGATGCCAAAAAATTCTATAACTTAGTTGAAGAGGCAAGCCAAGAACTATATCCTGGTTGTAAAGGATTTTCTAGATTATCATTCACAATCCGTTTATATTTGTTGAAGTCCCTACACGGATGGAGCAATGAATCATTTACTGCTCTTTTAGTGTTATTAAAAGAGGCGATGCCTGAGTTGAACATTCCTCCGTCCTACAATAAAGCCAAGTCCATGATTAAGAATCTTGGTCTTGATTATGAGAAAATTGATGCATGTCCAAATGATTGTATGTTGTTTAGGAATGATCATAAGGATGACGAATTTTGTCATACTTGCGGAGCTTCACGATATATCAAATATTCTGAAATAGAGGGCGAGGTTGAGCCTCCGAAAAAATCTCATCGAGTTTCAGCAAAGATTTTGAGACACTTTCCATTAATTCCTAGACTCAAAAGGCTATTTATGTGCTCAAAGACTGCAGATTCATTAAGGTGGCATGATGAGGAACGTTGTAAAGATGGAAAGTTAAGACATAGTGCTGATGGCCTAGCATGGAAAGACTTTGATAGATTACATCCAGAATTCGCACTTGATTCTCGCAATGTGAGACTTGACTTGGCAAGTGATGGGTTCAATCCGTTTCGTACAATGAGTATATCTCATAGCACATGGCCAGTTATGTTGATGGTGTATAATCTACCACCTTGGATGATCACAAAATCTGAATATTGTATGCTTTCATTAATTATACCTGGGCCACGATCACCTGGAAACGACATTGATATTTACTTACAACCATTGATAGATGAGTTAAAAGTATTGTGGGATTATGGAGTTGAAACATACGATGCTTCAAGAAATCAAACTTTTCAAATGCGAGCATCTCTTATGTGGACAATCAATGACTTTCCTGCATATGCCATGTTATCTGGTTGGAGTACAAAAGGAAAGTTGGCTTGTCCTTGTTGTAATTATGGCACTAATTCTCTCTATCTTAAACATAGTCGAAAAATGTCCTATATGGACCATCGTGTTTTTCTACCCATGGATCATCCATGGAGATCTAATAAAAGATCTTTCAATGGAAAAACTGAATTTAGGCCTCCTCCATCTTTATTAAAGGGACCTGATGTGCTTAATATATTACAAAATTTTGAAAATATGTTTGGGAAGAAGAGGAAGAGATCAAATAATGGTCCATGGAAGAAAAAGTCAATCTTTTTTGAATTACCTTATTGGCAGCACAACTTATTACGACACAACCTTGATGTAATGCACATAGAGAAAAACATAGTTGACAGCATACTTGGAACTCTTTTGGATATTCCTGACAAAACAAAGGATCATGTAAAAGCTCGTTATGATTTGCAAGAGATGGGAATTAGAAAGAATCTTCATCCTGATACAACGGATGGTAAGAAAACAAAATTCGCAAGAGCATGCTTCTCAATGACAAATGGAGAGAAATCAGTTTTTTGTGGAGTTTTGAAGACAGCAAAGTTACCTGATGGTAGTGCCTCTAATATATCTAGGTGCGTGCAGTTGGATGAAAGAAAATTGTCTGGTTATAAGACCCATGATGCTCATTTCATGTTGCATTACTTGCTTCCAATACCAATTAAAAGCATCCTTCCTGATCATGTTGCAATTGCTTTGATTCGTCTAAGTTCCTTCTTCCGTCGCTTATGTCAAAAAGTTATCACATTAGGGGAACTTGATTACTTAGAAGTAGAGATTATAGAAACAATAAATTAGTTGGAGAGAATTTTTCCTCCTACATTTTTTGATATAATGATTCATTTGACTATTCATTTAGCAAATGAAGTGAGATTAGGAGGTCCTATTCAGAACCGATGGATGTATTTTCCTGAAAGAGAGAATTGTACATTAAAATCATATGTCCGCAATAGACGTCATGCAGAAGGATGTATAGCAGAGACACATAATGTGAAAGAGGTTATAACTTTATGCTCTAGATATATGCATGGGGGTGTACATACCAAATTTAACAGAAGAGCTCGAAATAATGATGAATGTGGTCTAGGTGATACAACTACTTTCAGTTTGTTTCCTAATAGAGGTTGTCCTTTAGGAGCTAAGTAAACTGATCCATTTATTTTGGATAACAAGTCACTAAGTCAGGCACATGCATATCTGTTGGGCAATTGTGATGAGGTTGAAGAATATATTAGGTACGTACTTTAATTGAATTATAGTATTTTGTTTAGCATAATTATTTTTTAACTTATTTCATTTATTGTTATAAGAAAAAATATCTTTTATGTAGAGAGCATGAAAGGGAACTTAATAAGCAGTCGCGAAGATCCAAATGGAATAGGGCCAAGAATCATAGTCAAAACTTCTCTCAATGGTTTGAAACTCGTGCTTTGCAAGAGGATATGCCTGATTTGATAAAACAATTATCCAGAGGACCGAATTCAGTTGCTAAAAGATATTCTGTGTATCTAATTAATGGATATAGATTCCACACAAGGCAGCGTGATGCAAGGCGCAAAACACAAAATAGTGGTGTTACGCTAGTTGCCTCAACTAAAAGTTTTGCAAGCGCAAAGGATAAAAATCCGATTGATGCAGATTTGACTTACTATGGAAGAATAGTTGATATAGTTGAGTTAGACTATTATGGTCATTTTAAGGTTGTCTTATTTAAGTGTGATTGGTATGAAAGTTGAAAGTGATATTTATGGCCTTACTTATGTCTACTTTAACAAAAAGTCGTCTCAGGAAGAGCCTTTTGTGCTTGCATCTCAAGTACACCAATGCTTCTATGTGCAAGATCCATATGATCAAGATCGATATTATGTTATGAAAACGGTTCCCAGGGACTTGTTTAACATGGGAGATCAAGTTGAATCTAATGTCCCACAAAGTTATGAAAATGAGCCCTTTGAACAGTTGATGGGACCATCTATACCAAAAGATGTTGGTGAAGTTCTCTTAACAAGGACTGATCTACCAGCAACAATTATTGATGTGCCTCCTGAGGAATTTGTTGCTCAACAGGTGCTGGAAGACGAGTCCAAAGAGGAGTTTGAAGACCAGTCTGAAGACAAGTTTGAAGATGAGTCTGAAAATGAATTTGAAGATGAGTCTGAAAATGAGTTTGAAGATGATTCTGAAGAGGAGATCAAAGATGACACACCATGAGTTTTAGTTACTTTGGATGACTTTATACTTCTAATTCAGTCGTTTTGTTATTTGAATACTTTTCTGGTACACAAATTCATTATAATATGTTCTATTTGTTCTTATTTTTGGTCTTTCATTTTTTGTTTGAAGTTCTTTCACAGAATCTATCTATCTTCTGTAGGCTTGGCTTGAAGAATTTAGTATCTTTTACTGCTGACAGTTTGTGAGATTGAAAAGTGCGCTATTGTTTATGACAGGTAGTTTTTCTCTGCTATTCATAGTTAGAACTATTATTGTTCTGTATTGTTCTATTCTTGTCATCTTTGAGTTTCGGCCATTGAACTCTAGATTTTTGCTGCATTGCACCATCTTTTATCAAACTCCACTGTTGCTAATCTCAGGGTGCTGGTAAATCATCTGTATTGAACAGTCTTTGAGGACATCCTGCTTTGGTTAGTTTCTTCTACTTAACGTTTCATTTTAATTGATAATTTCTACAAATAGATTCATATGGTGATATATATATTGCTACAAATTTCTGTTCATGCTTAAGAAACAGTAAATCCCAACAAAACTCTACAAGTGAGGACTTTTACCAAGGGCCAATATCCTCTGTACATATTATGTACTGTACATATTATGTACAGTTATCTATGAATCTATTTTCAGTAAAGGCTTATATATAGGTCATACTCTGATCATACTTGTTCACTCTTTGTCAAAGGTGCTCTTTGCCATTTTTTACAGGATAGACTTAGCAACATCTCAAACAAGAGTCAAGACGAGATATATTTGAAGCTTCGAACTAGTACAGGTGTGTCTAGTTTAGGTGGTATGGTTGTTTTCACTTTATCTTTGCTGTGTTAATCTAGTAGTAGTGTTCTACACTGAGAAGGATACTAACTCCTATATTGGTATCCTAGAATTCTATTTATGGACTGTAGTGGTTTCTGTTCATATGCTTTATTTAAGTTAAAATTTTGCTTAATATATATAAATAGTTTGCTGGAGAAAAAGTTGAGTAGGCTGACTGCAAGTTGAGTTTGACTGGAGTTGTTTTCTAGTTGAGTGAAAGGAGAAAAAGTTGAGTAGGCTGACTGCAAGTTGAGTTTCACTGGAGTTGTTTTCTAGCTGAGTGAAAGGAGAAAAAGTTGAGTAGGCTGACTGCAAGTTGAGTTTCACTGGAGTTGTTTTCTAGTTGAGTGAAACGACATCAACCCTTAGATGAACAAACTAGAAAAATTCACTGGAGTTGTTTTCACTAGAAAAATTCACTGGAGTTGTTTTCACTTGAGTTTCACTGTAGTGGTTTCTGTTCATATGTTGTATTTAAGTTAAAATTATGTGCAAGTTGTCCGCAACAAAGTACTTACAAGTTGAGTTGCAAATCCACAATTGTTGTAAATAGTTACATTGTGACATGGGGCACACGTGTTTGCTAGTAAGCTTTTATACAGACTACAGAACTACTGAATACCATTTCTGCTCCATTGCATTTGACTTCCTTGTGACCTGAGACACTAAAAAATAATTGCTGGGATTATTCTCCAGATTCTTTTGATGGTTTAATCAACTCTCCACAGTGACCAACTTACGTTGGCATCTTTCATAGAAAAGTGCATCACCCATTGTTGTGTTGGTGCAGTCACCTAACTAGTGTGTTGTGCAGTCACCTAACTAGTGTGGCGCATGTACCTAAATCTATTTACAGTGAAGTGGACAATCAAAGTCTGAAATGTTTATTGCAACTCGTACAAAGAAAGGAAAAGAACTTCAGGCTGATACCCAAGTTGCAATAGTAAGTTATTTATAGTGAAAAGAACTTGAGGCTGATACCCAAGTTGCAATAGTAAGTTAAATTTAACTGTGCCATGTCAATTTTTTTTGATAGGCTGAACTTCAAAATCGCCAAAATGCTGGAGAAACACCAGATGATGCATTTAGGGCTGTATTTGGAAAGGAGCAACCTGGTCGACTCAGATGCTATGGTAGATCAGTGACAACAAGTTCTCTTAAAAAGGAGGAGGAAATTAACAAGCTTAAACAAAAGCATGCCAATGAATTAAATTCTCTAAAGGAAGAAATGAGAGAGGAAATGCGAAATTTATTTAGTCAATTATTGCAAAACAGCCCAGGACTGAATGTTCAAGATATACCAGGGTGCGTCGGATCTAATCTTGCTTCACCTGCTGATGCAAGTAGTGCACAAGCTCAAAGAGGTCAAAATCTTCTACATTCTTCTGGATCAACCCATGCTTCAATTGTTAACTCAAAAGGTATTTTATCCTAAAAAGACTATATCTTATATGATTGAGAATCTGTGAGGGTTGGCTAATCAGTGCTCCTGTGTTGTAATCTTGTTACCCAATGTTTCATGATTTAGAATATGTGAGAGTTTAATGTGAGAGTTTAAGAAAAGATGCTCCTTTTCTTAACGTTGTTATAGTGAAATATCAGACGATGTTGTCGGAAGCAGATGAACTGGTAACACATTACCATAAAGAACCAGATTGTTCCGCGAAAAAACCATTTTTACGCGGGAATCATGGGTGTAAGTTAGCCTTAGATATGTTACCCGATGAAGTTTATGATAATGAATGGGATCTGATAATGATAGATGCACCATGAGGGTATTTTGCAGAAGCACCAGGTAGAATGGCTGCAATTTATTCTGCAGCAGTTATGGCAAGAAATAGGAAAAGTAATGGAGTTACAAATGTGTTTTTACATGATAGATAAACTGTAGTTGTTTTACTTTTATAGATAGACTGTAGATAAACCTTAGTCTTACTTTTATAGATAAACTGTAGATAAACCTTAGTCTTACTTTTATAGATAAACTGTAGTTGTTTTGTTTCCAGCATTATGGTAAAAGTAAAAGGAAAGATCAGCTATTGAGATGTAGTTCATCTATATATTTACATAAAGTTATAGTTGATAGTACAATTTAAAAGAGATAAAAGGAAACCCATGTAAAGAGGAAGATACAGAACTGGAAATTGACAACTGAGGAAGCCACTGCTCAGAGAGTAGAGCAGTCCTCAGCAACCTGCAGGAAAAAACTTAATACATTTGCAGGAAAAAACTTAATACACAACTACCCTTTTCTTTTTCAACTAGCGAAATTCTTTCAAGTTGTTAATCCTTTGTCGAAATGAGTGCATTGAGCAAAGTAATGTCCCCTGATGAATTAGATCCCTTCAGTGCTTTGTCTTGGTACCTTCCAATGGGTAAGTTACACATTGCATGTTCATGGGTTAGAAGTGCTGAATTGGTTCACATAGATCTTCAGTTCCAGATTCGTCAAAACTCAATAGCTTTAGTCCGAACTCTATATTTATCTTAAATGATTCATCAAATGTGTACAAATTATTAATTAGAACTCAATAAGTCATAAAAGACTAGAATCGTGAAGTCATAAGCTTCAAATCCCGACTCCCTCCAACCACTAAGGTTGCAAGGACAAGTACTAGTGTAAAAAGAAGCTTAAAGCACTAATCTTGAACATAAAAGTGAACAAACCATATTAACAAAAACTAGCAAAAGTCTTGGAATTTACCTTTCTTGTCTTGTTAATTCCAGCTCCAGGAACAATCTTTCAGTTGGTACTCTCAACTTCAATGAACTTTTCCAACATAATAACAGCTTGTATGTAGACTAAAAAATAGCTCCAGTATTTAAAACTGACATGACTTTGTTGTTCAATCTTCCAAGATAGTGATTCATTTGGACAAACACTAAATCTTGAGACAATACCTTATTTGTACAAAAAACAACTACAGATAGTTGTACCATTGTGAACTTAATGATAATGTTGTTTTCTGGAAACTGGTACAATATGGCAATTCAAGAAGTACACATTTGGGAAGTTTCATTACTATGATTATTTTTTCCCCACAAACTTCAGCCACTACAACTTGATAACATTTTGTTACTGTGTGCTCTTTGATGACATGAAGTCTTGTCTTTTTCAAGAATATAATATAATAGAAAAGTTAATTATTGAAAAGAAAGTGACAAAAGTCAAAAATCTTTCTTTGCTTTAAGTATGGAAAAAAACCCAAAAAAGGAATCAATGGGTGTTTTCATGAGTTGTTAGAGAATCAGATTCCATATGATACAGAGCATGTTCGTGTATACATCATGCTGAGTAAATAAAATAAGGTCTGTGTATGTATTTTAATCATGGTCAAGTGATGTGTATTCATTATTTTTTTTTGTTTGTTTGTTTTTCCACCTGGTCCCCGGTACCCGTATTAGAGCCAGACTAAATCTGATTTGCGCTAGGAAGTCCCACATTGAGGGGTAAAGCATTCCCTAACAAAGGGGACTTTATACCCAAGGGGACGTTAGGTGCTTGTATTCAGTTGAAATACTTTTGTGTACTGTTTGCATTTTTTTTTCAATGTTTTTGAAAGTGCAATGCTTCTTTGGTTATTTCAATGAACTCTAAACATTTCTACCCTCTAATTGTTCAACTCTCTAATTGTTTTATTTTTTTAATGTGTAGGAAAATGCGAGAGATCAAATTTGAATGGCGGCCACAAGTCAATTTGATTTATTGAAATGAACAAGAAGAGTTTTTGAACTATTTTTAGAATTTAAATACATTTAATTTTGTGGAATTCATTGCGAGTATGCATATCTTTAAAAGACTCTTATAAGAATTTGTAAGACATTATTATTTGAAGTTTATTGCATATCTATACATTTAATTATTTATAAGCAAAATTATGCGTAGTGTGATTAGTATATATAAAATTCAATAAGAAGATTTTGGCATATAAATTTGTTTTAGTCAATATTGCAAAACTCCAAAATTAAACATCAATTATGGCATGGATATTAGCAAAGGATACACTTTAAAGTGTTGTTTTAGAGATGTTATAAATGGCTACACTTCGAAAGCGTTGCCAATAAGTCTGAAGAGGCAACACTTAAAGATGTAGTAGTATGTAGAGAAAGTGTTGTTATATAGCTATTTCAAAGCGTTGCTTTTGCAACCCAGGGGCAACACTTTTAAAGTGTAGCTGTTTAGGCGACACCTACAGAGTGTTGCCTAAAGTCAAAGGTAACGCTTCTTTAGGCCACCCCTACAAAAGTGTTGCCTAAAGCCAAAAAGTATTGGCTTTGATCAAAGACAACACTTTTTCATAGTTTAGGCCACACTTAGTCAGGGTGGTTAAAAGCCAAAAATGTTGTAGTGATGTGCATTGTCCCCAATGCACAGAATAAAAACAAAGTAGAAAATAAAAGGTCAAAAATACATACCTGGGCGCCTAAGTGCCATTGTTCCTTGGGTTGCCTCCCAATATTCAAATTTGGGTACTCAGACTTCCCCTAAGTCTTCAAAAATAAAATTGACACAAAATAAAAAACAAAAGGACTATATAAAAAAATAAAATAAGAAACACTACTAGGTGGAGACCTACCGCTTCTTCTTCCACCTTGAACTTATGAATTGTACCCCTAATTTCTTTTTCAATTTTCTATAGAGATCACATGTTTTACTTCTTGGATTTTAAATGTGGAATGTAATTTTTTATTTGTGCCTAATAAATTCAATAAATAAACTATATCTTTCCTCCTCCTTACATTCATCGATATGCTCAGATGACTCGATTAATACCTTATCATATAAAGATAATGTAGAAAAGTGATTGGAATGAGGTCCAGTGCGTCCTAATTTATGAATTATATTATTATTTACATCCTCATGTTCACACACTGTAGAGTTTTTCAAGATAATATTATCTACTTTTTCACATAACTCTTGTGTACCATTTCAACAGTGAGAACATCAATAATAGTATGATAAAAAAGTTGACCCTCAAATTTTAGCTCTTCAAATTGGTTTATAAGCAGTTTTTCTTCCTCACACAATTCATAACTAGCTTGTTGAGCATCAAACATATCAACTTTTATGCTCAACTCACTACTTAAAATGTGGACATCCAAGCCAAATTGATGAACACCTGACAAAAGTACGTAGTTATCTAAGTCGAGATTTTCTAATATTTGCAAGAAATATATATTATGATTCAAAATATTATGTATAACTCCTCTCATCCCAATGCTACAATCATTCAATATTTCTTCATCAGAGGGTGTCATAATAAGAAAAACAATACAAAAAGAACAAAAACAAAAAAAAAATATAAAATGTGGGAAATAAGGATTAACACTTGAATTACTAATGAATTCAAAAATATCTAGCCGTATTCCCAGGCAACTGCGCCAAAATCTTGTTCGTCATCTAAGTTACACCTCTTTTATAGAAGATAAAGCGGTCGTTGTCAAGACATAGAACCTAACCAAGGTTAGAGTCGAACCCACAGGAAGTACATAGACTCAAGACAACTTCACCAACATGCAGCACGAGTACTTAATCAACTCAACTCCCCCAAAGGGAAGGGGTTTTGCAAAAATCGATTAGAAAAATAAACTAACTAATGATCACGAGAAAAAGATCAATAATGGAGAGCAACTAGGAGATTGTGTTTCCCATGATTCCTCAACTCAGTATCACCAGATAACCTAATTTTTGTCTAGTGTATAGCATGTAGGACAGTAGTTTCAGTTCACCAAGCTCTTTTGTCAAAGGTGAGAGGCGAATTTCACTATGTGACTTGGCCTATCTCCATAGTGCGCTTTACTAAACATTACCTATAAGTCCCAGTACAACCTTCCCTTGGCCCATTTTGGTTTACTAGATGAGAACATATCAATAAAATCTTTTAATTAATCTTTTTTCCTATTCATTACAACCTTAGTCCAGTCAGTAATACTAGACAATTTCTAATGTTGGTCACCATCGAAAAAAATGAAAAACAAAGAGATTTAATTAATACATGTATATACACCTTCCAAGAATCGTGAATTATCTGATTTTACTTTGTCAGCTCTTCATGGTTCCCACAACCCTAGTTTTGGATTTAACTACTCATGCTTTGTGTAGATGAAGATATTATGAATTTAGAAGACATAATTAAACACTTACATAACGAAATTAAGAACACGCAAATATAATGTCAGTGAAAATCACAGGTTTGAAGATTGAATTATACCAGAAGTGTTTTCAAACACTCTCTCACAATCTTCTCTCTAAGAATAATGAGTTCTCTGAATACTAACCCAAACTAAGCTAAACGTTTCGTAAACCAGTCATCCCACCATTGAAAAATAAACCTAAAAACCTATTTATAATAAGTAATAAAACAAATCCTTAACAAATTAGGAAAACTGGTCAGCAAACTCCACGAAAGCACTTTACGACATGTATTGTCCTCTATGACTCGTAGTTGGTGTCTCATAATCAGCTTCTTGAATTTTGGACTTCTCTTCTATGACACCCCTTCATGACTCATAAAGTGGTTTATGACCTATAAAAGGGGTTTCGTCTGATAACTTTCCTGCAAGTCCACTTCTCTAATCCTCATGGCATGAAAGGTTTTTTACAGATCGTACAATGATCCACAACTCGTCTTCATGTTCGTAAAATTAACTTTCGAAACTTAACCCCGCACTGGAATTCCTCACAAAATACCTTTACGACTCATAGAAGGTCTCATACAGTAGCAAAAACCAGCAACTTCTGTAAGTTTTCCCCAAATCATGGACAACCTTTATTCCTACAAATTTAAACAAAAAAACACATAAAAAACAACTAAAGTCACATTGAGAATACACAAAATACTATTTTTTTAAGACCAAAAGTGTTGTATTTTGGAAGCACACCACTTAGCCTCCCACGTAGCACTTTCCACTTGTTAGTTTCTCCATAACACTTTGGCGAATGCAACCTCTTTATTTCTCAACTTCTTCACTTGTCAGTCTAAAATTTTGACCAGTACTTCCTCATGTTTTAAATCATCCTTAATAGACATATCCTTTAATGGAACAATAGAATTAGGATCACCTAAGTATTTTCTTAGCATTGATACATGAAACGCTACCATAGTTAGCTCCATAGGCAAATCTGGCTTATATGCTACTTTCCCAATTTTCTTTACTATTTCATAAGGTCCCATATATCTAGGACTCAATTTTCCTTTCTTGCCAAAACACATCACTCTTTTCATTGAAAAAATTAAATACACCCAATCACCTTCATTGAACTTGAGTTCTCTTCTCCTAAGATCGGTGTATGACTGTTGATGACTTTGGGAAGACCTTAACCTTTCCCTTATGACTTTCACCTTCTCCAAAGCATCAAGTACCAAATCTGGCCCAATCAAGGACATTTCTCCAACCTCAAACTATCCCACTAGTGACCTACACTTTCTACCATACAATGCTCTAAACGACGCCATTTAGATACTTGAGTAAAAGCTAATTTTATAAGCAAATTCAATAAGAGGTAACTGATCATCCCAACTTCTTTTGAAATCGAACACACAAGCCCTCATTATATCTTCCAACATTTGTATTGTCCTTTCGATTTGCCCATCTATTTGAGGATGACATGTGGTACTTAGCTCTACCTTCATATTAAGGCCTTTTTGGAATGACTTCCAAAAATGAGAAGTAAATTGAGTACCCCTATCTGATATAATGGACAATGGTATCCCACATTACCTTACAAATTCAAGGATGTAAATGTTGGCAAGAAGTGGGCTATTTTCATCATTCTATCAACAATCACCCATATTGAGTCAAATTGCATTCTAGTCCATGGTAAACCATTAATGAAATACAAATTCATCTACTCCCATTTCCAAGTTGCTATCTAATGTGCTGTCAAAATACAACACTTTTGATGCTTAAAACTTGGATTTTGTGTGTTATAAATGTGATGTTAGTAGATTTGATGTGTTTTTATGCTTTTTTCCAGGATTACAGGGTTGGCACAATTTTTGGGCTAAGTGTATAGAATTTGCTGAAGTAGAGGTTCTACGAGACCCTTTACGGGCCATAGAGAATTCTACGGGTCGTAAAGATGGTTTCGTAGACTATTCCAGTGAAAGGTGAGTTTCTTAAATTAAGTCTATGAACATGTAGACGAATCGTAGAAGACTTTACGAGTCATAGACATGGTGTCATGCCTTGAGGATCAGAAAGTGGAGAGTTATTGAAAAGTCATCAGATGAAACCCCCTATGGGATGAAGTTTATAGGGGTTGTAGAAGGATTTCATAGAAGTCAGCCCCATATTTGAAGAAGCAATCCACGAAGGCCCGACTATGGGCCATAAAATGTTATACGGCCTGTAGAATCTTCCATAGAGTCTGCTGACCTTGGTATCCTATTCCATTTTGGTTTTGTATTTTAAACACTATAAATAGGTTTTTTAGGTTATTTTTCAGAGAGAATGAGAGAGGGACATGATAGAACATGAGAGAGTTTGAGAGAAACACTTGTAAAAACTTTATTTCATCTTTTAATTTCAAGCTTGCGATTCTCCTTGAAGAGTTTGGATTTCTTATGCTAAATTCTCTTGTGTAAGTAATCAATTATGTTATTCAAATTCATAAGTCTTGGATTTACACTGATCATGAGTAGTTAAATCCATAACTAGGGTTTTGGGACCTATGAAGAACTAACAAGTCAAAACTGAATATTTCGTAAATCTTGAAAAGTGTGCATGCATGTATTTATTAATTCTTTTCGTATTGAATGCTTTCTAATGGTGGCCAACATTAGAACTTGCCTAGTATTACTGACTACATCAAGGTAGTGATAAATTGGAAAAGAGATTAATTAACAGGATTCGATTGATGTTTCTCATCTAATCAAATTGGCAAAGGGGAGGTTGTGCTGGAATAATAGGTAAGGGTTAGTAATGTCATATTGTGAGGATGGACCAAATTACGTAGTGAAATTCACCTCTCGCCTAGGCCAAAGGGTTTGGTAAACTTAACTTACCATTTTGCATGCTACACATTGGAAAATAATTCGATTATTTGGCAATACTAAGTTAGGAAATCATGGGGAACATAATACCTTAGTTACTCTTCATACTTATTTAACACTTATCTTAGTTTAGGATTTGTTTTTTGAGTTGTCACAACCCCCCTCCGGGGAGATAAGTTGGTAAATTAACTTGAATTGCATGATTCCTCTAAGTCTACCATATTCCCTATGGAATTCGGCCCTAACCTTGGTTAGGTTATGTATCTTGACAACGACTGCTTTAGCCTAAAAAAGGAGGTGTGGCTTGGGTGACATCAAGATTTTGGCACCGTTGCCAGGGAATACGACTAGAATTGCCTAATTCAAATAATTTGGGAATTAATCCTTATTTCCCTTATTTTACATTTTTTTTGTTGTTTTTGTTTTATTTCAGGATATAGGTGTAGTGTATGCCCAATACGAAGTCGAGGTATTTCCTGGAATCCATTTGACCAAAAAATCTAGGGAAGACTAAGAAGGATTACCCAAGATAATGCAAACAATGCGGCAAATGTAGCTCTGAACCTGAATGAGAATGAGAATGTGACTAATGACAACCTGCCTCCTCTTGAAGACATTGGTCCACAGCGATACAACTTTAGTGCCAAAGCTTATTAGTAGAACCAATATCGGTTGAATCATATGTCTATGGAGGTTACTGGAGCCATTGTGTTACCGCCACTACCGGCTGACACAAAGTCGTGGTCTTGAGGGGGTTACTTTAGCTGCTGCAAAACCGTGGATTGTTCGTTGGCCTACCATTAGAGGATCTACAGAGTCATCGACACAACGTTGTGTTTGTCTGCAAGAGTGTAATGCAAACATAGAATCTGTCTATGTATGTTGTGGGACTTCATATTTTTCCATTATTTATGATAGGCAATGCAGCACTATAGATATCCAAACTCCCACAAAGTTTGATCACCAGTTGGGCTGAGTTACAGAAGGACTTTTGGAGAGGTACTTCCAGAGATCGAAGAAGCTCAAGTTAAAAGATCAAATCAACAACTTTGAGCAACTTCCTGGCGACTCGATCAATACTACGTGGGAGTAATTCATTAAGTACTTGAGGAGTATCCCGAACCACAAAATTGTTGATGATTCCTTGGTGGAGATTTTCTACTGTGCCCTAGACGAGAATAATCAAGCATGTGCTGATACCATCATGGGGGGTATGTTCGTGGACCAAATATTTTCAAGGACTGTTGAGAGGATCAAAAGGGTAGTCAAGACAAATCAAGAATGAGGGCAAAGAGACAGGTCATCTACCAAAAGTTCATGTGTTGTCATTATTGGTTCGGAGCAAGCTAAAATTAGTGTGGAGATAATGCAAGAGCTTGCCCAGATCCATACAGGTTTGGAGGTGATGATGAAGTAGAATCAGGAACGAGTTAATGGAGTTGTTCATCAACCTCCGCAAGCACCCATGTGCGAGGATCCTTACTATGAGGAGGACACTTGTTTCATTGTAGATCAAACGGGGGGTTTCTGGACCAGCGCCCAAGGGAAAAATTAGGACTATTGGCGCCAAGGTCATGGAAACAAAGGTTGGAACTATAACAGAGATGATGCTTTTAGAGACAACCGTGGAAGTTACTATGACAGGCTTCGGGGCTAAGACAGAGATGCAGATTGGGGTCGATAGATATGGTTATAGAAATGGTCTTTATGTGCCACCACACAATGGCAATACCGATGCCAGTAGTTCTAGAGTTGAGGAGATGTTTGACCACCTGTTGAAGAAAGTTGAGACACAAGATGAGACCTTTAGAGGGATGAAGTCTAACATCTCTATCATAAATTAGAAAATCGAGTCTCATACTATTGCTATAAAATAGCTTAAGCAACAGTTTGGTCAAGTGTCAACTCAACTCAACCAGCATCAAAGAGGAACATTGCCTAGAAACATAGTTTATAACCCAAAGAATGAGGGGCAGTGCATAGCTGTTACTACCCATGGTTGTAAGATACAATTGATCCTCCCATGCTAGTAGATGATGTTCTAGAGAAGAAGTTGAGGTCAAGGATGCGAATACCAGAGATGATCGTGTCAAGGATGGGATGAGTGATATTGCATAGGCGCAACAAAAGCTGAAGCCCATTCCTAGACCTCCTCATCCCTTCCCTCAAAGAATAAAAAAGGAGGAGGGCAAGTTTAAACACTTCCTCTCCATGCTGAAACAACTCTCCATCAACATCTCTCTCATTGAGGCATTGGAGAAGGTTCCAGGGTATGTGAAGTTTATGAAGGACTTGGTTACGAAGAAGCGCACTATGAGTCAGGAGTTCTCCCAAGAGCTTCAACATTACAGTGCAATTGCCACAAGATCCTTGGTGCAAAAGCGAGAAGATCCTAGTACTTTCACCATACACTGCACTTTTGGAGATGTGGAGTTCACAAGGGCATTATGTGATCTTTGTGCTAGAATAAATCTAATTTCCCTTGCTGTCTTAAAAAAGCTAGGATTGGGAGCCCCTACTCCAATGAGAATGTGGTTGTTTATGGCTGACCACATGGTGAAGAAGCCTATGGAGATACTTTATGATGTGCTTATCAAAGTGGATAAATTCATAATCCCTACAGATTTTGTGATCTTAGACTACGAGGTTGACTTTGAAGTTCCTATCATCTTGGGGAGGCCCTTCTTAGCCACTAGCCACACCTTGGTGGACATGGAGAGGGGCCAAATCAAGTTCAGATTGGGAAAAGATGAGGTCGGGTTCAACATTTGCCAACATGCAAAGAAAGAGGATGATTCAAGGGTAGTCTTTGTTATTGAGAGTGTTGATGGTGTATAATTAGAGGTACCACTTGAGGAGAGACTGGGCGTCGAACCTCTGGAAGTTGTATTGATAAATTTTGAATGTGACGGTATCCCAGAATATGAGGAGACAGTGAAGGCAATAGGGGTATCTTACGCCCCTCGGAATCAAACCAAGTTGGAGTTGGACTTATCGAATCGAGAATCACCACCTACCAAACCATCCATAGAGGAGCCACCAGTGCTAGAGTTGAAGGCTCTTCTATTGCATCTAAGATATGCATCTTTGGGCATCAACAACACCTTGCCAGTCATAGTCGCTGCGGACCTGAACAACGAACAAGTGAATACTCTTGTAGCGGTACTTAAGAAATTCAAGAAGGCCATTAGATGGACGATTGCAGAAATCATTGGTATACCTCTGAGGGTATGTACTCAAAAAATCCAATTGGTCAAGGACTACAAGAGGAGTATTGACACCAAAGGCATCTCAACTCCCTTATGCAAGAGGTCGTGCGCAAGGAAATCATCAAGTAATTGGACACAGGGTGATCTGTCTAATCACCGATAGTGAATGGGTAAGCTCGGTTTAGTGTGTGCCAAAGAAAGGAGGTATCACTATGGTCCCAAATGTAGCAACGAGTTGATTCCCATGCGACCAGTCACTAGATGGATAGTGTGCATGGACTATAGGAAACTCAATGAGTCAATAGAAAAATACCACTTCCTTATGTTGTTCATGGACTAAATTCTAGACCAATTGGATAGAAAGGGCTGGTACTACCTTCTGGATAGTTATTTAGGCTACAACCAAATCACAATTGCTCCAAACGTTCAGGAAAATACAATGTTCACATGCCCCTATGGCACCTTCGCATTCAAGAAGATGTCATTTTGGTTGTGCAACACACCAGCAACATTCCAAAGATGCATAATTTCTATCTTCTTAGACATTGTAGAGGACATTATTGTGGTCTTCATGGATGACTTTAGTGTGGTTGGTGACTCATTTGAGGACTGCTTGAAACACTTACATGTTGTGCTTAGAAGGTGTGAGGAATGCCATTTGATGCTTAATTAGGACAGTGTCACTTCATGGTGAAGGAGGGTATTGCGTTAGGGCACAAAATCTCCATAAAGGGAATCAAGGTTGACAGAGCCAAAGTGAAGGTGATTGAGAAGCTTCCCCCACCTATCTCTATGAAAGGTGTGAGGAGCTTCCTAGGGTATGCAGATTTCTACAAATGCTTCATAAAGGACTTCTCTAAAATTGCACATCCATTGTGCAACTACTTGAGAAAGATTCTAAGTTTTTCCTTGATGACGCATGCTTGATGCCTTTAAAGGGTTGAAGCAGAAACTGATTACGACTCCTATCATTGTAGCTCCAGACTGGTCGAAGTCCTTTGAAATCATGTGTGATGCAAATGGGGTCGTGCTTGGTGTAGTATTAGGATAGCACCAAGAGAAGATATTACATCCCATATACTATGCTAGAAAATCCCTAAATGAAGCATAGAAGAACTACACTGTCACTGAATAGGAGCTACTTGCAGTGGTCTTTGCATTCGAGAAATTCGGATCATACTTGTTGGGGACCAAACTCGTGGTGCACACGCATCATTCTGCATTAAGGTGCTTGATGGAAAAGAAAGATGCAAAACCGAGGTTGATTCGATGGGTACTCCTTCTTCAAGAATGCGACTTTGATGTCATCGACAGAAAAGGGACCGAGAATCAGGTTGCAGATCACCTCTCTATATTAGAATATGGAGCCATGGCAAAGTTTGACAATGGGTTAGAGATCAAAAATTCATTCCCAGATGAGAGAGTTTTGGAAGCATCCTATGATTTGATACAATCGCTTGCAGATTATGCAAACTATTTAATTAATGAAATTGTGCTGCCAGGCCAGAATACCCACCAGCTCTACAACTTCGTGTCTGATAGGAGAAATGTTTTTTGGGATGATCTATACTTATATCATGTGTGCACAGATGGGATTTTTCACCGTTGTGCTCTTGAGATCAGGATAATGTGTATCCTAGAGGCATGCCGCTCGTCTCTAGTAGGTGGGCATCATAGTGGAGTCCGAACAGCACATAAGATCTTGCAGTATGGCTACTATTGGCCAACCATCCACCAAGATGCTCACAACTATGCCAAAGCATATGATAGATGTCGTAGAGAAGGTGGGGTTTCTCGCAAGAGCGAGCTTCCTCTAAAACCCCATTATGGTGATTGAATTATTTGATGTATGGGGGATAGACTTCATGGGTCCCTTCATCAGCTCGCAATGAAATAATTACATCTTGGTTGTTGTGTACTATGTATCAAAATGTGTGGAGGTAGTTTCTCTCCCAAAAAATGAAGACAAAAGTGTCACAACATTTCTTAAAAGAAACATCTTCTCAAGGTTTAGTACCCCTCAGGTGATCATTAGCGATGGGGGCTCTCATTTCTGCAACAAATTATTCAAGGCCCTACTTGAAAAATATGGGGTAAAGTATTAGGTGGCAACACCTTACCATCCTCAAATAAGTGGGCAAGTGGAGGTGTCTAATAGGGGAATCAAACAAATTCTATCCAAGACTGTGAATGTGAATCGGACAGATTGGTTGCGAAAGCTTGATGGCGCATTATGGGCATACTAGACATCATTCAAGACCCCTATAGGCATGTCTTCCTACTAACTTGTCTTTGTGAAAGCTTGTCATTTGCCGGTGGAGCTTGAGCATAAGGCGATGTGGGCACTAAAATAGTTGAATCTAGACTAGAATGATGCGACAAACTTTAGGCTAAGCCAACTCAATGAGCTTGATGAATTTTGTTTGAGGGCATATGAGAGCTCAGCCTATGCAAACAAAGGTTGAGCTGCAACATGATTATCGCATAGAGAATCACCAATTGGCACCAGGGGACTTAGTGCTACTATAAAACTTCAGGCTAAAGTTGTTCCCTGAGAAACTCAAGTTCAGATGGTTGGGACTCTTCAAGGTAGCACATGTCTTCGATCATGGGGCCATCCAGTTTGGGAAAAGAAATGGTGGGACATTCAAAGTGAATGGCCAAGGAGTCAAGAACCTTGGCACTGTGAAAGAAATAAAACAGTGAAGCATGGGCACTTGGTGAAGTTTGAAGTACCCAAAGTGCTTATGTCGTGCCACGACAATAAATAAGCCATTGCTTGGGAGGCAACCCAAGGTAGACACTGGCGCTTAGGCACCCAGATACGTTCTTTTTCACCCCTGTGCTTACTTTGCATTTTGGTATGCATTGAGGACAATGCACCTTTTTCACTAGGGTGTGGGTAGTTATAGGCCTCAGTGAAGTCTGAGTAGACTTGGCCTATAACTATCCCAAATTTTGAATCATAGGGGTTTTCTTGCCTATGTTCTTTTTCCCTTGGATATTTAATTTCTGTTGAACTAGCATGTTTAGGATATGTAGGTAGTATTGGTAGCATATAGTACTATTATCTATGGCATATATGTGTTTTTGTGATTTTGTATGAAAATTGATAACCACAAAAAATTTTGTTAGTTAGTCTAGACAGCAACCGCACAAGTTTAATTTTATAAGCAGTGCTTGTTCTGATAAGTGAGCATAAAATTGATATGAAAAGCATGATGTGTGTGTTGATAGTGTAATTAGTGTCATGTGAGTGTGAGCTTACTTTGACAAATTCATGTTTTGTCTTTCAATTCAAAACTTGCCTAGTTACTCTGACTTACACTGTAGGTTAGTTGGTTAGGAAAAGAGCTTAGGTCATTGTTTATGCTAGTCCACTTAGCCTAAATAACCAACTAAATTTGTGAAAAACACCATGATCCTAATGTTTGAGCCTTACATGTACCTTTCTTTGTAAAAACCTAAGTGACCTAGCCTTATAGATGCAAATCCTGAAATTGGCCCTAGTCCTTCCTGGAGCATTGTGCACCTTGACTGAGGCAAAAAGCCTAAGTTGAGGATGGCTACCAAAAGTGGCCCTGGTTCCTGGGTTGGATATTGTGTACCTCGACTCATGTTAATAGCCTAAGTTAAGGGTGATTGGTGTAAGGGTAAACACAAAATGGGAGGGGGGGAATAGTGATACATGAAAAAGGAGAAACAAATATGCACTCAATGCAAGAAAAATAAGTGATGCCTTAGCAATGAACTAAAAATAAAAATGTTGTGAATATACAAGGCAAAAAGTTGATAAATGAGAATAAATTACCAAGAAAAGCTTGAAATAGGAGAAAGGGAGAATGAGATGAAAAATAATAGTGTTGGTAGGCCTAAAGTGTAGAAAAACGTAGTGTCAGGGAGGGTCTTCGGTCACTATGTTCCCAAAACATCATACCGAACCCCCCAGACTATATTACAAGCCAGTAAAGTCCTAAAGTATCCTACTCCATGTAGTCAAAGGCCGTAGTCGTGAGTATAGGGGAAAGCATATGGTATTGAGCATGGTATATGAATATCTTTTGTGAGAGTGAGTAATTTCGCATAGTCCCAAGATTATACCTGAAAATAACATTATGAGTAAGAATGGAACTCCTTTCTATGAGGGCACTTGCATTACATTGTTAAAATTAGACTGACTAAGTGATTTTGGCTTGTTGAGAATTAACTTTCTTGTCATAGTTGCACTGTCACATGCACTAATCTCTGCTAGTTTGCTGGAGCCATCTAAGGTGTTTTTAAAGTGGTGTGGGTATCTGTTCTTGAGTTTGATGTGATGTCTGCTATTAGATTGAGGTCTATGTGTTACTATGTTGCTTATGTAGATTGAGTCTGTCGCTTGAGGACAAACAACAATTTTAAGCTGAGGGTGTTGATTTTCTGTCAAAATACAACACTTTTTATGCTTAAAACTTGATATTTTATGTGTTCTCAATGCGATGTTAGTAGATTTAATGTGTTTTTATGTTTTTTTGCAGGATTACAGGGTTAGCACAGTTTTTGGGATAACAGTATAGAATTTGCTGACGCAGAGGTTCCAGGAGACCCTTTACGGGCTCTAGAGAATTATACGGGTCATAAAGATGGTTTCGTAGACAATTCCAATTAAGGGTGAATTTCTGAATTTACGTCTACGAACATGCAAATGCGCCATAGAAGACTTTACGTGTCATAGACTTAGTGTCGTGCCTTGAGGATTAGAAAGTGGGGAGTTGCTGAAAAGTCATCAGACGAAACTCCCTACAGGCCATAAACATTTATATGGGCCGTAGAAGGATGTCGTAGAATTTATCCCCAGATTTGAAGAAGCAATCCAAGAAAACCCGACTATGGGCCGTAAAATGTTATATGGCCCGTAGAATCGTCCAGAGAGTTTGCCGATGCAGTTCTCCTATTCTGTTTTGATTTTGTATTTTAAAAACTATAAATAGGTTCTTTAAGATTATTTTTCTCAGAGTACAGGAGAGGAGCACGATAGAACATTAGAGAGTTTGAGAGAAACACTTGTAAAAACTTTATTTCATCTTTTAATTTCAAGCTTGTGATTCTCATTGAAGAGTTTAGATTTCTTGTGCTTAATTCTCTTGTGTAAATGCTCAATTATATTATTCAAATTCATAAGTCTTGCATTTACACTGATCATGAGTAGCTAAATCCACAACTAGGGTTGTGAGAACTGTGAAGAACTAACAAGGTAAAACTGGATAATTCACAATTCTTGAAAAGTGTGCATGCTTGTATTAATTAATTCTCTTCGTATTGGATGCCTTCTAATGGTGCCCAACGTTAGAACTCGCCTAGTGTTATTGACTAGATCAAGGTAGTAATGAATAGGAAAAGAGAATAATTAACAGGATTTGATTGATGTTTCTTGTCTAATCAACCGAACTGGGACAAGGGGAGGTTGTATTTGAAAAATAGGTAAGGGTTAGTAATGTCACACTGCGGAGATGGAACTAATCACGTAGTGAAATTCGCCTCTACTCTGGGACAAAGGATTTGGTGAACTTAACTTACCGTTCTGTATGCTACACACTGAAAAAAATTCAATTATCTGGTAATACTGAGTTAGGAAATAATGGGGAACACAATACCCTAGTTACTCTTCATACTATTTTAACATTTGTGTTAGTTTAGGATTACTTCTTAGAGTTGTCACAACCACCCCCTATTATAGGATAAGTTGGCTAATTAACATGCATTGCATTGAATTATTTTAAGCCTACCATATTCCCTGTAGGATTCGACCCTAACCTTGGTGAAGTTATATATCTTGATGACAACCGCTTTAGCCTCAAAAAGGAGATGTAGCTTAGGCAACATCAACATCTCAATATCTTGAGTCAAATTACTGTGTCTTTGATATTCCACTTTCACTTGTTGACAATTGGGACATTCTATCATATACTTCTCTATGTCTTTCTTCATGCCATTCAACCAACGCACTTCTCTTAAATCTCTATACATCGTGGTGGATCCCAGATGAATAGAATATTTGGAGTTGTGACTTCATCAAGTATCTTCTCCCTTAGTCCATTTATATTGGGCACACATAATCTCCCTTGGTAAGATCACACTCCATCTCCCCCTTGTGAGAAGCCCTCTATTTGTTTATCCATCACTAACTTCTTCAATTCAACCAAAAGTATGTCTTGCTTTGTTTTAACTTCCTCCACTAAGGATGATTTTGCCCCATTTGGCACTAACATACCACCATTGCTCAAGCTATTAAAACCCACACCCAAATGATGCAATTCTTTAACCAACTCCTTCTTTCCATTTTCAACATGCCCAAGCTTCCCATAGGCATTCTTCTCAATGCATGAGTCACAACACTACCCTTGTCAGGGTGTTACATCACACTCATATCATAATCCTTCAGAAGTTCTTACAACCTTCTTTGCCTTAGATTCAAATCCATTTGGCTAAACACATATTGCAAACTCTTGTGGTGGTGAATATATCAACATGCACCTCATAAAGATAACGTCATCAAATTTTCAATGCAAACAAAATGGCCAACAACTCAAGATCATAGGTTAGATAATTCTTTTCATGCACCTTTAATTGACTTGAAGCATAAGAAATGACTTTTCCATGTTACATCAAAACACAAGCCAAGTCTATATGCGAGGCATCACAATACACAAAAAAACCATCCAGACCTTTAGGAAATTTCAAAATAGGAGCCGAAGTAAGACAATCCTTCAACAATTGAAACAACAACAACAACATACCCAGTGAAATCCCACAAGTGGGGTCTGGGGAGGGTAAGATGTACGCAGACCTTACCACTACCACATAGGTAGAGAGGCTGTTTCCTGGACCTTCAACAATTGAAAACGCTTTCATATTCATCGGACCATTGGAAATTTTACCTTCCTTTGGGTCAACCTCATCAAAGGAGAAACAATGGAGGAAGGTCCTTTGACAAACCTCCTATTGCATCCGGCCAAACCTAGAAAGCTCCTAATATCGAATGGAGACAATGGTCTAGGCCAATTTTTCACTGCCTTCGTCTTATTTGGATCAACTCTAATACCCGCACCCTAAATAATGTGACTAAGAAAAGATATCTCTCTTAGCCAAAACTTGCATTTGCTAACTTGGCAAAGAGTTGTGTATCCCAGAACTTTTGAACCATAATCCTTAAATGGTCTTCATAATCTTTTCATTTTGTGAATAAACAAATATATCATCTATGAACACCACCACAACATGTCCAGATATGGTTTGAAAATCCTACTCATTGAATCCATGAAAGCGGGGGAGGGAGCATTTGTTTAGATAAGTAGCTTGCACCTTGTAGTTGATCAAATACGTCATCGATCCTTGGAAGTGGATACTTATTTCTTATGGTTACCTTATTCAATCATTGATAATCAACACACATTTGAAATAAACCATCCTTCTTCCTTACAATAATACGGGAGTACCTCACGGTGACACACTAGGCTTATGAACTCTTTATTAAAAAAAGTCCTTTAATTGTTCCTTCAACTCTGCCGGGTCCATTCTATATGGAAGTATAGAAAAAGGTTCTGTGCGGGGCATAAGATTAATAACAAAATCAATTTCCCTTACGGGAGGAATACCGGGAAAGTCATTGAGAAAGATATCAGGAACTCATTAACTATGGGGATCGAAACAAAGGTAGAAACATGAGACTCAACATCCATAACTCAGACAATATGATAGAGACACCCTTTAGAAATCGTTTTCATAGCTTTTATATAAGAAACAAATGCCCCTTTGAACAAAGAATCGGTTCCCTTCCATTCTAGGATAGGCTCATTAGGAACTTGAAATGTAACCATATGTGTTTTACACTCAATAGAAGCATAGGATGCATGCAACCAATTAATACCAAAAATGACATCAAAATTGGTCATATCAAGCTCAACTAGATCACACGAGAAGACTTTGTGTAAGACCAACATAGGACGATTTCTATAAACTTTCTTAGCTAGGATTGACTCACCAATAAGAGTGTAAGCTAAATAAAGCTCTAACATGATTTTTGAAGGCATATTAAACTTCATGGCAAGGTAGAGGTAAGAAAAATACATAATAGCACTGGGGTCAAGCAAAGCATATACGTCATGATCAAACACTCTTAACATACCGGTAACCATGTCGAGAGACTCATCAACTTCTTTTCTAGCATGCAAAGCATAGAATCGATTACCACATGGGCCACCACCTTGATCTTGGGAACCTTGATGGACTTGCCCTCTTTGAGCTATTTGACCTTGTGGACGCCCTTCTTTACCTTTATTAGAAACATAAGGACTTTCGGCAATCTTGTGTCTCATTTTCCCACAACAAAAACAAGTATTGGTACCTCTCAAACATTCATCAACATGATTCCTCCCACACTTGGGACATCTAGGAAGGGTAGCACCACCTTTCAGAACATCGCCTTTAACCTGAGGATTGGCCGCTTTATCTTTATCGAACCTTTGAGTAGCACCTTTGGAAGACCCTTGTCCTTGTTGGTATCGACCACCACCAGACTTACCATAAGAAAATCTACCATCATACCGAGCCCTCTTGGACTCACTTTTCCTCATCTTTTGAAGTTTCTCACTTTCGACTTGTTCGGCATAGGACATGAGTCTAGAGATATCATTTTCTTAATGAGCATTGCGGCCTTGCATTCCATCTTTACCAAATGGGACACACCCAATGTAATTTTTTTCATAAGGGCCCTAGAGTCGTCCACAAGGAAGAAGCAAACTTGGACAACTTAGAAAAGTAGAAGGCATATTCCCTCACACCCATGTCACCTTGCTTCAAGTTCATGAACGCTAGACTTCCCTTTAGTTCAAGTGGGAAGAAATGATCAAGGAAAGCGACCTTAAACATCTCCCAACCAATAGGCCCTTCTTCCACTCTTCCAGACTTCCATTGAGTGAACCAAGCTTGTGTAACTCCTTTAAGTTTCTAAGCCACTTGTGCCTTTCCCTCAAAAGACACTCCCATAATCGCCACCACCTAATACACCTCATCAATGAATTCTTGTGGATCTTTATCCAACTTGGAACCATGAAACTCCAAGGATTCATTCTAGCAAAATCTCTTATCCTCAAAGCAGGAGTAGGAGTCTTTGGAGAAGCAACGGCTTGAGCCAACATAGTGATAGTGGCTCTAAACTCATCATTGGATACTTGGTTCGCTTGAGGGACTTGAGGAACTTGAGGATCCAAAGGAACTTGGTGTTTGTTAGCATTACCTCCCCTAGGAAAAGGAGCATTTCATGGAGCCATTTCTAAAAACAGCAAGGAACAAGCATTAGGATAAAGAAGCTTTGAAGGCATGGCATAGAGTACAAAAAAGCAAAATTTTCCTAAACTTCTCATAACCTTCTATTCGTGGATGGTGCGTGCTTTACACTAATAAACAAGACTCTATTAGACGCAGCATGTTGGACTCCCTGGGATGCTTTCAAATGTTGTGCTCTGATACTACTTTTGTCACAACCCATTTCTAGCACCTAGTCATGACACGGCGAATGTGACAGCCGAAGGCAACCCATCCAAGCCTCATGTTCATATCATAAGCATTCATAAGGTAAAATAAGGATACATAAGAGAATAAGAAAATGGAAATTCATAAAAGTAAGTGTATCATAGTTTCCCTTAGGGAATATACATCAATCCATAGTGTCCAAAACATGCATCTATATCATAAGATCTTGACGGGTCTACAACATAGCTTACTAGCTCACCCTCAAGATATACATCAAAAAGAAAATGATAAAGTCTCAACATATGGAAACATCATAAATGTTGTTCCTGAAGCATGGGAACTCACCAACAATCTTCAAACTTGGAATCCAAATCTAGCCACGTAATGGAATAGTCACCTCGTCGTTGTTCCCTAAATGGTTAGATTATTTAAGCAAAGAAGTATGTGTTAGTACGTGGAATGCACCAAGTATGTAGATATTCTATGAATCAAAGGAAATTACAATAAAATATCAATATACATAATTATAATCAATAGGATAAGGACATAATATGCATGAGCAATGCAAGTTGATAATTACGAGAAGAAGCAGCAACAAATCCATTGATTAAATTCAACATACATACATAGGAATAAGACCATGACCGACAGATAAGACCATGTGGACTATTACATGGAATCTTGAATGTAATCTTGATGTTTCCTCTACATCTCATAAAGAGAAGTCTACTTTGCCAAGGTAGACTCGATCCTCACCCTATAGGCTCTATCCTAGAATGCTGAGAACCCATTGTTTGACCCACCCTTTAGACTATATACTAGCACGATGAGTGTCATTAAAAGCTTTATGGATCCATTAGCACACCTTTAAGGCATAAAACATGAACATCATTCCTATGGTGGCACATAGTTATGGGTCTGTGGAATCTACTAAAGCCCTCTCGGTGCTAAGTCATATCCTACAGAATACATAAGTCATGCATATGCATATCTTTCAATATAGTTCATATTTAATTAAGACACACTTTCATAATTTTTAAAATAGTCATCATAATCTTTCATGAAAACACCTTATATCATAAGAATAGTCCATCTACTTAGCTTTTCATAAAAATATGGCTAAGCATTCCTACCTTAGCATCAACATCATAAACATTAGGGTTTTTATCACCCTCTTTATATCATCATCTTCATAATATCATCATTGTCATAAAACATGCTTTCACATACTTGAGATCATAATCATGAAAATTTATAACTTTATCATAAGAGACTATGGCAAATTGTGGGTCCATGGACAATTGAGTCAAACCATACAATTAGGTGAGATTTATAGAGAAAAACATGCATTTAAATCAATTTGGATTATTAGTAAAGGGGCCCACATTAAATCATTAAGACCTAATTATGTATACTTGAAATCACATACTTTTGCTTGAAAGTCACATAAATCATATAATTCTTCATAATTGGTGCATAATTAGACATAATCATCATATAGGAATCATAATTCATGCATTTGGAATCATAAAATAAAAGCCCATAGGAAATCATCATGGAATTTTGATAAAAAGGAGATTTTGGCTTAGGCTTCATTGATGAAACTAATCCATGGACGAAGCCCTACATATCACAAGTGAGAATCCTTTAGAATCAATGATGAAAAATTAGAAAAAGTTGGCCAAACATTCAAGCACTAGCTCCAATGGAATCCTTCTTCTAGAGAGAAAACTTGAGAACCCTTGAGAAAATTATAAGGATTAAAGACTTTGAATGGTTTAGGAATAGAACTTATAAGGGAAAGGTGATGACGTTCAGGCCTACATCACTGATTGACATAGGGATGATCTTCGTCGGCATATTTACCAACTTTAAAAACTACTCCTAAGGGAAAATAGGGTAAGGATTGATCAAGCAAAGAAGCTGGGATAAGGGGTATGGAAATCAATCAATGCTCACATCACACTTAGCATCAAATTAACTCTATGGGTAGGCTAGGTTTCTTGTAACCACACTTCAATTATGACAATATGGTGTTTTGAAACAGCTTGTTACAGCCTCTTACATGAGCCGCTCAAAGACACGCCTGGCTTGAGCACCTCATGAGAAAAAATCCCAAGACCTTAGTCATTGAACCCATTTTATGTATCTCAACACATAAACCCATTGCTATAATGAAAACCTTCAACGTCAACTGCTTTAATTAAAGAAATAATTGAAGATCTAAGCTAGATTCAAGTTCGTGACCTTAAATCATAAGTTAAACATGAAGGTAAACATGAATCCACACCTCAATTGAATCAAATCAAAGCAATTTAGGGAGAAACCCACTTGATTTGAAAGTAAATAATCAACTAAGCATGAAAGAAAGAGATTCAATCAAGGCCCATAAACAAATTAATATCTAAACTCGATTAAATCTACAAATTATGCATTCAAGAACAAGGAAAGAAAGAGTGAGTGAAAGATAAATACTAGTAAAGCTCACAATCTTCAATCCACTCAAGAATTTGTAGAAAACTTGCGCTAAATCCTCACCCTAAACTAAAATCTACACTAAGGTGTGTATTTTATCTTCTTTTTCGTATGAATTCTCTTCTATGTTCCAAAGATTATGTTCTCCAAGGGCTGAGAGTGTGTGCATATCTGAATTGGGGTGGAAATAGCGAAATTCCTGGAATTCCCGATGCTGGTCACATTAGTACTTCGTGTTTGCAAAGGTCAACTTAAGTTAACACACCACATCGCACCTCAGCATTCTGAGATCGTGGATAGTTTTTTTCCTGTGCGCCACCTACGCGCTAGTGTTGGGTGCAGTCGCATCCTTTCTTGATCCACTTCTCCGTGTTTGTGGGCCAAAGGTACACGGAGAGTAATTGTTGCCAGGTACATGTCTTCCCCAATTCATCTTCTTTTTTCTCCAATTAAGTTCCAAACTCTGTTCTTCTCTGCAAAAGCTGTATTTATATCATATGTACCTAAAATATACACTATCAAAACAAAATTAGCCTCAAGATGTTGTCACGACCCGGACCTAGGGACTTGGAGTGACATAGCGAATGGGAACCCGAAAGTCCCCAAACAAGCCTCAAAGTATCCACATTTACATTATCGGTTCAAAAGAACATAATGGAGTAATAAACACATAGTTTTAAGGGATGAGAAAGTGAGACTCACGCTATGGGGATGTTGTAGGGATAGGGATTAGCATACTCCACATAGCACATAACACATAATAACTAAGGGGTGGGTAAATATGACTCACGTTATGGGGATAGAATGGGACTTAGGACTTTCCACATTTCCACATCATATCATAAACAAACATCATAATATCCATATTCAGTAGATAGTCATAACCATAATCTCCACATAGCAAAACATAGCATATAATTGTACAAGAGTCTACATGTTGTCCAACAATGCCTCTAAGTCATAGAACAAGACGGGGGCTAAGACATGTCTAGGGCTCACCCTCAAAGTAAATAAAACATAAGTGGAAGCAACATAATAGGTAGATGGATGATGGCTTGTCCTTGAATGATAGGACTCACCACAACACTTTTACAATCCGAACTAGTCATCAAAAGGTGGATGTATATAGTCTCCGGTCCCTATATGGTTAGATCACGTAGGCAAAGAGTATGTGTTAGTATGTTTGAATATACTCAGTATACGGGCATGCAATGCATATGAACTCATTAAACCTGCATTCCATATCAGTTGACAAGGGCACATACATATAGAAAGAAGTATATAAAAAAAGAAGAGTACTATATCAATATGCCATGAAATCCATAATGCATGCAATGCCATAATACTTCAACATAGAGGGGATGAGACCTCAATCGATATATAAGATCAAGCGAGCTATTACTTGGAATTCTGATATCTTTCCCATACTGGATAAAAGATGTTCTACTTGCCAAAGGTAGACCATACTTATCCTTACGGGCACCCCATTTCGGAGAAGCAACCTTCCTTACTGGCACCCCATTTCAGATAAGATTTTTATATCATATCATATCAAAGTTATAACCGTAACTTATGGGCACCCGATTTCGGTAAAAGGCTACCATAAATATATAACTATCACGGCACATAGTTGTGGGACTTACATACTGGACCCTTAGAGATAGCCCCATCCCCAAGTCCACTCTGTGCTAAGTTATCATCCCATAAGATAACATATGCGTATACATGCTTTCAAAGAGGCTCAAGTCATTTCAAATCATTTTGATGCATACTTAGACTTAAAAGCCAAACATTCTTCATAATCATTCGTACTCGGGCTAAAACTCCAAATTATACTTCAAATCAAACCTTCATGCATAGGAATAGCTCATTCATATATATCAAAGTGATGTAAGCACCCGAAGTTGCTCAAAGAGCCATATCATAGAAATTTATGTGATCACATTCTTGTTATAATCATATTCTCATCAAAATCATATTCATAAACATAATTGGGCCATACCCCACTTCATAATCTTCATAAAACCAATTCTCATATATACATATGCCATGAATGATAAAAGAATAGCATAGGCAATGGAGATTCAAACTTAAATCAACAATATAATATGAAATTCAAGTAAATCCACATTTAAATCACAATTTAAATTACTCATGCTTAAATCAAACTTTAAAAGGGACATGCATATTCGACTCTTCATAACATCAATGCAATTCTTTATATTAGGGCTTAAATCACTTTGAAAATAACAATTGAACATAGCCCATATCTCAATTGAATCAAATAAGCAATAATCTAAAAGACCCATGTTTAAAGTAAACTAAATTTCATAAAATCAAGTGTAGAAGATTTTGGGGTCTTCATGGTTGAAAAGAACCATAAATCAATCCCACATACCTTAGCTAATAGGAAGAATCAAGAAGAAATTGATTGAAGAAGAAGACCCTTCCTTGAGCTCCAAGCTAATCCTTCAAGGTTCATTTGAGGGGGGATCTTTCGATGAGAGTTTGAATATTCTAAGTATATGAATTGAATTTGAATGAGAATAGAAGAGTATAGGTCTTTTGAGAGGTTTAGGATAGGTTAGAAAGTCATAAACGACCTTTAGGAATAGCCAAAATTAAAAGAAAGCCATTAATGAAATGAGTGTCAAAACGTTGTCGGGGGTCCCATAAAAGAGCCTTACGGATCGCGTAGGTGTCACATGTACCGTGTGTACGTCCATATGACTTCACTTAGAAATATTCTTCACCGACAAGGTTCCGAGATGGTGATTCAATACTTAGAAAACTTTCACGCCAACACCCTTACGAGCTACCACACTGATCATATGGTGTCACACAACACGTGAAGGGGTTCGTGCGTGAAGTGACTTAGACAAAATATGACTTTCAAGGCCAACGTTACTCTCACGGGCCACCACACGGCTAGTGAAATGAGACATGAGCCATGTTGTTCTCAATGAGGAATGCCTTGGTCTTGAACTCCAACTTTACGCCAAATACTCTACACACAAGGCCAACAACCACCTCAAGGCTCTTCCACACGGCCAGTGAAGCTTCACACAACCCGTGAAGGTGCCCTTGTGGTGTCACCTTGATCAAAAACTTTTTGGAACCAAATTTCATGCACCATTAAGGCCGTACAATCTTTGGATCCTTACAATTATGAAATTAATAACACAAAATCATAAGAAAAGAATAAGAAATAAGTGTAATTTATACACTCATCAGCACCCCCAACTTAAGACTTTTCTAGTCCTCAAGCAAAACAAAACCAAACTTAAGAGGCTAGCAATTTTAAGCACAACAATCCAAATTCACTTTTACAATTAGATCAAGATCATGACAATTGTTAGTACCAATAAGTAGATCAAGTGTGAGGATGTATATTAAGTAACTCCCTCACTTTCAAAAGCACATTTTTCAATTCAAGACCAACTTCCAAGGATGAACAAGTGATAACACCAATTCTCAAGAGATGACTCAAACTCCTAGTCAACTCACAAGTTCCATTTGACTCAACCTTGAAAAGCATCAATCTTACCAATCCATTTCAACTTGCATATCCTCAAAAAAAGAAAAAAAGACCCCAAAACACAAAAGTAAGTACAATGAACAAGGGAAAAGGAGTCAAACACTCACACTAAACAGATGAACATCTCACATACACATATGCCACACCTTAGGCTTGCTTCTATTTTCAATCAACATTGGCTCAAGTTCATATGGTTGGAAATCTCAAAGGGTTTTTGAGGATTATAATGTAGGCTTATGGGTAGGGTAGGATAAAATTTGGACAATAGTGGCTATCCCTCATTTAGCTCTACACACAACAGTCATTTCTTTTTAACTTTTCCACTCTTTTATTCACATTTCAAACCAATGCGCATTTAACCCTTCTTTTTCACTTTAAGTGCCCCACTTGCAATCACTTTTCACTATTTGGGTGATATTTTCATTCAAGCACTCTTTCTTCTTTTTCTTTTCATTTTGAAAGCGCTCTTTGTCTTTTCTTTCCTCCATTCATCATTCTTTTTCTTTTCTTTCTTTTGACAAGCCAAGAGGTAGACACTCTTTCTTTTCTTCCTATATCACCACCAACTTAGGTTAAAAACCTCAATTTTCACAAACATGTAAAGCTTAAGGAGGGATAAGGGTTCATGAGAAGGTCATCTTTTCAAAAAGGTCTGAGGCTTGTAATTTAGGTTGTCAATAGAGAGGATTAGGCTCAAAATGGGCCCAAGGGATAAAATGAATGCAATTGGTGGCTATTTAGGTTAAGTGGACTCAGTTTAAACCAAAGAATGCCTAAGATCATTTTTCCAACTAAAGTTTATCAAACCCAACATTTCAAGATCGATAAGGCAAGTTCCAGGTGATACAAGGAACAAAACAAAGACTCACCATACACATGACATGCATATCAAGCCGGAAAGGGTCAATATCACTCTCAAGTCAAGCACAAGGAATTCATTATTCAAGATATATCTACCTAGCAAGTAAGAGTCACAAAAAAGAGTCAAAGTGTTGATTAAAATTATCCCCCATTTAACTTTCAAAAATAGGAGGGGTATTTCTTTTTCACAATCCACAACACTTGACTAAAAATATTGTACCCAATCAAGTCATGGTCCTAAAGTATAGCTCCAACAAGAGTCAATGGCTGCTCAAACTTCACCAAAGACCATATTCTACTCACGCATTCACACACCCAATTGACGATATTCCCTTAAAATGTTGTCAGTCAACCTATCATCGGGAACCATTGATTATACACACCGTCGAAAAGAAAAACTAAAAGCTACCAAATCCACTAAAACAGCTACTCCCAAACACAATACATACAAGTGTGATAAGGGCATACTAATACCAGCAAGTGAGAATAGGAGTCGGTCAGAGCATACGAGGGAAAAATACTAGAGCCAAAGATATACAATCAAATCAAATCAAGTCATAAGAAAACCCTAACTAAAATGATATTATGTCCTCACAATACAACTATAAAGTGAAAGACAATATCAAAAACTTCCTGAAATGATCATTCAACACTTGAACCAAAAGAGATGGTCAACTCATCATGAGGATATGAAGAACTGGACACACAAAGTTGCCATAGTTTGCTCATCATCTTGTTCAGGAATCTACTCTTCTTCTTCTCATATGCCTTGAACTTCCTCAATTTCCACTCAATATGTCCTTATCTCAGACTCATGTGCTCAAGTTAGTCATTCATAACTTTTTGAGTGGATGTAACTGATGCAAGTATAGGCTGATCTTCTACTGTAGCTCCTGGTGGTCCTGGAGAACGGCCTATAATGAACTGCCTGATTTGCTCATCTGTCCCATGGATCTGGGAGGATAAGTATCTCCTGGTAGGAGGACAAAATTGAAGTGGTCCTATAGACAGTGAAGAAATTGCAGCTCCTTTAGAATATCCTCCAGCCTCTAATCCTAGCTTTGTGAACTACCCGAAAGTGGGATCTAACACATTAATTCATCTCTACTTCTATCCCCTTAGTCCACCACTCTTTTTCAGTGGATATATGTCCTTGGTTGACTTTTTCTCCTTATCTTTAGGTAGGAAAAATACCCCTGCCTCATAGCATAGTCTAGAAATCAAAGAGGGGTATACCTGGCCCTCCCTTGGGCTAATCTGCAATCTGATCAACTATTATCTTTCCCACATTGACCTGAAGACCATCCAAGATGGCAACAATGACAAGTGCACGATCCAAAGTCACCTCTGTGTCATGTGTAGACAGAATGACTCGAGCACAAATGATGGAAAGCTAACATCTAGCTTTCACCGTGAACTCATTTCAATCAATACCATTATGCAAAGTGAACCATTTTGGAAGAACTCGGTCGTGCAATTTATCTACCAACCACTAAGTTTCAACCTCTCAAAATCTCTCTCTATGTACTCTGTTATATGCATCCTACTGCCCATAAGTAGTATTGATAGTGGCCAGGCTGAAATCAACTCTCACTTCTTGGATCATAGCAGCCACCTCCTCTCCAAAGTTTGTCTCCGATGCAGCGGCATAGATCTTGGCTACTATGGTGTGGTATGCTCTAATCGGCTCATCAGCAAACCACATCCAACCTAAAGCTTGTAACCAGCCAAAGAAATTTGACATCTTCTCTTCTAACTTGTCCAAGCAAACCCCCCTCTTTCTAATCACAGTCTGGCCCAAGTACTCATCATACTTTAAGGCACATTGGGCTGAGAGGAATTTGCTTTGGTCAAAGTAGTGATTTTCGCCCACCTTTGGAAGGATTTCATTTTCATGAAATTTGTTGTTGGGGATCCATTTTCAACCAATTACACATACAATCAAATCCAATGCAACAATAACATCTTATAGATATTTTAAACCGTACATTAGACAATATTTAGATCAAGAAAGTCAATCGAAAAAAGTTCGGATCAAGCAGTGCAGAGTTACTATTTTTGTACAATGACACATTGTACTCTGCGTTCGCGCCCACATTGGCACATTCGTGGAGTTCAAGTTACTCTAAACTTCAAAATTTATGGGAAGTTACCCTTGTTGTGGAGTACATAAAGTTTCTAGAACATCATGATCATAGCATAGTGTCCGCATTCATGGAGAGCAATAGCCACCAACATCACATTTAAGATGTCACAGAGGCATTTCGTCAAACACAAGATAGACATACATTTAAAACATCACTTTGACAAAATACTTGACAAAGTAATACCCTTAAATCCGTCCCCAACAACTTACAATCACTACCCAAACAACATTTAGCAATTTAACATCAAAATCCACTTCATTCTTCAACATTTAAGGAAAAACATCCACTCCAAAAACAACCTAGAGGTGGGACACCAGAGTGACAAAACTTCATGCCAAGAACACAAAAATGAAGAAAGAAAGCAAGACTATATAGTGTAGCACCATGACAGGAAGAATTAAGCACTTTAGCATTCACTATTGTCAAGCTATTTTCATGGTTCCACAAGATTCCATTATTGAAAAAGAGTGGATATAGAGTAGGGTAAACATACTGTTGACACCCGATTTTGACCGACCCTTAACGTACTTTACGTTTTTATTTATCAAAAGAAAATGTGCGAAATTAAAATGATTTTATATATTTGTCACTTGTCTACAAAAAATAAACATCAAACAATCGTTATTTTAATGTTAGACGCGTATAGTATTTATAAACGTCTTCTGAATCATATCCAAAACAACTTTTAAGCACGCTTTCATAAGAATTATGGTAATCACGTGACTCATCTATACATTGGTTCGATTCGTGATCTTAAATAAAAGTTTATGTTAACCCAAGCTAAAATCCTTAAAATCCCATGAACTCATTTCAATTACGGTCACTTATCTACAAGCTTTGCATTTTTTAAACCAAATTGAGCCAATTTATTGCTCAATTTTAAATTTTTGGCTAGTTTTTAAATCCGAATTAGCAAATTGTGGCCCAATTTTTAATATTTTACAATCTGATGGCTAGTTTTTAAATCAGAACTACCAATTTTGTGGCTCAATCCGCAATTTGTGGCTATTACTCAAATTCGGGTACCCAAGTTCAACCCGGATCCAATCCGACCCGACCCACTCTCCATTTCTAATACCCAAGCCTAACTCCCATCTTCATTCCACATTTTCCATTTCCTCCACCTCCCAAAACCCTAGCCGCCGCCGGCAGCCGCCCCCCAAACCCCATGGCTGCCGGCAGTCTCCCTCTCTCCGTCCCCTTTCCTCATCTCCCTCCGTCTCTCCACCATCCCACCTCGCCGGCAACCTCTCAGCCGCTCCTCTCCCTTCGCTCACCCTCTCTTTTCTCTCCCTCTCACTCCACCAAGAATCCCGACCATGGCGCCACCCATCTCCCCCCTTTTTTGCCGCCGCGACCCCCTCTCCCTCTCTCCCCACACGCCGCACCTCCCTCACCCCGAAACTCCCCTGTTTCTGTCGTCCCTCTTCCTCTTTACCCTTTTCCGACGCCGCTGCTAGCCACCAAGCGGCGGCGCCCCTCGCCGCGACCCTCGTCTCTCCCAAAGACAGCCACCAAAACCCACCACCCAAACAGCCCCGCCGCCTCGGCGCCTCCCTCTCCAGTCGACCCGCGACCCCAACAGCCCCGGCGCCGCCCTTCTCTCCTCTCCTCTCCCCCACTGTCGCCTCCCTTTTCCACCATGGCCAACGACCCCCCTCTTCCTTCAAATACCTCGCCGCCGCAGCACCCAGCCGCACCAACAGCGCCGGCAGCCCTTTCTCCTTCTTCCCCTCGCGAGCCCGCGCCAAACAGCCCCGAAAAACACTACCCAAACCACCGGAAAATCTTTTCTCCACCAGCTCCAGCAAAGAACCAAAGTAGCGGTGACCCGGATGATAACAATGGTGGGTTGGATTTGAGGTTCACAGTTTAATCGTCAAAAGATGGACATGGTATGATCGTTCTAGCATTTATTTCTATGTGTGTTCGTATGCAAATTTCGATTTAACCCTTTATCTTGTTTTTGTCTGTAACCTCCATTATCATTGAGTGTTGTTTGAAGCATTGTTGTACTTAGAGTCTCAATATTGGACAAGTTTTGGTCTCTAATTGTTTTTGTTGATTTTCAATATTGGACAAGTTTTGGTCTCTAATTGTTTTGTTAATTTAGTTTACCGTTAATTTCCTACTATTTCCGTGTATATGATAATTCATATCAATTGGTCATTCATTCCATTCCTTGCTTTGCTTAGAACCTGTCATGCTCTCATTGCCCTTGATAAGTCTTGACACATGGTTTGTTTACATCACTGTCCCTTTTCCTCTCGTTCGGTTATTTTAATCAAAATTTCAATATGATTACATGAGTGACACCCTAGATCAAGTTAACTACATTCTTATTTGTATATGGAAGGAAGGTCTATAAGCATGGCTTGCTTTGTTTAAATTTATTTTCCTCCTCTTTTTTCTTTTTTTTTACCCATTTATTTTAGTAAAAAAAAAAGAAAAAAAATCATCATTGATTTTAGCCTTAATTTCACCTTCTTTATTTAAGTAACGATTTTATTTGGAGATTTCAAAGCAATTTACTTACTTATGTATGGTAAAAATATTCAATTTGATTGATTTGCTCAATTTCTAATTTTGTCTAATTAGTTGTTCTTAACTTTGCTAAAAAATTATATGCTACATGAAGATATGTTACTCTCTTATTTACTAACAGCATATTCTATTAAGGTAATATTTTATTGGCAGACATTTCCTTCCTTAAAATTCATTTTTTTTCTTGTTAGCTTTAACTAATTTACAAATTGTTTTTACACTTCAATTTTGGTAGTATAATATTTGATTGATTGGCTTAAATTGTGGGAGTAATATTCTTGCCTTTTATTCCTTTTTATGAACTTACTCCCCCTATATATAAATAAGGTTCCCCTTTTTACTTAGGGACAGGTTTTTAGCTGAGCTTCATCTCTTACTCTCTAAATTTCACATTCCAATATTCTATAAGAGAATTAGTTAAAAAAAAAAAAAAAAAAAAAAAAAAGAGGTTTTCTTTTTGTTTCCCTTGGGTTCGCTGGCAATTCTTAATCTCTGTTGGACCATCTCTTCGCTGTGTTGCTGAGGTCAAAGGTTGGGTTTCAAGAAATTATCGAATTCATCTTGTGAGCGTTTATTTTTCTACACACATATACACGTTTTAAAGTGTTGGGTTATTATTATTATTGTTCATTACTATATTGGCGCTACTAGTTCTTGCTTTAAGTATTGCAGGTTGTTTTCATTCTTTTATGAAATCTAGACGTGAAGAATCGTCGAGGATGGGCCATGAAGTTCTTTTTATGTTTACGTTGTATTTTATTTTTAGTTCAGTTTTTGCAAAAACTTGTAATAACAAATAGTGAAATTGGGGTTAGTTAAAGGGGGGAGGGGAAATACTTGCTATGCTTGCTTATTATTTGGTGTTTTGACGATGCCCACGTAGGCAAATTTGATTAGGATTAAATAATTAAATAAAATAAAATAAGCAAACGAGTAACCTTCGAATCAAGCGTTTTATTAATTCTTTATTAATTCTTGATATCATGCCTAATCGATTGTTTTGATTAAGCCTATTAGGGATCATGTAGGATTAAAAATATCTTTTTCTTGTTTTAGATATCATGCTTAGGATTTTTCTTTTTATTGTTCTGCCAATTTTTGTTTTGATTGTGACACTATAATTTGGTTTGTTAAAAAAAAATCATGCCTATAAATAAAGTTGATTTGCTTTTAAAATTTTTATACCTTAGAAAACATGACTATAGGAACTCATGACTTTATCCTTGTTTAGTTGTGTTTGGTTTAACCCTTGGTTAATTTACATATATATAATAAAATAAATATGAGATGAATAGTCCGATATCTTAGTATGATGTTGTGTGAGAGTATTTTTCTTCTTAAAATAAATATTCGTAGGAATTCATCTTAACCTTTAAAGATCTATCAATAGTTTAAAAAAAAAAATATTTTTAATGACTTTTTTAGACATTACATATGTTCATGGCTTAAGAAAAGGATTATATGATGCTTAATCTAAGTTGGCTCAAGTCTATAAAATATAAGTACAGAAAATTATGTTCCCCATTATTTTGAAATCGCGTTCCTTTTTAGTACGTGACTACTTGAGAGTTAGGGTATTTTGACATTTAAATGTTATATATTTTTCATGTCTTTAATCAAGGATTTTTTAAAAATTGTTTGAGTTATTTTGTGGCATTTTATTATTTTTATGTGTATATATGTTTGGAGGCATACTTGAGCCTTTAGTGTAATTGTATGTTTTGATTGTCTTCTTTTATCGACACGCGGTCCTATAAGAAACCTAAGTTTCAGTCTAGAACCTTGCCAAAATAGAAGTCCAATGCCTCTTGGATACTAGGAGGGACGCTAGGCATGTTAGGCACGTTAGGTTTTCATTTTTTAGTACGCTCTTAAGTTAAATACTAAAATCAATTTAGGAAGGGGTAGGGGTAAATAGGACTCGGATATGATGAATAAACTCGAGCTTAATAGGACAAACCTTGGTTTTGTCCTTAGGCTTTAATAAGCCAAGTGAAGCTAAACTCCGAAATAAAAGCCGAGTAACTGATCCGAGTAAATAATTAATTCACTTGGTTTAATTTTAATTTTTCTTGTTCATTTATTGTTTAATTTATCTGTTTAATTTTTATCACTTAGGTTTATTTAGGATATTTTATAAACAGAGACCCTATTTGTAAACCCCCACATAAATACGAGACACGGTCGGGACCCGCCTTTGCGGACCTCGAAGGGTGCTTAACAGCTTTCCTTCGAGGTAACTTGAGCCCTCTTCTCTGGTTGACCTGTGACCTTTAGGCTAGAATGGTGTCCTAATGCACCCAATCATTAGGTGGCGACTCTCCAATTTCAAAATCCCAAAAGAGTCGTTGCCACGACGTCGTCCAGCTACCCGTTTCTCCGCGAGGAAAAAATAGGGCGCGACAGAATAGCGACTCTGCTGGGGACTTAGGCTCTTACCATTACGTGTCTCTTTATGTGGGTTTTTATGCTTTCCTTATATTGCTTTTATTATATTACTAACTTATTCTCTTTGTCCTTTTTCCCTACCCCTCTAACTTTCCCTTCCTTATCCCTCTAACTCCCTTTCCCTACCCCCCAACTCCTTTCCCCTATTCCCCTTAACTCCCTTCCCCTTTCCCTTTAGTCCCTTCCCCTTCCCGTTTTCTTATTTATTTATTTACTGCTTTAGTTTATTTAACGCTGCTATTTGCTAATTGTTTACGTTTAATATTAAATTGGCATTCCGTTCATAAAACTTCCCCACTTGGGACCCTCTTAATTTCTCTTTAAGGTGATGTCGTGCCTTTGCACTTCTCCCTACTCTTTTCAAAACCAAAATTTAGAGAGTAAGCGCTTGCGTGGTGAATGGCGGATAGTCTTACTACCGTTGGACCACGTGCTTCTCGCATAAGAATACCCAGTCCGTGTCTAAACCCACTCTTTAGAAAACTTAGGATAGAGCTATCCACCCCAAAAATTAAGATCATGCATGCATAAGCCTTAGGTAGTTTGACCCTAAGGGGGTCAATTTACGTAATAGTAGCCGCCCTATTAAGTCTAGAGGGTCCAATCACCCTCCAAGACGAAGTGACGCATACTATGTGTCTATGTGATCACGATAATCAATTCAAGCCTAAAATATTGTTAAAAGGGAGCTTAAGATTTATTCCTTAGGTTTATATAGTTTAAAGATTTATTTCCATTTGTTAGATTTCATATATATTTTACCATTTAAAGATCGTAATAGTTGTTATTAATAAAATAATTATTTTTTAATTATTATTCTGTATTTTCTAAACACTAAACTCCAATTAACAAATCAAGGGCTTGAATTAATTATTAAGAATCACTTGCTTGTCGTATTAGGCCTACCTCTGGCTCAATGAGGTCCCTTGCATTTTAGGATGATTATTTGTTAAATTACATACTTACCATTATTATTACCCTAACCTCTAACAAGGCTTTGCTGGTTTTGTTGTTTTGTTTTCCCCTCCCTAGGTTGATCTGTGTGCGCACACTGGCCTACCATACACGATCGAAAGGTCCTCCGCCTACTCCTCCAAGTTTGAGTCATCAAAGAAAAGACAAAATGACTGATAATAATGCTATTGAAAGAGTGGAGTCTTCTGAAAGGGGAGCCCAACCGGATGATCTAACTCTAAGGTTGGAAAGGAAAATTCAAGAGTTAGAGGATGAAATGGCCAGCATGCGCAACTTGGCCAGACTATCCATTTCTCTCAGCACTCCTTTCGGAGAACACATGGATGACCCAGTTACCACAACTCAAACCACCCTCTCAAGTCATCTTCCACCAACTCATCCAACCTCCCAAATCCAGTCCAACCCCACTTATGTACCGCCTTTGAGCACTCAATTTTCAAATTACAGTCATCAAAACCCACATCAACTAAGCACTTATGAACCAACATGGTACCCACAAAAGCCTGCCTACGTTCAAGATATTCCTCCCAAGTCCACTGCCAACATCTTAAAAGCCCATGCCTCTGGAACTCACACTCATAATCCGATATATGTCGAGACATCCCCTTTCATCCACAACTACCATGAATCAGAATCCTCTCAAAAGGATATGTTGATTAAATCCCTAACTGAGAGACTGGATAGTCTGAGCAATCGCATGCGACATGTAGAAGAAAGTAAAAAGGTAAATGGCCTGAGCTATGAAGATCTATGCATGCACCCAGATGTCGAGTTGCCAGAAGGATACAAACCTCCAAAATTTGAACTGTACAATGGCATTGGAGATCCTAGGGCTCATCTGCGTATGTATTGTGATAAACTGGTAGGAGTGGGAAAGAATGAAAAGATCAGGATGAAGCTGTTCATAAGAAGCCTTACAGGGGAAGCTCTGACATGGTATTTAGAACAAGACTCACGAAAGTGGACAAAATGGGAGGATTTGGCTTCGGATTTCATGGATAGGTTTGGGTTCAACATTGAAAACGCACCAGACTGGTTCTATATTCAAAACCTAAAGAAGAAGCCAAGTGAGTCATTCCGAGATTACGCTATAAGGTGGAGGTCTGAAGCTGCTAGAGCTAAACCCCCTATGGAGGAATCTCAAATGAAAGACTATTTCATTCGCGCCCAAGAGCCTCAATATTATGATAGAATGATGCTTGTGGCAGAAAAGAGCTTCGCAGACATCATCAAATTGGGTGAAAGAATTGAAGAGGGCATAAAAAATGGCACAATTATCAACCTAGAAGCTTTACAGGCCACTAACAAAGCCTTGCAGTCCGGAGGTATGCCCGATATTCGAAAGAAGAAAGAGGTGGGTTCAGTCATGATGGCACATAAAACTCCTATCAGACACCAAATCTGGGCTCCGCCACTTCCCCACTATCCTACGTCTTCATACACCGCACCTCCCCCCTTTTATCCACCACCTACCCCTTATCAAACTCCTCCCACTCCATATCAACAACCTACATACCCCGTTTATCATACCCAACCAGGATACTTTCAAACACCTCCACCTCCACCTCCTCAACGACCGAATTACAGAAATCGTCCTAACCTTGATAGAAAACCTACCAAAAGCTACACTCCTCTGGCTGAACCCATACCCCAACTCTACGAGAGGTTGAAAGAGGCTGGCTATATCACTCCTATTCCTGCTTTGAATCCAGACACTCAATCCAAGTGGTATGATCCAAATAAAGTTTGCGCATACCACTCAGGAATGAAGGGACACACAACCGATGCATGTCGCGCATTGAAGGATAAGGTTCAAGACTTGATCGATACTAAGGTCATATATTTGAAGGATCCTACACCAAATACATCCAACAATCCACTACCAAACCATCAGTGAGCATGTTGAAGTTCCATCTTAAGGTGCGCCATCTAAGGAAAGGGTTGCCTCGCTTGAGTTGCAGGAGAAAACATCTACATCAACAGAATAAAACAGGAATTTGGCCTCCTTCTATTAAGTGTTTTATTTAATGCTCTTTCATCTTGAATTTGGAACTACGTCAGACCTGATTCCCGTTTAAGAGGGATACGTAGGCGCTCCTTTGGAGTTCGGTCTTACCATAATAAAAATCTTATTTCCCCACTTGACCACAGACTGGGGCAGAATTTTTGAGAGGATCTCAAAAATTCTTTTGGAAAGAGAGCATAAGTAGACAAGACAACTGGGGCAGAATTTTTGAGAGGATCTCAAAAATTCTTTTAGATCATTTTCTACAAACTGGGGCAGAAATTTTTGAGCAGCTCTCAAAAATTTCGAATTCAGAACTGAGAACCGACCACGAGGACATCAAAACGAAAGACGAGATATCAATAAAAAGACGTGTGGGCTACAGATCAACCTCCCCTTTTTCAAACTAATGACTTTTCTTTGAATGTAGACTAATACACATGCCCGGAATAATCTCTTCGTATCATGCGAAACTATCGACAATTCCTCACAACGGGCGAAGGTTAAGTTATCTTATTCCTTTTTATATCAGTCTATCTACTGAAATTGCACTGGGCCTACAAGAATCGCATTAAAAAAAAAATGCATGAAGTTACACCACCTTTTTTTTAGCTTTTATAGTCAATTGAACATTGCACTTTACATTGGCCTACTATTTGCACGAAATTTCATTTTGGCCTACTAAATTTGCATGAAATCACATTTTTGCATTGGCCTACTGAAAAGTACATTTTGCATTTGGCCTACTATTTGCATGAAATTTCATTTTGGCCTACTAAATTTGCATGAAATCACATTTTTGCATTGGCCTACTGAAAAGTACATTTTGCATTTGGCCTACTATTTGCATGAAATTTCATTTTGGCCTACTAAATTTGCATGAAATCACATTTTGCATTGGCCTACTGAAAAGTACATTTTGCATTTGGCCTACTATTTGCATGAAATTTCATTGGCCTGCTAGATTCACATGAAAATCACATTTTTGCAAAGTGCGTTTTTGCATTTGGCCTACTATTTGCATGAAAGTGCATCGGCCTACTAAATTCACATTGAAATTACATTTTTTGCATGGGCTTACTAATTACACTCTCGCATTAGCCTACTAAATTATTGAAAATTGCACTCTTGCACCGGCCTACTAATATTACTGAAAATCACATATTTTGCACCGGCCTACTAAACTTACTTAAAATTGCATTGGCCTACTAAACCTACTGAAAATCGAGTATTTTGCACTGGCCTACTAAACTTACTTAAAATGGCATGGCCTACTAAAATATCACTTTTGGCCTACTACGTGGCCTTCTTTGAAAACTTTGCATGGCCTACTGAAATCACATTTATATTTAAATAAGAAAATTTCTTTTATACGGCCTTCTGACACTACATTTTGCCTACTGAAATGGCATGGCCTCCTTTTGAAAATTTTACATTGGCCTGAAAAATCGCATGAAAATGGCATACCCTTAAGGCGTCATAGTCCAAAGGCATCATTTTCATAGCCTAAGGACATCATTTCATGGCCTGGGGATTTAATTTATGTTTATCATAATCCGAAGGTATCATCGTCCAAAGGCATCATCCTTCATGGCCTACGGACATCATCTCATGACCTGAGGATATAATTTACAATTAGCATGGCCCAAGACATCATAGCCTAAAACGTCATCCTTACCGTTTTATGGCAAATCTCATGGTCTAAATGGGAACTTGCATCATGTTTATGAATTTATTGCACTATTTAATACACATGTTCTAACCATTTTACCTAGTGTTTTAAAGGTTACAGATTTTGAATTTTATGGAGTTCTACATAGCATTCGGTTCGGGTGCATGTCTCTCGCAATAAACCCCTGACTTTTTTTTCACATTCCGTACTATGCTTTGCTCTTACTCTTCTTCTACCATTCTAAACACATCAAGTATTTTAGTTTTCGTACTCCCGTACCCTCTTTCTCCGATAAAATTCCATCGGTCGGACAAAATCGGCTATTCCGTCAACTTTCTTTGCTCAACAATTCATCCTTCATTCCCGAGCAAAGAAGGGGCAGCTGTTGACACCCGATTTTGACCGACCCTTAACGTACTTTACGTTTTTATTTATCAAAAGAAAATGTGCGAAATTAAAATGATTTTATATATTTGTCACTTGTCTACAAAAAATAAACATCAAACAATCGTTATTTTAATGTTAGACGCGTATAGTATTTATAAACGTCTTCTGAATCATATCCAAAACAACTTTTAAGCACGCTTTCATAAGAATTATGGTAATCACGTGACTCATCTATACATTGGTTCGATTCGTGATTTTAAATAAAAGTTTATGTTAACCCAAGCTAAAATCCTTAAAATCCCATGAACTCATTTCAATTACGGTCACTTATCTACAAGCTTTGCATTTTTTAAACCAAATTGAGCCAATTTATTGCTCAATTTTAAATTTTTGGCTAGTTTTTAAATCCGAATTAGCAAATTGTGGCCCAATTTTTAATATTTTACAATCTGATGGCTAGTTTTTAAATCAGAACTACCAATTTTGTGGCTCAATCCGCAATTTGTGGCTATTACTCAAATTCGGGTACCCAAGTTCAACCCGGATCCAATCCGACCCGACCCACTCTCCATTTCTAATACCCAAGCCTAACTCCCATCTTCATTCCACATTTTCCATTTCCTCCACCTCCCAAAACCCTAGCCGCCGCCGGCAGCCGCCCCCCAAACCCCATGGCTGCCGGCAGTCTCCCTCTCTCCGTCCCCTTTCCTCATCTCCCTCCGTCTCTCCACCATCCCACCTCGCCGGCAACCTCTCAGCCGCTCCTCTCCCTTCGCTCACCCTCTCTTTTCTCTCCCTCTCACTCCACCAAGAATCCCGACCATGGCGCCACCCATCTCCCCCCCTTTTTTGCCGCGGCGACCCCCTCTCCCTCTCTCCCCACACGCCGCACCTCCCTCACCCCGAAACTCCCCTGTTTCTGTCGTCCCTCTTCCTCTTTACCCTTTTCCGACGCCGCTGCTAGCCACCAAGCGGCGGCGCCCCTCGCCGCGACCCTCGTCTCTCCCAAAGACAGCCACCAAAACCCACCACCCAAACAGCCCCGCCGCCTCGGCGCCTCCCTCTCCAGTCGACCCGCGACCCCAACAGCCCCGGCGCCGCCCTTCTCTCCTCTCCTCTCCCCCACTGTCGCCTCCCTTTTCCACCATGGCCAACGACCCCCCTCTTCCTTCAAATACCTCGCCGCCGCAGCACCCAGCCGCACCAACAGCGCCGGCAGCCCTTTCTCCTTCTTCCCCTCGCGAGCCCGCGCCAAACAGCCCCGAAAAACACTACCCAAACCACCGGAAAATCTTTTCTCCACCAGCTCCAGCAAAGAACCAAAGTAGCGGTGACCCGGATGATAACAATGGTGGGTTGGATTTGAGGTTCACAGTTTAATCGTCAAAAGATGGACATGGTATGATCGTTCTAGCATTTATTTCTATGTGTGTTCGTATGCAAATTTCGATTTAACCCTTTATCTTGTTTTTGTCTGTAACCTCCATTATCATTGAGTGTTGTTTGAAGCATTGTTGTACTTAGAGTCTCAATATTGGACAAGTTTTGGTCTCTAATTGTTTTTGTTGATTTTCAATATTGGACAAGTTTTGGTCTCTAATTGTTTTGTTAATTTAGTTTACCGTTAATTTCCTACTATTTCCGTGTATATGATAATTCATATCAATTGGTCATTCATTCCATTCCTTGCTTTGCTTAGAACCTGTCATGCTCTCATTGCCCTTGATAAGTCTTGACACATGGTTTGTTTACATCACTGTCCCTTTTCCTCTCGTTCGGTTATTTTAATCAAAATTTCAATATGATTACATGAGTGACACCCTAGATCAAGTTAACTACATTCTTATTTGTATATGGAAGGAAGGTCTATAAGCATGGCTTGCTTTGTTTAAATTTATTTTCCTCCTCTTTTTTCTTTTTTTTTTACCCATTTATTTTAGTAAAAAAAAAAAGAAAAAAAATCATCATTGATTTTAGCCTTAATTTCACCTTCTTTATTTAAGTAACGATTTTATTTGGAGATTTCAAAGCAATTTACTTACTTATGTATGGTAAAAATATTCAATTTGATTGATTTGCTCAATTTCTAATTTTGTCTAATTAGTTGTTCTTAACTTTGCTAAAAAATTATATGCTACATGAAGATATGTTACTCTCTTATTTACTAACAGCATATTCTATTAAGGTAATATTTTATTGGCAGACATTTCCTTCCTTAAAATTCATTTTTTTTCTTGTTAGCTTTAACTAATTTACAAATTGTTTTTACACTTCAATTTTGGTAGTATAATATTTGATTGATTGGCTTAAATTGTGGGAGTAATATTCTTGCCTTTTATTCCTTTTTATGAACTTACTCCCCCTATATATAAATAAGGTTCCCCTTTTTACTTAGGGACAGGTTTTTAGCTGAGCTTCATCTCTTACTCTCTAACTTTCACATTCCAATATTCTATAAGAGAATTAGTTAAAAAAAAAAAAAAAAAAAAAAAGAAGAGGTTTTCTTTTTGTTTCCCTTGGGTTCGCTGGCAATTCTTAATCTCTGTTGGACCATCTCTTCGCTGTGTTGCTGAGGTCAAAGGTTGGGTTTCAAGAAATTATCGAATTCATCTTGTGAGCGTTTATTTTTCTACACACATATACACGTTTTAAAGTGTTGGGTTATTATTATTATTGTTCATTACTATATTGGCGCTACTAGTTCTTGCTTTAAGTATTGCAGGTTGTTTTCATTCTTTTATGAAATCTAGACGTGAAGAATCGTCGAGGATGGGCCATGAAGTTCTTTTTATGCTTACGTTGTATTTTATTTTTAGTTCAGTTTTTGCAAAAACTTGTAATAACAAATAGTGAAATTGGGGTTAGTTAAAGGGGGGAGGGGAAATACTTGCTATGCTTGCTTATTATTTGGTGTTTTGACGATGCCCACGTAGGCAAATTTGATTAGGATTAAATAATTAAATAAAATAAAATAAGCAAACGAGTAACCTTCGAATCAAGCGTTTTATTAATTCTTTATTAATTCTTGATATCATGCCTAATCGATTGTTTTGATTAAGCCTATTAGGGATCATGTAGGATTAAAAATGTCTTTTTCTTGTTTTAGATATCATGCTTAGGATTTTTCTTTTTATTGTTCTGCCAATTTTTGTTTTGATTGTGACACTATAATTTGGTTTGTTAAAAAAAAATCATGCCTATAAATAAAGTTGATTTGCTTTTAAAATTTTTATACCTTAGAAAACATGACTATAGGAACTCATGACTTTATCCTTGTTTAGTTGTGTTTGGTTTAACCCTTGGTTAATTTACATATATATAATAAAATAAATATGAGATGAATAGTCCGATATCTTAGTATGATGTTGTGTGAGAGTATTTTTCTTCTTAAAATAAATATTCGTAGGAATTCATCTTAACCTTTAAAGATCTATCAATAGTTTAAAAAAAAAAATTATTTTTAATGACTTTTTTAGACATTACATATGTTCATGGCTTAAGAAAAGGATTATATGATGCTTAATCTAAGTTGGCTCAAGTCTATAAAATATAAGTACAGAAAATTATGTTCCCCATTATTTTGAAATCGCGTTCCTTTTTAGTACGTGACTACTTGAGAGTTAGGGTATTTTGACATTTAAATGTTATATATTTTTCATGTCTTTAATCAAGGATTTTTTAAAAATTGTTTGAGTTATTTTGTGGCATTTTATTATTTTTATGTGTATATATGTTTGGAGGCATACTTGAGCCTTTAGTGTAATTGTATGTTTTGATTGTCTTCTTTTATCGACACGCGGTCCTATAAGAAACCTAAGTTTCAGTCTAGAACCTTGCCAAAATAGAAGTCCAATGCCTCTTGGATACTAGGAGGGACGCTAGGCATGTTAGGCACGTTAGGTTTTCATTTTTTAGTACGCTCTTAAGTTAAATACTAAAATCAATTTAGGAAGGGGTAGGGGTAAATAGGACTCGGATATGATGAATAAACTCGAGCTTAATAGGACAAACCTTGGTTTTGTCCTTAGGCTTTAATAAGCCAAGTGAAGCTAAACTCCGAAATAAAAGCCGAGTAACTGATCCGAGTAAATAATTAATTCACTTGGTTTAATTTTAATTTTTCTTGTTCATTTATTGTTTAATTTATCTGTTTAATTTTTATCACTTAGGTTTATTTAGGATATTTTATAAACAGAGACCCTATTTGTAAACCCCCACATAAATACGAGACACGGTCGGGACCCGCCTTTGCGGACCTCGAAGGGTGCTTAACACCTTCCCTTCGAGGTAACTTGAGCCCTCTTCTCTGGTTGACCTGTGACCTTTAGGCTAGAATGGTGTCCTAATGCACCCAATCATTAGGTGGCGACTCTCCAATTTCAAAATCCCAAAAGAGTCGTTGCCACGACGTCGTCCAGGTACCCGTTTCTCCGCGAGGAAAAAATAGGGCGCGACACATACCTTTGAACGGAGAACCGAAAAGGATGAAGAAGAAAGATTAAGAATTTTTTTCTTAGGATTCCGAGTTGAAAGGAATTACTGAGAAATTATTTACCATCATCTGTGCTTTCCTTTTATGAATGTGTAAGACAAAGTTACAAGTGACTTATCTTTTAACTTATTGCACCCATCAGTACTCCGCCTTTGCAGGCATTTAGGCACCTTCGCCGCTCATCACCTTTTGCTCGTACTCTGCGTTCGCAGACACGCAACCGCCTTTGTGGAGATTTGATGGGTGCCAAAACTTGGGACATTTTCTACAACTTTGGACTGTCCCAGACCCATTTTGGTGATCCACCTATGAGTATTAGGTAATGCCTGGGGCCCAAAATGCTGTCAAAATGGCCCAAATTCATCCCTTCGCAATTTTTATGGTATTTACAATCAATTCTTCAACTCCACTCACTTTGACACTTCCAACCTGTGCAAAACCATTACCAAATACTTGAAAATTGTGAGGGTTAGCCAAAAATAGAAATTAATATCAAGAAGCAATGCTAAAAATTTCAAATACAAAAATCTTAATCTAAAAATTAAAATATGAACAAAATTGATTCACCACCTTTTTGTATTTCCATTTTGACGCAATGAACCCTCTCTCCGATTTTAAGATGATCTTCCTGTTGAGCTCATGGAGATGATGAGAGACCATCAACATTCTCCGCCGGTCTCTCCATTTTGAGGACTTGAATTGTCGATCCAACTTGTCATCAACTTTCCTTTTAGATTCTTTTGGTAAACAAGGAAGTGTCAAGAGGCTTTTTTAAATTGATCTTCACACTTCTTGACCTCCAAATAAGCGACACTCCCAACTTCAAATGAACTAAAGTTGCCATTTTCGTGGCCTTTTCTTGCAACTTTAGTATTATTTCCTCTATTTTGGCCTCTTGGATGATTATTAGCCTTGATGACATGAATTGGCCCAATATTTTTTAAAATCAAGCACCCCTCGTTCTTTTTGAGACTCCACCTCATGGTTGATTACTATTGAGTAGGGAGCCTCACTTGCCCATTGCTTAGTTTCAAGTTCACCTCCAAAACATCAACTTCTTAGTCCAAATGGTCCAACTCAAAACTCTAGTAACAAGAAAGTATTTGAAATCATCCTTCATGTTGAGTAATTGGTTTCTTTGAGCCACTTCTTTGGCAAGTTTTAGGCTCAAGTCCATGAGCCATCTCTGACTCACAACAGTCTTTTTACCTTTCACATCCTCAACACCAATTCCCGCCATGAAGTACCTTACTCCGAAGGAGATAAAAAAAGGTTCACATTCATCAACCAAGCATCAAAAGTATCCATAAAACAAATACAAAACAAATAAAAAAAATAAGTACTCATAATTCGAACCAAAAAGAGTAAACTACAAATCCTAAATCAACTCAATAAACCTATTGTTCTTCGACAACGGTGTTAGTTTTTATGATTGTCAGGCCTACATCACTGATGGACATAAGGATGATTGTCGTCAGCATATTTACCCAACTATGGAGTCTGGGTCGAATCCCACAGGGAATGATATGTTGGCGATTGAGCCTGAGAAGGACCGACAACTACTAATTTTTATTCGATGAGTGTGTACCAAGCAAGTTCTAAATAGTTGGGGGGAGAGCTAAGCTAAAACTACTCCTAAGGAAAGTTCTAAATAGTTGGGGGAGAGCTAAGCTAAAACTACTCCTAAGGAAAAATGGGGTAAGGATTGATCAAGCAAGGGATCAAGGATAGGGGGTATGGAAATCAATCAATGCTCAATTGATCCATCACACTTTGCATCAAATTAACTCTAGGGGTAGGATAGCTTGCTTAAAACTACACTTCAATTACAAAAATATGGAGTTTCACAAGAGCTTGTTACAACCTCTTACATGAGCCACTTAAAGACACACCTGGCTTGAGCACCTTATGCACAAAAATCGCAAGACCTTAGCGGTTGATCCTATTTTAAGGACCTCAACACATAAACCCATGAATATCATGCAAACCCTCGACTTTAACTACTCTAATTAGAGCAATAATTGAAGATCTAAGCTAGATTCAAGTTTGTAACCTCAAATCATAAGTTAAACATGACGGTAAACATGAACTCATACATCAATTTAATCAAAGCAAAGCAATTTAAGGAGAAACTCACTTGATTTTCAAGTAAATCATCAACTAAGCTTGAAGGCAAGAGATTCAATCTAGACCCGTAAACAAATTAACATCCAAACTCAATTAAATCCACAAATTATGTATTCAAGAACAAGGAAAGAATAAGTGAGTAAAAGATAAATACAAATAAAGCTCACACTCTTCAATCCACTTAAGAATTTGTAGAAAACTTGCTCTAAATCCTTACCCTAAACTAAAATCTACACTAAGGTGTGTATTTTCTTTTCTTTTTCATATGAATTCTCTTCAATGTTCCAAAGATTATGTTCTTTGAGGGCTAAGAGTGTGTGTGTATCTAAATTGTGGTTGAAATGGAAAAATTCCTAAAATGCCCCGACGTTGGTCACATTAGTACTCCGTGTTCGCGGAGGTCAACTTAAATTAATACTCCACGTTCGCACCTCAGGATTCCACGATCATAGATAGTTGTCTTCCGGTTCTCCCCTATGCACCAGTGTTGGGTGCATTTGTGTCATTTCTTGATCCACTACATTGCGTTCGCAGGCCAAAGGTCGTGTTCGCGAAGAGTAATTGTTGCCAAGTACATGTCTTCTCCAATTCAGCTCCTTTTTGCTCAAATTAAGCTCCAATCTTAATTCTTCTTAGGAAACTGTATTTACATCATATGTACCTATAATATACACCATCAGAACATAATTAGCCTCAAGTTATAAGATTAACATCACAAAATCATAAGAAAAGAGTAAGAATGAGTGTACTTTATACATTCATCACTAAGTTGTTAAGGTAGTTAAGAGGATCAAAACGATGTGGTTTAGGTCTTAAACGGATTGGAAATGTCAAAAATACCCTTCATTAAAAACTACTGGAGCCGTCAACAAGACTCCATCTAGTGGTCGTGGATCAACCTACGGACCATGACTTGGCTCGTAAAAACATATGCAACAAAAGTTGAGCTACTGGAATTCCCACATTTCCAATCTATGAACATGTCGTACGACCCATCATTCCATTTACGGATTATAAGTCCTTTCTTAGAAGTGATTCCAGATTTAGAAAATTTTAGGCCCTTTAGGACTCCTTTCTATGAAACCTTTGACCGACCATGATTCTTTATACAGTCTGTCCTGTTAATTTTTACATCAAGTTCCAAGATTTCTTCAATTTCCATTTTCACTGGACCCAATCTACGAACCTACCTATGATTTATGGTTTCTTCCACGAGCCATAGATTGTCTCTTGGGACCAAACTAGCACCAAAATCCTTATCTTTAAATTTATAGAGCCTATAAACATGAGGGATGTCACAATGGAAGTCGAGGAGTACAACATTAGGTTCACCCAACTATCCAGATGCTCCAAAGATGGTTTCGAACATGAGAGCCAGGATGAGGAAGTTTGTTCCTAGCTTGGGTAAGAATGTGAAGAAAGAGCGTAAATCAATGCTAATGATTTATGATATGGATATCTCTAGACTTGTGGTATATGCTCAACAGTCAGAAGATGACAAGAAGAAGGATAGGGAAGAATAGATAAGAAAGAGAACTAAGACAAATGGGCAAGAGAGTGATCAATAGAGACATGGCAAGGGTGATCGCTCCTTCTCCCAAAAAAGGTTTACCAATTATTCATCATCATATGCAAATGTTATTTCCCAAAGAGGTTAATAAAAATATAAGACTTAAGGTCCTCAAATGCAAGGGAATGTGGCCCAAGGATTGAAAGGAAAGCCACTTTGTGGCAGGTGTGGTAACTTCATATGGGAGAGTGTTTAGATGGTACCAATGCTAACTATAAGTGTGGTCAGACAAACTACTCTTTGAAGGAGTGGCCGACTTGGAGACAGAATTATAGGGGTAAAAAAACCTGAACTTCTTTTACAGCCCAACAGGGTTGAGGAAATTAGAAGGGATTTAATGTTTATATGGGTGGAGGAATAATCTGCTTATATGTAGTTGGAAGTCGACATAACCAAGAGAGTTTTCTTAATGTTGTGATTTGTATGCTCCGAGTTGTTTTTCTTGGATGTTTATGCTTTACTTTATCCAGGTGAAACTTGTCCTTTTATGACTCCTTATCTCATTACTATATTCGAGATCCATCTCAAGAGTCTTCTTGAGCCTTTTAATGTCTCTACCCTTATTGGTGAGTCTATTCTTGCTAAAAAAACTCTATAGGGATTGTATTGCTTCCGTCTAATATAGAGATAATATAACTAACTTAGTTGAGGTATACATGACTGACTTTGACATCATTCTACGCATACACCAGCTTTATGCTTTCTATGTCACAATTCATTTTAGAACTCAAGTTGTTAAGTTTTAATTTCTTAATGAGCCTGTCATAGGATGGGAGAATAGCCACCCAGTGCCTAAAGGTCGATTTATCTCCTACCTTAAGGCCAAAAGTTGATCTCCAGAGGGTATATTTATCATATAGTTCGAGTTAATGATGTTAATGAGAAGTCTCCATCCCTTGAGTCAATCCTAATGGTTAATGAGTTTCTAGAAGTTTCCTTGATGGTCTACTTGGAGTCCTCCAGATAGGGAGCTTTGGTATTAATATTCTTACTAATAATCAATCAATCTCAATCTCACCATATAAAATAGATCCTATTGAGTTAAAGAAGTTAAAAGAGCAATTGTAGGATCTTCTTTATAAGGGATTTATTAGGCTGAGCGTCTCACCTTAGGAGACTCATATCCTATTCATATGAAAGAAAGATGGGTACCTTAGGATGTGTATTTATTATTCTTAACTCAATAAGGTCACCATTAAGAATATATATCCTCTTCCTCAGAGAGATGATCTTTTAGACCAACTTCCCGATCCCACATACTTCTATAAGATAGACCTCAAATCAGGATATCAACACTTAAAAGTGAGAGAATGTGACATCCCGAAAATGAACTTTGAACCCATTATGATCGTTTTGACTTTCTTGTTATTTCCTTTTGGTTGACTAACGCACCTCTAACTTTTATGGGCCTTATGAACTAACTGTTTAAGCCATACTTGGACCTATTTGTTATTGCATTCATTGACAATATATTGGTCTACTCCAAAAGTAAGGAAGAGCATGCCAACAATCTCAAAATTGTTCTTCACACTCTCAAGGATAGGGAGTTATACGCTAAAGTTTCCTAGTGTGAGTTTTGGTTTACATTTGTGGCATTCCTAGGCCACATTATATCTGGTAAAGGTATTCAGGTTAATACTAAAAAAATCAAAGAAATGAGGAATTAACCAGGACCTACTTTCCAACTAACATAAAGGGCTTCATGGGTTTAGCTAGTTATTATCAATGGATTGTTGAGGGATTTTCATCCCAATTAGCCCCCATTGACTAAGCTAACTCAAAAAAAGGCTAAGTTTCAATAGTTAGATGCATGTGAGAAAAGCTTTCAAGAGTTAAAGACTAGATTGACTATTGTACCAGTGTTGTCCCTACCCAAAGAAACTGGTGGATTTTTCATTTATTATGATGCTTCCAGAGTTTCTTGGGTTATGTATTGATGCATAAAGGTAAAGTTATAGCTTATGCTTCCAAACAACTTAAGATTCACGAGAGAAAGTACCCAAGCTATGATTTTTAGTTAGCAACAGTAGTATTTGCTTTCATGATTGAGCATCATTATTTTTATGGAGTACATGTAAATTTATTCACTGATCACAAGAGCTTGCAATATATCTTTGGCAAATAGAGTTAAATTTGAGGCAAAGAAGGTGATAAAGCTGCTTAAAACTATGACATAAGTATTCATTACCACCCAGGCAAGGTAAATGTGGTTGCTGACATGAGTATTCATTACCACCCAAGTAAGGCAAATGTGGTTGCTGACACATTAGCATAATGTCTATGTGTGGCACTTCGCACCATAAAAAGGAGAGAGAACTATCTAAGAATGTGCATAGACATGCATGATGAAGAGTCCAACTTATTGATTTCGAGGATAATGGTGTTGTTGTGTGAGATAAGTCAGCATCCTCTTTTATAGGAGAGGTGTAGGAGAAGCAAGACCATGATCACGTGTTATTACAACTAAAAGAAGATGTGTATAAGTAAAAGTCTGTGTTCCTTTCAAAAAGGGGAGATAGATATTGAGGTATCAAGGTAGATTGTGTGTGCGAAAGATAGATGATCTCAGAGATAGAATCACAGCAGAAGCTCATAACTCCAAGTATTTCATTCATCCAAATTCTACAAAGATGTATCATGACTTAAAGGAGGTGTATTGGTAGAGAGATATAAAGAAGAATATTGCAGACAATGTCTCCAAATGTCCATATTGCCAATAAGTCAAGGTAGAACACCAAAGGCCATGTGGTTTAGAAAAACTCATAGAGATTCATGAACAGAAGTGACATGATCAACGTGGACTTTATCACAGGTTTACCCCAATCTTGAAAACAACCTGATTCAATTTAGGTGATTATTGATGGGATGATCAAATGTCAAGGTAGAACACCAAAGGCCATGTGGTTTAGAAATATTCATAGAGATTCATGAATAGAAGTGAGAGATGATTAACATGGACTTTATCGCAGGTTTACCCCAATCTTGAGAACAACATGATTCAATTTAGGTGATTATGGATGGGATGATCAAATCATCCCACTTCGTGGTCGTTAAGATGATTGACACTATGGAGGAATATGACAGATTGCATATTCAAGAGATTGCCAGAATCCATGGAGTTCCCTTATCTATCATCTTAGACAGAGAAACTCAATTTTGGAGATCATTTAAGAAAGGATTGGGTGCAAAGATAAATCTTAGCACTACTTTTCACCCTCAGACAAATGGTCAGGGAGAGCAAACAATTTAGACTTTAGAGGACATGTTGAAAGCATGTGTCATTAACTTAAAGGGTAATTCGGATGATCATTTTCCTCTTATTGAGTTTTCATATATCAATAGTTATCATTCGAGTATCCATATAGCCTCTTATGAAGCCTTGTATAGTAGAAGGGTAGACCACTAAATAAATGTTTTGAGGTTGGTGAAGATGAGTTGATTGGACCTGGCTTATTTCATCAGGCCATGGAGAAGGTGAAAACCATCCAACAGAGGTTGAAAATTTTGCAAAGTCGCCAAAAGTACTACACTAATGTAAGATAAAGCGATTTTGAATTTGAAGTGAATAATTGGATGTACTTAAAGGTTTCACCTATGAAAGGTGTTATGACGTTTTCAAAGAAGGGAAAACTTAGTCCACACCAATATACCATGTTATAAAGAGAGCGCGGAATATAGCTTTTGAGTTGGAGCTACCCTCAAAGTTAGCCACTATTTATCTTGTGGTCCATATTTTGATGTTGAATGAGTGTTTGAAAGATCTTTTATTGGCGGTTCCTATTGAAAATATTGGAATTAAATGGCAATTTGTCCTATGAAGAGATTTTGGTCCAACTTCTTAATTACCAAGTTTACAAATTAAGGACTAAAGAGGTTGTATTCATCAAGGTTCTATGGAAAAATCAATTCATAGAAGAAGCAACTTGGAAAGCTGAAAAATATATAAATGCTAAGTATCCACACTAATCGTTCTTACTAGCAACGATGTTGAAGGTACTGGTCTAACTCCTATTCCAAATCCTGAGTTTATGTCCACTTTGAGAATTTAAGCATTTGATTGTTGAGTAATTAACGTTTTTATTACACTCTTACTTGTTGCTTCTCTAAGCCTATCCATCATTCGAGGATGAATATTCCTAAGGAGAGTCACTGCCAATGTAACAACCCCCAGTTAGGGAGCCTCGAGTATAGACAACTTGGTCAAAAAATGCTCTGAAGTCTAGTTTATGGGGTGACTTACAACTCGTAAGTGAACATACAACATGTAGGCTCCGTTCTTGAATATAGAACTTCAGGAAGGGGAAAGGTTTCCAAGTGTGGGGTTACCCACGGACCAAGTGATGGCCCGTAAAAAGTAATAAGGCCTGTAAATAGAGTCATGAGTGAGACCATCAGACGTGAAGGAAACTTGGAGATTTTTAAAGGATGACCTATGATTTATCAGATGACCCATGAAATAGGATACGACTCATGAGGTTCTCCGTGGAATGCGGTCAAGAATAAGGTGAAAAATGGCTAAGTGTTGAAGGATTCTATAGGTCTAACCACGGCCCATAAAGGATTACACGACCCATAACATGGCTTTATAACTTTGGGTCCAAAAATTTCCCATGTGTTATCAGACGAAGGAACTTATGGCCCATGGATTGACTTTCGGCCCATAATCGAGGTATCATAGGTCAAGTTCATCTGTTGTAATGAGGGGTAGTTTTGATATTTTCATCCTTTTGATTCCTAAATTACATCATTTTGAGGGGGGGAAAGGGGAACTATATCAGCCTTCAAGCCCTAGAATCATCCCTCATTCTCCCATTCCTTCAATTCCAAATTCCTAAGGGCAGAAGCTCTCAAGAACAAGGCAAAGGTTTTCAAGGTTTCTTCCTCAAAGGCTTCAATTTTGTTTCTCTTTAGTTTCTCTAGGTATGTGAGTTGATTTATAGGTAACCTTCAACCCATAAAGTCATTATTAAGTATTTTACCTTCTCTTTAAGTTTCTTAAGTTGATGTGCATGCTTAATTTCATGATATTTATGTTACTATATGATACTTATGAAGTTTGGAAACTACTTTGCTAAATAAACATATGCATATTTGAATAATGATGTTGATTTCATGATGTCTTTTGATGTGGTAAAGGTTAGGCGTTTTTTGTGGTCCTTTTTAAGAGAGATTTTCTTATGTCTTGTGCGATTTATGATTGTTCTGTATAAAACTAATCCCCCCTAGTTTTCAAGCAAGGCTTTCTACGATTTATGATGATTAGGGCATTAATGAAGAGCCTCAAATTTAAGTTTATCAAAATTTATGTATAATGTTAATTGCCCTAAAAGATGTTTAAATAGGATTCCTAAGTTTCAAACTACTCTTATTGATTGCTACTTATGGTTCTAAGTTATGTTTTTAAAGATTTTATGGGATGAATGCTACCAAGAGGACTAGAGATTGGGACTCATTCCGTTAGTTGAGGCATGACCTATTGAAGCTAAATTTCAATGTCCCTAACTATGTGACACCGTAGGAGCCTTTGTAGGCTAGGCTAGTGGATCCACGTAGGCCCCAAATGTTATGAAAGATGCAATTGTAAAGTTACTAAGTTTGGATATCTTCCTTGGCAAGTAGATTCACTTTTCCCAATGGAATGAGTGCATCAGCCTTTTCCCAATGGAATGAGTTCGTTGGATTCCATGTAGTATCTTCCATGGTCTTATTGTCAGTTATGGTCTATTCCCACAAGCTTATGATCTCACATTATGCTTTCATTATATATGCTTTCTTATGCATTGTCTCATATTGACCTTGAGTCATATTCCTTGTGCTTGCTTAAGTTTACTTTATGCATCTTTTATCATATGTATCCTTATGTTGTATGTTTCATCATGATGGCATTACAATTTCAACCAAGCATTAGATCTCACATACATAGTAAATTCAAATGTACGACCGTATATTTTGCATACATGATTCAACCATGTAGGGACAGGCACTCCTCTACTGGCTCGTGGCTAGTACTCAGTGTCCAAGACCAGCTTTATTGTTCGTGGTAAGCCCTTAGTTCGGGACTCCTCCACTTTTCCTTCTATCTTGTATCTTTGCTTTGTTTATGAAAATGTATTTGTATCCCTTCTGAGGCATTTATGTTTTATGTCGCAGTATTTTAGACTTATTTCTATTGATGGAGGTTGACCAATTCTGACCCCATCTGTTTATGATATAGTTGGTATGCATATACAAGATGATCGTAGTATTTCCACCACTTTTTAATATTGCTTCCTTGTCAATTTGGCCGTTAGCCCCCTTTACCTTTGATTTTCCACAATTTATTTTCATTGAGTACCTATGAATGCTTAAGATGCTTGAGATGGCTTGAGTGAGGTGCCTTCGGGTATCTCATTCATCGTGTGATGGCTAGGCCCCTAAATCGGTTTGTTACAAACTTAGTATTAAAGAACAAGTTTTTAAAATTTTGCTTGGATGACCATGCATACCTCAGAGCATAGAGTCTCATCCAAGGTTGTGAAGTGCGCCACTATCTTGAGTGAGGGTCTATGAGACGGTTTAGGAAAGTGTTCCCATCTTTCTTATACATGTCATGCCTTAGGGTAGAATAGGGCTTTCTACTAACTAACGATGGGCATTCTCTTGTTTCTAGATCATGCGCCACGAAGAGCTCCCCATCAATGAGGCACTCCAGAACAATAAGTCCCTCCACTCGAACAGGATGATGGAGTATCTCATGCGGACTTTAGAGCCACGTTCACCTTATTGACCCAAGCATTGGCCAATTAAGCCACCCAGGAGATAGAGGTACCTTCTCATGTTCCTACTCAGGCTACCAGAGCATGAGATTTTATGCAAATGAACCTATCGGAGTTCCATGGGTCAAAGACAGATGAAGACCATATTGACTTAATAGAGGATGTCATGGCGATGGGCATTCCGTAGGAAGAAAAGGTTGAGTTGGTGGCTTACCAGCTCAAACGAGTTTTCAGTATTTGGCATGGGCAATGGGCCAATGAGAGGGGCCAAGGAGCGGGTCCTGTTGTTTGGGAGGAATTCAAATGTACCTTTTTGGACTAGATTTTTTACATCGAGCTTAGGGAGGAAAAGGTCCAAGAATTAATCAATTCGAAGCAGGAGAGCATGAGCATGAGGGAGTATGCCCTCAAATTCACTAAATTGCCAAAGTATGATCCATTTATGGTCACGGATTCGGGGGCTCGCATGAGCAAGTTTATTTTCAGTGTCTTCGAGTTGGTCTCTAAGTAATGCAAGATGGCCATGTTGGTCAAGGAGATGGACATTTTGTAACACCCCACATCTTACATGTACTAGTCCAACGCAGATGAAACATGATATGGCGGGGTCAAATTCGCACATATTTTAAAAGTGCGTGAATTTTAGATTAAAGGGCTATATGTACGTTTAATGCTTAAGATGACCGAGCGTATATAATTTTTAAGTCAAGTTAAGGAGAGTGTAACCTTAAATGAAGTAAAATAATTGAGGTGCTTGTGGGACTTAGGAAGCTAGTAGGTGAGTCACCTACGTGCTTAGCTTAAATAGGCTAGGTAAACGGAGACAAGGCCCAACACCGAATTTGTTCAAGTCCGATAAAGAATAAACCCCGAGTTAAGGATGTCATTTGGGCCCATGGTTTAGCATCATAAAAGTACAATATTTTCAGCCCAAGATGAATAGGAAAAGGGCCAAATTACAATCACAACCCAATTAAAAACTAGGGCCCAAACTAAGTGGGCTTAAGAGAGAAATGTTTGCAACAAAGCCCATCCCATTTGAAGCCCAATAAGGCCCAAGTGAAAAGGCCAAGCTGCTGCCCCATAACCTTAATAAAATAAGGTTGAAAACCCAAAAGAAAGTCGGCCAAAAGTGGCCTATAAAAGGGAGCAACAAGCAGCAACTTTTAGTCATTTTCTCAAGCCAAACTTTCAGATTTCTCTCTAAGTTTCTTCTTGCTCTCTCTTCATTTTCTAAAGCAGCCAAGACACATCCCTAGGGTTCTTGAAGAGAACCTAATCCTTGAGGGATAAGGTAAGTAAAAATACCTATGGTTTGGTGTAATTTTTCCTTGAAAAACATGAAGAGTATGTTGGTTGTATTGTGCAGGAATTTTGGGACAGCATGTGTTCCAAATATTGTGGTTCACTTTTCTTGTTAAATAAGAGACTTTTATCTTGTTGGTTGGCTGAGTTATGAAGTAATATGTATGTTTTTAACAAGTCTTGGGTCTGTAATGATGTAAGAAGGCTGCTGGACCACTTTTATCTTCCGCAAAAATAAGTTCTTGAATGATATCTTAATTCCGCTTTTAGTAAGAATTTGTGGACTGAATATTGGGAATTGTTGTCTCATGTTTTCCATCTACTTAGGGACTTTTTTGGACTGTTTTAGGACTGTAATTGTGTGTAAATATACTGAGGACAGTTTGGTTGAGGTTGAGACGGATTTGGAATGGTTGACGTCGAAGTGTAGCGAAAGGACGCAATGTTACGTTGTCTACTTGCGTATTGTGTAGAGTTGTTGTATGCTGTACTGTATGAGTTGTTGTAATGCTGTTATGGGACTAAAAATTATCTGGATATGACATGTATATGGGAATGTGTATTAGAAAATACGATTAGGAGTGGAAATGTTGAAAGAATACTCTTTGGTTGCTAATTCCGAACTTGCTGCCCGGATATTATTTTTGGGTGAAATTGGATTACTAAGATGTGCTTATTAGCTTCTAACACTAGTTTTATCACCTAATATATTGTAGATAAGTGTTTGGAGGAAAAGGATACTACTCCGAGGTAATAACGACATTATACAGCGAGGTATGTAAGGCAAATTGATTTCCTATTACTTGGCTTGAAATCTAAGTTCTTCCTAGCACATAAAGGCACATACAAATTCCGACATCACCAACAATTGTATCTCCACTCTTTACCATGTTCATATGTACTCATACATAGCCATTATCAAACCTGCATATGTACTTGGATACCAAATATACATGAGTTCCTTGTTACTAAACAAAGTCCATGTGTTGTTTAATCTTCGATACGATTCATTAGCTGTGTATCTCTCTTTTCATTGTGGTATTATCTTGTATGGTTGTTTATATGTCGCATGTCTATATTCCTACAGTTCTAAAGGTTATGACCACCAAAAGAACCATCTCAAAGTAAGTAAAAGATAACTTACAGTTGCTTATAAATGGGTGGTAACCCGAGGGGTGGAAGAATCACCTAGCCAGGGTCGATCCCATTTACGGGTGGTAACCCGAGGGGTGAAGGAATCACCTAGCCAGGGTCGATCCCATTTACGGGGGGTAGCCCAGGGGTGAAAGGAAAGCCTAGCATGGGTCAAACCTGTTACAGATTTACCACTAATCAACTAGTCATTTACAAGATATATTGTGCACAGATTATACAGTAAAGAAAGATATAGTAATAAAAAGACATAAAGTACATGATTCCACAGTATGACTAAAGGTGGTCTTTTCATCCTTACACACCAGTGTGTGATTTCATTTGAGTTCATATTGCATATACAATATTTCCTGCCTTACATATTCAGTACATTATCTTGTACTGACGTCCCTTACGGGGGACCTGCATTTCATGCTGTAGGTACAGGAGTTACTAGATCTCCCCAGTAAGAGTACAGGACTTTCAGCTGCTATTACTAAGCTCCAGGTTGCTTCGGGGCTTGTGTGTTTAGAACTCGTACTTTGTATTGTATAGTTGGTCATGAGGCGGGGCATGTCCCGACCCATATGGATATTGTTCCTTACCTAGAGGCTTTGTAGACAATATAAATTAAAGTGTGGTCAAATAGTGTATTATAGACATCGTGGCTCCGACGGCCTAGTCTTATGCATTTACTTTTGGTTTGTTAGTACAGTTTACTTTCTTTTGACAACATATTGAGTATAGAAACCTCTTAAATGTTCATAGTAGGTGTATAGTTATATGTTGGTTCTCCCGAGCCTTGCCGATAACGGATGCCAGTCCGCCTTAATGGGGCTTAGGGCGTGACAGAAGTGGTATCAGAGTGGGTCATCCTAGGGAGTCTACAAAGCCGTGTCTATGTAGAGTCTTGTTTATGGATGTGTTGTGCACCACATTTATAAGCAGGAGGCTACGTGGCATTTAGGAGTTGTCACTTTCTTTCCATTCTTTAGATCGTGCCATAGAGCCAAGTGTTGTAGGTTGATTATTTCTAACCTCTAAATCGTTTTGTACAGTAAGCATGCCTGAAACAAGGAAAAGCAAAGGTAAAGGGAAGGAGGTGGAAGTGGTAATTGGTATGCCTAGTCGGGTGCGACGATGAGATGAGGCCCAAGATGAGTCTCTGTCCCAAACATCTCCAACTCCTCCAGCTCCTGATGAACCAGGTAGTAGTGAAACTCCCCCAAAACCACGTGCTGATGCTACTGTGCAGGATCTGAGAAATGCGGTCCAATTATTGACCCGCATAGTTGCTAACCAAAGCCAAAGACAAGAAGGCCCAGTTGTAGGTGCAGATGGTGCGAATAGGGCAGCTAGCACGAGGATACGTGACTTCCTTAATTTGGACCCTCCAACTTTCACCGGGTTGGATTTAGATCCACAAGACTTTATCGACCAGATCCAATGTACTTTGGATGTTATGCATGTAAGTTGTACAGAAGCTATAGAACTGGCAGCATATAGATTAAAGGGTGTGGCTATACTGTGGTATGAAGCTTAGAAGCAATCTAAGGGTATAGATGCACCTTCAACTACCTGGAAGGAGTTCAAAGAGGCCTTTCTTGACCACTACTTGCCATACGAGATCCGAGAGGCCCAGGCAGATCAGTTTCTGAATCTCCACCAAGGGGGTATGAGCGTGAGGGAGTATAGCCTCCAGTTTAACTCCTTGGCCAGGTATGCTCCTAATGTAGTTGCTACTATGGTAGATAGAGTTCATCGGTATGTGGATATGTTGGATACATATCTGATAAGAGACTGTACCATTGCTTCATTGAATAAAGACATGGATATAGCAAGGATGCAAGCATTTGCACAGAAACTAGAGGATCAGAGGCAAAGGAGAAGGACACAAGAGATAGAAAGGGGGCAGTCCAAGAGGGCTAGATCTACAGGGCAGTTTGTACCATCCCAAGGTGACTTTAGGCCCTGATTTCCTAGTAAACCACCTAGACCATCATCCTCCTATTCTGCAGTCAGTGCTCCACCGCAACTTCAAGGGCCTAGAGGTAATCAATTTAATCAAAGAAGTGAGGGACAAGGTGCACGGACAACAGGATATTCGGCCAGCCAGCAGATTCCTCCTAGGCAGTCTTGTAAACAATGTGGGAGGAGTCATTCAGGTATATGTCGTATTGGGACAGATGCTTGTTATTGGTGTGGTGTACCAGGGCATATGATGAGAGATTGTCCAAAAAGACGTATGGGTGATATAGCACAACCTGTTGGGTCAGCTGTTGCATCATCATCGTCAGTTCCTCTATTAGGTAGGGGTCAGCAAACACCTACAGGCCGTGGTAGAGGTGGTAGAGGAGCAGCTAGCTCCAGTGGAGCCCAGCACTTATGCTCTGGGGAGTCAGCAGAACTTAGAAGCTTCACCCGATGTGGTCACAGGTACATTGTCCATCTTTTCACATAATGTGTATGCATTAATTGACCCTGGTTCTACATTATCATATGTCACTCCACTAGTGGCTGGGAAGCTTAAAAGAACACCTAAATTATTGAATGAGCCATTTGAAGTGTCTACACCAACCAGTGAATCTATTACAGCTAGAAGGGTCTATTATAACTGTGTCGTAACTGTTTGTGACCGTGACACATTGACGGACCTTGTGGAGTTAGATATGGTGGAATTTGATGTTATAATGGGTATGGATTGGTTAGCTTCTTGCTATGCTACTGTGGATTGCCGAACTAAGAGAGTGTATTTCCACTTTCCAAATGAGGCAGTCCTTGAATGGGAAGGTAATGTTGGGGCACCAAAGGTGAGTTTATTTCCTATTTTAAGGCAAGGAATATGATGTCAAATGGGTATATATGTCATCTAGTTAGAGTAAGGGATATGGAGGCTGAATCACCAACTCTTCAATCTGTTCCGGTAGTGAATGAATTTGTTGATGTGTTTCCCGAAGAGCTTCCAGGTTTACCTCCAGAACGAGAAATAGATTTTGGCATTGATTTACTTCCAGGTACTCAACCTATTTCTATCCCTCCATATAGAATGGCCCTGGCAGAGTTACGTGAATTAAAGGAGCAATTAAAAGATTTTCTAGAGAAGGGTTTTATAAGACCTAGTATGTCCCCTTGGGGTGCACCAGTGTTATTTGTACGTAAAAAGGATGGCATCTTGAGAATGTGTATTGATTACCGGCAATTGAATAAGGTGACAATTAAAAACAAATACCCCCTCCCCAGGATTGACGATTTGTTTGATCAGTTACAGGGTGCCAAATGTTTTTCAAAAATTGATTTGAGGTCAGGTTATCACCAAGTGAGGGTGAGGGAAAAGGATATACCCAAGACAGCCTTTAGGACACATTATGGTCACTTTGAATTTCTTGTTATGTCATTTGGGCTGACAAATGCACCAGCAGTTTTTATGGACTTAATAAACAGGGTATTCAAGCCATTCTTGGATGTCTTTGTGATAGTATTTATAGATGACATTTTAGTGTATTCAAGATCAGAAGAGGACCATGCAAATCACTTACGGCAAGTATAACAAGTTCTTCGTGATAAGCAATTGTATGCTAAGTTTTCCAAATGTGAATTTTGGTTGAAATCAGTGGCATTCTTGGGTCATATTGTATCTGATGAAGGAATAAGGGTTGATTCACAAAAGATAGAGGCGGTGAAAGATTGGCCAAGGCCAACAACAACCACAGAAGTTCGAAGCTTCTTAGGGTTGGCGGGTTATTACAGAAGATTTTTTGAAGGTTTTTCTTCTATTTCTGCACCTCTAACAAAGTTGACACATAAGGCGACCAAATTTCAATGGAATGATGCATGTGAAAGGAGCTTTCAAGAGTTGAAAAGCAGGCTAACTTCTGCACCTGTATTAGTGCTTCCAGAAGGCACAGAGGGGTATGTGGTGTATTGTGATGCTTCGGGGATTGGCTTAGGGTATGTACTGACACAACATGGTAGGGTAATTGCTTATGCCTCGAGACAACTGCGGCCACATGAGAAAAACTACCCGACAAATGACCTTGAGCTAGCAGCTGTTGTGTTTGCCTTGAAAATATGGCGCCATTATTTGTATGGAGTCCACGTTGACATATATACTGATCATAAGAGCCTACAGTACATCTTTAAATAGAAAGACCTAAATTTAAGGCAGCGGAGGTGGATGGAGCTAATAAAGGATTACGATGTTGATATACTATCCCGGGAAAGCAAATGTGGTAGCCGATGCTTTGAGCCGCAAGGCAATTGTGAATATTGATGATCAGACCGTGGTAAGTCAAGGAGTCACTAAGGATCTACATCAACTAGCCAATTTAGGGGTTCGCCTGATCGAAACTCCAAAGTCAGCACACTTCTTTCTAGTTAAGAGTGACTATACGGCTGAAGAGTATGCAAAGCTATACCTCAAGGAGATAGTTAGGCTACATGGGGTCCCAATCTCCATTATATCTGATCGGGGAGCTCAATTCACCGCAAAGTTTTGGAAATCCTTCCAAAGGAGCTTAGGGACACAAGTGAATTTAAGTACAACTTTCCACCCGCAGATAGATGGGCAAGCAGAACGCACCATTCAAACACTTGAAGATATGTTGCGGGCGTGTGCATTGGACTTCAAAGGTAGTTGGGTGGACCATTTGCCACTTATTGAATTTGCCTATAATAATAGCTACCAATTCAAGCATCAAGATGGCACCGTATGAAGCTTTGTATGGAAGGAATGTAGATCACCAATAGGATGGTTTGAAGTGGGTGAAACCACTTTGCTTGGTCCAGATCTAGTCCAACAAGCCATGGAAAAAGTCAAAGTAATACGACAACGGCTAGAAACAGCCCAAAGTCGTCACAAATCATATGCAGATGCTAGAAGAAGAGGACTGGAATTCTCAATAGGAGATTGGGTGTTCTTAAAGGTGTCCCCAATGAAAGGTTTTATGAGATTTGATAAGAAAGGGAAACTAAGCCCATGTTACATAGGGCCATATAAGATTATTAAAAGGTTTGGACAGGTTGCATATGAATTGGAGCTACCCCAGGAGCTTTCAATGGTTCATCCAGTTTTTCATGTCTCAATGCTTCGAAAATGCATAGGTGATCCATCTTGTATTACTCCTATTGAAGGTATGCAGGTTATGGAAGATCTCACCTATGAAGAGGTACCTATTGCTATCCTAGATCGTCAAGTTAGGAAGCTAAGGAATAAAGAAATACCTTCAGTAAAAGTGCTTTGGAGGAACCAACAGGTAGAAGAGATAACGTGGGAGGCTGAGGAAGCAATGAGGTCTAAATACCCTTATTTATTTGAGGCTAAAGAGGAAGTCCAAGATACAGAGTTGAAGGAGTAGTAGGTACATGAATATGAATTCTTATTATGTTTTCAAAAGTCTGTTTACACGGAAGTTTGAACTTGTTTAACCTATTCAATTATGCTTACATTCGGGGACGAATGTTCCTAAGGGGGGGAGGATGTAACACCCCACATCTTACATGTACTAGTCCAACGCAGATGAAACATGATATGGCGGGGTCAAATCCGCACACATTTTAAAAGTGCGTGAATTTCAAATTAAAGGGCTATGTACGTTTAATGCTTAAGATGATCGAGCGTATATAATTTTTAAGTCAAGTTAAGGAGAGTGTGACCTTAAATGAAGTAAAATAATCGAGGTGCTTGTGGGACTTAGGAAGCTAGTAGGTGAGTCACCTATGTGCTTAGCTTAAAATAGTCTAGGTAAACGGAGACAAGGCCCAACACCGAATTTGTTCAAGTCCGATAAAGAATAAACCCTGAGTTAAGAATGTCATTTGGGCCCATGGTTTAGCATCATAAAATTACAACATATTCAGCCCAAGATGAATAGGAAAAGGGCCAAATTACAATCACAACCCAATTTAAAACTAGGTCCCAAACTAAGTGGGCTTAAGGGAGAAATGTTTGCAACAAAGCCCATCCCATTTGAAGCCCAATAAGGCCTAACTGAAAAGGCCAAGCTTCTGCCCCATAACCTTAACAAAATAAGGTTGAAAACCCAAAAGAAAGTTGGCCAAAAGTGGCCTATAAAAGGGAGCAACAAGCAGCAACTTTTAGTCATTTTCTCAAGCCAAAATTTCAGATTTCTCTCTAAGTTTCTTCTTGCTCTCTCTTCATTTTCTAAAGTGGCCAAGGCACACCCCTAGGGTTCTTGAAGAGAACCTAATCCTTGAGGGATAAGGTAAGTAAAAATACCTATGGTTTGGTGTAATTTTTCCATGAAAAACATGAAGAGTATGTTGGTTGTATTGTGCAGGAATTTTGGGACAGCATGTGTTCCAAATATTGTGGTTCACTTTTCTTGTTAAATAAGAGACTTTTATCTTGTTGGTTGGCTGAGTTATGAAGTAATATGTATGTTTTTAACAAGTCTTGGGTCTGTAATGATGTAAGAAGGCTGCTGGACCACTTTTATCTTTAGCAAAAATAAGTTCTTGAATGATATCTTAATTCCGCTTTTAGTAAGAATTCATGGACTGAATATTGGGAATTGTTGTCTCATGTTTTCCATCTACTTAGGGACTGTTTTAGGACTGTAATTGTGTGTAAATATGCTGAGGATAGTTTGGTTGAGGTTGAAACGGATTTGGAATGGTTGACGTCGAAGTGTAGCGAAAGGACGCAATGTTACGTTGTCTACTTGCGTGTTGTGTAGAGTTGTTGTATGTTGTACTGTATGAGTTGTTGTAATGCTGTTATGGGACTAAAAATATCTGGGTATGACATGTATATTGGAATGTGTATTAAAAAATACGATTAGGAGTGGAAATGTTGAAAGGATACTCTTTGGTTGCTAATTTCGAGCTTGCTGCCCGGATATTATTTTTAGGTGAAATTGGATTACTAAGATGTGCTTATTAGCTTCTAACACTAGTTTTATCACCTTATATATTGTAGATAAGTGTTTGGAGGAAAAGGATACTACTCCGAGGTAATAACGACATTATACAGCGAGGTATGTAAGGCAAATTGATTTCCTATTACTTGGCATGAAATCTAAGTTCTTCCTTAGCACATAAAGGCACATACAAATTCCGACATCACTAATAATTGTGTCTCCACTCTTTACCATGTTCATATGTACTCATACACAGCCATTATCAAACCTGCATATGTACTTGGATACCAAATATACATGAGTTCCTTGTTACTAAACAAAGTCCATGTGTTGTTTAATCTTCGATACGATTCATTAGTTGTGTATCTCTCTTTTCATTGTGGTATTATCTTGTATGGTTGTTTATATGTCGCATATCTATATTCCTACAATTCTAAAGACCAAAAGAACCATCTCAAATTAAGTAAAAGATAACTTACAGTTGCTTATAAATGGGTAGTAACCCGCGGGGTGGAAGAATCACCTAGCCAGGGTCGATCCCATTTACGGGGTGGTAACCCGAGGGGTGAAGGAATCACCTAGCCAGGGTCGATCCCATTTACGGGGGGTAGCCCAGGGGTGAAAGGAAAGCCTAGCATAGGTCAAACCCGTTACAGATTTACCACTGATTAGCTGGTCATTTACATGATATATTGTGCACAGATTATACAGTAAAGAAAGATATAGTAATAAAAAGACATAAAGTACATGATTCCACAGTATGACTAAAGGTGGTCTTTTCATCCTTACACACCAGTGTGTGATTTCATTTGAGTTCATATTGCATATACGGTATTTCCTGCCTTACATATTCAGTACATTATCTTGTACTGACGTCCCTTACGGGGGACCTGCATTTCATGCTGCAGGTATAGGAGTTACTAGATCTCCCCAGTAAGAGTATAGGACTTTCAACTGCTATTACTAAGCTCCAGGTTGCTTCAGGGCTTGTGTGTTTAGAACTCGTACTTTGTATTGTATAGTTGATCATGAGGCGGGGCCTGTCTCGACCCATATGGATATTGTTCCTTACCTAGAGGCTTTGTAGACAATGTAAATTAAAGTGTAGTCAAATAGTGTATTATAGACATCGTGGCTCCGACGGCCTAGTCTTATGCATTTACTTTTGGTTTGTTAGTACAGTTTACTTTCTTTTGACAACATATTGAGTATGGAAACCTCTTAAATGTTCATAGCAGGTGTATAGTTATATGTTGGTTCTCCCGAGCCTTGCCGGCAACGGGTGCCAGTCCGCCTTAGTGGGGCTTAGGGCGTGACATATGTCCAGCTTGATGACTACGCAAAGCAAATAAAAGAGGAGAAGCTTCGTGAAAGGGCAAAGGAGTCCAAGAGGGCTCGAGTTGAAGGTGGGAACTACTCTCACCAAAGGGGCGGTGGTCACAAATTCTAAGGTGTCCAAAAGCAAAGTAGGAAAGGATCCACCAATGCTCCTCCTCCCCAGAAGGACAAAGGGGTGGCTCCCAAGCACCAAAGTCCAAATTTTCCTAAGTGCGGGAAGCCTCACAAAGGAGAGTGCTTACCTAGGTCAAACGCTTGCTTCACTTGTCGGTAGCCCAGCCACCATGCTAAGGATTGCATGAGCGGCGGCACAAGTCCTCAAGCCCAAAGGGGTCTAGTCCAAGGCGCCCAAAGGACCAACCGGTTCTATGTTCTTCATGGTTGCCAAGAGGTCAAAGAAGCTCCGGATGTGGTTACCAGTATGTTATGAGTTTTGTATTATAATACATATGAACTTTTAGATATGGGAGCAAATTTGTCTTTTGTAACGCCATTCTACGTATATAAGTTTCATGTATGTCCCAAAGTCCTTCGTGAGAACTATGAGGTGAGTAATCCCGCAGGTGAGTCTATCATAGCCCGAAGAGCCTATAGAAGTTAGCCCATTTTTATCTTGCCTAAAGTGAATGCATGTGATTTAGTCGAGCTTTCCATGGTAGACTTCGATGTGATTCTGGAGATAGATTGGTTGCATGTTTCTTATGCTTCGATTGGCTGTAGAACCCATAGGGTTAAATCCTAATTCCCGAATGAGCCAGTTCTTGAATGGGAGGGTAGCAACTCCTCATGTAGGGGCTGATTCATTTCTTTTGTGAAGGCCCACAAAATGATTTCCAATGGATGCATCTATCATTTAGTAAGGGTCAAAGATTTCTCTTCCTAAGTTCCTTCTCTTGAGTCGGTCCCTGTTGTAAGTGAGTTTCCTAATATCTTCCTAGATGAGTTACCGGGTGTTCCTCTTGAGAGGGAGATAGACTTTGGTATAGACCTCTTACCCGATACTCAGTCTATCTCAATCACTCCTTATAAAATGGTTCCCGCAGAATTGACGGAGTTAAGAGAGCAACTGAAGGATTTATTAGAGAAGGGTTTCATTAGACCTAGTCAATCTCCATGGGGTGCCCCAGTGTTATTTGTAGGGATGAAGTACGGTTCGCTCCGCATATGCATTGACTATTGGAAACTCAGTAAGGTCACTATCAAGAATAAGTATCCCTTCCATAGGATAGATGATTCATTTGATCAACTACAAGAGGCTAGTCATTATTTGAGATTTGATTATCACCAATTGAGGGTAAGAGAAAGTGACATCCCTAAGATGGCATACTGGACTAGGTATGGTCAATTTGAGTTTGTGGTGATGTCGTTTGGCCTCACCACTGCACCGATAATCTTTGTAGACCTCATGAATAGGGAGCTCAAGCCTTACCTCGACATGTTCATTATGTTGTTTATTGATGACATCTTTATCTACTCTTGAGATAAGCAAGAGCACACTGAACATTCGAGAGTAGTATTGTGAACCCTAAGGAAACAAAAGCTCTATGCAAAGATTGATAAATGCAAATTTTAGATAGATGAGGTTGCCTTCCTCAGGCATGTAGTATCTATAAAGGGCATTAAAGTTGATCCGAAGAAGATAGGAGTGGTAAGAAACTGGCCAAGGCCATTGACTCCTACCGACATAAGGAGTTTCTTGGATCTAGCCCATTACTATAGATAGTTTTTGCAAGACTTCTCCACTGTTTCATCTCCATTCACCAAGCTAACTGAAAATAAGGCTAAGTTTATGTGGACGGATGAATATGAGAGGAGTTTCCAAACTTCAAAGAATCAGTTGACCTCAGCCCCCATATTAACATTGTCAGAGGGAAATGATGGGTTTACCTGTATTGTGATGCTTCAGGGACTGGGTTGGAATGTGTATTAATGCAAAATGGTAAAGTGATTGCCTATGCTTCAAGGCAGTTCAAAGTGCAATAGAAGAATTACCCAACTCATGATCTTGAGCTTGCAACAGTGATGTCTACCTTAAAGATTTAGTGACATTACTTGTATGGAGTTTATGTGGATTTTTTTCACCAATCATAAGAATCTCCAACACGTGTTCACCCAAAAGGATCACAACTTGAGGCAATGGTGGTGGTTAGATCTACTCAATGATTATGATATGAGTGTGAAGTACCATCTAGAAAAGTCAATGTAGTAGTTAACGCCCTTAGTAGAATTTCTATGGGTGGTGTGTCCCATATTGAAGATGATGGGTAAAGGGAGTAGCCAATGATGTTCAAAGGTTGGCTAGACTGGGAGTGAAATTGAGTGATTCCGGTGGTGGTGCAATGGTTCTTCATGGTTCCGCATCTTCTTTGATTGATGAGGTTAAGGCTAAGAAAAATCTTGATCCCACCTTGGTTGAGTTGAAAACCTTAGTAAAAGATGGAAAGATAGAAGTCTTCTCATAAGGGGGAGATGGTGTACTCCGGTATCAAGGGAGGTTTTGTATGCCTAATGATATTGAGTTGAAGAAGTTGATCATGAAAAAGGCTCATAACTCTTCATATTCCATTTATCCCGCCACTACCAAAAATGTATAGAGACTTGAGGAAGATTTATTGGTGGAATGGAATAAAGGACATTGCTCAATTTGTGTCCGAGTGTGAAAATTGCCAACAAGTCAAGGTCAAACACCAAAGGCCGGGTGGCCTAGCACTAGACATTGACATCCCTACTTGGAAGTAGGAAGAGACCAACATGGACTTCGAAGTTGGGTTGCCAAAAACCAAAAAGCATTCTGACTCCATGTGGGTGATAGTTAATCGCGTGACAAAGTCGGCTCACTTCCTACCGGTCAAGTCTAATGACCCAGCCTAGGGGCCTTTTTGTCACATGGGAAATGAGTTACCCGAAGGCAGTTCACCCAAGACATCTAAGCATCTCAAGCATTCATTGGCATCAAATAGAAACTTATTATGAAAAAATATAAGGGAAAGGGGCTATGGGACATCTTGTGCAATAAAGCAACATTAAAAAGTAAAGAAATTAGAAAATGTCATTTGTCCATGAGCACACCACTAATACATATCGAATGGAACCGTTACGGTCGGTTTCATCAAATAGAATGAACAGCCATAATAGACAACATAGAAAGCAAAAGTCTCAAAAGGGCCATAAATACATTGTCTAAAAACAAAAATATAGGAACGAGAGGAAAATAGGTGCTCCCCCGAACTAAGGGCTTACCACAATAATAAGCTAGTCTCAAACACCAACTACTAGCCACAAGCCGGTAGAGGAGTACCTGTCCCTACATGGTAAAATTATGCAAGCAAATTTGTATTAGTATGTTTGGATGTACTAAGTATGTGAGATGCAATGCAAAGATGAAATTGTAATGCCATCATATTTAAACATAACATATAGTTATACATAAGATTAAAGAGTCATGAAATAGGCCTAAACATACAAGGAATATGGCTCAAATCAATATGAGACAATGCATAAGAAAACACATAAGGTAAAGACATATCATAAGATTATGTAAACTTGTGGGAATGAACCATAATCGACAGTAAGACCATGTGAGCTACTACATGGAATCCAACGAACTCCTTCCATTGGGAAAATGCCAACGCACTCCTTCTATTGGGAAAAGGAAATCTATTTGCCAAGGTAGATAACAAAAACTTGGTAACATTGTAATTGCATCTTTCATAACTATAAGGCATACGTGGATCCACTAGCCTAACCTATAAGGGTCCTATGGTGGCATATAGTTATCGAGATTTAGCTTCAAGGAATCATGCCTCAACTAACGGAATGAGTCCCGATCTCTAGTCCTTTCGGTGCTAAGTCATCCCACGTAATCCTTTAGATCATACTCTTAGAATCATAAGTAGCAATCATAGGAGTATATCAAACTTAAGAATCTTTCTTAAGCATCTTGTAGGGAAATAATCTTCATACATACATCTTTGGTAAACTTTAATTTTGAATCTCTTCATAAGTTCCCTAGTCATAGTCATAATTTATAGGAAACCTTCATTTAAAATAAGGTAAGTTTAATTGATGCATGGAACAATCATAAATCACGTAAGTCTTAGGAAATTTCTTTGAAAAGGAATATTGAAATCACCCAACCTTGATCATATCAAAACCCTTCATGTAATCAACATCATACTTCAAATGTGTGTGTGTGTGTGTGTGTATATATATATATATATATATATATATATATATATATAGAGAGAGAGAGAGAGAGAGAGAGAGATTTACTTAAAATAGTCATTGAACTTTATGAGCATCATATAATAACAAAAGGATCATGAAATCATTGTAAGCATACACTTTGTATTGAGGAACTTAAAGAAAAGGTAAATGCATAGTACAAAACTCTATGGGTGGAAAGATACCCATAAATCAATTCACATACCTAGGGAGCTAGAGAGAAACAAAATTAAAGCCTAAGGGGAAGAAGCTTGGAAATCCAAGCCTTGTTCTTGGGAGTTCTTGCCTTAGAAATATGGAATTGAAGGAATGAGAGGATGAGGGTATTTCTAGGGCTTGAATACTAATATAGGTCTCTCTTTCCGTCCCCCAAATGATGTAGTATAAGAATAGATTTATGAGAAATGGCCAAAAATCTCATATTAAAAACTGTCGAAAGCAACTTATGGAACCCCAATCATGGGTCATAGATTGACTTACAGGCCGTAAGTCCCCTCATCTGATGGCACACATCTGAGTATCCTGAAATATGACTTTTGCTGAATTGAGAACCACGATGAATAATATGGGTCGCGGTTGGACTTGTAGAGTCCTTCCATACTTAGCCAAATTTTCTCCTTATTCGTGACCTCATTCCACGAAACCATATATGAGTCATATCCTAGTCCAAGGGCCGTCTCATAACTCGTAAGTCCCCTTTGTGAAAACTCCAAATTTCCTTCATGTTTGGGGTCCCACTCACAAACCTGTTATGAGCCATAAGATGTCTTACGGGCCATATCTTGGTCTGTGGGTTACCCCATACTTGAAAATTTTCCCTTTTCTGAAGTTCTATATTTAAGAAGCAATCCTACTGGGCGTAAAACAACTTATGGGTCATAAGTGGTCTTATAAACTAGGTTCCCAGTTATTTTCTTTTAGTCCAACTTTTCTACACTGAGGCTCCTAAACTGGGGGTCATTACAATATCTCCCCCTAGGAACATTCATCCCCGAAGTACTTAAAGGAACACTCTAAAGAGTGAACTAGTAGCTAATAACCCAGTATGCATACAAAAATGTAAGTCAAGCATCATTTCGTAAAAATTTCATATTTCACACTTTAAAACATGTCTTAAAACAATCCATAAACATCAATATATATGCATATATCATGAAAAGTAGCTAAAATTCATGGCACTTCAGGTTTTGGAAGAATTTCTTAGTCACTTAGGCTTGAGTAGAGTGGAATAGATGTTGATAGCGCTTCATCATATCCGCTTCCTCTTCTCATGTAGCACCCTCAAATTATTGGTTCCTCCACAACACCTTGACGGATGCAACTTTCTTGTTCCTTAGCTTCTTCACCTGTCGGTCTAAAATTTCAACTAGTACCTCTTCATATCTTAAATCCTCTTCAATGTTCACATCATCCAAAGGAACAATGCAACTTGGGTCACCCATGAATTTTCTCAACATCGATAGATGGAACACCAGATGAATCGAGTGCAACTCGTTGGTTAAATCCAACTCATACACTACTTTACCCACTTTTCTCATCAGCTTGTAAGGTCCCACATATCTAGGACTTAATTTCCCTTTCTTACCGAACCAGAGAACACCTTTTATTGGAGACACCTTCAAATATACCCAATCACCAACTTGGAACTCAAGTTCCCTTTTTCTTACATTAGAGTAGGACTTTTGTCGACTTTGGGCTTTTTGCTATTCTTCTAATTTTTTCCATAGCATTCATCACCAAGTCCGGTCCTATTAATGGCACCTCACTGACTTCAAACAACCCAATGGGTGATCTACAGTGTCTACCATATAATGCTTCGAACGTTGTCATCCCAATACTTGTATGAAAGCTGTAGGAAAACTCGATAAGTGACAAATGTTCATCCCAACTTCCCTTAAATTCCAACATGCACGCTCTCAACATACCTTCCAGCATCTTAATATCCCTTTCGACTTGCCCGTCGATTTGAGGATGAAAAGTCATACTTAACTTCACCCTAATGCTAAGTCCTCTTTGGAAGGACATCCAAAAGTGAGAAGTGAATTGAACTCCATGATATGATATGATGGACAATGGAATTCCATGCAACCTTACCAACTCTCGGATATACAAGTGGGCATAGTCCTCAGCATTGAATATAGTTTTTACTAGCAAGCAATGAGCTGACTTCGTCATGCGATCAACTATTACCCATATGGAGTCAAAGCATTTTTTGTTTTGTGTCAACCCAACTACAAAGTCCATGTTGACCTCTTCCCACTTCTAAGTAGGAATATTAATGTCCTAGGCTAGGGCACCTGGCCTTTGGTGTTCAACTATTACCTATTAGTAGTTGGCACATACGAACACAAATTGCGCAATGTCCTTCTTCATCCCATCACACTAATAGATCTCCCTCAAGTATCTATAATTTTGGTAGTGTTAGGATGAATGGAATATGAAGAGTTATGGGTTTCTTGCATGATCAACTTCTTTAACTTGCCATAGTTAGGTACACACAGCCTCAATTGATATCGGAGTGCACCATCTCCCTCTTGTGAGAAGACCTCTACCTTTCTATCATTTACCAAGGTTTTTAACTCAACCAGGGTGGGATCAAGAGTTTTCTTGTCCTTAACCTCACAATTGAAGAAGATGTTGACCCATGAAGAACCATTGTGCCACTACTTCCAGACTCACTCAATCTTACCCCCAGTCTCGCCAACCTATGAACATCGTTAGCCAGCTCCCTTTTTCCATCTTCTTCCATATGGAACAAACTACCCATGGAAATCCTACTAAGGGCGTCAGTTACCACATTGTCCTTTCTAGGGTAGTACTTCACACTCATATCCTAATCCTTGAGTAGATCTAACCACCTCCATTGCCTCAAGTGTAGATCCTTCTAGGTGAACACGCATTGGAGACTCTTGTGGTCAGTAAAAATATCAACATGAACTCCATATAAGTAATATCGCCAAATCTTCAAGGCAAGCACTACCGCTGTGAGCTCAAGGTCATGAGTTGGGTAATTCTTCTCATGAACTTCCAACTGCCTTGAAGCATAGGCAATCACTTTACCATTTTACATTAGCACACAACCCAACCCAATCCTCGATGCATCACAATACATGATGAACCCATCATCCCTTCTGTCAATGTCACTATAGGGGTTGAAGTCAACCAATCCTTTAAGTTCTGGAAACTCCTCTCACACTCATTCGTCCACATAAACTTTGCCTTTTTCTGAGTTGTCTTGGTGAGTGGAGATGAAATTGTGAAGAAGTTTTGTACAAACCGTCTATAGTAACTGGCTAGACCCAGGAAACTCCTTATGTCAGTAGGAGTCAATGGCCTTGGTTAGTTTCTTACCGCCTCTCTATTTTAAGGATCAACTTTGATACCTTCTCTAGATACCATATTCCAAAGGAAGGCAACATCATTTAGTCAAAACTCACCCTTGTTGAACTTCGTAAAGAGTTTTTGTCCACTCAGGGTCCTTTATACAACACCAAGTGTTCCATGTGTTTTTGCTCACCTCAGGAATAGATAAAAATATCATCAATAAACACCACAATGAACATGTCGAGGTAAGGCTTGAACACCTTGTTCATAAGGTCCATAAAATCGTTGATACATTGGTGAGGCCAAATGACATCACCACAAAATTAAAATGACCATACCTAGTCCAGAAAGTCGTCTTAGGTATGTCACTTTCTCTCCCCCTCAATTGGTGATAACCAAATCTCTAGTCAATCTCGGAGAAATGAGTGGCCCCATGTAGTTGATCAAATAAATCATCCATCCTCAGGAAAGGATACTAACGCTTGATGGTGACCTTATTGAGCTGTCAATAGTCAATGCACGTATAGAGCGATCTATCTTTCTTTCTTACAAATAACATCAAGGCACCCTATAGAGACCAACTAGGCCTGATAAAACCCTTATCCAACAAATCCTTCAGTTGCTGTTTCAACTTCTTCAATTCTATGGGATCCATTCTATAAGGAGGGATTGAGATAGGTTGAGTATAGGTCAAAGGATCTATAGCAAAGTCTATCTCCCTTTAGGGAGAGACACCGGGTAACTCATCTGGAAAGACATCAGGGAACTCACTTACAATCGGGATTGACTCAAGTGAAGGGACTTTGGAAGAGATATCTTTAACCCTTACAAAGTGGTAGATGCACCCCTTGGAAATCATCTTGTGGGCCTTCATAAAAGAAATGAATCGACCCCTACCTTCCAATTCAGGAACTAGTTTATTAGGGAATTAGAATTTAACCCTATGGGTTCTACAATCAATGGAGACATAGGAAGCATGCAACCAATCCATCTCCAAAATTACATCGAAGCCTACCATGGAGAGCTCAACTAAATCACAAGGGATCACTCTATGCAGGATAGAAATGGGACAACCCCTAAAGCCTCTTCGGGCTATGATAGACTCACCCACAGGGTTACTCACCTCATAGGGATGATGGAGGACTTCAAGACATGCATGAAAATTATTTGCAAAGAATGCAGTTACAGAGGAAAAATTATCACCCATAGGGTTACTCACCTCATAGGGCTGATGGAGGACTTCAAGACATGCATGAAAATTATTTGCAAAGAATGCAGTTACAGAGGAAAAATTTTCTCTTTGATCTAAAAGTGCATATGCATCAGAATCATAAACTCATAACATATTGGTGACGACATCTGGGGCTTCCTCGTCCTCTTGACGACCATGAAGGCCATAGAACCAGTTGGCCCTTTGGGCACCTTGAGCTTGACCTCTCTGGCCCTGGAGTCTCATGCCTCCACTCTACGGTCCTTGGCATGGTGACCGGGCTTTCCACAAGTAAAGCAAGCATTGAACACGGCTAAGCATTCCCTCTTACGAGGTCTTCCACACTTGGGGCAGTTAGGACTTTGGGCTGTAGGAAAACCCCTTTGACCTTCTAGGGAGGAGGAGTAATGGTGGATCCTTTCCTTGGGCCACCTTGATATTTGTAGCCACCACTCATTTGGTTAGAATAGTTCCCATCATCCACACAAGCTTGCTTGGACTCCTTTTACCTTTATCAAAGCTTCTCCTCATCAATTTGTTCGGCATAAGTCATTAGGTGGGAAATGTCCATCCGCTTGACCTACATCGCCATCTAAAATTCTTTGGACACCAAATCAGAGACACCCAAAATAAATTTGCTCATGCGATCCCTTGGATCCACGACTGTGAATGGAGCATACTTGGAAAATTTGGTGAACTTGAGGGCATACTCCCTCACACTCTCGCTCCCTTGCTTCAAATTGATGAATTCTTCGGCCTTCGCCTCCCTAAGCTCAATGGGGAAGCACAGGTCTAGGAAGGCACACTTGAATTCCTCCCAACCAATGGGACCCGCTCTTTGGCCTCTCTCATTAGCCCACTGCTCGTACCAAATCTTAGTGGCTCCTTTAAGTTGCTAAGCCACCAACTCAACTTTGTCCTCTGATGGCACACCTATCCCCACCACAACCCGGTAGGCCTCTTCAATAAACTCAATAGCGTTCTTACCTGCCTTTGACCCATGGAATCTCGATGGGTTCATACTCATGAAGTCACGGACTCTGGCGGCTGGGGTAGGAACTTGGGGAGTTACGGCTATCTCCATGTTGGCTTGATTAGCCAATGATTGGGCCAACACCGTGAAAGAGAGTCTAAACTCTACATGAGACACTCTTTCGCCCTGTTGGAGTGGAGGGACTTGTTTTTACAGAGTGCCTCATTCGTAGGGAGCTCTTTAGGGCGGCATGATCTAGAAAGAAACAAAAGCCCGTCGTTAGTTAGTAGAAACCTTACTTAACTCGATGCTGAATGGGACAGAAGGGAAGACTTTCCTAAATCATCTCATATCCTCTCATTCAAGAAATGGTGCGCTTTACAACCTTGAACAAGAATCTATGGTATGGGGTATGCATGGACATTCGAGGAATATTTTAAAACCTCATACTCTGATACCAAGTTTGTAACAACCCAACCTAGGGGCCTAGTCGTTAAATAGCGAATGAGATACCCGAAGGCACCTCATCCAAGCCATCTAAGTTTTTTAAGCATTCATAGGCATTAAATAGAAACTTATTGTGGAAAAAAATAAGGGAAAGGTGATATGGGACATCCTGTGCAACGAAGCACCATTAAAAAGTAGAGAAATTTAGGAAACATCATTTGTCCATGCGAACACCACTAATACATAACTAACGGAATTGGTACAGTCGGTTTCCATCAAATAGAAAGAACAAAAATACTAAAAGGGGTAGAAAATAGGTCAAGTCTCGAACTAAGAGCTCACCACAATAATAAGCTAGTCTCGAACGCTAACTACTAGCCACGAGCCGGAAGAGGAGTACTTGTCCTTGCATGGTTAAATTATGAAGGCAAATGTGTGTTAGTACATTTGAATGTACTAAGTATGTAACATGCAATGCAAAGATGAAATTGTAATGCCATCATAATTAAACATAATATATAAGAATACATAAGATTAAAGAGTCATGAAACAAGCTAAAACATGCACAAGGAATGTGGCTCAGACAAATATGACAATGCCTAAGAAAACACATAAGGTAAAGACATATCATAACATCATTTAAACTTGTGGGAATGGACCATATCTGGCAGCAAGACCATGTGAGCTATTACATGGAATCCAATAAACTCTTTCCATTGGGAAAAGGCCAATGCACTCCTTCCATTGGGGAAAGAGAGGATCTACTTTCCAAGGTAGATATCCAAAATTTAGTAACTTTGCAATTGCATCTTTCATAACTTTCGGCCTATGTGTATCCACTAGCCTAGCCTATAAGGCTCCTATGGTGGCACATAGTTAGGTACATCAAAATTTAGCTTCAAGGGATCATGCCTCAACTAATGAAATGAGTCCCAATCTCTAGTCGTCTCAGTGCCAAGTCATCCCACAGAAATATTTTAAATTATACTCTTAGAATCATAAGTAGCAATCATAGGAGTAGCTCGAACTTAAGAATTTTTCTTAAACGTCTTTTAGAGCAATAATCATCATACATATATCTTTAGTAAAGTTTAACATTGATGCTCTTCATAAATGCCCTCATAATCCATAGGAAACTTTAATTGAAAATAACGTGGTCTTAATTGATGTATGGAACAATCATAAATCACGTGAGTCTTGAGAAATTTCTTTAAAATGTAACATCGAAATCGCCCAACCTTGATCATATCAAAACCTATCATGGAATCGACATCATACTTCAAATATATGTCTATGTACACATACATACATACATACATACATATATATATATATATATATATATATATATATATATATATATATATATGTATGTATGTATGTATGTATGTATATATATGTATGTATGTATGTATTTACTTAGCAAAACAGGCATTTAACTTTATGAGCATAATATAATAACATAAGGATCATGAAATCATCGTAAGCATGCACTTTAAATTGAGGAACTTAAAGAAAATTGTAATGCATAGTAGGGAACTCTATGGGTGGAAGGATACCCATAAATTAACTCACATACCTAGGGAACTAGAGAGAAACAGAATTGCAGCCTTTGGGGAAGAATCTTCGAAACCCTAGCTTGTTCTTCGGAGTTGTTGCCTTAGAAATTTGGAATTGACGGAATGAGAGAATGAGGGGTGTTTCTAGGGCTTGAAAATTAATACTGGTCTCCCTTCCCATCCCCTAAACGACGTAGTATAGGAATAGATTTGCGAGAAATTATCAAATTGTCCCTTATTAAAAACTGTTGAAGGCAACTTACGGAACTCTGATCTCGGGTCGTAGATTGACTTATGGGTCGTAAGTCCCCTCGTCTGATGGCACACCTGAGAATTCAGAAATCTAAATTTTGCTAAACTGAAAAACCATGATCAACAGTATGGGTCGTGGTTCGACTCGTAGAGTCCTTCCACACTTAGCTAAGTTTTCTCCTTATTCTTAACCTCATTCCATGAAACCATATACGAGTCATATCCTAGCCCACGGGACATCTGATAACTCATAAGTCACCTTCTCAAAAACTCTAAATTTCATTCATGTCTGGGTTCCCACTCATTAACCTGTCAACGAGCTGTAAGATATCCTATGGATCATAACTTAGTCCATGGGTTACCCACACTTGGAAACTTTTCCTATTCCTGAAGTTCTATATTTAAGAACTAATCCTATGGGTCGTAAGTGGTCCCATAAACCAAGTTCTCAGTTATTTTTTTAAGCCACCGTTTGTGCACTCAGGGCTCCTAAACTAGGGGTCGTTACAATAAGACTACCTTCGATTTGAGGACTATGCCCGTTTGTATATCCGAGAGTTGGTAAACTTGCATGGGATTCCATTATCCATTATATCAGATCACGGATTCCAATTCACCTTCCCTTTTGGAAATCTTTTCAAAGAGGACTTTGCACTAGAGTGAAGTTGAGTATGGCTTTTCATCCCCAAATCAATGGGAAAGTCGAGAGAACCATTCAAACATTGGAGGATATATTGAGAGCTTGTATGTTGGAATTTAAGGGGAGTTAGGATAAACTGTTACCACTTATCAAGTTCGCTTGCAACAATAGCATTTAAGCAAGTATTGGGATGGCGCCATTTTAAGCGTTATATGGTAGACAATGTAGATTACCTATCATGTGGTTTGAAGTCGGTGAGGTGGCATTACTAAGACCGGACTTGGTGATGAATGCTATGGAGAAAATTAAAAGTATAAGAGAGAAATTATAAACAACCCAAAGTCGACAAAATTCTACTCCAATGTGAGAAGAAGGGAACTTGAGTTCCAAGTTGGTGATTGGGTCTACTTGAAGGTGTCTCCAATGAAAGGTGTGCTCCAGTTCGGGAAGAAAGAAATTGAGTCCTAGAAATGTGGGATCCCACAAGGTGGTGAGAAGAGTGGGGAAAGTGGTATATGATTTAGATCTACCCAACGAGTTGCATTTGATTCATCTAGTCTTCTATGTGTCGATGTTAAGAAAATTCATAGGTAAACCAAGTTCCATAGTTCCTTTGCAAGATGTGACCATTGAAGAGGATTTGATTTATGAAGAGGTACCGTTGAAATCCTGGACCGGCAAGTGAAGAAGCTAAGGAACAAGGAAGTTGCATCCGTCAATGTGCTTTGGAGAAACCAACAAGTTGAGGGTGCTACATGGTGTAGTGGAAGCGGATATGATGAAGCATTATCCATATCTATTCCACTCTACTCCAGTCTAAGGTTTTAAGAAATACTTCCTAAAGACCTCAAACTCCTAAGGTTTTAAGAAATACTTCCTAAAGACCTCAAACTCCATGCATTTTAATTTTCATGATGTATGCATTTATGTTGATATTTATGAACTATTTTTAGTCATGTTTTAAGTATGAAACCTGGAAGATTTGAGAAATGATGTTTAACTTAAACTTTTTCATGCATACTGGCTTATTAGCTGCTAGTTTACTCTTTAGAGCCTACCTTTAAGTACAATCAGGGGATGAATGTTCCCAAGAGGGAGATGTTGTAACGAACCCCAGTTAGGGAGCCTTCTAAACAAAAGAGTTGACCTAAAAAATGACCCTAATTCTGTTTTACGGGGTTACTTACGGCTCGTAAGTGGACATACGACTCGTAGGCTTTGTTCTTACACATAGAACTTTAGGAAGGGGAAAAGTTTCCAAGTATGGGGTAATCCACGGACCAAGTGTCGGCTCGTAAAAAGTAGTGGGGTCATGAGTGAGACCATCAAACATGAAGGAAATTTGGAGATTTTGGAAGGATGACCTATGAGTTATCAGACGGTCCGTAAAATAAGATACGGTCTGTGAGGTTCTTTAGGGAATGAGGTCAAGAATAAGGTGAAAATGGCTACGTATAGAATGACTCTAAGACTCCAACCATGGCCCATAAAGGATTATATGACCCGCAACATGGCTTCATAACTTTAGGTCCAGCAAAGTTGATTTTCAAGAATTTTAAATGAGTTTCCAGACGAAGGGACTTACAACCCGTGGATTGACTTATGGCCCGTAATTAGGGTCTTGTAGGTCGAGTTTGGCATTTTTAATAAGGGATAGTTTGGTCATTTCTTCCCTTTCTATTCCTAAATTACATCGTTTTGGGGACAGGAAAGGGGACCTATATCAGCTTTCAAGCCCTTGAATAACCCTCTATCTCACATTCCTTCAATTCCAAATTCCTAAGACAAGAAGCTCTCAAGAACAACGCTAGGGTTTCCAAGGTTTCTTCCTCAAAGGCTTCAATTTTTTCTCTCTCTAGTTTCTCCGGGTATGTGAGTTGATTTATGGGTATCCTTCCACCCATAAAGTCCTTTATTAAGTATTTTACCTTTTCATTAAGTTTCTCAATTTAATGTGCATGCTTATGATGATTTCATGATATTTATGTTATTATATGATACTTATGAAGTTCGGCAACTACTTCTCTAAGTAAATATATGCATATTTGAAAAATGATGTTGATTTCATGATGGCTTTCGATGTGATAAAGGTTGACATTTTTTATGTTCCTTTTAAAGAGAAATTTCCTTATGCCTTGAGCGATTTATGATTGTGTATTATAAAACTAAGCCCACCTAGTTTTCAAGAAAGGGTTTCTATGATTTATGATGATTATGACATTAATGAAGAGCTTCAAGGTTAAGTTTATAAAAATTTATGTATGATATTAATTGCCCTAAAGATGTTCAAAAAGAATTCCTAAGTTTTGAGCTACTCTTATTGATTGCTACTTATAATTCTAAGAATATATTTTAAAGATTCCGTGGGATGACTTTGACCGAGAGGACTAAAGATTAGGACTCCTTCCGTTAGTTGAGGCATGACCCCTTGAAGCTAACTCAATGTCCCTAACTTTGTGCCACCATAGGAGCCTTTGTAGGCTAGGCTGGTCAAGTAGGTCCTTTTTCCCAATGGAAGGAGTGTATTGGCTCTTTTCCCGATGGAAGGACTTCATTGGATTTCATGTAGTAACTCACGTAGTCTTATTATCGATTATGGTCTATTCCCACAAGCTTATGATCTCATGTTATGTTTTTCATTATATGTGTTTTCTTATGCATTGTTTTATACTGACCTTGAGCCATATTCCTTAAGTTTTATTTATGTATCTTTTATTATATGTATTCTTATATTTTATGTTTAATAATGATGGCATTACAATTTTATCCATGCATTGCATCTCACATGCATAGTACATTCAGACATACTAATACATATTTTGCCTACATGATTTAGGGACAGGCACTCCAAGACTAGCTTTGTTCATGGTGAGCCCTTAGTTCGGGACTCCTCCACTTTTCCTTCTATCTTGTGTCTTTGCTTTGTTTAAGACAATGTATTTGTAGCCCTTCTAAGGCATTTATGTTCTATGTTTCACTTTTTATACTTTTTTCCATTGATTGAGATTGGCCGATACCGGTCTCATTTGTTTATGATATAGTCGGTATGCATATGGACAAACAAGATGATTGTAGTATTTCCATTGATTTTTAATGTTGCTTTCTTGTCAAATTGGCCCTTAGTCCCCTTTCCCTTAAATTTTTCGCAATTTATTTTCATCAAGTACCTATGAATGCTTAAAATGTTTGAGATGGCTTGGGTGAGATGCCTTCGGGTATCTCATTTGACGTGTGACCGCTAGGCCCCTAAGCGAGGTCGTTATAGCCAATGACCATGAGAGGACATTATGAGAATGTTCTATGATCCATAGAGGGGCCTCATGGTTCACTCTGGCACTTTGCAAAGTTTTGAGCCTAAAGACCCAATCCACGAATCTAGGCCTATGATCCAAAGATCATTCATGAGTTGTAGACATGATCTCGTATCCCTTTCTCTATGTTTGAGTCAGTGGCTTATATAGACAGGGCCTATGACCCATAATTTGGACCACAATATGTGGTTTAGGTTTCATACTATTTGTTTCAAAAATATGGCCTTTGATCTTTAACGTACCTCAACAAGATGAAGTCCATTACCATCTATCATTGTATCTACAACCCATAGAAGGGATTTCATAGACCCAGGCTTAGAAATCCAAGGTTTCCACAAAATCACAGTCTATGGGCCATAGATAGATTTCTGATCCCTAGACGAGGTTTTGTAGGTTAGTCCGTCAATTTTAGTGAAGGTTATTTCTTCTTTTTTTGGTCCTTTTATAATTAAATCTTGGATGTTTTAGGATTAAAATAAAACTCACATATAAATCCAATGGTATTCTTACCTTCACAATCACTTAGATTAATTTGAGACCCAATTCAAGAGGAGAAAAAACTAAGGCTCAAGCCACTCAATCAAGGTCTTCTAAATTCAAGCGAAGTTCTAATCTTTTTAGGTATGTCACACTATCATAGAATTGGATTGAGCTCGTCCATGTGTCCAACATCTATATTTATTTATTTTTATTGACTATTGAGTTGAGTCAAAAATCTAGTTTTTTCAATTGTGATTAAGTTAGTTCTTCTTTATTGGGTTCTGTATGATTATACATTGAAATCATTATCATTATTATCTCTCATATTATTAAAATTGTTGTTCTTGATCACTTTTCTCATGAACTCTAGTTGGGATGCTGATTATGGCTTTTTGATGTATTATTTGAGGTTGACATTCATAATATCTTTATGCATTAAACAAAGTTTTGTTTTAAATAAAAGTTATGTATATTTTGATTAAAGATGACAATTTTCTACGCATTGACGACAGAAGTGATTTAAGCTAATATGATATGTATGTATTTTATTGAGCCTAAAGATTGTATTTTGAGGAAAGAGCTTTGATGAGATTGATGACCTTTAAAGCATGTTGTATTGAGTTTTCAAAGAGCATGAGCATTAATTTTAAATGAGTTTGAGTATTGAGTTTTAATGATGTTTTTAGAAAGAATTTTGATATAATGATATTTGAGATGACTTATGTTTTGAGCTCTGCTCTAATGAGACTAAACAAGACGAGAATATGTGCACATATTTTAGGAGAAGTATTAGCATCGATTTGGGTAATAGTATAATTATCTCTGATCCCATAAACTATGTCGCCGGCATAATAATAAGCAATGGGCCATACCTCTAAAGTCCCTATAGAGGTTTTATTGAAATCCATGAGTTGAGTTGCATCCTTTATCCTGGAAAGGTATTAGATGGTTATGGCAATAATAAAAGTTCGTTGTATCATCAATAGCTCATATGTGGTGGTTGTCGGTTATAGAAACTCCCTAAGAGTAAAGCTTATTATTTTTATTCAGTTGTATATGTATAATGAGATTTGATAAAGTATTTGAGAAAAGCATTGTTTATGTTATTTAAACTATTTTATTTTGCATACATGTCAATGTCGAGTTGACCTATTCTTTATCTGAGTACTTTTAGTGCATGTTGTTCTACTCAGCCATATCACATACCGAACATTCCTCGTATGGACATCATTCGACGTTGTATCTTTTCAGGATACAAATATAGGTGTTAGAGAACAATAGCAGATGATTCATTGAAGATTTTGAGCAGTTGTAGAGTCTTGGTGAACCTTCCTAGCACTAGGAGGATTTGTCTATATTTCAGTTTATTTATTTTCTTCCATAGTTGAGATAGCTTGAGGATTGTCTTATCACCTTAATAGTTAGTAGAGGATTCACAAATAGAGTCGATTGATGTACTTGGATCCTAATTTGAAAATTATATTTATTGATATAAAGTTAATTATTTAAGTGACTTGATAATTTATTGTATCATCCTTGAGCCCACAGAACTATTCAATTGACTCTATAGAGTTTCGCAACTTGAGCATGTGATGAGATCAAGTGGTTCGCTTGAGAGACAGCAATGGTTTCAAAGTGTCGACCACATCTACGGTACTCTTTCAGAGCATGACAGTGAGTCTCACACCCTAGCACCATAGCTAAATTCTAAAAAAGGGCTGGAATGAAAGTGAAAGCTTCGAGATTCATATGAAAGGTCATTCTAGATCAAACTCGATCTTTAGAGGTAAAAAAATAGTCAATTTTTTTTTATTGAGGCCATCTTTTTGGAGTTTTAATAACTAAAGTCAACGTTCAAATTCTAAGAACTCCAAAACACATAAACTTGCACAGAATTCAAATGAATGACCCAACGACCAAACTATCAGTCCCAATAAGTCATAAATAACTTAGGATCTCTAAAAAAAAGTCTAAACGTTGAAAAAGAATAGAAAATTAAGAAAATGACTTGGAAGGTCCTTACATGAACTTCACAAAAAATTCCTCCTAGATAACCTATGCTACTCATAACCCCATTTAGGCTAGCGTAGCACGCCAGGCAGTGTGCCATCACAGTAAATTTTCTGTCAGTGAAGTCTGGTATGTGGTTCAACATGTCAAGCATAGCCCCAATTAAGCTGCCACCATGCACCAATTAATGCACCAGCATGCTTTGTCCAAAATCCTTTCCAACTTCAATTCTAAGTTCTGACTTTGTCTTTTTTGCTTTTCTCAATGCTTTTCTCTGTCTTTTTATTTAAAATAAATCTAACTATATTTTTTAGAAGATAGTCAAGAATCTTATATCATTTATATATAGAGAGAGAATGTTTAGGCGATGATGTGGCGCCACACAAATGAAGAAATTCTTGTTTATCGTCTATCATAGTTTTTGCCAATTTTCTAGGAGAACACAAAGTCCCTAAAATATAAAACACCACTTTAGTCTATTCTCTGTCTTTCTCTCATTGTAACATTTGTTTTGCCTCTTCAATTACTCCCCTCTCTTTCTCTCTCAAATCTTTTTTTCCCTAAAACCAACTCTCAAATCTCATTATCACGCTTAATTGGAGATAGTCTATATTAAGTAGTCATTTGTTCTGTTCATCATAGGTTTCTATGATTACAACAACATTGCAGCTGTGAATAGGCTTATAAAAAAATTAAGGTTTGACTAAAATTTCATTCATTGCTTTCTTCATGTTTAAAGTTAATGAACAAGAAAAAGCTAATTTGCATGATTGTGTTTACAATTTTTAAATTTTTGTTTAAAGTATGGTTGGAGTTTTATGCATATATTCTATTTAGACTAATTGTTGATTTTTTTTGTTGTTCGTAGTCTTGATTTTATTTTATGTATACTTGGAGTTTTATGTATCTTATATAGGTGCGGCCATAAATATTAAAAAAAAGGATTTATTACAAATGTATGCAACTTTAGAGTCAAAATTACATATGTTATTTTATTTACCAAACTAACAAATAAATTACCAAATTATATTATCCTTTTTATGACAAGCATTTAATGTTTTGCAGATTTTATGTTTGTTTTTTTTTAATTTTCCGGAATATTGATTTTACCCAATGGGTAATGACCAATCATCAAATTTGATGGGACTACACATGCATTCCCACTTTTTCAAAAACATTTAATTTAATCTCTTTCTTTTTTCATTTACACCACATAAAAAAGAAACATCCATTGTTGAAGAGCTTTGCAAACTTTGTCCAAAATAACCAGGTAAGCCCGACGCTTTTTTTGTATATATATATATTTTGCACTCTTCTTGAATCTAACTTTTGGTATACCAAGAACCTCGTAAATTGGCCATAATTTATTTATTTTTTTTTTGGTATTTTTTTGGCTTTCTATGTAGTGTTCTTTTACTAGTAAAGGGAAGATTAATCATGGAAGGTTTGACCTTCTTTTACTAGTGTTCTTTTTTTTTTAGTTTGACCTTCTTTTACTAGTGTTCTTTTTTTTTTAACCTTTTCTTATTTTTTTAAGGTGCGCAGTGAATCTTTAGTCTTTTGTGTTTATTGATTACCATGATTTATACCGAATGAAAGTCATTTGTTCCTAAGGTTTTCGTGATTTCCGGAAGAAAGTTATATGATCCTATTTTTTTTTTTTTAGGTTTATGTAATGCGGTGTTTCTTCTCTAAGATCTGCCCCCCCCCCCCACCCCTCCAATCCCTCTTTGTTTGTATAAATTTTTTCTATTTTGTTGACACATGGTAGATGGCCCTTTTTTTTAGCCCTAATTTATTTTGTTTTTGTGGTTTTTTTTTTGAAAAAATTGTAGTGTTTACCATTAAAAAAATCATGGACGTTACACCCACTAGGAAAAACCCAAGGCTTTTAACTCTGAAAAGGGATCGTCAACAGGTTTGGTGGTCCAACGAGGCAAGTTGTGCACGTAGGTGAAAGCAAAAGGGTCCCGGTGTCTAAGTATGTTCCAAGGAGGAAGTCATAGTTTTAATGTAAAGTTGGACAAAAAAAATTTTTTGTACATCAGTGTGTCCTGATGGTGTAATTTTTGTTTCAGATATTTTTTGTTAATTTTTTATTCCCTTGCGGTAATTGTTATCACGTGATTAAAATTTTTTTTCATACCCATTTATTCTGGTGTCATTTTGGTAACACCCCTAATTAACCTTTAATCAACTCATGGATAACGTTGAATTACTGTTATGTGCCAACAAACAGAATTTGTTAAATTCATAATTTTAACTACATACCATAAAATGTTCGGTTCCAGATTTCCTTTCCCCTTTTTTAAAATATATGTAAATTCAAGTAAAACCATGTATTTTAACTACATACCAGAAATTCAATTTTTTTAAAAAGTTACATAAACATCAATAAACCATGAATAAAAATAAATGAAACACCAAACCAGACACCAAACAACTGGCTGAGTTAACTACTTAAAAATACCAGAAACCAAAGTACCAACATGGTATACCATGAATTTTGCATAAAACATTTAGTACCTATATTTACAGAACCAAATCATACACCCAAATTTAAACAAGTAACATATCATCCCAAGGATTTTTCCAAAAACAAATAACAGATACACCACAAGGTTGTTATACCATTTTGGAACTAGTTTTACACAAACCACCTGACGTGTTTTTTGTTTTTCCAAATTCCCTTACCTTTTAGGAAAGTTACATAAACATCAATAAACCATGAATACAACCAAATGAAACACCAAACAAGACACCAAACAGCTGGGCAAGTTAACCACTTAAAAATACCAGAAACCAAAGTACCAACATGGTATACCATGAATTTTCCGAAAAACAAAACACACATACACACCATTGAAATCAAACAACACTATTATGACACTCAAACCATTTCCCTCCAAGTAGTACAATATTATCATGACACCTTTTCATATGTCCATGAAGTACACCAACTTAATAATAACCTAGGATATCTAGGTTGTTGAAATGAGTTTCCCATCAAATCACATTAAATGCACTACTTTAAGAAATGGACACAAATTAAAATATTTTTGATAAAATACCAAACACTATTATTTCTCATTACATTTTTTTGGATCTTCTTGTTTATATTATATAGATTTTCCTCGAATTATTTTTAAAGCTTTTTTTTTGCACACTAAATTATTTTACATACTTTAATCCTTCACTAATAATCTATATATATATATATATATATGTATGCATGTATTTTTATATTTATATGTATTTTTAAAAAATATATATATAACGGGTCGTGAACCACAGCTTATGGTGTTCCAGATGGTTATTCACGTCGAATTAACATCCATTACACAGTGGGTATTACCATACATGCTGAATAGTGGGCTGCCTTTAATTTGATTTCCCTTTTCTCACATTTCCCAACATTGTCATATCACATCAACCACTATACCAATCATTTTTTAAAAATACTCTTTTTCCTATTTATGTAATTAAAATTGTTAGTTCAGTTGTAATTTTAAAAAACTTGCTAGAGGCATGTAAATATCTTTAATTTTTTTGTATATTTGTGCAAAATCCCCTTAAAAAAAATAGGACCAATTTGTGTTTTCACTTTGGTCTCATTAATTTATATCTTAATTGTATTACAACTCTTTTACTATCAACTTTTTTAATTGAATGTTTTGATATGATTTTCTGTAGGCTCAAACTATTTTCATTGTTTTTTGTTGGGCAACTTTGTCATTGTAGAATTATTTGATGGGAACTATTGGTTGAGCCTGGAGCAATATTAAAATATTTTTTGATATGCATTTGCAAATAGTAAGACACTAGAAGGTTTGTTTATGTTGAATCTCTTTTGGTTGGATTTTCAGTTATTATTATAGAGTTTTATTTAATTATTTTGAGGCATCTTCAAAGCGATGTCGTTAGAATTGAGCAACAAACTATTAGTATTTTAATTATGAGTCAAAGGATCAAAAACACATCTATAATATTTTATTTTATTTGAGTGTTATATCTAAATTATTGGGAGTAGGAGTTTCTCACCTAAAGTATAGTTAGTAAACACATCTGAACACTGACTAGACTTAATGTATATTCGCGAATACTTCTAGGCATGTTTGTCTAAACTATTTCTTTCCAAGTGTGAGATAAAGACATCGGGATGAGACCATGATAAGAAGGTGAAAAGGGGGATGTTGGGTCACAGCGAAATTTATACAGTGATAATTTTTTAACCTTTTACACAAAGCCAATGATGTGTTGCAGAATTCTTATTTATTTTTTATCATAATTGTTGGACAATTTGTAGGAGAAAATAAAATCCCCGAAATATTAAGCACCACTTGGGTACTCTCTATTCGTTATCTTTCCTTTCACGGTTATGTTTGTTTTGCTTCTTCAGTTACTCCTCACTCTCTTTCAAATTTGATCGTCACGCTTAATTGGAGATAACTTATATTAAGCCATTTATTTCCTTTATTGAAGTTTTTTATGACTACAACACTGTTGCAGCTGTGAACTGGCTTAGAAGAAGATTAAAGTTTGACTAAAATTTCATTTACCAACTTCTTCGTGTTTAAAGTTAATGAACAAGAAATGGTTGATTTGTGTGATTGTGTTTATAGTTTTTAAATTTAATTTCAAGTATGGTTAAAGTTTTATGAATTTATTCTATTCGGGCTACTTGTTGATTTAGTTAGTTATCCATATTGAGAATAGTGAGGACAATTCAGTCACTTAGGTATTAAACCATGTGACAAGTTAGTTATAGGGTGTAAGGTGTAATTAGCTACAACTAATTAGTAACTAATCCTGCTAGAGGGTTGATTAGTTAGTTAGGGTGGTTAATTAGTTGTGTATATATACATACATAAATGTATTCACTCACTGGAAAAAAAAATTATTCATCAAGTTTCCCCTTTACATCTTCCTCACTACAATTAGCTGTACAAGCTCCAAATTCACAATTCCATGGCCATACGACTGTAATTTCTTCAGTCCATAGTCTTGATTTTCTTTTACGTATAGTTGTAGTTTTGTGTATCTTTTGTAGGGATGGCCATAAATATTAAAAAATTAAATAAATAGGACCAGTTTGTGTTTCCACCTTGTTCTCATTTATATCTTAATTGTATTATAACCTTTTACAATCAGCTTTCTTAATTGAATGTTTCGATATGATTTTCTGTAGGCTCAAACTATTTTCATTGTTTTTTGTTGGACAACTTTGTCATTGTAGAATTATTTAATAGAAACTATTTGCTGAGGCTGGAGCAATATTGAAATATTTTTTAATATGCATCTGCAGAAAGTGAGACACTTGAAGGTTTGTTTGTGTTGACTCTTTTTTGGTTGGATTTCAGTTATTATTATAGAGTTTGCTTAACTATTTTGGGTCATCTTCAAAGTGATGTCGTTAGAATTGAGCAACAAATTATTAGTATTTTAATTATGCATTAAAGGATCAAAAATACAACAACAACAACATACTCAGTTAAATCCCACAAGTGGGGTCTGGAGAGGGTAAGATGTACGCAGACCTTACCACTACCACATAGGTAGAGAGGTTGTTTCCTGGAAACCCTCGTCACAAAAACCCATCAGCAGAATAAGATAGATATGATAAACAGGCAAGAAAGAGAAGAACACATGATAATACGTAGATATAGGATAGTAAACATGTAAAGGCAGATAATAACATATAAAGACAGACAATTACCACTCCTTCCTATCTACCCTATTAGCCTGCTACTCTAATTCTCGACCTCCACTCCGTCCTGTCTAAGGCCATGTCCTTGGTGAGATCAAGTTTCACCATATAATATCTAATCACCTCCCCCCAAAACTTCTTTGGTCTACCTCTACCCCTCCTTGTAGCTCCCAAATCTAGCCTCTCACATCTTCTAACAGGGGCATCGGTACTCCTTCTCTGTACATGTCCAAACCATCGCAGTCTCGCTTCCCTCATCTTGTCAGCTACAGGGGCCACCTCTAGCTTCTCCCGAATGAGCTTGTTCCTAATCTTATCACTCCTGGTGTGACCACACATCCATCTTAACATCCTCATTTCTGCGACCTACATCTTCTGAACATGTACATTTTAAATTGGCCAACACTCCACCCCATACAGCAAAGATGGTCTAACCACCATTCTGTAGAACTTACCTTTAAGTTTAGGTGGTATCTTCTTATCACACAATACTCCAGAGGCCAACCTCCATTTTGTCCAAGCCGCCCCAATACGATTTGTGACATCATCGTCGATATCCCCACTACTCTGGATGATAGACCCCAGATACTTAAAGCTTTCCTTCTTGGGGATAAGGTGAGCCGCAAGTCTCACATCAATATCTGCTTCATCCCTCGCAACACTGAATTTGCGCTCCAAATATTCTGTTTTGGTCCTGCTCTGTTTGAATCCTTTGGTCTCCAAAGCGTGTCTCCAAACCTCCAACCTATCATTAACTTTGGTCCGGGTCTCATTAATCAGTACTATGTTATCTGCAAACAACATACACCATGGGACTTCCTCCTGGATAGATCGGGTCAGCTCATCCATCACCAAGGAAAATAGAAAAGGGCTCAGCACAGATCCTTGATGAAGTCCCATCTGAACAGGAAAATATTCAGAGTCTCCTCCCACCGTTCTTACCCGAGTTATGGCCCCGTCGTACATGTCCTTTATCACTCTAATATATGCCATTGGGACGTCTTTCATCTCCAAACACCTCCATAGGACATCCCTCGGGACTTTGTCATAGGCCTTCTCAAGATCAATGAACACCATATGAAGGTCCTTCTTACTTTCCCTGTATTTCTCCACTAATCTCCGAACAAGGTGGATCGCTTCAGTAGTCGACCGTCCTGGCATGAATCCAAACTGGTTTTCTGAGATAGAAACTACTTTTCTCACCCTCATCTCCACCACTTTCTCCCACGCCTTCATAGTATGACTCAATAACTTGATACCCCTGTAATTATTACAGTTTTGAATATCACCTTTGTTCTTATACAGTGGGACCATTTTACTCCTCCTCCATTCATCCGGCATCTTGATCGTCTTCATGATAGTATTGAACAGTCTAGTCAGCCACTCTATGCCATCCTTGACCATACTCTGCCAAAAATCTATCAGAATCTCATCCGGTCCGAGCGCCCTCCCTCTCTTCATCCTACTAATAGCCCTTCTAACTAAAAGATCAAAAATACATTTATAATATTTTATTTTATGTCATTCTCTACCCGGGCACTAGCGGGAACACCCAAAATTATAAAAAAGCGATACATGTACATGATGTAATGACCTATTTCAAAATACATGATCCGATTTGATAGGCTACCCGTGGAAAGGAAGGAGTTTACCAACTGCATAACAATTCATTCTTGTGTGTAGCGCATGAGCCCATGTCTCAAGAATAAACATAGTACGGTCGCTCATCTAATAAAAAATTAATGAGTAGATCTCACCTCCCCTTTCTCATACCATAGCTAAAATTTTATATTTGAATTATTGAGAGTATGAATTTCTCATCTAAAGTAAAGTCGCGTAAAGTATAGTCAGTGAATAAAGCTAAACATTGACTAGACTTAATGTATATCTACAAATACTTCTAGGCATATTTATCTAAACTATTTCTTTCCAAGTCGAAGATAAATACTATTAGGATGAGACCACGCATAAGAAGGTGAAAAAAAAGATGTTAGATGTCACGGCGAAAATAAATTAATTTATACAATGGTTTTTTTTTAACCTTTAACCTAAACTATTTTCTAATGTTAATTTATTTATATTTGTCTCCAAGAAATTAGTTTTCTCTGTGTAGTGCACGTTGTAGAATATCACTAAAAAAAATTATTAATTTTAAAAGATGAGTTGATCCGATAAATAAGTACCGAGTTTGCGGCATTTCTGAAGATATGAAAGTTGTGATGAAACAATGAAGGAATAAAAGTAGTATTTAAAGTAAAAGATGAAAAAGATAATAAATTTGTGACTCATATTGAAGTAGAGAATGAGAATTTTGAAGCCACAGTAGTCAAGGATTCAAGGTGGAAAAGTTTTTTTACTATTAAAAATTAATATTCCCTTATCATTTCTTAAACAGTATGATAAAATATGAAGCCTCTTTAGTTAGAGGAAATTATTCTCTATTGTACGACTATAATTTAAAGTTTTAAATTTCACTTTAAAGAAGACATACAGCATATGTTCAAGAGACCAAATGGATAGGTACTAAGACGCGAGACATAGATAAATTTGAATTATGATACTCGGGTGATTTTAGAGATAGGAACGGAGTAGACATTGTAATAGATGAAGACCTTGGGAAGTATGTCATGGAGGTCAAGAGGACAAATGATAGGATGACGTCTATGTCATGGAGGTCAAGAGGACAAATGATAGGATGACGTCTATTGAACTTGTGGTCGATAGTCATATTGTGAATATAGTTAGTACCTACGCACCCCACGTAGGCCTAGATGATGAAGTCAAAAAGCTCTTTTGGGAAGATTTGAATGAGGTTGTGAGGGATATACTGGCCACAGAAAAGATTATCATTGGGAGAGACTTTAATGGGCATATTGGTTCCACTTCTAGTAGTTTTGACGATGTCCATGGAGGCTTTGGTTTTGGGGAGAGGAATGAAGGTGGGACGTCTCTCTTGGGCTTCGCTAAGCCTTCGAGTTGGTTATTGCTAACTCATGTTTTCTGAAGAGAGAAAATCACTTGTTTACCTTTCGTAGTACGGTAGCTAAGACCCAAATTGACGACTTACTCCTCTGAAAGGGTGATAGAAGCATTGGTAAGAATTGCAAGGTAATTCTCAGTAAAAATATTTCCACTCAACATAGGCTTCTAGTAATGGACTTGGAGATTAAGAGGGATAAGAGGAAGAAGGTTACTTATGCCCAACCGAGGATTAGATGGGGTGGCCTGAGTCCTGCTCTTTCTCGGGAGATAGGGGAAAAGTTGAGTAATTTGGGGGCTTGGAGTAGTAGTAGAGATATAAACACTATGTGGGATACTGTTAGACCCTGGTCTACCTAAGTGCGGGCGTGGCACGGACATGGCAAGGACTTCTGCATTGGCCTTAACATGTGTGTTGGCAAAGCAATGTAGCATGTGGGCAGTGCGACTAAGTGTTGGTAGTGCAGCAAAGTGTTAAGCTACTTGAGTATGGGCAAGTAATCTTAGACGCAATGACCAAGGATGCTAGGGTGATGGCCAGGCAGACTTGGGCACAAGGCAAGCAAGGCACAAGACAGCAGTGGCATCGGCAAGGCAGCATGTTGCTTGACAAGGCTAAGGCTTAGCACGGCTAGGCAGTGGGTTAGCTTGACAAGGCAAGGGGGACTTGATGATGGCAAGACAAGGCTAATAAACATGTAGGCAAAGTGCTGGCAAGAAGTCGAAAATAAAACTAAGTGTTGAAGACGGCAGAAAAATATTTGAAGTGTGGCAGTGGCTAAATTCGCCTAAGGCATGGGGCATGTACGAGGCACATGCTGGACTTAGTTTAAATTTGAATTTAGACTTATCTGTTAGAATATGATTGTTGTAAGAACTAATGGATTTCTGATGTGGCAGTCATGTGCCTAACATGTGCAAGTTGTAACTGTCCTTATCCTGTTGTAACTGCCTAGTGTAGAATCTATTTAAAGGGGTGGAAAATCAGTCTAAGGCAGAAGAGTGTGTTATGTGCCTTAGACTATTTTGTGAAGCCTTTCCTTATTATTGAGATATTAATAAAAGGTTGGGAATTATTTCCTGTAAATATATCTAAGTGTTCATTGCATGATTCTGCTTAAGTGTGCTAACAGTCTAAGTTTTAGACAGTGCGTTGTTATGTGAGTGTGGCTTACACTGCCAACCAGTGGTGTTTTGTGAAAAAGGAAATCACCCCTGTGTCAATTTGTATCAGAGCAAGCTATACGAATATGGTGACTAACGCAGAAATACATGACCATTTAAGGGGAGTCAAGGCATTTGTTGACATGACGGATAAGCAACGGGGCTACCAGAATTTGGTTGATCTGCTGACGCAAATCTGGGGCATCAAGACTGAATTTGAGAGCTTTCGATCTGAATTTGCCGCACATCGTTTTGAGAGGGACGATTACATGGCGGAAATTGTTAATTTTTGTGAAGGCATGTCGTTGCAAGCAGAGGGTCTGACGAAGGAAAATGATGAACTTCATTTAGGGATTGCAGTGTTGCGCCTTGCCAGCATCTAGGACAAATCGAGGGGAACACTCTAAAGTAAAAATTCCAAAACCAAAGCCTTTTCGTAGGGCAAGGAGTGCCAAGGATCTGGAAAATTTTCTTTGGGACATGAAGCAATACTTCTCTACTACAAAAGTGCCAGAAGATGACAAGTTGAATATCACCACGATGTACTTGACTGGTGATGCGAAACTGTGGTGGAGGAATCGGAATGCGGATGATGAGAGTGCTAACAGACCACAGATTGATATGTGGAAAAAGATGAAAATACAAGAGCAGGGAGTCATAAAAGGAAGAGAGGAGAGCAACGTTTTAAATTTTTTTTACTTCAGCAAAAGAAGTATCTATGGACTTATGGAGTTAAATTAAGGGTTGGGACCAAATGTATCATTTTTTTACAAGGATTATTTCAATCAAGAGGATATACTAGACTAAATAGGTCCAATCTGCACACATCAAGGACTACTTTGGTAAGTTTCTCTATGAATTTAGAACCACAATAAAATTAAAATTAAAATATCTAATTTAAGCATTTAATACACTAATACTGAAACCAGTCCAACTCCTTCAAGTTGAGAATCAAAGGACTGGCATCCTGCTGGAATTACTTTCGCCGTCATTATTCAAAATACACACTTTTTTGAGTGCACCAGTTCTCGTGAAGCGTTGACCCCTCGCTTTGAATCGCCGTAAGCAATTAAACAGTAGATTTTAATAATAGCAGTGGCTTAACAGTAAACACAACATGCTTTGTAATCATTAAATGAAAAAGAGAAAAGAAAGGCATTAAAAGGGGAAGGAAATATCATATTAATGAACAATAAACACGTGTAAGCACAAAAATGAAGTTCTATGACAAGTAAACAAAGCCGCTTACATGCAAACAGAGATTTTCCTTTTTCCCAAAATTGGTCCGTGATTTCTTTATTTCCATAACTGGTATATGTACCTCAAACTTCTGTACAGAAGAAACAAGAACAAGTGGAAACATGTTCCCTACCATCCCAGCCTCACGGCAGCTAGCCTTACCCACTGTTCATTAATTTGTCCAACACCACATTCAAATCAACCGACTGTCCATTCTCTGTCAGTCTCCGCACAGTTGCTCTTACTTGGTCTCTTGGAAACCCCATATTTGTCACTTTATCAACTACATCATCAATAGGAACTTTATTTCCAGCACTTGGAGAACTAGACCCACTACTAACTGCAGAAGCAGTAGGTAGCGCTTGAGGTAATATTCTCGCTATGGGAAGCTGTGGGTAACCACTTCCACATCTCTGCCCCATTGTGGGTGAAGCAAGTTGCTGTGAGTTCAACGGAGAACCGTTGCCATACTTGACTGTGGATCTGCTGTAAGAATAAGATTCACCAGGTCCAGTTGATGGGCCATATGCACTGGCAAATCCAGGATCCTGTATGCTAGATGGGGGCTCAAACAGATTAGGGGGAGCTGCATATAAATGATGGGACACAGGGGCTCCACTTGATGGCTGAGAGGGAGATTGACTAGTGTTTGCTAGTGGATAAGTCTGCGATGCTATAAAATGCCTCTCCTCAGGATGATGAATCAATGGAAGTTGAGGTTGTGAGGAATTCACTGACGGAAAAGGAGGAGCATGAGAAGGTGGAGGTAGCTGAGAGTATAGTGATGAAGTGGAAGGCTGATACTGTTGATGTGGAGTTGGTGGGATAGAAGTTTGTATTTGCTGTTGTGGTGCAGACTGTTGGTACTGCTGACTAGAGTTTTCGGGTGCTTGACCAGTCGATGGGAAGTAAGATTCTCGTCGACTGGCAGAAGGAATTGGATTATGTGGAAACTGGTCCTGAAGCTGAACATGAGATGGCAGCTTCTGTTGCAGAGGGGGTGGAGGAGCATTTGGTGGGGGAAGAGTGGAAGATGGTTGAGAAAGCTCAACAGAAGGAAATTGTCGGGGAGATTGAAGGGGAGCAGATGCCACATGATGCACAGAGTCAAGATTTGTAGTGTTATGGGTGTCTATTTCCTGCTCAAATTTTGGAACTTGCAATTTTGCGAGCTGCAGTTGAGCATCTATTATATCCTGTTTATTCTTTATGACCTGTACACCATCTTGCACCTATATGAAGGTTGTGTAACAAGACAATAAACACAGTTCTCAAAGATGATAAAAGAAGAAGGGAAGCAGCTAAAATTTTAATTTCAAATTTCATGTTCTTCTTTCTTTTTTGTTTTTACTCCAATTTCAATTTTTTGTTATTTTTATGGGTAATAACTTTTCAATCTGCTTTGACAGGTAACTGAAAAACTGATCTTGCCTAGTATGAAACAGAAATAGAAGCAATCAAATAATTTTCAAGCAATCACCAAATAAACATTATGGTAAATTTCATTCAACATGCTATAGGCGTGATTCTCTCCTTCCAGAAAAGGGAGCATCCAAGAATATTCTCTCTTTCAAATTCAGAAAATAAAAGGAATCCCTGAAGATCCCATCAGTTCTTAATAACATTTATCCATTTCCAAATGATGAGATCTCTGTTTTTAACAAAATCCTTGAAGTGATAGTTGTACGGCTATAGGCCAGGGCCCACCTAGAATATGAAGGGGTCAGTGCACAGATAGCCGATTTTATGACAACTATTTAAGCCACAGAGATAGCCGATTTTGTAACAACCATTTAAGCCATAACCCACTGGATTAAAATTTTGCAAGTTTAACCACCTTAGAACTAACTTCAGGCATACACAGCCGAAGTTGCAAAATTCATGTTTGAAAATCGGCAACAAACTTCTTCCAACGTTGTTGCTGGAAGTTTGGCTTGCCATGAACAAACTCTCGACATTTTGCCTGAAGTTTTGACTTGCCAAGGCTAAACATGCACATCTGAAGTTTAAGTTTAAACTACCAATCTTCATCCATGACAATGTTTTCAAATTTTTCCAACACCCACTTGATTTAAACTAAATTTTTATATTTGAAATTGAAGATCCACATCTTCAAGCTTATAACAATGATGAATTTAGTGCTGAAAACCCTTAATGAGCCATGGATGCAAAGTTTTCTTAAAGGCCCTAAATAGTGTTATGCAATGCATAATGATGCAACTCAGAAACAGAAACCATTACAGCAATGCAAATTGAGAACAATTCACGAAACATCTCTATAGCTCAAAACCTAGAGAATTCAGACACATACTTAATAAGTGAATTCTCACCTTGCATGACTGAGTTGTATTTATAAGAGTATATATATGCCGAGGGTATTGCACTAAAAGAATGATACAAAAAGTAGATGTAACAGTAATACAAAAAGGCAGAGTGCAAAATTCATAAGATTAGTGTAAAAATCAGCAAGCACGAGAAAACGCTAAGCATATGAATAACATAACTACAACTGTAATCGATGAAGGATCACAAAAAAAATTCAGCCTACACTTCCAGCTCTACAGCAGTGTAGTTAAGAAAAATGTAGGAAGAAACTGAATAGATGATACCTCTCTGAGAATATTTTCCACCAGTTTTAGTTTTCCAGCAGTGTTCCCATGGTTGTTATCAACAGACAACTTGAGTTCCTCAAGAAAAGATTCAATCTGGCAACTTCTAGTTTCTACTTGTGATAATCGAGCACTCACACTCTCTATTGCATGTAGAAGATTATCAGCATACTTCTTCACTATATGATCAATTTCAGATAAAAAAGATGCATCAATAGTGCTCAGATCTTTCTCCATAATGGCCGGTTCTATTGAGTCGAGAGAACCATAATTCTGCATTGAATTAGAGAAATAACAATACAGAATACCTATTGTTGGCAGAACTTATGCATATTTCCAAAATCTGACCCACAAAGCATGTCAAACTCCAACTATGGGATTCAGCATAACACAAAAGAAAAGCAAGAGAAATGAGAAACAGATAAACAAGAACACTAGTGCCACAAGAAATCCCACAATCAACCAGTGCAGATAGGAGGAGTATCCTGGGCATGTACAAAGAGAAGCATAAACATAGTCTTTTCTTGCTGATGCTTTTCTAATTGAGAGTCCATATCATAGCAAAAGATAACTGGAAAATTAGATAGATCAGTTGACCTACTTCCTCTCCTATGCATAAATAAAGGCCAAGTAAAAGTACTTGTTTTCATATACTAGTAACTCCTTTGGTGCTTCTTCATCTACATGTGCCAGAATGAAAAGATTTCAGTGTACTTTCTTTTTTGGAACAGATAACAACTTCATAATATAAACAAGTACTTGGGAACCCCAAGTACTGAAAACCCCCTCTACAAAAGAAAGTGCCAAAGAGAAAATAACAAAACATGGTGAAACGGAATGCAATCTTAACATGAACCAAAAACATCTAAGGATTGTCTGTGTCCTCAGAATGACTTTGTACACCAAAACAAAATAGCAGAACACTGTTAAGCTTGATCTTATGTAGAGTGCTGCTACTTCTATTATCAAAGCATCTGATTCCTTTCTTTCGAGATGTTCCACCAAATACAGGCTGGAATTAACGTCCAGTTTCTTCTGCTCTTAGCCCCAACCCCAGCCTGCCCCCAGCTAAAAAAAGAGTCAACTGTCAATAATCTTACTAGAAATTGTCCAGGAGCTGCATCTGAGATTGAGAAAAACCTTCCACAACTGACCTGTGACTTTACATGCAAAAATTAATGTCTTGAAGTTTCAGCTTCAGTTCCACATACACAACAGTTTGGAGCTAAGGTAATGCCTCTCTCCATCAAGATCTCATGTATAAGCATAACAACCAAGTAAAGCAAGCAACCTTATATGGTAACTTACTTCCCAGATGAGTTTCCATCAGAGGCCAGATAAAGTTATGGCTCTCTAGTATTTATAATTTTATACCCTGAGTTCACTTTATACTGTCCCTTGGTACGTCACTCCACCACAAGCAGTCTTCCCCCCTCTTGCAACCCCCCGAAAAGTTTCGAGATGTTTAAAAAAGTTCAGTCAATCTAGGTATTTCCCAGTCATTCATCAATCTCCTGAAGGTTAGTTCCCAATCCTGAGGTGACCACATCTCAGCCACTCTCTTACTCAGATGTTGAGACATAACAAATAGGCCAGAAAATAAGTCGTGCAAACTCCTATTGCCCAACCATATGTCTTTCCAAAAAGTGCTTTGTGACAATTATGAACTTTGAAAACAAAATGTCACTTTAGAAAAGGCCACCAAACTCTGATAGACCTCCATAAGGATTTTTGGCTTCGTTAGTGACCCAACAGTCCAGCTCCTCAGATTTCATCTTGATCACACTGCCACAATAGAGATTGGGGTTCCTTAGAATACTTCCATAGACACTTCAACGTTAAAGCCTTACTGTGCTTCTTCAGATTTTTTACACCTATTCCACCCTTTTTTTTTTATCTTGATCAGTTCTTCCAACTTTTTTTTTTTGAGAAAGGTAACAGTTACTTCTATATATCCACAAGAACCCTACCACAAAAAGTAGTGTTCTACAAAAAGTTAGAGACACACAAACCCCTCAGCAGGATCCTTACAACCAATCTATACATACTAATCTCCCTAACATTATCCACCACTATCCGTTTACACCAAAAGTAATATAAAGCTAGACAGTTCTGTTTTGATCTTTGAATGCTTCTCTGCTTCCCTTCAAAACATCTCTGATTTCTTTCTAACCAAACTGTCACCATATGCAGGATGGGACAATTTTCCATCTCTCCTCCTTCCTATTTGCAAGTCCATCCCTGTTCCAGCTCATCAGAACCTCTTTAATCCTCCTTGGCTTCACCCATGTGATTTTCCTCATGGTGATGAACATCTGCCACAGCTGTTCTATCCACTTGCAGTGTAAGAAGAGATGGTTTACTATCTCTCTCTGTTCTTCACACAAAAAGCACCTGGAACACAACTGAAAACCCCTTTGTTCAGGTTTTCATGTGTTAGTATAGCTTCCTTGGCTAACAACCAAGTAAAACAATTAACTTTATATGGGACCTTTGTTTTCCAAATCATCCTCCAGGGCCAGCCTGCCTCCTCACTTCCATTTGGAATGAAGTGATTATAAGCTGAGCTTTACTGAGAAGCCCCTCTTTCCCTCTCTCATCCAAGCTAGAGAATCCTCAAAATCTGATAACTCATTGAATCGATTAATAATGACCAGGAAGTCTGCTACATTTTCCATCTCTCAGTCATTAAATTCTCTTCTGAATTGTAAGTTCCAGCCTGCTCATCCCACATATCTGCAATGCATGCTTGCTGATTTTGACTCATGTCATAAAGTTCAGGAAAACTATGTTTCAAAAGAAAACTGCCCACACCACCTGTCCTTCCAAAAACTAATCTTCCTCCCATTGCCCACTATGCAACATGTTCTCCCAGCCAGCAGGTCCCAGAAGTTTCTGATGGGCCTCTAAACACTGGTCCCATAAGGTGAAGACACCATCGGTGTCATCCACTTGACCTCCATGCCATATTGGGCTGCAATAACCTCCTTCCACAGGGAGGTTTCCTCAGAAGCTAACTTCCATAGACACTTCATCATTAGGCTTTGGTTATGGCTTTTTAAGTTTCTAATGCCCATCCCCCTGGTCTTCTTATTAATGATCAATTCTTCCCATTTCACAAGGTGAAACTTCGTCTTGTCTTCATTCCCTTGCCAAAAGAAATTCCTGCTAATGGCCTCCAATCTTTGAACCACCCAGGCTGGAGCTGGGAATACTGGCATCATATAAATAGGCATGGCATTCAGCACACTGTTGATGAGAATTAGTCTACCACCCCTGGACAGGTACTGCGCTTTCCAGCTTGTTAGTTTTCGCTCACACTTTTCAATTACCCCACTCCAAATGCTCTTAGACCTGCTTCTAGCCCCAGAGCCAATCCTAGGTAAGTAGTAGGCAGCTCCCCCACTCTACCTCCCAGGATCAGGGCCAAATCTTCAATGTTTGCCACTTCATTGATGGGGTAAATGAAGCTTTTACCCCAGTTGATGTGGAGTCCTGAAACAGCTTCAAAAAGTATGAAGATGGCCCTAAGAGTTAGAAAATGTATCTTCTCAGCTTGACAGAAAACCAAAGCGTCATCAGCATATTGAAGATTGAGTTCTGCCCTGTCTTGAACCTGGAAACCTCTGATCCACCTGTTTGCCTTTGCTGTATATAAAAGGTTACTCATCCCTTCCATTGCAAGAATAAACAGAAAGGGAGAAAGAGGGTCTCCTTGTCTCAACCCTCTTTGAGAAGAGAAGAAACCAGAGGGGCTTCTGTTGATCAACACTGAGAATCTGACTGTACTAATGCAATGTTTGACCCACCTGATCCATCTAGCACCAAAGCCCATCTGGTGCAACATATTGACAACATATCTCCAATTTAGTTCCCTAGGGTTTTGGAAGAAATTTTTTTTCACTTTTTATTACTCCATCCGAAATTTACTTATTTTTTTCATTCTTCTTGTGGAAAATTAAAAATCTGGGTTTTTCTCATCGGATTGGGTCTAAAGGCTTAAGGTATTTGTCTGTTATTTCTTCTTCTTCCAAAACAAAGCAAAAATAGAAGAAATAATCAGTCACAGTACAATCAATCAAGAAGCGGCTAATTTCATCAGGAAAATTACACATTATTTGGCCTTGCGAGGGATTTTCCGACGATCAAATTGAGCGCGCTTATGATAGCGTCAAGATAATCCAGGGACGTGCAATTTCAGTTTCTCGTCAGAATCTTTCAGGTGATATCTTCCCTTTTTCCTTAATTTCGGTCAGAATCTTGTCCCTTCTTATTCAATTTTTTTGCTATTTCTTGTTTCTTGTTCAATTTTTACCAATTCTTATTCTATTGCTGCCAATTGTACTAGTTTTGGGTTCTTCTTGTTACTGTTTATCAGTTGTCTAAATCGACTGACCACCTTAAAGAAACATGAATCTTATATGTCTACATAGTTGGGACAAGTGCAAGCAGTCATGGAGGAATTTGAAATGTTGATGCCAGTCACAGCGAACGTCACAACACACAAGAGCACAGACAAACATTGTTTTTAATCCTTACACTTGTTGGACTTCCTGTTGATCATGATTTTGTGCGTGACCAGATCTTAGCTAGTCCTACCATCCCTACAATGGATGAATTATTCTCTCGTTTACTTCGTCCTGCTGCGCCACGCAGTCATAAAGTAGTTTCATCACCCACCATTGACTCATCTATGCTTGCATCTCAAACTATTGATAAACAGATATCTACTATGGAGAACCGACGGGGAGGAGGCCGTTCTGGAAGATCTCGCTCTAAATGTAGTTATTGTCACAAGTCTGGACACACTCGTGACATATGTTATACTTTGCATGGTCCAGCCCCCAGTTATGATCCTATTATTATAAAGGATAATAATGAATCCCTTCGAAATCGAGCAAATAAGCAAACTGTTGCTCATCCTAATGTTTCCGTTGCTCCACCTGACCGATCATCCAATAATGCTCATATTGCTCAGGCTGAATATGATGAGTTCCTTCAGTATCAAGCACGTAAGCAACTGTCTCCACAAGTAGCATCAGTTTCTCAACTTATTGTTCCTGTTGCGGGTAGTCCTTTTGCTTGTGTCTCACAGTCTAGTACTCTTGGACCATGGGTTATGGACTCAAGCGCTTCTGATCATATTTCTGGTAACAAAATACTTTTGTTTGATCTTGTTTACTCACAATCCCTTCCTGCTATTACTTTGGCCAATGGGATCCAGACAAAACCTAAAGGGATTGGAAAAGCCCAACCTTTACCTTTTATCCCCTTAGATTCTGTTCTTTATGTTCCTAGTTCTCCTTTTAATTTGGCATCTGTTAGTCGTTTGACGCGTGACTTACATTGTGGCATTTATTTTTTTGATGATTTTTCCCTTATACAGACCGCAGTACGGGACAGATGATTGGCACAGGACATGAATCATAAGGCCTTTACTATCTTACCTCTTCCAATTCCTTCACAGCATGCTCCGCCACAGATACTCCAGACCTAATTCACAAACGTTTGGGACATCCTAGTCTATCTAAACTTCAAAGGATGGTGCCTAGTTTGTCTAGTTTATCCTCATTAGATTGTGAGTCATGTCAACTTGGGAAACACACTCGTGCTACATTTTCACGTAGTACTGAGAGTCATTCTGAGTCTATTTTTTCTTTAGTTCATTCTGATATTTGGGGTCCTAGTCAAGTTAGTTCAACCTTAGGATTTCGTTATTTTGTTAGTTTCATTGAGGACTATTCAAGATGTACTTGGGTTTTCTTAATGAAAGATTGTTCGGAGTTATTTTTTATATTTAAAAGTTGTTCGGAGTTATTTTTTATATTTAAAAGTTTTTTTGCTGAAATACAAACCTGTTTGGTGTTTCCATTCGTACTCTTCATAGTGATAATGCATTAGAATATACATGTCCTCCCAATTTCAGGAGTTTATGACTCACCAAGGAATTATTCACCAGACATCTTGTCCATACACCCCTCAGCAGAATGGTGTAGCAGAACGAAAGAATAGGCATCTTATTGAAACTGCTCGCACTCTTCTCATTGAGACCCATGTTCCGCTGCGTTTTTGGGGCGATGCTGTCCTTGCCTCTTGTTATTTAATTAATAGAATGCGCTCATCTTCTATTCAGAATCAGGTTCCACATTCCATATTGTTCCCTTTGTCACATCTCCATTCTATACCTCCTCGTGTCTTCGGGAGCACATGCTTTGTTCATAACTTAGCTCCAGGAAAAAATAAATCAGCCCCTCGTGCTCTCAAATGTGTCTTTATTGGTTACTCTCGCGTTCAAAAAGGGTATCGTTGTTATTCCCCTAACCTTAATCGATATCTTATGTCCGCTGATGTCACATTCTTTGAATCTCAACCTTATTATACATCATCTGGTCGTCCTGATATCTCTGAGGTCTTCCCTCTACCTCAGGCTACCTGTACCGATTTTTGAGGAAACTCCAATGATAGTGCCACCTCTAACAAAACCCACCACACCTCCACCTCTCTTGACTTATCATCGTCGTCCACGCCCAGCACCAGTTCCAAATGATTCATGTCATGCGCCAGACCCTGCACCTACTGCGGCCTTGCCTACTCCTAGCCAACTGAGTGGACTTAAAAAAGGTATACAATCCACTCGAAATGCTAACCCACATTATACTTTCTTGAGTTATCATCATCTCACATCATCCAACTATGCTTTTGTATCGTCTTTGTCCTCTATTTCCATTTCTAAGACTACACGTGAAGCACTTTCTCATTCAGGATGAAGGCAGGCTATGGTTGATGAGATGTCTACTTTACATACGAGTGGTACTTGGGAACTTGTCCCCCTTCCTGCAAGTAAATCCACTGTTGGTTGCCGTTGGGTTTATGCAGTAAAAGTTGGTCCGGATGGTCAGGTTGATCGACTTAAGGCTCGCCTTGTTGCCAAAGGATATACTCAGATATTTGAGCCGATTTTAGTGATACGTTTGCTCCTGTGGCTGGGTTTCCAGGAAACAGCCTCTTTACCTATGTGGTAGTGGTAAGGTCTGCGTACATCTTACCCTCCCCAGACCCAGACCCCACTTGTGGGATTTCACTGGGTATGTTGTTGTTGTTGTTGTTGTTGTTTGCTCCTGTGGCTAATATGGCATCTGTCCGTATTCTTCTATCTATGGCTGCCATTCATCATTGGCCTCTTCATTAGTTAGACGTTAAGAATGTTTTTCTACATGGTGATCTTGCGGAAGAAGTCTATATGGAGCAACCACCTGGTTTTGTTGCTCAGGGGGAGTCTAGTAGACTTGTATGCCGATTGCGCAAGTCACTCTATGGTCTGAAACAGTCTCCTCGGGCCTGGTTTGGAAAGTTCAGCACAGTAATTCAGGTGTTCGGCATGACTCGTAGTGAAGCTGATCATTCTGTATTTTATCGGCATTCTGCAGCAAATTTATATATTTATTTGGTTGTTTATGTCGATATTGTTATCACTGGCAATGATGAAGATGATATTACTAGTTTGAAGCAACATCTCTTTAAGCATTTCCAATCTAAAAACCTTGGCAGATTAAAGTATTTTCTAGGTATTGAGGTTGCTCGATCTGGATCAGGTATTGTTATTTGTCAACGCAAGTATGCTTTAGAAATTCTTGAGGAGACAGGGATGATGGGATGTAGACCCATTGACACTCCTATGGATCTGAATGTAAAACTGCTTCCAGGACAGGGGGAGTCACTCAGTAATCCTGAAAGGTATAGACGACTAGTGAGAAAGTTAAATTATCTCACAATGACTAGACCTAACATTGCGTTCCCTGTGAGTGTTGTAAGTCAGTTTCTGACTTCCCCTTGTGATAGTCATTGGGATGCAGTTGTTCGTATTCTGCGATATATAAAGTCAGCTCCCGGGAAAGGACTACTCTTCGAAGATCGAGGACATGAGCATATCACGGGATAGACAGATGCTGATTGGGCAGGATCACCCTCTGATAGACGGTCTACATCCGGATATTGTGTATTAGTAGGAGGTAATTTGGTGTCGTGGAAGAGCAAGAAACATAGTGTGGTTGCTCGGTCGAGTGCAGAGGCAGAATATCGAGCAATGGCTATAGCAACTTGCGAGCTTATCTAGGTCAAACAGTTATTGAGGGAGCTAAAGTTTGGTGAGGTTGATCAAATGGAACTTGTGTATGATAATCAAGCGGCCCTTCATATTGCATCAAATCCAGTGTTTCATGAAAGGACCAAGCACATTGAGATTGATTGTCACTTTGTCAGAGAAGAAATACTCTCAAAAGATATAATTACAAAGTTTGTGAAGTCAAGTGATCAGCTTGCAGATGTCTTCACCAAGTCCCTCACTAGTCCTCGTATTAGTTATATCTGTAACAAGTTGGGTGCTTATGATTTGTATGCACCAGCTTGAGGGGGAGTGTTAGAATAGGAGTAGGATTACATAGTCCTAGTTGGATTTGGATTAGATTGTAGTGTGTATAAATAGAGTCTTTATGTAACAATGAAAATACACAATTCAATAATATATTTTCCCCATATTTCTCACAGTATCCCTTTTATATGTTATTTATCTGCCTTTTAGATGATAATTGTCCCGTATTTACTTATTATCATGTGCGTTTCGTTATCAATTGCTCTTCCTGTGCACTTTCTCTTTCTCGTTCTTTCCTGTTTATCATATCTAACTTATTCTGCTCATGGGATTTTGTGACGAGGATTCCTAGGAAACAGCCTCTCTACCGCTATGAGGTAGTGGTAAGGTCTGCGTACATTCTACCCTCCCCAAACCCCACTTGTGGGATTCCACTGGCTATGTTGTTGTTGTTGGTAACATTGGAATAAATATGGCTTTTCCTCCGATTGATATCAAGACCTGAGGTTCTTTCAAAGAACACCAGAATTAGTCAAAAATATTTAACCTGCTCTCCTTCCGATGCACAAATCGAAATGGTGCAAACTATACCCTTCCTTTGGTATGGTGACTTCATTAGGTATATTACGAGCCTCGTCACAAACTTTTGAGATGGTTCTTAAGCTCTGTTCTTCTGTTTTCTTCCACACTTCTCGCCTATTTCCCAAAATGTGTCATGAGACCATAGACGGAGCAGTAGCCCTACTGCTCCAAACCATGTCGAAGTTTCCCTATGTTGAAGTGGTACGCATCCAACAAAATGACTCCACCATTCCAACCTAACAGTGAAACTTCCCCACACCCATTCGCTTGCATAATCTGCTCAACCATATTGCTGTTAGGAAATTCAAAAAGGAAGAGATTCCCAGCCATCTCGTAAATGTTCACCTCAAAAACTTTCCTCCACACGGAGGATGACCACCTTCTAACATCTGAAAGTGTTGGTCATTCAAAAAACACAAAATATGCAGCTAAACATATTTCGAGTAGGCCCTTGCTGTTAACTATGTCATCCCTAGGAGGTTAGGTTTGCCATTTACTATCCTTAGCCACCTTTGCAGAAGGCTAGTCTTTATTAGTCAACATAGGAGGTAGTTTGGCGTGTGGTTGATGAGAGCATTTAATAAAGCTTTCGCTCTTAAAAGCTACATATCTCCAGCCTGCATTGTTGGCCAATTCACCAATTCAATGACCATAATAACTAATATAGCTTCACCCTTGAGAGACGGGATACTCATGTACCTACCATGGTCATTGTACATCCTCGTACCATAGATATTAGCCACCTGATCCTTTTTCCTCCATCTCCTTACCATGTTCAAAGGTCATTTGATGCCTCGAGAATAAAGCAGACCCGCTCCTTTGCTGAGGGTTATCCTTCTCAACTGATATCTACTTCTCTCAACCCAGTCAAACCAGATATTGCTTCCTGAGGTCCATCTAGCATCTGGTAATATCAAAAGACTTGAAACCAGCATTAAAGTATATTCTGTTTTCCCCCCGGCAAAAGATTAATCAAGAGATAAAAAGGGGAAAGAGGTTTTTATTAGTAATTACAATGCGGGTGGTTGCTGTTGGCAGTAAATGAAAAAAGGCTGATTCCAGTGAACCTATCCAAGGAGAGCTTCCACAGTCCTAGAAACTAGGAGAGAGAAACAATGATAAACATGCCTGGGAGAATTCTACATATACATTGCAGTTATTTGTTGTCTAGCGTTTTTCTGATTTCAGTACACTGTAGGTTGATTACGTCCACAAATTTCCAGCAACTTGAAATAAAGGTAATCCCCTTTGATAGAGCAGGAAACATCTAGAGAACAGCCAACAAGCAAAAATGGACACAAAAAAAATTGGAAAAGAAAATGTGTCACTCCTCCCCCACCCACCTTCCCCTCAAGCAAAATAGGAAAAAAATAACGCGAACCTAGGGTGTATACTTGAATCATACAAGGAAAAAAATATTAACTAATCATATACGAAAACAAAAAAAAAAAATTAAAGTCCAATAGTTTCTGGAGAAAAACTTTTACCTTCTTTTCTATAAGGGTTTCAGGAACAAGCTTAAATGTGCACTTCTTCCAAGTGTTTAGCTCATAGTAGAGCATTATGCACAGCAAGACATCAATAAACAGGACATGGCTTCCAACACCACTACTCACGTATACAGCTCCTAAAATTTTAGAGTTCCATTTCCTTGTCCTACTGTTTACTGATTAAGTGGCTCAATATCCATAATTCATATCCTAGTTCAGCATTACCTAATCGACATAAAGTAGTATCTCAATAGGAATTTTCCTTGCTGTCGTTTAGCTTAGCGTCATAAATGAAAGATAATGTTGCAATAAAAGATGCAAAAATGAAAATGTCACATCTAGACCACAAAATGTTTCCTTATATCCAACACCAAACTGCTATGGCAAGCCTACTGAACATCTGAAGTGGATAATATACCACTCATTACGGACCATATCTAACCTCTTCAAATTGTACTATCAAACAACAAAAGTCCAAATTGGGACGTGCTTGTGTTAATTGAATCCCACTGTACTGGGTCCAAATGAAGCAGAATCAATGAACAAGATCCGCATACGCAAACCCAACTCAAGGAAATGATATTTAGTCAACATATATGCGAAACAACGCTAATCAACCACAAAGATAGCAGCAACAACAAAATCCCATAAGTGGAATCTGGGGAGAATAGGTTGTACATAGACTTTACCATTACCTCGTGAAGATAGAGAGGATGTTTTCACAGGACCCTCAGCACAAGAGTGTGGCAAATCCAAGTACAAAGAATGAGAAAACATAAGAACAAACAAGGAAAACTAGCCACAACCACAAAGATTGCAACAAATAGAGAAAAATTGTAGCTTACACCAACATAAATAGAAATCCAAACTAGCCATCAACCAAATGCCATACAAGAGAATCAAACAGAGCACGTGTTCATTGTAGGGTTGGAGAGTAAGACTCAGGATTTTAAGCTAGCAAGTGATGCGCAATTAACTGAGATACTAATCTAAATATAGACATACATATGCAAATAAAAAGATAGAGACTGGTGATTACTGGTTTGCTAACTGCATTGGTTTTGGATTCAGCAGAATTCCAAGCCCTAGCTCCACCGACATGACCCGAACCAATGTTAGAATTGGCCGGCGATAATCCGATCGGGTGAACCGGATGAAATTCGTAACTAGGAACAATATTTTCCCCTTTTATACCGTTGATGTGATGATGGTCGTCCTGAGGGTTCAAAAGGTCGATGAAGTCATTGTTGCTTACTGAATTGGATAGATCCATGATCTGTTTATCTATATACTGCGACCTATTCATCGATGGTGTAGCGTGTGTAGTTATACTGCGACCTATTCATCGACGCTCACCACTCTTCTAGTGATTTTGGATTACTACAGCTGAAAACTATGGAGGTTTATTCTTTTTACCCTATATTTATTCCAAAATTATTGGATGACGTACAAAAGTCGTTAACGTTGCTGGTAGGTCTATCAAATGTGTACTTGGTGGTGGTTTTTTCCATATAATTTGGGATAATGGGAAATCAACTAGGGTGTGCATTAGTTGGTTCGATTTTATGCATTATTCATTTATTAATTTTCAATTTTAAGTACGTTAAATTAATAATCAAAACTAATAAAATATTTACTATCGATTTTTGGTTTATCAAATTCTGATCTTCAATTGTTTAGTTTTCGATTTAACCAATGACAAAATGTTCATTTAAAATAATTAGGCATGATAGGAGAATAAAGTACTAACATATTGTAACACTCCACATCTTATGTGCACTAATTCTATGCAGAAGGAACCTGATATGGTTTGGTCGAATGAGCACCAATTTTAAAAGTACCTAACTTTTAGATTGGAGGGTTATATTTATGTCTAACGCTTAAAATGAGCGAGTGTATATAAGTTTTAAGTTGAATTAAGGAGATCGCAACCTTAGTAAAAGAAGTGAGGTGCTTGTGGGACTTTAAGAAGCTAGCAGGTGAGTCACCTATGTGCCTAGCTTAAATGGGTTAGGTAGATGGAGAAGATTAATTTATGCATAAGTGGACTCAGTTGAGGCCCAAATTAAGTGAAAAAAGGAAAGGAAACGGAGACGAGACCCATCATCAAATCTGTCCAAGTTCAATAATGAATAAAGTCCAAGATAAGAGTATAATTTTAGCTCATGGTTTAGTATTATAATAGGGCAAGATTGGCTACCCAAAGTGAATAGATAGAGATTGACAATTTGAGCCCAAATCAAGTGAAAGGAAAAGAGAAAAATGGGTAGCCGAGGTCCACCGAATTGAAACCAATTAAAGTGCTGTGAAAGGGCTAAATAAGTGCATCACCTACTTGATGGGTTCATTTAAAAGGGCTTAAAACCAGCTCCTTAAGTCATTTAACATTGGGAAAAATTTCAGACTTCATAAAGTTTCTTTCTTACTTTTTCTTGATGTCACAAAGCAGCCCCAACAAACCTTTAGGATTCTTGGAGAAGCGCTACTTCTTGAAAGTCAAGGTAAGTAAAAACCTATGGATTTAGTACAATTCTCCCATAAAAAACAAAGGAGATACGTTTGTTATGCTTGTGTGAAGTATTAGACAACATGTTTCCAAAAATTGTTGCACACTTTTCTTGTTTATGAAGAGGCTTTTTTGTTCTTGTTGGCTTAATTATGAAGTGACGTTGATATTCTTAACAAGGTTTAGGCCAGAACTGGTAAGCTAAGGTTGCACTATTTTTGTTTTACTTAAAAACGAGTTTTTATGTGTTATCTTAAATATGTTGTTAGTAGAACTTGTGGGTTGATTGATTAGGGACTATGGTTTCACATCCTCCATCTATTTTGGGACTATTTTGGTGAGTAAATATATTGAGAACAGTTTGGTTGAAGTTGGAACATGTTGAATTGTTAACGTTGAAATTTAGGGAAAGAGCATAATGTTATGCTACCTAATTGTGTGTTGTGTGGATTTGTTATGTGTTGTACTTTGTGACCTGTTGTAACTATATTATGGGACTAAACCAAGATGGGTATGTCATCTATATGAAGGTATGTATTAGACAAATGTGATTAGAGAAGGAAAAGTTGAAAGAACACCCTTGGATTGATAATTACGGGTATGCTGCCCGAGTATTACTTTTGGGTGAGATTGGATTACCAAAATGTGTGTATTAGCTATTAATACTAGTTTTATCACCCACTCTATTATAGATAAATATTTGGGGGGAAATGAGGTCACTATAAGGTAATAACGAGGTGGTACAACAAGGTATGTAAGGCTACTCGATATCCTATTATTTGGCATAAAATCTAGATTCTTCCTCAACACATAGATGCACTTACAAACTTCGAATAACTAGTAACTGTGTTTCCACTCTTTAACAGGTACATATGTTCCGATATATAGTCATTGTTAAATCAACATACATACTTTGGATATCAAGATACATGAGTTCCTTTTTTAGCTAAATAAAGTCCATATGTTGTTTTCTCTCCTACACATGTCATTAGTTGCGTAATCTACTCTTTTCATTTTGGTATTGTCTTACATGATTATTGACATGTGACTTGTTATGTATATAGCCCTGCAGCTCAAAATGTGATGACCACCAAAAGAATTATCCAAAATGTAAATGAAAGATAAGTGAAGTTGTTTATTGATGGGTGGTATCCTAAGGGTGGAAGAATCACCTAACATGGATCGATCCCAGCATTATGAGAGGTATCCTAGGGGTGAAAGGAAAGCCTAGCATGGGTCAATCCCGATATAGATTTACCTCTGATTAGTTGGTCATTTATATTATACATTGTGTACAAATTGTAAAGTAAAGAAAGGTAAAGTAACTAAAAGGACATAAAGTATATGATTCCACAATATGACTAAAGGTGGTCTCTTATCCTTATACTGGTGCATGATTTCATTTGAATTCTTATTTCTTTATAGTACCTTTTGGCCTTACATATCAGTATATTACCTCGTACCGACGTCTCTCCCGAGGGATTTGCATTTCATGCTGCAGGTACAGGAGCTAGTAGATCTCCTAAGTCGGAGTACAGGATATCTAGCTACTATTACTGAGCTCCAGGTTACTTTGGGGCTTTTTGAGTCTAGGTCACATATTTTTATATTGTATAGTAGCCAATCATGAGGAGAGGCCTGTCCCGACCCTTATCATATAGTATTCCTCATCTAGGGGCTTTGTAGATTATGTAAAGTGTGGTCATGTCTTGTATTTTAGATATCGTGGCTCCAACAGTTTAGTCATATGTATTTTCTTTTGGCTTGTTATTACCGTCTACTTTCCTGAGAGCATGTTCAGTATGAAAGTATCTTCTAATATTCACAAATAGTGCATGATTACAGGTTGGTTCTTCCTAGCCTTGTCGGCAATGGGTGTCAGTCCGCCTTAAGGGGACTTTAGGCATGACAAAAGTGGTATCAGAGTGGGTCATCCTAGGAAGTTTATAAAGTCGTATCTATATAGAGTCTTGCTTATGGATGTGTTGTGTACCACATTTATAAGTTGTCATTTTCTTTTCATTTTGTAGGCGTTCCATAGAGCCAAATTTATAGGCAGATCGTGTCTAACCTGTAAATTTTTTTATACAGTAAGTATGCCAGAGAAAAGGAAAAGCAAAAAGGCAAAGGCAAAGGGAAGGAAGTAGAAGTAGTAGTTGGTGATACCAGTCATATTAGACAACAAAATGAAGCTCAAGATGAGTCTCCATCACAAACATCTCCAACTTTTCCATCTCTTGATGGACCAAGAAGTAGTGAAATGCCCCGAGAACCACCTATCGATGCTACGGCACAAAATCTGAGAAATGCAATCCAACTATTGACTCGTAAAGTTGCTGCCAAGGTCAAAGACAAGAAGGCTCAGTTATATGTGCAGGTGGTGCAAATAGGGAAGCTAGCACAAGGATACGTGATTTTCATAATTTAGACCCTCCATTATTTACCGAGTTAGATCCTAATGAAGATCCACAAGACTTCATCGACCAAATCCAACGCACTTTAGATGTTGTGCACGTAAGTGTTACATACACTGTTGAGCTAGCAACATATAGATTGAAGGGTGTGGCTATACTGTGGTATGAAGCTTGGAAGCAATCTAAGGTTATAGATGCACCTCCAACTACTTGAAAGGAGTTCAAAAAGACATTTTTTGACCATTAATTGTCATTAGAGATCTGAGAGGCCTATGTAGATCAATTCCTAAACCTCCACCAAGGGAATATGAGCATGAGGGAGTATAGTATCCAATTTAATTCCCTAGCTAGGTATGCTCCTAATGTAGTTGCTACTGTGGAAGAGAGAGTTCATCGATATGTGGATAGATTGGATTCATATCTGGTTAGAGATTGTTCCATTGATTCTTTAAATAAAGATATGGATATAGTAAGGATGAAAGATTTTGCACAAAAACTGGAGAATCAAAGGCAAAGGAGAAGGGCACAAGAGTTAGAAAGGGGGGCAATCCAAAAGGGTCAGATCTGCAGGACAGTTTACACCATCCCAAAGTGAGTTTAGGCCTCGATTTTCTAATAGACCACCTAGGCCATCATCCTCCTACTTTGCAACTTGCTCCACCACAACTTCAAGGGTCTAGAAGTAATCAATTTGGGCAAAGAAGTGAAGGCCAAGGTTCACAGACAATGAGATATCCGGCAAGCCAACAAATGCCTCCTAGGCAGCCTTGTAAACAATGTTGGAGGAGTCATCTAGGTAAATGTAGTATTAGGACAAATATTTGTTATTAGTGTGGTGTGTCAGGGCATATGATGAAAGATTGTTTGAGACGACGCATGGGCGATGTAGCACAACTTACTGGATAAACTGTTGCATCATCATCATCAATACCTCCATTAGGTAGAGGTCAGCAAGTTTCTACAAGACACGGTAGAGGTGTTTGTAACACCCCACATCTTAGATGTACTAGTTCTATGCATATGAAACATGATATGATTTGATAGAAGGAGCACCAATTTTAAAAATGCCTAATTTTTAGATTGGATGACTATATTTACGTCAAACGCTTAAGATGAGTGAGTGTATATAAGTTTTAAGTCAAATTAAGGAGATTGCGACCTTAAATGAAGTGAGGTGCTTATGGGACTTAGGAAACTAGCAGGTGAGTCACTTACGTGCTTAGCTTAAATAGGCTAGGTAGACGGAGATGAGGCCTAACACCGGACAAATCAATCCAAGTCCGATAACGAATAAAACACAAGTTAAGGGTGTAATTTTCTCCCATGGTTTAGCATCATAAAGGGACAATATTTGCATCCCAAGATGAATAGAGAAAAGGCCCAAGTACATTCACAACCCATTTGATGATTTGGGCCCAAACTAAGTGAGGAAAAGAGAAAAATGGGCAGCCAAGACCCATCAAATTGGAGCCCAATTAGGCCCAAGTGAAAGGTCCAAGCAGGTGCATCACCACCTTGCTAAAATGTTGCTTAAATTAAAGGGGAAAGTTAGTTATGAGTGGCCCTTTAAAAGGAGTTACAAACCAACAACTTCAAGTCATTTTAACATAATCAAAAATCAGATTTTTCAAAGTTTTCTCCTTGCTCTCTCTTGCCTTTACAAAGCAGCCACAACAAAATTTTAGGGTTCTTGGAGAAGTTCTACTCCTTAGAAGTTAAGGTCAGTAAGAATACCTATGTATTTAGTGTAATTTTTCCATGAAAAATAAGAGAAATAGGCTGATTGTACTTGTGTTGGAATTTTGGACAGCACGAGTTTCAAAAATTGTTGTACATTTTTCTTGTTTATTAAGAGGCTTCTTTCTTCTTGGTTGGTTTAATTATGAAGTAAGGTTTATGTTTTTCAAGTCTTATTTCTTTAGTGATGTAAGAAGGCTGCTGCATCATTTTTATCTTCCGCAAAAAAAGAGCTCTTGCATGATATCTTAATTATACTCTTAGTAGGAACTTGTGGATTGGTAATTGGGAATTGTTGTTTCACGTCCTCCATCTACTTTGGGAATGTTTTGGACTTTTTTAGAACTTTTTTATGTGTAAATATGTTGGAGATAGTTTGGTCGAAGTTGGAACAGATTTTGGATTGTTGACGTCGAAATGTAGCGAAAGGATGTAATGTTATGTTGCCTACTTGTGTGTTGTGTAGAGTTGTTATATGTTGTACTTTGTGAGCTATTGTAAGCCTGTTATAGCACTAAAACAAGTTGGATATGACATGTATATGAGAATGTGTATTAGAAAATACGATTAGAAGTGGAAAGGTTGAAAAAATACTCTTGGGTTAATAATTACAAGCTTACTGCCCGAGTGTTATTTTTTTATGAGATTAAACTGCCAAGACATGTTTATTAGCTGCTAATACTATTTTTATCACCTACTCTATTGTAGATAAATATTTGGGGGGAAAGGAGGTTACTTCGAGGTAATAATGAGGTCATCCAGTGAGGTATGTAAGGCTACTCGATTTCATATTATTTGGCATGAAACCTAGGTTATTCCTTGGCACATAGAGGCACATACAAACTCCAACATAACTAATAACAGTGTCTTCACTCCTTAACATGTTCATATGCTCCCATACATAGCCATTGTCAAATCGGCGTACATACTTAGATACCAAACATACATGAGTTCCTTTTTGGTAAGTAAAGTCCATGTGTTGTTTCATCTACTATGTATTTCATTAGTTGTGTAACTTACACTTTTCATTGTGGTATTGTCTTGCATGATTGTTTATATGCCACATGTTATATCTATAGTCCTACGGCTCCAAAATTTTATGACCACCAAAAGAATCATCTCAAAAGTAAATAAAAGATACGTTGAAGTTTCTTATTGATGGGTGGTATCACAGGGGTGGAAGAATCACCTAGCATGGGTCGTTCCCATATTATGGGGGGTATCCCAGGGGTGAAAGAAAAGCCTAGCATGCATTGATCCCGATATTGATTTACCACTGACCAACTGGTCATTTGTATCATATATTGTGCACAAATTATATAGTAAAGAAAGGTAAAGTAATAAAAAGGACATAAAGTACATGATCCCACAGTATGACTAAAGGTGGTCTCTTATCCTTACACATCAGTGTATGATTTCATTTGGGTTCTTATTTCATACATAGTACTTCCTGCCTTACATATTCAGTACACTATCTCGTACTAACATCCCTTACTGGGGACCTGCATTTCATGCTGTAGGTACAGAGCTAGTAGATCTCCCCAGTAGGAGTACATGATATCAAGCAGCTGTTACTGAGCTCCAGGTTGCTTCGGGGCTTGGTGTGTTTAGAGCTTATATTTTTGTATTGTATAGTTGGTCATGAGACGAGGCCTGTCCCGATCCTTATAGATATTGTTCCTTATCTAGAGGCTTTATAGACTATGAAAGTGTGGTCATGTATCATACTTTAGACATCGTAGCTCTAATGGCCCAGTCATATGCATTTCTTTTTGGCTTGTTATTATTGTTTACTTTCTTGAAAGCATGAAACCCCTTAGAATGTTTATAGAATGTGTATGGTTATTCAGTGGTTCTCCCAATTCTTGTTGGCAACGGGTGCCAGCACCCGCCTTAATGAGACTTTGGGAGTGATAGTGTTAGAGGGACAACTTTCTCTAGTGGAGTCCAAAATCACACCTATGCTCTAGGGAGTCAGCATAATTTGGACAATTTGCCCGACATAGTTACAGGTACATTGTCCATCTTTTCACATAATGTGTATGCATTAATTGACCCTGGTTCTACACTATCATATATCACCCTACTAGTTGCTTAGGAGCTTAAGAGAACACCTAAATCATTAAAAAAACCATTTGAGGTGTCTATACCAACCGGTGAATCTATTATAGCTAAAAGGGTCTATCACAATTGCATAGTAACTGTTTGTGACCATGATACATTGGTTGACCTTATTGATCTAGAAATGGTAGAATTTAATGTTATAATGGGTATGGACTAGTTGGCTTCTTGCTATGCCACCATGGATTTCCGAACATAGAGAGTGTATTTCCTTTTTCCAAATAAGGTAGTCCTCGAGCGGGAAGGCAATGTTGGAGCACCAAAGGGTAGGTCATTTCCTATTTTAAGGCAAGGAAGATGATTTCAAAGGGATATATATGTTATTTAGTTAAAGTGAGGGATATGGAGGGAGAATCTCCAACTCTCAAATCTGTCCTAGTAATGAATGAATTTGTTGATGTGTTTCCTGAAGAGCTTCTAGGTTTGCCTCTAGAATGAGAAGTAGATTTTGGTATTAATTTACTTCCAGGTACTCAACCTATCTCTATTCTTCCATATAGAATGGCCACAACAAAATTACGTGAACTGAAGGAGCAATTAAACGACTTACTGGAAAAGGGTTTTATAAGGCCTAGTGTGTCCTCTTAGGTTGCATCAATGTTATTTGTACATAAAAAGGATGGTGCATGGAGAATGTGTATCGACTACCGACAATTGAATAGAGTTACAATTAAGAACAAATATCCCCTCCCTAGTATTGATGATTTATTTGATCAATTACAAGGTGCTAAATGCTTTTCAAAAATTGATTTGAGATCAAGTTATCAGTAAGTGAGGGTGAATGAGAAAGATATACATAAGACAACTTTCCGAACAAGATATGGTCATTTTGAGTTTCTTGTTATGTCATTTGGGCTAACAAATGCACCAACAATTTTTATGGATTTAATGAATAGGGTATTCAAGATGTTCTTGGATGTATTTGTGATAGTATTTATAAATGATATTTGGGTGTATTCAAGATCAGAAGAGGACCATGCAAATCACTTACGACAAGTATTACAAGTTCTTCGTGATCGACACTTATACGCCAAGTTTTCCAAATATGGTATTTTGATTAAAATCAGTGGCATTCTTGGGTCATATTGTATTCGATGAAAGAATAAGGGTTGAATACAAAAGATAGAGGCTGTGAAAGATTGCCAAGGTCAACAAAACCTACTGAACTTCAAAGCTTCCTAAGGTTGGCAGGTTATTACAGAAGGTTTGTTGAAGTTTTTTCTTCTATTCTGCACCTCTAACTAAGTTGACACACAAGACAGCCATATCCAATGGAATGATACATGTGAAAGAAGCTTCAAAGTAGGCTAACTTCTGCACATGTACTAGTACATCCAGAAGGCACGTGGGGGTATGCAATGTGTTGTGATGCTTCAGGTGTTGGCTTAGGGTGTGTACTGATGCAGCATGGTAAGGTAATCGCTTATGCCTCGAGACAACTACAATTGCATGAGAAAAACTACCCAACACATGATATTGAGCTAGTAGCAGTTGTATTTGATTTGAAAATATGGCCCTTCTATTTGTATGGGGTTCACGTTGACATATATACTGACCATAAGAGTCTGCAATACATCTTTAAGTAGAAAGACCTAAATTTGAGGTAGCGGAGATGGTTGGAACTAAGGATTACAACGTTGATATACTATACCATCTAGGGAAAGCAAACGTGGTAGATGATGCTCTAAGTCGTAAAACAATCATGAGTACTAGTGATTGGACCATGGTAAAGCAAGGGATGGCTAAAGATCTACATCAACTAGCCAATTTGGGAGTTCATATTCTTGAAACACCAAAGAAAGGGGTTGTGGTGCATAATGTTGCAGAGTGTTCATTGGTAACTGAGGTGGGAAGAGAAGTAGTTTAATGATCCTATTCAGTGATGACTTAAGGATATGGTAAGTGAAGGTATGACGAAGGGCTTCGAGCTTACGAACGATGGAGCACTTTATTATCAAAATAGATTATGTGTGTCTGATGTTAATGGACTAAGAAAGAAGGTAATAGCTGAAGCCCATCATTCAAGATATTCAATCCATCCAGGATCAACCAAGATGTATCATGAACTAAAGGGAATGTTTTGGTGGGGAGGAATGAACTCAATGTCTGAATTACCAACAAGTCAAAGTAGAGCACCAAAAGCCAAGAGGTTATATGCAATGTATAAAGTTTCCAACTTGAAAGTGGGATATGATTAACATGGATTTTGATTTTTGGATTGCCTCGCTCATTTCATAAGTTTGACTCCATATGGGTAAGAGTTGACATACTTACAAAATCAACGGACTTTCTGCCAGTTAAGAGTGATTATATGGCTGAAGAGTATGCATAGTTATACGTCAAGGAGATAGTTAGGCTACACGGGGTCCTGATCTCCATTATATCCGATTGGGGAGCTTAATTCGCTGTAACATTTTGGAAGTCCTTCTAAAAGAGTTTAGAAACACAAGTGAATTTAAGTACAACTTTCCATCCCCAAACAGACGGTCAAGCAAAACGCACCATTCAAACACTTGAAGATATGTTGCGAGCTTGTGCATTGGACTTCAAGGGTAGTTAAGTGGATTATGTTCCACTTATTGAATTTGCCTATAATAATAGTTACTATTCAAGCATCAAAATGGCACCTTATGAAGCTTTGTATGGAAGGAAATGTAGGTCGCTAATTAGATGGTTTAAAGTAGGTGAAACCATCTTGCTGGGGATAGATCTAGTTCAACAAGCTATGGAAAAAGTTCGGGTAATACAACAGTGGCTAGAAACAGCCCAATGAAAGGGGTTATGAGATGATGATGATGTTGATGTTGATGTACTATGTCCCTGTGGGACCGATAATGATGATGTTGATGTACTATGTCCCTATGGGACTGATGATGATGATGTTTTATGGGCATGTCAAGTTCAGGGAGGAGTATTGAGCACCGAAATGGGTAAGAGTTAGTCTCACTCGAACTTATTAACTACGTCGCCAGCGTAGGAAAGGATTGAACTGCAAGACAAATGTTTTCTTTGTCCCAAAAGAGGACTTGATGTTATTTTTTTTGGATCCCCGATGTCACGTCCTTTACCCTGGCAAGGTACTGGACAGATGCCGCAATGACATTGCTTCGTTGTATCATCACCAGATCATAGGTGATGGTTCGGTTAGAGAAACTCCCAGTTAGGTTCCTCACTGATAGAACTTTGATGTTGATGTGATGGTATGAGTCTTGATGGATGTTGATTGGTCCTCCGAGTTGAGTTGAGTTTCCTTGAGATGAATCTAATTTATTGATGATGTTGAGATGAGATGTTGATGAGTCATTTCTCTACTCTTTATTCCTTCTTTAGATAGACAATTGGCATTCTGATGGAGTATGATGTTGAGTTGATGTTATGCCTATATTATTCTACATGTTTCTATTTCATTCAGCTATTTTACATAGCAGTACATTCCACGTACTGATGTCCCCTTCTGGGATTGCATTGTTTTATGATGCAAAGGCAGATATTAGAGGCCATCGACAGACGCTTCGTTAAGGATCTATTCGCATTCAGCTGATCGGTGAGACCTCCTTGTTTTCGGAGGATTTCCATATTATTATCATCTAGCTTGAGTTAGTACTTTATTTTCCTTGAGTTGGGTAACCATGGCTTGTCGTGGTACCATCTAGATATTAGAGGTAGAGGCTTCATGGACATTGAGTAGAGAATGTTGAGTATTGTTTTTTTTTTCAACTCCTTTTTATTGGAAATTAACTTTTTATATAAAGACTTGATTACTTTAATTACATTACATTCTTTTCCTTGAGAATGTTCCTCTTGAGTATGAGGCAACAATGAGGCCACGTGGTTCACTCGGGGACTAGTAATAGTCTCTGAGTGTCGGCCACGCCAAGGGTACCCTCCTGAGGCGTGACACTTTCCCATGGAGTTAAAGGAGGCAAAGTTGCCAGAGTTTATAAACCTTAAGCAAGCTTATATGAGTGTTAGCGAGTATTCCCTAAACTTCAAAAACCTCTCAAAGTATGCTCCTCACTTGGTTGCCGACCCTCGGGAAAGGATGCACAAATTTTGAGTCGGGAGTGTCCGATGATGTCGCCCAAGTTACCTTTTTAGAGGATAAAGCGGTCGCTGTCCAGATAGACCTAACAAAGGTTAGAGTCGAACTCAAATGGAATATGTAGACTCTTGAGAATTCAATGATTGTAATTCGAATAGTTAACTGATTTACTTCCCTGAAGAGGGGGATTTTTGCAATAATCGATGGAAACAACAAGTGAACCAACTAACATAAGAGAGAAGTCCATATGGAGAGAAACTAGGGTATTTTGTTCCTCATGATTCCCCAACTTAGTATCACCGGATAGCCTGATTCTTTTCTAGTGTATAGCATGAATGACAGTAAGTTATGTTCACCAAGCCCTTTGGTCAAAGGTGAGAGGTGAATTTCACTATGCGACTTGGCCCATCTCCATAGTGTGCATTACTAACCCTTACCTGTTAGTCCCTATACAACCTCCCCTTGGCACAATTTGGTTGATTAGATGAGAACACATCAATCGAATCCTATTAATTAATCTCTTTTCTTATTCATTACTATTTTTGTCTAGTCAGTAACACTAAATAAGTTCTAATGTTGGCCACCATTAGAAAGCATTCAAAACAAAGAGAGTTCATTAATGCATGCATGTACACCTTTCAAGAATTATGAATTATCTAATTTTACTTATTTAGTTCTTCATGGTTCCCACAACCCTAGTTGTGGATTTAGCTACTCATGCTTGGTGAAGATGCAAGAATTATGGATTGAGAAATCATAATTGAACACTTACATAATAGAATTAAGAGAAAGCAAATCCAACTTCAATAGGAATCACAAGCTTAAAGATGAAATTCAAACACAAGCGTTCTCAAAGACTCTCCAAATTGAACTCACAATTTTCTCTTTTTCTACAGTACTAGATTAAAACTTAGCAAAACTATTGATTCCCCTCGAAATAACCTAAAAATTCTATTTATAATAAGTAAAATACAAGTCCTAACTAAAATAGGATAACTGGTCGGCATGCTATACAAAAGGGTTTATGGGCCGTCTTGCATTCTACAGCCCGTAATCTGGGTCTCGTGCTCAGCTGCTGGAAATTTGGACTTCAACTCTACAACATCCCTCTATGACTTATAAAGTTGTTTATGACCCGTAAAGAGGGTTTCATCTGATGAACTTCAGAAAGTCCCAATCTTTGATCCTCTGGGTACAAACCATCATCTACGACTCGTAAAACCTTCTACGACTCATCTGCATGTTCATATAATTAACTTCAGAAAACAACCTCTTACTGGAATTGTTCAAGAAACCACCCTACTGCTCGTAGAATGATCTATTGTCCGTAAAGGGTCTCGTATAACAGCAAAAGTCAGCAACTTCTGCACTTTTTCCCAAAAATCAAGGCTAACCCTTAGTCCAAGAAATATAAACACAAAAACACATAAAACCAACTAACATCGCATTAAGAACATACAAAATTCGAAGTTTTAAGCATCAAAAGTGTTGTATTTTTGTAGCACATCATAACCCTCAACTTAAAATTATTGCTTGTCCTCAAGCGACAGACTCAATCTAAAAAGATAATACAGTAAGACACAGACCTCAACCCCATGGCATATATCACATAAAACTCAAACTCAGTTACCCACACCAACTCTTCAAGACAGGATTAGATAGCTATGTAGAAAACTAATACAAACTGGTACATATGACAACACAACTATGACAAGCGAGGCAGTATCAACAATCCACAATCATTGAACAAGTCTAGTGCTAACAATTCTATGCAAGTTCCCTCATAGAAAGAAGTCTCATATCTGATACTCAAAGATGTTTTCATGTATAACTTTGGGAATATGCCAAATCACTCACTCTCTCAAAAGATATTCATGCATCATGCCTAATACCAGAGGCTTGCCCCTATATTTATTATTAAGACTTTCAAATAACTGAACTAGGATCACTTTAGGACTTTCTAGGACTTTAACATAGGCTCAAGGGCTTTGGTATGACATTATGGGAACATATTGACTAAAGGCCCTCCTTGGCACTGCGATTTTCTACACTTTGTCCTACCAACTCTGTTATTTTCACCTTATTCTCCCTTTTTCCTATTTTCAAGCTTTTCTGGGTGTTTTTTTTTCATTTTTCAGCTTTTTGCCTTGTTTCTGCAGTTCATTTTGCTTTTTAGCTCACAACTCAGGCATCACTTGTTTTTCTTGCACCTAGTACATGATTTCTTTATATCACTAGTTCACCCCCTCATTTTTGTGTTTCCCCCTTACACCAGCCACCCTCAACTTAGGATTTTGGCTTGTGTTGAGGTGCACAATATCCTTCCTTAGAACTAGGGCCACTTTTGGTAGCCACCCTCAACTTGGGATTTTTGCCTCAGTCAAGGTGCATAATGTTCAAGGAAGGACCAGGGCCAATTTCAGGATTTTATGACTAACAAGGCTTGGTTAACTAGGTGTTTTCCAAAAAATAGGTATATGTTAGGCTCAAACATTAGAAGCAAGGGATATATCATAGTTTTGGTTGGTCATTTTAGGCTAAGTGAACTATTAAGAACAATGGTCTAAGATCCTTTTTTAATCCAATTAATCTACCATCTAGCTTAGAGTAACAACGCAAGTTCTAAATTAGGACAAAATACATGATTCTAGCAAGTTAAGCTCATACTCACATTGCATTGCATACATTATCAACAAAAGACTCTCAGATCATGCTTCTTATCTCAATTTATCCTCACTTATCAGAACAAACATTGTCACACACCTAAACATGCAGAGTTACTATTTAACTACTAATCAAAATTCTTTTTGGGTGGGTATCATTTTTCAAACAAAGTACAACGAACATGCTATATGCCACAAGTATTGGTACTATATGCTACAAATACTATCTAAACATCCTAAACATGTCGGTTTAATATACATTAAATATCCATGGGGAAAAAGAAAAAAGGCAAGAAAACACCGGGATTAAAAGTTTGGGTAGTTATGGACCCAAGCTACTTAGACTTCACTGAATACCATAACTACCCACACCCCATCGACAAGGATGTGCATTGTCCCTAATGCACAAAATCAAAGCAAAGTAAAACATATAGGGGTAAAAAAACATTCCTGGGCGCTTAAGTGCCTGTGTGGCTGAGTCTGGCCACCCTCCTCCTACGGGGTAGTCTGCTCAACAGTAGTACTCTGTCCGAAACTGCCTTCAGAGCCTGCTGCAGAGCTAATCTCCTCTCTGGATGGACTCAATTTGTATAGAATCTCTCCCATCGTTGCCTCCCTCATCAGACTAGGGAGTGCGTACAGTGAGAGCCTAAGCGTACGCAACTCTAGCAGCAGCTCTAGTTTGTGGTCTATTCACCTCTGGGTCGAGAGTAACTCCAAGCTCCTCTACTGCCCCGCTCAGAGTAGGGACTTGGTCATCATCTGAAGGCTCATCTCTGAGCCTCCTCTATAGGGCCCTAATCCCATCTCGTTCGGCTTTTAAGGCCATAGTACTTGAAACATGAACATATACGCACCATGGTTAGCCCCAAAAATCACAAATGGAAATGCAAAGATAGTTTGAATCAGGTTGTAGAAGAGTTCTACGAAAGTATCTTTACGGGTCATAGTTGATTCTATGAGCCGTAAAGAGCTTTTGTAAAATAGGGATTCAAATAATTTTTGTTACTGGAAAGTCTACGAGACCAGGTATGACTCGTAAAAGGATTTACAAGTCGTAGATTGAATCATAGAGAATTTCGATGTATGAATCTATTCCAGGAAGGAATCTGCAAGACCTAAAGTGGACTACGACTCATAAAAGGGTCTTGTCTGATGGAGACTCAGAAACTTTAAGTTTTTGGAATTTTCCATGAGGGGAAATTACGACTCGTAGAATGATCTTGGGGCTGTAAAAGCCACTCGTAAGCAAAAAGACTCAATCAACCGAGTTTCTAAGCCCATCACAACAGGTTTCATTCGACTTTTACAACAATTATCCTATTAGCATCGAAGCAAAAACGCACACACCCGCATGATTCCCAAACCACAACCATTCCCCCCAACATTGTTTACACACATATACCCCATCAAAAGTGCTTAAGCATATTTACCCTACAATTCTGACTACTTATGATTGGTTTGAACAAGATTATGCACCTATATCATCACCCGCCCATTCACAAACAAAAATCATTTAATCATACATGGTGAGTGAATCAATATGCACAAACAACTATTTAAAATATTCAAACAAGGCATTAACACCTAATTCCGGATTTAGACAAGCATTCATACATGGGCGATCCAAATTCAATTTAAACACATATTATTCAAACATAGATTTTATGGCTAAACCACCATTCCCAACACATTGTCCAATTCAATCATACCAAAAAAGGCAAATTAAAGGTTTTGAAGTAACTAAAAACTTACCAAAAGATGTGTGATTGAGAAGAAGAAAATGAAGGAGGTGTCCAGGCACTAAACCTTAGGTTGTCAAAAACTCGCCAGAAAATAGGTGTACGGCTACCGTCGATGGTCGGATTCATGATGGAGGGGGGTTGGTCGAGTTATTTTGTAACTTATATTAAGAATGGGGTCAAAATAATTTGACCTCATTATTTATACCTTGACCGGGTCAACTGAAAAGTTAATGGGCTTGGACTCTACGAAACCCTGATTATGGGCCGTAGAGTGTTTTACGACTCATAGACCACGGTTTCATAGAACATCCAAATCCTAGATTTTAGGACTAGATATATGAACTAGTATATGCGTCGTAAAGTGGTTTACGGCTTGTAGAGTTGGTCGTTGAACCCTTAACACTTAGATAATTTTCAAAGAACTTACTTGGGGTCTACGAGCCCCATTTATGACCCGTAGTTTGATCTATGGATCGTAAAGTTTTCTCGTGGACTGAAATGCACAACTTTTTGCTCACTAGAAATCTCTACGAGATGGTGTATGGGTCGAAAATATTTTATGGCATGTAGAACCAGTAGTAGTGTCTCTTCTGTTGCTCTTTTCTGCCAACAATGGCTGACTTAGCCATGTACCTGCATATTCTTCATAAAACATACTTTTACCCTATATGCAACCTGCCCAATGTCTGAAACTATAATCAAAACATAAGAAACTCAACTACCTATGAGTCCAAAAGCTGAAAATAAATCTACAACTACGCTATTACATCAAGATCTTATGTTGCCTTCCAAGTAGTGCCTGATTTAATGTCGCGACACGACTTGGAACAATTGGTTACTAGACTTCATCAATTTCCCGGCTTTATTCTTTTGATCATTTGGACGCTTCATATACTGACTGATATTAAAGATGACTTCTTTGTCGTTAAATCTAAACTTGAGTTGGCCGACTTTCGTATCCATTAGTGCTCGCCCAGTAGTTAAGAATGGTCTTCCCAAGATGATTGGGATGTCAAAGTCAACTTCACAATCTAGGATCACAAAGTTTGTAGGGAATATAAACTTCTCAACTTTGACCAGCACATCGTATAGTATCCCCACAAGATTCTTCACAGTGCGATCCGTGATCAACAACCACATACTTTTCGGAGTAGGGGCTCCCAATCCAAGCTTCATGTAGACTGCAAGGGCCATCAAGTTAATTCTGGAACCTAGATTACATAGTGCCCTTGCAAACTCCACATCTCCAATAGTGCAGGGTATGGTGAAAGCACCAGGAGCTTCTTGCTTCTGAGCCAAGGACCTCAAAGCAATAGCACTACAATGTTGAAGCTCTTGGGAGAACTCCTGACTCACAGTGCATTTTTAAGTGACCAGGTCCTTCATGTACTTCACATACCCTGGCATCTTCTCCAATGCATCGATGAGGAGGATGTTGATGGAGCGCTGTTTAAACATGGACAGAAAGTTCTTGAACTTGCCTTCCTCCTCCCTCTTTTTGATTCTTTGATGGAAGGGAGGAGGAGGCCTCAGAATGGGCTTCAACTTCTGTGGCACATCAACAACTTCACTTACCCCATCCTTGCCATGATCATTTCCTTTAACTGCATCCTTGGCCATAACCATCTTCTCTCGAACATCTTCCTTATCAGTTAGCATGGGAGGATCAATGGTGCTCTTGCCACCCCGAGTAGTAACTGCCATACATTGCTCTTTATTATTTGGATTTTGAAATGTATTGCTAGGAAGTGTACCCCTCTGACGCTAATTAAGTTAGGTCGACACTTGACCAAATTGTTATTCAAGCTATTTGGCAGCCACAGAGTGAGACTCAATCTTCTGATGTATACTAGAAATCTCAGATTTTATTATCCTTAAAGTTTCACCTAATGTCTCAGCTTTCTCAACAGACAATCAAACATCTTCTCAATTCTGGAACTGCTTGCACTTGCATAGCAGTTATGTGGTGGCACATAAGGACCATTTCTAAAACCTTCTCTGTGGCCCCAATCTATATCTATTAAGGACCCCTTTTTTCATCATAGTATCCTCCGCGGTTGTCTCTGTAAGCTCCATCTCTGTTAAAATTCTGAACTTGGTTTCCTTGACCTTAGTGCCAATATTCTAGATTAGGGTGTTGGTCTAGAAACCCCCCGTCTGGTCAGCAACAAATCACGCGTCCTCATCATAATATGGCTCATCATACATGGGTGCACGTAAAGGTTGATCAACCACTGCATTCACTGCTCTTGGTTTTGCTTCATCATCACCTCCATACCTGTGCGAATCTGGGCAAGATGATGCATGATTTCTTCATTGATTCTGTATTACTCTGGACCCACATTGACAACACATGAACTTTTAGTGGATGCTCCGTCTCTTTGCCCCCATTCTTGATTAGTCTTGACCACTTTTTCCATTCGCTTTGCAATCCTTAAAAATGGCTGATCTAAGAACATGCCCCCCATGATAGTGTCACCACAGGCCTGATTGTTCTCATCAAGGGCATGGTAGAAGATCTACACCAAGGCATCATTTACTATCTTGTGGTCTAGGACACTCCTCAAACATTTGGTGAACTACTCTCACGTAATATTGGTTGAATCACTAGGAAGGTGCTCAAACTTATTGATCTGGTCTTTCAACTTGATCTTCTTCGATCTAGAGAAGTACCTATCCAAAAAGGCCTTCTGTAAGTTTGCCAAGCTGCTGATCGAACTCTGTGGGAGCTCAGATGGCCATAATGCTGCATTGCCTATAAGAGATAATAGGAAGATATGACGTCCCACAACATCCATAGACAAATTCTGTATTCCCATTACACTCTTGCAGACGAATGCCATATTGTGTAGGTGGTTATGAGGATCCTCCAATGGTAAGCCTAGAAATATCCCATGGTTCTGCAACATTTGAAGTAACCCACTGGAGATTATGAAGTTTTTGTCTGCCGGTAGTGATGGCAACACAATAGCTCCAGTCACCTCCATAGCCATGGGATTTAGCCTATATTGATCCCACTGGTAAGCATTGGCATTGAAATCCTGGGGCTGTGGAGCAATGTCCTCCAGAGGAGGTAGGTTCTCATTTTTCGCATCATCATTGTTGTTCCTGTTCAAAGATGCATTGGCCACATTATTTTCATTGTATTGGGCCATTCTCCTCAATGTTTTGTGGATCTCTAGGCCAAACAGAGTTAAGGGTTTGCCTTGAATCCGGGTGTTAGACATACACTACACTTACACCATGAAAAAGAACAAAACAAAAGTAAAATAAGGGAACTAAGGGTTAAGAACAGTATTAATTAAGAATTCACTAAGTCCAGCCGTATTCCCCGGCAATGGTGCCAAAATCTTGATGTCGTCCAAGTTACACCTCCTTTTTCGAGGATAAAGTAGTCGTTGTCAAGAAATAGAACCTAATAAAGGTTAGGGTCAAACCCACAGACAATACATAGACTCAAGAGAATTCAATGATTGCAATTCAAATAGTAAACCGACTTACTTCCCTGATGGGTTTTTTTGCAAGTATCGATGAAAACTATAGATAAACTAACACAACAGAGAAGAAAATAAGGAGAGAAACTGGGGTATTATGTTCCCCATGATTCCTGAACTCAGTATTACTAGATAACCTAATTTTTTTCTAGTGTATAGCATGCAGGACGGTAAGTTATGTTCACCAAGCCCTTTGGTCAAATGTGAGAGGTGAATTTCACTATGTGACTTGGACCATCTCCATGTGCATTACTAACCCTTACCTATTAGTCCTAATACAACCTCCCCTTGGCCCAATTTGATTGATTAGGCTAGAAAACATCAATCGAATCCAATTAATTAATCTCTTTTGTCACGCCCCAAAGATGGGGAAGCGCAACTAGAACCCGATACTGTTATTGGCCAGGTAAGCCACTAAACATGCTAGTTAACTAAACTAGGAGCAAAAGAAAATCGGGCAGCATAACGTCTGAAAGACTAAGCCTGGACAGTTTAGGTCATGACCTGGTCAACAGTAACTTACGTACATAAAGATAGGTAAACAAAAATGATAGAGTACTAGTTAGCCGACAAGGCTACAGTAGTGGAGGTACAAGCACACACTATATATACATGCCAATCGGACGACTGAAGACTGAAAGGCATAAAATAACCAATCCATAATAACATGTCCACAATAGCCTCTATGAGAAGCACTAACAATGCCGGGACAGGGCCCCGACTATACCCAACTATACAACAAAAAGTAAGCATTGGGGTAAATAAGAACCCCTACCTGAACCTGCACGCACGAAATAAAATACAGCGTTCCCAGGCAAAGGGACGTTAGTACGAATAGACATGTACTGGTATGTAAGGTAGGAAGTAAAATCATAGATAACCGTAGTAAAAAGGTTAATAGAAATACCACCTGTAACCAAAACTCAAGTAGCCTTAATGGCCAATAAGCAACCTCCTAGTGATCAAATATGCATGGTATGCTCGAGTATCGCATGTCGTGAACACATATATATAGATGCAAATGCATGACATACCCAACCAAATGCTAGCACTGGTGGTCCTTTCTGGTAGCTAACTGGCATCATATCTGCCATCTGTGGCCATCTGTACCATATACATACATATATATATATATATATAATTATTTGGGCTAATAGGCCCCATACGTTCGATTATAGCTCGGAGTCCATGCATAATGTGCAACATATGATATGAATGTTAAATGCACAAAGAAGGCCAGAACATAAATTTAGCCAATTTTGGCTCATCGGTACACCTATTTTCATAGCATCATAATCATTGTCATTTAGCCAATCTTGGCTCATTGGTACACTTATTTTCATAACATCATAATTGTTGTCATAGCAAATACACATGACTCTAGGATCTTTTATGTCTTTTTAACAAGTTTGGGAACTTAACCCAATATTTAGAGTGAAGCCTTAACTTTGAAAATGTTCATAAAGGTGCTTTACATAATGCTTATACTTGGTCCCATGTCAATTAGTAAAAGAAAGTATTTAAACGGGATCAAGTGCCTTAGTCGTTTAAATAGGAGCATTTCACTGGAGAATATTGGAAACCGACGCGTTGTTTAATTCTTCAATTATAATTTTTGTATGGAAGAAGGACTGATTATTAACACCACATTCCCTCCACATTCTACATTTATTTTAATGGCACTATACCAAGAAGAGAAACAACTCGAACATATGAATAGAAAACCGAGAAAATGATGTATAGATATTGAATGTCCAGTTTAAGCGAACGAATGGAATTCCAACCTTATACCATCATGAAAATAACTCAGCTGTAATCCCAGTGCCCTTCACAGAAAGTCTTTCTAGCAACAGAATAATAAGATATTGCATTTGACGTTTTGGGAAACTTCTCAGATTTCGTGCTAAAAGGAGGGATGGAGCTTAGCCTTAACATACCGTCCCAACGATCGCCCAATTGCTCAAAGTTTCTTCACAAACGTTGTTCCTTACGTCCTAAGATTCACAACGACTATATATACGTAGATTAAAGACACCTATAAACAGTCAAAAAATTAACATTAATGACCAGATTCGGCAAGGAGCATTTACGCAAGGAAATGTCTGTAAAACTTCTATAAATGACCATAAAAGAGTCCCAAAATTATTACCTAAAAACACCAGCTGCAAACCAACAATAACAGCAAGAACACCACTTTTTTACAGCCCTAAAACAGCTCCTAACACAGCTAAATACGAGGGGAAAACAATTGCAAAGCGTAAGGCACACATTTCTAGGCACATGGACAAATTTTAACGGTAAAAATACGAAAAAACCTACTCAAATCCCTTTGGCACCTTGATAGAACTTTTCCTTCAGTTTCTAAGCTGTTTGGGGACAAAATAGCACTGATTTGAGCTTTAAAAATCTCAAATTAGACGACATTAAGGTGGGTCGACCCGACCCGACTGATGACCTAGTTTCCAGCTCGGGCAGTCTCGGTAAAACAATCATAACTTTTTATTCTGAGGTCGGTTTGATGCGCGGCTTTATGCATTGCAAACTAGACTCATGGATCTTCAATTTGATAGGTTATGGACCTTATAACTTCTAATATTTTGGGAGATATGGCCTGTTACATTTGACCCAAATTTAGGAAGAATTTCTTAAAGAAACATACGGTAACCTTGGCCAACCTATATCTTGCCACTTTCTTGATTCCAAAAATTAATGTATGACCTTTGTGCTATTAAAATAACTTTTAAAAATCCATTATTAGCAAATTATATACTTTTAGTCCCATCCGAAAAGTGAAACCTAGTTTAAACCTTCCAAATAGGGCGAGGTGCCACTTGGGCCATTTCTTTAACCCCAAAAGTGTATTTAGGGAATCGCTTTGACTTGAAACATTATGTCTTTGATATTACCTCTTATTGTCAGCCTTATTATCCCTAGGTGCTAGAAAATCACATGTGCCTTATATAACGCCATACTATTCAAATAATGGAAGACGAGAAACACGAGGTCTCACAGTCTCCCACCCTTAAGTACATTCATCCGCAAATATGTCAAGACAGCCACATGGTTACATTACCATCTACTAAAATGTTATTTTTTTTGGATAGATCTATTACCCTTGAAAACCATAAATCAACTTCCAAAAACTCTAATTACTAAGCTTTGTATAGCTATCCCGCGATAAAACATACAAATTATAGCTCCAAATCCTTTAAAGCTTAAGTTACTAAAAAGAAGATAATTGCCAGTTTTGGAACACGACCCACCTTAGGTTATAAATAGCTGGAGGTGATTCCTTGTCATTTCTTCTTTGGCTTCCCAAGTTATTTCCTCAATATTTTTGCTCTGCCACAACACTTTCACAAAGGCCACTTTTCATTTCGAAACTTTCTCATTTGTTGATCTAAAACAACCACTGGTACCTCATCATAAGTTAAGTCTTCAACAATGGGGGTATCCTTGATGTGAGTAATACACAAAGGATCTCTAATGTACTTCCACAACATAGATACATGAGGCACTAGATGGACAACTCTTAATTCTAAAGGAAAATTAAGCTCGTATGTTACCTTGCTAATTTCTCTAATAATCTTATATGGTCCAACATATCTAGGACTAAGCTTTCCTGTCTTTCCAAACTACATGATTCCCTTCATAGGTAAGACCTTTAAGAAGACCTAATGTTCTACATCAAACTCTAAGTCTAGTCGTCGAACATCTGCATAAGACTTCTGCTGATTCTGGGCCGTTTGCAGTAAGTCTCTAATAAGTTTCATTTTTTTCTGTTGCTTGTTGAACTAGATTAAGGTCTAACAACTTTTCCTCCCCAACTGCAAACTAATCAATCGGTGACCTACATCTTCGTCCGTATAGTGCTCCCTAAAGATCTATTTGAATACTAATACGAAAGCTATTATTATAAGTAAACTCAATAAGAGGTAGATGATCATCCCAGTTTCCTTTAAAGTCCAACATATAGCCATGTAACATAGACTCAATGGTCTGGATGGTACGCTCTGCCTGCCTAACAGTTTGTGGATGAAAAGCGGTGCTGAGATTCACTTGAGTGCCCAGACCCTTCTAAAAAGACTTCCAAAAATATATGGTTAATTGAGCCGCTCGATTAGAGATAACAGATAACAGAACTCCATGAAGGCAAACAATATCTTGAATGTAAAGCTTAGCATAATCCTCCGCTGAATATGTCGCTCTTACTGGCAAAAAATGAGCAGCTTTTATCAACTTATCAATGATTACCCAAATAGAGTCATCCTGCGTGGAGTATGAGGCAACCTAGTGATGAAGCCTATATTTATCATGTCCCAATTTCCAGAATGGAAAATCAGTATACTTAGCTAGGTCTCCAAGTCTCTAATGTTCTATTTTAACATGCTGGTAGTTAGGGCATTGGCCACCATCTTTGGAATATCTTTTTCATGCCATTCCACCAATAAATCTGTCGTAGGTCTCAACACCCCCTTTTTTTATCGCCCTAGGTTGAGCCGAATATCTAGGATAATGAGCCTCAAAATGAATCTTGGCATGAAGCCCTCTGATGTTTGGCACATATAAGAGGCCCAGTACTGAAGGACTCCATCTCAAGTTAGCTCAATTAGAGGATGTTGCTGTTGTGGAACACTTTCCCTCGATCATAAGCTTAGGATCCATATGTTGTTGCTCTTTTACGTCAGTAACAATGAAAGATTTTGCTGTATTTTGAACAATCACATCTCCACCTTTCGCATCTACTAATCGCACCTGCAAACTAGTTAGCTAACATAAATCTTTTGTCATTTCAATCTTATCATCTTCAACATGACTTAGACTTCCCATGGACCTTCGGCTAAGTGCATTAGCAACAACATTAGCTTTATCGGGATATACAAAATGTAAAAATCGTAATTTCTTTTTTAATTCTAGCTACCTCTTTTGTCGTAATTTAAACTCTTTCTGCTCGAATAAACATTGGAGGCTCTGGTAGTTGGTAAAAATATCAATATGAACTCCGTATAGTTAGCCACCAAACCTTTAGGGCAAAAACAACTGCGGCGAACTCAAGATCATGGATAGGATAGTTTTGTTCATGTTTTAGTAACCTTCTGGAAGCATATGCAATAACCCTACCATGCTACATAGGAACACAACCTAGGCCAATTCTTGAGGCATCACAATATACAATGTAGCCTTTGGTTCCATTCGAAAGAGCAAGACTAGGTACGATGGTAAGCCTTTTCTTTAGCTCTTGAAAGCTCTGTTCACATGATTTAGTCTACTGAAACTTAGTTTCTTTATGTGTCAACCTCGTTAGTGGTGTAGAGGTAGTGGAGAATCCCATAACAAACCTCCTATAATATCTAGCCAAGCCCAAAAAGCTATGGACCTCTAAAGGAGCCATTTTATAAGAAGGAATGGGTATATGTTGCATATGAGGAAGAAAATCTATAGCAAAATTGATATTCTTTTCTGGGGGATCCCTAGAAGCTTATCGAGGAATATTATCATGAATTCATTCACAGTAGGGACTGACTAAAGGGCCAATTGCTAATAAAATATCTTGTCTTCCCGTAATGGTAATATACACTTGAACCCTTTCTACATTGCCTGGTATAAAGCTTATCGCATTGTGCACATGGAGGAGTAAGTTGTCTCATTTGTGCATAACACTCTTGTTGACAGCTATCAGGCTGATCTAAATTCTGCCTTGGCACTCATGGTACATACAATATCTGGTGCATACCTAGCCAAAGAATTAAACCCAAGTCTATACTCCCTTACTCTCATATCCCCCTGCCTCAAACTGATAAACTAGTCAAGACGAGCCACCCGCGCTTTCTGTGGTAAGGAATGGGCTAAAAATGCCTTAGAGAGGTCCTCCCACTCTGCTGGCGGAGCATCATGCTCTCTAGATCTCTCCCATGCCTCGTACCACAAGATGGTGATATCACATAGTCGAAAAGAAGCCAACTCCACTGCCTCGGTGATAGAGGCATGCATCACCCTCAATACTCTATACATATGGTCTATGAAGTCCTATGGATCCTCAGTGGGATTGGACCCTGTAAATAGGGGGAAGCCAAGTGAAGAAACTCTCATGCCTTTGAGCTTTCTGTTTGATCCCTTCTGGTGTCTGCCCTCGTCTCTAGTTGTCTCTCATGAATAGAAACCATCATAGTTAGTAGCTGAATAGCCTCCTTCATCCCCCGACCCCCAGTCTCTAATGGGGCTTGGGGTATTAGATCTCCTTGGGCCCCAACACATCCTGGTAAATCTGGTACTGTGGGCATTGGAGACTCCTTATGAGCCTCAATGGAGAATATATCTGCCTCACCAGGCAAGATATGATTGGTACCTTCTCTAGGATCCATACTTATCTTATGTCGTGCCATCTCTTGAGCGTAGGCATCCATTAAATAAGAACCACATAACACAATATAGATTTCATATGTTCCTATAGCTTTGATCTATAGCACGATCTATTAAGTGAAAGAAATTTAACCATCCCTAAATGCCTCGTAGCCTCCCGATTATAAGTGTGGTGCACAACACACCCATAAGCAAGACTCTATTAGACACGACATTGTGGACTCCTTGGGACACAACCTGCTCTGGTACCATGTTTGTCATGCCCCAAAGATAGGGGAGGCGCAAGTGGAACCCAATACCGTTATTGGCTGGGTAAGCCACTAAACATGCTAGTTAACTAAACTAGGGACCAGAAGAAAATCGGGCAGCATAACGTCTGAAAGACTAAGCTTGGACATTTTAGGTTATGATCTGTTCAACAGTAAATCACGTACATCAAGATAGGTAAACCAAAACGATAGAGTACTAGTTAGCCGACAAGGCTGCAGTAGTGAAGGTACGAGCACACACTATATATACATGCCAATCTGATGACTGAAGACTGAAAGACACAAAAGAACCAACCCACAATAACATGTCGACAATAGCCTCTATGAGAAGCACTAGCAATGTCGGGACAGGGCCCCTACTATACTCAACTATACAACAAAAAGTAAGCATTCTGTGAAAGCTCCAAGAAGAGGTGGAGCTTACCAACTCACAGCTGAACGGGGCTTCTAGTGGAGGGGTAAATCAGAACCCCTACCTGAACCTGCACACATGAAATAAAATAGAGTGTCCCCCAGGCAAAGGGATGTCAGTACGAATAAATATGTACTGGTATGTAAGGCAGGAAGTAAAATCATAGATAGCCGTAGTAAAAAGGTTAATAGACATACCACCTGTAACCAAAACTCAAGTAGCCTTAATGGCCAATAAGCAACCTCCTAGTGATCAAATATGCATGGTATGCTCGAGTATCGCATGTCGTGAATACATATATATAGAAGCAAATGCATGACATACCCAACCAAATGCTAACACTGGTGGTCCTTTTCGGTAGCTTACCGGCATCGTATCTGCCAACCTATGGCCATCTGTACTATATATATATATAATCATTTGGATAAATAGGCCCCATACCTCCAATTATAGCTCGGAGTCCATGCATAATGTGCAATATATGATAGGAATGTTAAATGCACATAGTAGGCCATAGCATAAATTTAGCCAATCTTGGCTCATCGGTACACTTATTCTCATAGCATCATAATCATTGTCATTTAGCCAATCTTGGCTCATTGGTACACTTATTCTCATAACATCATAATCATTGTCATAGGAAATACACATGACTCATGGGATCTTTTATGTCTTTTTAATAAGTTTGGAAACTTAACCCAACATTTAGAGTGAAGCCTTAACTTTGAAAATGTTCATAAAGGTGCTTTAAATAATGCTTATACTTGGTCCCATGTCAACTAGTAAAAGAATGTATTTAAACAGGATCAAGTGCCTTAGTCGTTTAAATAGGAGCATTTCACCGGAGAATATTGGAAACCAACACGTTACTTGTTAAATTCTTCAATTATATTTTTGTATGGAAGAAGGACTGATTAGTAACACCACATTCCCTTTCACATTCTACATTTATTTTAATGACACTATACCAAGAAGAGAAACAACTCGAACATATGAATAGAAAATTGACAAAATGATGTATAGATATTGAATGTCCAGTTTAAGCGAACGAATGGAATTTCAACCTTATACCATCATGAAAATAACTCAGCTGTAATCCTAGTGCCTTTCACAGAAGGTCTTTCTAGAAACAGAATAGTAAGATATTGCATTTGACGTTCTGGGAAACTTCTCGGATTTCGTGCTAAAAGGAGGGATAGAGCTTATCCTTAACATACCATCCCAACGATTGCCCAATTACTCAAAGTTCCCTCACGAAAGCTTTTCCTTGCATCCTAAGCTTCGCAACGACTATATATATGCAGCTTAAAGACACCTATAAATAGTCAAAAAATTTAAATTAATGACCAGATTCGGCAAGGAGTATTTATGCGAGGAAATGTCCGTAAAACTTCGTAAAAATGACTATAAAAGAGCCCCAAAATTATTACCTGAAAACACCATCTGCAAATTAACAATAACAGCAAGAACACCACTTTATTTACAGCCCAAAAACAGCCCCAAACACAACTAATACACGGGGAAAACAATTGCAAAGTGTTAGGCACGTTTTTCTAGGCACACGGACAAATTTTAACGGTAAAAATGCGAAAAAACTTACTAAAATTCCTTTGGAACCTTGAGGGAACTTTTCCTTCAGTTTCTAAGCTGTTTGGGGATGAAATGGCACTGATTTGAGCTTTAAAAAACTCAAATTAGACGACATTAAGGTGGGTCGACTCGACCCGACCGGACCCATGACCTAGTTTCCAGCTCGGGCAATCTCGGTAAAACAGTCATAACCTTTTACTCTGAGGTCGGTTTGATGTGTGGTTTTGTGAGTTACAAACTAGACTCATAGATCTTCAATTTGATAGGTTATGGACCTTCTAATTCCTTATAATTTGGGAGATATGGCCTGTTACATTTGACCCAAATTTAAGAAGAATTTCTTAAAGAAACTTACGATAACCTTGGCCAACCTTTATCTTGCCACTTTCTTGATTCCAAAACTTAATGTATGACCTTTGTGCTATAAAAATAACTTTCAAAAATCCACTATTAGCAAATTATGTACTTTTAGTCCCATCCAAAAAGTGAAACCTAGTTTAAACCTTCCAAAGGGCGAGGTGCCACTTGGGCCATTTCTTTAACCCCGAATGTTTATATAGGGAATTGCTTTGACTTGAAATAACATGTCTTTGATATTACCTCTTATTGTGAGCTTTATTATCCCTAGGTACTAGCAAAAACACATGTTCTTTATATAATGCCACACTATTTAAATAATGGAAGACGAGAGACATGGGGTCTCACATCTTTTCCTATTCATTACCATTTTGATCTAGTCAGTAACACTAGGCTGGTTACAATGTTGGCCACCATTAGAAAGCATTCAAAATGAAGAGAGTTAATTAATACGTGCATATACACCTTTCAAGAATTATGAATTATCCGATTTTACTTTGTTAGTTCTTCATGGTTCCCACAACCCTAGTTGTGGATTTAGATGCTCATTCTTTGTGAAGATGCAAGAATTATGGATTGAGAAATCATAATTGAACACTTACACAATAGAATTAGAATAACCAAATCCAAATTCAATAAGAATCACAAGCTTAAAGATGAAATTCAAACACAACTGTTCTCAAAGACACTCCTAATTAATCTCTCAATTTTCTCACTTTTTCTATAGCACTAGATGAAAACTTAGCAAAACTATCGACTCCCCTCGAAAATAACCTAAAAACCTATTTATAATAAGTCAAATACAAGTCCTAACTGAAATTGGATAACTGGTCGGCATGCCATACGAAAGGGGTTTATGGCCCGTATTGCATTTTACAGCCCGTAATCAGGGTCTCGTACTCAAAAGCTAGAAATTTAGACTTCAACTCTACGGCACCCCTCTACAACTTGTAAAGTGGCTTAGGGGGTTTCATCTCATGAACATCAAAAAGTCCCAATCTTTGATCCTCAGGGCATGAACCATCATCTACAACTCATAAAAAGTTCTATGGATCATCTGGATGTTCTTAAAATTAACTTAAGAAAATAGCACCTCACTTGAATTTTTTATGAAACCACCCTATGGCTCGTAGAACGATCTAAACCTATAAAGGGTCTCGTATAACGGCAAAAATCAACAACTTCTGCACTTTTTTCCCAAAAATCAAGGCCAACCTATAATCCTGCAAATATAAACACAAAAACACATAAAACCTCTAACATCGCATTGAGAACACATAAAATTTCAAGTTTTAAGCATCAAGTAGTGTTGCATTTTGGCAGAACATCATCTGACTTAATTAATGAAGAACGCTTCACCGCCTTGGTCATAGGAGGTATGGACTTGTCTTAGCTCATGACTTATGCCGAGCAGCTCGAAGGGGAGAAGCTTAGAAATAGGAGGAGTGGAGAGTACAAAGGGCTCAATATGATGGTGGTTTCCAAGGTACCAAGGGTGGTCGTTTCCAACAAGGCCACAAATTCTAAGGACAAGGATCCTATAGCGCACAAAATCAAAGATTTGTTATTGATAGGGTGCCCAACCTAGAACTCAAGGTGGTAATGGTGTCCAAATCATTCCTAGGTGTGGAAGGTACGATAAAAATCATGGTGGTAGGTGCTACAAGGACATGGGTGCTTCTTTGGGTGTGGCAGAATGCACCACAAGATTGTGAATTGTCCAAATAAAAGTAGAGATATCCATCCTCAAGGGAAAGGTGCTCAGGGTAACCAAATGGGACAAGGTGGCCAAAAAGGAGGTCTCTTTTATGCTCTTCAAGGGAGGCAAGGGGTGGATGAGGTGCCCGATGTTGTTACAGGTATGTTAAAGATCTACAATCTTGATATATATGCTTTATTAGATCTTGGTGCACTCTCTCTTTCTTTACTTCTTTTGTTGCTAATAGACTTCATGTGTATCATGAGTTGTTGTATGAACCCTTTAAAGTGTCTACCCCCATTGGTGAGTCTATTATTTTTAAAAGAACTTTTAGGGGTTTTCCCATGTCTATATTTCATAAAGTCCTACCTTGTGATTTTGTTCAACTTGACATGGTAGATTTTGATGTTATTCTTGGAATGCATTGGTTATATACATATCATGTATGTATTGATTCTAGGACCCGCAAGTTTAGGTTCCAATTTCTGAATAAGCTCGTCCTTGAGTGGGTAGGTCATGATTCGGTGATTAAAGGTAGGTTCATCTATTGTCTTAAGGCCCAGGATTGATTTCTAAGTGTTTCATATACCATCTTGTGAGGGTTAAGCATGTTGAGTCTAAAGTCCTTCCTATTGAGTCAATTCTAGTGGTTAACGGGTTTCTTGATGTCTTCCTTGATGAACTTCCTGGTGTCCTTGCTGAAGGGGAGATAGTTTTTGGCATAAACCTCCTTCTCGATACATAACCCATTTCGATTCCCGCTTAACACATGGCCTCGACGGAGTTCAAGGAGTTGAAGGACCAATTAAAAGATTTGTTGGAGAAGGGTTTCATAAGGCCTAACAAGTCACCTTGGGGTGCGTCGGTGTTGGTTGTGAGGTAGAAAGATGGCTCACTTAGAATGTGCATCGACTACCAGCAACTAAACAAGGTCACCATGAAGAACAAGTATCCTTTGCCAAAGACAAATGACCTATTTGATCAACTACAAGGGGCTAGTCACTTATAAAATTGACCTTCGGTCCGGGTATCATCAATTGAGGGTAAGGGGGTGTGGTATTCCTAAAATGTCCTTTTAAATAATTTATGGGAATTTTGAGTACGTGGTGATGTCCTTCAGCATAACTAATGCTCTTGCAATATTTATGGATCTTATGAATAAGGTCTTTAAACCCTACCTCGACATGTTTGTGGTGGTATTCATAGATGATATTTTGATCTATTCCTGGAGTGAAGAAGAACATGTGAAACATTTGAGGGTGGTGCTGCAAAACTTTGAGGGAAAAAAGATTATTTGCCAAGTTTGACAAATGTGAATTTTGGTTGAAGGAAGTTGCATTCTTAGGACATGTGGTGCCATGTGAAGGGATTAAAGTGGATCCAAAAAAGATGGAGGTTGTAAGGAATTGGCCTAGACCCTTAACTCCAACGGATATTAGGAGTTTCTTGGGCTTGACGAGGTACTACCGGAGATTTATTTATGGTTTTTATTCAATTGCTTCTCCCTTAACAAAGTTGACATAAAAGAAGGATAAATTTGTATGGACCAATGAATATGAAAGAAATTTCTAAAACTTTGAAAGATAAGCTTACATCTGCTCCGATTTTGGCTCTACTAGAAGGGTTAGAAGGGTTTGTGGTGTATTTTGATGCATCTAGAGTCAGTTTGAGGTGTGTATTGATTCAAAATGGCAAAGTCATTACCTATTCTTCTAGGCATTCAAAGGTGCATGAGCGCAATTACCCCACCCATGATCTTGAATTAGCGGATGTAGTATTTACCTTAAGATATGGCGTCACTATTTATATGGGGAGTTCTTGTAGATGTGTTCAATGACCATAAGAGTCTCTAATACATTTTCACCCAAAGGGATCTAGACTTAAGGCAAAGGAAGTGGTTGGAACTTCTTAAGGATTATAACATGAGTGTGCATTATCATCCGGACAAGACTAATGTTGTGGCCGATGCTCTAAGTAGATTGTCCATGGAAAGTATGACTCACATTGATCATGGCAAGAAGGTATTGGCAAGAGAAGTTCATCAGTATGCTAGATTGGGAGTTAGGTTAGAAGAGGCCAACAATGGAGGTATGGTGGTCGTAGATAGTTCTAAGTCTTCTCTGGTGGATGAGGCCAAATCCAAACAAGACCTTAACCCCGCATTGTTAGAATTGAAAGCTTTGGTGTAGGATGGGACGATGGAGATTTTCTCCTAAGGGGGAGATGGTGTCCTTAGATACCAAGGTAGGTTATGTGTGCCTGATGTCGATGGTTTGAGGAACTTGATCTTGAATGAGGCTCATAATTCATCTTATTCCATTCACCCCAGTTCTACTAAGATGTATAGAGATTTGAGGGAAGTATATTGGTGGGGTAGTATAAAGAAAGATATTTCTAAGTTCATAGCCGGTTTCCATAATTGTCAACAAGTCAACACCAAACATCAAAGACCGGGTGGCTTAGCCCAAGATGTAGATATTCCTACTTGAAAGTGGTAAGAAATCAACATGGATTTTATGGTTAGTTTACCTAAGACTAGAAAGCACTTTGATTACGTTTGGGTTATTGTTGATAGAATGACGAAGTAGGCTCACTTCCTACTGGTTACGATGACTTATGGTGCCGAAGATTATGCCAGTTTGTACATTCATAGGGTTCCAATGGCTATCATTTTAGATTGTGGTGCTCAATCGACTTTGCTCTTTTGGAGGTCCTTTCAAAAGGGCCTTGGTACTAAAGTCAAGCTTAGCACGACATTTCACCCCCAATGGATGGTCAGACCAAGAGAACCACTCAAACTCTTGAGGATTGTACACCCAAATTACACTCCAAAAGGAATAGTAAAGCAGTCGTTGATCAAATATAGAACTCAACAAGTTTTGTTTAGGTTGATCCCATAGGAAATGCATGAGAATATATCTATTAGCACCTATTCTCAGATGTAATATCTATTCCCAAAATAAAAGTGCATGAAGTAAATGGGGGTTTAAGGTTGAGAACTAGTTAAGTTAAGCAAAATAATAAAAGGATTTCAATAACTATTGGATTTCAAACAATAATTAGAAGCTAAGATTGTGTTCCCCGTGATGCCCAAATCGATAGCCAAATTTGTTTAATAAATCCATTCATGATTATTTATACAAGATCAAGTAAGTTAGTTAACATCTAATCCACCTCCCGATCCTTGTTGGATGCATTTCATTCCTCACCTCTCAGTCTCAGAACGTATATTCTTAGCCCTTGTTATGGATCCCAGAATACTCTCACCTTTTGGTCTAAAGTACTTAGACTAGGTTAGTAACCTTGAATTTTTATTGTAGAGTTCTTTTCCTAATCACTACACCCTTACTGAGCAAGCAATGAATACAGGCGTACCCTCAATGCTTCAACTCATTAAGGAAGAAATTAAAGTGAAGAATAACATAATGTATATGACAACTAATCCCGAGATTCACCCAAAATTCATCTATCTTATGGAGTTGTCATGGTTCCCATAACCCTAGTTGTGGGTTTAGCCTAGCATATTCAATATAAATAACCAACAACAAGATAAAGGAATCATGATAAGGAACTTACTATTAATCAAGTAATGAACCCACAGATTAAAATCTCAAAGAGAAGATCAAAATCAAAGATTTCAATGTAATTAAGCATGAAATAGTGTTCTCTCATCACTTTTCCTCTCCAACAGTCAACGGTAATTAAAAATGGAATAAAAAAGTATATATATACATGAGAAAATCTAAATTAACTTAAAATAGGAAAATAGGCATCGACATGGGTTATAGGCATTGGCATGTCCCGAGAGGTCTGGCATAGACCATGAAATAGTTCGTGGTCTTGCACTTAGGATTCAAATCTTCACACCTCTTCACGAGTGGTCATCATAGGCAATAGTAGCGGTTCACGGTTCGTGACTCTTGCTTTGGGAATTTTAATAATTTTCCAACATCATCTTCAACACCACGATCCTCTTTATGGTCTATGGTAAGTCACACGGCCCATGGAGGGTCACGTTGACTCTCCCTTGCGTGATTTCTCTAATTTTTTATGGTACTCATCCCATTTCACGTCAACTTTACAGTTAAGTACACGGCCAGTCTGAGGTCCCACAGTCCGTGAAAGGCACCGTGGGACTTACTTTAGTTTCCATTATTTCATACACAATGCTCAAGTATGAAGCTACGATGGGCCTAACAGACCGTTTAGTGCTCCATGGGCCGTGAGAGCACCTGTGGTATTTCACTTCTCTCCATTTTTGCTTCAATATACCCAGGTCCGGTTAAAGCATCCTCCCACGGTCCGTGTGATGCTGAACGAGCCGTGGTGGCCTACATATGTCCATACATGTGCTCCTTCTTCAGTCCTTTTCTTACATTTCGCCCAAATCTCTATGTCTTATTTTTTCCTGCAAATTAACATAAAACAAAGCATCAAACCAATAAAAGTGCTTGAGAACCCGCAAAAATCCTATGTTTAAAGCATTATAAGAGTCGTATTTTAACGACTCATCAACACCCTCAACTTAGAGAATTATTGCTTGTCTCGAAGCAATGACTACACAACAAAACAACACATAAATACAAGTGCTCGATAGGTAAGCCTAAAACCTATCAAAAGTATACACCACAACCAGCAGCTCCTGCTCAGTCACCGTGTATTTACTTTGGGCATCATTGAGAGTCTTGCTGGCATAGTAGATGGGGTGAAAACCTTGTTGCGCTGCTAACCCAACACAACACCCACAACAATTCTACTCGCATCACACATGACCTCAAAAGGGGCTGACCAATCGAGTGCATCTACCACAGGTGTAGAGATCAATTTTTCCTTTAGGGTAGCAAAGGCCTGCAGGCAAGTGTCATTAAATTGGAACTTGGCATCTTTCTCCAATAATTTGCACAGTGGGTGTGCAATTTGGGGAATTTTTTTTATAAACTGGCGGTAGAAACCCACATGCCCTAGGAAGCTTCAAATCTCCTTTATAGAGATGGGAGGTGGAAATTTCTCAATAACCTCAATCTTCGCCTTATCTACCTCTATTCCCTTGTTAGAAATCTTATAGCCAAGGACTATCCCCTCCTTGACCATGAAATGAACACTTTTCCTAGTTTAGGACTAAGTTTGCCTCCTCACATCACTGTAGGGTCCTACTAAGATTTAGCAGACAATCATCAAAAGAATCACCCACTACAAAGAAGTCATCCATAAATACCTCAAGGGTGTCTTCGACTATGTCAGAGAAGATCGACGTCATACACCGCTTGAAGGTGGATGGAGCATTGCACAACCTAAAGGGCATCCACCTGAAATCAAAAGTTCTATATGGGAAAATGAATATAGTCTTTTCCTAATCCTCCGATGCTATTGATATTTGATTGTAGCTCGAGTACTCATCTAGGAAACAATACCACCCTCGACCTGCCAGCCTGTCCAATATTTGGTCCATGAAGGGCATAGGGAAATGATCCTTCAAAGTCTATCTGTTTCACTTCCGATAATCCATGCATACTCGCCATCCGGTGATAGGTCGCAAGGGGACTAGCTCATTCTTGTCATTTGCAACCATAAGCATGCCTTTTTTTTGGGGACACATTGCATTAGGCTGATCCACCAGCTGTCAGAGATTGGGTATATAACCCCAGCATCTAGCCACTTTATTATTTGTTTCTTCACCGCCTCTTGCATAAGGGGAATAGCCTGCGCTGGTGTTCAATGTTGCATACACAATTGTTCTCCAACTTGATTTTGTGTGCGCATATCCCTAGAGGAATCCCAATAATAGCTACGATGGTCGAACCAATAGCTCTTTTGAACTTGTAGAGGACCCCCAACAATGCTGTAACCTGTTTTGCCTTAAGGTTTGCAACCACAATAATATGAAAAGTGTTATTAGTACCCAAAAATGCATACCTCGGGTGTTGTGGAAGCTACTAGAGCTCCACAGTAGGGGGATCCTCAATAGATGACTTAGCCAATGGTGAGGTCCTATTCTGCATGTCCAGGTCCAACTTCTTAGGGGCAAAGGGTCTAGTTCCCATGCCTTGAAAGGTGTGCATAGTGTCCTCATACCATTCGGTACTATCATCAGAGAAGTTCATTATTACCGCTGCCAATGCCTCAACACTCATCTTTTCCTCTATTTGAACCTCAAAAAGATATGCATTCTCAACATTCACAAGTGACATCATTGCTACCTCTTTTGGTCTCTTCATGGAAACACACACATTAAAATTTACCTCCTCAGTGTTTAATCGGAAGGCTAACTCCCCACGTTCCACATCAACCAGTGCCCTGCCCATGGCCGGAAATGGTCTCCCAAAAATGATAGGGACTTCAAAGTCTACCTGATAGTCTAGATTAATGAAATTTATTAGGAGAATAATCTTGCCCACACGAACAACACATCACACAGAATCCCCATGGGTCAATTCACTGGCCTATTTGCCATGAGTAGCCGCATAGTAGTAGGTGTAGGGCTCCTAAGCCCAACTTCTTGTAAACTGCTAGTGGCATCAAATTAATGCTAGCACCCAAGTCAAAGAGAGCTTATGAAAAGTCATCGGACCATATAGTGCAGGGGATAGAAAAAGATCCCAGATTTTCCTTTCTTTTTGACTAGTGACCTTGTAGCAATAGCGCTATAATGATGAAGATTATCTACAGGCTCAACTGTGACTGTCCTTTTGTTAGTGACTAAGTCCTTCATGAACTTAACATAGCCCGATCTTTGTTCGAGTGCTTTCACTAGAGGGATATTTACAAATAGTTTCTTCAGCATAGGCAAGAATTTCTAGAACACATGCCATTTTCTACCTTCTGCTTCAACCTCTATAGGAATTCTGGTGGTGGCTTAGGAATGACTAGCAAGGACGGATTAGCTAGTTTTTCTATCTCTTTAGGATCCCTAGTGACCTCAGCCTCTATCGGTGCAACATCTATCTCCTCGATCGCATTATCATCAAGCACCTCTATGGGGTCAGACCCTTTACCATCAGCCTTATCAGTACCTGCATCACTGGCTAGAACAAGATGAGATAGTACCTTACCATTTCTCGTAGTCACTGCCATGGAGTGACTATCATTTTTGGGGTTTTGAACCGTGTCACTAGAAAGTGCCCAACTTTCCTATGATTTAGTAAGGCTGATAGTTACCCTATCTGTTGCTCCAATTGGTTGATCGAGGTGGGAGTACGAGTTGACTAATTGTCGAACATTATACATCTCTCCCTTCATGTCTCACACGCCTGTCTATGTGTCTTCCACTTTGTCAATAACCTTCGCCCTCATCTCCTCTGGTTTGAATTTCCACCACTACTATTTTAACGTTCTCTGTTCATGGGTGGCACATACACTCCTATTCAGTCACTCTTGTAGCTATCTCTGTTTTTGCCAGCTCCCTTGGTAGTTATCAAGACCATAGTTCCGACCTTGTTTACTAGAGTTGTATGTACAGTAACCCCCTTGGCTGCACAGAAAGTTGGCCTCCTCAGCATAATTGAAGCCTGGCTCATCATACCTGGGAAGGGTGTCCATAGCTGTAACCTTCTCTAATCCTCTACCTACTAGCCTCTTTGTTAGCATGTCTATCTGGGTCCTTATGTGGGCCATATCTTGGTCCCACTCTTCCTCTTTCTTCCTTTGCTCCGAAGTCATCTCAAATATAAACCCAGAGTAGTTTCCATCTCTGGTGTACCATGCCTTGTTGTTCTTAGCTACTTGATCGAAAATCATGAAGATGTTTGGGAAAGTCTTGGCCATGTATGATCCTCCACATGCTACATCAATGATAGGCTTGGTCACAAAGTTATAAGACCCTAGAACACTTCTTTCAAGTGCTCATCCCTGAGATTGTGGTTGGCACACTACTTGATCTTTTACCTAAATCTCTATCATGTTTCATATAATGCTCCAGTCGGCAGTTGCTTATAGGACCCAATCTCATCTTTGATCCTTAACATCATAGATGCAGGGAAGAATCTTTCCAAGAAAGCCTTTTTTAACTCTCCCCGGGTGCGAATGGAATCATGGGGAAGCTCATTCAACCACTTTGTTGCCTCACCAATAAGAGACAACGAGAACAATCTCAACGAGATAGCTTGTTGATTGACCCTTGGAATTTCGGATGATTGGCATGTGGCCACAAAGTTCATGACATGCTAGTTTGCGTCCTCAGTTTCTACTCCACTAAACAACCCTTTTAAGGCGAGCATCTACAACATAGTACTATTAATTGTGAACTTGAAACCCGCAGGCAGCGGGGAAAGGACTATTGCTCTAATAATCCCAATACCATCATCATCATCATTTGCTGCTTATGGCTGTTGAGGAATCTGCGGTGTTAAAATGGGTTGCTGTTGCGGTGGTGGTACAAGTGGCACCTATTACAGTGGTGGCACAAGTGGCACTCCATTACCACCAAGATCTTCTAGACCTAGACCGTCATTTCCCCCAACTGTAGTATTCACAGCCAACTCTCTCTGCCTTTGTGCTTCCTGATCTTGGGCATTCATTCTACGGATTGACTTTATCAGCTCAGGGTCATGCTGAATAAATGTGTCACCCTTACTTCGGGTGCTTGTCATACAACGTTGCTTCCCTACAAAAAGCAAAAATACAAAATAAAAGTAAAATTAGGAAATAGTGTTACAAACTGAAAATAACAACTAATATACTATTACTTTGTTGTATTATCCGACAACGGCCAAAAATTTGATACACCCAAAATTACACTCCAAAAGGAAGAGTAAAGGGGTCATTGATCAAATATAGAACTCAACAAGAGTTGAGGTCGATCCCACAGGGAATGCATGAGAATATATGTATTAGCACCCGTTCTTAGATGTGATATCTATTCCCAAAACAAAAGTGCATAAAGTAAATAGAGGTTTAAGGTTAAGAAGTAGTTAAGTACAATAATAAATGGATTTCAATAACTACTGGATTTCAAATAATCAATTAGAAGTTAGGATTGTGTTCCCATGACGCCCAACTCGAGAGCCAAATTTGTTAATAAATTCGTTCATGATTATTTATACAAGATCAAGTAAGTTAGTTAACATCTAATTCACCTCTCGGTCCTTCTTAGATGCATTTCATTCCTCACCTCCTGGTCTCAGAACGTATATACTTAACCCATGCTATGGATCCTAGAATACTCCCACCTTACAGTCTCAAGTACTTAGACTAGGTCATTAACCTTGAATTTCTGTTGTAGAGTTCTTTTCCTAATTGTCATACCCCTTCGGGCAAGCAATAATACATGCATACCCTTAATGTGTCGTATCATTAAGGAAGAAATAAAGTGAAGAACAATACAATGTATACGATAACCAATCCCAAGATTTTCCCCAAATTTGTTTATCTTATGGAGTTGTCATGGTTCCCACAACCCTAGTTGTGGATTTAGCCTAGCATATTCAATGTAAATAACCCATAACAAGATAAAGCAATCATGATAAGGAACTTACTATTGATAATGTAATGAATCAACGAACTAAAATCTCAAAGAGAAGATCAAAACCTAAGATTTTGATGTAATTAAGCGTGAAATAGTGTTCTCTCATCACTTTTTGTGTGCAACAACCAATGGTAATTAAAAACGGAATAAAAAAGTGTATATATATGCATGGGTAAGCCTAATCCAACTTAAAATAGGAAAATAGGCATTGGCATGGGTTATGAGCGTCAACACAACTTATGAGGCCCAGCCTGGACCATGAAACGGTCTGTGGGTCTTGCACTTAGGCTTCAAATCTTCACACCTATTCACAAGTGGTCATCGCAGGACGTGGTAGGGGTTCACGGTCCATGACTCTTACCTTGGGAATTTTCATCACTACCCAACATCGTGTTTAGCACCATGACCCTCTTCACGGTCCATGGTAAGTCACACGGCCCATGGAGGTTCACGTTGACTTTCCCTAGTGTGATTTCTCTAATTTTTATGGTATTCATCCTAATTTACTTCAACTTTATGGTCAAGTACACAATCCGTCTGAGTTTCTACGGTCCATGTAAGGCACCGTGGGACATGCCTTAGTTTCCATTGTTCTATATGCCTCTTGGCACGCTCAAGTGTGAAGCCATGACGGGCTTCACAGACCCTTTAGTGCTTTGCGGGCCGTGGGAGCACATGTGGTACTTCACTTCACTCCATTTATTTTTCAATGTGCCTAGGTCAGGTTCAAGCAGTCTCCCAGGTTCGTGTGATGCTGCACGGGCCATGGGGGCCTCTATGTGCCTGCAAAATATTTTATGTTTAAAGCGTAATAAGAGTCGTAATCACGAATCATCAAATGCTTAGGGCTTGTGTCTCAGAATTTAAGGGTAGTTAGGATAAGCATCTTCCACTTATTGGGTTTGCTTATAACAATAGATATCACTCTATTATTAGAATGACTCTTCTGAAGCTCTATATGGCAGACGTTGTAGATCTCCGATTGGGTGGTTTGAAGTAGGGTAGATGGCTTTTTTAGGTTTGGATTTAGTTATCTAAGCTTTACAGAAGGTGAGAATGTTAAGGGAAATATTTAAGATGGCTCAAAGTCAGCAAAAGTCTTATGCCATCACGTGGAGGAGAGAGCTTGAATTTAAAGTTGATGATTTGGTGTATTGAAGGTTTCACCAATGAAGCGTGTAGTCCGATTTGGAAATAAAGGAAATTTAAGCCCTAGGTATGTAGGGCCTTACCGAATATTGAGGCCTGTTGATAAAGTTGCATAAGAATTAGAGTTTTCCATAGAGATGAGCATGATTCATCCGATTTTCCATGTATTTATGTTGAGGAAGTGTGCCGGGGATCCTCATTCCAATGTGGCCTTAGAGGTGGTGAATGTTGAAGAGAATCTAACTTATGAGGAAGTTCAGGTGGAAATCTTAGATAGGCAAGTGAAAAGATTGAGAGATCTCCAACAGCTGCTTCAATCAATGTTAAGTCTGACTACGCCCGCAGCTGGCTACTTATTAAAAGACCGAACAGGAAACAAAGATATTGCATTCGTCAAAGTCCTTTGAAGGAAGCTGTAGGTCAAAAGTGCTACTTTAGAAGCCGAAGCCGATATGAAGAAGCGATACCCCTATCTTTTCCATTCTAATCAAGCTTAAGGTACTAAGAGTTTTTCTACTTGAGAACCTCTCCATTCTTGCATATCATTTGCATGTCATCTATGCATAATATGTGATTTTGAAGTTGTATTTAAATGTTATTTGAAGCATAGTTTGAAAATGTTCATGGTGATATGTTACATTTTGCATATGATGCATGCATTCTATTCCTTAGAGCCTACGTTTAGAACAATCGGGGACAAATGTCCCTAAGGGGGAGATATTGTAAGGTCTTACATGTTGGAGGGTGTAAAAGTGCCTAAGAACTGAAATCTGAAAATTTTCCAAGTACCAGTGGGTTTTATGGAAGGTCTACAAGCCGTAAGTGGTCCCATGGGACGTAACCTATGCTCGTAGAGTGATGGCTAGACTTGGTGAACATATGGATTTCTTAAGTTGGGAGTAGGAGTTAGTAGACGGCTCGTACAATGGTCAATAGGTCGTAAGTCCTGTCATAGGTTGAGCATCAGAGAAAGTTTCTGAGGGTCTGAAATCTTATCAGACGAAACCCTCTTTCCTACGGCCCATAGAATGGATCACGACCCATAATTGGGGTCTCATGGTCCTGTCCAACATAAATTTATAAGGAGCGAATTCAACCTTTCCTATTATTTAATATCTATACTATGTCGCTTGAACCCCCAAATGACCTCTTTTCAGCCCTATACAACTTTAATTCACTCTATTCCACTTCATTCTCAAATTTCCCTAAGTCCCACCTCTCTAAAATACTCCTAAGACTTTCAAAGCTTTCAATATGAGCGAGCAAGCTAGGATTTTGGATTCCTTACCTCCAAACCAGATTTTCCTCCATCAAATCACCAAGGTATGTGGGTTTGATTGTGGAAAACCCTCCTACACAAGTTCAACCATTCTTCTTCCTTATCTATTTGAAATTTATGGATATTCATGGATGTTTTTATGAACTCCTTTATATGATAATATTATGAAGGGATTTATGATGTTTTACCTTTGTACATGATTATGCATTGAAAAGCCATGTGAAATTTATGGATTTTTATGAGGGTTTGATGATACCCTAGCTAAGTTTTGTAATGCTTTTGGTGGTTATTTTGAATAATGTTCAAGTGGTTCCATTTTACTCTTCTCAAGTCATTTACTTTTGAATTGCATAGTTTTAAACTTATGTACATGTACTCATCATGATTTGATTAAAGATGTATGTCAAGCTTCTATGATGTAAAGGGCCTTATGAAATAATATGCGAATTTATGAATGATATGAATTCGAAAGGGATATTATGCATGTTATGAGATATGAGTATATTGTGAAAGTTATGAAGCCCTATCTTTGATATTATGAAGCTTTGATTTTGATGAGCTACTCTATGAAAAGTTTATGATACTTTGCATATTATGGCTATAAGTATGATTTGAATATTCCTTGGGATTGTGATCTAGTACCGAGAGGACCTTGGTAGATAACCATTGTCCATTCTATGTTGCCACCATAGGATTGTGAATTAGCAAATGGATCCATATAGTTCATGTTGCATGAGTGACAAAAAAGAGTGGTGTTTTTGTATGACATGCTAATTATTACCGAAAAGGGTGGCGTTCCCGTAAGGTTGTTATCATAAGTTAACCAAAAAGGGTGGTATTCCTGTAAGGTATTTATGAAGTGCTTTCCAAAATAGGGAGTTCCTGTAAGGTGAGTGTTTAGTTTACCTTGGAAAAGTAGACCACTTCTAGTCTAGTGTGGAGTGAACGTCGGGATTCTATGTGGTAGCCTTCTTGGTCTTATATGTTAGTTATGGTCCTTTCCTATCTATGTATATGTATGTAACTTGATAATTCCTCATGCATATTTTGACTAAGGCATTGAGCACTCATGACATATTGAACTTATACCCATTGATTATTATTATGCATATTATTTAATTATGGCTTATGTTCTTGATGCCTTTCACCCCACATACTTAGTACATTCCAAGTACTAACACATACTTTTTTTTCAATACGGTCTAACCATGTAGAGACCAGAGCTTCTATCCATCCTCCTCCTCCACTTGGATAGATGATTTAGTTAAAGATCACTTCTGGTGTGTCCTCTACATTCGGGGACAATAGCCATTGACTTTCTTGCTTATATAAGACTTGCGTAATTATGGATATTTATCTTTTGAGGGTACGCCCAGAAGATGTCTTGGCCTCCGTTCCATTCGTATTAAAGGTGTTGTTGGATATTTGGATTATGTATGTTATGAGCTCGACTCTCGTTATATTTATGTATTATTAAAGACTTTCCCTTAGTCCCTTATTCCCTCTTATGCGTTGCATGCTTGTTGTATTGTTGAGATAGAAGTCCTAAGTCCTAATTTCCCCCATAACATGAGTCATACTTACCCACCCCTTAATCTTTTTTTTGCTATGTGATCCATTCTAATCCTCTTCCCTACAACATCCCCATAGCATGAGTCCAAAGTCTCATTTCCCCTAGAATTATGTGTTATTTGTTTAAATTTTGCTTCCACAACCAATGATGTGCCACCTCTGCTTAAAAGGCTTGCTTGGGGTTTTGATGTGTTATCAAAATATAGGACTTTTGGTGTTTACAACTTGGAATTTTGTGTGTTCTCAATGCGATGTTAATTGGTTTTATGTATTTTTGTGTTCTATTTGAAGGATTTAAGGGTTGGCTTTGATTTTTGGGATAAAATGTAGAAGTTGCTGATTTTGGTGAAGTACGAGATACTTTACAGGCCGTAGAGCATTCTACGGGCCATGAAAGAGGTTTCGTGTACAATTCCAGTGAGTGGCTGATTTTTTGAAGTTGATTTACTAATATGTAGATGGGACGTGGATTGCTTTACAAGTCATAGAACATGGTTCGTGCCTTGAGGATCAGAGATGAGGGACTTTCTGAAGATTCACCAGACGAATCCCCTTACGGGCCGTATACCACTTTACGAGTCGTAGAGGGGTATCCTAGATCCCAAGCCCAGTTTTCCAACAATACTTTATGAGACCTCGACTATGGATCGTGGAATGCAATACGACTCGTACACCTAATCGTGAGGTGTGCTGACCCAGCTATCCTATTTTGTTTAGTATTTGTATTATAACTAGTTTTTAGGTTATTTTTCATGAAGTACATAGAGAGCTTGACAGTTAGAGAGGAAAAATAGTGAGATTGAGTAGAAAACATTGGAGAGTTGTGAGAAACACTTGTACTTTGATTTGATCTTTAATCTTGTGATTCTCATTGAAGTTTGGATTCACTTTTTCTTAATTCAATTGTGTAAGTGCTCTATTATGTTATTCCAATTCATAAGTCTTGCATCTACAAAAATCATGAGTAGCTAAATCCACTATTAGGATTGTGGGAACCATGAAGAACTAACAAGGTAAAACAAGATAATTCATAATTCTTGGAAAGTGTGCGTGCATGTATTACTTAACCCTCTTTGCTTTGCATGTTTTCTGATAGTGGCCGACATTAGAACCTGTCCAGTAACACTGACTCGGGCAAGGTAGTAATGAATAGGAAAATAGATTAATTAAGAAGATTCGATTGATGTTTTCTCATCTAATCAATCGAACTGGGCCAAGGAGAGGCTTTATTGGGACTAATAGGTAAGGGTTAGTAGTGTACACTACGGAGATAGGCCAAGTCATGTAGTGAAATTCACCTCTCGCCTGGACTAAATTGTTTGGTGAACTTAACTTACCGTCCTGCATGCTACACACTGGAAAAGAATTAGGTTATCCGGTGATACTTAGTTAGGGAGTCATGGGGAACACAAAACCCTAGTTTCTCTCTATATTGGTTAAAATCTTGTGTTAATTAGGTTTACTTTTCTACTGATTATTGCAAACACCCCACCCGTTGGGGAAATAAGTAGGTTAATAACTCAAATTACGTTAATTGAGTTCTCCTAAGTCTACATATTCCCTTGGGTTCGACCCTAACTTTGGTTAGGTTCTATTTCTTGATAGAGACCGCCTTATCCTAAAAAAGGAGGTGTAACTTGGGCGACATCAAGATTTTGGTGCCGTTGTCGGGGACTATGACTAGACTTGGTTAATTCAAAGTAATGTGGAAATTAATACTTATTTCCCTCATATTTTTTTTTCTTTTTTTCTTTTATATATGACACCCTCGATTGAAGAAATATTGAATGATTGGAGTATCGATATAAGAGGGGTTGTAGAAGTTTTTGAATCGCAATGTGTACTTCTTAAAAATATTAGAAAATCTCAACTTAGACAACTATTCGCTTTTATCATATATTCATTTGTTTGGCTTGGATGTCCACAATTTAAGTGTAAAGGTTGACACATCTGACGCTCAACAAGCTAGTTATGAATTGTGTGAAGAAGAAAAAAATACTTATAGGCCAACTTGAAGAGCTAAAATTGGAGGGTCAACTACTTGACCAGACTATTATTGATATTATCACTATTGAGAAAAGTACATGAGAGTTATGTGAAGAAGTAGATAATATTATTTTTAAAAATTCTAGTGTGTGTAAACATGAGGATGTAAATAATAATATAATTCATAAATTAGGGCGTATTGGACCTTATTCAAATAATTTTTCTACATTATGTTTAGATGATGAGATATTAATCAAATCATTTGATCATATGGAAGAATGTACGGAGGAACAAAAATGTGTGTATATTCTTGAACTTTTCGGGCTCAAAAGAAAAAATTACATTCCTCAATTCACGGCCAAAAAGTACAACATACGATCTCTATTGTCTCTTCTTCTTATTTATACTACCACTCTGTGAGCATAATAGAAAATTAAAAAATAAATTAGGAGTATAATTCATAAGTTCAAGGTGGAAGAAAAAGTGGAATCACACACACTTGGTAAAGTCTGAGAAACCAAGTTGTCCAAGTCGTGCCGCGACAATAAATCAGGCGCTTCTTAGAAGGCATCCCAAGGAGCAGATCAACGCTTAGGCGCCCAGGTTTGTCCTTTTTGACCCCAATACTTTATTTTGCTTCGATAGTATGCATTGAGGACAATGCACCTCTTTTTCGATGGGGTGTGGGTAGTTATGGGCCTCAGTGAAGTCTGAGTAGCTTGGGTGTATAACTACCCCAATTTTTTAATCCTGGGGTTTTCTTGCCTATGTTCTTTTTCCCTATGGATATTTACTTTCTGTTGAACCAACATGTTTACGATGTTTAAGTAGTATTTGTAGCATATAGTACTGATATATATGGCATACAACATGATTTTATATATTTTTTTGAGAAAAAAGATACCCACCAAATTTTGATTTTGATTAGTTAGTCTAGATAGAAACCATGCATGTTTAGGTGTGTTGACGATACTTGTTCTGATAAGTGAGGTTAAAAATTGATATAAAAAGCATGATTTGAGAGTCTTTTGTTGATAATGTAGTCAGTGCCATGTGAATGTGAACTTAAATTGCTAAATTCATGTGTTTTGTGCTAATTTGAAACTTTCCATGTTACTCTAAGTTAGATTATAAATTAATTGGATTAGGAAAGGATCTTAGGCAATTTTTCTTAAAAATCCACTTGGCTTAAATGACCAACCAAAGTTACAGAGTATCCCTTGATCTTGAAATTTGAGCTTTACATGTACCTATTCTTTGTAGACACCTAAGTAACCTAGCCTTGTTAGTTATAAAATCCTAAGAGGGGACTCGATCCTTCCATGAATATTGTGCACCTTGACTTAGGCCAAAAGCCTAAGTGGAGGGTGGCTGGTGTAAGGGTGAAACATAAAAATGAGGAGGAAATAGTGATACAGAGAAAAAGAGAAAAAAGAGAAAACGAGAAAAATCATGTATTGTGTGCAAGAAAAATAAGTGATGCCTTAGTTGTGAGTTAAAAAGGAATATAAAGTGTAAAAGCAAGGAGAAAACCTGAAAGATAAAAAGAATGCACCTAGAAAAGCTTGAAATAGGAGACAAGGAGAAGGAGATGAAAAATGATAGTGTTGGTAGGCCAAAAGTATAGGAAAACATAGTGTCAAGGAGGGCCTTTAGTCACTATGTTCCCAATATATCATACCAAAGCCCCCAGAGCCTACGTTACAAGCCTATAAAATCCTAAAGTGATACTAGTCCAAATGGTTGAAGGTTTAGTCATGAGTATATGTCACGACCGGGGGTTAGGGCCTAAATATGACACGGCGAATGGGAACATGAGAGTCCCTAAACATGTCTCAAGTATCTACATCCACATCATCGGTTCAAGAACAACATTCATTTAATAACATATAGTTCTAAGGGACGGGATAATAGGACTCACACTATGGGGGCAAAACGGGGCTAGGGACTTCTCACATTTCCACACCAAACATACTTATAGTCAATAGGAATTTTAACCATTTCAACAATACAGAATCAAGATACCAGTCATAACAGGAGAAGTTCATAAAAGTCTACATAATGTCCAACTAATGCTTCTAGTCAAAGGAACTGGGGCTAGGACAAGTTTCGGGCTCACCCTCAAATAAGAAAGAACGTTTTGAAATAGTGTAAAAGAAAGGTAGTTGGCTCGTCCTTGGAAGATGAGACTCACCACAATATACTCCGAAAATGGACTATTCGTCAACCTGTTGGTACTCAAAGTGCTCAGCCCCTACATGGTAAAATCATGTGGGCATAGAGTATGCGTTAGTACGTTTGAATGTACTTACTATGCGGGCATGCAATGCATATGACTTACCAAACCTGCATTTCAATGTTAGGTGACAAGGCACGTAATATAAAAAGAATCATATATTCAATGGAAGTATATATACAAGATGCCATGAAATTTATGATGCATGAAATGCAACAATGCTCATATACATTGGGGATGTACTATAACCGACAAATCAAATTCATGCAAGCTATTACATGAATTAGTCCGATTGGGACCTCCCACCGGTAGGGAGAAGATTACTTCCCAAAGGTAATCCACATCACACCTTATCGACTCACCATTTTAGTGGATGGTCACCTTCCTTATGGACCCACCATTTTGGAAGGATTTTTCGAAATTTTATAGAATATATCAGAATCATATACGTATAACCATTCCTTACAACCTGGTCATTTTGGTAATGGCTTACATTTCTATGTTGGCACATAGTTCAAGGAAAGGGAGAGGGCCCTTGGGGATAGGCCTAACGCCCCCAATCCATTGGTGCTAAGTCGATAATATCCCACTTGAATACTTATACATATACATGCTTTCAGGAGATACAATGCTCATTTCAAACTGTTCAATACACATTTAGACTCAAATGCCAAATCATAGATCATAATCGAAATGTTCATGCAGGGAATAGCCCATTCACATATACAAGATGGTGCAAGCACCCAGGATGCTCAAAGAGCCAGAATCATAGGCATACTGGTGATTATCTTTTTATCATAATCAATATCTTATCAGAATCATATCATAATCATTTCAGAAAACATAGTTGGGCTTAACCCACTTCATAATTTCCATGCATAAATGAATATAATGCAATGCCGGATGTGAGGATGGCATGGGTAACATAAATTCAAGTTAAAAATCAATATCACAATATAGAGTTTAGTAAATCCACATGTAATTCGTAATATAGATCACCCATGCATAAAACAACTTTAAAAGGGGACATGCATGTTCATACATCATAACTCAATGTAGATCATCATATTAGTAATCAAAATGAATTGAAATCATAGGTAAATTACAACCCATACACTGATTAGATTTAATAAAATCAAATAATGCAATCTCATATTTAAAGCAACAAAAATTCATGAAATCAAGTGAAAGGAGTTTTGGGTCTTCTTTGTTGAAAGGGACCAAGAATCAATCCCACATACCTTAATTGAGGATCTAAATTCAAGGGATGAATTAGGCTTGAATTGGACTCCAATGGAGCCTTATCTTTGATCCTTGAGAGAGGAGTATAGAGAGGAATAGAGAGGTGATCTTGTGAGGGGTATAATGTTTTTAGGAGAACGAATTAAGGGGAAAGAGATATCAGTTGAATTAGGGATTTAGGATAGGTAAAAAGGTCATAATTCATGATTAAAATAAACTGAAATTTCATAAACGCCAGTAATAAAATGGACAAAAATTAGAACCGTTAGGTTCACACAGTACATTACATGGTCTGTGACACGCCACACGGACCATGAATAGTGGCCATGATTCCCTACTTTGAATTTCACAGAGGAAAATTTCATGGAGCTAAGTGGTATTACACGGACGTCTACACGGTCCGTGTGACTTCACACAGGCCATGAAACCGACCGTGCAACGGTACTTGGAAAAATTTTTGCACGACAAAGTTATGAGATGGTACTTCCATGCTTAGAATAATTCTTACATGGTGAGTCATATGGAGAGCCACACGGTCTGTGACACATCACATAGACCGTGTGGCCTTACTTGGCCGAAATTTCCTTCTGTCTCATATCTTACCAACCATGAACTGGACCAAGTGTCCCTCCACGGAAGGCCACAAGGTCCGTGTGGCTTCACACGGCTCGTGTAGGCCCTCCGTGGAGAAATGTATGGAAGTTCACTTGGGGCAATTCCAAGAGACTTAGGAAACGCCACTCAAAAAATCCAGATCCTTAAAGTATAGGGGCAAGCCTATGGTATTAGGCATGATATATGAATATATGTTGTGAAAGTGAGTGATTTTTCATAGTCCTAACGTAATACATGAAAAAATCATTGAAAGTTAGATATAGGACGTCTTTCTGTGAGGGCACTTGCATTGCATTGCTAGCATTAGGCTTATTCAGTGATTTTGGATTGTTAATGGTACCTCACTTGTCATAGTTATGTTGTCACATGCATGAGTCTGTATTGGTTTGCTAGATGACTATCTGATTTTGTTTTGAAAAAGTGGTGTGTGTATCTGAGGTCAAGTTTGAAGTGATATATGTCACTGGGTTGATATCTGTGTGTTACTATATTACTTATATAGATTGAGTTCGTCACTTGAGGACAAGCAAAAATTTTAAGTTGATGGTGTTGATGTGCTATCAAAATACATCATTTTTTATACTTACAACTTGGAATTTTATGTGTTCTCAATGTGATGTTAGTTGGTTTTACGTGTTTTTGTGTTCTATTTGCAGGATTCCAGGGTTGGCCTAGATTTTGGGGAGAAAATGGTGAAGTTGCTAATTTTGGTGAAGTACGAGACACTTTACAGGCCATAGAGCATTCTACGGGCAATGAAGGAGGTTTCGTGTACAATTCCAGTGAGGGGCTAATTTTCTAAAGTTCTACAAACATATAGATAGATCGTGGATTGATTTACAAGTCCTAGAACATGGTTCGTGCCCTGAGGATCAAAGATAAGGGACTTTCTGAAGATTAATCAAACAAAACCCCCATGGGCCTAGACCACTTTACGGGTCGTAGAGGGGTAAGTAGATCCCAAGCCCAATTTTCAAGCAATACTTTACGAGACCTCCACTATGGGCCGTGGAATACAAATACGACCCGTAGACCTGTTCGTGAGGCGTGCCGACCTAGCTATCTTATTTTGTTTAGGACTTGTATTTTAAATATTATAAATAGCTTTCTAGGTTATTTTTCATGAAGTACATAGAGAGCTCGACAGTTAGAGAGGAAAATAGTGAGATTGAGTAGAAAACATTAGAGAGTTGTGAGAAAAACTTGTACTTTAATTTGATCTTTAATCTTGTGATTCTCATTGAAGTTTGGATTCACTTTTTCTTAATTCAATTGTGTAAGTGCTCTATTATGTTATTCCAACTCATAAGTCTTGCCTCTACACAAATCATGAGTAGCTAAATCCACAACTAGGGTTGTGGGAACCATGAAGAACTAATAAGGTAAAATTGGATAATTCATAATTCTTGGAAAGTGTGCATGCATGTATTAATCAACTCTCTTCGTTTTGCATGTTTTCTGATGGTGGCCAACATTAGAACCTGTCATGTGTTACTGACTGGACCAAGGTAGTAATGAATAGGAAAATATATTAGTTAAAAGGATTCGATTGATGTGTTCTCATCTAATCAACCGAACTGGGCCAATGAGAGGTTTTACTAGGACTAATAGTGTAAGACCCCACTTTTGGGGGTAGAAGTGATGCAAGAAGAAAGCTTGAAAATTTGAAACTGTTGTTGTTTACAAAAGGGTCTACAACTTGTAAGATGGAGTACAATTTGTAAAGTGCTTTCATAGACCTAGGAAGATTTGACGAAAATTGGGATCTTTATGAAGTTCAGTTTATGATTCATCAAATGAGTCGTAAAGCTCTTTACAAGTCGAAGAGTGTCTCGTAGAATGGGAACCAGAGAAAAGTATTCTCTGAAGTTTGGAACTATGTCATCAGACAAGACCTATCTACGGCCCGTAGACGGGGTCTCGTAGAACCGTCTGGCTAGGATTTTAATAGGGGTAAATTTGACCTTTTCTCTTTCTTTCAAGTCCAAGCTATGGAGTTTTGAACCCATCTATGCCCCATATCAATGTATACAACCCTCTTTCACCTTATTCTTCCTCATTCCGAAAACACCCTAAGTCTCAACACTCTTTCAAGCTCTTCAAGACTTTCAAGCATAGGGTGCAAGCTTGGGTTTCAAATCTTCCACCTCCAAATTAGGTTTCCTCCATCACAATCGCTAAGGTATGTGGGGTTGATTATGGGAACCTTTCTTCCCACAAGTCCAATCATTCTTCTCCTCCAACTACAAGAAATTTATGGATATTTATGGTGTAGTTTATGAACTCTTGCATATGATGTTACTATTATCCATTCTATGATGGTTTATTTTGCCTATTATCATGAAGTAAAATATCATGTGAAATTTTATGGATTCATATGAGTATTGAGAAAGTCTTAACTAGGTTTTACTTGATGAGATGAGTTTTATGTTCCCATGTCCATGTTTTGGGAAGATGATATACATGATTATGATAGGTTGATTAAGGATGGTTCAAACTTATTATTTTTCACTGTGTGCTTTGAAATATGATTTCTGAATAATGAGGGTTTTGCTACAAGATGGTGGATAGGTTTGAATACCTTTAAACCGAAATGATTTTACTCTTCTCAAGTTCTACACTCTTGGCTAGCATGATGTTCAAGCTTAAAAGTACATAACCCACCATGTATTGGCTAAAGTATTTTACTAGATCCTATGTTGATGAGAATCTTATTGTAAGACATGTGAATTACGAATATTTTAAATTGTAAAAAGGGCTATTTAACATGCTATGAGTTCATGAGAATGTTACAAGTGTATGACTAGAATAGGGAGCCTTCTTGATATTATGATGTGATGATTTGGTAGGCTACTCTTATAAAACCTACCAAAAAGGTTATACTGTAAGGTAGGAAAAGTCACGACTCCTATCGAAAAGATCGTATCGTAAGGTAGGGACATTTTATAACACCTACTGAAAAGGGGGCATGCCGTAAGGTAGAATTGTTCACAGCTTCTACCAAAAATATTGTATCGTAAAGTAAGGACACCTCATAATACCTACCAAAATGGTCATGCCATAAGGCGGGATAACTCTCAACTCCTACCAAAAGGATTGTATCATAAGGTAAGGATATACTATATGATCTACCAAAAAGACTATGCCATAAGGTAGGGGTATTTTTAACACACTCCAAAAAGGTTATATCGTAAGGGGAGTGGATGGCCTACTTTATGCATGTCTTGACTAATGCATTGTACATCTATTTTATAATGAGCTTATATTCGTTAGCTATGATTAGGCATATGGTTTAATTATGGCTTATGTCCTTTATTGCATTGCACCTCGCATACTTAGTAACAATAAGTACTAACGCGTACTTTTGCCTACATGATGTAAGCATGTAGGAACTAGAGCTCTTATTCATCCTCCTCCTCCACGTGGCTAGTTAGGTTTGTTAAAGATAACTATTGGTGAGTCCTCTATTTCAGGGACAACATCCACGTTATTTTTATGCTTTTGTTAAGACTTGTCTATTTTAGACTTTCTATCTTATGAGGGTGAGCTTGGGAGATGCCTTGGCGCCCGTTCCACACGTACTACAGGTGTTGTTATATATGGATGGTTATGTATTGAGCTTGACTACTATTATCTTTTTGTAAATGTCCCATCTTCCCTTCTACTTTGTTATATGTGGATGGATGTTATGGAAGTCCTAAGTTCCTAAATGCCCCATAGGGTGAGTCATACTTGCCCGCCCCTTAGAAAGTATGTGTTACATGTTTATTGCTCTTTTATTGCTTCCGCGAAACCCAGGATATGCTATGCATACTTAAGAGGCTTGTTTAAGATCCTCTCAGGTTCTTATTCACCGTGTCACGTCTAGGCCCTAGGCTTGGGTCGTGACAAGCTTTGTCAGAGCACTAGGTTTGTAAATGGTCCTCGAAAATCCAACATACTATGTCGAGTACAATCTTATTCATGTTTGTAAAGCGCGCCATAACTACGAATGGGAGGCTGTGATGCGTTTTAGGAAATGGTTCACTTCTTCATAATCTAGTCATACCTAAGATTTAAAATAAGACTTCTTTACCTAACAGGTGGTATTTTTCTCTTTAAGATCATTCCTCAACCAAAGAGAAGGCTACAAAGGGCACTCACACCCGAGGAGGGTCTGGCCTATCTGGCCTCTCAAGCTCCGCAAGAAGAATGGGTCACGCATGCCGAATATCGTAATGTGATCACCATGTTGGCACAAGCTATCACTAATCAATTGAACCAAGGAGCCCAAGATCCTCATGCTTCCACCCCTGCTTCAAAAGTTAAGGATTTCGCAAGGATGAACCCCCGGAGTTCTATGGCTCCAAAATGGAGGAGGACCCCCAAGAATTTATTGATGAGGTGTACAAAGTGCTTGCTATTATGGGGGTGAGTTCTTAGGATAAGGAGGAACTTGTGGCCTATAAACTCAAAGGTATTGCACAAGTGTGGTTTACTCAATGGAAACTCGAAATGGAGAATGACGATTCCATCCCATGGGAGGAATTTAAAGCCGCCTTCCTCAACCAATTCTTCCCTATTGAACTGAGAGAGGAAAAGATGATGGAGTTCATGAATCTCAAGCAATGCTCCATGAGTGTGAGGGAGTATTCCCTTAAGTTTAGCAAGCTCTCAAAATATGCTCCTCACTTGGTTGCCGACTCTAGAGCAAGGATGAACAAGTTTGTGTTGGGGGTGTCCGACTTGGTGAATGAAGAATGTCACACTGCTATGCTCTTGGGTGATATGGACTTGTCTTGTCTCTTGACATATACCGAGCAACTTGAAGGGGAGAAGCTTCGAAAGAGGAGAAGTGGGGAGCATAAGAGGGCTCGATATGATGGTGGTTTCCAAGGTGCTAAGGGTGGCCATTTCCAACAAGGCCACAAGTCCCAAGGTCAAGGACCCTCCAATGCTCAAAACCAAAGTTTTTCTAATGATAGGGTGCCTAACCCTAAGGCCCAAGGTGGCAATGATGGAGTGACTCGTCCTAGATGCCCAATGTGTAGAAGAAATCATAGTGGCACACATTGGAGGAACACGGGCGCGTGCTTCGGATGTGGCAAAATGGGCCACAAAATTTTCGATTGTCCACACACTCAAAACAAGGGTAGAGATGGTCGTCCTCAAGGGCAAGGTGCTCATGTTGATCAAAGGGGACAAGGAGGCCAACAAAGAGGTGCTCCACGTCATAATCGATTTTATGCTCTTCAAGGAAGACAAGGGGTGGATGAGGTGCTTGATGTTTTTACTGGTATGTTAAAGGTTTATGATTATGATGTGTATGTTTGATTGGATCCGGGTGCTACACACTCTTTTATTACTCCTTTTGTTGCTAACAAGCTTCATGTGTGTCCCGAATTATTGGGTGAACCCTTTGAGGTGTCTACCCCCTTTGGTGAGTCCATTATTGCTAGAAGGGTCTATAGGGGTTTTCCCATGTCCTTGCTGCATAAAGTGTTGCCTTGTGGTTTTGTTGAACTTGACGTGGTGGATTTTGATGTCATTCTTGGGATGGATTGGTTACATGCATATCATGCTTCCATTGATTGTAGGACTCGTAAGGTTAAGTTCCAATTTCCTAATGAGCTCATCTTTGAGTGGGAAGGTCGCAATTCGGTGGTTAAGTGTAGGTTTATTTCTTGTTTTAAGGCCCGGAGATCGATTACTAAGGGTTACATTTACCATCTTATAAGGGTTTGGGATATTAAGTCTAAAGTCCCTTCTATCGAGTTAGTTCCAGTTGTTAATGAGTTTCTTGATGTCTTTCTCGATGAGCTTCCCAGTGTCCCTTCCTAAAGGGAGATAGATTTCGTCATAGATCTCCTCCCCAATACCTAATCCATTTGCATTTCTCCTTACCAGATGGCCCCGCGGAGTTAAAGGACCAATTGAAGGATTTATTGGAGTAGGGTTTTATAAGGCCTAGTAAGTCACCTTGGGGTGCCCCATTGTTGTTTGTAAGGAAGAAAGATGTCTCACTTAGAATGTGCATCGACTATCGTCAACTCAATAAGGTCACTATAAAGAACAAGTATCCCTTGCTAAGGATAGATGACCTATTTGATCAACTACAAGGGACTAGTCATTTTTCTAATCTTGATCTTCAATTTGGGTACTACGAAATGAGGGTAAGGGAGTGTGATATTTCCAAGACGATTTTTTGGACTAAATATGGGCATTTTGCATTTGTAATGATGTCATTTGGCTTAACTAATGCACCGGAAATATTTATGGATCTCATGAATAGGGTCTTTAAACCCTACCTCGATATGTTCGTGGTGGTTTTCATAGATGACATATTGATTTACTCTTGGAGTGAAGAAGAGCATGTGAAGCATTTGAGGATGGTATTGCAAACGTTGAGGGATGAGAAGTTATTTGCTATATCCGATAAATGTGAATTTTGGTTGAAGGAAGTTGCATTCCTAGGGCATGTGGTGTCCGGCGATGGAATTAAAGTGGACCCTAAGAAGATGGAAGTGATAAGAAATTGGCCTCCGATGGATATTAGGAGTTTCTTGGGCTTAGCCGGATATTACCAGAGGTTCGTCGATGGTTTTCCTCAATTGCATCCCCTTTGATGAAGTTGATTCAAAATAAGGCATAATTTGTGTAGACCAATGAATGTGAGAGGAGTTTTCAAACTTTTAAAGATAAGCTTACATCGGCTCCTATTTTGGCCCTATCGGAAGGATTAGAAGGGTTTGTGGTTTATTGTGATTCTTCAAGGGTTAGTTTGGTGTGTGTATTGAGGCAAAGTGGTAAGGTCATAGCATATGCTTCTCGACAATAAAAGGTATATGAGCTTAATTATCCCACCCATGATTTTGAATTGGCGGCTGTGGTATTTTCTCTAAAAATATGGCGTCATTACTCGTATGAGGTTTATGTAGATGTGTTCACCGATCACAAGAGTCTTCAATATCTATTCGCACAAAGGGATCACAATTTGAGACAAAGAAGGTGGTAGAACTCCTCAAGGACTATGACATGAGTATGCACTATGATCCCGGCAAAGCTAATGTTGTGGCTGACTTCCTAAGTAGAATATCCATGGGAAGTGTAGCTCATATTGGTTAGGTTGAATGAAGTTGAAAATGAAGGTGTGGTGGTATTTGATGGTTCTAAATCTTCTTTCGTTGAATAGGTCAAATCCAAACAAGACCTTGATCCCGCCTTGCTAGAATTGAAAGCTTTGGTTAAAGATGGCAAGGTGGAGGTTTTCTCCCAAGGGGAAGATGGCATTCTTAGATACCAGGGTAGGTTGTGTGTGCCTAATGTTGAGGGGATAAGAGACTTGATCTTGCAAGAGGCCCATAACTCGTCCTACTCTATTCATCCTGGTTTAATGAAGATGTATATAGACTTGAGGGAGGTGTATTCGTGGAGTGGTATGAAGAGAGGTGTTGCTAAGTTTGTAGCTGGTTGTCACAATTGCCAGCAAGTATAATCCGAACATCAAAGGTCGGGTGGCCTAGCTCAAGACATAGAAATTCCTACTTGGAAGTGGGAAGAGATCAATATATATTTTGTGATTAGGTTGCCAAAGACTCGGAAGCATTTTGATTCTATTAGGTTGTTGTTGATATAATGAAAAAATTGGCTCATTTCCAACTGGTTAAAACAACCTATGGTGCCAAAGATTATGCCAAGATATATATTCAATAGTTGATCAAATTACATGGGGTACCATTGTCTATCATTTCGGATCGTGGTGGTCAATTCACTTCTCACTTTTGGAGATCCTTCCAAAAGGGGCTTGGTACACATGTTAAGCTTAGCACGATGTTTCATCCTCAAACTGATGGCAAAGCCAAAAAGACTATTTAAACTCTTGAGGATATGCTTAGGGATTGTATCTTGGAGTTCAAAGGTAGTTGGGATGAATACCTTCCACTCATCGAGTTTGTTTATAACAATAGCTATCACTCTAGCATTGGAAGGGATCTCTTTGAAGCCCTTTATGGTAGGCGGTGTAGATCTCCGATTGGGTGGTTTGATGTGGGGAAAATGCTTTATTGGGACCGAAATTCGGTCATGGAAGCTTTTGGAAAAAGTAAGGTTGATAAGGGAGAGACTGAAGACGGCTCAAAGTAGGCAAAAGTCCTACTCCGATGCAAGAAGGAGAGATCTTGAGGTTGATGTTAGTGATTGGGTGTATTTGAAGGTCTCACCAGTGAAGGGTGTGGTTTGGTTTGGGAAGAAGGGGAAGTTAAGCCTAAGATTTGTTGGGCCTTGTAGAATTGTGAAGAGAATTTGTAAGGTTGCCTATGAATTAGAGTTGCCTTCGAGGATGAACATGGTTCATCCGGTCTTCTATGTGTCTATGTTGAAAAAGTGTATGGGTGACCTAAGTTCTAGTACCCTTGGATGTTGTGGGTGTCGTAGAAGATAACTTGACTTACAAGGAGGTGTCGGTAGAAATACTTGATAGACAGGTGAAAATATTGAGAAATAAAGGTATAGCGTCCGTCAATGTCCTTTGGAGGAATTAACAAGTCGAAAGTGCCATATGGGAAGCCGAAGCCAATATGAAGAAGCAATATCCTTATCTTTTTCATTCCGATAAAACTTGAGGCATTACAGTTTTTCCATCCTAGAGTCTCCTCTCCTTGCATGCCATTTTCATTACATTCATACATCTTTATGTGAATTTGATGTTGCATTATAAGTGCTATTTGAAACATGAACTACTAGAAATATCGTCTATGACAACAATGATTATGGGTTGCAATACAATTGCTATAAATAATATATAACAACAGTTTGAAACGTTACCATAAACCCTTGGACTTAATACTACACTTATTAAAATAAACCATTGCATTAGCCCCTAACCGTTGCTATAGAGTTACTATTTGCAACAAATATCTTAATCGTTGCAATAATAAATACTATAGATACAGTTTCAGTAAAAAATAAAATTGATGCGTATAAGTTCCCAAATATACATTTTCCCTCCACTAATTTTATTAGCTCATGGACAATTTTTAATAGGATTTTCTAGAACAAAATTTCTCCTTTCTAGACCCAATTTTACATCAGGGCTTCTCTCAGTAAACAAAATATATCGAGGGTTTCTCTAGGGTTTTGACTCAGGTAATCAGATATGAAGGAAATAGAGGGTTTCTCTAAGGATTGCTTTTGAATTTATGTCCATCAGCTTCAAGAAGTGTTCCTTTACAATTTCATCTCTATGTAAAGCACATTTATAATAAAAGTTTATCTCCATCAACTTCAGGAAGGGACAGTGTTTCTCTACAATTTTATCTCCATCAAAAGGTTTGATATCCTTCATTCTTTTTAAGTTCCCTTTGTCTCTAGATTTTCATAAATATTTGTGAAGGATTATTGAGAAAATTTCTGACTTCAAAATTTTTAACTTTATCGAAGGATTTTTGAAATGCACAAGTGAATTTCTTCAAAATGTTTAACTTTACTAAAGGATATTTGAAATGCACAAGTGGGTTTCTTTGAAATTTTAACTTTACTAAAGGATATTTGAAATGCACAAGTGAGTTTTCATGAAATAGATTTTTTCATTCTATATTATGTCTAAGATTTAATTTACTTGTGATTAGAGTTTGTAAATTGAATTTATTTTAGTTAAAAATCTGGTGGGTTTAAAATCAAATTTGATTGTTGCTTAAAATCTGGTGTCTTTATGTGGTGAAGGACAAAGGGATATTTAGAAATAACGATGAATTTTTAGGTTATAAAATGTGTGTACCTAATACAAGAGCTATTTATTTTGTTTTGTGTTGTTGTGGGCATTCTAGAAGGGTGAAAACTTGTGTTTTGCCATCGTTAATGTTTAAGGTATCAGTTATTTATTATAGACTAGTAGTATATATGAATTCTCAGTAGTTGATTATTGTTATTATTGCCGTTGTCATCGTTTTCTAAAAAAAATATTAGCATGTTTTTGTTGTGTGAATATTTAGACAAATCATGAATTGTGTTGATTAATTGTAATATTAATCCAAATTTCATTCTTGTATTATTATTTTATTTATTCTTTTCAAGTGATGTTGCTTTCCAACCACTTTCAATTTAATCTTATTTTGATATTTTCTTTCTTTTCTCTACAACTATGATTGCACCTGAAGTCTTTTCTCGTTTTCCTATTAACAATACTCTCTTGCCTTCTTTATTCTCATTCGCCCCTTTCCATTTCGCTAATTGAAATATTCTGTCTGATTCCTCTTTGAAAGAATTCTATGGAAGTTTGTCATCTAAAAATCCTTTTAGATCTCTTGACAACCCTACACTTTCTATTAAAAGTTTCCCCGAGATTGGTTTGGAGACACCCATCAAATTTTCAAATTTAAAAAGGTTTGAAGTTATCGGTTCTCCAAAGTTGGAGTTATTTTTTCGATTGAGGGAATGAAGAAGATTGTTTAATTATGTATTAATAATTGTAATTCTCTTACATCCTTACTTTTTAGTATTCTGCCAAGTACCTTTTGAATGATAGACATATCTGGTTGCCAGAAATTGAAATTGGAGGGGCTAGTTGTGGAGATGTTTCTGGAGGAACTGAATCTGGAAGCATGTGATTGTATAGATGACATGTCACCTGAGTTTCTCCAAGGAGAACGCACACTGTGGGTATAGGATTGTCACAACCTTTCTAAGTTTTTAATTCCTACCGCAATTGGAACTTTCAATATTTTTGCAGTGAGAATGTTGAAAAACTTTTGTTGGCATGTGGGGATTCCTAGATAACGCATTTGCATACCTTTGGACCAAGTGGCTTCCAGAACATATGCTGCAACTCCTTGTATCTCTTAATACACTAAGTCTCTCTAGTTGTCTAGAAATACAGTCCTTTCCCAGAGGAGGATTGCCCTTCAATTTACAAGTCCTTGAGATAGACTATTGCATAAAACTGATGAATAGTTGGAAGAAGTGACGTTTACAAAGATCCCCTATTTCAACAAGTTATGGATCTTTCATGATGGGTGTGAAGAAGAGATTATTTCCTTATAGCTCTATTTTTGCTTATAAAATATGATGCAAAAGTGAATTTTTTTAGTTTTTTAAACTTTGTGTTGGTTAGCTACTTGCTAAGTCTTTCTTTCTTATACTTATTTTCAGTATTCCATATTTTCTTGCAAGTACTACGAGGATCCTTTCACTACACTACAGAGCCACAAAGTATCAAGTTCTTTCTAAGTCTATCTTTCTCTTCTTTATATTTTGGACCTATTTATATTCTCTAATACTCCTATTCTTTCCATTTTTTTTGTTTTTATTGAATTTGTCTATTCATTTCATTCTGAAAATTAAATTTGTCGTTTATGTTATCTTTGAATTGGTTAAGGATACTCGATTGACTTGTCATTTGGGTTGTGTATCTACGAGCAAGCAAGTAAGCTATGTCCCACCTGCCATAAGGAATACTGCAATATCATCGATAGAGGTTTAGTGAAGGAGGTTATCACATATATGGTGTTGGATGACTTAGTTGTGAAGCATATGTCCAATGTGGTCTAAAAGATCAGTTATTATTATTTTTTATCTGATTAGTCGCGACAGTTCTCAAGTCTTAGCACTATATGGTATCAAACAAGTCTTACCTTCCTTGACTACATATAATGTCCATGTGTTTTCTGATTATCTACCAGCTAACAATCTACAAAAGATTCGGACACTCTGCCAAAAATAAAAATTTGGAGTTCTTTGATAATTTAAAATGATTACTTTCAAATTTAGTAATTTATTTTATTCTAATATTTCTTAATTTTCCACTTTTAAATTTATAAAAATTTTGATAGGAACGAGTCAATAAGGGCCTTCAAAAAGCACAAAAATCACAAAGAAAAAAGGCATATGCTAAACCTGGAACTTTATCGTCCTTGGTAAAACAAAGACGATCATTTAAACAACACAAGAAACTCTAAAAGTTGTACAGTCAGAGAAAAAGAATCTGCCGAAGTTAATTGAGAAAAAACTTCCAATAGCAAAATTGTAGAGCACCACAGGCAGTAGCAAATGAAAAATGTGTACAAGAATAACTTGTGGAAGAGCAACCAACTGTAGAGGAGCAGGTGCAAATGGATTCTACAAGTACTCTTCAACAAAATGAACAATTTGATGAACAAGGTACATATAGCTTAGGAACTTATCAAACTCAATTATGACTTCTAACTAATTGTGTTCTCATATAGCTTCAGACCCTTCTATTCAAAAAAATATGAGAGGTACAACATGAATGAGTGTTGTACATGGGTGACTTGAGAGTGTAAATTGATCCCGTTGAATGACATGAATAAACATGTTGGTCCAACTAAGGATATTATTGTAGAATAAGTAGCTTTCTTGGTACATTGCCGAGGAATGTGACCTTTTGTCCTCTTGACATATTAAATTGGAGGTATATGGACACAAAAGATGATTTATGATCATATACTCAGGTTTGAAGTTACTAACATTAATTACTTCTTCAAATTATTTTATATATTTTACTAACCTAATAAAATTATATGTTAGAGAAGTATGACATCCCTGATGTTGTGAAGGAATGGGCTTTAGCAGTAATTGGGTTTGCTTGGAGAAAGCATAAATATAATTTGAAGATGTTATATTACTAACCAGGTGCTAGTGATGATGTTCTAAGGAAAAATAGGTCACCTTATGTTCCATAATGTCAATTGAAGGAACTCTTAAAATATTGGAATTCGGATAAACACAAGGTAATTTAAGTTTTGAATCTCGGTCTCTCTTCTGTATTGCAGTATGGCTATTGGAATTTGCTTTCTCTCTTTTCTACTGTTATATCCATGTTGTTACCAACTATTTTTCTTCTTTTCTTTGTTTTACACTCTTATGCTCTCCTCTCTATTGCAAACATGCCAACCAAATGATAGGAGTGTTGGCCACTTCTTTTGTTTTTTTCCTCTTTGTTTAACAAACAAACACGTCATATAAGGTGAAGGTTTATATGTTCAGTAAGGTACTTAAATGATGTATTTTTATTGATTTATTTATTTGCAGAAAATGGCTGAAACCAATAAGAAGAATAAAAAAAAGTAGAAGAATACACACACATCTGGCAAAATAAGCTTTGCTTTAGTCCGTAATGATTTGGTGTGTTTTCTACTTCTTTATCAAATGTTAATTTATTATTCTTAAATAAATATTTGATACTTATTTTTATGTGACAAGGAGAAAAACAGGAAAGTGTTGTATCACTTAAAGAGCTTTTTGTTGTAACAAGAAAAGACGCCCCGGACGTTCGGACAAAGACTCGAACGAGGACACCATTCATACGAATATTATCTACTTGTAGTCTCTTTTTAGATTTTTTTTTGTTCCTTCCTAATTTATGTTTACTTCCATTTTTTTACTGAATCTCTTTTTTATTAGGCTGCAATGGATGAATTTGAAAAACAACAAAGTATCGACGGTAGTGAGTCTGATGATGCATTTTCTTTCGTCATGGGACAAGAACATCTAGGACGTTTAAGATTATACAGACAGGGGATAACAAAGAGTCCTTTGAAAAGAAAAGCAGGCAATTTTGAACAAGTTTTAAATACCACAAATGATGCGATGCAACAACTGCAAGAAAAGATACAATAAATAAAGGAACAAATGGAGGAACAATGGCAAGCTATTCAGCAACATATTACTACAAATATAATTGCACAACTTCAATGTGCAAGATTAATTAGTACAAACATACTAACAACATTGTGTGTTCCTTCACCTGGAGAAGCTACTTCGGCACTACAGGCTAATCACCAAATCTCTCAGCTACCTACAAGTAGCAATAATCATGGTAGTATATACACCTTGATTCTCTTTCTCCTTCTCCTTCTCCTGTTCTTCACCTTCTTCTTCCGTACCTCTCCTATTTATACCTGAACTGTAATGCGCCCACAAAAGTCTCATAAAATTATCCTATATATAGGGATTGAATAATGAATAACATACAATTTATTTTACTGGCCTTGTATTGATAAGTTCCTGTTATAAAAGTATCATGTCCCATCTGTTGCTATAATTTAACTATATTCCTTGAGAGAGTAAATCTAAAGCCATACTGAAAATCAAGAAATGTAAAGCAAGGAATTAATGTTTTACTTATAGTTGTCTTAAAACTAATTTCTCTACTTTACCAAATACTCAAAAGTTAAAAAGCATTAACCCTTTGTAGCTTGTTGTTTGAATTCATCAATTGTTATAACTTGGAAATGGGAGTTACAATTAATTATTAGTGGTACCTCTTTTCTTTTTAGTTTTCTTCCGTGTTAGGTATTCATTTTAGTGAGGTTCGATTATCATATTCGGGAGTAAATTAGAGCATCCCTTACTAGAGAGGACTCCTTATATAGTACGTTTAGAGCTTGACTCCAAGTGTTTGATTAAAGATAGAGAAATACTTATGACTCTTGCCATAGCTTTTGATGGTGATAAAGTTTATTATAGTATGGTCCATGGGGTCCTTATTTTAAAAAAAATTAAGAATCTATTCTATATATACCTCCACATCGTTACTATAACCTATCCATAAGGGACGTGTCCTATTAAAATGTCCATTATTCAATTCACTTCTTTCCAAAAATTTACCTATACATAACTGTACGCATCTTATATTAGAATAAACACCTAATGAAAAAGCTCCTAGCAAGTCCTATAGTACAACATAATATGTCAACACAAGTACCAAAATATGTTGAGGCAAGGACTCAAAAAAAGAGCAATGTGGCTTACCATTTGGAGCCATGGATACAATTTGAAGGCAAAGTGGTGTTTGTGACCATTGTATCTACATAGCTCAACAGTAAATTCTGCCTTGATCTAGATAGGAAGGGATGCAAAGTCTTGTGTCTCCTCATCAGGTGGACCGATTGAAGTCCCTTTATGATGAAATTAATACAATGGCTAGTTAAAATTCTCATTTGGTTAGAGCTGTGGCTATTAAACATGATGTTACTGTTGATGGTAGAACTATTCATGTGTCTGCTACTAAAAATTATGAATTTGTATAGTATCATCATGTTCAAAGGCCATACTTGTGATATAGTCTACACATTTATTTCCTTCTATGAAAATATGCGCAATTTCAATATATGGATGTTGCATCATGTGTGTCTTGTTTTCTCTATTTGTTGTATCACCTCCCATGGTGGATTCCAAATAACTGTAAAGATATTCTTGAGTACCATTATTCCAGGAATGTTTTACTCCTATATTATATTGATTTTTAATACCTTGTATTTTTTTTTACCTGTGGGCAGTAACATTGAATGACTATGTTCATAGACCTACATGAAACCTCTTGTTTCATGTGTCACTGTTGAAGTGTTATGCACAAGAAAAGCACGAAACATAGACATCTGTTCAAAATATTGTCCTTCTTTTTTCTGTCTGATATATTCGAGGGTGTTTTTATTCCTCTTTTCCAGAAGTTAATGATTTTTTTGAGCTTTTTCATTTATATTAAATTCTTTCTAAAAATTTGCTAATTCATTTTTATAATCATTTACAAGTAATGAAGGTGAACAAAGAGATGAAAACAATGAAGGTGTTTCTCCCTAGGGGGATTTGAATTCATATTTTTGGAACTTAAAAAAGTATTATCTAGAAGTCTTTTGTTATTTTTGGACTTTAAAAACTTGTGCTTGACCACTTGAGTAAAATATATTATGTATTTTGCTTCAATGGATATTACATGACCTTGAATCTTAGATTGTATTTGATTAAAAATAGTTTCTTCTCGTAATTGAAATATATATCAAATATGTTATATTTATGTGATTATTATTGCCTATAATTGACACGTTATAGTGAAGAAAATTGTTCCAATAGTCCAATAAAACTGTTACAATTACAAGAGAACATTGTTACAATTAATGTATAGAATAATTGTTGTATAAGACACTATAAGAATGCTTTATGAAACGTCCCAGTAAGGGTGAGAATTGTTGCAATACTTAAATGTGATAATCGTTTCAATGATAAAACAAGTGTTGAAGAGATTTTATAGGAACAGTTTGAAAATCATCCCAATAGGATGTAAGAACCGTTGCCATAGGTTCGAAGTGGAAACTGTTGCAACAGGAGCATCTATTGCAACAATTTTAGTAATGTTGCAATGCTCTATTGCTATAGATCTATGGCTACGCAACCTGTTGGGAGGGTCACTAAAACTGTTGCAACAGATTTATGGCAACGGAAATTCAATCTACAACAACAGAAATAGAACCGTTGCCATAGGCCATATTTCTAGTAGTGTTATATATGGTTTAATGATTTTAAATGATGCATGAGTTGAATTTTGAATAGGGTGCATTGGCATATGGTGTTTGAATCCATTCCTTAGAGCTTACCTTAGTACATTCGGGGACATATTCCCGGGGGAGATAATGTAAGACCCCACTTTTGGGGGTAGAAGTGATGCACGAAGAAAGCTTGAAAATTTGAAACTGTTGATGTTTAAGAAAGAGTCTACAACTAGTAAGATGGAGTACAACTCGTTAAGTAGTTTCGTAGACCCAGGCAGATTTATGGAATTGGGGATCTTTCTGAAGTTTAGTTTACGATTCATCAGATGAGTCGTAAAGTCCTCTACGAGTCAAAGAGTGTCTCATAGAATAGGAACCATAGACAAGGAGTCTCTAAAGTTTGAAACTATGTCATCAGACAAAGCCCATCTACGAACCGTAGATGGGGTCTCGTAGAATTGTCCGGCAGGATTTTAATAGGGGTAAATTTTACCTTTCCTCTTTCTTTCAAGTCCAAGCTACGATGTTTTGAACCCATCTATGCCCCATATCAGTGTATAAAACCCTAATTCGCCTCATTCTTCCTCATTCCAAAAACACGCTGAGTCTCAACACTCTCTCAAGCTCTTTAAGACTTTCACGTAAAGGGTGCAAGCTAGGGTTTTGAATCGTCCACCTTCAAATCAAGTTTCCTCTATTAGAATCGCTAAGGTATGTGGGTTTTCTTATGGGAACCTTCCTTCCCACAAGTCCAATCATTCTTCTCCTCCAACTATATGAAATTTATGGATCTTTATGGGCAGTTCATGAACTCTTGCATATGATATTACTATTATGCATTCTATGATGGTTTATTTTGCCCATTTTCATGGAGAAAAATATCATGTGAAATTTTATGGATTCATATGAGTATTGAGAAAGTCTTAACTAGGTTTTACTTGATGAGATGAGTTTTATGTTCCCATGTCCATGTTTTGGGAAGATGATGTACCTGATTATGATGGGTTGATTAAGGATGGTTCAAACTAATTATTTTTCACTATATACTTTGAAATTTGATTTCTAAATAATGAGGGTTTTGCTACAAGATGGTGGATAGATTTCAATTTCTTTAAAGTGAAATAATTTTACTCTTTTCAAGTTCTATACTCTTGGCTAGCATGATGTTCAAGCTTAAGGGTACATTACCCACCATGTGTTGACTAAAGTATTTGACTAAATCCTATGTTGATGGGAATCTTATTGTAAGACATGTGAATTATGAATATCATAAATGTTAAAAAGGGTTATTAAGCATGCTATGAGCTCATGAGAATATTACAAGTGTATGGCTAATATGGGGCTCTTTCTTGATATTAAGATGTAATGGTTTGATGGGCTACTCTTATAAAACCTACCGAAAAGGTTATATGGTAAGGTAGGACAATTCACGACTCCTACTGAAAAGATCGTATCATAAGGTAGGGATATCTTATAACACCTACCGAAAAGGGGGCATGCCGTAAGTTATGACAATTCACAACTCCTACCAAAAAGATTGTATCGTAAGGTAAGGACACCTCATTATACCTACCAAAAAGGTCATGCCGTAAGGAGGATAAATTGCAACTCCTACAAAATAGATTGTACCATAAGGTAAGGATATCTTATATGATCTACCGAAAAGGCTTGTCATAAGATAGGGATATTTGTAACACACTCCGAAAAGGTCATATCGTAAGGAAAGTGGATGGCCTACTTCATGCACGTCTTGACTAATGCATTGTACATCTATTTCATAATGAACTTATATCCATTGGCTATGATTAGGCATATGGTTTAATTATAGCTTATGTCTTTATTGCATTGCACCCTGCATACTTAGTACATTCCAAGTACTAACACATACTTTTTCTTACATGATTTAACCATGTAAGGATCGGAGTTCCTATTCATCCTCTTCCTCCACGTGGCTTGCTAGGTTCGTTGAAGACTACTATTGGTTAATCCTCTATTTCAGGGACAATATCCATGTTACTTTCATGCTTTTTTTAAGACTTGTCTACCTTAGACTTTCTATCTTTTGAGGGTGAGCCTGGGAGATGTCTTGGACCCCGTTCCGCTCGTACTAGAGGTGTTGTTGGATATGGATGGTTATGTACTGAGCTTAATTACTATTATCTCTCTGTAAATGGGAAGACTTCCCTTAGTCACTTCTTCCCTTCTATTTTGTTGTATGTATCGACATGATGGAACTCCCAAGTCCCTGAATGCCCCATAGCGTGATTCATACTTACTCGCCCCTAAGAAAGTATGTGCTACATGTTTATTGGTCTTTCATTGCTTCCGAAAAACCCAGGATGTGCTATGCATGCTTAAGAGGCTTGTTTGGGATCCTCTCGGGTCCCTATTCGCCATGTCACGTCTAGGACCTTGGCTTGGGTCGCGAAAATAGGTAAGGATTAGTAATGCACACTGCGGAGATGGGCCAAGTTACATAGTGAAATTCACCTCTCGCCTGGACCAAAGGGTTTGGTGAACTTAACTTACTATCCTGCATGCTACATATTGGTAAAGAATTAGGTTATCCAATGACACTAAGTTAGGAAATCATGGGGAACAAAAAAAGCCCTAGTTTCTTTTCATATTGGTTAAACTCTTATGTTAGTTAGGTTTACTTTTCTACTGATTACTGCAACCACCCCCCCTTGGGCAAATAAGTAGGTTAATCACTCAAATTGCATTAATTGAGTTCTCCTAAGTCTATGTATTCTCATAGGTTCAACCCTAACCTTTACTAGGTTCTATTTATTGACAACGACCATTTTATCCTAAAAAAGAGGTATAACTTGGGCGACATCAGGTCACCAAGGCCATAGACTTAGGTCGTGACATCCACCACAGCTTTCACGGTCTATGGAGTGCACCACAGGATGCGGAGGGTTCCTTAGAAGGGACCCTTGGCCAAAAACCTTATATCTTAACAAGGCAGCATGACCAACCCTAAGGGTATTTCCAGGTTACACACAATGGCTAATGGTCTGCACCATGAGACATCTATGCTCCTTGGTGAGCACTTGGGCCAATAATCTTTGAAAATGGATTTTTAAGAAACATTAAGGCCTCCCAAGGTCCGGGTCCTTACAATTGTTTATCCCCAAGGTTTGAAGTACTATCCCCAAGTGATCCTTTTGTTCTTCCTCGCTCCTAGAGTAAACCAAGGTGTCCTTGATAAATACCACCACAAACAAATCAAGGCAGCGCTTGAAGACCCTATTCATCAAGTACATAAATACTATTAGAGCGTTGGTATATCCAAAGAACATAACTAAGAATTCAAAGTTACTATACCTTGTCCGAAAAGGTATCTTTGGAATGTCACGCTCCTTTACCCTCAATTGTTGATTGTCGGATCATAGACCGAACTTGAAGAAGTGACTAGCCCCTTACAATTGGTCAAATAATTCATCTATCATTGGAATTGGGTACTTGTTCTTTGTGGTAACCTTGTTCAATCATCAATAATCGATGCACATCCAAAGTGACCTATCTTTCTTCCTTAGAAATAATATGTGAGCAGTCATGGAGACCTACTTGGCCCAATAAAACCCTGTTCCAACAAATTCTTTAATTATTCCTTTTGCTCCTTTAATTTTACAAGGGACATACAATAGGGAAGAATGGAGATAGGTTGAGTATCCGGATGAAGATCTATGTTGAAGTGTAAGGACCCGGACTTTGGGAGGCCTTAACGATGCTTGAATTTTGAATTTCTGATGTTTTGGCCAAGGTGACATCCTATGGTCACCTCGAAAAGTCGTGGAGGGGTCCATGAACCTTGCAGGTTGCATAGGGGTGGCCCTTGGCCTTAGAATGACGTGACTTGGCTTATGGTGTAGTTCAAGACCAAGTGGCCCTCCATTAAGCCCTTTACAACTCGTGGTACTCATCACTTGGCCGTAAAAGTGGCTCGTGGTAACTGCCCTTGGCTTAAAAGCTTCGGTGTGGCTAAGGCACTTACCACAGGCCCTTATATGGTTCATACAACCCATCACGCCTTGTGGTGGAGTCTCGTGAGACCCTCTGTCAAAGTTTTTCTTCTAAGTGTCAAAGTACCGTCTAAGAACTTGAAGACATTTTCAGTGGAACTTTGTATGGACCATGAAGCCTTCAGTGGAAACACCCTTGGATAAATTTTTCTAAGTGTCTGAGGAGACATTTTTCTGGACCATTGTACGATCAATGAACCTTCATACGGTCCATGGTGCTCTTGTATGAGACCCCTGGAAAACTTTTTTAGTCCACTTCATTAATGGTCATTTCATAATTTTGGTTTATTTTAAAGGTCTTTTAGGACCTCAGTACCTATCCTAAGCCCCTAAATCATATTATACTCACTCTTTACATTCATTCACTTCATTATACGCTCAAACTCTAGAAATTCAATTCCTAAGTTCTCTCTTCAATCTCTAGTGTTGGAGATTCAAGCTAGGATTTCAAGTGGGCTTTCAATTCAAGTCAATTCCATCCTATTCTTCTAGTTCTTCAAGGTATGTGGTACTGATTCATGATTCTTTCAATCATGAAGACCCTAAAAACTCTTTACTTAATTTATGAATTTTAAGCTTACTTTGAATATTGATCTTTTAAATTAGTGTTAATTTGACCGAATTGAGTCATAAGATGTGTTTAATTTGATGTTTTAAATATGATTGAGCCCTATTATGTTGGATTACATTGTTTTATGAAGGTTTGAAAATGCATGTTCCCCTTAAACTTTGAATTTATGCATGAGTGATTTCAAGTATGTTTTAACTATTGATTTCTTCATGGATTATTTATGATTCAGCTTATTATGTTGATTTAATTATGAATTCCTAGTACCCATGCTATTCCTTCATTCCTCCAAACATATGCATGCATGAACAGGTGTTTTCATGAGATATATGATGGGGTTCAAGACCTAATTATGATAATGACTATGATTTCAAGCAAGTATGGTTATGACATAACATGTGATCACATTATGTCTATGACGTGACTTTAAGCGCTTATGAGTGTGTTTACACCATCATGTCCAAGAAGAATGAGCTATTCCTATGCATTAAAGTATGACATAAAGTATGATTTGGCTTTTAAGCCTAAGTATGCATGACTATGAAGTATGATTTTGCCTTTAAGCCTAAATATGCATTATTATGATTTGAAAACACTTATGCTCCGATTTCAAGCACGTATTACATACACACACACACACATACATACATACATACATATATATATGTATGTATTCTCGTAGGATGACAACTCAACACCGAATGAGATTTGAGGTGGGGGACTATCTGCAAGGATCCTTATATAAAGTCTCCTTCCTCATAAATATGTGCCAACAATAGGTTCATGTTTATGCCCCTTTTAAGGGATGTTTATGTTAAGGATCAACCTTTGGAAAGTAGGTCATCTCTTTATCTATTGTGGAAAAGATTACAGAGTTCCAAGTAATGGTTTTCTTCGTCTTATGTCATTTGAGGTTACATCACCATTATGTTTAAAGTATTATGACATTTATGCATCATGAATTTCATGGCATATTGATATTATATTCTTTCCTATATACTTATTTCTATATAAATGTGTCCTTGTCATCTAATATTGATTGCGAGTTAATATGTTCATAAGCATTTGCATGCCCGCATACTTAGTATATTCAATGCATACTTTCGCCTACATGATCTAACCATGTAGGGACCAGAGACTATCTTCATTCACCTCTTGATGGCTAGGTTGTTTGAGAAAGAGTGCTTGTGGTGAGTCCTTTCATCCAAGGACAAGCCACCTTCTATCTACTCATATGCTATGATTTTCTTATGTTTTTACTTTGAGGGTGAGCCTAGGACATGTCTTGGCCCCCTTCCTATTCTATGAACTAGAGGCATTGTTGGACATCATGTAAACTCTATGTATGGACTTGTAATGTGTTATGCTTATTGCTTATGGAGACTATGTTTATGTCTAACTCATGTTGTTAGTGCTATGATGGTATGTTTATGACGAGATATGGAAATGTAGAAAGTCCCAAGACCCTTATATCCCTATAGCGTGATTCATACTTACTTGCCCCTTAGTTCTTATGTGCCATGTGTGATGTGAATCCATGCAACTTCAATTCCCAATGACATCCCCATAGCTTAAGTCCAAAGCAGTGTTTCACTAATAATTATGTGCTTTTTGTTTAATTATGCGATTCCATATCGATGATATGTCTATGGATGCTATGAGGCTTGTTGGAGACTTTCGGGTTCCTATTCTCCATGTCCCTAGGCCCGGGTTGTGACAAAGTCTATTCCTCTTTCGGGAGGAACATTGGGTAGGTCATTGAGAAACACGTTGAGAAACTTATTGACAATGGGAACCAACTCAAGAGAAGGGACCTCAAAAGTGACATCCATAACCCTCACAATATGATAAACACAACCCTTAGCAATCATCTTACAGGACTTAAGAGAGGAAATGAACGGACCATTACACGCCAAATCGCTAACCTTCCATTCAAGAATAAGCTCATTAGGGAATTGAAACTGGACTTTAGGGGCTCTAAAATCAGTAGAGGCATAGAAAACATGAAATCAATCCATACCAAGAATGATTTCAAGGGTATTATCAATAAAGGGGTAATAATGACAAGTTTGCACTTGGATCGTGTAATGCATACATATCAAAGTTAAAAACCATAAACATACCTGTAGCCATATCAAGACACTTCTCCAAGTTCTGTGTAGCCTTAACAATCCAAGTCTGGGTATTGGCTTGAGGTCGATCTAGATTTCCTTCTTGTTCATAATGTTTTGCAAAGTGACCTTATCGGCAACACCTAAAACATGTAAGGGTATTCTCTAGACATTTTCCTTGTGACTCTTTCACCACTCTTAATAGGTAAGAGTTAAAGACCTGCTCGCATCATCTTTCAGAGCCATCTCCCTTTATTTTTCAGAGGTCACTGGACAACCCCTCACCTTATGCCCACTAAAACCACACTCAAAATATTTATTCATACCAATCAAACACTTCTCTTGATTTTTCTTACCACACTTTTGACATACAGTGAAAAGGTGTCTTTCCTTGTTGAATTTGGGCACCGTAACACTAGTAAAAGATGAAGTACCATCAATTCGAGCTTTCTTCATCTCCTTTGTCCTCTTCTTACTATTTGAAGTTCCTGAGGTACCACCTATTAAAGCAGTTGAGCAGTCATAGCTTGAGCTAATAGCTAAATGGCGCTATGAAACTCTGCATTAAAAACATCGGCATTGTGGAATGATCAACTAGCGAGGGATGGTTACCATCTTGTCTACCACTTTGATTGGTCTTAGACATATTCTGAAATGCAAAGTACATCGATTAAAATGAACTCTTATAAGGTTTAGCTCTATCACACTACATGGATCATGAAATAAGTAAATACTTTTTCTAGAATGCCTCATATCTTCCTACTCATAAATGTGGACGCTTCACATCCATGAATCATACTCTACTCGATATAGTATGTTGGACTCCCTAGGAAACCTGAAAACCTTGTGCTTTGATTCTAAATTTTTCATGGCTCAGGCTAGACTCAAGGCATAACACTATGAATGAGAACCCCTCTCACCCAAGCCTCTTAGCATTCATTCAAGCATTTCATAGGTAATTAACATAATAAAAAGTAGAAACTAAAGGAAACATAGCATAAGACACTTTGTAAAGGAGCTAAAGTAGCAACATAGATCCATACATAGTCAAGTCCAACAACACCTCTAATCTTATAATAGATGGGGGCTAAGATATTGAATTCAATAAACTATCAAAATACCTAACTAAAGAATCTATGGCGGTGGGAGCATGGAAAGAATGGGAACTGGATCGATCTATTCTATGATACAACATCCGAAGCATAACTGCACACTCGAAGGAGCTCTTAGCCTTATAGCTACATAAGCTATGTTAACAATGTGATATTCCATAGATAAGCAAGAAACTAAAGCCTCTCTTTTTATTTATAATAAGACAGCTTAAATTCACTTCGAAAGCTCACCCTTAATCGCAATACAAAATAAGAGTCTCAAAGTCTAGAGACATAAAAAGCTAGAAAGTAAGTAGACTTGTCCTCAAAGCATTAGGACTCACCAATTAGGTCTTTAATCACAAATCCAGGTTAGCCACGAGTGTGAGGAGGAGGAACAGTACCTATCTCTGAGTATGTGGAATGAAATGCAACGAGAATAGCTATAGGCATCATAAAACAAAAATGCATATCGTAAAGAAGAGTAAGCTCACATGTAGAGAAAGATGATCAGTGCAATAAAAACATAATTGAAGCAACATAATCATCATAAGGAGTCATACATATGTGCGTTGGGACCATAACCGATAATAAGACCATGCGGCTATAATATGGAATCCAATGTAATCTCCTACATTAGAAGGGGAGACCACTTGCTAGGTAGAACGTTGTGAGGGCACTACCAACAATCGGGGGGGCTAATTGTGGATCCAATAGTGTAGCCTAAAAAGGCAACCTGTGGTGGCAACATAGTTTTACACAAAAGGTTGCTACTAGGATTCCCTTAACCTTAACGTCAACCTGACCAAACCCCACCTTAAGCCTTCTTGGTTCTTAGTCAAATCTCACGAAATAGAAATAAACATAATTAAATGCACTTAACATTCATAAGCTTTGAATTATAACTTCATCATAATAGGAGTATCTAAAAAAACCTTTATGATCTGTTGAAGTGAAAGTTGTCATTTCACGAGAAGGATCAATCATTTAGGTGAGAATTATCTTTTCACCCACGTTCATCATTCTTTCATTCATCATATTCATTTACCATTCAAGGGACTTTATAACACATCATTGAATAGCTTTTCATAACTTTTAAAGAAGCTTTTATCATTCAAAACATACTTCACTAGAACATAGTGTAATACTAGGTAGGTTCGATACATTCAGACTTTTAAATCATACAATGCAAGGAGATTAAGTAATAAATCATGAAACTCTTTAATTTTACATGGTTCATAATTACAACCCATTATGAACTTTCAAACCCTAGGTAGCTTATCATGAAAACACCTCATAGATCATTAATTTCTTATAATGAAACATTAATTTGTAGCAAAATACATCATATACCAGTAAGGAAATCATAATACATACATTTAAGATAATATTATGAAACCCATAAAATTTCATAACTTAAAAACTAGGTTAACATGTGAAAATACTTGGACTTCATGGGTGGAAAGAACCCATGAATGAAACTCATATAACTTGAGTGAAAATCTATAGAAGAAACTTAATCTTGCAGGAGAAAACCTTGAAACCCTAGCTTGAGCCTTTGAGGAGCGTTGAGAGAATTGGGGAAGTTTAGACTTAGGAAACTTAGGTGAATGATTTGAAATGAAAGAGATTGGGGTAGTTTCAGGCTTATATGGATAGTTTTAGGGACAAAACGGCTTTGTTTAGGACTTAGAGTGCGAAGAATTACCAAAAATATCATCCATTAAAATGGTAGCAGAAAACCATGACCCATGATTTACGGGTCGTAGTCCCATATAAGACTTGTAGATAGGGGATTTTGTCCTGGTTATACCCAAAAATTCAGAATTTGGAACTTTAAATCTCCATCTATGAATCCCCTTTTACTACCCATTAGTTCTATCTACGAGTCATATATGCCCCTGGTGGACCCATCCAATACTTAGAAAAATTTCAATTCCAGAGCTCAAACTACAAACACACTCTACGACCCATCAATCAAATCATGACCCGTAAAGGGTCTCATCTTGTTGGACTTAATCACACCTTTTTTTGAATTTTAACTACAACGACCATCCATAATTGTCGATCAATTTATGGTCTGTAAGGGCTCCTTATACATCCAACCCCCAACTACCAAAATTTCACTAAGCTACTGTCTCATCCATGAGGCCTATCTAAGACCCGTAAATCCAACCATGGGCCATAGATGAGGTATGTAGACTATTGCACTAAAAACCTAATTTTTGCTCTTTCTTTCCATAATTCAACCTTTTAACATATGGGGTATTACACCAGGGGAATTATGATAGGGTCCACGATGCATGGTGATCACAACAAGCCATGGTGGCCCCTTATGGGAACTATCCTTTTTCCTAGTGTTGATTAACCCTGGACCATGGAGGGACCCATTATGCATGGTGGGATATACAGCTCGTGGTCCCTTCCGTCCAAAGGCCTCTTGATGAGTCCCCTTCACATGGACACTTGTACAGTTTGTGGTGCCTTGTTCGGTTGGTATAGGGTCCCGTACAAAGATCTTTGTTAGTTATTTTTATCAAGGTTATTTTGGTCTTTTTCCAAATCACTCATTAATGAATTTGGACAATTTTTGAAACTAAATCCTATTATATTAACTACCATAAGCCCTCCTAATTCATTCATTCTCACCCAATTCACAATTCTCAAAATTTTCTCTCTAGAAAACTCTCACAAGACTTTCTTCATCATCAATAAGAGTTCCATTTAAGAACAAGCGAATTTCTTCAAGTTCCAAGGAAAAATTCTTCCAATTTCTTCTAGATTATACATCAAGGTATATGAGTATTTATTCATGGATCCCTTCCATCCATGGAGCCTATCACGATCCAAACTAGGGTCAGGTGTGACATAATGATTACGATTCCAAAGAAAATTAAACCAAGCCATCGTAACATATCAAGCATACATAAGGGAAGTAAATTAACAATAGGAAGCAAAATAATAGGTAAGTCACAAAATAAAGTCAAAGGTAAAGGTAAAGCTTAGGTCCAATTAAACGAACTGATATATTTCTTGTCTAGACATGCCTCTACTATACTAACATAGGTAGGGGCATAGAAAAAGTCACTAGCTTACCTAAATAAAAGAAAAAGAAATGGTCTCAAAGTAAAAAATATTGTCTAAGGATAGCAAAGGAATATAGATTCAATAGGTAGCCCCCGTAGTATAAGGATTTCCCAATCAAGTGAACAAATCTTTTATTTAGCCGCGAGAGTATGTAGAGTGATCACCAAACCCTATATTATAAAATAGTGTAGACATAGAGTATGTATTAATATGTTGAAATGTACTAAGTATGTGAGCATGCAATGGAATATGCTATAATATAATAAAATGATACAAATGGGCCATGCTAAACTATGAAATGATTTGAAATGCTATTTAAATCATGAAACTTGGCAAATGCAATTTAAGAACCATTAGGAGACATTAAAAAAAACATACTATAATGAGTCATCCTAAGAAATCATATACCTTGTAAGATACTATGAATCATACAATAAGTACATAATGATAGTAAAAGTCATGAATCATAGTGAGATATTCCAAAAATCCCTTCTTTTGTGAAAGACATCTTGAACTTTCGTGAGAAAATTATCATTAATCATAATAAGAAAAACCTTGATTATTGTGTGAGAAATCCTTTGGCTTTGTGAAGTTACCATTAATCGACATAAACCATGTGAGCTATAACTTGAAGTCTCAATGTTACTCCTACACCGGAGGAGAGGGAAATACTACTTGCCAAGCTAGACTTCATCATGCCTAAGTGGATCTATTAAGCTACGTAAAGGATAGAGTCTTTACTATGGGTGAACCTTTAAACCTATGGTGTCATGTAGTTAAGGTACAATGAGATTGTGCTACAGTCTCTTGCCTTTGCTATGGGAGGTTTCCTTTTCTAAGGGTCTCTTATCTTTAAAATAGGAGATCACATTTATCTCAAGGTCCACTTGGTGACCAAGTAAACTCTCAATGGAATAGTCACAATCATAATTCATAAAGTCAACATCATATGACAAGGGCCATATCTACTGCCTATCCACAACTCATAAAACATAGTCACAGAATAGCTCCTTAAACTTACGTAATATGAGTATTGGCCTTTCGTCATTACATATTCATACTTATGTGAGAAGGGCCCACCATCGTTCATACTTGACTTTTATCATAAAACTTAGTCCATACATTTCATGCAACTTACTTACAAGCCTTGTAAATACATGATCAGAGCATAAAATTTATCTTTAGAAAATAAAATCTCATGCATGGATCTATAGAGAATCATCACAAAGCCATGTAATTGAATTGAAACCATGTATAATCTTATAATTTGAATAATTTCATACTTAATTATGAAGGATCATGATAATTGAAATCATAATTAAGGGAACCCACTTGATCATCATGAACCTCAAGTAGAACCTCGTAGAGATTTTTCTTTTTGTAAATGATTAGAGTCATGAAACTAAATGTGATTCATGATTAATTGGATCAACGAATCAGTAATTAGAAATTAAATCATACATTAGGAAAGGGATTTGACAAGGCTTATTATGGGATCATGAACCCTAAATAGTATTTGTAGAGATTTCATGAGAAGATCATCAATTTCAAGCAATTGACATAAATTCACATTAAAATAGATCAATTATCATAAACTAAATTATAATTAAATAAATTGAGTAGAAGTTGAGAAGACCCATAAAATATACATACTTGAAATTGGATAATAAATTGAGAATTTGCAGGAGCTCCATAGAAGAAAAGATTCCATGGATGAAGGCTCACATGCCTTGAATGATTGGCTTGAGAAGACTTGGAAACCAATGGAGGAAGTAACTAGGTTTTCAATGGAGTCTTACTTGAAGAAGAAAAAGAAAGCCTTGAGAGTATTTTTAATAGAGAGAATTTTTGTAAATTGAGAGTCGGGTGAGAATGAGAGAATTGGGAGGATTTAGGGTAGTTTATAGAATAGTATTTAGTCCTGAAAACTGTCTGAGTTTATTAACTAATGGGTAGAAAAAGTCCAAAGTATCCCCACTTTAAGAAGAAATTGTAAAAAAAAATTTGAACTATCTTAGGAAAAGTTTGCGATGTGGACTTATTTTATTTCAGTTTAGTTTTTTCAGAACATGTAAATCACTTTGGGAAACAGATTTTGTAAATAACAAGTAAACCACATTTGGTGCATTCAATTCATGATCAATTTTTTTTTATCAAGGATGCATTTGACCTGTTCTGGATCATCTCTGTGACACAATGAGATCGTGCACCCTTATGAAAAGTGAATATTTTAATGAAAATTTTATTTCTTGATACATTTGACCTAAAAATCATTTAAGACCAAGTTCCCTACATTTCACTTTACTATATCATATTCCAACCTTCAAGCACTAAAAATATTATATTATCTCCCCCTTGGGAACATTCGTCCTCCAATGTGAATCTAGCTCGTACGAATAGAGTGGAAAGAACACCTATCAACCTAGCATGAATACAGTAATGCGTTTTGAATGCTAAAATCATGCGATTTTCAAAACTTACATGTAACACGGTTTAAAATCAATTCATGATAATGCATGCATATAATATAATATGGAAAAACTAAAACGTAAGGATGCATGAGAATGAACATGGAAGGCTAGAAATTTTACCAATACCACAAGTCATCCATCTAGGTTATCAAATCAATCATCATACCATGAATACGAACTCCAATCCATACTAATAATTATCATGCCCAAAAGAAACTAATACATACTAGATGAAGTAGCCTGAGCCATCTCCCTTCGTCTTCTAGTAGTCACCGAAAAATTCCTCATCTTATGCCCCATATCACTACACTTGTAACAACTCTCTTTGCTAGCCATGCGCTCCTCTCAGTGACTCCTACTACACTTTTCACACGGGGGAGAGGGACATCCTTCCTCATTGAACCTAGGCATTGGAGCTTTAACAAAAGGCGAACCATCATCAACCCAAGACACTCTTGGACTCCTTCACCTTCCTCACCTTAAGTTTTTTTCCCTTTATTTTCCCGGCATATGTCATGAGCCTAGAAATATCCATCTTCTTAATAAGCATAGCCATCCTACATTCTTTCACCACAAGATGTGACATTTCTAAAGTAAACTTACTCAAGCAAGCACGGGAATCGGCTATCAAAGAAGGACCATACTTGGATAATTTTATGAACTTAAGGGGATACTCCCTCACATTCATAGCCCTTTTTTGAGGTTGATATACTCCATCATCTTTGCCTCCCCTAATTTAGGTGGAAAGAAACGGTCAAGAAAGGAAACCTTGAAGACCTCCCAACCTATAGGTCCCTCATATGCGTACGAACATGGGGCAAATATGCGAAACATACTTATTTTATTTAGTTTTTTTTTCTGAAACATATAAATCACATTTGGGAGATGTGTTTTATAACAACAAATACATTGACATGTGCTCGACCATCTCCGCGATGCAGAGAGGTTGTGCACCTTTTAGGAGACTGAAATTTTGCCGAAAATTTTTCCACATTTCATCTTACTATATCATATTCCAACCTTCAAATGCAGGGGATATTATAAACCTCAAAAAAATTACTACTTTTTCTACACAATTCAAGTATAAAATTTATGCATTTCTATGATCTTGATTCCGATTGTATAGATTATGAATTATATTATGATTACTAGGCAAAGTGGTCCATGTCAGCATGGCCCAATATTGGAAAAATTAAAATAAAACTATCAATATATTTTTATTAAAATAATATTTAAAATAAAAACAAAAAAATATGCATAGGTTTTTTTAATATAAATATATATCTACTCTATTAAGAATCTTAATAAATTCTAAAAGCTTGATTATCTTGGAGTATATACGCAATGGACCGGAGAGATTTTTTTTTTTTTTTTTTGCCTTACATTTGGTTCTAGAATTATTAGCAAATTTTTGAAAATCGAAGTGACGAATGAATTAAAGAGTACAAGACCAATTATTAGGTTTCTTTAATTAAAATTTAAGGTTAGATAGGTTTTTAGTTTTATTTAAATAATTAAAAATAATGTTTATTAAATTTAATTACTAATATGTCATATAATTACTTAATGACAAAAATAACATAAAAAAAATAATAAAAAAAAACTAATTTGCTTAAATGAACAAGTGAAAGAGAAAATGTTATTTTAATAAAAATAATAATTGATATGACTATTTTGTTCCATCCTTTTTTCTCAATTCATATTATTAATTCTTCTCATTATTTATTTCTTTTTTCAAATTACTTTTCAGCAATACTTTAAAGTACATGCTCTCGGCATTTAATTATACCTGTCATATTTACCTATTAAAATAATGGTTGATATGACCATTTTATTTTACTATCCTTATTAAAATTTAGTATTATGTATTAAAAGAATAATTTGGAATAAAAAATTAATATTAAGAATAAATTATGAAACTAATAATTGTCTTTTAATAAGTAAAATAAAAAATTAATGTTTAAACAATAGACAAATAAAAGTAAAAGAAAGAAAATCGTATTTAAGTATACTAAATTTTATTTTTGTAAAAATAAATATTTAATTATGGCCAATATAACTTCCCAAACAAATGGAAAACATTCGATAAATAATTATAAAATATTGAAATAATGTTTATTAAATTTAATTATTATTATGCCATATAATTATTTGACAAAAATAATATCAGATGAAAATAATAATAAAAATTAATTTGCTTGAATGAACAAATGAAAGAGGAAATGTTATTTTTAATAAAAGTAATAATTGATATGACTATTTTATTACGCTATTTTTTTTTTTTGTCAATTCATATTATTAATTTTTTTCATTATTTTTTTTTTTTTTTTACAAATTACTTTTCAGTATAACTTTGAAGTACATGCACTCTGTGTTTAATTTTGTTTGTCATATTTATCTATTAAAAATAATGATTAATATGATTATTTTATTATACCATTCTTATTAAAATTTAATATTATATCTTAAAAAATAATTTGAAATAAATAATCAATATTAAGAATAAATTATGAAAGTAATAATTATCTTTTAACAAGTAAGATAAAAAATATTTTTGAAACAACAGACAAACAAAAGTAAAGAAAGGAAGTCGTATTTAAGTATGCTAAATTTTACTTTTTTAAATAAGTATTACATTATGGCCAATATAATGGCCCAAACAAATGGGAAATATTCAATGGACTATGGGCCCATGTCTGAATTTATAACAAATAAAAAAAGTATAAATTTGATAAATACCAAACTGATTGAAGGAAATACCCAAAATTACCGACTTTTATCAAAATTACTAATAATACCAACTTTTTTGTGAACTTTGATACACAAGCGTAGAACGACGACAACTAGAAAATTTCGGCTGATACCTAAAAATTATAGGCGAATATGGAAACAGTTACGTATTTTTAGTAATTGTAACAGCTACTATAATCTGGTTCCTTAATCGACGGAAAATTGGTGATTTGAATAAGATTCAATCCCAAAAAAACTGAAACAGATTCGCTAATCATAAACCTTTTTTTTAGAAAAAAAAATTCCTTATGCTGTAATAATAATACAATTAATTGCATAATTAAAAAAATTTAATATGTATTAGGTATCGAAATTGTTATTTTCAGTTTATTTGCATGTTAGTTTGTTAGTTTGGTCTGATACCTACAAGTGTGAGATGTTTGATACTCTTATCAGATACCCATATTGTGATACCCTTGTATGATATCTGATACCTATATGTGCAAGAAAAGTCTGATACCCTTGCCTGATATCCATATTTTGAAATTCATGTGTGTGAGATATTAATATTTGAGGTATCACATAATGCACTAATCAAAAATGACAATAGCACCTTGTGCAAAGTATCTTAACAATAGGCTCTAGTTAAAACTATGATAATCATATTGTGATAGCATTGTCTGATACCCTTGTCGGATACCTATAAGTATGAGACATATCTGATACCCTTGTCTGATACACATATTGTGATATTCATGTGAGTGAAAAAAACTTGAATAATAAACTAACAATGAAAGAATAACCTTTGTGAAATTATCTATTAGCATTCACTGGAATTATAATGTAGGGATGTAAATTGAATAACAATCATAAAGATGTATCCAAAAAATATTGTAAATAACTTTTAATTACACAAAAAGAAGAATGTTGTTTATGTGTCAAAAAGAAGAAAAAAAATGCAGTTATATTAATAGGTTCTTCCTAATCTGATTCTGCTATGAAGGAATCACGATGTTGTCGCTATCTGCTGGACGAGATGAATCTCTCGGCCTTGGAGGGTCGTCGTTTTCACTTTCAAAGAAAGGAGATTCCATCGGAAAAAAATGGCGGAAAAAAAATGGTGATGCTGCGCATGAAGGAAGAAGAAGAGAGATTGAGAGAAGGCGGAACAATAAAGAAAAAGTAAAAAAAAGTAACTTTGAAAAGGGGACCTACGGTTTTGTGGGTTCCCAAAGTAAATTCAAAAAGGTAACTGCCAACAAATAAATCGAGAAAGGAAAAAAAATAATTAACTGCTTGATTTTAATTGGACTATTACCATAAAAAAGGCATAGAAAAAGGAAGTGGACTTCTTATTAGTTTAGGTATCAAAAAAAAAGATGAAAAATTTAAAAAAAAGGAAATTTTAGTAATTAAATTAAATGGTAGGTAAAATTGGAGATTATGATAAAATTAGTCGTGCATTTCTGTAAATTTCCCATAAAAAAATGGGACCCATCTTTTCATCAAGTTCAAATATTCAATACAACCTTATTGGGCATGCTTTGTAATAAGTAATGAAGAATGGACATTTCTTACGACTCTTGGTAAGGTCCAAATAAGGAAAAAATAGAAGAAAATCTTTCTACGCAGATTTATTTTGAAATTTCTTTTTAAAGACTTAAATACCCTTGAACTTTTATTTACTACCCATGAGCTTACATGTTGAAAGTGTCCTTTTTATATACATAAAATTTACTCAATTATACATGGATTATTAATGATTTGCATGAACTACGTGATTTACAAGTGAATAATTCTACAAGCTACTTAGAGTTTACAAAATTTCTTTTGGGTTCTCTAAGTTTTAATTCAATTGATATCAATTTACAAAATTATGCATGAATTTATCTTAATTATATGATTTGGAGCTTATTAATTGTGAACTCATATTTTGCCCTAAATTTCAATACAAGCCATGATTATGAAATCGCAAGTGTTTAAGCAAGTCTATGAAAATGGTGACCTAAGACCCTAATGACACTCTTAATTGATATAGGAATTACTATGATGGAATGCCTACATCCACACATGAATATCATGAAAATGAGTTACTCTATGAATAAGATTTTATCAATTGGATTGGTAGTTATAATTTGCTTTTCCTATGTGACAAGTTTATGAGAACTATGAGGTATGATTTAAGATAAGCTTATAAATTCATGACAGGTATGATTTTTATAACAAGTGTTCTGTGAGATTTTGATTTAGGACTGGGAGGACTTTGAGCTAGAACTCGACCTAAGAGGTCCTTAGAAGCAATCTTTAAGTCCCATAACTATGATACCACCGTAGGATTATGTTGCCAACATGCCCTAGCTAGTGGATCCACATGTAGCCTATGATTTATGACACTCATTAGCACGGTAGAGCTACCTTGGCAAGTAGACTCCTTTTCTCTGGTGTATGGGTAGACATTGAGATTCCATGTTATAGCTCGCATGGTCTTATTTTTTGTTACTAGTTATGTCTCAAATATATGTATGATCCTTTATGACACTTTTTACTTATAGTACTTATTTAACATGATTAATGCTATAATTTTTTCGTGCATTGACTATCCTAGTATTTACTCACGCTTTACATTTCTTTTCTTATTACGATATCTATTTGGTCATTTACACTTGATGTTTATTATTCATCGCATTGCATATATACTTAGTACATTCAAACGTACTACTTCATATTTTGCCTACATTGCTTTATAATGTAAGAGAGGATTCCTATACTACTCCTCACGCTCATGGCCAGATGTCAGTCTATTCTCAAAGATTGTGTGGTGAGTCCTCATGCTTTGTGAGAGAGCCGTGTCTATCTTTCTTTACTTGTTATTATTGGACTATATTGGTACCTTAGGACTATGTCTTCGCCTTTTTAGGGGTGAGCTAGGAACATATCGATAGTCCTTGCCTATGTTAGATTGATTAGAGGCATGTTGGATATGTATGAGTCTATATTGTCTAGTTACTTTCCTTAGTGTACTATGGTTTAGTTCCTTACATGATCTTGTGCATTATGATTGCTAATATCATTATCTATGAATGCTTACGATGTGTTCAGAGGCTAGGCTGGGGTTTTCCCTGGAATCCTAAGTGTCACACCTAGGGTATTAGAGCACAAAGTTTTAAAGTTTCTTAGGGAGTCCAACATGTTGACTCAAGTAGAGTCTCATTCACGGGTGTGAAGCATGCCATATCAATGAATAGAAGGCTATAAGGGGTTTTAGAAAATTTTCACTTCTTTCGAAATCTATGTCATGCCATAAGGTGTACTCTAAGACTCCTCCTCTCTAACACTATTTCTTTTTGATTTTCAGAAAATGCCCCTACAAAGAGAATTATTACAAAAGGGTAACAATGTCAATGAGCACCAAGCCCTCCATTCCCTAAAGCTATATTAATCCCTTGGTCGACCAAGTGATAATGCGGAGTTCTGGATTGCCATTCCTATGTTTGATCAAGCCACGAACAATCAAGTGAATCGGGCTGTAGGGGATCCTCCTAATGTAACTACACTAACTTCTAGGGTAAGACACTTTGCAAGAATAACTCTCCTGAGGTGTACAAGATGGTTGCTTTTATGAGGTTGTAATTGATAGAGAAGGCAGAGGCAGGGAGACTTTCAAGGTTGTCTTTCTTGACCGTTTCTTCCCACTTGAATTGAGAGCGACAAAGATGATGGAGTTTATCAACTTCAAACAAGGCAATATGAGTATGAGGGAGTACGTCCTCAAGTACACAAAGTTTTCTAAGTATGCTCCATATTTGGTAACTGACTCGCTTGCTCAAATGAGTAAGTATATTTCAAGGGTGTCTGACTTAGTGGCTAAGGAACACCGAGTGTCTATTCTTGTCAAAGAGATGGATATTTCTAGACTCATGATGTATGTCAAACAAATAGAAGGTGAAAAGCTTAAGAAGAGGAGTATGAGAGAGTCTAAGAGGGCTCAATTTGAAGGTTGGTTTTCTAACACCAAATCTAATGATGGTAATGGCTACTTCCAACAACTCAAAGTTTTGACAAAGATAGGGTGCTCCTAAGGCCCAAGGTGGTTTTGCTAGTGGGCCTTCATTCCCTAAGTGTTATAAGTGTGGGAGGAACCATATGGGCAAGTGTTTAATTGGTAGGGGTTCTTGTTATGGATATGGTAAGATAGGGCACAAGATCTCCAAATGCAATTGTAGTGTAAACTAGGGAAGAGATGGCCATCCTGGAGGCCAAGCTACTCAAGGTGGAAAAGCTCAACAAGGTGCTTCTGGGTCAGAAGGTGGTGGCCAACACAACAATAGGTTCTATGCACTTTATGCTAGGCAAGATGTTAAGGAATCTCCTGATGTGGTTATGGATACGTTGCAATTATTTGAGTTTGATGTATATGTTCTAATTGATCTGGGTGCAACTTTTTCTTTTGTTACTCCTTACCTTTCTATAAAATCGGATGTGCCTTCCAAAATCTTGTTAGATTCCTTTTTAATTTACACCTTCGTTGGTGATTCGCCCTAGCCAAGAGAGTCCATAAAAATTATCATATGTCGATCTTACATAAAGTCATCCCATGTGATCTTATTGAGCTTGATATGATCAATTTTGACATTATTCTTAGCATGGATTGGATTTATGCTTCCTATGCATCTATTAATTGTAGAACCCGTAGGGTTAAATTCTAATATCCTAATAAACTGGATCTTAAATGGAAGGGTATTGACTTGATGTCAAAGGGTCGATTCATTTCATGTCTAGAAGCCCCAAAAGGGATCTCTAAGGGGGTGTATCTATCCTTTAGTGTGGATTAGGGAGACTAATTTTGAAGGCCCTACTCTTGGGTCTTTCCTTATTATAAATGAATTTCTAGATGTGTTTCCCAATGATTTGCTTGGTATTCCCTTGAAAGGGAAATTGATTTTGGCATATATATCCTTCACGATACCTAACTATCTCTATTCCTCCTTATAGTATTTCCCTAATGGAATTTAAGGAGTTTAAGGAACAACTGAAAGATTTGTTGGATAAGGGTTTTTTAAGGCCAAGCATGTCAACATGAGGTGCTTCAACGTTGTTTATTAAAAAGAAGAATGGGTCACTTCGGATGTTTATAGACTACGTACGGTTGAATAAGGCTCTCATAAAGATCAAGTATCCTATTCCGAGGATAGATAATTTATTTGATCAACTTCAAGTGTAGGCTACTTCTCCAAGTTTAATCTTTGGTTCGACTATCACCAATTGAGAGTGAGGAAGTGTGATATTCTCTAGATGGAATTTTTTACAAGGTATGGCCATTTTGAGTTTTTGAATATATCATTTTGGGTTGACTGATGCTCTCACTATCTTCATGAACTTGATGAATTGGGTTTTCAAGCCATACCTAAACATACTTGTGGTGGTGTTTATTGATGACATATTGGTTTATTCTCTAAGTGAAGAATAACATATGGGTCACTTGAAAATTATATTGTAAATCTTTAAGAACAAAAAATTATTTTGCCAAATTTAGTAAATGTATATTTTAGTAGTGGATCTTAGCTTTTCTTGGTCACATTGTGTTGGTGATGGTATCATGGTTGATCCAAAGAAAATAAAACCCGTGAAGAATTGGCGTAGACCATTGTCTCCTTTAGATATTCAAAACGTGTTGGGCTTGTCCTGATATTATAAAAGGTTCATAGAGGGATTTTCATCTATCGCATCACCTTTGATCAAGTTGATCCAAAAGAATATGAAGATTCAATAGTCAGATAATGTGAGAAAAGCTTATAAACATTGAAGGATTGTCTTACAACGACTCCTATTTTAACATTACAGAAGATTTGGATGGGTTTGTAGTTTATTGTGATACCTTACGTGTTGGATTAGGTTGTGCATTAATACAACATGAAAAGCTCATAGCCTATAACTCAAGCTAACTAGAAGTGCATGAACAGAACAATACAACTCATGATATTAAATTGGTGGGGGTTGTATTTGCCTCGAAGATTTGGCGTCATTATCTTTATGGTGTGCATGTTTATATTTTCACCAACCACAAAAGCTTGCAATATGTATTTAGCCAAACGGACTTGAAACTTAGGCAAATGAGGTGACTTGAACTACTAAATGACTAATATGAGTGTGATATACCACCCGGATAAGTTAATATTATTGTTGATGCTCTTAGTTGGTTATTTATGATTAATATTGCTCATGTGGAAGATAGCAAAAAGGAGTTGGTTAGAGATGTGCACTGCTTGGCCCATTTGGGTGTGATGTTGAGTGACTCTAATGAGGGTGGCATTCTTGTTCATAATAGGATGGATTCATCATTGGTAGCAGATGTGAAAGCAAAGAAAGTTACATGACCCGAGCATAGGGCCTAGTCATAACACCATGAATGAGGAATGAAAAGGAATCTCACCAAAGCCTCTTAGCATTAATCAAGCATTTCATATGTAATGAACATAATGAAAGTGAAAAAATAAGGGGAAATGAGACTAAGGGAGAATCAATCGTCAAAACAAGAACTATATCATAAACTTCCATACATGTCCAATAATTCCTCTAGCTCTAGACTTGGTGGGAGTTAAGACATGTCCATAGCTCACCCTTAAATAGAAGTAGAAAAATAAAATACAATAAGATAGTCTCAAAAGTCTTAATACATCAAGTTTGAGAGAAAGTAGGATATTGTCCCTGAACTAGAGGACTCACCAAATCTTGGTCTTCAACAATCCAAAGTAGCCACGTGCATGAGGGGGAGGAGCACCATTTCCTACATGGTGAGATCATGTAGGCAAAAATATGCATTAGTATTTTTAATGTACTAAGTATATGATGCAATGCAACAATGAGCCTATAATATCATAATAAAAAATATGCATAATTATAACAAAGGAATAAAGCTCAAGAGATGATGAATGATCAATGCATCTCTAAAGACTATATGAGCTATAACAGGGAATCCAACATAACCCTCCAATGTTGGAATGGGGAGACCATTTGCAAGGTAGAACTTCGTCATCTTATGCATGCACACCTTTCTTTAATTTTACGCTTTTGGAGGATCGACTAATCTTAGCCTATAAGAGCTCCTATGGTGATACATAGTTAATTAGATAGGAGGTTGTTACTAGGATTCCCTTACCAAATCCTAGCTCAATCCCCATTTGTTGCCTAGTAAAATCCTACAGAATACTTTTAAACGTAATCACAACATGTACATTCATAAGCTTGGAAACATAACTTCATCGTATTAAAAGTATCTCATTAAAACCTTTGGTGATTTGTCGATGTGAGGATTGTCCTTATCACATATGAATCCATCATTGTTCGGTGAGAATTGTCCTTTCACCTTCTTTCACACTTTCACAAAAAAGGCTTCCATAAATATTTCATAATTTTCATAAACTATCATAAACATTTGATTGAAACCCTTGTCATGTATAATCATACGTCATTTGAGAACATAGTATAAAACTTTGTAGGTTCAATGCATGTAGTCTTTAAATCATGTAATACAAGAGGAAAATGCATAATCTTCATAAAACTCATCATTTAAAACCATTCATAACATAACACATCATAAGCATTAAAAACCCAGGGTATCAAATTACAAAAACATCTTATAAGTTATCAACCTTTCATAGCATATCATAACTTCACATCAAGATAACTCATATGACTATAAATACATCATAATATAAGCATTTAAGAGATATCATAAAATTCACAAGAATTTCATAGCTTGAAACTAAGTAATATAATGAAAATACTCAGGGCTTTATGGATTAGAAAAATTCACAAATAAAACTCACGAACCTTGATTAGAAGTTTAGAGAAGTGACTTTAGATTGGGGAAGAAAGCCTTAAAATCCTTAGGAGAAATTTGGAAGGAATTAGATTTAGAAAAAGATAGGACTTTATTGGGAGGGAATGAGGTTGATATGGGTAGAATTAGGCCTTAAACGTCGTAGTATTGGACTTAAGGTGCAGGGAAAATGTCAAAATTTCCCTTCACTAAAACTATCGTGCCCTATCTATGAGCCTTATGGAAGAGTTGTAGATCAGTCTATGGCTCATAGGTCAGGCGTTTCGTTTGGGTACACCCTTGAGTTCTTAAGATCGATCTCTTAACCTCAATCTATGAAACCCTTTTATGGCTCATAGTTCCTTGTACATGTCATCAACACCCTTCTAAGTCCAATTAATACTTAGAAATTTTTTCATCTCAGTCCCGATCCCTAAAACCCTATTCACGACCCATTGATTGGACAATGGTTCGTACAATGCCCTTGTCTAGTTACACTTTCTCAACTTCAGAAACTTGTTTTTGTCTTGCATTCTAAGGTCACTGTGTATGACCAATAGCATCTTGTAGGAGTCATAAAACCCTTTGTACTATGACTCCCATACTTCAAAATTTTAGCAAGACAAATCCCCATCCATGAGGCCCATCTATGGCCCGTAAAACCAACCACAAGCCGCAGATAGTCTCGTGCATCCCTACACTAAACTCAATCCTGCAGTTCCTTTCCGATTTCGACCTTTTAACCTACGGAACCTTTCAATATCTCCCCCTTAGGAAAATTCATCCTCGAATGTGATAAAAGCAAGCTTGAATGGAGTAAAGAAATAGCTAATAACCCAGCATGAGTGTAAAATGCAATATAATCATCATTTTCATGAAAATTCCAAACTCATGCATTAAATAATATCATTCAAATACAGTCTCATAAGTATGTATGTATGCAAAATGACATGGAAATCTGAAAAGCAAGGAAATTGAGGTCTTTCGACAAGAATATCTTAATATCTTAGGCTTGAGTATAGTGACCATCTATCGTTTCATCATATCCGCTCCCACTTCCCATGTGGCACTTTCTTCTGTTTTATTCTTCCAAAGTACTTTGACAAATGCAACTTCTTTATTTTTCAACTTCTTCACTTGCTGGTCTAGGATTTCAACCAGAACCTCTTCATAAGTCAAGTTTTCTTCAACACTCACGTCCTCCAATGGTACAATGGATCTTGGATCAGTCACAAACTTCTGCATCAATGACACATGAAACACTATATGAACCTATATGGATCTAGATTTTTTGAGTGGTGTTTCCAGATCTCTTGGAATTGTCCCAAGTGAACTACAAGGCATCACTCCATGAAAGGCCCACACGGGCTGTGTGAAGCCACATGGACCGTATGGCCTCCCATGAAGGGACACTTGGTCCAGTTCCCGGTAGGGAAAACTTTGAGATGAAAGGGACTTTGACCAAGTAAGGTCACATGGCCACTCACACGGTCCGTGTGATGTGTCACAGAACGTGTATCCCTTCGTGTAACTCAGTACGTAAAATTATTCTAAGTATGAAAATACCATCTCGTAACTTTGTCGTGCGGAAATTATTCCAAGTACCATCACACGGTCAATGTCATGACCCGTGTGGAGTCACATGGACCGTGTAGCCGTCTGTGTGGAACCCTTAGCTCTATGTAAGTTCCCTATGAAAAATTCTAAGTAATGGATCACGAACACTGTTTATGGTCCATGTGCCATCTCACGGACCGTGTGGGCCTGACGATCCCAATTTTTGTCCATTTTATTAATGGCATTTATGTAATTTTGGTATACTTTAATTATGAATTATGACCTTTTTTCTATCCTAAACCCGTAGTTCAGCTGATATCCCCTCCCCTCTTAATTCATTTTCCTAAAAACCTTCTATCCCTCATAAGATCACCTCCCTATTCCACTCTACTCTCCCCTCTCAAGGTCCAAGCTAGGGTTCTATTGCAGTCCAATTCGAGCTAAGCTCATCCCTCAAATTCAGCTTTTAATCAAGGTATGTGAGATTGATTCTTGGTCCTTTTCAACCAAGAAGACCCAAAAAAAATCTTTCAATTCATTTCATGAATGTAGTCTACTTTAAATATGAACTTTCATTACTTGATTTACTTAAATCCAATTGATGTATGGGTTGTATCCTACCTATGATTTCAAATCACTTTGATCACTATTATGATGATATACGCTGAGTTATGGAGTTATGAATATGCGTGTCCCCTTTTAAAGTTGATTAATGTATGGGTGACTTATACTATGTTTTAGATGTTGATTTAAATTATGGATTTACTTAATTTAAAATTATGGTATTGATTTTATCTTGAATCCATGTTACTCATGCTATCCTCACATCATGCATTGCATTGGATTCATGAACCTTGATATATGGAAATTATGAAGTGGGTTAAGCCTAACTATGTTGTTCGAAATGATTATGAGATGATTCTGATAAGATATTAGTTATGACAAGAAGGTGATCACATACATGTCTATGATTCTAGCTCTTTGAGCATTCTGGGTGTTTACACCATTCTGTATATGTGAATGAGCTATTCCCTGTATGAGCATTACGATTATGATCTATGATTTGGCATTTGAGCCTAAATGTGTATTGAACAGTTTGAAATGAGCATTATATCTCCTGAAAGCACGTATATGTATAAGTATTCAAGTGGGATGTTATTGACTTAGCACCGATGGATTGGGGGTGTTAGGGCTATCCCCAAGGGCCCTCTCCCTTTTCTTGAACTTATGCCAACATAGGGACGTTAACAATTACCAAAATGACCGAGTCGTAAGGGGTGGTTATTCGTTTATGATTATGATATATTCTGTATGATTCTGAAAAATCCTTCTGAAATGGTGAGTTCCATAAGGAAGGTGACCATCCACTGAAATCGTGAGTTCCATAAGGTGTGATGTAGATTACCTTTGGCAAGTAGTCTTCTCCAACCGATGGGAGGTCTTTATCAGAATAATTCATGTAATAGCTCGCATAGATTTGATTTGTTGGTTATAGTCCATCCCCACTATATATGAGCATTGTTGCATTAAATGCATCATAAATTTCATGGTAACTTGTATATATTTCCATTGGCTATATGATTCTTTCTATATTATGTGCCCTTGTCATCTAACATTGAAATGCAGGTTTGGTAAGTCATATGCATTGCATGCCCGCCTACTTAATACATTCAAATGTACTAATGCATACTCTATGCCTATATGATTTTACCATGTAGGGGCTGAGCACTTTGATTTCCTATCAGTTGACGAATATTCCAATCCAGGAGTATACTGTGGTGAGTTCTGTCTTCCAAGGATGAGCCAACTACCCTTTTTTTATGTTATTTCAGAACGTCCTTCTTTATTTGAGGGTGAGCCTGGAACTTGTCCCGGCCCCCGTTCCGTTTGTCTAGAGGCATTTGTTGGACATTATGTAGACTCTGATGAAACCCTTTTGTTATGACTGGTATTTTTCTTATGTATCGTCGGAGCAATTTATGAGAAAATTCCTACTTGACTATCTGTATGTTTTGGTGTGGAAATGTGGGAAGTTCCTACCTCGGTTTTCCCTATAGCATGAGTCCTATTTCCCTCGTCCCCTAGAACTATGTGTTATTATTTGAATAGTATTCTTGAACCGATGATGCGGATATAGCTACTTAAGGCTTGTTTGGGGACTCTCGGGTCCCTATTTGCCGTGTCACATCTAGGGTCTAACCCTGGATCGTGACAGAACCATACTTATTTTTTCGGGCCCTACATACTTATTTTTTCGGGCCCTACATACCTACAACTCAATTTCTCCTTCTTATCAAATTGGACCACACCCTTCACGCGTGAGACTTTCAAGTAGATCCAATCATTTACTTTGAAGTCAAGATCCCCCTTCCTAACATCAGAGTATGACTTTTAGATTCTTTGAGCCATCTTCAACTTCTCCCTTATGAGTATCACCTTCTCCGTAGCTTCCAAAACCAAGTCCGTTCCAATCAAACCCATTTCACCAATCTCGAACCGGCTCACTAGAGATCTACATCATCTCCCATACAAAGCCTTAAATAGTGTCATCTCTATGCTAGAGTGATAGATATTGTTGTAGGAAAATTTGATAAGCTATGGATGGTCATCCTAACTTCCTTTGAACTCCAACACAGAGGCTCTTAACTTTTACTCAAGTGTTTAAATTTTCCTTTTGGGTTGCCAATCGATTAAAGGATCGAAAGCGGTTCTTGATTTTAGATTGGTGTCAATACTCTTTTGAAATAACTTCCAAAAGTGAGAAGTGAATCAGGTACCATGATCCAATATAATGGACATTGGCACACTATACAACCTTACCAACTCAAGAATACACAACTTGGCATATACAACCTTACCAACTCAAGAATACACAACTTGGCATACTTTGAAGCCCTATGTTAAGTCTTGATCAGTAGAAAATGAGCCAACTTCATCATTCTATTAACCATCACCCAAATAGAGTCATATTGCTTCCAAGTATGGGACAACCCTACTACAAAGTCCATGTTCACATCCTCCCACTTCCCAGTAGAAATCTCAATTTATTGGGATAGGTCACCCAACCTTTGATGTTTGACTTCCACTTATTAGAAATTAGGGCATTACACCGCAAACTTTGCTATATCCTTCTTCATTTTATTCCTCTAACACACCTCTTATAGGTCTCTATACATCTTGGTGGATCCCAACTGAATAGAATATTGTGAATTGTGAGCCTCACCCAAAATCAACTTCCTTAATCCATCTACGTTGGAAACACATAATCACCCTTGGTAACAAAGAACACAATCTCCCCTTGAGAAAAGATTTCTAATCTCTTATCCACCATCAACCTCTTCTACTCTACCAGTGTTAAATCTAAGTCTTGCTTGGCCTTAAAATCCGCTATCAAAGATGAGTCAAATTCATTTTGCACTATACCACCACCCTCATTAGAGACACTTAACTTTACCCCCAAATGGGCCAAACGGTACACGACTTTCACTAACTCTTTCTTCCTATCTTGAATATGAAACACATTACCTATAGCCACCCTACTAAGTGCATCGACTACCACATTAGTGTTACCCAAATAATACATCACACTCATGTCATAATCCTTTAGAAGCTCTAACCATCTCTTTGCCTTGATTGAGGTCCTTTTGACTGAACACATCTTTAAGGCTGTTGTGGTCGGTGAACACATCCACTTGCATCCCATAGAGATAATGACACCAAATATTCTGTGCAAAGACAACCACTGGAAGCTAAAGATCAATGGTTAGGTGGTTTCTTTCGTGCAACTTCAATTGCCTTGAGGTATAGACTATGAACCTTTCATATTGCATTAGCACACATCCTAATTCGACCATCTAAGCATCATAATAGATAACAAACCCTTTGGTACCTTCTGGCAAGGTCAAGATTGGAGTCAAAGTTAGTCGATCTTTCAAAGTTTAGAAACTCTTTTCACACTCATCTGTCCATATGAGTTTTTCCTTCTTTTGAGTCGATCTTATCATTGGCAATGAAATAGTGGAGAACCCTTCGAAAAACCTTTTATGATACCGACTAGACCTAAAAAGCTCCTAATGTTCAAAGGAGTCAATTGTCTCGGCAAACTTCTCAGCATCTCCATCTTCTTAAGATCAATTTTAATTCCCTCATCGAATACCATATTCTCGAGAAATGCCAGCGCTTCTAACCAAAACTCACACTTGCTAAACTTGATAAAAAAATATTTTTCCCACAACGTTTGGAGCACAACCCTCAAATGGAATCATCAAGATAAGACTGGAAAACCTTATTCATAAGATCTATAAATACCATCAGTGCATTAATCAAACCAAATGATATTACCAAGAATTCAAAGTGATTATACCTCATCTTAAAAACTGTCTAGGAAATATCATATGATGAGTCCATAATTTGGACCCATATTGAGCAAAAAATTCCTTAGATATTGTCCTCACTTTGAAACTTTACCTCAAAAACTAATCTAAATTGTGTTTGATGCTAGGAATGAAGAAGAAGGTGCGAAAAGGGATAAATCAAGCCTGAAGGAGCAAAAATGCATAAAAGGTGGCCAAAATGGCCATCACCTAGAATATTTGACGGTACACCGAACAAGTGCAATAGTCACCTAGTTTTGAAAAATCCAATCCTTCAAATGATATAGAAATTCAGTGATGAAAGGGCAATTTGGAAGATCACCGGTCCAATGCAATGGTTAAAATGATTGTCATCAAAAGATACAGAACCTGGCAAGAAAGAAGTAAAAAATGATGGTTCAACTCAGTGATGGATGAGGCCATTCCGCTCATCATAAAATGAAGTTGGTGATCTACAATATGATCGCCGAATATTACAAAAGTTAGGATGCTTAGGAGTTGTTCAAATCAGTGACGATTTGGTGGACTGCCGAATGTGTTCGACGATCCCGACTTTGATTGTTGAATGGTAACAAGGGGTATTTTTGATTGGTGATATAAAATTCCTAGGGAGAGATTTTGAGAGTACACATATATTTAAACTTTTCAAACACATTTTTGCACTTTTTATTTATATAAAGACTTGAAGCTTATACTTGATTTTGAGAGGGAGAACTGAGAGAAGAAAGGAAGATTTTACATTCGATTTCTTCTAGCTTTTGAAATCTATATCCATGGACAACCCTTTTGGTAACTCTATTTTTATTTTCAACATGATAAGCTAAACCCGAATGTAGGGGGTGTGAAATGTAGTTGAATATTGAATTCTTGTAATGAGTCTTTGATTAATTGAATGTTTGTGTGTTAATTTGCTGTGGGGTTTATGTTTTCCTTTTATTATAATTATGATTCGATGGTTGGAAACTTATATTTATCTTTTGATCTCTGATTATTACAATAACATGAATATTTGGAGTGGAATGATTGCATAAAAGTTGTGGGTAAACACATATTTGGGTTGAATGCCATCATAGGATTCAACTGACTAAGGTTTTGGATCATTTCTCTATTTATTTGCATAGGTTCCATTATGTTCTTCTATGAATTATGTGTGAAGTCTTAACCGATTCACATGGATACACTGCAATTGACTTAACTATATTTGTGGTTACCATCTTGCTAGCATATCCATAAGCAAATTAGTTAGTAGATTAAATAATTATGACCCATTCATTTGAGTTATATTCAACTAGGCATACCCTGACATATCTTCATCCATTGATTACATTTTAATTGTTCAAAGTAGATATTAGAGATAATTTAGTTTAATTCCAAATTTTTTTCTCGTAGCAATTACAATTAACTAGTTCAACTAAAAACTTTGTGGCTAGAATCTAATATATAAGTTCTTGTGGGATCAACCCCAACTCTTATAAAATTGGGTTTATATTGTTGATGACTGCCTACTCTTTTAATCGTAGAGGGGTAGTTTGACTGTCATAAAAAATGGCACATTTATCAGGAATTGGCATTTGATTCTTACATTGAAGTGCTATTTTGAACTTATTTTTAGTAATTGTTGTTTTCAACTTTTGGCATGTGTTTTTGATGCTTTCTTCAGCTGTAATATGAGCAAATAAGGTAACATTACTAGTTATGCGACAAAAATGAATGAAGGGTAATATAATGAAGATCAACATGTGGTGAATATAGGTTATGCAGGTGCAATTCACTTGCCTCCTTTAGGTGGAAACTCAAACTTCCATGTGATGAGTCTAATGCTCCAATTTCTCCAAATGAAAGGCTTGTTCAAGGGTTTAGCTCATGAAGACCCTCATGAACATTTGAGGAACTTTGTGGATGTTTGTGAGCTATTCACTTTTAAAAAATATTACACAAGAAGCTATTCGATTGTAGGTGTTCTTTTTCTTGTCAATTGGGGAACATCTCAATGGTTGATGAAACTCAATTGTAAATTTATTACCTCTTGGGAAGAATTAACTGATGCTTTTTTTGAAATATTCTTTCATGCATCCAAAATGCTCCAAGTTCAAGAGGAAATCATGAATTGTCGGAGCCATGATGATGATCCTTTGCATGAAATGTAGCTACATTTCCAAAAGGCTTTGTTGTCTTTCCTTAATCATGGTCTTCCGGATAAAGTGCTATTACAAATATTTCATGGAAGTCTTAATAATGCTAAGAAAGAAGAACCTGACCAACTTGTTGGTGGTGGTATTATGAGGCAACCATTTGTTGTAGCTTTGGCATTGCTAGATCAAATGACGAATGCAAATTGAGCACATCATACAAGGGAAGTCAAAGCTATTTCTACATCTTTAACTATGACGAAGGAAATGCTTCTAAAGATCAAGAACTTGGTGAAAATATGGCTTGAGTGATGACCCAACTTGATTGTATTACCAAGCATGTGATGGGGCCTCCTTAACAGGGAAGCCATAAAAATGTGAATGTTATGGGAGCTATTGTAAATGATAAGAATGCTAATTTTGAGGTGTTTTATAATAAAGAAGTTTAATATGTTGTAAAACAAATAAGAGTTCTTGGTCGTCCTTTCAAAGACAAGTTGGGACTCAAGGTTAGACGAATGACAGAAATGGTAATTGGAGGTATAGATATTGGGGTGATAGAAATGTTACTTGGAATGATCATGAGTTTGATAAAGAAAGATATATTCCACCTCATGATCAGGTCAAGCCAAAGGATCCTATTGCTCATCCAAAAAAGTACTGTACTGAGGATGAGCTTTCTATAATCCTTAATAAAGTTGAGGGGACTGATAAAGTGATGAAATCTAATTTTTTTCCTTGAATTAAATTGTGATTACTCATTCGATTTCCATTAAGAAATTGGAGACACAATTGAGTACCATTTCGGCTCATTTGAATCCTCGACAAGAAAAGGTGTTTACCTAGTGATACAGTGGTGAATCCAAAGAATAACACTCCTCAATGCATGTCTATCACTGCTTGGAGTGGTAAAGTAGTTGGAGATATAACTCCTATTTTTGATGTGGTTGTGGGTGATAATGTCGAAGCTCCAGTTATTGATGATGCAATTCATGATGAGGATGTTGAATATATACAAATTGATGCTCCTCCAACTCTTGGAAATCCCAGAAGTGATTGTGATCATAAGAAGAGGGAGGAGTCCAAAAGTTCTAGCAAAGTTAATCCTTCCGGTGTTCAACAATTAAGTGTTCCTAAGGTGAAAATTAATCTACTATTTCCACAAAGACTGAAGAAGGTGAATGAAGATGTAAATTTCCAAACGTTTTTGTTCATGTTCAAGAACTTAACAATTATTATTTCTTTAGTGATGCACTTTTGGAAATGCCGAGATATGCAAAGTTTATGAATGAATTAGTCACCAAGAAGCAAAATCTTGCCTTTGAGACTATTGAGGTTTCTCACCATTGTAGTGCAATTATGTCAAGTAATTTGGTGGCCAAGAATGAAGATCCCATGGCATTTACTATCCTTTGGAAAATTGGTGTTTATCAATTTGTACGAGTATTGTGTGATCTTGAGGACAATATTAATTTGATATGTCTTTCCTTTTTTAAGAAACATGGTTTGGGAGCTCCTTCACCAACAACTATGAGGCTTTTGATGGTTGATCGTTCTATTACAAAGCCAGTGGGTATTTTATATGATGTGTTATTAAAGGTGGATAAATTTATTTTTCGATCGACTTTGTTATACTTGATTGTGAGATAGACATTGAAATTCTAATCACATAGGGAAGAGCATTTATAGCCACCAATAGAGATTTGGTGGATGTTGGATATGGTGGATTGAAGTTTTGAGTCAATGATGAAGAGGTCACTTTTAATGTTTGAAAGTCTATGAAGCAACCAAAAGTATGGCAGGTTATGTCTTATGTTGATGTAGTCGAAGAAGAGATTTCTAATGTCGAAGAAATAATGAGTCTCGATCAATCTCTTGCAGCTGTGTTATTGAGTTATGAGGGTGATACAATATTTGATTATGATGAGGTTGTGGCACCCTTGATGGGGGCAGGATCATGTTCTTATTTTAAAAATCGCAAGAAGTTGGATCCTAATTAGAAGAACAGGGCATTTCCACCTGCAAAGCCCTTAATTGAAGAGCCTCTAAAGCTTGAACTTAAGACACTTCCTTCTTATTTGAGGTCTGTATTCCTCGATAGTGGTGAGATAACTACCGGTTATTTATGTAGCTTATTTGTTAGACCACCAAGTGGTGGCATTGGTAAGTGTTTTGTCAAAATCAATCAAAACTATTGGGTGGAAAATTGGGGATATCATTGGAATCCCTCTGAGGACTTGTTCTCACAAGATCAATCTGGTTAAATATTGCAAGCCTACTATTGAAAATCAAAGGCAGCTCAACCCTCTAACACAAGATGTTGTGAAGAAGAAAATTATTAAGTGGTTGGATGCCGGAGTTGTTTATCCCATTTAGGATAGTCGGTTGATAAACCAGGTGAAATGTGTGTGAAAGAAAGGAGGTGTGAATATGGTGAAAAATGAGAAAGATTAACTTATCTCGACAAGGATGGTAATGGGGTGGCGAGTTTTCATGGATTATTAGTGTTTGAACTCATGGATAGAGAAAGGTCAGTTTTCCATAGCATTCATAAACCAAATTGTCATGACCCAGGACTAGGGTCTATGAGTGACACAATGAAAGGGAACCCGAGACACCCCAAAAAAGCCTCAAGTATCCAAATTCACATCATCAGTTTGGAAAGAACATACAAATTGTAACACATAGTGCTAAGGGACGGGAGAATAGGACCCACGCTATGGGGCAATACGGGGCTTGGGACTTTTCACATTTTCATACCAAATATGCAAGTAGCCATATACGAATCTTTCCATAAATCAATCCAAACGAGTACATAAACCAATTATCACACTAAGCATAAAGATTTTAAAGAGTCTACATATTATCTAACAAATGCCTCTAATCAAGATGAAATGGGGACCAGGACATGTTTCAGGCTCACCCTCAAATAGGAACATAAATATGAGATATCATAGGTAAAAAGAAGATTCTTGTCCTTAGAGGATGGGACTTACCACAAGTACTCTTCTAGAACGGAGTACTCTCAAACGGTTGGTAATCGAATGCTCGGTCCCTACATGGTAAAATTATGTAGGCATAGAGTATGCGTTAGTATATTTGAATGTACTAAGTATGCAGGCATGCAATGCATATGACTTATCAACCTGCATTTCAATGTTAGATGATAAGGGCACATAATATAGAAAGAATCGTATATCCAACAAAGAAATATACAAGATGCCATGAAATGTATGATGCGTGAATGAGATGATGCTCGTATATAACGGGGATGGACTGTAATCGACAAATCAAACTCATGTGAGCAAAAAGATGAATTAGTCCAATAAAGACCTCTCATCGGTATGAGAAGATTACTTGCCAAAGGTAATCTACATCATACCTTACAGAATACATCATTTCAGTGGATGGTCACCTTCCTTACGGAACACACCATGGATTTTCCAAAAATTATATCATATCATAAATAAAACGAATAACCATTCCTTATGACCCGGTTATTTCGGTAATGGCTACCATTCCTATATTGGCATATTGTTTGAGCAAAGGGAGAGGACCCTTGGGGATAGTCCTAACGCCCCAATCCATTGGTGCTAAGTCAAAATATCCCATATGAATACTTATACATTTACGTGCTTCCAAAAGATATAATATTCATTTCAAAACTGTAATTCAATTTTAAACCGTTCAATGCACATTTTAGGCTCAAATGCCAAATCATTGGTCATATTCTTGATGCTCATGCAAGGAATAACTCATTCACATATACAAGATGGTGCAAGCACCCGAGATGCTCAGAGAGCCATAATCATAAGTCATGTATGTGATCGATCACATTATTGTCATAACCAATGCCTTATCATAATCATATCAAAATCATTTCATAAAACATAATTCGGCTTAACCCACTTCATAATTTCCATATACCAATGTTCATGAATAAAAATAAAATGCATGATGTGAGGATAACATGGGTAACATAGATTCATGTTAAAATCAACATCATAATATGAGATTGAATAAATCCATAATTAAATCAATATCTAAATCGTAATGTAAATCACCCATGTATAAACCAACTTTAAAAGGGGACATGCATGCTCATAACTTCATATCTCAATGTAAATCGTCATCATAGGGTTTAAAATAACTTAAAATCATGAATAATGTACAACCCATATATCAATTGAATTTGATAAAATCAAATAATAAAAACTCACATTTAAAGTAAACTAAATTCATGAAATCCATTGAAAGAAGTTTTGGGTCTTTTTGGTTGAAAGGGACCAAGAATCAATCCCTCATACCTTGAGTGAGGAGTTGAATTCAGGGAAGGATCTAGCTTGAATTTGAACCCAAGTAAACCCTAGCTTTGAATCTTAAGAGGGGAGAGTAGAGAGTTCGGGAGGTGATCTTACGAGGGGTAGAGGGTTTAAAGAGAATGAATTAAGAGGGGAGGGATATCAACTGAGTTAGGGGTTTAGGATAAGTAAATTGTCATAATTGGTAATTAAAATAAACCAAAGTTACATCAACGCCATTAATGAAACAGGCAAAATTTGAACCGTCAGGCCCATGCGGCCCCCTACACGGTCCATGAGTCATCACACAGATCGTGAACAGTTACCGTGAAACGTCACTTAGATAATTTTCATGATGTGAACACTTGGAACTTATCCGAGGCTAAGGGGTACAATACGGGCGACTTCACGGCCCGTGGATGCTACATGGATCGTGTCAAGGCCCGCGTGATAGCACTTCAAAAATTTCCGCACTAAAAAGTTATGAGAGGGTAATTTTATACTTAGAAATATTTTACGTGGCGAGTCACACGGAGGGCCACATGGCCCGTGACACACCACATGGACTGTGTGGGTGGTCATGTGCCATCACTTGGTTTGAAATCCTCTATCGCATTCCACTCCGTCGAAATCTTTGCCAAGTGCCCCTCTACGAGAGACCACACGTCCGTGTGGCTTCACATGGCCCGTGTGGGCCTTCCATAGAGTGATGCCTGGCAAAGTTTTTGCTCTGAATTGTACTAAGAGGTCCGGTAACGTCGCTAGAAAATTCGGGTCCTTACACAAATATTGGATGGAATCGCCGGTAGAGGTTGGTATTGTTTCTTGGATAGATGTGCTAAGTATAACTAAATCTCTATTTCCCCATGGACTAAGAAAAAATCACTTTCATGTGTCTCTATGGCTGGTTTTATTTCAAAATAATACCTTTTGGTTTATCTGATGCACCAACTACTTTTCAAAGGTGTATGCTCTCCATTTTCACCGACATGGTTGAGGACTCAATGGAAGACTTCATGGATAATTCTCGGTGGTTGGTGATACATTTGGTGATTGTTAAATTCAATTGGAGAGAGTGTTACAATGGTGTACTAAAACTAATTTGGTCTTAAATTAGGAAAAAATTCCATTTTATAGCTAATGAAGGAATTGTTCTTGGACAAAAGATTTTGGGGAGTGGCCTACAAGTGGATCAAGCAAAAGTTGATGTCATTGACCAACTTCCTGCTCTCTTCTCAGTCAAGGGAGTGAGGTGTTTTTTTGGGCATTGCGGGCTTTTAAATAAGATTTATAAAAGATATTGCAAAAATTTGTAATCCCTTGTGTAAGCTCCTTGAGAAGGATTGTCTGTTTGATTTCAATGAATCTTATTTAAAGGCCTTTAATGAGTTCAAAGACAGGCTAGTGAAAAACCCAATTATTGGTACCCCTGATTAGAATCTACCATTTAAAGTCATGTGTGATGTTAATGGTTGTGATTAGTGTGCTGTGTTGGGGTAAATGAAAGAAATATTGTTTCATCCGGTGTATTATGCTTCCAAAATATTGAATGTGGCTCAAAAAAATTACATTGTGATGGAACAAGAGCTTTTAACAGTTGTATATGCATTTGCGAAGTTCTGGACATATCTCCTTGGTTCCAAAGTTGTGATTCACACTGATCGTGTAACCTTGAGGTAGTAATGGCTAAGAAAGAAGTAAATCCTAGGTTGATTCGGTGGTTTCTATTGCTTCAAGAGTTTAATCTCGAGGTGAAGTACCGAAAAAGGTATACAACAAAGTGGCAAATAACCTTTCTCATCTTGAACCTAATGTAATTGATGTGGGAGCCAATGAAACTAATGACTCATTCCTAGATGAAACCTTGATGGTTATTTCACAAAGCCAAGTTCCTTGATATGCAAATTATCTTGTGTGTAGAATTATGCTAGATAGATTAAATCGCAATCAAAGGAAGAGGTTCTTATTTGATGTAAAATGGTATTTTTGGGATGAAGCTTTTTTGTTCAGGTAATGTGCTAATAATTTTGCGAGAAGATGTATTTTGGAAGTGTTGATGAATGATACTTGATGCGTGCCACACATCTCTAGCTGGTGGTCACCATGGAGGCATTCAACGGCCAAAGTGTTGCAAAGAAAGTATTTTTGGTCAGCTCTTTAATATTGTGCAAATGACTTTATCAAGGCTTGTCCATATAGTGCCAAATGAAAGATTATATTTCTCATAAACATGAACTTCCTTTATCCCGTATTCTTAAGTTAAATTTTTTGATGCATGGGGTTTGGAGTTCATGGGCTTGTTTGTGAGTTTATTTAGAAACCAATGAATTTTAGTGGTTGTAGAGTGGGTTGAGACTATTGCATTACCCATAAATGATGACAATAGAGAGAACAATTCCTTGAAGAAAAATATTCTCACCCGATTTGGAATATCATGTGCAAAGATGTATGAAGGCTTATCATTTACCTATTGAGATAAAACATAAGGTATTGGTGGGCTTTGAAGAAATTAAATCTTGATTGGAATGCTACAACAAATGCTTGTCTTTTCTAATTGTACCAAACAGAGAAATTTAGGTTGGGAATCTTCCAATGAGAATTCAGAATTGGTGATTTGGTATTGCTCTACAATTCTTGTCTGCACTTATTTCCAAGCAAGTTAAAGTCTAGGTGGTCAAGTCCTTTTAGTGTTTGTCGGGTGTTGGGAATTGAGCTATTGAGGTGGAAAATGAGAAGGGTGAGTGGTTCAAAGTGAATGGGCAATGTTTGAAGAAGTACTTTAGTGGTCCACCAAATGTGAGGATGGTTGAAGTGGTGTGCTTAAACGAGACCTGAAAAATTTGCCCACATGGTGCCACAATATTAAATAAGGCGCTTCTTATGAGGTAACCCAAGGTGTTAGTGGTTTTCAATACCATGTGTTGAGTGTGCAGGTGCACAAAAGTGAAATTTGGGAGCATGATCAATGAGCGATGCAATGTAGGCAATAGATAGATCTCCGAAGTGACTCGACAACCCAAATTTTTAGTGTTTTGGGTGAAAGTTTGACCTTTAGTTTTAGTGAAATTTGGCAATCAAAGTGCTTATTTGGCACATTGGCAAAACTGTTTTATGACGAACAATTTGATCACCTTTTGGAGCAACAACATCAATCATGAATTCTGTAAGATTCGGCGTTTAGCTACACATTTCGCAAATTGCCGAATGTGTTTGGTGGTGTAAGTCGGCATCATTGAATTGCACCTCCTGACCAACTTTTATACTTTAAAAGAAAGTATCTTTGGCTTCTCAATTTCTACCTTAACACTTGCCTGCTATGTCACTCCGCACTCGAAAACGTTTTTCATTGCTTTCATTGGTATTTTAGTGTAAATTTCATCACTCGCTCTTCAAGGTCATCATCATTATCCGTTGACTACTCTATCAATATATTCTTGGACCTGTATCTTTGAATTTTGTTGGGTTTTGGGCTTGAAATTGATTGAGTACTTATGTGGGCTATTTTTTTTAGTAGAAATTTTCGTTTAGCAGTTAATAATCGTTGTTATACTTAATATTAAATCCTTCGTTTTCAAGTGTGTGGATAACCATTTTTGCGATTAATTTTTTCCCATGTATGACTTGAACTCATTTAGTTGTTGAGCCTTATGTACATTGGCTATTCGTGATACCTATTTGTTGTAATTATTATCAATGTGAGTCAATTTAATTGGGTCATTATAAAAAATTGTGTTTTTTATATGATAAATGTGAATGCTTGAGCTTAAATGTTGTGATTGTTTGGTGTTTTGTTTGTTCATCTTGCATGTTGATATGTTGGGTGAACTCTGAGTAACCCATATTCGACCAAGCAACTTGAACTTTCCTGATGACAGAGTGGGTGATGTGTTTCTTAAGGGTAAAATCATCATTTGGTTGAATTCTTTCTAAGTGCATGAAATTTAGGAGTCGTTAAGCTGTATAATGTATTTTGTTGGTTGAATTTGTGGCATGCATTATGAAACTACCCCCATATTGTTTATGTATTATTTTAAATTTGAAATTTCAAGGGAATTAAGGTGCCGATCATATTTGGTGATGGTCAATTTGACCCCCAAAATGATGCGGCGCATCACTAATTCATCATGTGCATCATCGTTTAGAACAACCTTGATTATATTGGATTTCGTTAACTTTGGTGATGGACTATTAGTCTGCTGATGTAATTTGGTGGACACCGATTGGTGTATCCAATCATCGAAGTTGATAGACCTTGAATCATATGGTTGTTGCAACTGTTGGCGACAGTCAATTAAACCGTTGAATACATTAAGCGATCTGCCGAACATGTTCTGTAGGCTAATTGACCCTAGTTTGGCTGAATTGTTTTGAGGTCACTTTTGCTCATTTGTCACGTGCCTGATTCTAACATATGTATTTGATATGTTTTGCAGATATGCGATGAAAAAATACCCAATCTCTCAAGCAACTTCATCTAGAGCCACTTGGGAAAGCAGTTATAGTTGAGAGCAAAGTGGAATAAAAAGAAATAAGGCCCTGTAGAGAAAGAAGGGGCAAAGGGAAAAGAAAGATGATAGAGCATGGAGACTTCGAAGGCGAAGAAGAAGGGTCATTGCAGGTTGACTGGATGGATTCTAAGAGTGAAGAAGCATGATCATAGACTCCCCTCCACGATTCTAATCTTGTGGAGCCAACCACCAAATTCCGTTGTACTGAGGAATGATTAAAAGTTGCTCAGGATCCACTACTTCAGACTTCCCAAGTTATTTAGGAGACTATTTCTCCTCGATGCCTAAATCATTTAAAAGCTGTTGGTTTGAGGACCATCTTGTAGGAGAGGATATTGTCTACCGATGGTGTCATTGACAGGTATACCGAGGTGTAAGAAACCATCAAGTTCTTTAGATTCCAACATTTTACCACAACTCAGGACCCATGTATTGCCAACTTGGTATGGGAATTCTATAAGGCATATGCAAGACTTGTACTAACGAACAAAGATCAACTGAAGATCATCCATAAGTCGGTCGATCTGGTAGAAGTTTAGAGTGTCCCTGTTCTGTGCAATGAGACTGAAATTAATGATTTGTTGAGATGCATATTCCAGACCCATCATTACCTGGCAGACAAAATTGGGAAGAATACATTGGATAATTTGAAAGGGTGGTTGGGCTCGTTGATCAGTAACATAGCTTTTACTTGGCTCAAGGAGGGGACTATGATGAAGAAGAATTAATTGAATATTCCATCCTGGTATTGGTTTGTCTTTGTCAGCAGCAACCTCATGCCATCATAGAATGAATCAACCCTCCGTTACCATAAAGCAGGACTAATGGGATGTATAATGGATCTGAGGTAGTTGAGCCTCAATGCATTTTTGCCTAAAAATTTTTAGTGAGCACCAAGAAGTAGCAGACTTCTCTCTTATTCATCTGACTAATTACAACTTTTTGTAGGAGTGTTGGCATTCCATGTGTCCGAAAGATTGATGCTGAGATTACTTTGTCGGCTTCCACTGGTATACAAAGAATTGATAGTGAGTTCTGAAAGGATGAGGAGGAAAGGGTGAGGAGGAAGCCAGTTGACCAGCTATTGATGTTGATCAGTTGGAGGCCACTACATCGGAGCCAACACATGAGTCAGATATACCTCATTTTACTACTCTGACCCTATCCTCTCCTACTCCAACCCATTCATCTCCTGCACTTGTACGGTCACAGCCACAAGCTTACACTTTCCAACCGCCAATCACCTAGGCTACCATATACCAGTTGGCCTACTTGTCCAGGTCCACCTACACTAGGGCATCGCTGGTTGGCTTCTGACCCATTTTGATTGAGTGAGACATCGCGGTTGTATTGGATCCTTTTTTGGAGGAGGAAAAGATGTAGTGCGAGCTCTTTGATGAGCAAAATTTTAGATTGGATAGGCTAATGGTGAGTTGGAGAAGCATGGGAGAGATTGGATGCCATTACCACCCGATTTGAGGCTTTAGAGGTAATGGGTGGATTGAGTGCCGACCAAATGACTTTAAAGACCAATAATGATACTTTTCCGTTAGAGGTGATGGATGTTCATTCTACCGACATCACTTCTCTTTGGGGTTCAATGAAGGTTCCTCCCATGGCTGCTTTGGGCACTACTCCGAGGGCGAGGCTTAAAAGTAAGCATGTTGTGTCATTCTCGGAGACTGATGAAGAGGGGCTCAGGGAGTAATATTCTTTCAGAGAAGCATGCCAACTTGATGGAGATCCAGGAGACCATCATTACAACTGTCACTCATGCTTCATTTCAGGACAAATGGATGATAAGGCCGAGTGGATCCTCTCATGATTTGGAGTCGGAGCTTGCACAGCTAGAATCACAGGTCATTGCACCTCAGTCCCCTATTCCTGTGACTACCTTGGAGACTGCTCCTCAAGATCTGGGTATCGATGCCCCCACCGGTTCACCCTTAGCTCCTCAACCACCACAACAAGTCGATCGATCAGGGGGACTCTTAAGCTCACTCCTTTTATGATTTTTGAATATATTGTTATATTATTCTTACACATTGAGGACAATATTTAATTTAAGGGAGGGAGGTGAGTGTGTTAGAGTCTTGTGGATGTTATGTTTGGATATTTGGACAGTTTGGATGTTGTTTTTGGAGTTGGTAATGTAAATTTTAGACACAATTTTTGTTTTAGTCTGCAAATATTCTTTTGGGTTGTAATAATTATTAAATTTTTACTTTAATTGTGTTTGATGTCTCTTTAATTTATATGTGTGCACTATATTCTCAATAAATTATGATTAAACCCAAGAATAAATGAAAATCCATTTTGCAAATGAATGTCATATCTCAAATCCCTCAGCAATCCGAGTATTCATCGCCAATATCTTTGATTTAGATAGTGCAATAGATGAGGAGCATGTATTGACTATTTCAAGTGGAAACTATCTATGCATATATTGGAAACAACTTGAGTTGACTAAGTGAGTATTGATCTTGGTTATTCTATGATCGGTAGTTGCAAATGTTTGTTTTGTATTTGATGTTTGAATTCGAAAGATATTGTGCCATGTGAGGTGAGGTACTCTTTGAAATGCATGCTTGCTAACACCTAGAACTTGCCTAATTTATCTTGAAGTGCTGACTTGGACGAATCTGAATTAGGAGATGACCTTAGGCATTCTTTGGTTTTCTTTTTACTCCACTTGGCCGAAATAACCCCCCTTGCCTCAAGTATATCCTTAGTGGTCCCCATTGAACTTACAACCTTTTTGTTGGAAGCCACTTTACAAGCCTTGGCCTTTGATTGAAAAGATTACCCTTTGTTAAACACCGGTCCCTCCTTGAACTTGAAAGTGAAAACATGATGATTCCATATTTCAAACTCATTTTGGGGTTAGATTGCATGGAAATATTGCCCTTAGTGTGCTATTAATTCTAACTTCTTACAAATATGCATGTGCTATGACAAGAAATAGAGTTAAAAGTGCACAAATGGGCAAGACTTGGTGGAATCTTGGAACGTGAGAAAAAGTTCATAAAGGAGGTGAAAAGCGGTGTCACCGACATTCTCGGTGATCCGCCGAACACTCATAGAGATTGCCTATCTATGCACAAACTAAGGTTCTAGGTCAATTCAAGAATGCGGTCAAAATTGAATCCGCAAAGCATACTCGGCGATCCATCAAAATGTACAAGTGATCGCCTAAAGTTGCAGCACCCAAAGACCCAAAATACTGATAGAAAGGCCATATGAAGAATATTTTTGCACATAGCAGAATTGCATAGGTAGAGAAAAGAGTCATCGCCTAATGTTACAGTAGAGGAAGCCCTACAAAAGATGCACGAAAAGCGGTCAAGTGCACATTTGGTGCATCGCTGGAGTGCTCGGCGATGGTTGGCCTTAACCGCCAAACGACATTTCACAGTAAAATCTTTCACACATTTTCACGGAGTATACACGAAATTTTAGAAAGGACACTGTACATCATTTGCTCCTTCCATATCGGAACAATTAATATGCAGTAGCAGTACATAGAAATTTCCTCTGAGAGTACAAGTGGAGCTAGGTTTTTGAAGCTTTTGGGCATCGAAGTGGAGAAGATTGGCTAGTGATAATCAACTAGTTTATACTCATTCTTTCTACCCATGACTTCTGCTGCTATCTATGGTATTCAATCTTTAATTTCTAGCATGTGTGGCTAAAACCCTCATATTGGGGGTGTGCTATTGATATGGGTCTTTAATTTATTTGTTGGGTCTTGGATATCTTGACTTATCTGTAGTTGATTTGGATGAATTTATATCTATTCCTTTGTTTAATTTATATTTCCAAGATTGCAAACTTAGGTTTTTACTTTTGATCTCTAATTGTTACCTTAGCCGAAACAATATAGAGTATGGAATTGATATAATGGCTTGAAATCTTTTGGGGTTTCTATTGAAGTCCACAACCATGGATTCAATGGCCAAGGTGTTAGGGGTTTGTCTGAGAATTCTTAGGCAAAGCGTGTCCTCGGCGGTCCACGTATGATTTCGTAATTGATTCATACAAAACACCCATGTATTATAGGTGATTCGGGTTACAAGTAACCTAGCCTTTTCACACAATATCAACTCATTTAGTTAAGTATCTAGACCCATTTGGTAGATTGATTCCCATATTTGCATGTCCCCATTATCTTCTCTTAATAGCTATTTAAATCATTATTTAGAACCCGTTTAGCTAAACTCCTATTTTGATTATTGCAACCTTCTAAATCATACAATTACTTAGTCCAACGAATCACTTTCGCCTTGAACAATGCTTCCTTGTGGGATCAACCCCACTCTCTAAAGTTAGGTTATTATGCTGATGACAATTGCCCCTTCATCCTTTGAGTAGTTGGGTTGAGCGATATAAAAATGGTGCCATTGCTGAGGAATTGGGGTGTTCATATTAGAAGTGTTTGTTGAGCTTTGTTCTTGTAGTGAGAATTCTTTTTACTGTTTTCTTGTTATTTTTTATTTTAAACAATAGGTGTGAAGATGAAGGATGATGAAATCATTCATAACTAGAATGCTAGAGACATGATGGGATGTAAGGTGGTAATTGGTTACAGGTTGGAAGCACCGGTGCTATTCGACTACCACCATTAGCTGGAGGAGTTAATTTTCATGTAAAGAGCAGCATGTTGCATCTCCTCCAACTAAAGGGATTGTACGGAGGGCTCGACCATGAAGATACTCATGAACACTTGAGAAACTTTTTAGATGTGTTTCTCTCATTCAAATTCAGGGGAGTGAGCCATGAAGCCATTCGACTAAGGCTATTTCCTTTCTCCATTACCGGAGAGGCATTGAGGTGGCTAGCAGGTGTAAGACCCCACCTATGAGGAGTATGAAGAATGTAAGAAAATAACCTTTGAATCTTTTTGGACTGTCAGCTTCTACGAGAGGGTTTTACGAGCCGTGCATCATTACACGGTCCATAAGTCGGTTCATAGAACCTAGGGTATATTTAGTGAAATTGGAAACTTTCAGGGATACAAAATCAACGTCACCAAAACATACAAAACCTTGAAAGGAAGAAGTTAAAAATAATAATTCAACTTGGTGATAGATGAGGCCATTCGATGGATGATATCTCTCAACTCAACTACTCAAAAGCATAAGGGGTGGTCATCATCAATATACTACACAATTTTAGAGGTTGGGGTCGAATCCCACAAGGAACAATGTGTCAATGAATGAGCTAAACAAGGACTTATAGCTACTAGATTTTGGATCGATAGGTGAGTACCAAGCAAGAATTCTAACTAAATTGGGGGAAACTAAACTAGCAACTACTCCTACAAACAATTGGGTAAAGATTGATCAAGCAAGGGAGTAAGGATATGGCATACTGAAATCAATCAAAACTCAATTGATCCATCACCTAGCATCACATTGAGCCTATGGGTAGACTAGGTTGCTTGTAATCGTCTCAGCTAGGGGAACGATGTATCCCAAGAGCCAACCATAGCCTCTCACGCGAGACTCTCAAAGATACGCGTAGCTTGAACACCAAAAAGCAGAACTCCCAAGACCTTAGCCGTTGCGTCCCTTTTGAGACTCTTAACTTATAAATCCATGAGTATCATGCAATCTTACCTCTCAATTACACCCGCTAGAGCAATAGTTGAAGAACTAAACTTGATTTAAGGGGCCTACCTGAAATCTAAAAGATATGCAAGAACCCACAAATCTATTGAAGCAATTTGGGAGAAACCCTCTTTGATTTGGAAAGTAAATTATCAACTAAGCATGAAAGCAAGAGAAATAATCAAGACCCATATATAAATCATCAACCAATCATCAACTAAATCTAAAAATTTAGCATTTAAGAACAAGGAAAGAAAGAGTGAGTGAAAGATAATATAAGTGAAGCCCACACTCTTCAATCCATTCAAGAATTTGTTGAAAACTTTCTCTAAATCCTCACCTTAAACTAAAATATACAATTACGTGTGTTCATCTTCTTCTCTAGTTCGTTTCCTTCTTTCTCAATCAATTCTAGAATGAGGGTTAGGAGTGTGTGTATATGTGATTTTGGGACTGAAAATGGTGAAATTCCAAAATTGTCCCGGTGTTGACCACTGCAACATTCCATGATCACGCTTAGAATTCTGCAATCGCGGAGGTTGTGTCTCCTGTGACTAGCGCATTCAACATTAGCACATTCACTCTTCTCTGCATGTTACGAATTCACTATTACGGGCCTAAGGGCTGCGTTCGCGGAGTGTATCTGCTGCCAGGTACAATTTTGTGCATTTCAGCTCCTTTTGGCTTTAATTCAGCTCCAATCTTCATTTCTTCTTAACCAAGCCAAATCTAAACCATAAGTACCTGTAACATACACCATTAAAAGCACAGTTAGCCTCAAGTTATATAATGTAACAACACAAACCCATAACTAAAGAGTAAGAATTGAGTGCAAGTTATGCACTCATCGAAACCCCCAACTTAAGACTTTGCTTGTCCTCAAGCAAGAACAAAACCAAACTCAGTAGGCTAGGAATTTAAGCACGCAATCCCAATTCACTTTTACACAATAAAATCATGATCATGACATAGTTGGTACCAAGAACTAGCAAAAGTATGTGGATGTCAATGAAGTAACTCCCTCTCATTTAAAAAGAATCTTTTTCAATTCAAAGCACAATTTCTAGGGATGACCAAGTGACAACATGAATTCTCAAGTAGTGATTTAAACTCCTAGTCAACTAACAAGTTCAGCTTGACAGAAAAACATCCATATCACCAATCCATGTCAATTTGCATGCCCTCAAAAAAAGAAAGAAAGTCTCTAAAAGACACACAAGTATTTACAATGAACAAGGGACAAGGACTCAAATACTCACACTCAACAAAAGAACATCTTGTGTACAGAAATACCACACTGGCTCAATTTCATTTGGTTGGAAATCTTAAAGGGCTTTTTAGGCTTGTAATGTAGGATAACGGGCATGGTTGGATACAATTTGGACAATGGTGACTAACCCTCCTTAAGTCCCATATACAACATTTATTCCTTTTCGATTTTTCCACTTCTTCTTTTTTGCATCTCACACCAATACTCATTTAACCCTTCTTTTTCATTTAGATGCCCTACTTGCAACCATTGTTCAACACTTAGGAGGATTCTTTTCACTTAAGAACTTTTTCATCTTATTCTTTTAATTTTGAAAGCTTCCTTATTTCTTTATTCCTCCATTCATTTTTCTTTTTCTTTTTCTCTTCACCAGCCCCCAAGTGGTAGACACCGTTCCTTTTTCTCCAATATCAGCCCCAACTTTGGCTTAAAGCCTAATTTGTCACAAGCATGCAAAACTCAAGGAGGGATAAGGGTTCAAAAGGGAAATCTTTTCAAAAAGGTTCAAGGCCTGGGATTAAGGTTGTCAATAAAAAGGACTAGACACAAACGGGACACTAGGGATAAAATCAATATATTTAGTCCATTTAGGCTAAGTGGACTCAATTAAAACCAAAGAATGCTTAATATCATTTTCCCATCCGAAGTCTATCAAGACAAACATTTCAAGATCAACAAGGCAAGTATATACTAGGTGACACAAGTGCACACAAGGAACAAAACAAAAGCTCACAACACACATGACATGCCAATGAAATAAGAAGGGATCAATTTAGATCTCAAGTAAGGTACAAGGGACTCATTTTTAAAATATATTCATCTAGCAAGTAAGAGTCGTAAAAAGAGTTAAAATACGATCTTAAAATCATCCCAAAACCATTTCTTTCAAAAATAATTGGAGGGGTATATATTTTCACAATCCACAACATTTAACTAAATATGCTAGTATGAAACAAGTCACAATCCCCAATGTATAGCTCCAACAAGAGTCAATAGGTACTCACATTTCACCAAAAACCATGTTTCACACACACGCTCACCAACCCAATCGACTGATTTGCCTTTAAGAAAGTCTTCACTCAATCTATCATAGGGAACCATCGATTATAGACACCATTAAAAAGAAAAATAAAAAGCTACAAAATCTACTAAAACGGCTAAACCTAAACACAATATGTACAAGCCCATGAAGGACGTGTCATGGTTAAAATAAGCAATTAAGGTTCATTCAAATCATAGGAGCACCGTTACCTACAATTGTACACTGACCTCACCTTACTACTATAAAGTAGAAGAAGATTCAAGGGACTCCCTGAGATGATCACATGGCACACTAACCCGAATCTCCTCTTCACACTTTGTTTCCAGGGCATTATCATAGAGTTCAGTGGCCATGGTGCGTTTGATTCCAATTAGCTTCTCAACATAGCACATTGAATCCTGGACCATTACTCTTCTTCCCTCACCTGTACTAGGACTTGAGCTCAACAAAGTGTGTGTTGTTTAGACCCATCTTAACCCTGTTAAACCTACTATCAAAACAACATGACAAAAGCATTCTATTTATATTAAAATTCATAGACTTGTGAAAGAGAATCAACTGAATATAGTGTAGGTCAAGCAGTGAAATATTGCCCTTTATATTTGGTGACATATTGCATTCAGCTTTTGCGGTCACTATATCGCGTTTGCAAAGTTCAATGCATACAAAGCCTTCGAGTTCACGGCAAGTTACCCGCGTTCACTAAAGGTTTAAAGCTTCCAATAATAGTGCGACTGTGGTACAGTACCCATCTTCGCAGAAAGAAATAGTCGCCAGCATCACATTTAAGATTTTATAGAGGCATTTTGTTAAACACATGATAGACAGACATTTTCAGCTTTGTTTGGACAAAAATCACCCCTAAATCCACTCCTAACACCATTTAATCACTACCCAAAACAACAAACAACAGGTTAACATTAAAACCCACTCTGTTTTTCAGAATTTAAGCCTAGAAATCTATTTCCAAAGTACCTAAAGGTAGGCCACACATCAATAGGAAGATGATCCTCAGAAAATGCGTCCTACTTCATGACTATGGGACGAGAGCTTTAACAAAGAAAATGAACTATATAATGGAGCTTCTTAGTTGCATAGACTAACAATTATGAACAAGAAAAGAGATGTAGTGAGGTAGTCCTACCTTGGAATGAGTTACCAACCCGGATGAAGAAAGGAGAAGTTGAGTTGTTCCTCGAAGACATGTGATATTCAAGTTATAAATGAATTGTTAACCTCACATGTGATTTATATTCCACGCTCGTGATCTCTTTTTCAGAATATTTCAGACAAAGTCACCAATGCCTTTTTTCATTCTGGGCACCTGTGTAGCGTTTTGCCTTTGCAAAATTCAAGCGCAATTGCGCCGCATCGTCGAATCCACACACTCCGCATTCTCGAAACAAGACCGCCTTTTGGAAGTCATCTGGGTGCTAGATCTCAGCCAGCTTTCTATAGCTTTGGGTGATTCTAGGCCCAAATAGGTAGTTCGCCCTTGTGCAATGGGTGATGCTTGGGCCCAAAGTGCGGTCAAAATTACCCAGTTTCACCTTTTTGCAATTTTTGTCGGTATTTTAACCCACTTCATCAACTCCAATCATCTTGATATTTCAAAACCTAGGCAATGCCACTACCAAAGACATGAAACTTGTGAGGGTCAGAAGAAAATAAAAAATAGAAATGAAGAAGCTACTCCAAAAATTTAAAATAAAAGAATTTTCTAAAATATGAGCCAAAATTGATTCACTAACCATTTGTGCTTCAACTTTGAGGCAATGAATCTCCTCTCAAAATCCAAGATGATTTTCAATTTGAGCGCATGAGGATGGTGACGAGAGACCATTAACATTTTCCACCAGTCTCTCCACTTTGTTGACTTGAATTGCCCACCCAACTTGTCATCAATTGTCCTCTTAGGTTCCTTAGGTAGACATGAGAGTGTCAAGAGGTCTTCTTCGATTCTAGCTTCACGTTTTATGGCCTCTAAATAGGCAACACTCCCAACTTCAACTGATCCAAAGTTGCCATTTATGATTTTCATGGCTTGATCTTGCAACTTTAAAATCATTTCCTCAATTTTTGCTTCTTAGAAGATTATTGGGCTTGAAGAAATGCATAGGCCCCATATCTCTTCCATACTAGGTTCACTCCTTCTTTTTGAGGCTCTAACTCATGGTCGGTCGCCTTTATGTTGGGGACCTCACTTACTTCATTGCTTAGTTTCAAGTCGACCTCTAAAACATCAATTTTCCATTCAAACTAGTCAAAGTCATAACCTCTGGTGACAAGTGAGCTCTTGAGATCATCCCTCATGTTGAGCAATTGGTGTCTTCGGGCCAATTTTTTGGAAAGTCTAAGATTCAAGTCGGTGAGCCAATCTTGACTTACAACACTCTCATCTCTATTCACTTCCTCAATGCCATTTCGTTAAACACGAAGTGCAATACTCCGAAGGAGATAGAAAAAGGGCTTACATTTCTCAAGGAAACGATCACCACAATTAGCCATATAACAAAAAGAAAGGAAAACAAAGAAAACAAAAAGAAGAACTCACTAATCAAATTATTATGAGTAGTCTAGAAGTCCTACATCAACTCAATACGCTTATTTTTCCCCGGTAACAGTGCCATTTTTTTATGTCGCTCAACCTGACTACTCAAACACAAAAGGGGCGGTCATCATCAACATATTAACAAACTTTAGAGGTCAGGGTAAAATCTCACAGGGAACAATGTGTCGGCTAATGAACTACACAAGGACCTATGGCTACTAGATTTTGAAACTATAGGCGAGTACCAAGAAATAATTCTAACTAAATTGGGGGAAACTAAATTAACAACTACTCCTACAAACAATTGGATAAAAATTGATCAAGCAAGGGAGCAAGGATATGGGATACGAGAATCAATCAAAACTCAATCGCTCCATCACACCTAGCTTCAAATTGACCCAATGGGTAGGCTAGGTTTCTACTAATTACCCTAGATAAGGGCATGATGTATCACAAGAGCCAACTACAGCCTCTCATGCGAGACACTCAAAGACACTCCTAGCTTTAACACCAAAAAGCAATACTCCCCAGACCTTAGCTTTTGAGTCTCTTAACTTAAAAACCCATGACTATCATGCATTCTTCCCTCTCAACTGCACCCGCTAGAGCAATAATTGAAGAACTAAGCTAGATTTGAGGGCCTACCTTAAATCTTAGTTATACAAGAGGATATGCAAGACAACACAGATCTATTAAAGCAATTAAAGCAATTTGGGAGAAACCCTCTTGATTTTGCAAGTAAATCATCAAATAAGCATGAAAACAAGGGAAATAATCAAGACCCATATATGAATCAACAACCAAGCTTCAATTAAACCTACAAATTTAGCATTCATGAATAAGGAAAGAAAGAGTGAGTGAAAGATAATACAATTGAAGCCCACACTCTTCAATTCACTTAAGAATTTGTAGAAAACGTGCTCTAAATCCTCATCCTAAACTAAAATCTACACTAAGGTGTGTTCTTCTTCTTTTTTCATCTCTTTCTTTCTCAATGTATTCCAGAATGAGGGTTAGGAGTGCGTGTATATGTGATTTTGTGACTGAAAATGGTGAAATTCCAAAATTATCCCGATGCTGGTCACTGCAACGTTCAAGGATTATGCTTAGCATTCTATGATCGCGGAGGTTGTCTCTCCTCAAGCTCCGCCTTCGCGCCTAGCGCGTTTACTCTTCTGTTTATGTTATGACACCGCGATCACGGGCCTAAAGGACATATCCGTGGAGCGTATCTGCTGCCAGGTACTATTTTTGGAATTTCACCTCCTTTAGGCTTAAATTCAACTCCTACCTTCATTTCTTTTTAACAAAGCTAAATCTAAGTCATAAGTACCTGTAACACACACCATTCAAAGCACAATTATCCTTAAGTTATAGAATTTAACAACACAAATCCATAAGAAAAGAGTGCAAGTTATGCACTCATCAACACCCCAAACTTAAAGACTTTGCTTGTCCTCAAGCAAGAACAAAACAAAACTCGGTAGGCGAGCAATTTAAGCATACAATCGCAATTTACTTTTACACGATAAAATCATGATCATGACAATACTTGGTACCAACAATAAGCATAAGTATGTGGATGCCTATCAAGCAACTCCCTCTCATTTCAAAAACATCTTTTTCAATTCAAAGAAGGATTTCTAGGGATAACCAAGTGACAACACAAATCCTCAAGGTGTGACTCAAACTCCTAGTCATCTAACAAGTTATACTTGATTCGAATCTAGAAAAGCATCCATATCACCAACCCATATCAATTTGAATGCCCTCACAAAAAAAAGAATGTCCCTAAAACGCACACAAGTATTTACAATAAACAAGGGACAAAGACTCAAACACTCACACTCAACAAAAGAACATCTTGGTGTACACATATTCCACACCATAGGCTTGCCTTTATTTTCAATCAACATTGGCTCAATTTCATTTGGTTGGAAATCTCAAAGGGCTTTTTAGACTTATAATGTAGGGTTGGATACAATTTGGAGAGTAGCGACTAACCCTCCTTAAGTCCCACATACAAATTCATTCTTTTTGTACTTTTCCACTTCTTTTTTTTTTTTTGCATCACACACCAATGCATATTTAACCCTTCTTTTTTCATTTAGATGGCCCACTTGCAACCATTTTTCAACACTTAGGAGGGTTCTTTTCACTCAAGCACTTTTTCTTCATTTTCTTTTCATTTTCAAAGAACTTTTTTCTTTTCTTTTTATTCCTCCATTTATTATTCATTTCACAAGCCCCCGAATGGTAGACACCCTTCCTTTTTGTCCTATATCACCCCAACTCTAGCTCAAAGCCTCATTTGTCACAAGCATGCAAAACTCAAGGAGGGATGACAGTTCAAAAGAGGGATATCTTTTCAAAAAGGTTCAGGGCTTGTATTCAAGGTAGCCACTAAGAAGGAGTAGGCTCAAAAGGGACACTAGGGATAAAATCAATGCATTTGGTGTCTATTTAGGCTAAGTGGACTCAATTAAAACCAAAGAATGCCTAAGATCATTTTCCCAACTAAATTCTATGAAAACCAACATTTCAAGACAAACAAGGCAAGTTCTAGGTGACACAAGTACACACATGGAACAAAATAAAAACTCAAAACACACATGACATGCTAATTAAACAAGAAGGGATCAATTTACCTCTCAGGTAAGGTACAAGGAACTCATTTTTCAAATATATCTATCTAGCAAGTAAGGGTCACAAAAAGAGTTAAAGTGTGATTTCAATATCATCCAAAAACCATTTTCTTGCAAATATTTGAGGGGTATACATTTTCACAATCCACAACACTTAAACTAAATATGCTAGTACCGAACAAGTCACAATCCCCAATGTATAGCTTTAACAAGAGTCAATGGCTACTCAAATTTCATCAAAACCCAGATTTCACACGCACGCTCACCCAGCTAATCGACCAATTTTCCCTTAATCGATTGCACATACCATTAAAAAGAAATATAAGAAGCTACAAAATCTACTAAAACGGTTAAACCTTAACCCAATATATACAAGCCCATGAAGGGTGTGCCATGGTTAACATAAGCAATTAAAATTCATTCAAATCATAGGAGCACCCCAACTACAACTGTATTATGAACTTAGAGTACAACCAAAAAGTAGAAGAAAATACAAGGAACTTCCTGAGATGATCACTTGGAACTCTAACCCGAATATCCTCTTCACAGTTGGTTTCCAAGGCATTAGCATAGAGCTCCGTTGTTGTGGTGCATTTGACTCTAATTAGCTCCTTGACATCGCACATTGATTCCTGGAGCTTTAGTCTTCTTCCCTCACCTATAGTAGGATTTGAGCTCAACGAAGTATGTGTTGTTCAGGCTCATCTTCACCCAATTAGACCTACTATCAAAACCACATGACAAGATCATCTTATTTATGTTAATAGTCATGGACTTATGAAAGAGAATCAACTGAATATAGTGTAGGTCAAGCAGTTAAATGTTTCCTTTTATATTTGGTGACATATTGCATTTAGCATTCGCGGTCACTCTATCGCATTAGTAGAGTTCAAGGCATACCAAGCCCTTGTTTTCGCAACAAGGTACCCCTCATTCGTGGATGGTTGAAAGCTTCCCCGAGCAGTGCAATCATGGTACATTACCTGCATTCATAGATAACAACAGTCGCCAGCATCACATTTAATATTTTATAAAGGCATTTTCTCAAACACATGATCGACATACATTTTCAGCTTCGTTTGGACAAACATCACCCCTAAATACACTCCTAACAACATTTAATCACTACCCAAAACAACTAACAACAGGTTCGCATTAAAATCAACCTTGTTTTCAACATTTAAGCCTAGAAATCTGTTTCCAAAATACTTAAAGGTAGGATACACATAAATAGGAAGCTGATCCTCAGAAAACTACAATAGATAAGAGCATTAAGGCGTCCAACTTCATGACTATGGGATGAGATATTTAGCCAAGAAAACGAACCTATGTAATGGAGTTTCTTAGTTGCACAAACTACTAATTATAAACAAGAAAAGAGATGTAATCAGGTAATCATATTTTGAATGAGTGACCAAACAAGATGAAGAAAGGGGAAGTTGAGATGTTCCTTAAAGACATGTGAGATTCAAGTTGTAAAGGAATTGTTAACCTCACATGTTATTTTTATTCCACGCTCTTGATCTCTTTTTCTGAATGTTTCAGACAAAGCCCTCAATGCCTTGTCTTTTAATTGTGGGCACCCATGCAGATACCATCTTTGCAAAATTCAAGCGCGATCCCGCTGCATCGCCGAACCCACACACTCTACATTCTCAGAACAAGACTGCCTTCACCGGAAGTCAATTTGGTGCTAGATCTAGGCCCATTTTCTACTACTTTAGGCGATCCTAGGCCTAATTAGGTGGTTCTCCCTTGTGCAATGTGCGATACCTTGGCCCAAAGTGCGGTCAAAATGATGTAGTTTCATCCTCTTTCCATTTTGTTAGTATTTCCACCCACTTCTTCAACTCCAATCATCTTGACACTTCAAAACTTGTACAATACCACTACCAAAGACTTGAAAATTATGAGGGTTCTCAAAAAATCAAAAATAGAAATTAAGAAGCTTCTCTAAAAATTTAAAATACAAGAATTTACTAAAATATGAGCGAAAATTGATTCACTAAACCATTTGTGTTTCCACTTTGAGGCAATAAATCTCCTCCCCAATTTCAAGATGATTTTCCATTTGAGAACATGGGGATGATGATGAGAGATCATTAACATTTTCCACTGGTTTCACCACTTTGAGGATTTGAATTTCCTACCCAACTTGTCATCAATTGTCCGCTTAGGTTCCTCGGGTAGAAAATGGGAGTGTCAACAAGTCTTGTTTAATTTTAGCTTCATGCTTTATGGCATCCAAGTAGACAATACTCCCAACTTCAAATGATTCAAAGTTTCCATTTAAGATTTTATGGCTTGCTCTTGCAACTTTAGTATCATTTCCTTAATTTTGGCTTCTTAGACGATTATTGGTCTAGAAGAAATGCATAGGCCCCATATCTCTTCCATACCAAAATACACTCCTTCTTTTTGAGGCTCCAACTCATTGTCGGCCACCTTTGTGTTGGTGACCTCACTCATTTCACTGCTTAATTTCAAATCAACCTCCAAAACATCAATTTTCCATTCAAACCAATCCAACTCATAACCTTTAGCAATAAGCGAGCTCTTGATATCATCCCTCGTGTTGAGCAATTAGTGTCTTTGGGCCATCTCTTTGGCAAGTCTAAGATTCAAGTCGGTGAGCCAATCTTGAGTCATAACATTGTCATCTCTATTCACTTCCTCAACACTATTTTGTTCACTATGAAGTGCAATACTCCGAAGGAGATAGAAAAAGGGATTACATTCCTCAGGCAAACTATCATTATAATTATCCATATAACTAAAAAAAAAGGAACACAAACAAAACAAAAAGAAGTACACACTAATCAAATAAAATAATAGTAGGTTCAAAGTCCTAAATAAAGTCAACACTCCTAGTGTTCCCCAACAAAGACACCATTTTTTGATGTCGCACAACCCACCTACTCAAAGGCAGAAGGGCGGTCGTCATCAACATATTACCAAACTTTAGAGGTTGGGGTCAAATATTACAAGGAACAATGTGTTGGCGAATGAGCTAACAATGACCTATGTCTACTTGATTTTTAACCAATAGGCAAGTACCAAGCAAGAATTCTAATTGAATTGGGCGAAATTAAACTAACAACTACTCCTACGAATAATTGGATAAGGATTGATCAAGAGAGTTAGCAAGGATATGGGATACAAGAATCAATCAAAACTCAATCGATCCTTCACACCTAGCATCATATTTACCCTATGATAGGCTAGGATGCTTGTAAACCCTGGCTAGGGGAATAATGTATCGTAAGAGTCAACTGTAGTCTCTCACATGAGACACTCAAAGACATGCCTTGCTTGAACATTAAAAATCAAAACTCCTAAGACATTAATCGTTGAGTCCCTTTTCAGGCTCTCAGCTAATAAACCCATGACTATTACACAATTTTCTCTCTCAACGACACCAGCTAAAGCAATAATTGAAGAACTAAGCTAGATTTAATGGCCTACCTCAAATCTTAGTTATACAAGAGGATATGAAAGAACCCATAAATCAATTCAAGCAATTAAGGAAATTTGGGAGAAACCCTCTTGATTTTGCAAGTAAATCATCAACTAAGCTTGAAAGAAAGAGAAATAATCAAGACCAATATATAAACCAACAACCAAGATTCAATTAAATCAACAAATTTAGCATTCAAGAACCAGGAAAGAAAGAGTGAATGAAACATAATACAAGTGAACCCCACAATCTTCAATCCACTCAAGAATTTGTAGAAAATTTTATCTAAATCCTCACCCTAAACTAAAATATACACCATGGTGTGTTCTTCTTCTCTAGTTTGTCTCCTTCTTTCTCAATCAATTCCAGAATGAGGGTTAGGAATGAATGTATATGTGATTTCGGACTGAAAGTGGTGAAATTCCAAAATTGTCTCGACTCTGGTCACTGCAACATCTCGCGATTGTGCTCAGCATTCCACGATTGCGGAGGTTGTGTCTCCTCAAGCTCCACCTTCGCGCTTGGGACTAGCGTGTTCATGCTTCTTTTCATGTTACGACTCCACGATCGCGGGCCTAAAGGCCGTGTTTGTGGACAGTATTAGCTACTAGGTACCATTTTATGCATTTCAACTCCTTTTGGCTTCAATTCATCTCCAATCTTCATTTCTTCTTAACAAAGCCAAATCTGAACCATAAATACCTGTAACATACACAATTTAAAGCATAATTAGCCTCAAGTTATAGAATTTAATAACACAAAACCATAAGAAATGAGTGCCAGTTATGCACTCATCAACGGATCATCGAATGATGTTGGCGATCTATAGTGTGGTTACTGAATATTACAAAAATGAAGATGCGTGGAAGTTGTTCAGGTCGATGATGATATAGTCATTCGCTAGATCAGTGAATGTGTTTGGTGGTTCTGACTTTAACCGCCGAATGGTACGTCAAATAGTAACAAGGGGTATTTTTGATTAGTCACATAGAAAAGCTAAAAGGAAAGATTTGAGAGTACACAATCTTGACTTTTCGAATACATTTTTGCAATTTTCATTCTTCTAGAGCCTTAATGCTTCTACTTTGTTTTTAGAGGGATAACTGAGAGAAGAAATGAAGATGTTATGTCCAATTTCTTTTTAACTTTTGATATATGTAGCCATGGACAACCTTTTTGGTAATTCTATCCTTAGTTTCAACATGATTGGCCTCCATGTAGTTCGATATTGGATTCTTGTAATGGGACTTTGACTAATTGAATGTTTGTGTTAATTTTCTATGAGTTTATGTTTTCCTGCACTCATAATTGTGAATTTGAAGTTGGCAACTTAGATTTATGTTTAGATCTCTTGATAATACAATAACATGAATGTTTAGAGAAAAGCCACCTCTCGTAAACTTTATTCTGGAGACTCATTAAACTTTATGGCAAGGTAAGGAGTAATAAAAGACATATTGGCACCAAGGTCAAGCAAAGCATACACATCATGACCAAATGCTATTAACATACTGGTAACCACATCGAGGGATTCATCCACCTCTTGCCTAGCATGTAAAGTAAAGAACCGATCGCCACATGGATCACCACCATGAGCTTGGACACCTAGTTGCACTTTCCCTCTTTGAGCTGCTTGACTTTGTGGACGCCCATCTTTACCTTTATTAGAAATATTAGGATATTTGACAATCTTATGTACCATGTTTCCACAAACAAATCAACCATTTTTGTCTTTTAAACATCCTCCCACATGATTCCTTCCACACCTAGGGCGCCTATGAAGGATAGAACCACCTTTTGTAATATCACCTTGAGACTTAGGATTAGCCCCTTTCTCTTTGTCGAACCATTGAGAAGAACCCTTTGAAGATATTTGGCCTTGTTAGAATCGGCCACCACTGGACTTACCATTAGAAAATTCACCATCATATAGAGCCCTCTTGGACTCCCTTGTCCTCATCTTTTGAAGATTCTCACTGTCCACTTGTTCGGTGTATGTCATAAGACTAGAGATATCCATTTCATTAATGATCATCATAGTCTTGTACTCCATCTTTACCAAGTTTGAAACATCCAAAGAGAATTTGTTCATGTGGGCCCTAGAGTCAGCCACCAAGGAAGGAGAAAATTTGGACAGTTTCGTAAACTTGAGAGCATACTCCTTCACACTTATTCCACCTTTCTTGAACATGAATTCCATCACTTTGGCTTCCCTTAGCTCAAGTGGGAAGAAACGATCAAGGAAAAAAGCCTTAAACATCTCCCAACCAATAGCCCCTTCATCAACTCTTTCAGACTTCCATTGAATGAACCAAACTTGAGAAACTCCCTTATGTTGATAAGCCACCAATTCGGCCTTCTCCTCGGAAGACACTCCCATGATCTCCACCACCTTATAAACATCATCAATGAACTCTTGTGGATCTTCATCCACCTTGGAACCATGAAACTCTAGGGGATTAATTCTAGTAAAATCTCTTATCCTCAAGGCTAGAGTAGGGGTCTTTGGAGAAGCGATGACTTAAACCAACATAGTGACAGTGGAACTTATCATTGGAAACTTGGTTTGCTTTAGGGACTTGAAGAGCTTGAGGAGCCAAGGGAACTTGGTCTTCGTTAGTATTACCTCCCTAGGCAAATGAGCATGTTGTGGAGCCATTTCTAAAAACACCAAGGGACAAGCCTTAGGATATAAAAGCTGCAAAGGCACGACATAGATCACAAAAGAATTGAAGTTTTCCTAAACTTGTCATAGCCTCCTATTCATGAATGTGGCATGCTTCATACCGATAAACAAGATTCTAGTAGAGGGGGCATGTTGGACTCCCTAGAATGCTTTCAAACCTTGTGCTCTAATACCATTTTTTGTCATAAGCCGACCCTAGGGCCTAGGCGTTACACGACAAATATGAAATCCGGAGGCATCCCATCCAAGCCTCGTATTCATATGGTAAACATTCATAAGGTAACATAAGCATATATAATAGAATATAGAAGCCAGAATGCATAAAACTAAGCACATCATAGTTTCCCGTAGGGAAAATATACATCAATCCATAGTGTCCAAAATAAGCCTCTACATCATAAGATCTTGGCGGGGTCTAGAACATAGCTTAATAGCTCACTCTCAAGATATAAATCAAAAGAAAACGATAAAGTCTCAACATATAGAAACATCATAAATGGACTGGTTCCCGAAGAATGGGAATTCACCAACCAGTCTTCAAGCTTGGAATTTGGATGTAGCCACGAAATGGATTAGTTGCATCATCTTCTGTCCATACATGGTTATATCATATAGGCAAATAAGTATGGATTAGTACGTGAAATGTACTAAGTATGTAGGCATGCCATGGATCAAATGACATCACAATAATATCAATATTCATAATCATGATCAATGGCATAATGACACAATATGCATGAGCAATGCAAGTTAAAAATCATGAGAAAAAATATCATCAAACCCATCCATAATCTTATCATACATCTATGGGGATAAGACCATAACTAATATACATGACCATGCAGAGTATTATATGGAATCTCGATGTTGCCTCTATGCCGAATAAAAGATTAGCCTCCTTTGCAAGGGTATACCATACCTTACCTTACTGGTTCCTTCCCATTTCGGTGAATTCTTTAACATGAACCTTACGCGAATCTTCCCATTTCAGCATATATTTTACTTATGTAGATCCACTAGCATAATGCCATATAGAAACATAATCATCATCACCTACGATTGCACATAGTTATGAGAAAGGTAGGCTTTATATTAAGAATCCCTTAGGTTGAGTCCCCACCCCTAATTTTATTTGGCGCTATGTCATATCCCATGGAATAAAAAAATCATACATATACATAGCTTGCAATATAGTTTATACTTCATTAACATCATACTTTTATAGTTCATTAAATAGTAATCATAATCTTTCATGAAAACATCTCATGTCAAAGGAATAGTGTATCTACTCTACTCTTCATCATCGTGTGGCTAGACATTCCCACCCTAGTATCATCATCATAAACATTAGGGTTTTCATAACCCTTATTATTGGATCATAATCATTATCATTTTCATAGCATCACCATTGTCATAAAATATGATTTTACATACTTGAGATCATAATCATGAAAATGTATAGCTTTATCATAAGAGACTAGGGCTAAGTGTGGGTTCATGAAAAAGTGCGTGAAAGTCATGCAATTAGATGAGATTCATAGAGAGAACATACAATTAAAACCAATTAGGATCATTTGTTAAAGAAATCACTTCAAATCACTAAGCCCTAATCATACATAATTGAAATCATGGGCTGCAAAAAACACTAAACATATTCGACAACAAGAGTTATAGTGAAAAACCTCCTTACTCAAGGGAGAAACAACTACTACCTATATCATGTAGGACTCTACCAACATCACTAATTTCAAAGAACAACGTCAACATTATAACTTAATAATCACTCACTGATTTCTCACTTCACAACTCTAATGATCTACTCCAATCGCTTTATCTACTATCCATGAAGCAAAACCCACATCTTGTTACACTCTCTCAAATATATTCCCACTTACAATAATTGTCCCTAAATAAAAATTCTAAGTAGAACACACAAAAAAAATAAGACTTTTCAAAAAGAAATTCTAACTCTAGACCTTCTTTTTCTGAAAATTTTTTCTCAATGATTGCTCCTTATCTTTGTTGTTGGATTTCCAATGTTTGCATGGTGCTAAATATACTCTACTAAGGTTACATTGATCCTTATATATTTAATAGTATAAGAGTGATGTCACCCAAGTTACACCTCCTTTTTAGAGGATGAAGCATTCGATGTCAAGAAATAGAACCTAACAAAGGTTAGAGTCGAACCCATAGGGCATACGTAGACTCAAGAGAATTTAATGATTACAATTCGAATGATTAATCGACTTACTTCCCTGAATGGAGGTACTTGTAATAATTGATGAAAAATATAACTAAATTAATCAACACAAGAGACAATTCAATGTGGAGAGAAACTAGGGTATTGTGTTCCCCATGATTCCACAACTCATTATCACCGGATAACCTAATTCGTTTCTAGTGTATAGCATGTAGGATGGTAAGTTATGTTCATCAAGCCCTTTGATCAAAGGTTAGAGGTGAATTTTACTATGCGACTTGGCCCATCTCCATAGTGTGCATTACTAACCCTTACCTATTAGTACAGCCTCCCCTTGGTCTAGTTTAGTTGATTAGACGAGAACACATAAGTCAAATATCATTAATTAATCTCTTTTCCTATTCATTACTACCTTGGTCCAGTCAGTAACACTAGGCAGATTCTAATGTTGTCCACAATCAGAAAACATGCAAAACGAACTGAGTTAAATAATACATGCATATACACCTTTCAAGAATTACGAATTATCCAGTCTTACTTTGTTAGTTCTTCATGGTTCCCACAACACTAGTTGTGGATTTAGCTACTCATGCTTTGTGTAGATGCAAGAATTATGGATTGAGAAAACATAATTGAACACTTACACAATAGAATTAAGAACAAGCGAATCCAACTTCAATAAAAATCACAAGCTTAACGATGAAATTAAACACAAGTGTTCTCAAAGACTCTCCAATATAGTCTCACAATTTTCTCTCTCTAATTACTGTGTTCTCTGAGTATTGGGCAAAAAACAACCTCTGAAAAATGACCTAAAAACCTATTAATAATAAGTAAAATACAAGTCCTAAATAAAATAGGAGAACTGGTCGGCACACCATGCAAAAGGGGTTTATAGGCCGTATTGTGTTCCACGGCCCATAATCGAGGTTTCGTATTCCGCTACTGAAATTTTGGACTTTAACTCTACGACACCATTCTATGACTCGTAAAGTGGTTTATGACCCATAAAGGGAGTTTCGTCTGATGAGCTTCAGAAAGTCCTAATCTCTGATCCTCAGAGAATGGACCATCTTCTACAACTTGATAAAACCTTCTACGGCTCATCTGCATGTTCGTAGAATAAACTTCAGAAAATAGCCTCATACTATAATTGTTCACGAAACCACCCTATGGCCCGTAGAATGATCTACGGCCCATAAAGAGTCTTGTAAAACAACAAAAATCAAGAACTTCTGCCATTTTAAAATCAAGGCCAACATGTATCCTGCAAATATAAACACAAAAATACATAAAATTAACTAACATCGCATTGAGAACACCCAAAATTCCATGTTTTAAGTATCAAAAGTGTTGTATTTTTGCAGCACATCAACACCCTCAACTTAAAATTATTTGTAGTCCTCAAGCGACAGACTCAATCTATATAGATAATACAGTAACACACAGACCTCAACGTAATGGCATACATCACATAAATCTCAAACTCAGTTACCCATACCAACTTTTCATGACATGATCGGATAGATATCTAGCAAACTAACACAAACCGGTGCATGTGACAACACAACTATGACAAGCGAGGTAGTATCAACAATCTACAATCACTGAACAAGTCTAGTGCTAACAATGCAATGCAAGTGCCCTCACAAAGAGAAGTCGCATATCTGATACTCAATGATGTTTCCATGTATAACCTTGGGACTATGCAAAATCACTCACTCTCACAAAAGTTATTCATGCATAATGCCTAATACCATAGGCTTGCCCCTATACTCATGATTACACCCTTCAACTAACTGGACTAGGATCAGGACTTTCTAGGCTTGTAATGTAGGCTCAGGGGGCTTTGGTATATAACATTATGGACATGTAGTGACAAAAGGCCCTCCTTGACACTGCGTTTTTCTACACTTTTTCCCTACCAAATTTGTTATTTTCACCTTATTCTCCCTTTTTCGATTTTCAAGCTTTTTAGGGTGCTTGTCATTTTTCAGCTTTTTGCCTTATTTCTACGCTTCATTTTGCTTTTTAGCTCACAACTAAGGCATCACTTATTTTTCTTGCACCTAGTATATGATTTCTCTATATTACTAGTTCACCCCCTCATTTTTGTGTTTCATGCTTTGACCAACCACCCTCAACTTAGGCTTTTAACCTATGTTGAGGTGCACAATATCCGTCCTCAGAATCAGGGCCACTTTTGGTAGTTACCCTCAACTTAGGCTTTTTGCCTCAATCAAGGTGCATAATGTTTATGGAAGGACCAGGGCCAATTTCAGGATTTTCCAACACACAAGGCTAGGTTAATCAAGTGTTTTCAAAGAATAGGTACATGTTAAAGTCAAACATTAGGAACACGAGATATATCATTGTTTTGGTTGGTTATTTTAGGATAAGTGGACTCTTAAGAACAATGGCCTACGATACTTTACTAATCCAATTAATCAACAATCTAACTTAGAGTAACAGGGCAAGTTCTTAATTAGAACAACACACATGAATTTAGCAAATTAAGCTCACACTCACATGGCACTACATACATCATCAACAAAAGACTCTCAAATCATGCTTCCTATCTCAATTTATCCTCACTTATTAGAACAAACATTGTCACACACACTAAACATGCATGGTTGCTATTTAACTACTAATCAAAATGAATTTTTGGTAGGTATCATTTTGCAAACAAAACACAACGAACATGTTATATGCCACAGGTATTGGTACTATATGCTACAAGTACTATCTAAATATCCTAAGCATATCGGTTCAATAGAAATTAAATATCCATGGGGAAAAAGAACACATGCAAGAAAACCTCGGGATAAAAAATTGGGGTAGTTATGGGCCCAAGCTACTCAGACTTCACTGAGGCCCATAACTACCGACACGCCATCAAAAAAGATATGCATTGTCCCCAATGCACAAAATCAAAGCAAAATCAAACATATAGGGGTCAATAAACATACCTAGGTGCCTAAGCGCATGTGTGGCTAAGTCTGGCCACCCTCCTCCTGCAGGGTATTCTACTCAGCAATAGTGCTTTGTCCGAAGAGGCTAGCACCCCTTACATGCTCTACCTCTAGAGCTTGCCATATCTTCGCATGTCATTTGGATATCCTCAAGGCATGCTCGAGCTCTTCCTGCTCATTTATCCCACCTGAAATCGTACAATATCAAGATCATCGTCCCGATGGGGTAGCTTCCTGCAAAAAGACTAGACAGGCTCCTCAGGAGCAAAAAGATCAACTATCGGCACCAGGGGTGTAGTCTCTGATGGTGAAACAAGTGCTGCCAATGCTGCTATCATGTCAGCCCGGAGTTGCTGGATCTCCTTTGTGGGGCTATTAAGTCTGATGGCTAGGCCGTGCGTAGGATTTGATGTACCTTCTTTTTGGAGGTGTCAATGTAAGCTTCAATGGTAGAGATACGATCTTGAATAGTGGCGACCATGAATGGCTGCATATGACCCTCTAAGTATGTAATGGTCTGACGGATGCATGACCTGATCTGATGAACAAGGTGAGTCATCTATGACTTAACGTGAGATAACCTCTGCGCTAGGGCCTGTACAGATGCGGCAGACATATAAATCACGCCCTCAAGAGTATCCTGTGGTCTAGTGGCCTATGGTTCTGGGATAGTAGAAGTGGGCCCCCTCTCCTCATCTACCTCGTCCTACAAGGCCTCTCCTATGTAGTAGCAACCATGGTAGTGGTAGCCTATGAACCCTTAGGCGGTGGCGCTGGGGTGAACATCTTAGGCGTAGGTGGAGGCTGTGCTCGCCGGAGTGCCACCAGGTTCTCTTCAGCGTTAATCAAGCTGGGATCTAATGTATGATATGCCTCAATCAGACCAGCTGGTGCAAAATCTCCACCCGTGGCTCTAGACAGAGCTTGTACATCAAGCATGGGAATGGGATGGAGGTGGACCTCTTCAGTGTAGCCTCATGGATCTGCTCGGCGATGAGGCAAACCTATTCAATATCATAGCCAGCTAAGATACTGGTAACCAAAAAACACACTCTGGTGTCAATGTATTATCAGCAAGTGTAGGGTAGATGCGTGAATGAACAACTGCCCACCAAAACTTGGTGGGGAAACTGAACAAAACCTTGATAATAGGCTTCGAGTGAGTGGTAACCCATGCAGGTTCTGCAACCTGAACAACAATGAACCCTGCCACCCATCTCATCATGGTGGCTCATCACTCTAGATCTTTCATCACAAGTGGGTCCCTCATCTGCCTCACCCTGTAGTCAAACTCTGTGGTGGATCTGGAGGCAGGAAACTCCATTCCAAAAAGCATCTGGCAGTGGTGGTCTCTGATATATCCACCTGGTGGCCCCTCACTTTAGTCTCGATAAGTTTGGGTTGAGCGAGGGGCTTCTTTCCCTTGGGAAGAGTGCTTTGAATAGTGGCTAAATATGAGGCATAAAAATCCCTCACCATCGTGGGGGGGTATCATCCAACTACATGTGTGAGCCACTGAAGCCCACAGCTAGTCATCGTGTCCTAAAGGCCGCGGACATTGTCTAGTTTGTCTGAGATGACTCGAGGCTCTTCATAGATGGAGTGGGCTATCTTTCCCCGCTCTATCGGTTGCACATCGTCCACATATATCTCCTGCATGCCCTCGATGAACCATCGGGTAGTAAGGCTATCTAATAAAGATGGTGATGATCCGGGTATGGTAGAGGACTCTATCTCTGATCCGTCTATAGAGCCTCTCTCAAAGCTAGACCCCTCTTTGTATGGAGTCATCTATGATAGACCACATTCGTCTTTTCCTCCCTTCTCGGACTGGGAAGTTCGAACAATGAGAGCCTAAGTCTGCCCAACTCTAGCAGCGGCTTTGGTCTGTTAACGAGCCACATCTGGGTCCGGGCTGACAGCCAACACCTCTAGTGAGCAACCTAGTGTAGTGGCTTGCTTATCATCTGAAGGCTCATTTCTAAGCCTCCTCTGATGGGGCCTAATCTCATCGGGTTCACTTTTTGTGGCCATAATAGCTGAAACATAAACATATATGCACCATGGTTAGCCCCACAAATAAAAAATTAGAATGCAAAAATCATCTAAATTAAGTTGTAGAAGGGTTTTACGAAAGAACCTTTACGGACTGTATTGGATATTATGAGATATAAAGAGCTTTCGCAATGTAGTTGTGCAAATGATTTTTGTCACTAGAAAAGTCTATGAGACAAGGAACGACTCGTACAGTAGTTCAAGAGTCATAAACTCAATCATAGAGATTTTTAGTGAGTGCATCTATTTCAAGAAAAGGTCTACGAGACTTATCTACGAGCCGTAATGTGATCTACGACTTGAAGAAGGTCTCGTCTGATAGACACTCGGGAACTTCAAGTTTTTGGGATCTTGTACGAGGGGCACCTACAAATCATGGATTGATCCACTGGCCGTAAAAGCCACTCGTGGACAAAAGATCTCAGTTAGTTGAGTTTCTAAGGCCATCACACGGACCCCAAAAACCTTTTTTCGACAATCATATTCACACATACTCACATGATTTCCACACCACAACCAATACCCCCAACATGTTCTACAACACATATACCCCATCGAAAGTGATTAAGCATGATTACCCCATATGTTTGACCACCTATGCTCAATTTTTAACAAGATTACGCACCTATGTCATCGCCCACCAATTCAAACACAAAATCTATTAATCACACATGGTGGTTGAATCAATAGGCACTAACAACTATTTAGCACATGAAATCAATGCAATGATACCGAATTCCAGATTTAGACCATTATTCAAACATGGGCATCCCAATTTTAAGTGAAACGAATTAAATTCAGCATGGATGTTATGTCTAAACACCATATTCTTAGCAAAATTTTCAGGAAACTTACCTGGAATCCATGTGCCCCATTCACGACCCGTGTATTGTTCTATGGATCGTAAAGTTAGCTAGTAGATTAGAGTGGTATAATTTTTCTGCTCACTAGAAATCTCTTACGGCTCGTAGACCCAATCGTTGAGGCACTTCCTAATGCTCTTCTCAACAAAAATGGCTTATTTAGTGCTCTACATGCATTCTTTTTATAGAACACACCATTCCCCTATATGCAACCAGCCCCATGTCAAAAATTACACTCAAAATACAAGAAAACAAACTACCTATGAATCCAAAAACTGAAAATTAAGCCTATAAGTATACTATTACATCAAGAACCTTGGGTTGCCTCCTAAGTAGTGCCTGATTTATTGTCGTGGCATGACTTGGAAAAATTGGTTACTCAGACTTCACCAATTGCCCAGACTTCACTCTTCAAATCTTCTGGACGCTTCATGCATTGACAAATAAAACAACCTCTTTGTCATTAAATCTAAACCTTAGTTGATCGGCTTCAATATCAAATAGTGCTTTCCTAGTGGCTAGGAATGGTATTCCCAGTATGATTCGAACGTCGAAGTCCACTTCGCAATTGAGGATCACAAAGTTTGTGGGAAATATGAACTTTTCAACTTTTACCAGCACATCATATAGTATCTCCACGTGTTTCTTCACTGTGCGATCTGCCATTAACTACCACATGCTAGTTGGAGTAGGGGATCTCAATCCAAGCTTCTTGTAGACCGCAAAGGACATCAAGTTAATGTTGGCATTTAGATCACATAGTGCACTTGCGAACTCCACAACTCCAATGATGCAGGGTATGGTGAAAGCACCTAGATCTTTTTGCTTCTGAACCAAGGACCTCGTAGCAATAACACTGCAATGTTGAAGCTCTTGAGAGAGCTGTTGACTCACAGTGCACTTTTTAGTGACCAAGTCCTTCATATAATTAGCATACCCTAGCATCTTCTCCAATGCCTTAATGAGAGGGATATTAATGGAGATTTGTTTCAGCATGGAGAGAAAGTGTTTGAATTTACGTTCCTCCTCGCACTTTTTGATTATTTGAGGGAAAGAAGAAGGAGGAGTCAGAATAGGCTGGGACATCAACAGCTTTACTCACCCCATCTTTCCACGATCATCTCCTATCTCCGCATCCTTGGATGCATCCATCTCCCCTCGAATATCTTCCTCATCAACTGGAATGGGAGGATCAGTGGTGCTCTTTCCACCCTGAGTAATAATCGCCATACACCGCCCTTCATTTTTTGGATTATAAACTGTGTTACTAGGTAGTGTACCCCTCTAACAATGATTAAGTTGAGTCGACACTTAACCGAACTATTGTTCAAGCTGTTTGATAGCCATAAAGTGGGACTCTATTTTTTGCTTTATACTTGAAATCTCTGATTTCATGCCCCTCAAAGTCTCATTATGTCTTAGCTTTCTTCAATAGGCACTCAAACATCTTCTTAATTCTGGAACTACTTGCACTTGCATCACGATTATGTGGTGGCATATAAAGATCATTTTCGAAGCCTTCTTTGCGGTCCCAATCTGCATCTCTCTCTAGACCTCTATTTCTATTATAGTAACCTCTACGATTGTCCTTGTAAACTCCATCTCTATTAAAGTTTCGACCTTGGTTTCCTTGAACTTGGCACCAATAGTCCGGATTGAACCCTTCGGCGTTGGTGCGGAAACCCCCTTGTATGATCAACAACAAAACACGTGTCCTCATCATAATATGGCTCATCATACATGGGTGCATGTGGAGGTTGATGAACCGCTACATTTACTCGCTCTTGGTTCTACTTCATTATCACCTCCATGCTTGTGCAAATCTGGGCAAGTTGTTGCACGATTTCTTCATTGATCTTTGTTTCTTCCAGACCAACACTATCGCACATGAACTTTTGGTAGATTCTTTGTCTCTCTGCCCCATTGCATGATTAGTCTTGAACACTCTTTCCATTTGCTCTACAATCCGTGCAAATGGTTATTCTAAAACATGCCCCCCATGATAGTGTCAGCACAGGCCCAAGTGTTCTCATCACGGGCTCGGTAGAAAATCTCCACAAGGCATCATCAACTATCATGTGGTCAATTATGCTCCTTTTACATTTAGTGACCCGCATAGATCAAATCACCAGGAAGTTGCTTAAAGTTTTTGATTTGGTCCTTCAACTTGAGCTTCTTTGATCTAGGGAAGTACCTCTTTTTGCAAGTCTGCCCAACTAGTGATCAAACTCTATGGGAGCTCACATAGCCATTATGTTACATTGCACGTAAGAGACAATGGGAAGATACGAAGTCCCACAATATTCGCAGATATATTCTGTGTTCCCATTACACTCTTGCTGATGAATGCCATGTTGTGTCAATGGATATGAGGATCCTCTGATGTTAAGCCTGCAAATAGCCCACGATTTTGTTGTATTTGAAGTAACCCACTCGAGATTGTGAACTTTGTGTTTGCCGGTAGTAATGGAACCACAATAGCTCCAGTCACCTCCATAGCTATAGGATTCAACCTGTATTGATTTCACCGATATGAATTGGCATTAAATCCTAAGGCTGTGGAGCAATGTCCTCTAGAGGAGGTGGATTCTCATTATTAGCATCCTCACTGTTATTCCTGTTTAGAGCTGCATTAGCTGCAGTATTGGCGTTGTCTTGGGCCATTCTCCTCAACGTTTTGTGGATCTCTAGGTGAAATAGAGTTAAGGGATTGCCTTGACTCCGGGTGTTGGCCATACACTACACTTACACCCTGAAAAAGAACAAAAATAACAAACAAAAGTAAAATAAGGGAAATAAGGATCAACAACCGAACTAATTATGAATTCAGTAAGTCTAGCCGTAAATCCCCGCAACAGCACCAAAATCTTGATGTTGCCCAAGTTAAACCTGCTTTTTAGAGGATAAAGTGGTCGTTGTCAAGAAATAGAACCTAATAAAGGCTAGGGTCAAACACATAGGGAATACGTAGATGCAAGAGAATTCAAATGGTTAGCCGACTTACTTCCCCAAAGGGGGGGGAGGGTTCTTGCAATAGTCGATGAAACATATAACTAAACTAACTAATAGAAGAGAGAAGTCAATATGGAGAGAAACTAGGGTATTATATTTCCCATGATTCCCCAACTCAGTATCACTGGATAACCTAATTCTTTTCTGGTGTATAGCATGCAGGACGATAAGTTATGTTCACCAAGCCCTTTGGTCAAAGTAAGAGGTGAATCTCACTATGCGACTTGGCCTTTCTCCATAGTGTGCATTACTTACCCTTACCTATTAGTCCCAGTATAACCTCTCCTTGACCCAGTTTGGTTGATTAGATGAGAACACATCAATCAAATCATGTTAATTAATCTCTTTTCCTATTCATTACTACCTTGGTCCAGTCAGTAAAACTACGCAGATTCTAATGTTTTCCACCCTTAGAAAACATGAAAAATGAAGAGAGTTAATAAATACATGTATATACACCTTTCAAGAATTATGAATTATTCAGATTTACAATGTTAGTTATTCATGGTTCCCACAACCCTAGTTGTGGATTTAGCTACTCATGCTTTGTGTAGATGCAAGAATTATGGATTGAGAAAACATAATTGAACACTCACAAAATATAATTAAGAACAAGCTAATCGAACTTCAATAATAATCCCAAGCTTATAGATGAAATTTAAACACAAGCGTTCTCAAAGACTCTCTAATATTGTCTCACAATATTTTCTCTCTAATTACTAGTTTTTTGAGTACTGGGTGGAAAAAACCTTTGAAAAAAAACATGAAAAACCTATTTATAATAAGTATAATACAATTCTAAAATAAAATAAGAGAACAGGTCGGCACGCCATACAAAAGGGGTTTATGGGCCGTATTGGATTCCACAACCCATAATCGAGGCCTCGTACTCCGCTGCTGGAATTTCAGACTTCAACTCTAGGACACCCCTCTATGACTCATAAAGTGGTTTACGACCCATAAAGAGAATTTCATCTAATGAACTTAGAAAGTGTTAATCTTTGATCCTCAGGACACAAGCCATCTTCTACGACTCGTAAAACCTTCTACGACTAGTTTGCATGTTCATAGAATAAAATTCAAAAAATGACCCCTCACTAAAATTACTCACGAAACTACCCTACGACCCATAGAATGATCTACGACCCATAAAGGGTCCCATATAAAAGCAAAAATCAACAACTTCTGCACTTTTTCTCGAAATCAAGGCCAACATGTAATCCTACGAATATAAACACATAAAGCCAACTAACATCGCATTGAGAACATACAAAATTCAAACTTTTAAGCCTCAAAAGTGTTATATTTTTGCAGCACATCAAAAAGTCTAGTTAGGAGTGCTATTCTTGTCCGGAATCCTCGTTTGCCTTATTTAAGAGTCTGTTAAAGCCACACAAGATTTTCTTCTACACTCTGTTTTTTATCTTATTCATTTTTTGTCTGGTGAACCTGGTTCACTATATCATGCTAACTGTATTTGACTCACTTCTTTTTTGGGATGTCTTCAGCATTCTTCTGTGTTTCGTTTAAACCTTTCATTCTATCATTTGAACCCGGTTCTCTTTGTGATAATCAAAACACCTATCCTTTTAGCATGACAATAAAGTTTAGACCTGATTCACTTTGTCCTTATTAAAATACCTCAAACTTTTTAGCAAGCCAACAAATCTACCCTTTTTGATGATGACAAATTCGTACTACTCCATTGAACCTATATTCACAAAGGTAAACAACATATCTTCCTCGTTTTCATCACAAAAAGAAGAAAAGAATAGATTAGCAACAAGGTAAAGACACACAAATAGCTTGGAAGGTTAGCATGCATATTACACAGATAACTAGGGCATAGTCAATCTTAGGATATTAGCCATCTTAACCAAGCAGACAACAGAAATCTAAAGGACAAATGATAAACTATTCAAATTCAAGTGTGCTATTAAACCCCAAAGAGGAGAGGGCACACAAGTCGATACTATCAGAAAAACATCCAAGAACCAAAATAATTATCTATAACATCCATAAGAGACCATTGTGGGGGTACAAAAATAGGAGGAGAATAGTAGGAAAAGGGCAAAGGATCCTGGAACTAAAGAGGACGAGGATAAATCTATGAGCTTTAGCCTCTTATTCATATGGAAAACCACAGTTTGAGAGTCTATCAACTGCCTTTTCAATAACTTCAATTAAACCTTTATTTGATCCTCCTGGTTCTAGGTGGCCTGAAGATTTATTATCAATTGGGGAATTGGTCTTATTACTTTGGGAACTATAGGCTTAGACATAGAGATATTTCGCTATAAGTTTATACTTCTGTGCTACATCTGGCAGGTAGTCACATTCAGTTAATATAGCTTTATCGATCATGTCCTTCTTAGTGATTTGACATCTATTTTCTAAACGAATAAGAAAGGCTACAAAAATACTAATGATTTGGTTTTCATATGCTAGCTGGTGAGAACAAGGTAATGGATCTACTATCCTTATGATGTGGTTGATTATTAGGAGAGGTTTTGTGATGGGTGTGCCTAGGGAGGACTTTGATGAGTCAGTGAAGGAAGTCATTCCCCCTAATGAGATTCTTTAGGTAGGAAGTAGGGGTTTCCAATTTTTTTTTTAAAATTTCTGGGAAGAATAGTGAATGGTATATATAGGAGGTGGGCAAATGTGAAAAAACAAAAAATGCTTCCCACGTAAACATAAGAGTTTAAGGTGAAGGGTGTAGAATGGGGAATAAGGTTCTCTCATAAAATTACAATAATATTATAAGGCACAAAGATGTAGTACAAAAAAAAGAGGCTAAGTGCATACTTGAAAAAGAAGAACTTGGTCCTTACATGCATTTGACTCTATGTAGCATAGATGTAGGACACTAAGCGTACTATCATGTCAAGATCTGAACCTAGGTCCTAGTCACGATATGACAAATGAGAGAAATCCAAAGATGCCTCATCTAAGCCTCTTGTTCATATGATAAGAATACACATAAGGAAATAAGCATAATAAAAAGTAAAGCATGAAGAAAACATAAGAATCCATAATCTCCCATTAAAGAGAGTTACATCGATGTATCCAAACTGTCACGACCCAAGCCTGGGGCCTAGACGTGGCACGAAAAATGAAAAGGCTGAAGAAAACCCTAACAAGCCTCCTAGCATATTGTATGCACATCCTTGGTTGTAGAAGCATAATTTAACAACAAACAAGAAAAAAATAATTGTAAGGGAAGTGGGACTCTGGACTCATGCTATACGGATGTTATAGAGAAGAGGATTTGCATGAATCACATAGAAAATAAAGTCTAAGGGGCAGGTAAGTATGAATCACGCTACTGGGATGTTATAGGGACTTGGGACTTCCATCACATCCTTAACATACAACAAGTATAGAAAGGGATAATGAGACTAAGGGAAGTCTTTTAAAATCACATAAAATAATAGGATTCAAGCTTAATATATAAATATCCATATCTAACAACACCTCTAGTACGAATGGACAGGGACCAAGACACCTCCCAGGCTCATCGTTAAAAGATAAATATCCAAAAAAGACAAGTCTTAACAAAAGCATGAAAGTAAAGTGGAAAATGTCCCCAAAGTGGAGTACTTACCAATATTACTCTTCAAAAAATCTGGCTAGCCACGTGGAGGAGGATGATGAATATGAGCTCTGGTCCCTACATGGTTAGATCATGTAGGCAAAGAGGTGTGCGTTAGTACTTGGAATGTACTACATATGTGGGGTGCAATGCAACAATGACAAAATCCATAATTAACAAGATGCATAATAATAATCAATAGATATAAGACCACTATGACATGTATGGTCATTACTAAAGCTGGAACATGCATGGAGATAGTCAATCTTTCATAATATATCATGTGGGAGGAGATCTTATCCAATATATAAGACCAAGCGAACTATTACTTGGAATCTCAATGTTTGCCTCCTCACCGGAAAAGGAGTGGTCTACTCGCCAAGGTACACTAAACTTGGCCCTACATAATGGGTAACTTGCCCTAGTTTGATCCACTAGTAAAAGTCCATTTAGGAAAAATAGCATGAACCTATGGTGGCATATAGTTAAGAGACCAAAACATTATATAAGAAACCCTTGGGTTGGGCCCCCACCTTAAGTCTCTTTCGGTGCTATGTTTAGTCCTACGGAATACTTGACATAATCATACTTTTAATCATAACTTGATTGACTTGTAAAAAAACATGATAACGTTGTAGGAGTACCTCATTCATATAGTTGACCCTTACAAATGAGAATATACCTTATCTTAGAGGAGAAACATTTCATAATCTTGACCCCTTCTAGCGGACATTGCTTTACACATGAGGGAAGGACTTGTAATATACTTGACCCCTTCTAGTGAGCATTAGTTTGTGCATGAGAGTAAAACACTTATCATACTTGACCCCCATCATGTATACAATATTCATTCACAAGAGGGTGGAATATAGTATAAGGTCTCAACATCTTACTAACAAATCATAGGAGCTTTTCATGAGTTCAATGCATGCTTATGAGCTTATAATTTATCATATCATGCTTGTCTTGCAAAACATGCAATAAGCTTTCATCAATATAAGAATCCTTGTCATGTAAATTTAGTCAAAAATTATTATATGTACATATGTTTAAAATCATGCAATTCAAGAGTATAAGCCAATAGAGGATTAAAATCAATTCATTTGGAAATCATTCTATTCAACCCACCAACATTGCAGTAGAAACCCCAATTTGGGAGTCATGAAATCCATCTTAAAAGATCACAATCTTTCATAGTTTACATAGTTCATATCATGCATTGCTTCAATATATATATAAATCAACTCATGTAATAAGCCTTCAATAGATATTCATGCTTAATCAATCAATACTTGAAGAATCCAAACTCAAATCATATTTGTAATGCATAATAAAGTTTACCCATAAAGTATTTAATCTTAATAATCATGAAATTCAGTAATGGAGAAGGATTGCCTTCATGGGTGTTAGAACCCCCATGAATGAAGCCCACATACCTTTAACTTGAGACTTTCTTGAAGAAAAACTTGTGGAAGTATTAAGGCTTCACTTGGCTTTCTTGGAATCCAAAGTAGTTCTTGTAATCTTGAGATTGAAATGAAGGATTTGGTGAAGTTTTAGAGAAGATTTTGAGGGGTTTTGTGTGTTTTGGGACTGAAAAGTGGCTAACGAATAAGGGTCTTCCGTCTATATAGGCATTGGGTTATTATAAAATTTCCCTTAAGTGAAAACAGGAAATTATGGAACTTTTAGAACTAGAGCACGATAAGTACGCGGCACAGACTTATTACATAGTAGTACATTTACACACGAAGTTCAATTTTTCCCCTGTTTATGCCCAGAAATGGGTTTATCCATTTTCGCACTAGTGAGCGACAAGTCCACGATGTTGACTGGTCGCATACTTTACTAGTGAAGCCTCAAATAACCTGAAAAATTATTTTTCACTATAGGTCATCTAAAAATCATAGACCACCCCTTTCCTACATAATTTTGTCCCCCAAAACTGAATATGAAGTCGAATTTGAAAAACCATACACAGATTTTGAGATATTCAAGAAATACACTAAAGAATATTTTTTGGAGGTGCGTGAGAGGTGTTACATTATCTCCCACTTGGAACATTCATCCTCGAATGTAAAGGAGATGTACTTAAGAGGAGTGATTAGACAACTTTCATCCCAACTTGAATTCCTTCAATGCACTTTAACGACATCTCAAAAGTTTCAAACTTATGCATAAAAAATCATCAGTACTTGTTCCCATGAAATGAATGCATGCAAAAATGACATAAGGGATGAAATTAAAGACATGACACTATATATAGGAGTTAAATTATTATCTTAGGCTTGAGTAGAGTGGAAGAGGTACGAGTATCACTTCATTATATGTGCTTCGGCTTCCCAAATGGCTCTTTCAACTTGCTGATTCCTCTAAAGGATTTTAACGGATGCAACTTCTTTGTTCTCAACCTCTTCACTTGCCTATCAAATATTTCCAGCGGGACGTCCTCATAGGTCTACTTATCTTCTACAATAGCCACGATTTTCTAAGGTACTATGGAACATGGGTCACCGAGACACTTCCTCAACATGGATACATGGAAGTCTGGATGAACCATACTCATCTCCGTAAGAAACTCCAATTCATAGGCAACCTTACCAATTCTCCTTACAAACCTTAGGCTCAAATTTCCCGTCCTACTAAACCGGACAACACCCTTCATGGGTGAGACCTTCATGTATACCCAATCAACAATATTAAACTCAAGATCTCTTCTCCTCACATCGGAGTTGGTTTTTTGCCTACTTTGAGCCGTCTTCAATCTCTTCTTATCATCCTCACCTTCTCCAAAGCTTACATGACAAAATCTGGGCCTAATAAAGTAATTTCCCCCATATCAAATCACCCAATTGGGGATCTACATTGCCTACCATATAGAGCTTCAAAGGGAGCCATTCCAATGCTTGAGGGATAACTATTGTTGTAAGCAAACTCAATGAGTGGAAGATGCTCATCCCAACTACCTTGAACTCCAAAACACAAGGAACTCCAAAACACAAGCCCTAAGCATATTCTCAAGAGTTTGAATTGTCCTTTCAGTTTGACCATCCGTTTGAGGATGAAAGGTCGTGCTAAGCTTGACTTTAGTTTAAAGACCCTTTTGGAAGGATCTCCAAAAATGGAAAGTGAATTGAGCAGCACGATTCAAAATAATATACAATAGTATACTATGCAACATAACCAACTCATTAATATATAACTTGGCATAATCTTTGGAACCATAAGTTGTTTTAACATGTAGGAAGTGAGCTGATTTTGTCATTTTATCAACAATTACCCAAATAGAATCAAAGTTCTTTCTTGTCTTTGCAAACCAATCACAAAACCCATATTGTTCTCTTCCCACTCCCAAGTAGGAATCTCTATGTCTTAAGCTAGGCCACCTGACCTTTGATGTTTGGCTTTGACTTGTTGGAAATTATAGCAAATGGCTACAAACTTGGAAGTATCTCTTTTCATTCCAACCCACCAATACACCTTCCTCATGTCTCTATACATCTTTGTAGAACCCGAGTGAATAGAGTAGGACAAATTATGTGCCTCTTTCAGAATCAAATCCCTTAACCCATCAACATTAAGCACACATAACCTACCTTGGTATCTAAGGACACCATCTCCCCCTTAGGAGAAAACCTCCACTTTACTATCCTTCACCGAAGCATTCAATTCTACCAAGGTGGGATCAAGGTCTTATTTGGATTTTACCTCTTCAATGAAAGAAGATTTGGAACCATCAATAACCACCACACCTCCATTTTCAACTTCATTAAACCTAACTCCTAACCTAGCTAACCAATGAACTTCTCTAGAAAATAATTTATTGCCAAAATCAATATGAGCTACACTCTCCATGGACACTCTACTTAGAGCATCAACCACGATATTAGCTTTGCCAAGATGATAGTGCATACTCATGTTATAATCCTTAAGGACATCTGACCACCTTCTTTTCCTCAAATTAAGATCTTTTTGTGTGAATGCATCTTAGATACTCTTGTGGTTAGTAAATACATCAACATGAACCTCATACAAATAATGACACCATATTTTTAAAGCAAACACCATGGCCACTAATTCAAGATCATGGGTAGGATAGTTACACTCATGCACCTTTAGTTACCTAGAAGCATAGGCTACGACTTTACCACTTTGCATCAATACACACCCTAAAGCAACCCTTAAAGCATCACAATAAACCATGAACCCTTCTAACCCTTTCGATAGAGCCCAAATAGGAGCAAATGTAAGTTTGTCTTTCAATGTTTGAAAACTCTTATCACATTCGTCGTCCAAACAAATTTTGTCTTAATTTGTGTATATTTTTTCAAATGGGAAGCAATTGAAGATAAACCATTCACAAATCTCAGGTAGTATACCTCTAAGCCCAAGAAACTCCTAATATTCATTGGAGTCAAGGGCCTAGGCCAATTTCTAATCACTTTTGTCTTCTTACGATCTACTTTAGTTCAACCACTCGACACCACATGCACTAGGAATACAACTTTCCTTAACCAAAATTCACATTTATCAAATTTAGCGAAAAATCTCTCATCCCTCAAACTGCAACATTACCCTCAAATGCTTCACATGCTCTTCTTTACTTGGGGAGTTAATCAAAATATTATCAATGAATACTACAACAAACCTATCAAGGTGGGGTTTAAAGACACTATTCATAAGATCTATAAATATCGCCGGTGCATTAGTTAAGCCAAATGACATCATTACAAATTTAAAATGCCCATATCTAGTCCGAAAAGCCATCTTGGGAATATCACACTCCCTCACCCTTACTTGATTGTATCTGGACTGAAGATCAATCTTAGAAAAATGACTAGCCCCTTGTAGTTGATCAAATAGGTCATCTATCCTTGGCAAGGGATAATTGTTCTTTATAGTGACCTTATTGAGTTGCCAGTAGTCTACACACATTCTAAGTGTGCCATATTTCATTCTTATAAACAACACCGGTGCACCCAAAGGTGACTTACTAAGCCTTATAAAACCAGTGCACCCAAAGGTGACTTACTAAGCCTTATAAAACCCTTATTCAATAAATCTTTTAATTGATCCTTGAACTCCTTTAGCTCCGGTGGGGCCATATGGTAAGGGGAAACGGAAATGGGTTGTGTACTGGGGAGGAGGTCTATACCAAAATCTATCTCCTGTTTGGGGGGACACTAGGAAGCTCATTGGGGAAAACAACAAGAAACTCATTGACCATCGAAACTGACTCGATAGGAAGGACTTTAGACTCAATATCCCAAACCGTTACAAGATGATAAATGCAACTCTTAGAAATCAATCTTCGTGATTTAACCCAACAAATGAACCTATCCTTAACAACTGAATTATGACCTTCCCACTCAAGGACGGGCTCATTAGGCAATTGGAACATAACTTTGCGGGTTCTACAATTATTGGAAGCGTGATATGCATGTAAGAAATTCATCTCAAGAATGATATCAAAATCTACCATGTCAAGCTCAACAAAATCACAAGGCAAGAATTTATGCAATATAGACACGAGACAACTCCTATAGACCTTTTTAGTAATAATGGACTCACCAATGGTGGTAGACACCTCAAAGGGTTCACAAAACAATTTGGGACACACATAAATCTTATTATCAACAAAAGGGGTAATGAAAGAAAGAGTAGATCCTGGATCCAATAAGCATACACATCACAATCACAAACCTTTAACATACCAGTGACAACATACGGCACCTCATCCACTCCTTGCCTCACTTGAAGAGCATAAAGTTGATTGTGATGTGGAACACCCCTTTGTTGGCCTTAGTTTGCCCTTTGATCAACATGAGCACCTTGTCTTTAAGGACAACCATCTTTACCCTTGTTTTGAACATAGAGACAATTAACAATATTGTGGCCTACTTGCTACACCCATAGCAAGCATTCGAATCCCTCAAGCATTTTCCACCATGATTTTTTCCATATTTTGGGCACCTTGGAAGAGTCATTCAACCATTCCACTTTGTGCTTTAGGGTTAGGCACCCTATCCTTAGAAAATCTTTGGTTTTGAGAGTGGGAGAGTCCTTGGCCTTGAAATTTATGATCCTGTTGGAAACGACTACCCTTAGGACCTTGTAAACCATCATCATACCGAGCCCTCTTGGACTCTCCACTTCTCTTTCTAAGCTTCTACCTTTCAAGTTGTTCGACATAATTCATGAGCCATGACAAGTCCATATCACCTACAAGCATGGAGGAGTGACATTCTTTATTTACTAAGTAGGATACCCCTGACACAAACTTATTCATTCTTACCCAAGAATCAACGACCAAGTGAAGAGCTTATTTTGAGAGCTTGTTGAACTTAAGGGAATACTCCCTCACACTGATAGAGCCTTGTTTGAGATCCATGAACTCCATTATTTTCATCTCTCTCAATTTGATAGGGAAGAAATTATTGAGGAAGGCGGCCTTAAACTCCTCCCATGGGATGGGATCATGGTTCTCCATCTCTAGCTTCCATTTAGTAAACCAAATTTGTGCGAGGACCTTGAGTCGGTAGGCTGAAAATTTTGCCTTATCCTCCAAACTCACCCACATAACAGGAAGCACTTTATAGATCTCATCAATGAATTCTTAGGGGTCCTCTTCTGTTTTGGATTCATAAAACTCCAGAGGGTTCATCCTTGCAAAATCCCTCACTCTTGAAGCCAGGGTAGGGGAATGGGAAGCTTGGGCTCCTTGGTTCAATTGGTTGGTCATGGCTTGTGACAACATGGAAATGACTTTTCGGTATTCGGCATGTGTGACCCCTACTTCTTCTTGGGGAGCTTGAGGAACCAGAGGGGCCAAATCATCCTCGGGCGTGGGAGCACTTTGTGGTATTCTCCTTGGCGGCATGATCTAAAAGTCTAAAAGGCCATCCATTAGGAAAAGGGAACCTAAATTTAAATCTAAAGAATGACATAGATTATGATGAAGTGAACCATTTCCTAAAATTCCTCATAGCCTTCTATTTATAGTTGTGGCACACTTCAAAACCATGAATAAGACCCTACTTGACGCGGTGTGTTGGATTTCCAAGGACCATTTACAGACTTAGTGCTCTGATATCAAGATTATCACGACCCAAGCCTAGGTCCTAGACATGGCACGACGAATGAAATTCCCAAAGGAAACCCAAACAAGGCTCTTAGCATATCGTGTGAAGATCCTTGGTTGCAAAAGCATAATTTAACAACAAGCAAGAAACAAATAATTCCAAGGGTAGCAGGATTTTGGACTCACAGTATGGGGATGTTATAGGGAAGAGGATTTGCATGAATCACGTAGCAAATAAAGTCTAAGGGGTGAGTAAGTATGACTCACGCTATAGGGATGGTATAGGGACTTAGGACTTCCATTACATCCTCAACATACAACATGCATAGAAGGGGATAATGGGACCAAGGGAAGTCTTTCATAATTAGATAAACAAAATAGGATTCAAGATTAATACATAAATATCCATATCCCACAACACCTCTAATACGAATGGAACAGGGGCCAAGGCATCTTCTAGGCTCACTCGCAATAGATAAATATCCTAAATAGACAAATCTTAACAAAATCATGAAAGTAACATGGATATTTTCCCCGGAGTGGAGGAATCATAAATAATAGTCTGTAAAAGATCCGGCTAGCCATGTGGAGGAGGAGGATGAATAGGAGCTCCGGTCACTACATAGTTTTATAATGCAGGAAAGGAAGTGTGTGTTAGTACTTAGGAATGTACTAAGTATGCGGGGTGCAACAATGCAATAATGATATAATCATAATTAACAAGATGAATATTTATAATCAATAGACATATAATATGACATGTATGATCATTACTCAAGCTAGAGTATTCATGGAGTGAAAGGACCTTGATGACCTTGATGGTACTCAAAAATTGGTTTCAGAGAGTTTTTCACCAAGGTGAGACTTCATGGAGGCTGTGTGGAGGTGCCTTGCGGTGGCCCATGGCCTTGTGTGTAGAGTATTGGCATTAATATAGAGTTTAAGACACAGGCACACCTCAGATGAACCCCATATGGTTTGTGTGAGGCTTCACTGGCTGTGTGGTGGACCGTGTGGAGGGCCTTGGCCTTAGTCCACATTTTAGCCAAGGCACTTCACACATTGACCTTTCACAGATCGTATACCACATCATAGTCTGTGAAGCCCTCCGTATAGCCATTGGTGTGAAAGTTTTCTAAGTATAGGATCATCGTCTCGGGACATTATTGAAGAAGAATATTTGTAAGTGAAGCTTTATGAGAGGCCATATGTTCCATATGATCTAAATGGTTGCGAAAGCATAATTTAACAAGGAACAAATAATTCTAAGGGAATCATGTGTTTGGACTCACTCTATGGGGATGTTATAGGGAGGAGGATTTGCATGAACATGTAGCAAGTATAGTCTAAGGGGCAAATAAGTATGACTCACGCTATGGAGATGTTATAGGGACTTAGGACTTCCATTACATCCTCAACATACAACAAGCATAGAAAGGGATAAAGGGACTAAGGGAAGCCTTTCATACTTAAATAAACATAATAGGATTAAAGGTTAACACATAAATATCAACATCCAACAACACTTGGACGTATGAAATGGGGGGTCAAGATATCTCTAGGGCTCACCCTCAAAAGATAAATATCCAAAATAGACAAGTCTTAACAAAAGCATGAAAATAAAGTGGATATTATCCAAGGAGTGGAGGACTTACCAATAGTAGTCTTCAAAATATTTAGCTAGCCATGTGGAGGAAGCGGATGAATAAGAGCTTCGGTCCTTACATAGTTTAATCATGTAGGCAAAGAAGTATGTGTTAGTATTTAAAATGTACTAAGTCTGCAGGGTGCAATGCAACAATGACATAATCCATAATTAACAAGATGCATAATTATAATCAATAGATATAAGACTAATATGACATGTATGATCATTTCTCAAGCTAGAACATGCATGAAGTGTAAAGATCTTGACTTTGTATGACCTTGATGGTAGTTGAAAATTGGTTCTGAAAAGTGTTTGAACAAGGTGACACTTCATGGAAGTGACCATGGGTTGTGTGTCGCACCACGGGCCTTGTGGAGGTGCCTCGAGGTAGCTCTTGGCCTTGTGTGTAGAGTGTTGGCATTAATGTGGAGTTTAAGACCAAGGCAAACCTCACATGAACCCTACACGGTCTGTGTGGGGCTTCACTAGTTATGTGGTGGGCCGTGTGGTGGGTGTTGGACTTGAAAATCCACATTTTGGCCAAGGAACTTCATGCATGGACTTCTCACGGACCGTATACCCTATTACAGTCCATGAAGCCCTCTTTATAGGTGTTGGGGTGAAAATTTTCTAAGTATAGGATCACCATCTTAGGACTTTGTCGATGAAGAATTTTTTAAAGTTAAGCTTCACGGAAGGCCATACGGTCTATGTGACCTCTCACGTGCTGTGGAGCCCTCTGTATGGGTAATGGTGTGAAATTTTTTGAAGTATAGAACTACTGTCTCGGACCTTCTTTAGTGAAATATTTTCTAAGTGTTGGATTACATGAGGAGTCACACATTCCGTGTGACATGGTAACTGTGAGCCTTCATCATGGGACCCCTGGCAATATTTTTCTATCTGGTTCCTTAATGGTGTTTTCAATATTATGGCTCCTCCTAAAGGACTTTTGTGACATTCTATGCTATCCTAAGACATTCAAATGATTTATACTCTTCTTCCCTCATTTAAATTCACTCTTAGACTTAGAATTATATTCCACTCTCTTAAAAACTCCACTCAAAGACTCTAGTGAAAACTTAGCTTGGGATTCAAGGAAGGGATCCAATCTTCATCAAATTCTTCTTGGTTCTTCTTGGTGAACTTAGGCATGTGGGATTGATTCATGGTCCCTTTCAACGATGAAATCCCAAACTCTTTTCACTTGATTTTCATGAATTTTAGCTTACATTAATTATGGGTTTTTAAGATTATTTGTTTATCTATTTCAATTGATGTATAGAATATGTTTTATTGTTTATTTTAAAGTGATTTAAGCCCTAATATGATGAATTACATTGAAGTTATGAAGATATGAATGTGAATGTCCCCTAAGTATGAGTAATCTATATAATAATTTAAATATTGATTTATATATGTTTTTACTTGAATTTCATAATGTATTGTTGATTTGAGATTGAAGCTCTATTTTATGTGCAATTCTCATCTCATTCATGGAATATGCCTATACGACTATGGTTTTCATGAAGTTTATGATGTGGGATAAGTTCTAATTATGATGATATTATGATTTCAATGTAAGTATGGGTATGACAAGAATAGTGATCACATAAATGTCTGCGATATGGCTCTTTGATCAAATGATGGGTGTTTTACACCACATGTATATATATGTAGGAGTGTAGAATTGAGGATGGAGAAAGGGTGGGCTATCCCCAAGGGTCCATACTCCTTTCTCATATCTATGTGCTTAATGGAGTTATTTCTATGCATGGAAGTATGACATGAAGTGTGATTTGGATTTTTAGTCCAAGTATGCATGAAGATGAAGTATGTTTGGCTTTTACGCTTAAGTAAGCATGATTATGAAATATGATTTGGTTTCTAAGCATAAATGTGCATGTAAACGATTTGGAAGCCTTATGCCTCTTTGACAAGCACGTATATGTATATGCATTCTTTTGGGATGATGACCAAGCACCGATGAGATTGGAGGCTGGGTGGGCTATCCCCAAGGGTCCATACTCCTTTCTCTTGAACTATGTTCCTAACGTAGGTTTATGTTTATGCCCCTTTGTGGATGATGACGATGAATGTGAATGTATCTAACTTTGCCAAATAGATCACCTTTTTATCCATTATGGGGAAGACGATGGAGTTTTAAGTTATAACTCACTTGGTCGTATGTCGATTATGGTCCCATCCCCGTTATATATGAAGTACTTTCGCATTCATGCATCATGCCTTTAATGGCATATTAATATACTATTTTTCTTGTTATATGATTCTTTCTAAATATGTTCCCTTGTCATTTAACATTGAATGCAGGTTTAATGAGTTCATATGCATTGCATGCTCGCATACATAGTACATTCAAATGTACTAATATATACGTTTGCCTACATAATCTAACCATGTAGGGGACGGAGATTACCCTCATCCGCCATTCAATGGCTAGATCAGATTTGAGACACATGTCGTGGTGAGTCCTATCTTCCAAGGGGAAAATCACCATTCCTCTACTTATTATGCTTTTTTTTATGTCATTTACTTTGAGGGTAAGCTCGGGATATGTCTTGGCCCACATCCTATCTTATGACTAGATACATTGTTGGACATCTTATAGACTCTTGTATGTGTGTATTTGGATATTATAATTATGGTTACCTATTGGATATGGTTATTATGAATTGATTATGAGTATGATGATGCGGATTCATGTTATGATGTAAAAGATCCAAAGTCCTACTTTACCCCTATAGAGTGAAGTCAAACTTATCCGCCCCTTAGACTTTATGTGCTATGTGTCATGTGAATCTATGTTAATCCCTATTCCTATGACATCCCCATAGCGTGAGTCCTACTTTTCTGTCCCTTAGAAATATATGTTTATTGTTTCATATTAGCTTCCAAACCGATGATATGTGAATAGATCCTATGAGGCTTGTTTGGGGACTCTTGGGTTCCTATTCACCATGTCATTCCTAGATACTAGGTCCAGGTCGTGACATAGAGAAAGTGATTCTTGCATAAATATATCATACATCTGTGGGAGGAGACCTTAATTGATATATAAGACTAAGCGAGTTACTACTTGGAATCCCAATGTTTTCCTCCTCACCGGAAAAGGAGTGGTCTACTTTCCAAGGTAAGCAAAACTTGACCCAAGATGATGGATAAGTTGACCTAGTTAGATCCACTAGTAAACGTCCATTTAGGAAAAATAGCATGAATCTCTATGGTGGCACATAGTTAAGAGACCAAGACTTTATATAAGGACACCTTGGGTCGGGCCACTACCTTAAGTCTCTTTCAATGCAAAGTCTAGTCCCATAGAATACTTGACATAATCACACATTTAACCACAACTTGAATGACTAGTCAAAAAACATGACAATATGGTATTATTAGCTCATTCACATACTTGATCCCTACAAGTGAGCATATACTTTATACTAGATGGTGAAACATTTCATAAACTTGATCCCTTCTAGCGAGCATTACTTTACACAAGAGGGTAGGACTTGTAATATACTTGACCCCTTCTAGTGAGCATTAGTTTGTACATGTAAAACACTTATCATACCCTTTCATGTAGTCAATTTTCATTCACAAGAGAGTTGAATATAGTACAAGGGCTCGACATCGGACTTACAAATCATAAGAACTTTTCATGAGTTCAATGCATGCTCAAGATCCCATCATTTATCATATCATGCTTGTCTTGCAAAGCATTCAATAATCTTTCATCAACATAAGAACCCTTGTCATATAAATTTAGTCAAACATGGTGGTATATTTAAATATGCTTAAAATCATCCAGTTCCAGAGTTAAGATAAGAGAGGAGTAAAATCAATTCATTTGGAAATCATTCAATTCAACCAACCAACATTGTAGTAGAAACCCCAATTTGGTTATCATGAAATCCATCTTAAAAGTTCATAATCTTTCATAGTTTACATAGTCCACATCATGCATAGCGACAATATATGTAAATCAACTCATTGAATAAGCCTTCAATAGATATTCATGCTTAATCAATCAATAATTGAAGAATCTAAACTCCAATCATGTTTATAATGCATAATAAAGTCTACCCATAAAGTATTCAATCTTAAAAATCATGAAATTTTGTAATGGGGAAGGATTGGCATCATGGGTGGAAGAATCCACATGAATGAAGCCCACATTTAACTTGAAACTTTCTTAAAGAAAAACTTGTGGAAGTCTTGAGTCTTCACTTAACTTTCTTGGAATCCAGAGTAGTTCTTGAAATCTTGAGATTGAAATGGAGGATTTTAGTGAAGTTTTAGAGTAGATTTTGAGGGATTATTGTGAGTTTTTGGGCTTAAAATGGCTAAATAAATAGTGTTTCCTATTTACATAGGCATTGGGTTATTACCCAATTGCCCTAAAGTGAAAACAAGAAATTAAGGAACTTTTTGAACTAGAGCGCAATAATTATGCGACGCGGACTTGTTAAGGAGTAGTACATTTTAACAAAAAGCCCAGTTTTTCCCTGTTTTGGCCCAGGAATGGGTTTAGGCCATTTTTGTGCTAGTGGGTGACAAGTCTGTGACGTGGATTGGTCGTATACTTTATTGGTTAAGCCTCAAATCACCTAAAAAATTATTTTTTGCTATAGGTCATCTAAAATCTAAAGACCACCAATTTCCTACATAATTTTACCCCCTAAAACTTAATATGCAGTTGGATCTGCAAAATAATACAAAAATTTTGAGATAATCAAGAAATACACTACAAGGCATTTTTTCGAGGCGCGTGAGAGGTGTTACACAAACATGCCTCTCCATCATAGATCTTGGCGGGGTCGAAAACATGCCATTGGCATACCCTTAAAATAAAATGAAAATATAAATGTCTCGATATTGTAAGAACATAATCGTGAATAAAGGCTTGAACTCAACGCATGAAAACTTACCAAGTTTTCAAAGTGTGGAATCCAAATCTAGCCACAATGAGGATGAGTAGGTGTGTCGCCGTCCGTTCCTACATGGTAAGATCATGTAGACTGTAATACTCCATATTTTCTACGTGTTAGTCCCACTTATGTGACACTTGACATAGGCTTATGGTACAGGTGAGGGACTACGTTTTTTTCATAAGGGTGGTAATAATTTGAATTAGATCGAGAGTTGTTCCCACATGTTTCAGTGAGTGTGAGTCCAAGATGAACTCGATGAAAGCATTTAAATTTGAGACGGAAAGGAGCTATTTGAGCTAAAAGTCTAAAGCGGAATATTAAGATTCAATATGTAGGATTATGATTTACAAATGAGGTAAGATAACAAGCTGCTTTTTTAACTTAACGAAGCAAGTAGGTGCATCACCTATTTAGACTTTTTGACCAACCCAAAGGGCCAAGTAGGTGTACCACCTACTAAGACTTGTTTGGCGATCTTATAGGGCCGAAGATCACTAACCATTTACTTGAAAATTCTGGCCCAACCCAAATGAAGTAAAAAAGGAAAGAATGGGCAGCCAAGGCCGAATAAGTAGAGACCCATAAAGGCCTAAATTAAAAGGCCAAGTAGGTGCATCACCGACTTGGTAAAATGTGGCAAAAATCAAGGATAAAGTCGGCCTAAGCTGGTCCCTTTAAAAAAGAATGTAACCAACTCTTTTTTTGCCATTTTACACTTGAGGAAAAATCAGATTTTTAAGGTTCTCTTTCTTCCCCTTCTATCTTCATATAGCAGCCATAAGAAAAAGCTTAGTGTTCTTGAATATTATCCTCATCCAAGCTAGGATTGAAGGAGAGTTCAGCCTTTGGAAAATATGAGTTAAGAGAGCAAGAATCATCACAAGTAAGGTAAGTTGCTACACTTTTCTCCCTCTCATGTGCTTGAGTTAATTAAGGGCTTGTTTATGTGTCAATGAGGTTGGAACATTTCTTTTTATATTAGGTAATCTTGTGGGAAGGTTTGTGCATGTTGGGACAGCCATGGCGGGGAGTCCCCTATGACATTAAATGTGAGCTCCTTTTTGGAATTTAAAGTGAAATGCAAGTAGAAGCTCATGAGAAAGATGATTGGATGCCATATGTTATCATTGCTCCTGCTACATGATGATATTTAGAGGTTGTTTTATGGATATGATGGTAAGAGGTGTGATCATAAATGCAACTAGAGGAGAAGAAGTTGAAGGAACACCCTTAGGTTGGTCGTTACAGGCTTGCTGCCCAGGCATAACTCGTGAGTGTTAGTGAAATGCCTACATGTGTTTATTCACCACTAATACTAGTTTCATCACCTACTCAATTGTAGATAAGTGTTTGGAAAAAGAGGGGAGATTGCATTGTAGTGATAACAACGTGGCATGACAAGGTATGTAGGGCTATCTAATTCCATATTCTTTGGCATGAAATCTAACACTCGCGTTACTACCAACTAGTAAGCCTCCCTAGTGCTATTCCAATAGTGGCGGTATTACTTATTAGTAAATATGTAGTTTCACTCTTACAAGCACTAGCATAAGGAGTCCATGGTCACTGGTCCAGCCAATTGTGTCATTTATACTCCTAGGTTGTACGTCAAAATTCCATATGATTCTTCTGTTATGGAACTACCTTAAATGACCTTTGTTTAATCTTGTATTACTGGTACATAGTTCCAGAGCTCCAAAATTTTTTATGACCACCAAAGTAACAATCTTAAAGTATTAAAGAATAACTTGTACACTGTCCACAGCGTGGGTGGCAGCCCTGGGGCAAGAGCCCAGAATGGGTCGATCTCAGTTGGTTCATGAGGGTGGCAACCTAGGGGTGAAACCCTAGCATGGGTCCATCCCAATTTATATAGCTATAAGGACAACATCCCAGGGGTTGAAATGCCTAGCATGGGTCATCCTCTTCTTACCACTGATCAACTAGTTATTTGTATTACACGCCTAAAGGAATTATAAAGCACTGAAAAGTAAAGAAAAGAATGCAACGTACATGGTTCCACATGTATAATAAAGGTGGTCTTTTACTATGTGTTTTGCATTTATATCTTGCTACTTGATTTCACTTGAGTTCCCACATTACATTTACTATTGTCTTACATATTTAGTACATTATCTCGTACTGATGTCCCTTACGGGGACCTGCATTCATGCTGCAGGTACAGGAGCTAGTAAATCTTCTCAGTAGGAGTACAAACTATCCAGCTGTTGTTACTGAGCTCTAGTTTACTTCGAGGCTTTGTGCGTCTAGAGCTTATTTTTTTGCATTGTATAGTTGGTTATGAGGCGGGGTCTGTCCCGGTCCTTATAGATATTGTTCCTTATCTAGAGGCATTATAGACTATGTAAAGTAAAGTATGGTCATGTATCATACTTTAGATATCGTTGCTCCAATGGCCCCACATTTCCTTTCGACTTGTTATTACTGTCTACTTTCTTGAAAGCATGTTGAATATGGAAACCCCATGTAATGTTTATAGACAGTGTATATATGTTGGTTCTCCCGAGCCTTACTGGCAACAGGTGTCAGTCTGCCTTAATGGAACTTTGGACGTGACAAAAGTAGTATCAGAGCCGGTCATCCTAGGGGGTCTACAAAGTTGTGTCTATGTAGCATCTTGCTTATGCATGTGTTGTGCACCACATCTATAAACATGAGGACCCCTAAAGTGTTTGTGTTTATATATAGCAAAAGATTCCTATCACAAGGAGAAGAAGCATAGGTAAGCAAATAGATTTTGGAGAAGGAACAAGCCAATCACGAGTTAGGCCTAACAAAAGTGAGATTCAAGATGAATCCTTATCACAGAGTTCCTCGACTCCTCCACCTCCAGGGGAGCTAAAGAGGGCAGCAACACCTCAAGAGCCTCCTAGTAATGCTACTGAACAAGATTTAAGGAATGCGGTCCAATTATTGCTCGTATAGTTGCTAGTCAAGGGCAAAGGCAAGATGGTCCAGTTGCAGGTGCTGGTGGTGCAGATAGAGTAGCTTGCACACGGATACACGACTTCCTTAATTTGGATCCTCCTTCATTCACTGGGTCAGATCCAAAAGAAGATCCACAAGACTTTGTTGACCAAATCCAATGGACCTTGGATGTTATGCATGTTCGCGGCATAAAAACTGTTGAGCTAGCAACATAAAGATTGAAGGGTGTAGTTGTGTTGTGGTACGAAACCTGGAAGCAATCCAGGGGTATAGATGCACCTCCAATTGGTTGGAAAGAGTTCAAAAAGGCATGTCTTGACCACTATATATCATTGGAGATTCGAGAGGCCCGTGCAGACCAATTCTTAAATCTCCACCAAAGGGGTTTGAGTGTGAGGGAGTATAGTCTCCAGTTTAACACCTTGGCCAGGTATGCTCCTAACGTGGTTGTTACTATGGAGGATCGAGTTCATCAACATGTGGACAGATAAGATTCATATCTGTTTAGACATTATACCATTTCTTCCTTGAATAAAGACATGGATATAGCAAGTATGCAATATTTTGCACAAAAGTTGGAAGATCAAAGAAAAAGGAGGAGGATAAAAGAGTCGGAAAGAGCACAATCCAAGAAGGCTAGATAGACGGGGCAGTTTACACCATCCCAAGGTGAGTTTAGGCCTCGATTTTCTAATAGATCACCAAGGCCATCATTCTCCTATTCTACATATAGTGCTCCACCCTGATATCAAGGGTCTAGGGGAAATCAGTTTGGGCAACAAGGTGAAATCTAAGGTTCACAAATAGTAGAGCACCAAGAGTAAGGGGGTATGAGCCAATCAAGACTTCCTCAATAGCATTGTAAGCAATGCAAGGACTCATCTAGGTGCATGCCGGTTTGGGACGGATGTTTGTTTTTGGTGTGGTACAGCGGGTCATATGATGAGAAATTTCGCTTAAAGGGATACAAGTGGTATGGCCCAACCTACTAGGTCAGTTGCTACATCATCATCGACAATGCCTTTATTAAGTAGGGGTCTGCATTTGTCTTCAAGTCGTGGTAGGGGTGTTAGAGGAGCAACTAGTTCTTGTGGAACTCAAAATCACACGTATGCTCTAGGAGATCGACAAAATTTGGAGGCTTCCCCTGACGTGGTTACAGATACATTGTCCATCTTTTCGCATATTGTATATGCATTAATTGATCCAGGGTCTACTCTATCGTATGTTACTCCATTAATTGCTGATAAGTTCAAAAAGGTACAAAAATTATTGACCAAACCATTTGAAGTGTCTACACCAATCAGTGAGTCTACTATAGCTAGAAGGGTCTATCGTAATTGCATAATAACTATTTGTGATCATGACACATTGGCTGACTTTGTCGAGCTAGAAATGATAGATTTTGATGTTATAATGGGCATGAATTGGTTGGCTTCTTGTTATGCCATGGTGGAATGCCGAACTAAGATGGTGCAGTTCCATTTTAAAAAATAGGCAGTCTTTGAATGGAAAGGTAATATTGGGGCGCCAAGATGTAGGTTTATTTACTATTTTAAGGCAAGGTGTCCAAAGGCTACATACGCCATTTTGTCATGGTAAGAGATATAGATGCGGATTCCCCCAACCCTTCAATCTATTATGGTGTTAAATGAATTTCCTAATGTTTTTCCTGAAGATCTCCCAGGCTTGGCTCATGAACGAGAAGTTGAGTTCGGTATTGACAACCTATATCCATTCCCCCAAATAGAATGGCCCCGACAGAATTATGGGAGTTAAAGGAGCAGTTAAAAGATTTGCTAGAAAAGGAATTTATAAGGCCTAGTATGTCCCCTTGGGGAGCACCAATTTTATTTGTACACAAGAAGGATGGTTCGCTGAGGTTGTGCATTGACTACTGACAGTTAAATAAGGTGAAGACAAAGAAAAAATATCCCCTCCCTAGGATTGATGATTTATTTGATCAGTTAAAGGGTGCTAAGTATTTCTCAAAGATTGACTTGAGGTCGGGTTATCACCAAGTAAGAGTCAAAAATCAAGACATACCCAAGACAGCTTTTCGAACACCGTACGGTCATTTAGATTTCTTAGTCATGTCATTTAACTTAACAAATGCCCCTGCTGTTTTTATGGATTTGATGAATAGGGTGTTTAAGCCTTTTTTGGATGTGTTTGTGATAGTATTCATAGATGAGATTTTGGTGTATTCGAGATCAGAAGGAGATCATGCTAATCACCTGCGACAAGTATTACAAATTCTTCGTGATCGTAAGTTATACACAATGTTTTCTAAGTGCAAGTTTTGGTTAAGATCCGTGTCATTATTGGGGCACGTTGTATCTGATGAAGGAATAAGGGTTGATGCCCAAAAGATAGAAGCTGTGAAGAACTGGCCAAGACCTACAACACGGACGGAGGTTCGTAGTTTTCTTGGGCTGGCAGAGTATTATAGAAGGTTTGTTGAAGGATTTTCTTCCATTTCTGCACCTTTAACAAAGCTAACACATAAGGCAGCTAAGATTCAATGGAGCGATGTATGTGAAAGAAGCTTCCAGAAGCTGAAAGATACATTGACGACAACACCTGTATTAGTACTTCCTGAAAGGACAGAAGGTTATGCAGTATATTGTGACGCTTTGGGACTGGGTCTAGGATGTGTTCTGATGCAGCATGGTAAAGTAATAGCCTATGCCTCAAGGCAATTGCGTCCACATGAGAAAAACTATCCAACCCATGATTTGGAGTTAGCAGCAGTTATATTTTCTTTGAAGGTATGGCACCATTATATATGGAGCTCATGTTTACATATTTATCGATCCCAAGAGTCTACAATACATCTTTAAGCAAAAGGACCTGAACTTGAGGCAACGAAGCTGGCTTGAGCTACTGAAAGATTATGACATCGATATTTTGTATCACCCCGAAAGGGCAAATATGGTAGCAGATGCTTTAAGCCGAATAAACAATGGCAAGCACTTTTGGACAGTCAACAATATGACAAGGGGTAAGAAAAGATCTGGGGCAATTAGCTAGCATTGGGGTTCGCCTTCTTGAATCTCTAGATGAAATAGTTATTGTGCAAAATGTAGTTGAATCATCATTGATGACGGAGGTGAAAGAGAAACAATACATAGATCCCATTCTATTACGAATTAAGGAGAATGTACAACAAGGTATGACAAAGGCCCACGCAAGAGGGAATACTTTGATGTCAAAACAAATTGTGCATACCTGATGTAGATGGGCTAAAAAGAAGAATTATGACGGAAGCACATCATTCAAGATAATCAGTGCATCCGGGCTCAACCAAAATGTATCATAACTTGGAAAAAGTATATTGGTGGGGAAAATGAAGAAGGATATTGCCAAATTCGTGGCTCAATGTCCAAATTGTCAACAAGTTAAGGTAGAGCCCCAAAAGCCCGAAGGTTCTTTGCAGCACATAGAACTTCCAATTTTGTAGTGGAACATGGTCAATATGGATTTTGTTACTAGGTTACCTCGCACATTTCTGAAGTTCGACTCCATATGGGTAGTTGTTGATAGGCTCACTACATCAGCACACTTCCTGCCGGTCAAAACTACTTATACATTCGAAGAGTATGCAAGATTGTATTAAAGAGATAGTTCGGCTTCACGGAGTGCCAATATCAATCATATCTTATAAGGGAGCTCAATTCACTACAAAATTTTAGAAGTCATTTCAGAGAAGTTTGGGGACGCAAGTGAATTTAAGTACAACCTTTCACTCTCAATCAGATGGTCAAGCAAAACACACAATCCAAACGCTTGAGGATATGCTTCGAGCTAGCGTATTGAACTTCAAGGGTTGTGGGATGATCATTTGCCACTTATTGGATTTGCTTACAACAATAGCTACCACTCGAGTATCAAAATGGCAACTTACGAAGCCTTGTATGGAAGAAAGTGTAGATCACCATTCGGCTGATTTGAAGTAGGTGAAACTGCCTTATTTGGACCAGATCTCGTTTATCAAGCTATAGAGAAAGTTAAGATAATACAACAATGACTGGCGGCAGCTCAAAGTCGTCAAAAATCATATGCAGATATTAGAAGGAGAGGACTACAATTCTCTATAGGAGATTGGGTGTTCTTGAAGCTATCTCCAATGAAAGGGATAATGAGGTTTGGCAAAAAGAGAAAGCTAAGTCCACAGTAAATAGGACCATATAAGATTTCTAGAAGAGTTGGTCAAGTTGTATATGAACTATAGCTACCCCAGAAGCTCTCCGCGGTTCATCCGGTGTTTCACGTTTCAATGCTTCAAAAATGCATAGGTGGCCCTTCCCGTATCACTCCAATCAAAGATGTATAGGTTACAGATATCTCACTTATGAGGAAGTACCCATTGTTATTCTGAATCGACAAATTATGAAGTTAAGAAATAAGGAAATAACTTCTGTGAAAGTACTATGGAGGAACAAGCAAGTAGAAGAGGTTACCTAGGAAGTGGAAGAAGCAATGAAATCCAAGTACCTCCATCTATTTAAGCCCACCGAGAAGGAGGAGGAAAAAAGGGCCGGAGTTGAGGCATTGACAAGTTATGTGTCTGTATGTATCACATGATTCATAGTAGTATATAGCTTAGGCTTGAACTTGTTTGGGCTGACTAATTATACTATCAATCGAGGACGAATGTTCCTAAGGGGGGAGGATGTAACACTCCATATTTTTTACGTGTTAGTCTCACTTATGTGACACTTGACATAGGTTTATGGTACAAGTGAGGGACTACTTTTTTTTCATAAAGGTGGTAATAATTTGAATTAGATCGAGTGTTGTTGTGATATTCCACATGTTTCAGTGGGTGGGAGTCCAAGATGAACTTGACGAAAGCATTTAAATTTGAGATGGTAAGGTGACATTTGAGCTAAAAGTCTAAAGAGGAATATTAAGATGTAATATATGGGATTATGATTTAGAAATAAGGTAAGATACAAGCTGCTTTCTTGACTTAACGAAGCAAGAAGGTGCATCACCTATCTCACTTATGAGGAAGTACCCATTGCTATTCTGAATCGACAAATTATGAAGTTAAGAAATAAGGAAATAGCTTCTGTGAAAGTACTATGGAAGAACAAGCAAGTAGAAGAGGTTACCTAGGAAGTGGAAGAAGCAATGAAATCCAAGTACCTCCATCTATTTAAGCCCACCGAGAAGGAGGAGGAAAAAAGGGCCGGAGTTGAGGCATTGATAAGTAAGTATGTGTCTGTATGTATCACATGATTCATAGTAGTATATAGCTTAGGCTTGAACTTGTTTGGGCTGACTAATTATACTATCATTCGAGGACGAATGTTTCTAAGGGGGGAGGATGTAACACTCCATATTTTTTACGTGTTAGTCTCACTTATGTGACACTTGACATAGGTTTATGGTACAAGTGAGGGACTACTTTTTTTTTCATAAGGGTGGTAATAATTTGAATTAGATCGAGTGTTGTTGTGATATCCCACATGTTTCAGTGGGTGGGAGTCCAAGATGAACTTGACGAAAGCATTTAAATTTGAGATGGTAAGGTGATATTTGAGCTAAAAGTCTAAAGAGGAATATTAAGATGTAATATATGGGATTATGATTTAGAAATAAGGTAAGATACAAGCTGCTTTCTTGACTTAACGAAGCAAGAAGGTGCATCACCTATTTAGACTTTTTGACCAGCCCAAAGGGCCAAGTAGGAGTACCACCTACTAAGACTTGTGTGGCTATCTTATAGGGTCCAAGGTCACTAAGCATTTACTTGAAAATTCTGGCCCAACCCAAATGAAGTAAAAAAGGAAAGATTGGGCAGCCAAGGCCCAATAAATAGAGACCCATAAAGGCCCAAATTAAAAGTCCAAGTAGTTGCATCACCTACTTGGTAAAATGTGGCCAAAAATAAACAATAAAGTCGGCCTAAGCTAGTCCCTTTAAAAGGGAATGTAACTAGCTTTTTTAGCCATTTTACACTTGAGGAAAAATCTAATTATTCAGGTTCTCTTTCTTCCTTTTCTATCTTCATATAGCAACCATAAGAAAAAGCTTAGGGTTCTTGAATATTATCCTCATCTCAAGCTAGGATTAAGGAGAGTTCAGCCTTTGAAAAATATGAGTTAAGAGAGCAAGAATCATCACAAGTAAGGTAAGTGGTTGCACTTTTCTCCCTCTCTTGTACTTGAGTTAATTAAGGGCTTGTTTATATGTCAATGAGGTTGGAGCAGTCCTTTTTATATGAGGTAATCTTGTGGGAAGGTTTGCTGGTGGTTTGTGCATGTTGGGACAGCCACGGAGGGGAGTCCCCTATTATTTTAATTGGGAGCTCACTTTTTGGAATTTAAAGTGGAATGTTAGTAGAAACTCAAGAGAAAGATGATTGGATGCCATAAGTTCACATTGCTCCTACTACTTGATGATATTTAGAGGCTGTTTTATGTATATGATGGTAAGAGGATTACCATAAATGCAATTAGAGGAGAAGAAGTTGAAGGAACACCCTTATGTTGGTAGTTACGGGCTTGCTGCCCGGGTATAACTCATGAATGTGAGTGAACTGCCTACATATGTTTATTCACTACTAATACTAGTTTCATCACCTACTCAATTTTAGATAAATATCAAAGAAGGGAGATTATTGCAGTGATAACAAGGTGGCACGACAAGGTATGCAAGGCTATCCAATTCCATATTCTTTTGCATGAAATCTAATACTCGCGTCACTATCAATTGGTAAGCCTCCCTAGTGTTATTCCAATAGTAGTAGTATTACTTATTAGTAAATCTGTAGTTTTACTATTACAGGCACTAGCATGAGGAGTCCACGATCACTCATCCAGCAAATTGTGTCATTTATACTCCTAAGTTGTACGTGAATATTCCATGTGATTCTTATACTATGGAACTACCTTAAATGACCATTGTCCTATCTTGTATTATTGGTACATAGTTCCAAAGCTCCAAAATTTATTATAACTACCAAAGTAACAATCTCAAAGTATTAAAGAATAACTTGTACAATGACCACAGGGTGGGTGGCAGCCCAGGGGCAAGAGCCTAGCATGGGTCGATCTCACTTTCTTCATGAGGGTGGCAGCCCAGGGGCGAAAGCCTAGCATGGGTCGATCCCAATTTATATATCTATGAGGACAGCATCCTATGGGTTGAAATGCCTAGCATGGGTTATCCTTTTCTTACCACTGATCAGCTGGTCATTTGTATTACACGCCTAAAGAAATTATAAAGAACTGAAAAGTAAAGAAAAGAATGTAGCGTACATGGTTCTACAAGTATAATAAAGGTGGTCTTTTACTATGCGTTTTGCATTAATATCTTGCTACTTGATTTAACTTGAGTTCCCACTTTACATATACTATTGCCTTACATATTCAGTACATTATCTCGTATTGACGTGCCTTACGGGGGACCAACATTTCATGCTGCAGGTACAGGAGCTAGTGAATCTTCTCAGTAGGAGTACAAAATATCCAGCTGTTGTTACTGAGATCCAAGTTGCTTTGGGGCTTTAACCATCTAGAGCTTATATTTTTGCATTGTATAGTTGGTTATGAGGCGGGGTCCGTCCCGGTCCTTATAGATACTATTCCTTATCTAGAGGCTTTGTAGACTATGTAAAGTAAAGTATGGTCATGTACCGTACATTAGACATCGTGGCTCCAATGACCCTGTCATAGGCATTTCCTTTCGGCTTGTCATTACTGTCTACTTTCTTGAAAGCATGTTGAATATGGAAACCCCTTGTAATGTTTATAGATAGTGTATGGTTATATGTTGGTTCTCCCGAGCCTTGTCGGCAACGGGTGCCAGTCCTCCTTAATAGAACTTTGGGCGTGACATAGGCAAAACGTATGCATTAGTACATTGAAATGTACTAAGTATGTAGGTATCCCATGCATTAATGAACAATATGCATAGTAACAGCAATAGAATAAAGTCAAGAGATGTATGATCAATGCATCTTTAAAATAAGGAATGAAAGCATTTAAAGCATTTCATAACCTAGCAAAAATACATATGTGGGAATAGGGTCATAACCGGTAATAAGACCATGCAGACTATTACATGGAATTCTAATATTGGCTCCATACCGGAGAAGGACTACTTGTCAAGGTAGACTATACTCCACCTTACGGGACCTTCCCATTTTGGTGAGTGTCATAGGTGTGGATTCACAAACATAATACCAAATAGGCAGATAATAACATAATTCTATGGTGGCACATAGTTATGAGATATGAGGATTTATTGTAATGAATCCCAATTTAGGATCCTTGAGTTACAAAAACATTGTCATATAAAATGACCTGAGGGCTTATTTACGGGGTGACTTATGGCCCGTAAGTGGACGTACGACCCATAGGTTCCGTTCATAAACATAGAACTTCGGGAAGTGGAAAAGTTAACAAGTGTGGGGTAATCCATAGACCAAGTGACAACTCATAGGATACCTTACGACCTATAGATGGTTTCAGGAGTGGGACACTAGACATGAAGAAAATTTGGATATTTTTAAAGGATGACCTATGAGTTATTAGATGACCCATAAAATATGATGCGGCTCGTAAATATTTTTCATGGAATGAGGCAAAGAATAAGGTGAAAATTGATAAGTGTTAAAGGACTCTACGAGTCTAACCATGGTGCATAAAGGATCATATGGCCCATAACATGGCTTTGTATCTTTGGGTCCATCGAAGGAGGTTTTTGGGAAATTTCAATAGTGTTATCATATAATGGGACTTACGGCCCATGGATCAACTTACGACCCATAATAGGGGTCCTGTAGGTCAATTTTGATAGTTTTAGTGAGAGGCAGTTTTGTCATTTCATCCTTTCTATTCTTAAACTACGTGATTTTTTGGATGGGAAGGGAACCTATATCAGCCTTTAAGACCTAGAATCACCCTTCATTCTCACATTCTTTCAATTCCAAATTCCTAAGAAGCTCTCAAGGACAAGGTTAGGGTTTCCAAAGGTTTCTTCCTCAAAGGCTTCAATTTAATTGATATATTGTCAAAATACAACACTTTTATTGCTTAAAACATGAAATTTTACGTGTTCAAAATGTGATATTAGTATGTTTTATGTATTTTTGTGTTTGTTTTGTAGGATTTCAGGGTTTGCATTGATCTTGAGCAAATTTTGCAGAAGTTGCTGATTTTGACGATTCATGAGACCCTTTATGGGCCATAGAGTATTCTACGAGCCATGAAGAAGGTGTAGTGCGAAATTCCAATGAGGGGTGGATTTCTAGAGTTTGGTTTATGAACATGCAGATGAGTTGTGTAACACTTTACGAGTCGTAGATCAAGTCTTGTACTATGAGTATTAGGGAAGGAGGACTTTCTGAAGTTTCATCAGAAGAAACCCCCTATGGTCCATAGAACCTTTTATGGGCAGTAGAGTGGTGCCGCAAAATTCAAGTCTAGATTTGCAGCAAAAATGTACAAAAGCCCAATTACGGGCAGTAAATCACAATATGGCTTGTAGTGCACCTCGTGAAGCCTGCCAACCCTGTTATCCGATTTTGTTTTTGATTTGTATTTAAACATTATAGATAGGTTTTTAGGTTATTATTTTGGGGGAGGGATGCGTATGACAACGAGTTAGCACAAAAAAAAGCAAGAGTTAGTAGAGAAAATGTTGGAGAATGTGAGAAACACTTGTAAACTTTAATTTTATTTTTTAATCTTGTGATTCTCATTAACACTTGGATTTTCTTATGCCTAATTCAATTGTGTAAGTGCTCAATTATGTTATTAAAATTCACAAGTCTTGCATCTATACAAATCATGAGTAGCTAAATCCACAACTAGGGTTGTGGGAACATAAAAAACTAACAAGGTAAAATTGGATAATTCATAATTCTTGAAAAGTGTTCATGCATGTATTAATTAATTCCCTTGATTTTGCATGTTTTCTCATGGTGGGTAACATTAGGACCTTCCTTGTGTTACTGATTGAACCAAGGTAGTAATGAATAGGAAAAGAGATTATTTAATTGGATTCGATCAATGTTTCTCGTCTAATCAATCGAACCAGACCAAAGAGAGGTTGTACTAGGAAAATAGGTAAGGGTTATCACACTATGGAGATGAACCAAGTTATGTAGTGAAATTCGCCTCTCGCCTGGGACAAAGGGTTCGGTGAACTTAACTTACCGTTCTGCATGCTACGCACTAGAAGATATTTTGATTATTTGGCGATACGAAGTTAGGGAAACATAGGGAACACAATACCCTAGTTTCTATCCATATTGGTTTTACACGTGTTTTAGTTTAACATTACTTTCATTAGCTATTATCAAAACCCCCTTTTCTGGCAATGCAACTCTGTGGTTATTTGAGCTCCCGTAGAGTTCAATCACCAGTTAAGTTGAGTTGTAGAAGGCCTTTTTGGAGAGGTACTTCCCAAGATCAAATAAGCTCAAGTTGAAGGGCCGAATCAACAACTTTGAGAAACTTCCTGGTGACTTGATTAGTACTATATATGAACGGTTCACTAAACGCTTGAGGAGTCTCCTAGACCACAAAATTATTGATGATGCCTTAGTGGAGATCTTCTACCATGCCATTGATGAGAATATTCAATCATGCTATGAGGGGCATATTCTGAGATCAACCATTTGCAAGGATCGCTGAAAGGGAAGAGAGAGTGGTCAAGACCAATTGTGCATGGGGCAGAGAGATAGAACATCTACCAAAAGTTTGTGTGCTGTCAGTATTGGTTCGGAGCAAGCTATAATAAATGACAAAATTATGCGAGAGCTTTCCCAAATCCATACATTTATGGGAGTGATGATGAAGCAGAATCAAGAACAAGTTAATGCAATTACTTATCAGCCTTCACAAACACCCATCTATGGTGATCTCTATTATGAAGAGTGATGTCATCTAAGTTACACCTCCTTTTTTAGGATAACACGTTCGTTGCCAAGAAATAGAACCTAACATAGGTTAGGGTTGAACCTAAGGGAATATGCAGACTCAAGAGAATTCAATGTTTGCAATTTGAGTACTTAACCAACTTACTTCCCAAAGGGGGGGTGGTTTACAATAATCAAGGGAGAAATAAAACTAACACTCAGAAGAGTGAAATCAACATGGAGAGAAAATAGGGTACCCCATGATTCCCTAACTTAGTATCATCGAATAACCTAATTCTCTTCTAGTGTGTAGCATGCGGGACTATAAGTTAAGTTCACAAAGCCCTTTCGTCAAAGGTGAGAGGAGAAATTTCACTATTTGACTTGGCCCATCTCCATAGTGTGCATTAATAACCCTTACCTATTAGACCAAGTACAACCTCCCCTTGGCCTAGTTTGGTTGATTAGACGAAAACACATCAATAAAATCATGTTAATTAATCTCTTTTCCTATTCATTACTACCTTGGTCTAGTCAGTAACACTAGGTGGGTTCTAATGTTGGTCACCACCGAAAAACATGGAACACGAAGAGACTTAATTAATACATGCATGCACACTTTTAAAGAGTTATGAATTATCTGGTTTTACCTTGTTAGTTATTCATGGTTCCCGTAATCCTAGTTGTAGATTTAGCTACTCATACTTTGTATAGATGCAAGACTTATGAATTGGAACAATATAATAGAGTACTTACACAATAGAATTAAGAACGAGCACATCCAACTTCAAAGAGAATCACAAGATTAAAGATTAAATCAAAGTACAAGTGTTCTTAATACTCTCCAATGTAATCTCACTATTTTCTCTCTCTAATTACTATGTTTTCAGTGTACTACCCGAAAAAAATCTAAACGACAACCTTAAAACCTATTTATAATATTTAATATACATGTCTTAAACAAAATAGGATAGCTGGTTCAGTACGACTCACGAACTAGTTTACGGGCTATATTGCATTTCATGGCCCGTAATTGGGGTCTCTTACAAAGCTACTGGAATTCTAGACTTCAAGTCTACGACACACCTTCTACAACCCATGAAGTGGTTTACAAGCTGTAGGGGGTTTCATCTGATGAATCTTTAGAAAGTCCCAATCTCTGATTCTCAGGGTATGAACCATGTTCTACAACTCATAAATCATTTCGCGATGCATCTGCATATTCCTAGAACCAACTTTAGAAAATCAGCCCTTCACTAAAATTGTCCACGAAACCTCTCTATGACACGTAGAATGACTTACGGCCCGTAAAGGGTCTTGTACTGAATCAAAACTCAGCAACTTCTATAATTCTTTCAAAAATCTAGGCCAACATGGAATCCTGCAGATACAACACAAAAACACATAAAACCAACTAACATCGCATTAAGAACACACAAAATTCCATATTTTAAACATAAAAAGTGTGGTATTTGGACAGCACATCAAGGAGGACACTTGTTTCATTGCTGATCAGAAGAGGGGTTTTCGGACCAACATCTAAGGGTCCAGTCAGGACTATTAAAGTCAAGGTCAAGGAAACCAAGGTCAAAACTTCAATCGAGATGGAGCTTCCAGAGACAACCATTGAGGGTATGATGATACAAATCAGGCCAAGATAGAGATGTAGTTTGGGGGTGTAGAATTGGTTACAGAAATGGTCCTTATGTGCCACAACACAACTGCGATAGAGGTGGTAGTAGTTCCAGAGTTAAGGAGATGTTTGACTACCTTTTGAAGAAAGTTGAGACACATGATGAGACTCTAAGGGGGATGAAACCGGAGATCTTTAGTATAAATAGAAAATTGAGTCTCATTTTGTTGCTATCAAACATCTTGAGCAACAGTTTGGTCATGTGTTAACTCAACTCAAACAACATTAAAAGGGTACAATACCTAGCAACACAGTTCAAAATCCTAAGAATCAAGGGTAGTGTATGGCGGTTACTACTCATGATTGAAAGAACATTATTGATCCTCCCATGCCGGTAGATGAAGATAATGTTCGAGAGGAGGCAGTTGAGGTCAAAGATATGAATATCTGAGATGATCATGGTAAGGATGAGGTAAATGCTATTGCAGGTACACCACAAAAGTTGAAGCGCATTCCTAGGCCTCCTCCTCTCTTCTCTTAAAAGATTAAAAAGAACAAAGAGAAAGGCAAGTTCAAGCACTTTCTCTTCATGCTAAAACAACTCTTCATCAACATCCCTCTCATTAAGGCGTTGGAAGATGCCAGGGTATGCAAAGTACATGAATGACTTGGTCATGAAGAATCACACTGTGAGTCAGGAGCTCTCCCAAGAGCTCCAACATTGCTATGCAATTGATACAAGGTCCTTGGTTCAAAAGCGAGAAGACCCCAGTGCTTTTACCATACCCTGCACAATTGGAGATGTGGAGTTGTCACGGGTATTTTGTGATATTAGTGCCAACATTAATCTAATGCCCCTTCGGGTCTTCATGAAGCTAGAAATGGGAGCCCCTACTCCGACGAACATGGAGTTATTGATGGCTGACCACACGGTGAAGAAGCCTGTGGGGATACTTTATGATGTGCTTGTTAAAGTTTAGAAATTCATATTCCCTGCAGACTTTGTGATCCTAGAGTGCGAAGTCGACTTTGATGTCCCAATCATCTTGGGATGACCATTCGTGACAGCTAGTCGAGCAATAGTGGATATGGAAGCCGGTCAACTCAAGTTTAGATGGAAGAAGTTGTGTTCAATATCTGTTAGTCTATGAATAGGCCAGATAATTTGAAGAATGAGGTGTAGGCACTTGGTGAAGTCTGAGTAACCAAGTTGTCCAAGTCGTACCGCGACAACTTGACTTGTAGTTGTGGTTGTAGCTTGATTTTTGGTTTTTTGACTTGTAGATAGTTTTCGTTTTCACATTTTGATTGTAATTTTGGACATCGGGCTGGTTGCATATTGGGCAACAGTGTGTTATGTGTAGAATCTGTAGGTACATGGTGAAGTCAACCATTTTTCGCTGAAGAGGCATCAAGAAGTGTCTCTATAACTTGTTCTAGGCATCATATATCAACCTACAACCCTTAAACCATCTCGTAGACATTTCCAGTAAGGAAAACATTATGCACTCCAGTCCATGACCCCAACTTTGCGGCCCGTAGGAACAACTACAGGTCGTGAATGGGTCCACAAAGTAAGTTTTCTGAGTTTTTTACTAAGTGTTGGGGTCTGTACGATCAACTTCATGAGTCGTACTTCATTTTATGACTCATAGACTTGTCCATGAATTCCATTACTCAAAACTAGGGTTTTATGTTCTACAAAACAATAATTTACGGGCCGTGAAACACTCTACGACCCGTAATAAGGTTTTCATAGAGTCCTGGACCATTAGTTTTGACTGACCTGGTCGAACTATAAATCTTGTGGTCAAAATATTTTGACCCTATTTGAGCCCTAATTTACAAAAAATACCCGATCAACCCCCACCCCAAAAATTTCCGACCACCAACGACAACAGCACCACCACTTTTCGGCAAGCAATTTTGGCAGCCTAGGGTTTCTAGTATCCCATCACCTCATTCAATTTCTTCAATCTAATTTCCCAACTCGGTTAGTTTTCAGTCCCTTAAACACCATTGATTTACCAATTATTGTATGCTTAAGTTGAGAATTTTCATCGGGTATGGTTATGTTAGACAAAAACCTAAGTATGTGTATTGCCATGTTTGATAATAAATTATGGTTGCCCATGCTTGAATATGTTTTTAGAACTTGAATTCGGTCTAATTGCCTTGTTGTGTGTTTTGAATGATATGTTGACACTCATGTTATCAGTTACCCTTTGAATTGAATTGATTATATGTTATAAAATTCGGTGATTGATGACATGATATTTTGTTTTTTTGTTAATTTATTCAAATAGGGACGTAAAGGTTGGGAAATCATGTTTATAATTTTTGATGTGGTACGTGTGCTAATTATCATTTTGAGGTATTGGATATTGTGTAATAAATCATGTGGGTATATGTATATTCCTTTGATGCTGGTAGAATAGGTTAAAACTGTCGTATGGGGTCAGCATTGATGGACTTAGAAACTCAAGTGACTGGGTTTTCTAGTCTACGAGTGTCTTTTATGACCCATGGAACATTCTATGAGTCATAATTGCCCCTCGTATAAGATTCCATAACCCTGAAGTTTTCTAAGTACCCATCAGACGAGACCTTCTACAAGTCATGGAATATTTTACGGCTCATAGAAAGGTCTCACAGATCCCTTCCTGCGATGAATTTCGATGCTAGAATCATCTACGACTCAGTCTACGACTTGTAGAACCTTCTACGAGTCGTATCTAGTCTCGTAGATATCATTCCAATAAACAAAAAAATTGTACACCCTATTTTACGAGAGCCTTCTACGGCTCATAGTGTCCACTATGGCTCGAAGTTTCAACTACGGATCGTAAAAGTGCTTTTGTAGACCCTTCTAAAAATAAGTCTTGTATATTTTTGCACTTCATTATCTGATTTGTGGGGCTAACCAAGGTGCATATATGTGTATGTTTCAGGTACTACGGCCTCAAAAGCAAGGCATTAGTAAATTAGGGCCATGCAGAGGAGGCTCAGAGATGAGTCCTCGGGGGAGGAGTAGACCCCACACCGAGTGGATAACTTGAGGAGCTTAGCGTCCGACTTGACGTAGAAGCTGACAGACCACAGACACAGGCTACCCCTAGACTTAGGTAAACTGAGAATCTTGTCGTTCGTATTCCCTAGTGTGACGAGGGAGACAACAATAAGAGCAACTCCATTTAGATAACTCTATCTAGAGAGGAATCCAGCTCAGAGTCAGATTCCGGTGATGACTTGGAGACAAAGTCTTTTGCCGGACTGCGGGCAACACCATCTCCACCAGATGCTCTTACTAGTCGATGGTGTGTCGTGGGTATGCCTAACATATACACAGATGACGTGCATATTATGGAACCAAGCAAGCCAGCCCGCTCCATCTATGAGGAGCCCAGGGTTATCTCATCCGAGCTGGATAAAGTCCCCTGTCTCTAGGACACAATGATCAGATATGGGCTTTAGTGGCTGACCAAATCGCTAGGAAGGTACTCCCTAACCATGGTAAGGGAGGTACTGTGTAACCATGGTGAGGAAGTTCTACGCATCCTATACAACCACCATTTAGAGTACCCTTCCTAAGGGGAAGAAGCCCCTCGCTTAGAACAGACTGACACAGATCAGAGTGAGGGGCTAGCAGGTGGTGGTCTTATGCAATTTTGGCATAAGTTCCCTGCCCTCAGATCCATAGCAAAGTTCGACCACACAGTGGGGAAAACCAGAGACTTAAGCCTGATGAGGGATGCAGACCGCAGAGCTGGCTTGATTAGATGAATGGCCGAATTGATTGCTAAGTAGAGTTAGGAGCCTGCAAGGGTAACCACTCACTAGGAGCCTATTGTGAAGGCTTCTCTCAGTTTTCCTGCCAAAACATTGTGGGTGGTTGTCAGATCATACATCTGGCCGATGCTTAGAAATAATACTTTGATGCCAGAGCATGCAGTGCTAGATGCCAGCATCTTCTTAGCTGGTTATGAGATAGATTGGGCCCACCTTATTTCTGAGTAGATTCACGAGGCGGACCTGAAGAGGTCTTCCTCCATCCCCTTTCTATGCTTGATCTACAGACTTTGTCTAGAGTCGGGGGTAGAGAGTCTACACTAGCTGGACTCACTGATCAAAGTCTAGCATACTTTGGATGCTAGCCTGATCAAGGCTGATGAGAACCTGGTAGCACTCTAGCAAGCACCGCACTAGCCAACTCCCATGCCTGGATGTTCACTCCAGTGCCATCACCTTAGGTTCCACCCACCCCTACCACTGTAGCTGCGACAGAGGAGATGTCCCTATAGATTAAGGCAGATGAAGAGAGGGGGCCCACCAATGGTACTCCTGCAAAACATGCCACTTCATCATGGACAACACCTGTGGGCATGGTTTATGTATCCGCAGTATCTATTTGGGCCATGGCATAGAGATTTTCACATGTTGAGTCGTAATAAACTCAGTTGATTCAACAGATCAAGCCTTGGATATGCCAAGCCACCACATAACGAGGCAGATATAGAGATGGGACCCACCACCACTACTCCTACACCACAGACCGCTTCATCACAGATAGCCCATGTGGGGAAGGTTTACGTGTCTGCAGTATCTATTCGGGCTATGGAACCAAGATAGTCACATGCTGAGTCGCAGTTGACTCAGTTAGAGTAGCGGATCAAGCCTTAGGTCCGCCAAGCCATCACAGAGTTCGAGAGTCGCATGCAGGCATACACGATTACTGTTATTCAGGATCAACTTTCCATCATGGATGTTTGTATTAATGCCTTTGAGTTGAGGGTCCAACAAAGTTTGAGCACGGCTCGGACTAAAGATTTGATGTCCCTACACAGACGAAGATCCATCAACTCCAGGCTGATATGATAGCAGCATTGGCAGCACCGATGACATTACCAGAGACTTCACTTTGGGTGCCGATGATGAACTTATTTTCTCTTGAGGAGCTTGTACAACCTTCCCATAGGAAGAGGCCCTGTACTGATGATGATCCTGATAGAGTGCAGCTATATGCGCATTGGCTGAGCCGGAGTCCTAAGGCCTAGATGTGACATGACGAATGGGGACCCGAGAGTCCCCAAGAAAGCCTCAAAGCAATCAAAACCACATCATTGGTTTTGAAATCCATTCAAGAAATAAACACATAGTTCTACGGGGTGAGTAAGTAGGACTCACGCTATGGGGGTATCATGAGGGAAAGGGGCCTTCCACGCCAAATGCATAAAACATAATCTCCAAATTCAATCAAGATAGTCATAGTCAATGGATAGCTGAAATTATAAACTCTGAACATAACACCACATATATATATGTCCATAAGAGTCTATAAATTGTCCAACAATGCCTATATTCAAGATGGGACGGGGGCCAAGACATGCCCTGGGCTCACCCTCACTTACTTGAATAAACATAAATAGCATGGACAGAAGGATGGTGGCTTGTCCTTGAAAGATAGGACTCATCACAAAGTTGACTTTCCGAATTTAAGCTATTCATCAAAAGGTGGATGGTCGGGGCGCTCGGCCCCTACATGGTAAAATCCTGTAGGCATAAACTATGTGTTAGTACATTTGAATGTACTAAGTATGCGGGCATGCTATGCACATGACTTATCAAACGTAGCATTTCAATGTTAGACGACAAGAGCACATAATATAGAAGGAGTTATATATCCGAAGGAGAATAGTATACAATATGCCATGAAATTCATGATGCATTAAGTACAACAGTGCTCAAATATAGTGTGGATGGACCATAACCGACAAATCAAACCCATGTGAGCTATTACATGAGTTAGACCGATGGCGACCTCCTATCGATAAGGAGAAGATTACTTGCCAAAGGTAATCTACATCACACCTTACAGGACCCCAATTTCTTTGGATGGTCACCTTTCTTATGGAACGCACCATTTCCGAAGGATTTTCACATAACATATCATATCAAAATAAGACAAATAACCATTTCTTATGACTCGGTCGTTTCAGTAATGGCTTCCATTCCTATGTTTGCACATAGTTCGAGGAAAGGGAGAGGACCCTTCGGGATAACACTGTCACCCCAATCCATCGGTGTTAAATAACAACATCCCACGAGAATACTTATACATATACGTGCTTTCAAGAGATTCGAGGTTCATTTTAAATCTGTTCAATGCACATTTGGGCTCAAAAGCCAAACCATAAATCAAAATCATGATACTCATGCACAAGAATGGCTCATTCAACTATACAAGATGGTGTAAGAACCCAAGATTCTCAAAGATCCATAATCGTAAGACATGTATGCGACCACATTCTTATCATAACCCATAATCGTATCGAAATAATTCATAAGACGTAATTGGTCTTAACCCATTCAAATGTTTCATAAAGTTCAATGCTCATTAATGCAATGCTCTGAGTTGGACTTAAATTACACGGGCAATGTAGATTCAAGGTTAGATCTACAATACATTTCGAATTTTTTCTGGAAAATATGAATAAAATCAGCATTTAAATCATAGTATGAATTGCCCATGCACAATTCAAGTCTTGAAAGGGACATGTACTTTCATAAATTCATTGTCTAAATGCAAACCATTATAGTCAAATATAGCCCACGCTTCAATTGAATTAAATAACCAATAATCCTCAAAACCCATTTCTAAAGTAAGCAAAACCTTATCAAAATTAGCTGCAAAAGTTTGGGACTCCTTGGTTGAAAGGGACCAAGGATAAAACCCACATACCTTAGTGGTAGAAGATGCGCTTGAGAGGAAATTAGCTTGAAGAAGAGCCCCTATGAATCCTTAGCTTGAGTATTGAGAAGAAAGCTTGGAGTAGAAGTTTAGGAATTGATTTCTTAGGAGGTGAGTGTTCTAAAGAAAATGAATAAGAATGAATTTGCCTCAGCTGATTTAGGGGTTTAAACTGGGCAGAAATGCCTTAAACACACTAAAAATGATTCAAATTTACGTAAAAACTATTAATGAAGCGGATAGGAATTGAGTCGCCACGACCTCACTGGCACTGACACGGTCCGTGAGGCACTTCACGTGCCATAAACTGTGTCCGTGAGATGACAAAACATTTCATGATGCTAAAACACTTAGAATATTTTTGGATTAAAGGGATCTTACATGGGAGGCTACACGGCCCGTGTGAAATCATATGGGTCGTGTGAGTGACCGGTCGAGGGAGACTTAGGAAAAATTCGGACAAACAAGTTTCAAGACGATGATTTTACACTTAGAAAAATTTTCACGTTAGCAGTCATACAAGGGGTCACACAGCCCATGACACACCACACAGACTGTGAGGGGTTCTGGTATGATATGCCTTAGCCTGAAAGTCCCTGTCAAGTCCCCAAAATCAAAATTTTCAACCAAGTCACCCTTCACTGGAGGTCACACGGCCCATGTAGGCCTCCCGTGAAGTGACACTTGATCAAAATTTTCTCATGGGGCGACATAATAAGGTTCGATAATGTCGTTCAAAAAAATATCCCGGACCTTACATCATCTCCCCCTTGTGACCATTCATCCTCGAATGTGCAAGAAGAAAGCTTGAAAGGATCAACTTGGAACATGAAACATCCGAACATAAGACACCATGCATAGTTCGTCATTGAAAATCACAAAGCTTTTAGAACCCATACCAAAATGCCTTCGTATCATTCAAAATATCATGAAAAATTATTTTTGTGCACATGTATGCATGTCATATCATGAAACTCAAGAGTGAAAAAATTAGGACTATTTAGACGGGAAAGAACCTAGTACATTAGGCTTGAGTAAATTGGAAAAGGTGGGGATATCGCTTCTCCGCCTCCCAAGTAACACTTTCCATGTGTTGATTTCTCCAAAGCACCTTCACCGAATCCACATCCTTGTTACGGAGCTGCTTCACTTGGCTATCCAAAATCTCCACCGGGACTTCCTTATAGGCCAAGTTCTCCTCGACCTCAATTCTCTCCAAAGGAACAATAGTGCTAGGATCACCGACTAACTTCCTCAATATAGACAGATGGAAGATAGGGTGAATGGAATTCATGTTCGGAGGCAACTCCAACCTATAAGCCACATTTCCGATTTGCTCCACAATCTCATAAGGGACAACATATTGGGGCATTAGCTTGCCTTTCTTACCAAAACGCATCACACCCTTCCTAGGCGAAACCTTCACATATACCCAATCACCAACATGAAATTCAAGATCCCTCCTCCTAACATCCAAATAGGACTTTTGGCAACTTTGTGTCGTCTTCAACCTTTCTCTAATCACCTTCAACTTTTTCATAGTCTCTAACACCAAATTCGGGCCAATCAATGCCATATCTTCCAACTCAAACCACCCCACCGGTGACCTACACCTTCTCCCATTCGAGGCTTCAAACGGTACCATACCAATACTAGCATGGAAGCCATTATTGTAGGCAACTTCAATGAGTGGTAGGTTGTCATCCCAATTACCTTTGAACTTCAACACACGCACCCTCAACATTTCCTCCACGATTTGAATTGTCCTCTCAGCTTTCCCATCAGTTTGAGGACGGAAAATGTTGCTCAACTTAATTTAAGTACCAAGTCCCCTCTGAAATGACCTCCAAAAGTGAGAACTGAATTGGGTGCAATGATCCAAGCTGATGGACCTAGGCACACCATGCAAACTCACCAATTCATGGATGTACAAGCTTGCATAATCCTCGACAGCAAAAGTGATTCTGACTGATAGAAAGTGTGCCAACTTTGTCATCCGATCAACGATAACCCAAATGGAGTCAAATTGCCTTCGGGTCCGAGGTAACCCAAAAACAAAGTCAATGTTCACATCCTCCCACTTCCAAGTGGGGATATCGATATCCTGAGCTAGGCCACTGGGCCTTTGGTGCTCCACTTTCACCTGTTGGCAACTCGGGCTCTGAGGTACGAACTAGTCTATGTCTTTCTTCATTCCATACCACCAATAAACCTCTTTCAAGTCTCGATACATCTTAGTGCATCCCGGATGGATAAAGTAATGAGAGTTGTGAGCTTCACTCATGATACCGAAGTACACCATTTCCCACTTGGGAGAACATTTCAATCTCCTTTTTGGCAACCAACTTCTTTAATTCTACTAACGATGGATCCAAATCTTGTTTAGCTTTCACATCAACAACCACCGAAGATTCGGCCTCATTTTGAACTTTAATGCCGCCATTATTAGAGTCGGTCAACCTAACATCCAACCTAGCCAACTGGTGAACATCATTCTCCAACTCGCTCTTCTCTTCCCCACATGTGCCACACTACCCATTGATAGCCTACTAAGGGCATCGACTGCCATATTGGCTTTGCCGGGATAATATTGAACACTCATGTTGTAGTCTTTTAGGAGCTCCAACCATCTTCTATGCCTCAAGTTGAGATCCCTTTGGGTGAATACATACTACAAACTCTTGTGATCGGTGAATACATCAAAATGAACCCCATACAAGTAGTGTCTCCAAATTTTCAAGGTGAATACCACCGCCGCTAACTCAAGGTCGTGAGTCTGGTAATTACGCTCATGCACCTTCAATTGTCTTGATGCATAAGCTATTACCTTACCGTGCTATTTAAGTACACAACACAACCTGATCCGCGAGGCATCACAATACACCACAAACCCCTCTAAGACATTTTGTAGGGTCAAGACTCCGTCAATGTAAGTCGATCGTTCAAGGTTTGGAAACTCTCCTCGCATTTATCTGACCACACGAACTTAACCTTTTTTTGAGTCAACTTAGTCAACGGAGACACTATAGATAAGAACCCTTCAACGAACCTCTTATAATAGCTGACCAATTCCAGAAAGCTTCGAATGTCCGAAGGAGTCAATGGTCTAGGCCGATTCTTTACCGCCTAGGACTTCTTTGGATCAACCTTAATACCATCACCGGACACCACATGACAAAGAAAAGATACTTCACTTAACCAAAACTCCCATTTGCTAAAATTTGGCATACAACCTTTTCTCCCTCAAAGTTTGTAGAACCAACCTCAAATGATCCATGTGATCCCACTAACTACGAGAATAAATGAGAATATCATCAATGAAGATGACTAGAAAACTGTCGAGAAATGGCTTGACTACCCGATTCATGAAATCCATGAACACGACTGGAGAATCAGTCAAGACAAATGACAATACCACTAACTCTAAGTGCCCATAACCTTTTTGAAAGGCTATCTTTAGAATATCACACTCTCGAACCTTCAACTGATCATACCCAGAATGGACGTCAATCTTTGAGAAATGGGTAGCCCCTTGAAGTTGGTCGAACAAATAATTGATCCTAACCAACAAATACTTATTTTTAATGGTCACCTTATTCAATTGTCTATAATCGATAGACATCTGAAGAGATCCATCTTTATTGCCTACAAATAACACTAGTGCACTCCACAAGGATATACTTAGCCTGATGAAGCCCCTCTCCAACAAGTCCTTCAACTAGTCTTTCAACTCTTTCCACTCAACTGGTGCCATATGATAGGAAGGAGTAGAGATAGGTTGAGTATCCGGGAGTAGATCAATGCCAAAGTACACTTCCCTTTTGGGAGGAATACCAGGCAAGTCCTCTAGGAACACATTCGGGAACTCCTTCACCACCGGAACCGACTCAAGACTTGGTGATTCGGACTCCATATTCTGGACCCCCACAATATGATAAATGCACCCCTTGGAGATCATCTTCCAGGCCTTGAGGTATGAAATAAACCGACCCTTAATAGCGGAGTCACTACCATTCCATTCAAGAACGGATTCACCAAGAGGTTGGAACTTGAACCTCAGGGTTCTACAATCTATAGAGGCATATGATGCAAGCAACGATCTAGTGGGAAGAAATGATCCAGGAAGGCAAACTTGAACTCCTCCTAATTAACAACATGTGTACACACCCTCTCCATAGATCACTGGGTGTACGACACCTGAGCTACATCCTTCAGTTGATAAGCAGCTAATTCAGCCCTCTCCTCAGAAGTTACATCCATGACTGTCAGTACTTTAGTGAGCTTATCAATGAACTCCTAAGTGTCTTCATTATCCTTTGACCCATAAAACTCGGGAGGATTCATCTGGGTGAAATCCCTTACTCTCAAAGCTGGAGTAGGAGCCCGTTGAAGAGCATCTTGCCTTGCCTAAGTTATCACCACATGAGCAAGCATAACAAAGGCCGTACGGAATTCACTGTTGGAGATAGGTTCATCCATAGGTCCTTGAGGTGTATAGTCCTTATTAGACAGAGCTAGCCTTGGTAGATGCGATCTTCCTCGAGGCATAGTCTGAAATGGAGCAATGTTACCATCACGATCATGAAAAACCAATTATACAATTATTGGCACTATACATAACATGAATAAATGAGACCGTTCCTAGAATGTTTACGTAGCCTCCCACTCATAGGTATCGTGCACTTCATACCCATGAACAAGACTATATTGGACGCGACATCTTGGACTCCGAGGATCATTTCAAACCTTGGGCTCTGATACCATCTGTTTTCATGACCCAGACCTAGGGCCTAGATGTGACACGATGAATCGGGACTTGAGAGTCCAAAAGCAGGCCTTAAAGCAATAAAAACCATATCATCGGTTCAGAAAACCATTCAAGAGATAGACACATATTCTACGAGCGGGTAAGTAGGACTCATACTATGGGGGTATCATGAGGGAAAGGGGTCTTCCACGCCTAACGCATAAACATACTTAATCTCCATAGTCGATTAAGATAGTCATAGTCAATAGATAGACGAAGTCATAAACTCCAAACACAACACCACATATATATGTCCACAAAAGTCTACAAAGTGTCCAACAATACCTCTAGTCAAGATGGCAAGGGGGCCAAGACATGTCTCGGGCTCACTCTTAGTTACTCAAATAAATATAAATAGCATGGATGGAAGGAAGGTGGCTTTTCCTTAAAAGATAGGACTCACTACAAAGATAATTTTCTGGGTTTGAGCTATTCGTCAAAAGGTGGATGGTCGGGGGGCGCTCGGTCCCTACATGGTAAAATCATGTAGGCATAAAGTATGTGTTAGTATGTTTGAATTTACTAAGTATGCGGGCGTGCTATGCACATGACTTATCAAACCTGCATTTTAATGTTTGATAACAATAGCACATAATATAGTAGTCAACCCAAAGGAGAATATCATATAATACACCATGAAATTCATGATACATGAAATGCAATAATGCTCATGTATAGTAGGGATGGACCATAACCGATAAATCAAACCCATGCGAACTATTACATAAGTTAGATCAACAGTGACCTCCCATCAGTAGGGAGAAGATTACTTGCTAAAGGTAATCAATGGGACCCCCATTTCGGTGGATGGTCACCTTACGAAACACACTATTTCAGAAGGATTTTCACATAATATATCAATCAAAACAAGATGAATAGCCATTCCTTACGACCCAATCATTTCGATAATGACTTCCATTCTTATGTTGGCACATAGTTCGAGGAAAGGGAGAGAACCCTTGGGGATAGCCCTAGCAGCCCCAATCCATCGATGCTAAATCAAAAGATCCCACGAAAATACTTATACGTATACATGATTTCAAGAGATACAAGGTTCATTTCAAATCCATTCACTACACATTTGGGCTCAAAAGCCAAACCATAAATCAAAATCATGATACTCATGCACAAAAATATCTCATTCAAAAATACAAGATGGTGCAAGCACCCAACATGCTCAAAGAACCATAATCATAAGACATGTATGAGATCATATTCTTGTCATAACCCATAATCGTATTGAAATCATTCCATAAGATGTAATTGGGCTTAACCCGTTCAAATCCTTCATGAAGTTCAATGCTCATGAATGCAATGCTATGAGTTGGACGTAAATTACATGGGCAGTTGAGATTGAAGGTTAGATCAATAATACAATTCAAAATTCAACTAGAAAACATAAATAAAATTAACATTTAAATCATCGTACGAATTACCCATGCACAATTCAAGTCTTGAAGGGGACATGCACTTTCATGAATTCATTGTCTCAATGTAAAGCATTATAGAAGAGCTTAAAATAGCTTTAAACCATCAAATAAATACAACCCACACTTCAATTGAATTAAATAACCAATAATCCTCAAAACCCATTTGTAAAGTAAGCAAAACCTTATGAAAATTAGTTGAAAAATGTTGGGGCTCGTTGGTTGAATGGGACAAAGGATCAAACCCACATACCTTCTTAGTGATAGAAGATGAGCTTGAGAGTAAATTAGCTTGGAGAAGAACCCCAATGAATCCCTAGCTTGAGTTTTGAGAAGAAAGAGGAAGTTTAGATTTCTTAGGATGTGAGTGTACTAAAGAGAATGAATAAGAATGAACTTGCCTCAGCTGGGTTAGGGGTTTAAGCTGAGCAAAAATTCCATAAAAAAACTTAAAATAATTCAAATTCACGTTAAAGCCATTAATGAAATGCATAGGAATTAAGTCGCCACGACCTCATGGGCACTAACACGGTCCATGAGGCACTTCACAGGCCATGACTGTGTCCGTGAGATGACCCTTAGAAAATTTTGTGATGCTAAAACACTTGGAATATTTTCAGAGAAAAGGGATCTTACACGGGCAGCCACACGACCCATTTTAAATCATACGGGTCATGTGAACAACCGTTTGTGAGACCTAGGATAAATTCGCACGAATAAGTTACGAGACAGTGATTTTAAACTTCAGCCGTCATACGAGGGGTCACACGGCCCATGACACACCACACAGACTGTGTGGGGCTCCGGTGCAACGTGTCTTAGCCCGAAACGCCCTATCAACTCCCCAAAATAGAATTTTTCGGCCAAGTCACCCTTCACTGGAGGTACACAGTCCACGTGGCATCACACGGCCCATGTGGGACTCTCGTGAAGTGACACTTGATCAAATTTTTCTCATGCGGTAACCTAATAAAGTTCGATAAAGTCATTCGAAAAAGATCCGGGTCCTTACAAAGCTTTCTTGAGGCAGTCGAGGCAGGAAGAGGAGATACGACTGGCTTATGAGCTAGAGCAAGTGAGGGGTGTTGGCCCCTCCGGTCATGGTGCTACTACTTAGGAGGGGACAACACAGGTTTAGGATTATTAGACTCAGCCACACACTAGCGCTTAGGTGCCTAGGTATGTTTTTTTTAACCTGATGCTTTATTTTCTGCTATTGTGTGCATTGATGATAATGCACCTCTTTTTCGATGGGGTACGGGTAGTTATGGGCCTCAGTGAAGATTGAATAGCCTTGCCCTATAACTACCCCAAGTTTTAAATCTAATAGGTTTTCTTACCTATGTTCTTTTTCCCCATGGACATTTATTTTCTTTTGAAACGACGTGTTTAGGATGTTTAAGTAGTATTTGTAGCATATATTACTGATATCTGTGGCATATATGTGTTATTGTGCTTTTTTGTGAAAACTGATACCCACTAAATGTTTTGATTAGTTAGTCTTGATAGTAACCATGCATGTTTAAGTGTGTTGATATTGTTGGTTCTGATAAGTGAGGATAAAATTGAGACAAAAAGCATGATCTATGAGTGTGGGTTGATGCTGTAATCAGTGTCATGTGAGTGTGAGCTTAATTTTCTAAATTCATGTACCGTGTTTCAATTCAGAACTTGCCTTTTTACTCTGATTTAGACTTTAGGTCAGTTGGTTAGGAAAGGATCTTAGACCATTGCTCGTAATATTCCACTTAGCCTAAATAACCAACTAAATGTGTAATATATCCCTTGATCCTAATGTTTGAGCTTGACATGTACCCTTTCTTTGTAAAAACCTAAGTTACATAGCCTTACTAGTTTTAAAATCCTAAAATTAGCCCTTGTCCTTCCTTGAACATTGTGCACCTTGACTAAGGAAAAAAGCCTAAGTTGAGGTTGCTACTAAAAAGTGGCCTTAGTTCCGAGGTTGGATAATGTGCCCCTCAACTTAGGCCAAAAGCCTAAGTTCGAGGGTGGCTAGTGTAAGGGTAAAACACAAAATGAGGGGAAAAGCTAGTGATACAAGAAAAAAGAGTAAAAATGTATACTGGGTATAAGAAAAATATGCCTTAGTTATGAGCTAAAAAGAAAAATGATGTTCAAAAACAAGGCAAAAAGTTGAAAAATGAAAAAGAAGCACCCATAAAAGCTTGAAATAGGAAAAAGGGAGAACAAAATGAAAGTAACAATGTTGGTAGGGCGAAAGTGTAGAAAGATGCAGTGTCAAGGAGGGCCTTTAGTCTCTATGTTCCCAAAATCTCATACCAAAGCCCCCTGACCCCAGATTACAAGCCTGAAAAAGTCCTAAAGTGATCCTAGTCCAAGTGGTCATAGGTCTTAGTCATGCGTATACGGGCAAGCATATGGTATTGGGCATGATACATGAATGTCTTTTGTGAGAGTTAGTGATTTAGCTTAGTCCCGAGGCTATACATGAAAAGATCATTGTGAGTGAGATATGGGACTTCTTCCTGTGAGGGTACTTGCATTGCTTTGTTAGCATTAGACTTATTCAATGATTATGGCTTGTTGGTAGTGCCTTGCTTGTTATAGATGCATTGTCATATGCATTAGTCTGTATTGGTTCACTAGATAGCTATGTGGTTGTGTTTTGAAAAGTGGTGTGGGTATTTGTTCTTAAGTATGATGAGACATATGCCATTAGATTGTGCTCCATGTGTTATTATGTTGCTTATCTAGATTGAGTCCGTCGCTTGAGGACAAGCAACAATTTTAAGTTAAGGGTGTTGATGTGCTTTCAAAACACAACACTTTTGATGCATAAAACTTGTAATTTTGTGTGTTCTCAATGCGATGTTAGTAGGCTTTTTGTGTTTTTGTGTTTGTTTTGCAAGATTTCAGGGTTGGTATCAATTTTGGGCAAAATATGCAATAATTTCTGGTTTTGAGGATTCACGAGCCCCTATTAGGGCCATAGAGTTTTCTACAGACCGTGAAAAATGTTTCTTGTGAAATTCTAATGGGTGGTGGATTTTTGATGTTTGGTTTACGAACCACATGAGTCGTGGAACACTTTACGGGTTGTAGACCAAGTCTGATACCCTGAGGATAAGAGAAGGAGGAATTTCTTAAGTTTCACCAGATGAAACCCCTTGCCATCTGTAGAGGGGAGTCGTAGAAGTCAAGTCCAGATTTGTAGAAATGAAGTACAAAAGCTGGACTACGGGCCGTAAATCACAATATGGCCCGTATTGCACCTTGTGAAGCCTGCCAACCCAATTATCCTATTGTGTTTTGGATTTATATTTTAAACATTATAAATAGGTTTTAGGCTATTTTTCTTGGGGAGACAGGTGTGAAACAGAGTTAGCATGAAAAATCACAAGAGTTAGTATAGAAAACATTGGAGAGTGTGAGAAACACTTGTAAACTTTAATTTCATCTTTCAATCTTTTGATTCTCATGGAAGATTGAATTTTCTTGTGCTTAATTCAATTGTGTAAGTGCTCTATTATGTTATTCAAGTTCATAAGTCTTGCATCTACACAAATCATGAGTAGCTAAATCCACAACTAGGGTTGTGGGAACCATGAAGAACTAACAAGGTAAAACTGGATAATTTATAATTCTTGAAAAGTGTGCATGCATGTATTAATTAATTCTCTCCGTTTTGCATGTTTTCTAATGGTGAAAAACATTAGAACCCGTCTAGTGTTACTGATTGGACCAAGGTAGTAATGAATAGGAAAAAATATCAATTAGCTAGATTCTATTTATGTTTCTCGTCTAATGAAACCAAATTGGGACAAGGGAAGGTTATACTGGGACAATGGGTAAGGGTTAGAAATGTCACACTGCAGAGATGGACCAAGTTACATAGTGAAATTCGCCTCCCCCTGGGCCAAAGGGCTTGGTGAACTTAACTTATTGTTCTACATTCTACTCACTAGAAGAGAATTCGGTTATCCGGCGATATTAAGTTATGGAATCATGGGAACACAATGCCCTAGTTTCTCACCATATTTATTACGCACTTGTTTTAGTTTAGCATTAATTTCATTAGTTATTATCAAAACCCTCCGATTGGGGAGATAAGTGATTAATAACCCCAAATTGCCTCATTGAATTCTTCTAAGTCTACAATATTCCCTTGGGTTCGACTCTAACCTTGGTTAGGTTCTATTTCTTGAGAACGATCGTTTTTTCCTAAAAAAGGAGGTGTAGCTTGGGCGACATCATTCGTTTCTCTCTAGTTCCCCAAGGTATGTTAGTTGATTTATGGGTATCCTTCCACCCATAAAGTTCTTTATTAAGTATTTTACCTTTTCTTTAAATTCCTCAAGTTAATCTACATGCTTATAATGATGTCATGATATTTATGTATTAAATGATACTTTTGAAGTTCAACTACTATTTTTCTATGTATATACACATATTTGACTAATGATGATGATTCCATAATGGTTTCTAATGTGATTAAGGTTGTGCATTTTCAATTTTCATTTATGATTGTTCTATGATAAAAGCTTAGCCCACCTAGTTTTCAAATAAACCTTATTATGGTTTATGATTATGACTAGGGCTTTAATGAAGAGCTTCAAAGATATGTTTATCAAAGATATGAGTATGATAGTAATTTCCCTAAAAGATATTTAAAAAAGATTCCTAAGTTTCGAGCTAATTTTGTTGATTGCTACTTATGATTGTAAAATATGTTTTAAAGACTCTTTGGGATGACTTAGAACTGCTCGACTAGAGATTGGGACGTATCACAATAGTTGAGGCATGACCCATTGAAGCTAAATGTAACACCCCTAAATTCATCCCATCTAGTCTGAGTAAATGCTCTATGAAAACTAAGAAAAATGATTCAGAAAAGTCATTGGAGGAATGTCATGACCTGGACCTAGGGTCTAGAAGTGACATGGCAAATAGGAACCCGAGAGTCCCCAAACAAGGCTTATAGTATCCATATTCATATCATCGGTTCGTAAGTGTATTCGAATAGTAAACACATAGTTCTAAGGAACCGAAAAGTAGGACTCACGCTATGGGGATATCATAGGGAAAGGGATTAACATGAATCAATATAACACGTAGCACATAAAGACTAAAGGGCGGCTAAGTATGACTCACGCTATGGGGGTAATTCTGGATTTAAGTTCTTTCACATCATAACATATATACATAATATAGTACTCATAGCCAAGCCACATAATGATATCCAATAAGTATCCATATCCATAAGCATAGTCTCTGAATACAACACTTAGCATATAAACGTAAAGGAGTCTACAAGATGTCCAATAATGACTCTAGTCATAAGGTAGGATGGGGGCCAAGACATATCTCGGGTTCACCCGAAAGTTAATAACATAAACAAAAATGCACCATAGGTAGAGCAATGGTGGCTTGTCCTTGGGAGATAGGACTTACCACAACAAGGAAATCCTAAGGTCGAAGTTAATCGTTGTATGGTGGATGAAAGTAGTCCAATGAGGAATAAAGTACAAGTCATTTGAAAGTCTTAGGTAGCTAGAAAGTCACAAAAGACCATAAAGATAAACTATAATTACGAAAATTGCATAAATGCAATGAGAAGAAAAATATTGAAGTCGGGTCTCATGGAGGGTGGTACGGTCCGTGATAGGCCATACGGACCATACACTTGTTCATGGTCCAACACATAGGAAATTTTCACTTGATGGAGGTACATAATGGTAATCTCATACTTAGAAAAAATTTCAACGTACGCATCCGTGCAGAGGGTGGTACAGAACGTACATGCCACACGGTCCGTGAGCCTCCTCCATCCCACTCCACTTAGAAAAAATTTCTCCATGATGAAGTGTTGAGACAATGATATGATACTTAGAAAAATTCTACTCCTGAACCCATACGGAAGGGCATACAGACCGTATACTTACCTCTACTACTTTACTTGGGCTCAAAACTTTGGAGTCTCAAGCTAAGGCTACCATATAGTCCACAACACGGTCTGTATGGTTTTTTTACACGGTCTATGTGAGGTCCAAGTATGATATGCCTTGGTCTCAAACTCCACATTAAGGCCCTCACACCCTACATAAGGCCAAGGGCCACTTCAAGGAGGCTTCTTCATACTCCGTAAAGCACCACATAGACCGTGAAGGCTTCCCTGAAGCATCACCTTAGTCCAAAACTTCTCAGAACAAAATTTCCATACTCCATTGAGGTTGTGCAAAGTTTGGGTCCTTACAAGGAAACCACAAAGGCCATCTACGACTTATAGAGTAAACTATGGCCCGCAAATGATGCCTCATAGGTGCCTTTTTGACTTGGTAAATTCCTAACTCAGAGGCCTATGTACAAGGTAGACTACGGACTGTACACCATTCCACGACCTGTAAATCATGGTCTGTAGGTTGATAACCGAAAAAGCAACTTTTTTGGATATTGAATTATGAGTTAACAAATGGCTTGTTATATGACTTACGACCCATAAGTCTTGTTTGTAGATTGAAGACCCAGAAAACAAAGATTTCTAAACCTTGTAAACCACAAGTTGTTAGACGACCCACAATATAACTTTTAAGGCGTAGAAAGGTGTTCATAAGTCCTAGGTAAAACTTCTAAATAACTTTATATTTGGGCACTTCCACCTATGAGAGGTGACTTACAGCCTGTAAGTTTGCCTATGGCTCATAAGTGAGTCTCGTGGTCCTACTCGACAGTTTCAAAAGGAGTAATTTAATCTTTTCCTACCCTTTGAAAATAAACACATGAGTAATTTAATCTTTTCCTACCCTTTGAAAATAAACACATGAGTAATTTAATCTTTTCCTACCCTTTGAAAATAGACACATGATGTTTTTAACTTGTTTTAGACCCCTTATCAGTACCGTAAGGGCATTAATCCTCATTAAACAAAAATATTTTGGAGAGCATTGAGGAAGGGGAAAAGCTAGGGTTCCAAGGATACGAGTAGAAATTGTTAGAAAACGCCCTTCATAATTTCCAAGTATGTAAGGCTAAAGTAAAGTGTAGATTTGCTCTTCCATATGCCCTTTTGATTGAGATAGGTTGAAGCGTGAAAGTATTGACGTTTCATGCATGAACTTGAATGATTTGTTGTAAACTATGTACATTATATGTCTTTTCATATGTTGATGATCATCATAAACTTGATTTTTTTGATTAAATACTTTTCATGAGTTATTTCAGAAAACCCTACATATGTTTTCATAAAATATTGCATGAATGAACCTAGAGATTGAGTCTAAACCCTTGACTTTAGAATGTTGATTGTAATTGTGATATGTGTATGATGATAGATTGATAAAACTTGAAAATCATGCGAATCTTCATAATCGAACTCTAAAGATTAGTCTAAATTGAAAGTCCTCCTATGTGATTGTCAAATTCACTCTTGAAAGGTTGATATGATTGACTGGTGGAAATGTTGAAAGATCAATTTGATAGAGCTGATGAACTGAAAGAATCCTTCAAAAGACTCATTGATTGGTTGATCGGAATTCACTGCTTTCTGAGCATTAAGTCTTGTAAAGAGTGTTAAGAACAAATTTTAGTATGAGTAAGTCAACCTCAAACTCAATAACTATGTCGCCAAAAATGGGAGAGAATTAGAACCATTAAGTCAGAAGATTCCTTATGATAGGTTCCTAAAAGAATAAAACATTTGTTTGATTTGATCTAATCCATTATAGATCGATTCAGTCTCTACCTTGGCAAGTATTGAGCGGTTGTGGTAACATCAACGGGATTGTTTTATGATCACTAACTCATAAGTGATTGTTGTTGGATAATAGAAACTCCTAGATAGGTTTCATATTGATAGTACTCTGATGGGATTACTGAAATGATTGGATTGTCTATGATTGGTCATTTTCTAGTCTTTATTCCATCGATAAACTTGTGGCATTTGTATTGAGTTTTTTTGTTGATTATTGTTCTACCTTATTTGTTTCATTATACTATTTTACATACTCGAACATTTTATGTACTAACATTCATTTGGACTGCATCGTTTTATGATGCAGAGATGAGTCCTAGAGATAATCAGCAGGAGATTTGTTGAGGATTTTCCCCACTTTTAGCTATTTGGTGAGTACTCCCTGATCTCGAAGGATGCATGTTATTTAATTTATATGGATTTTTTAGTTAGACATTATACTTACTTTCTTTTTTATTTTAGGTCATGTCGTTGGAACCATTTAATATTTGATAAGGCTTTATAGACTAGAGCCGGTTGTTTGATTAGATGTTGTTTTGAGATAGTTCCTTTCATACTAGCCTATTGACTTGGTTTGATTGTTTAAATGTGAGATTTGTCCACCTTTAATTTCTCAATTCTTCAGTTGATGTGTTCATTTTTTATGGAATGAAAGTGATGAGGCCAAGTGGTTTACTTGGGGACTAATAATAGTCTTTGCATGCCACCTACATCAAGAGTACCCTATCGGTGCATGACAATCTTGGTATCAGAGCACAAAGTTCAAGTATCCGAGGAAATCTATGAAGTCATTTCTAATAGAGTCTTGTTTATGAGTGTGTTGTGCACCACACTTTATAAGCAGGAGGCTATAATAAATTTGGAATTGTTACACTTCTTTCTTATTCTTATTTGTGCTATAGAGATAAACTTTATGAAATCTCCTTCTAATTCGTATGTTTTGTGTTTGCAGAGTTGTGATCATGCCTTCAAGAAGATCTACAAGAGAAAGATTGCGCCTGACTAGACACAATGCTAGCCCACCTGAGCCCCAGAATCAGAACAAACCTATAGGCCCAACCATCACTGTACAACTACCACAGGCTGACATCTCAAATGTTGAGCTTCCCAAGGCCATCCGAACATTGGCCCAGGCTGTGAGAGCACTGGTTGCAACATAGTGAGTAGGTAGACAAGATGCTTCAGACACATCAAGGTTTGAGAGTTTCTGAGAATGAACCCACTCGAGTTCATGGGGTGTACACCTTATGAGGATCCCGAGAACTAAATCTATGAGCTACAACAAGTGTTCCAAATGATGCATATAACCGAATTTGATAGTGTTAAGCTGTCTTCTTACCAGCTAAAAGGTGTTGCCAGACTATAGTATTACCATTATTAGAAGCATTGAGGAGAGCGGGCTCCAGTTCTGACCTAGATAGTGTTTGAAGATAATTTCTTGGGGCGTTCTTTCTAAGAGAGCTGAAGGAGGGCAATGTAAGAGAGTTCTTGAATCTAAAATAGGGCTCTATGATAGTGAAGGAGTATGGTCTTAAGTTCATGTGGATGTCTTGTTATGCTCCTTAGATTGTTCAAGACATGAGGAGTGATGTCGCTCAACTTGACTACTCAAAGGAAGAAGGGGCAATCGTCATCAGCATGATAACCCAACTTTTGAGGTTAGGGTTGATCCCACATGGAACTATTGTTCAAGGAGAAAGTGAATTGTTGGACCAACTAATTATAGGATCTGGGAGGTTGCAATAATCAGAATAAGGTTCGGCTACGAAGTTGTAATTGTCAAATTAAGAAACTATCAAGGGAAGATATTGGGGATGTGCAAATATGAGAAATTATCTAACAAATAGGTCAAGATGCTTGACTAAATGAGTTGATATTGAGTGAATAGGCTAGGTTTCTTGTATCCCAAATCATCTATTATATAGCGGTATTTCGTATGAATCAACTAAGATATCACACGCGGACTATCGAGGACACTGTTGGCCTCAGAAGTTAAGAAAAAAAACCTAATACCTTGGCCATTGAATAGATTAATGTGGATATCAACGGAAACCACATAAGGTTTCTTACAATTATATGCATTCTACACTTTAATAATCCAAGCTACGAAACAATAAGAGATTTGAAAGAAAACCCCAAGTTTGCAACCTTGAAATTCATAAATTAAAAATAGGAACAAATATAAATTAACCTAAATCAACTATAGATAAGGAAAGACATCACAAACCCAGCGACTAAATTAAAGACCCATATCAAAGCACACCCCCAAAATGGGGGGTTTTAGCCACATAAACTAGAAATCAAAGATTGATTACCATACATAGTAGCACAAGTGGTTATCACCAGCTAATCTTCTCCTATTTGATGCCCAAAAATTCAAAACTCTAGCCTCCTTTGTACTCCAAAAAAAAGGTTTTATATACTACTACTATAGTGTAATTGTTTTGATATGTACAATGTCCTTTCTAATATTTCATATATATTCCATGCAAAAAGTGTGAAAGTTTGTGCTGCAAAATGCCATTTGGCGATCAAGGCCGACCATCACCGAGCACTCTAATGATACGCTGAATGTGAATTTGACCGCTTTCTTGTGCATCCTTATGAGGCTTCTTCCACTGCAACATTAGGCGATGACTCTTTGCTCCGCCTATCTGATTCGTTGATGCGCTGAAATATTCTTCATATCACCTTTCTGTCAGTGTTTTGGGCCATTGGGTGCTGCAACTTTAGGCGATCACTTGTGGCTTCAACATATCGCTGAGTATGCTTTGCGACATTAATCCTAACCGCACTCTTGACTTGACATGGAATGTTGGTTGCTGCATTGTTAGGCGATCTCCTTGAGCGTTCGGTAGATCGCCGAGGATGTCGGCGAAACTACTTTTCATAGCCTTTTAGCACTTTTGCTCACTTTCTAAGATTCCACCAAGAGTTTCCCTTTTATGCAATTTTCACACCATTTCCTATCATAGCACAACATACTCTTCAGCAATTGGAATTATTAATACACTAAGGGTGATATTTCTTTGCAATTAACCCCAAAAAGAGTTCGAAATATGGACTCATCAAGGAGCATGATAGGTTTGTATGTTGATAGGTTGATCAAGAGGTCGAGTAAAGATGGGAGAGGAGTTATGCCTATGAACAACATGGACATAGGCAAATTGATGATGTATGTGTAGCAAGCTAAGAAGGAAAGCCAACAAGACGGAGAGGAGATCAAGAATAAGAGGGCTAAAATATCGAGCTATGAGGTTGTGAAGAGAGGAAATGCAAGTGGTGGCAACTTTCAGTTCGAGCCAGCACATTCATCTGCTAGTGCACCGGCACCTGAAAATTGGAATGAATAGAAGTCTCAAAATTTCAAAAACTAGGGATCTTAGTCATAGACTAGCGTGGCTCAAGGTTCACAGGGTAAGCCACCATACAGTAAGTGGGGCAAGTTACACTTGGAAAGATGCCATGAGGGAAGAGACACATGTTACAAGTGTGGACAAATGAGTCACTTCCAGAGATATTGTCCAAAGTGGGCAAAAAAGGCCCAGTCTTTGACCCTGGCACTGCCGGCAAGGGGTAATAAGAGATACACCACAGTTAATACCGACAAATGAACAAATTGTCTACATGGAATGAGAAATCGACAACATTAGTAAGTGGCACAATATATTTTGATGTGTATGTTTTGAGTCTTTGCCTTTGATTGTTATGCCTTACTTGATCCAAGTGCTACTCTAACTTTCGTAACTCTATATGTGGCCAGTAGATTTGAGATCCTTCATGAGTTCTTCCCTGATAGGACCGCGAGACCCCATTTATGGGCTGTGGTCTATTGTATAGGCCATTGATAGGTGTTTCGTCTGATAGCATTTCAGACTTTCAGAAACTCCTCTTTAATTTACATTTCATGACATGATCTACGACTCATAAAAAATTTTATGGGTTGTCTAATGAGTCACACATTGAATACTTGAAAGATCCAAATTTCACCAAGTGTGTCCCAGGTTCCTTGAACCAACTTATGGGCCATGCAACAACTTATAGCTCGTAAAATATCTCATAGAAGCTGATAATCAAAAATTTCCAAAGATTATTTTTATGCATTTTTTCATACTACTCACAGGCAGAGTCTTACATTTATAGAGATTGTGTAGTGTCTATCCATCATAAGGATAGTCTTTTTGGTTTAATTAAGTTAGAGATGACTTATTTTGATGTAATCCTTGGCATGGAATGGCTCCACGCCTATTATGCCATTGTCAATTGTAGAACCTAAACTGTTAAATTCCAATTCCCAAAAGAACTTGTCATAGAGTGGAAGGGTAATTTTGTTGTGACCAAGGGTAAGCCTATTTGTTATCTTAAAGCCAGGAATTTAATCTCTAACAGATGTATCTATCACCTCATACAAGTTAAGTCTGATGATGTTAAACCTCCAAGTCTTGAGTTTGTCCCGATTGTGAATGACTTTCCTGAAGTGTTTCCTAAGGATCTGTCTGGAGTCCCTCCTGATAGGGATATTGACTTCGGGATTGATGTTGTCCCCGATACCTGGCCTATATCCATTCTGCCATGTAGAATGACCCTGTCTGAGTTGAAAAAGATGAAAGAGCAATTGAAAGATTTGCTAGAGAAGGGCTTTATATGGCCGAGCGTTTCTCCATTGGGTGCTTTGATTCTATTTGTGACTAGAAGGAGGGTTTTTTCAAAATATGTATTGACTACCACCAACTAAATAAGGTAAAAGTCAAGAATTAGTATCCCCATCCTAGGATTAGCAATTTGTTTGACCAACTTCAGTGTGCCACCATATTTTCCAAAATAGACCTAAGATCAGGCTATCACTAGTTGAAGGTGAGAGAATATGAAATCCTAAAGATGGCTTTTCAAACTCAAGATTGTCACTTTGAGTACTTGGTAATGTCCTTTGGTTCACAAATGCACCTGCGACCTTTATGGACTTGATTAACAAAGTATTCAAATAGTTTTTTGATATGTTCAAGATAGTGTTTACCAATGATATTCTGGTGTATTCCCAAGATGAAGAGGAGCATGCTAACCACCTCTGTATCACCTTCAGACACTCAAGGATAACAAATTGTATGTAATGTTTCTGAAGTGTGAGTTCTAGCTCCAATCTGTGGCATTCCTAGGCCATATAGTTTTGGGCGATAGTATACAAGTCGACACTCAAAAAATTAAAGTTCTTAAGAACTGCGCTTGACCAGCTTCCCTGACTAATAAAAAAAGTTTTATGTGACTATCCCGCTACTACCGCAGATTCATTTATAGGGTTTCATCCATATATGCACCACTAACTATAATGGCCAAAAGAAACTTATGTTTCAGTGGTCTGATGAGTGTGAGAGGAGTTTTCAAGATTTGAAAACAGGGTTGACTACTTTACCAACATTAACCTTGCCCAAAGAAACTGATGGATTTGTCATTTATTGCGATGCTTCATGAGTAGGATTGGTATGTGTATTGATGCAGAAGGGTAAAGTTGTTGCTTATGATTCTAGACAACTCAAGGTGCATGAGAAGAATTATCCCACCCATGACATAGAATTGGCAATTGTGGTATTTTCTCTCAAGCTATGGCGCCATTACTTTTCTGGAGCCCATGTTGATATCTTCACAGACCATAAAAGCCTCCAATATATCTTCACCCAGAAGGAGCTTAATTTGAGATAGAGAAGATGGCTTGAGTTTCTTAAGGACTAAGATATGAGCATTCTCTACCACCCGGGTAAAGCTAACGTAGTTGTTGATGCTCATAGCAGGTTGTCTATGGAAAGCACTGCTTACATAGTAGAATGTAAGAAAGAGCTGGCTAGAGAGGTTCATAGAAGATAGGTACAATTGGGAGTTTAATTGGATAAGTCTGGTGAAGGTGGAGTTCTTATGCACAATGGGTCTGCATCATCTTTAGTGGTGGAGGTGAAGGATAAGCAAGACAAAGAACTTATCCTACTGCAGTTGAAGACATGTGTGCATAAGCAAAAGGTAATGGCTTTAAACAAAAATGGGAGATGGAGTATTGAGGTACCAAGGCAGATTATATGTTCCATATACTAATGGTATTCTAGAAAGGATCATGGAAGAAGCCCATAACTCCAGATATTCTATCCATCCTAGATCGAGTCAGATGTATCACTATTTGAGAGAGGTATATTTGTGGAGTGGGATTAAAAGAGACATTGTCGAGTTTGTTTCCAAATGCCCGAATTGACAATAAGTTAAAGTTGAGCATCAAAAGCCATGTGGAGTAGCTTCGAACTTTGAAATCTCAGAATGGAAGTGGGAGAGGATTAATATGGACCTCTTCATAAGCTTACTGAGGTCCTGCAGACAACATGATTTGATTTGGGTTATAGTTGATCGAATTACAAAATCTATGCACTTCTTTATTCATTGAAGACGACTAACACCGTGGAAGATTATGCCAGATTATGTATAATGGAGATTATTAGATTGCATAGAGTCCTAGTATCCATCATCTCGGATAGAGGATCCTAATTCACTGCCAAGTTTTAGAGATCCTTCAGAGAGGTTTGGGTTAGAAGTTAAATCTTAGAACTGCTCTCAAAGCACACAATTCAAACTTTGGACGATATGTTGAGTGCTTGTTTCATTAACTTCAAAGGTAATTGGGATGGCCATTTTCATTTGATTGAGTTTGCATACAATAACAGTTTCTATTTGAGTATTAAGATGCCCCCATATGAGGAACTATATGGGAGAAGATGTAGATCCCTGATTGGCTAGTTCGAGGTGGGCGAGGCCAAGTTGACTGGACTAGACCTGGTTTACCAAGCCATAGAGAAAGTGAATATCATTCGAGAAAAATCAAAGACTTCATAGAATCGGCAGAAGTCCTACTCTGATGTTAGGAGAAAGGACTTGGAGTTCGAGGTTAATGATTGGGTGTATTTGAAGGTGTCAGCAATGTAGGGTGTGATGCGGTTTGGGAAGAAAGGGAAGCTAAGTTCGAGATACATAAGCCCCTACATACTATTGGATGGGTTACCTTTTATTACCAAATTATAAAGAGAGTAGGTAATGTAGCTTATGAGTTGCAGTTGCCCCTAGAGTTAGCGACTATCCACCTAGTCTTCCACATTTCCATGCTTAAGAAATGTTTATGAGATTCTTAGTTTGTTGTTCTTTTTAAGGTGTCAGGAGATTCCCATTCAAATCCTTGATCGTTAGGTTACCAAGCTAAGGACCAAAAAGGTTGCATTCGTCAAAAGGTTGTGGACAAACCAATTTTTAGAAGAGACCACATGGGAAGTTGAGGAGGATATGAAAGCTAGAAACCCTTACCTTTTCATTCCTCTTAATGATGAAATTGATGGTAATGATTCATTTCTATTCTCTGTGTTACTTTCCCATTGTTGAGTTTAGTTCTTATCTCGGAGTTGATGCTCCTCTCAAATCTACGAGTATTTAATATGCATGATTTTAATTGCATTCATTCCTAATGATGAGGTTAGAAGTAGTTTTTCAATTCTGAATCCTGAGTTGAAGTTGATTTTTGGAGTATGAGCATTCGATTATCTGAGTATTTGAGTTCTTGATAGTGCTCGTGCTTGATAAGTCTCCTAGTTGCTCATCATTCGAGGAGGATGATCCCAAGGGGGAGATAATGTAACACCCCTAAATTCATCTCACCTACTTTGAGTAAATGCCTTGAGAAAATTTAGAAAAATGATTCATAAATGTCACTGGAGGAAACCACGAAGGCCACCTACAGCTCGTAGAGTAAACTACAGCCCATAAATAAAGCCTTGTAGGTACCCTTGTGACTTGTAAATTTTTTAAGTCTGAGGTAGTCTAAGGACCGTACACCATTCCACAGACTGATAATAATGGTCTGTGGATTGATAACTCAAAAATCAACTTTTTTTGATTGTTAATGGTGAGTTAAAATATGGCTCTCCATATGACTTATAATGGCTCGTAAATTTGGTTCGTAGATTGAAGTCTTAGAAAACCAAGATTTTCGAATCTTGAAAACCACGAGTTTTCAGATGGACTGTAACATAAATTATGAGTTGTAGCAAGGTGTTCAAAAGTCCTAGGTCCAATTTTCATTAACTCGATCTTTGGGCACTCACACCTACGAGAGGCGATTTACGGACTATAAATGGGTCTCGTGGTCCCACTCGACAGTATTTCAAAAGGGATTATTTCATTTTTTCCTACACTTTTTAAATAAAACCCATGAAGTTTTGGACATTTTTAGACCCTTTATCAGTACCCTAAGGGTATTATTCCTCATTAAACACTTAGAAATTCTGGAGCGCATCGAGGAAAGGGAAAAGCTAGGGTTCCAAGCACACAAGTAGATATTGTCGGAAAACTGATCATCCTTCATAATTTCCAAGTATGTAAAGCTATACTATATCATGAAATGTTTCTTCTATGTGCTACTTTTGATTGAGATATGTTTAAGGGTTAAAGTATTGAGTCTTAATGTATGATCTTGAATGATTTCTTGTGAAAAATGTACATTCTATATATTTTTGTATGTTGATGATTATCACAAACTTGATTTTTCTTACTAAGTACTTTTCATCAGTTATTTAAAAAAACCCTACATATTAATTCATAAAAGATTGCATGAATGGACGTAAGGATTGAGTCTCGAGCCTTGATTTAAGAAGATTGATTGCGATTGTAATTTGTGTGTGATTATAGATTGATAGAACTTGAAAATCCTATGAGTCTTCATAATTGAACTCTAAAAATTGGTCTAAACTGAGAGTCCTCCTACGTGATTTTCGAATTCACTCTTGAAAGGTTTATAGGATTGATTGGTTGAAATATTGAAAAATCTATTTGGTAGAGCTGATGAACTAAAAGAGTCCATTAAGAGACTCAATAGTTGGTTGATCAAAATAGACTGATTTATTAGTATTGAGTCTAGGGGGGGAGTATCGAGCACTGAATTGAGTAAGATTAAGTGAAATTCAAACTCAATAACTATGTCACCAAATGTAGGAAAGGATTGAAATTGTTAAATTAGAAGTTTCCTATTGGTAGGTCCCTAAAACAATAAAGTACTCGTTTGATTTCATCCGATCCAATCGATTTGATCTTTACCCTAGAATGTACAAAACGATTTTGAAAACATCATAAGGATTGTTGTGCGATCACTTGCTCATAAGTTATTATTGTCGGATAAGAGAAACTTCCAAATAGGTTTCATACGGATAATACTCTGATGGGGTTAGATTAATTAAAATGATTGGATTATCTATGATTGGTCATTGTCTATTCTTTATTCTCTCTTTAGACTTGTGACATTTGGATTGAGTAGTTTCAGTATTGATTGTTGTTTTACTTTGTCTGTCTCATTCAACCATTTTACATAATCATACATTTCATGTGCTGACGTCGATTTGGATTGCATCATTTTATGATGTAGAGACAGGTACTAGAGATCATCAACAAGCTCTTCGTTGAGGATCTTCTCCACTTTTACGTTGATTGGTAAGTCCTTCCTGATCTCATAGGATGCACTTTATTATTTCATTTGGATTTTATAATTAGACTTAGACTTACTTTCTTTTTAATTTAAGATAGTCATGGACCTGTCATTGGCACCATTTAATAGTTGATAGAGGCTTCTTAACTAGAGTCGATTGATTAAATGGATATTAGTTTGAGCTAGTTCCTTTCATACTAGCCTATTGATTTGATTTGATTGTTTAAAATTGAGACTTCTCCAACTTTGATTTCTCTAGTCTTCCGCTGATGTGTTAATTTTTTATTGAATGAATGTGATGGAGCCAAATGGTTACTTACCTCTGGGACTAGCAATAGTCTCTGAGTTTCAGTCATGTCACGTGTACCCTCCAGGGGTGTGACACTAAATATCAATATCCCTAACTATATTGCACCATAAGAGCCTTATAGCCCAGGCTAGTGGATCCACATAAGCCCAAATTTTATGAATGTTGCAGTTGTAAAGTGACTATGTTATGGATATCTACCTTGGCAAATAGATTTTCCTTTTCTTAATGGAAGGAGTTCATCACATTCTATGTAATAGCTCACATGGTTTTATTGTCGGTTATAGTTTATTCCCACTATCTTATGTTACGCTTTGATTTTAAGTATTTTCTTATGCATTGTCTCATATTGATCTTGAACCATATTCCTTGTGTATGCTTAAGCTTACTTTATCTATCTTTTATCATATGTATACTATATGTTATGTTTAATAATGATGGCAATACAATTTCATCCATGCATGGCATCTCACATACTCGATACATTCCAATGCTTATTTTGCCTGCATGATTTAACCATGTAGTTATAGGCACTCCTCTACCGGCTCATAGCTAGTACTCAACGTTCAAGAGTAGCTTTACTATTCGTGATGAGCCCTGGGCTCAGGTTTCCTCCACTTTTTCATCCTTTCTTGTTTTTTTCTTGTTTTAAGACAATGTATTTGTTGCCCTTTTGAGGAATTTACTTTCTATGTTGCACTATTTTAGACTCCTTTCTATTTGATGGAGATCAACCTACACCAGTCCCATTTGTTTATGATGTAGTTGGTATGCATATGGACAAACAAGATGATTGTAGTATTTCCACTGCTTTTTAATTTTGCTTCTTCGTAAAAATGGCCCTTAGTCCCCTTTTTTCCTTACTTTTTTTGCAAAAGGTTTTATTTAATACATTTGATTGCTTAAGATACTTGATATCGCTTGAGTGAGGTGCCTTCGGGTATCTCATTCCTCGTGTGATGACTAGGCCCCTATATTTGGTCGCTACAAACTTGGTATCAAAGCGTGATGTTTTAAAATGTTCCTCAGATGTCCATGCATACCTCGTAGCGTAGAGTCTCATTCATATTTGTGAAGCACGTCACTATCTTGAGTGAGAGGCTAGAAGATGGTTTAGGAAAGTCTTCCTTTCTTCCTTATTTATGTTGTGCATTAGAGTTGAATAAAGTTTTCTGCTAACTAACCATGGGCTTTTGCTTATTTCTAGATCATGTTGCCACGAAGAGATCCCTATCAACGAAGCACTCTGGAACAACAAGTCCCTCCACTCCAATAGGATGATGGAGTGTCTCATGCGGATTTTAGTGTCGTGTTAACCCTATAGGCGTAAGCATTGACCTATCAAGCCAACTGGGAGATTGTGGTACCTCGTCAAGTGTCTACTCCAGCTACAAGAGTACGAGATTTTATGCAAATGAACCCATCAGAGTTCCATGGGTCAAATACGGATGAGGACCCAATTGACTTCATAGAGGAGGCCCACTAGGTGGTTGCAATGATGGGCATTCCGTCAGAAGAAAAAGCCGAGTTGGTGGCTTACCATCTAGAGGGAATCTCTAAGACTTGGTACAAGCAATGGGCCAACAAGAGAGGCCAAGGAGCAGGTACTTTTATTTTGGGGAAATTAAATGTGCCTTTCTGGACCGATTTTTCCCCATCGAGCTTAGGGAGGTAAAGGTCCAAGAATTCATCAACTTGAAGCAAGGGAACATGAGTGTGAGGAAGTATTCCCTCCAATTTCCCAAATTGTCAATGTATGCTCCATTTATGGTCACAAATTCGAGGGCTTGCATTAGCAAGTTTATTTTGGGTGTCTCCAAGTTGGTCTCCAAGGAGTGCAAGGTGGCCATGTTGGTCAAGGATATGGACACTTCTCACTTGATGAAATAGACTGAGCAAATTGAAGAGGAGAAGCTTCGTGAAAGGGCAAGGGAGTCTAAGAGGGCTCGAGTTGAAGAAGGAAGTTACTCTCACCAAAGGGGAGGTGGTCACAAATCTCAAGGTGGACAAAAGAAAAGTAAGCAAGAATCCACCAACAACTCCTCCTTCCTAGAAGTACAAAGAGGTGGCTCCCTACCCTTCTCATGTTGCAAAGTCCAAATTTCCCTTAGTGCGGAAAACCTCACAAAGGATAATGCCTAGCCGGGTCAAACACTTGCTTCACTTATGCGAAGCCCAACAACCATGATAAGGATTGCAGGAGTGGAGGCACAAGTCCTCAAGTCCAAAGGGGTCAAGTCCAAGGATCCCAAAACACCAACTGGTTATATGTTCTTCATATTTGCCAAGAGGTTGAAGATGCTCCAGATGTGGTTATCCGTATGTCAAGAGTTTTCGATTATGATGCATACACACTTTTAGATCTAGGAGCAAATTTGTCTTTTGTAACCGCACTCCTCTGCTTATAAGTTTCATGCATGTTTCGAAATTCTCTATGAGCCCTATGATGTGAGTAACCCCATAGGTGAATCTATCATAGCCTGAAGAGTCTGTAGAAGTTGTCCTATTTCTATCTTGCATAAAGTGATTCCATGTGACCTATTCGAGCTTTCAATGGTAGACTTCGATGTGATTCTAGGGATGAATTAGTCGCATGATTCTTATGCTTCCATCTACTGTAGAATGTGAAGGGTTAAATTCCAAATCCCTAATGAGCAAGTTCTTGAATGGGGATGGTAACAACTCTTCATGAAGGGGTCAGTTCATTTCTTTTATAAAGGCTTGCAAAATGATTTCAAAGGGGTACATCTACCACTTTGTGAGGGTCAAAGAAATATCTTCCAAAGTTCCTTCTCTTTAGTCGGTCCCATAGTAAATGAGTTTCCAGATGTCTTCCCATATGAATTACTAGGTGCTCCTTCTGAAAGAGAGATAGACTTTGGTATAGACCTCTTACCTCATTTTGAATTCATCTCAATCCCTTCTTATAGAATGGCTCCCACAAATTTGAAGGAGTTAAAAGAGAAATTGAAGGATTTTTTTAGAAAAGAGTTTCATTAGACCTAGTCGGTCTCCATAGGGTGACCCGGTGTTATTTCTAAGGAAGAAGGATGGGTCGCTACTCATATGCATTGACTAATGCCAACTCAATATGGTTACCATCAAGAATAAGTTTCCCCTCTTAAGGATAAAGAATTAGTTTGATCAACTACAAGGTACTACTTATATCTCCAAAATTGATTTAATCTGATTATCACCAATTGAGGGTGAGATAAAGTGACATTCCTATGACGACATTCCGGACTAGGTATGGACACTTTGTGTTTGTGGTGATATAGTTTGTCCTTACTAATCCATCAACGATGTTCATGGACCTGTTGAATAAGGGGTTAAAGCCTTACCTCGACTTGTTCGTTGTAGTGTTTATTGATGAAATCCATATTTACTACTAAGGCTAGCAAGAGCACATGGAGCACTTGAGAGTAGTATTGCAAATCCTTAGGGAACAGAAGCTCTAAGCAAAGTTTGACAAGTGTGAGTTTTTACTAGATAAGGTTGCCTTTCTTGGGCATGTGGTTTCTACAGAGGGCATCAAAGTTCATCCTAAGAAAACATAAGCAGTGAGAAACTAGCTGAGGTCGTTGACTCTTACCGACAAATGACATTTTTTGGGTCTAGCCGGTTATTTTAGACAGTTTGTGCATGAATTCTCCACTATTTCATCCCTATTTACCAAGCTAACTCAAAAGAAGGCTAAGTTTGTGTGGATGGATGAATGTGAGAGGAGTTTCCAAACATTAAAGGATTGGTTGACTTCAGCCCTCATATTCACATTGCTAAAAGGTAATGCCATATGGTTGGGTTGTGTGTTAATGTAAAATGGCAAAGTGAATTCCTATTGTTCAAGGCAGTTGAAAGTGAATACGAAGAATTACCCGAGTCATGACCTCGAGCTTGCGGTGGTGGTGTTTGCCTTAAAGATTTGCGACATTACTTGTAAGGAGTTCTTGTGGATGTATTCACCGACCATAAGAGTCTCCAATTCGTGTTCACCGAAAAGTATTTCAACTTAAGGAAATAGAGGTGGTTACAACTACTCAAGGATTATGATAATGAGTGTAAAGTACCACCCTAGAAAGGCCAATGTGGTAGGTGACACCCTTAGTAGGATTTCCATAGGGGATGTGTCCCACATTGAAGATGATGGAAAAAGGAGGTTAGCCAATGAAGTTCGTAGGTTGGCTTGATTAGGAGTGAAATTAAGTGAGTTTGGAATTGGTGGTCAATGGTTCTTTATGGTTCCATATCTTCTTTGATTGATGAGGTTAAGGCCAAGAAAGATCTTGAGCTAGCCTTGGCTGAGTCGAAAAACTTAGTAAGAGATGGAAAAGGTAGAAGTCTTCTCACAAGGAGGAGATGGTGTGCTCCAATTCAAGGGAGGTTTTATGTAACAATGATAGTGAGTTGAAGAAGTTGATCATGCAAGAAGTCCATATCTCTTCATATTCCATTCATCCTGGTACTTCCAAAATGCATAGAGATTTGATAGAGATTTACTTGTTGAATGGAATAAAGAAAGACATTGCCCAATTTGTGCTCGAGTGTCCCAATTGCCAACATGTCAAGGTTGAACACCAAAAGCCTGGTGGACTAGCACAAGACATTGGTATTCCTACTTGGAAGTGGAAAGGATTAACATAGACATCATAGTTGGGTTTCTAAGGAACAAAAAGCATTTGACTCCATATGGGTGATAGCTAACAACATGACAAAGTTAGCTCATTCCTACTGGACAAGACTACATTCAATACCGTGGACTATGCCTGCTTGTATATGCAGAGTTGGTGAGGGTTCATGGAATTCCATTATCCATTAGATCAGATCGTGGAGTTCAATTCACACTTTTGGAAATCTTTTTAAAGAGAACTTGGCACTAGGATGAAGTTGAGTATGGATTTTCACCCTAAAAATGGACATGCCGAAAGGACTATTCAAATGTTGGAAGATATGTTGAGCTCTTGTGTGTTGGAATTTAATGGGAGTTAGGATGAACATTTGCCCCTTATCGTAGTTGCCTACAACAATAGCTTCAATGCAAGTTTGGGGATTACACCATTTAAAGCATTGTATGGTAGACGGCGTATATTGCCCATCTAGTGGGTCAAAGTCGGTGAGGTGGCATTTATAGGAAGAGACTTGGTGATAAATGCTATGGAGAAAATTAAAAGCATAAGGGAGAAATTGCAAATAACCCCAAGCCGAAAAAGCTCTATTCTAATGTGAGAAGAAGGGAACTTGTGTTCCAAGTTAGTGATTGGGTTTATTTGAAGGTGTCTCTAATGAAAGGTGTACTCCATTTTGGTAAGAAAAGGAAACTGGGTCCTAGATATATGGGACCCTGCAAGATGGTGAGAATAAAGGGAAAAGTGGCATATAAGTTGGATCTGCCCAATGAGTTACATTTCATTTATTCGGTCTTCAACATATCGATGTTAAGAAAATTCATAGGTGACCCATGTTCCATAGCTCCTTTGCATGATGTGAACATTGAAGAGGATTTGAGTTATGAAGAAGTACTAGTTGAAATTCTAGACCAGCAAATGAAAAAGCTAAGGAGCAAGGAAGTTGCACCTGTCAAAGTACTTTGGAGACACCAAGAAGTCGGGGGTGCTACATGGAAAGGGAAAACAAATATGATAAAGTGTTACCCATATCTATTCCCCTCTACTTAAGCCTAAGGTATTAAAAAATTCTTCCAACAAATGTCAAACTCAATGAATTATAGTTTTTCATGATGTATGCACTCATTTTGATGTTTAAGAACTGTTTCTGCATGCATACTAGGTTATTACATGCTAGTTTACTCTTTAGATCCGGCCTTTATGTACGTTTAGGGATTAATATTCTCAAGGGGGAGATATTGTAATAACCTCTAGTTTAGGAGAATTGAGTAGAGAAATGGTGGCCTGAAAATAACCTAAAGTCTGGTTTACGGGGTGAATTACAGATCGTAAGTGGACATAAGACCTGTAGATTCTGTCTTAAACATACAACTTTAAGAAGGGAAAAAGTTTCCAAGTGTTGGTAACCGATATACCAAGTTACAGTCTATAGGATACCTTACAACCCGTAGATGGTTTTGTGAGTGGTACCTCAGACATGACGGAAATTTGACAATTTCTTAGGATGACCTACGAGTTATCAAACGACTGGTAAAATAGGAAATGACCCAAAAATAATTTTCGTGGAACGGGGCTAAGAATAAGGTGAAAAATGGCTAAGTGTTGAAGGACTGCAAGAGTCCAACCATGGCCCGTAAAGGATCATACTACTAGTAACATGTCTTCGTAACATTGAGTCTAGTAAAGTTGATTTTTAAGAAAATTCAGATGTGTTATCATCAAATGGACTTACTGCTCGTGGATCACCTTACGGCCCGTAATTATAGTCTCATAGGTCAATTCCTATAGTTTTGATGAGGGGAAGTTTTGTCATTTCCATCTTGTTTATTTCTAAACTATGTTATTTTGGGGACGGGAACCTATATCAGCCGTTAAGCCCTAAAATCAGCCTTTATTCTCTCATTCTTTCAATTCCATATTCCTAAGACAAGAAGCTCTAAAAAACAAGGCTAGGGTTTCTAAGGTTTCTTCTTCAAAGGCTTCAATTTCATTTCTCTCTATTTTTCTAAGGCATGTGAGTTTATTTATGGGTATCCTTCAACCCATAAAGTTCCGTACTAAGTATTTTACCTTTTCTTTAAGTCCTTCAATTTAATGTTCATGCTTATGATAATTTTATGATATTTATATTATTACATGATATTTATGAAACTCAACTACTATTTTTCTATTATATAGCATATTTGACTAATGATGATGATTCCATGATGGTTTTTGATGTGATTAAATTTGGGAATTTTCGATGTTCTTAAAATAGAAATTTTCTTATGACTTATGTGGTTTATGATTGTTCCATGATAAAAGCTACGCCCACCTAGTTTTCATGTAAAGCTTCTATGGTTTATGATTATGATTATGGCAAGGATCTTCAAAGTTATGTTTACAAAGATATGAGTATGATAGTAATTGCCCTAAAAGATGTTTAAGAAGGATTCCTATGTTTCAAGCTACTCTTATTGATTGCTACTTATGATTATAAAATATGTTTTAAAGATTTCGTGTGATGACTTAGCACCGAGAGGATTAGAGATTGGGACTTATGCCATTAAGTGAGGCATGTCCCTTTGAAGCTAAATCTCAATGTCCCTAACGATGTGCCACCATAAAAGCCTTATAGGCTAGGCAAGTGGATCCACGTAGTCCTAAATGTTATGAAAGATGCAATTGAAAAGTTACTAAGTTTCGAATATCTTCCTTGGCAAGTAGATTCCCCTTTTCCCAATGGAAGGAATACATTGGATTCCATGTAATAGCTCATATGGTCTTATTGTCGGTTATGGTCTATTCCCACAAAGTTTATCATCTTATGTTATGTTTTCATTTTATGTACTTTCTTATGCATTATCTCGTATTGATCTTGAGCCATATTCTTGGTGCATGCGTATACTTTATCTACCTTTTATTATATGTATACTATATGTTATGTTTAATAATGATAGGATCAAAATTTTATCCATGTATTGCATCTCACATACTTAGTACATTTCAATGTACTAATGTATATTTTGCCTACATTATTTAACCATGTAAGGACAGGCACTCCTCCACTATCTCATGGCTAATACTTAGCGTTCAAGCTTTACTATTCGTGGTGATCCCTTAGTTTGGGACTCCTCTACTTTTTCATCTTATCTTGCATCTTTGTTTTATTTCAAGACAATGTATTTGTAGCACTTCTGAGGCATTTACTTTCTATGTTGCACTGGTTTTGACTTCTTTCAATTTGATGGAGATTGATTTGTATTGGTCACATTCGCTTGTGATATAGTTGGTATGCTTATGGACAAATAAGATGATTGTAGTATTTTCACTACTTTTTAATGTTGCTTCATTGTCTAAGTGGACCTTAGTCCCTTTTCCCTTATGTTTTTCCGTAAAAAGTTTAATTTAATGCCTATAAATGTTTAAGATACTTTAGATGGCTTGGGTGATGTGCCTTTGGGTATTTTATTCGCCTTGTGACGACTAGTCCCCTTGGTCGGGTCGTTACATTCATATACGGACCTTTGCGGATAGTCTCTCTCACTCAGGCTTATTGATGCTAAGTCAAATCCCACATAATACATAATCATATATCATACATAGATACATTATAATTAATAATTCTTCAAAATCATATTTTCATAGCTTTCAAGTAAAATACTTCATTTCATAAGAATAGTCTGTCTATATGCTTGCATACAGTGTGGGTATACTCCTCATCTTGTCATCATTGCATAAACATTAGGGTCTTAAGTCACCCTTATCATAGTCATCATAAAATATTTCCATACTTGAAATCAAATTATAACTTAATCATAGAAAATTAGGGCAAAGTATGGGTCCATGGACAATTGAAGTTAAAATCACGAACTCGGAAGAAAATCATGTGAGGTTAATGCAAACAAAATCAATTTGCATCATTAGTAAAAGAACCCATATCAATTCAATAAGTCATAATCAACGAATACTTGAAATCACTTGAAGTCAATTGAAAATCATAAAGTCATGTAATGCATCCCAATTAAGCAAAATATTCATGTAGTAATCATAATTTAAGCATTTGGAATAAAATCATAAAAACTCATACAAATTCATGCTTGATCTTGAAGAAAACGTATAATTGAATTGGGCCCCATGGATGAAGCTCTACACACCTCAATAGAGAAACCTTATAAATCTAGATGGATTGACCTTGAAATCCCCTTGAACAATTTTGATCCCTAAGCTTCAATGAAGGCTCTACTTGAGAGGGAAAACTTTAAATTTGGGAGTGAATTTTAGAATAAATGAGTTTTAGGATAATTTTAATAGGGTTAAATCAGTTAAGGCAACTTTAGGGGTCAAAACGAAGTAGTTTAGGAGTGAGTCAAAAGGGTAAAAATGACCAGAATGTCCATCATTAAAAGTTATTAAGATCCATCAATGAGCCCAATCTACGTGTCATATATTGGAATACGACTCGTAACTTTGGGTTTCATCTTGTTGAATTTTATTAAATAGTTTTTGAATCTCATTCTATGAATCCCATTCTATGACTTATACCTCCATTTATGAGTCATACTTAGCCCTCGTAGGTGCCCTCTAGACTTAGAAAAATTTCAAGTTCTAGGTTCTCATTTACGACTCGGATCTATGGATTGTGATTACATCTATGGCTCGTACTATGGCCTACATACATTATAGGTTCAAAAAAATTTCAAGTATATTGCCCCTTCCATAAAGCTTATTTATAACCTGTGGTTCAAATTAGGAGTTGTAGATTGGCTCACACACAGTCCAGATCAGTTTTTCTTGTAACTTTTATATTTTAAAACTTTTTAATATGCGGAATATATCAATATCTCTCCCTTTGGATCATTCGTCCTTGAATGAGATACAAGTAAGCTTTAGTAGAGTAGAAACATAAACAACAACCTATCATGAATGAAAAAAATTTAAGTTGAACATTAATTTCATAAAATTATCAAACTTATGCATCAAATATTATATGAAAATAGTGCTATGATCATGTGTGCATGTGATATGACAAGGAAAAATGGTTACATGAGAATTTGAAGGAATAATTCCCATCTAACCTACCTTAGGCTTGAATAGAAGGAAAGAGGCAAGGATGTCATTTTATTATGTCTACCTCTGCTTCCCAAGTAGCACTCTAAACTTGTTGGTTCCTCCAGAATGTCATGACCAAAGCCTATGACGTAGGTATGATACGGAGAATAGGGAACCCAAAGGTACCCCAAACAAGCCTCATCGCATATATAAGCCCATCCTTGGTTGAGGAAACATAAATCCAGCATCAAACAATTAATTGTAGGGGGAATCAAGGCTTTGGACTTAAGTTATGTCTAACACCCCCCATGTGACTCGAAATTTCCTTATGGTGTATTCCTGAAATATCATAAAATCCATGCGTTATTTGACAATTGTGAATTTGTAATTTTGTTTAGGAGGCAAAATTGTATAGGAAAAGGGTTGGCTTTGAATGTTAGTTGACCCGTATCAAAAAGTCATTTTTCAGGTGATTCGAGCCTAAAACAAATGGGTGTGCAATCAGTCTGCTTTGCCCACTTGTTCCCTCATAGTACGAAAGTGACCTAAACTCATTCCTAGGCAAAATAGGAAATAATTGAACTTCACATGAAAATGACCTGACACGGAGCAAGTCCGCATCACTCTTTGGTGCCCCCGCAGTGTAAATTTTTCCGACATTCTCCAAGTCATGTGAGGTAATTGGGTAATATCCCTAAACCATTATAGACTGGATTCTTCTATTATTCCACCATTTTATCCCTATTTTCATCTCTAACTATCCCAAAATCCTCTCTATTCCTCAATCAAGTTCAAGATTCTCAAGGGATTTCATTAAAGATTCAAGCACTCAAGCAAGTCCTTCAAGTCTCTTCAAGTTTCCTTAATTTATTTAAAATATTTAAGGTATATGGGTCTTTATTCATGGATTTTTCCACCCATGAAGCCCAACTCTCCCTTTTTATGAAATGTAATGATTTCAAGGTTTAATACCTTGTTGGTACTTCCTATTATGCATTATGAACATGATTTAAGAATGATTTTATCAACTATATGTTGAGTATGCATGAATGTCTATTGAGGGTTTACTCTATGCGTTGATTTATTACTATTGATGCTATGCATGATATAAAACTCTGGAACTATGAATGATTATGATTTTTTGAACGGAATTCATGATACCCAAACCAAGGTTTTACTATTATATTGGTGGGTTATTTTGAATGTCTTTCTAATGATAATGTTTACTTCATTCATGTACAGTACTCTTATATTTAATGATTCTAAATCCAGTTGCACACACCCACCATGTTTTGAGAAGATTATATGATATGATTTCTTATGTTGATGAAAGATTTGTTTAAAATATGCAAGACAAGTATGTTAGGATAAATTACGGGCTCCTAAGCATGTATTGAACTCATAAAAATTTCCTATGATTGATAAACAAGAATTTGATCCTTTATGCTATGTTTTCACCCTCTTGTGAATGAAAAATGCTCACTTGAAAGGGTCAAGTAAGTTAAGTGTTTCACCCTCTTGTGAATGAACAATGCCCACATGAAGGGGTCAAGTATGTGAAATGTCCTACCTTTATATGCTAGGCTAATGCTCACTTGAAGGGGCTACTCTTACCATATTAATATATTTTTACAAGTTATTTAAGCTATGATTACACATATAATTATGTTTTGTATTATGAAGGACTTCACTTAGCACCGAAAGAAGCTTAAGGTGGGGCTTGACCTAAGGGGTCTTTATATAAAATCTTAGTCTCATAACTATGTGTCACCATAGGTTTGTATTATTCCCCTAATGGGATTTTACAAGTTGATCCAACTATGTCATGTTACCCACTATGGTGGGGTTTGATTTACCTTGGCAAGTAGACCTCTCATTTTTTGATACGAAGGAAACACTCAGATTCCATGTAGTAGCTTGCATGGTCTTATATATCTGTTACTGTCTCCTCCCATATATGTATGTTATGTTATGAAACTTTGACTAATTCTTTGCATGTTTTGACTAAATCATTGATCATTCATGTCATATTGAGCTTATATCCATTGTATATGATTATGCATCTTTTTTATTATGACTTATGACCTTTGTTCGTCTTGAATCCCATATACTTAGTACATTCCAAGTATAACACATAATTTTTTCCATCTATGATATTACAATGTAGGGTTCGAAGCTCCTACTCATCCTCCCCCATGTGTCTAGTTCATTAGATTGAAGATTACTATTAGTTAGTCCTCCATTTTGGGGACGATAACCATTGACATTCATGCTATGTTAAAGACTTATTTACTTTTTAACATTTACTTTTCAGGGTGGCCCTACAGATGTCTTGGAGTTCATTCCACTCAAGGTAGAGGTTTTGTTGGATATAGACAAATGTGATGAGAATGACACCTATGATGTTTATGTAACTATGAAAGACTTCCTTTAGTCCCTGTCTCTTTATGTGTTGTTGAATGTGATAGCATGTGATGAAAGTCCTAAGCCCCTATTATCCCTAAGTTGAGTCATACTTACCCTCCCCTTAGTCTTTCCTTTCTATTTGATGGTTGAAATTCCTATTCCCTTTATTATCCCCATAGCTTGAGTCCAAAGCCCCATTTTCCTTAGACTTAATTACTTATTGTTTGCTTATGTTTCCCAAACCAAGGATCTGCTACTCATGCTTAGAGGCTTGTTTGCGGTTCCTTTGGTTCCCTATTCACCGTGCCACACTTAGGCCCTAGGCATGGGTCGTGACACTATGTGGATAGAAAGAGGAAAGGAATTTTCATCATCCAATCACAACAAAGAGTAAAGTGAGGATTAATAGGACTCAAGCATTGGGTAAAAAGGGACTTAGGAAGGTCATTACTTGCCATCAACATCCAAAAAATACATAAAAGGGATAAGGACAAATGGAAATCTTCATAGATACATAAACGCCATTAGAGTCAAGCTCATCACATTATCCAACGACACCTTTAAACACGTGTGGAATAGGGTCCATGAAATCTCCTAGGCTCACCCTCAAAAGTAGATAACATAACTAAATAAGACATAACATAAGCATGATAGATAATAGTTGCCGCCCCTGGAATAGAGGACTCACCACAAGTAAGCCTTCGAGCAAACCAACTAGCCACATGGAGGTGGATGAATAGGAGCTCCGGCTCCTACATGGTTAGATCATGTAGGAAACAAATATGCATTAGTACTTGGAATGTACTAAGTATGAGGGGTGCAGTGTAACAAAAGATCATAAGACATAATAATCAAGATGTATGATCATATACAAAGAAAATAAGCTCAATATGACGAATGATCATTGCTTTAGTTAAAACATGCATGGAAGATAGTCAAAATCTCATACATAGCATACATGGGTGGAAAGAGATCTTAACTGATATATAAGATCATGCAAGCTACTATATGAAATCCCGATGTTTACTCTACATCGAAAAAGCAATGGTTTAATCCGCCAAGGTAAATCAAATAGCCTTTTTGGTGGGCATTACCAAATATCCTTAGCTTATGGCATCTCATTTTCGATAGGTATTACAAGATGTCCTAACCTTACGACATCACCTTTTCAGCAGGAACTACATGATATCCTTACCTTAAAGCATGGACTTTTCGGTAGGTGTAAACCCACGTAAGGAGTCAATAATACAAACCTATGGTGGCACATAGTTTAGAGGCAATGGAGTTCTATCAAGGTCCTCTTAGTGCTAACTCAACATCCCACGAAATATATAAATTACAATCATACTGATAACATGCATAGACTTTTTAATTCATAGTATTATTATAGGAGTACATCATCAAATCCATAATATCGTAGCATTATAGAAGGTCTTCGTATCTTTCATAACTTGAATAACATTCTCATGCATTCACAACATGCTAATTAGCCCTTAAAAATTCACAACATTCATAACTTGCACATCTTGCAATAAGCCTTTCATCAACACAAGAAGCTTGTCATTTAAACTTGGTCAAACCATGGTGGGTAGATGTATATGAGCTTAAAATCATGCTATTCAAGAGTATAGGACATGAGGGAAGCAAAATAAAATCTCATAGAAACTGCTAACTCATAATTTGGGTATCATGAAATTCACATTAACATCCATGATTTCTCATAACCTTTAATGGAATCATAGCATTGACAACTTTAATATCATAATACCAATCTTAGCATAAACCCCTAAAAATTTTAGCGCACATTCAAACTAATATATGATAATTTCCAACATAAATCCTGCATGGGAGTAATAATAGAAGATACACTTAAAGAAATAATCCTTGAAATAAAAATTTTTATTAAAAAGGATATTTGGGATCCATGGGTAGAAGAACCCATGTATGAAAGACCTACAAACCGTAAAGCCTTTAAAAAGATGGGAGAAGACTTGAAGAATCTTGTTGAGTCACCTTGATGCTTATCCTTGGAAGAGCTTTGAACCCTAGAAACTTGATGGAATTTGAAGGAGAAATTGGGAAAGTTTGGAGAGGTTTTTAGGGGTTGTGAGGGTGATTTTAGGCAAAAACGTTGTAGAATTTTTTAGTATTCTCATATATATGGGTCCAGGGATATATCCCAATTGCCCTTACCTAAATCTAATATTTTTTGGATAATTTTGTTCTTGGGTGAAACGGGACAGCAAAGTAGACTTGTTCTGCCACAATTCATTTTTTTAAAAGTTCAATTTTCCCCTATGTTCGCCTAGGAATGAGTCTAGGTCACTTTTGTACTATCTTGAACCCTCTCCGTGACGCGGAGGGTTTGCATACTCTTGTAGAAAGTAAAATTTCATGTGAAAAATTATTTTTTTGATATAATCAATCTAAAAGTCGAATACAACCATTTTCCTATACAATTTTGCCTTTGGAAAATGAATACAAACTTATATTTGCCGAAAAACATTTGTAAATTACGGTATTCAATAAATACTCCAAAGGGAGATTCTGAATCACGTGGGAGGTGTTACAATATATCCCCCTTGAGAACCTTTGTCCCCGAATGTGATGGAAATACACTTGAGAAGAGTGATTCGACAAATGTTTCAGCCCATCATGAATGTATCAATTCAAATTAAACTTTACTTTCATGTAAGTTCAAACTTATGCATCATCATCACAACATGTTGCCATGTATGTATGGATGCAACATGACAAAGAAGCGCTAAATTATGTATCTTGACACTATAAATAGGATTAACTTATTTGCTTAGGATTGAGTTGAGTAGAAAGGATAAGAATATCACTTCTTTATGTCCGCTTCTACCTCCCAAGGGACACTTTTGACTTGTTGATTCCCCCAAATGACTTTGACGGATTCTACATCTTTGTTCCTCAAACTTTTCACTTGCCTATCAAATATTTCAACCAGAACTTCTTGATACACCAAATTATTCTCAATACCAGCAACCTCCAAAGGTACAATTGAGTTTGGGTCACCTACGAACTTCTTCAACATGGATACATGAAAGATTTTATAAATCATACTCATCTCCATGGGAAACTCCAACTCATAATCAACCTTATCGATTCACCTCAAAATCCTATAAGGCTCTACGTACCTAGGTCTCAGCTTTCCATTCGTGCCAAACTGAACTACACCCTTCATGGGTGAGACCTTCAAATATGCCCAATCATTTATTTTGAACTCAAGATATCTCCTTCTAACATTGGAATACAACTTTTGTCTACTTTGACCCATCATCAATCTATCTCTTATCATCCTCACCTTCTCCAAAGCTTCCATAACAAAATATGGATCTATTAAAGCCATTTCTCCCTTTTTAAATAAGAATCTCTATATATTAGGCTAGGCCACCCAACCTTTGGTGTTTGACTTTGACTTATTGGCGATTGTGGAACACAATTGCAAACTTTGCAATGTTTCTTCTCATACAACTCCACCAATACGCTTTTCTCAAATCCCTACACCTCTTTATAGAATTTGCGTGAATGGTATAGGATGAATTATGTGCCTACTTTAAAATCAAGTCCTTCAATCTATCAACATTTAGAGCATACAACCTACCTTTTTACCTAAGGGCACCATCTATTTAAGGACCCACATATTGGGAGGTGCAAAAGGGCCTAAGAATTAAAATCTGGAAATTTTTGCAAGTATAAGTGAGTTTGACAGAAGTGTTTATGGGTCGTAAGTGGTCCTACGAGCTTGTCCTGTGATCGTGGAATGATGGCCAGACATGGTGAAAATGTTGAATTTTGATGTTGGGAATAAGAGATACCAGATAACTCATGATGTGGGTTGAGGATCAGATATAGTTTCTAAGGATTCAAAAATTTACCAGACGAAATCTCGTGATCTTATTTGAATGATTTTTAATTAGGGGTCTCGTGATCTTGTTTGAATAATAGGGGTCTCGTGATCTTGTTTGAATGATTTTTAATTAGGGCAATTTTGACCTTTCTTATTATTATTATATGCCTATTCTACCTCATTTTAACCCCCAAAAGACCCCTTTTCAGCCCTATACAACCCTAATCTACCCTATTCCCATTCATCCTCAAATATTCTATGTCCTAAAGTCTTTCAAAGCTTCCAAGAGAAGAGGCCGAGATAGGGTTTTGGATACCCCACTTCCAAATCAGATTTTCCTACACCAAAACACACAAAGGTATGTGGGTTTTGATTTGTGGAGACCGTTCCTCCACAAAGCTCAACCAATCCTTTTCCTTATTGTATTTTGAAGTTATGAAAATTTATGAACTATTTTGATATGATGACATTATGAAGAGATTTATGGTATTCTATATTTATACATTATATTGCATTGAAATGTCATGTGAAATTGATGAATTTTCATGAGGGTTTGATGATACCCTAGTTTAAGTCTTATGTTGCTTTTGGCTATTTTTTTTAAAATTGTGCTCAAGTTATGTTATTCTACTCCTTTCATGTCACTTATTCTTGAATTTTGTGGTTTTAAGCTTATGCACATGCACCCACCAAGATTTGAGTAAAGATGTATGTCAAGCTTCTATGATGTTGAGGGCCTTATGGCAAGTTATACAAACTATGAAGAAAATAATTTTGGAAAGGGCTATTACGCATGTTGTGAGATATGAAAACATTGTGGAAGTTATGAAAGTTATGAAGCCCTATTCTTGGGATTATGAAGCTTTTGTTTTGATGATCTACTCTATGATATTATTATGATATTATGATGCTTCACATATTATGACTATAAGTATGATTTAAGTATTTCTTGAGATTGTGACCTAGCACCAAGAAGATATTAGTAGATAACTATTGTCCCATAACTATGTGTCCACCATAGGTTTGTGAATTAGCTAATGGATCCATATAGCTTATGTTGCATGATTGACTAAAAAGGGGTGGTGTTACCATATGACACATGTTAATTAAATACAGAAAAAGGTGGTGTTTCCCATAAGGCTCTTATCATATGTTAACTGAAAAGGATAGTGTTCCCCTAAGGTGTTCATGAAGCACATTCTGAAATAAAGGAGTTCCCATAAGGTCAGTGTTTTGATTTATCTTAGCAATGTAGACCACTCCTAGTCCAGTGTGGAGTCAATATTGGAATTCCAAGTTGTAGCTTGCTTGATCTTACATGTTAGTAGTTATGGTCCTTTTCAATCTATGTATGATATGTTATGTGACTTCATGATTCCTCATGCATATTTTGACTAAGCATTGAGCATCCATGACATATTGAGCTTATATTGTTGATTATGAAATGCATATTATTTAATTATGGCTTATGTTTTTTGTTGCATTGCACCCCGCATACTTATTGCATTCCAAGTACTAACACACATGTTTTGCCTACTTCATCTAACCATGTAGGGATCAGAGCTCTTATCCATCTTTCTCCTTCACGTGGCTTGATAATTCGATTGAAGATCACTTTTGTGAGTCCTCCGCTTCGGTGACAATAGCCATTTTACTTTCATGCTTTAGTAAGAATTGTCTATTTTGATATTATATTTTCAGGGTGAGCCCGGGATATGTCTTGACCCTGTTCCATTGATTTTAGAGGTGTTGTTGGATTTTTGGATATGTATGATATGAGCTCGGCACTTATTATTTTTATGTTTTATGGAAGACTCCCTTAGTACTTATCCCCTTCTTGTGCTTGTTGTGTGTTATTGATGAGATGGAAGTCCTAAGTCCATAATTTCCCCTATTGTGTGTGTTATACTAACCTGCCCCTTAGACTTTATTTGCTATGTGATCCATGTTAATCCCCTTCCCTACAACACCCCTATAGCGAGAGTCCGAAGTCCCACTTCCCCTAAAATTATGTGTTAAGTGCCTTAATTTTTCTTCCGCAACAAAGGATGTGTCATGTATGCTTAAGAGACTTGTTTAGGGTTCTTCCGTGTTATCCATTTGTCTAGGCCCTAGGATTTATTAATGACAAAGTTTGTTATTAGAGCAGTAGATTTGTAAATGACACTTGAAAATCCAACACACCACGTCATGTAGAGTCTTATTCATGGTTTTGAAGTGCTCCGCAACTATCAATAGGAGGCTATGAGGCAATTTAGGAATGATTCACTTCTTCATATTCTATGGCATGCTTTAGACTTAAGTTAAGGTTTCCCTTGTTCTAATGGATGGTTTTTTGCTCTTCTAGATCATGCCTCAAAGACTAGAAGCTTAAAGAGCTCCCACCCCCGAGGGTGAATCATCCCCTTTGGCTCCACAAGTCCCCCAAGGAGATAAAGGGGTCACTCATGCTGAATACTGAAATGTGGTCACCTTATTGGCAAGGGCCGTGTCTAACCAAGGATTTATAGCTCCTCATGATACTATGCTAGCCTCAAGGGTGAGAAATTCCACAAGGATGATTCCATCCTCCTGAGTTCTATGGCTCCAAAGTTGAAGAAGACAACAAAAATCCATCAATGAGGTGTACAAGGATATATCATGGCGGTAAACTCAGAGGAGAACGGGAAACTTGTGGCTTATCAACTAAAGGTACTTGCACAATTGTGGTTATTTCAATAGAAGAGGGAAAGGGTGAATATAGAGCTCATTCTTGGGAAGAGCTCAAGGTTGCCTTCAATGAGTGTTAGTTAGTATTCTCTAAAATTCAACAACCTCTCAAAATTTTCTCATCACTTGGTTGCTAACACCAGGGAAAGGATGCACATGTTTGTGTCGGGAGTACCCAACTTGATCAATGAAGACTACCGTACCGCAATGCTCATAGAAGATATGGACTTGTCTTGACTCATGAATAATGCTAAGCAACTTGAAGAATTAAAGCTTAGAAAAAGGAGTGATGTCGCTTAATCCAACTACTCAATGGAAGTAGGGGTGGTCGTCGTAACATAATAACCCAACTAAGAAGTTGGGGTCAAATCCCACAAGAAATCATGGTTCAGAAATTGAAGTGATTTATTGGACTAGTGTATCCTATGAAGTCTCGGAAAAACCTCTAATACCTTGGCCATTGAATCCATACTTATGGACTTAAACTGAAACCCTAGATGGTTTTCAGCCATTACATCTATTCTACGCTCTAATCATTTCGGTTAAAGAAACAACCAGAGATCTGAATTAAACTCCAAGTTTCCAACCTTGAAATTATAGATTAAATTTAGGAATGGATGTAAATTCACTCGAATCAACAAAAAGTAAGTCAAAATAAGAAAGATCCAATAAATAAATCAAGAAGTACATATATCAATAGCCCACCCCCAAGATGGGGGTTTTATCCACACATGCTAGAAATTAGAGATTTAATGCAAAAAATAGCAGGTGAAGTCATGGGTAACAAGATTGAATAGACAATTGTTGATTATCACCGGAAAGTCTTCTCAAGTTTTGCTTCCCCAATGCTTGAAAGCCCTATAAACCCTTTGAACTCTAAAGAAGGAATGTTCTATGTACTGCTACTCTCTTTTTAAAACTAAGATGAATTATATGTGATATGTCCTTTCTAATTTACTTAAATAGTCTATGTAGAAGTACAAGAGTTTGTGCTAAAAATTATCGTTCGGCGATCAAGGCAGGTCATCGCTGAGCATTCTGACGATGCGCCAAATGTGCAGTTGACCGCTTTTCTCTGCATCCTCCTAAGACTTGTTCCTCTGCAACATTTGGCAGTGGTTCATCACTCCATTAATACAGTTCGGCGATTCACCAAAGTTCCTACCTCATCGCCTTCTTGTCATGGTTTTGGAGATTGAGTACTACAACTTTAGACAATCTCTTGAGCTATTCGATGGTACGTTGAATATGATTGGCGATGTCAATTTTTACCGCCTTCCTAACTTGTGCTTGGAACTTGGTTGCTACAATATTGGGCGGTCTCTCAGAGTGTTTGGTGGATCACTGAGTATCTAAGGATACCGCTTTTCTCCACCTATTTGACACTTTTGCTTCCTTTACAAGAATTGACGAGTATTGTCCATTTGTGCACTTTTAATTCCATTTCCTCACATAACACATGCATATGCATTAGAGAATGGAAATAATAGCACACTAAGGACAATATTTCTTTTCGAAGTAGCTGAGTTCGAATTATGGACTCGTCAAAGGGGAATGGAGAATCCAAGAGGGCTCATTGTCATGTTGGATTTGAAGGTGCTAGAGGTGGTCGTTTTTGACAAGGCCACAAATTCCAAAGTCAAAGGCCCTATAATGCTCATGGCCAAAGGCTAGCTAGTGATAAATTCCCAACCCTAGAGCTCAAGGTGGTAATGGTGATCAAATTGTTCCTAGGTGGGGAAGGTGTGGTAAAAATCATGGTGGTTACTGCTACAAAGAAGTAGGTGCTTGCTTCGGGTGTGGCAAGATAGGCCATAAGATTGCGGATTATCCAAACAAGGGTAAAGATGGTTATCCCAAAGGGTAAGGTACTCATGGTGATCAAAGGCCACAAGGTGGCCAACTAGGAGGTGCTCTACGTCACAATCACTTCTATGTTTTTCAAGAGAGGAAAACAGTGGAGGAGGCACCCGATATTGTTACTGGTATATTAAAGATCTACAATCTTGATATATATGCTTTGTTGGATTCGGGTGCCACTCTCTCATTCATTACTCCTTCTATTGCTAATCGACTACATGTGTGTTCCGAGTTGTTGTGTGAACCCTTTAAAGTGTCTACCCCTGTTGGTGAGTATATTGTTGCTAAAAAAGTTTATTTGGATTGTCCCATGTCTATATTGCATAAAGTCTTGCCTTGTAATTTTGTTGATCTTTACATGGTAGATTTTCATATTATTCTTGGGGCGGATTTGTTACATGCATATCATGCCTCTGTTGATTGTAGAACCCGCAAGTTTAGGTTCCAACTTCCTAATAAGCCTATCCTTGAGTGGTTAGGTCATCATTCGTATGTTAAGGATAGGTTCATCTCTTGTCTTAAAGCCTAGGAATCAATTTCTAAGGGTTGCATAAACCATCTTGTAAGGGTTAGGAATGTTGAGTCTAAAGTCCCTCCTATTGAGTTGGTTCCAATGGTTAATGAGTTTCTTGATGTTTTTTCCAATGAGTATCCTGGTGTCCATCCCAAAAGGGAGTTAGATTTTGGTATAGACCTCTCCTAGATACACAACCCATTTCCATTCCCCCTTATCACATGGCCTCGGCGGATTTGAAGGAATTGAAGGAGTTGAAGGATCAATTGAAATACTTGTTAGAGAATGTTTCATCAGGGCTAGCAAGTCACCTTGGGGTGTGCTAGTGTTGTTAATATGGAAAAAGATGGCTCACATAGAAAATGCATCAACTATCGTAACTCAATAAGGTCACGGTGAAGAACAAGTACCCTTGCCAGGGATAAATGACCTATTTGATCAACTACAATGTAACGACCAGTACGTTTGAGGTTAAGGCTAAGTCAAAAGTTGAAAATTTTATCATTGGAATGAAAGCACGAGAGCTAAGTACAAGTCTTTGTTTAGTTACTGGACCATACAACAGCCTCGTGTATTAGGCGTTTTGGTTTGGGAAAAATTAAAATTTCAGGAAGCAAAGTACGTGACGTTTCTGTAGGTAGTAAAGTGTTTTACGGGTTGTAATAATGGGTCATAGATAGGATCCTAGAAACTAGAAATTTTTGTTAAGTGCAGAAGGGATCTACAAATGGCTTTACGACCCATGGTAAACCTTATGGACCGTGGAATAGTTCATGGTTTAAGAGCCTTGTGGGATAGTTTCTGGATCTTGATTTACGGCATGTAGGACGAGTCGTGGATTCATTTAATGACTGTAATCAGGCAAATAGATTGATCTGAAAAGTTTTATGAATAGTACTTTTGACCTTTCCTATCCCCTTAAGCCCTTAACAGTCTTGTCTATCCCCTTCATGACCCTATTTCCCACCAAGGCAAGTGCAAACTATTCTAATTATCTAAGTTCTAGCATAAGTTTGTATATGTGTCCATTTTAAATGATCATATCTTTTATCACCAATCACATGTTTCACATAATACCAAATGAAATCTATTTAAATTATCTTTTGAACACCACTTATTTCATTTCATTTGGAGTTCCGACCAAAACGTTATGTCTATTACAGTGGAGCACTGTCAGGCTTTCTGCACCTAACGACCCATACTACGACAGTAGTGTATTTGATGGGTCGTGGATGGTTTTAGTGGAAGGTTCCATCCAAGAATTCTTTTTTCTTTTAGGTGGGCTCTTTTGGGTCATTTTCCCATATATCTTTCAGCGCCCTAAGGGAGGTTTGGACCCTTTTAGCCTCTCATACTATACTAATACACTAAAAACTCTCTCAATCAAACAATTCAACCCAAAATATTTTAACTCTCTCTCAAGTTCTCTCTTCCTCACGTTCCAGAGAAAACCAACCTAGGGTTTTATGTTCT